>CM074723.1:145819246-147239246 GCA_037306005.1 Rhinophrynus dorsalis
GTATTGTATTACACAATTTATAAACACATCTACTGAAGTTTAACCCCTTAAGGACCAGCGGTCCCGGGGCGTGCCGTCCCTTAAGGACCGCATAGTAATCTTTGACGTGCCGTCCCACGTGACTGATCACGTGGGGCGGCACGTCAAACGGGGCACTGGAAGAGATCGCTCCGGTCTTGGAGAGATCAATTTCAGTGCCCGGTATTACTCACCGCGCTCCTACAGGAGCGCGGTGACTAAAAGTACGTGACGTGCTAGGACCGTACTGGTCCTTAAGTGCCGGACCAGCGTGACAGTCCTGCCATGTCAATGGTCCTTAAGGGGTTAAACAAACATTAATGGGAGTTTTATTGTTGTGGAGCAATGTGATACACCGAACAGTCTTATGTCCAAAAAAGTGGTAAACTAGGGAGGGAAAGAGGGACATTTGTATTTTCACCCCAGAAGGACAGTGCCTCCCTAAAACTGTACATTTTGTAGGTATGAATTACTTTGAACAGTGCCTGGTTAAAAAAAACAAAAAACAAAAAAAACCCTAAATGAAAAGCCTTGTTGAAATCACCCAGCCCACCACTCAAAAATGTCTAGTATTTTTCTGGTAAGACTGGCTTGTTTCACACAGGAAAGACTTGCAATAGATATATAGTTCTATCCCACCCACCACTACAAACTATTTCATACCGGTATACATAATTAGTCAAAGGGACATCCAAGCAGACAAGCTAATAAGCATAAGGCATATACTTACTATGCTATTAAAACACCCTTTAACACCTTAAGGACTGGCCGATTGTGCACCTGGCCGGCAATTAGGGATCATACACACACTCCCCTGCCCAAATCTGATTCAGGGCTTCCCGAATGGTGTGCAGCCACGCGGGGAGCCCTTGGGGGAGATTCACTAAGAGGTGATAAAGTGGCGGTAAAGTAGAGATGACTTCTCCAGTTTCACGTCTGATTTATTCTATGGAGCCTATGCACTAAGATTTCTTCAACTTTGGAGATGTTGGTGACAACAGGCTCTATAGAATAACATAGGAACTGGAGACGTGATAAAGTGGATATGACTACTCCAGTTTATCACCTCTTTATCACTGCGTAGTGAATCTCCCCCCTGAATTCCATGACTGTCCTGGCAAGTCATGGGTCCTTATGGCTCGCCGACCCATGGCATGCCAGGACCATCAAGGGCCCTTAAGGGGTTAAGAAACTGCACAAAATTAGATTTTGAGTGCATTTTCATTATATAACAGTGGAAAAAAAAACTATGAAAAAGCGACTAGAATGAGATGAAGATGTTTACAAAGAAAAAAAACTTGTAGCGCTAGCACACAATAATATACATATATGATATAAACGGAATTAATGAACAAGGTATGGAAAGCAGCAAAGAATGAGTAGATTCTCCAAGTCCCCAAGTTAGGAATGGACCTAAAGCAAAAGTGTAAGACAGAAACAATTCTGGGATAATACATACAGATTACCCCAAATTGTCAGTCCTGTGTAAAGTATATATTGCATCCATGTGCAAATCTTTCCTGTTTGAAGCAAGCCAGTCTTATTAGAAAAATACAAGGGATTTTTGCAGTGTCGTAACTATAGGGGTCACAGGGTTGCACCCGCGTCCAGGTCCGTCACAACAGGGGCCCGACAGCTCCCTGCGACCCCTCTGCCTGGCACCTGCACTCGCCCTCCAGCGCTCTAGTAATGCAGAGCGCTGGAAGATGACATCATCTGCCAGAGCTCTGCATTACAGAAGAGGACCGCGCGGGAGCTCAACGCTCCAACACGTCTCTCCTGACACTCCGTTGGACCACCAGGGACTGGGAGGTAGCAGATGGGGGCATTGTGGAGGGCCCGGCGGCCAGCGTGGTCGGGGGGTGAGGTGGGGGGGCCCATAGCACTTCTTGCACCAGGGCGCCCAGAGGGTTCTAGTTGCGCTCTGGATTTTTGCTTGGTGAATTGCATGATTTTAACAAGGCTTTTAGTTATTTTTTAAACCATGTTTTTACAAAATAATTGTGTGTGTGTGTGTGTGTGTGTGTGTGTGTGTGTGTGTGTGTGTGTGTGTGTGTATATATATATATATATATATATATATATATATATATATATATCAAAAATATACTAGTGCCACCCAGCAACGGCCGTGGTGCAGTCATGACTACGGTCTGAATTTGGAGCCCCGCTCCATTATCCGCCGCGGCGCAGGCAGTCTGTAGTGCACGTGACTGCAGCGCATGCAGCCGTCTCTACTGCGCATGACTGCTTCTGACAAACACACATTTAGCGAACTATTATATAGGATATATCTATACTACTGGTCAAAAGTTTTAGAACACCTCAATTTTTGCTACTTTTAGTTATTGCCATATAACTTGGCAAAAACATTAGAAGAACATGTAAACATTGGGTATTTCTAAACTCAAGACAAATGTTATAATCTATTTAGCAGGGGGTTTTTTTGTGTTTTTTTTTTTTTTTTTTTTCTCCCCCCTTAAGGACCGGGAAAATCTGAGGTCGATTTCACTTAAGGACCGTAGCAATTCTGACCTTTGGCTGTCTTTGTTGAACAGTGTTTTCCCTCTAAGTACTTTATTTTACCAATGAAAATTATATAGTTTTTTTTTTTTTTTTTTTTTTTTTATATATGCACAAATAGGGCTTTCTTTTGATAGCACACTTATATGGATAGCTCACCATTTATTTAGAAAAAATAAAACTGTAAAAAAAAAAAAAAAAAAAAATTAAAAAAAAAAAAAAAAACGCCATTTTTTTTTCCTCTTGGGGTCATTTGGGCACAATGGGTTACATTTTTATGGACATTTCATGAAAGGTATGACTGGTCAGTCATACCTACAAAATGGGCAGTTTTAAGTGGGCACTGTTCCCCTGGGTGAAAATCCCCATGTCCCTTTTTCCCACCCTATTTTCCCACTTTTTTATCTATGACATTTGGCAGTGTGTATAAGTGTATTACGTGACTTCACCACAATCACACTTCCTGTTTTGGTCATTGACATGTTAATTTTTTGTAAAATTTGACCTGCATTTAGCCAGCCTCCAGCACCAGCAGTGAAAGGGTTAATACCCTCCGCTTCTGCATTTTCTATAACCACTAGGTGTGTCTTCTCTGTTTCTCTGTCCCTTTGATCGTAAAGGACAGACAGGTATAGGGGAAACACAGAGACGGTGTGTAAATCACACTGTCTCATTTATTCACAGTGGCGGTACACGGGATCACATGACCCGGCACTAGTGAAAGTGGCGGAGACTGAACGCTCCGGTACCGGAGCGCTCAGTCTCAGCCGGGAATTAATGATAGCAGCATGCACAGAGGTGCTCATTTAACACATGACGGTCCAGGACCGTCATGGGTCCTTAAGGCGAAACAACCCATGACGGTCCTGGACCGTCATGAGTCGTTAAGTAGTTAAGCATTTGTAGATGTGTAAAAGATTTTTTTTTTTTTTTTTTTTTGTGTAAAAGCTAAAAAAAGAAAAATTGCTTTTGTTACATTTTTTCATCATATTTTATAATTTTTTTTTTTTTTTAATAGTAAATTATAATATGATTAAAATGATGGTATCTTTAGAAAGCCCATCTTATGGCAAGAAAAACAGTATATAATATATGTGGGTACATTAAATTAGTGGAAAATGACAGCTAAACACACAACAGAAGTGTTAAAATGTCCATTGTCCAGAAAGGCAAAGTTCCAAACCTCCGGTCCTTAAGGGGTTAAACAATTATTTAGTACGTTCTTTTTTTTTTTTTTTTTTTTTTTTATATATATCCACTTGTTTATTTGCTCAGACCCCGCCAGCGGTTATGGGAGCACTGTAAGCACAAAATACGTGATGTGCCAGGCACATCACTGGTCCATTAGCCCTTTGTTTGCCAGAGAGGTGTCGTTGAATACCTTTCTGGAACAGAGTTAAAATATTTTAAAATCTAAACCAAACAGAAGAGGGGTTTTCATACACCTAGCCCTGAACGGCTGGACATTTAAGTGTAAAGCATAAATAGGATAAACACTACTGATACCCAGGACCGATTTGAATAAAGACACAGGAGGTAAAATTTAGGGTTTTCTTGTTCTAGTTAGGTAAGTGGTGGTTTATTATTTGGTAGTGTTGGTTCTACTTTAACAGCTTAACGACCCATGCTGTACATGTACGTCACGGGTTGTAGGTCCGTAAAGGACCAAAGATGTAAATGTATGTCATGGAATTCAGGGCTCCCTGCGCAGCTGCATGCTGTTTGGGGAGCCCTGAATTGGACCGCAAAAAAAAAAAAAAAAAAAAAAGGTCCATGGTCCTTAAGTGGCAGCTGTCCTTAAAGGGATAGTAATACTTCATTTTATCTTTATTTTATTTTGTAGGCATGAAAAAAACATAAAGAACGATATAAGTCTTATCTCTCAAACCTTTATGGTTTAAGAGATATTCACAAGCAAAGTATCCCCCCCCCCCCCCTTCAGCCAGATCAGAAGGGAGGTGTCCAGGTAGACTGCAGAGAGGGACAATCTTCAATCAAGATAAGGGAAAAAGCTGAAAAACCTGTCAAGGGGGGCAGGGCTTTCATTGTTCTCATAGGAAGAAGATTGTCCCCTGCTGTTATCTGTCTGGTCTTACAACCAAATTCACATCTGAGAAGAGATGGCTTACACTAGGAAAAAGGGGCGGGAGGGGGAAACTTTGCTTGTGAATATCTCTTAAACCATAAAGGTTTGAGAGATAAGACTTATATCGTTCTTCATTTTTTTTTAATGCCTACAAAATAAAATAAAGATAAAACGAAGTATTACTATCCCTTTAAGGGGTTAACCCTTTCAATGCCAGAGACTTACGCTTTGTATGCCAGAGTTTGGATAAGTCTCAATGCATCAGCATGCTAGATTGTGTAATTAATTTAGGACTAAATTATAAGCATACATTTTCAGATTGTCATTACCACTCATTCACTGGGAGTTACAATACAGAAGATACATTGATGGCCTCCCCAACCGCACTCTACTGTCTTCCATTACTGAAATTTGTTCTGTGGGAACCCCTTGTACTTAAGCAAAGCACTGCTCGTTATTTATGCTTCCTTTATTATACTGACCTCTATGCATACTATAATCCTTTTTGTCTTTTTCCCCTCAGGATGGATTGGATGCCATGGTGTATGATTTAGATTTCCCGGCCATGAGAAAAAACAAGAACATTGACAACTTTTTAAACCGATGTAAGTATTTTTCATTGGAGTTATTTTAAGAGCACAGAAATTCCCATTGATTCGGGACTTTTAAGCTCTTTAATGCTAGAGGGTTCCCCAATACACTGCTAAATTTAAGTACAGATTTAAATGACTGAGGATTTGGAAAAAATTAATTTGTCTCTTTCAGTGCAGTTGGTTTGTCCCAGATCTGCTCCACTTTTTCCTTTTACATATAAGGCTTACAGGTTCCAAAAAAAAGAGAGAAAAAAAAAATAAATACAAAAACGCACTGGTGCCAAGTCAGTTGAGGACTTTAAAAGTCTTTAGTTTGGTAAACATTGTTGCTGGGCTACTTCAATACTCTGTATCCAAAGGTACAGTTAGGCGCACAGAATAGAAGAAAGTTGCTAAAGGTGTGGTGGCTAGTGAGTAAGCAATGCAGTGACACCTTACAGTACAGATAGCATTGATGAAGTAGAATTTCTCCTCTGGCTTAACTCCTCACTGCCTTCCTTTTAGAATGAGGTACTATTGATACAGAGTGATACTGTGCTGCTCATACTTATGTTTTCCACAGTTGAGCAATTCTAAAATTCAAGTTTGTGCTTCTTGACATCAGGTTGTAGCAGGATGTTATTCTTTTACACTAACTAAGTGGTTTCAGTATCTGCTTGGAAGGCCACATTCTGTCTCAAAGTGCCTTAGTCATCAAGCTAAGAGGTACAATTTTAGAGCACTGCACTAGAGGTGACAAATGGTTTATTCCCCAAATCCCCATTGCTTTAAATGGTATTTCTCTGTCTTCCAATACAGGTTACTGGTAACTTTGGGTAGGCGATCAGCCCCTTTAATAGGTAGGACCAATTCTGAGAAGTGACTGCTAGGGGGAGCCTACTTCCTCTCCTTAACTTGCAGCTAGCCAATCCCCAACCAGTAAGATCTGTTCCATGGTCAAGACAGAAGCAAGAGAACAGTTCTACTATAGTTTTAGCTTTTTATTATTTTCTTTTACATATGGAATACCACCATTAGGCGGATTACCATCATGTTTCTGTGGTCATTAATTAATTATTGTGGGTGTTTTGATACTTTGACTGATTTGACTCTGTGAGAATCTCTGCTAAGACCTTGGGACTTAACCTAAGACTAAGGATACTGTGGTGTCTGTGTTCCCCCATTGCTCATTGCTCCTTATGTCAATCAAGGTTACCTAGAGAATACTCAGGTCACGTTTGCCCAGCATGCGCTGCTGCCACTGAATCCCCTGTGGGGGCCTCCAGCCATGCACTAGAGCCAATATGGATGCAAGAGTTTAAAGCTACTACCAGGGACCTCCGGTCCACCTTACAACTACTTCCATCCACTTTACAGGGGGTCTTCGCTTCATTGCAGACCCCCACCCCCATCAGATCTTCCCTGGCTAAACCGCCGTGTGTACCAGATGTGTCTGATTCCTCTGAGGAGGAATTAATGATGGACTCTGATGATGACTGTTTAGCTGTTCCTTCATCTCAGTTTTTTGGGAACCCCTTTGAGGCAGACCCCATTCCCTCAACTGAGGGCCTGACCAGGGCTCTGTTGTCCACCCTGAACATTCCCTTGGTGCAGGAGGTGTCCACTGACCCCTTTGATGTTTTCCAGGAGCCTGTTAGGCCCAATGCCTGCTTTCCACATAATCCCACCCTTGACCACTTGGTGTCAGAGGAGTGGAAATTTCCAGGCAAGAAACCTTCTGTGTCTAAAAAGTTTTTCCGTTTTCTGAAATGGCCCTTACTCAGTGCGTTCATCCCCTTAAAGTGGATGCCCCAGTGGCCAGGCTTTCTAAATCAACTGCTTTGCCAGTGGCTGATGCTTCTGCTCTTAAAGACTGGACTGACAAGAAGCTTGCAACTTCTCTCAAGGCTATTTTTGCGACTGCGGGCTCTGCCTTTCGCCCTACCTTTGCTGCTGCATGGGTAATTAGGGCTGCGGCTGTTTGGACTGAACAGCTCAATTCTGCTGTCCGTCAGGGAGCCACTACTTCTGACGTCTTCTCGCTAACATTGCTGAGGCTCAGCATTATATCTCTGCCGCCTTGTTTGATGCTGTTTATATGGTAGCCAGGGCATCTATCATGTCTGTGGTAGCCAGACTGGCTCTTTGGCTTAAGATCTGGTCAGCTGACATAGCCTCTAAGAAGGCTCTCCTGTCTTTGCCTTTTCAGGGTTCTTCCCTGTTCGGGCCTGAACTTAAGGATCTCATCAATTATGCCACGGGAGGGAAAAGTTTTCACCTGCCAGTGGTCCTAAGGAAGAAGGCACCTGTTAAAAGGAATCTGCTTTTTCGTTCCTTTCAAGTAGACTTGCGCCAAGTGACCCAGACGGTCCCTCAGGCTCCGTACTCCTCCTCCAAGCCTAAGCAGCAGTGGAGAGCCAAGTTCTCCATGAAGCTCAAGGCTTCCAAACCTCCTTCTGCATGACTCACCAAAACTGGGTCCCCACCAGCAGGTAGCTGGCCGCCTACACCACTATCTCTCAGCTTGGCAGGCCTCTGTGGCAGACCCATGGGTGTTACAGGTGGTGGCGTTGGGATACAGGATTCCCTTCACCTCCCTTCCTCCTCAAAGGACCTTTGTTTGTCATCCTCCCTTGGGAGCAGCAAAGAGACGCCTTTTCGAAGAAGCTATACAGGCCCTTCTGGACATGGCGGTCCTGGAGCCAGTTCCCCCTCAGGAGAGGAGCATGGGATTCTATTCCAGCCTTTTTGTGGTTTCCAAAAAGGATGGGGGCTGTTGGTCCCATCTTAGATCTGAAGGACCTGAACTCCTTTGTGGTCAGGTCCCAGTACCTCCAGGCGTCCCTGAGCACAGTGGTAGCTGCCATGTCTCCTGGGGGAATTTCTGTCCTCTCTGGATATTCAAGATGCCTATCTGCACATCTCCAGAAAGTCGGCAGTATCTCTGCTTTGCCTGCGACTGAGGGCACTTCAAGTTCTCTTCCCTCTCTTTTGGCCTGACAACGGCTCCGCAAGTCTTCAGCAGAGTCCTGGGAACGTTGATCTCCATCCTACATCAGAACGGCATCAGAGTGACTCCATATATGGACAACATCCTCCTGAAGGCCTCCTCTCCGGATCTCCTTCACCAGCAGGTACAGGACTGCATTCATGCTCTCTCCCATCACGAGTGGATCATCTACTTGGGCAAGTCAGACCTTGTTCGTTTTCATAAGATGGTCTTTTTAGGCCTCCTCTTTGACATTCAGAGGGGGAGGGTCTTCCTGACAAGACAAAGTTGACTCATCAGATAGCACTGAAGGTCCAAGCTATCCTGTCTCAGTATCCGGTCCCAGCTAAGAAGTTGTTCAACTTGGTGGGGAAGTTCATTTCATCTAAGGCCTATCATCAGGTTTGGTCTACCTTCCTGGCTTGGTGTGCTGACAGAGACCTGTCTCAGGATTTTGACCTTCCTTCAGGACGGTGTGGATAAGGGTCTCCGTCTGAGTTCTCTCAAGGTTCAGACTTCTGCGCGCTCTGTCCTTTTTCAGAGGTGTCTTGCTATCATTCCTGATGTCAAGGTTTTCTTCCAGGGTGTTGCTCCCACCCGTCCATTGTTTGTCCCTTGCTCCTCAGTGGGATCTTAACCTAGTCTTGGGAGTACTTCAGCTTCCTCCCTTTGAGTCTTTGGCTATCATTCCTGTACATCTGCTGACGTGGAAGTTGGCCTTTCTCCTGGCGATTGTTTCTGTTCGCTGAGTTGCGGAGCTGCATGCCCTGTCTTGTCCCTGTGGAAAACCAGAAAGGGTGGTTTACAAGGCGGTGCTTCGCACCTCCTAAGAGTTTCTCCCAAAGGTTGTGTCTGAGTTCCACATCAATCAGGAGACTGCGTTTCCTTCCTTATGTCCTAACCATACTTCTGACAAAGAGAGGGATCTTCATCTGTTGGATGTTGTGAGTTGCCTCAAGTTCTGTGTGCATCCCGCCGAGTCCTTGAGGCAGTCTGACACACTGTCATTTCTTAGGGCAGGGATGCCTGCTTCCAAGGTAACCATTGCTTCTTCCACGATTCGTAAGGCTTACGAACTTCACAAGGAGCCTGTTCCCTTCAGGGTCACAGCTCATTCCATGAGGTCTATTGGGGCTTCTTGGGCCTACAAGAACCAAGCCTCAGCTGATCAGTTGTGCTAGGTGGCCACTTGGTCATCTGTGCACACCTTTTCTAAACACTATCGTGTGTTTGTGCTGGAATTGGCTGATGCCAGTTTTGGGAGGAAGATCCTGGAGGCAGCCTTGTCTGTCTATGATCTCTTTAGTCTCTCAGTACTCCTTCACTTTTGAGCCCTGTTGGCTCTAGGTCAGTGTGCTGTATAACAGTTCATGGGGTTTGTTTTTACCCCTGTTCAGTGTCCGTTGACACTTTGCGGTTAGTGTTGAGCTATTTATGATCTGTAGGTTCATTAATGCTCTGGTGACTTTGGGGGCCTGCTCCTTGTCTTTCTTCCCGCCCTGGGGAACTTAATGGTTGGACATCCCAAAGTTACCAGTAACCTGTATTGGATGACAGAGAAAAGAGGATTTTAGACTTACCTGTTAAATCCTTTTCTCTTAGTCCATACAGGTTACTGGTCTCCCACCCTGTCAAGGGACCATGCTTGGTGCTCCTGCGGCAGATCGCGGGGGTCCTTTCGGGTTCATTCTCACAGGAGTCTTCCTTTACCTTCTTACTTCCTGTCAATAGTTAGTCTTCAAATCTTACTGGTTGAGGATTGGCTAGCTGCAAGCTAAGGAGAGGAGGTAGGTTCCACCCAGCAGTCACTTCTCTGAAATGTTCCTGCCTATTAAAGGGGCTGATTGCCTACCCAAAGTTACCAGTAACCTGTATGGAGTAAGAGAAAAGGATTTAACAGGTAAGACTAAAATCCATTTTTTTAATACCTAGAAAGTTAGGTGTCCCAAAGCATTACATTGCAATGCATTGGTGACCTCTACAGCATCACCATTAAAAGTCACATTTAAATTGAAAAGAACTTTAACTTTCCCTTTATGGTGAAATTGGTTTGTTCAACAAGTGCACCACCTCCATGTTGCTGAGGCGGTAATAGTGTCTTAAATTTACATGCCTACATTTACATACATTTAACTTTTTTTTTTTTTCTTATGCAAAAGAGAGAACAGTGCAAATTTGGGGTGACCTTACATAAGCTGAATTTTAATTAAAATTGCATGTATGTGTGTATGACTGTGTCGCTCTTTATGCATCTCAGTTCATGCGTGTGCATTTGCGTGCGTGCGTGCGTGCGTGTGTCTTGCATCCGTGTGTGCATTAATTCCCTATATAGCCTGACAGACAGCGCCGTCCCACATTGCTAGTTTGTTTATATATTTTAAAAGAGGTATTTGGCCACCCACTTGTTACCATTTGTTCATTGCGAGATTGAACTCATGGTGTTTGCCTCAAACAGCTTTATTTAGTGTGGACATTGCTGTTGCGGTTTTACTGTCCACTAATTGAGCCTGTGGCATCCATTTGGCTGCTAGCTCATCATGCCGGTCAGAGACCAGGAGGTCTGTAGGCTCTGTCGTTCGATTTGCGTTTTTTTTTTTTTTTTTTTTTTTTTTTTTTTTTTTATTGCATTTTTGCTTTGCATTTTGTAGATTTTTGCACTGTTGCGACTATTAGTCATTTTTAGTTATAGTTTGGTACACACCGTTATTCCTAGGTTTGGCTTTGTTTTATCGTCCTGTCCATTTACTAGATGTGAAACTCTGAAACAACGTTAGAGAAAAACCCTAGGAGAGTCCCCGCATAATCACGTTGTAACATGGGAGGGAGGCTTAAAAAACGAAGCCTGAAGTTCAGCCATCTGCCGAACAAAGACTGTCTTAAACATCAAGAAAAACAGAAAAACTGAAGACAGAGGTTCAAAAGAATCATTCTGAAGGGCTCGCAGAAACAGGTTCAAGTCCCACAGAGGAGTGGGTTCCAGAAAGACTGGGTAGGCATGTGCCAACTCTTGTACCAAAGTTTGTTCATCTGACAATAAGGTGATACACCATTGTAAAAGCACAGAAAGCGATAACAACTGAACTTTAATAGAACTAAGCCCACGACATTTTTGAAAACCATCCTAAAGAAAGGGCAAGACAACAAGAAGATGAAAAGGTTGCAGGCATGACGCCTGGTCTTCACACCACCAAGCACCATACCATGCCTTGAAAGAAACCAGCTTACATGCCTTCAACACAGTGGAAATCGGAGTCAGAAGAACCTCTTCCTACCAAATGATGCTGGCTACAAGAGCCAGGCTGTCAAAGCCACCTCGTACAACTAAACGGACACAGGGTTAAGGGGTTTGGAGGCAGAATGAGCTAAAATAGCTCTGCCATGGATAGATTGAGAACGTCTGAAAAACCAGGCCTGGCAGGCCAGAACAGGACAACTGTAATTACATGAGCCCGCTCCATCCAGATTTTCCTCAAAATTATTAATCAGGAAAAATGGAGGAAAAGCATATGCAAGGGGAAAATGCCATGGTTTGATCATTGCTTCCACCACTAGAACTTTAGAGACCTGAGATCTCATACAGAACTGAGGAACCCTGCAGTTCAACCGAGAGGCCATTAGGCACCCTACCCTTCTGACCGGATAATACTTTACACCATGGTCCCAGTTTTTCTTCCCTCCCTCAAATCTTTGTTTATGGTTTTTGTATATCACCATGGTTCTTGTGTTCCACATAGGATGTAAGAGAAAAAGGGGTTTGTATACTTAGCAATAAATTGTTACCTATGAAACACAGGACTTCCTTCCTTAATAAAAACATATTTTTGATTTCCAGGCAGTGGGTGTGTTCCTTTGGGGTCTCTGGTTTTGGTGACCCCCTTTCCTGCCTCTCTTTTCTTTGCTCTATGTTAAAACGGTGCTGGTTTGGTGGAAGTAAATTGGAGCCGGGAAGGAGTCTCCAACTCCAGAGAGCCTTTAAAGGCAAGTGCCTTGCCCCCTTGGCCGGAGGATACTTTACCCCCATGGTTCCTGTGTTTCACATGGACCAGGATGAAAGGATTTATCCTTTTTGTAATAAGCTTTTATACACAGTGGGAGAATCTTTTATTGTACTGAACAGCAATAGCATTAATAGATATTACATAATTATTGCTAATACCATTAACCCTTTTCAGACCATATGGGGCATGCAACTCTCTATTAAATATCTCATAAACCCTCTTGGGTAAAATCTGTGGAAAGGTGATACTTTCCCCTTTCCAGTGATGGTTCCCCTCTTTTATCTGATGCCGGGAGGGCTAAGATGTGGACTCAATCATTGCTCCTTTCCCCCCGCACATAATTTGCTTTCACTTTATTTGAAGCGTAACTACCACCGCAAAACGACTTTATCTTCAATAACTCCCCATCTGGCGACTAGCTCCTTAGTAGCACTAGTTACCAGAATTATTACCTTATTCAATAGATTTATCCTTTCTTCCACAGCTGACAGGCAGGACGGATCACGGACATCTTGCCATAGTGACGTCCGCGTGCCTGCTCTGTCAGTCCCTTCCGGAGCCGAATGGCTCCTAGCAATGCTTACTAGAGCCGCCTGGAACTGACAGAGCAGGTGCGCGGACGTCACTATGGCAAGATGTCCGTGATCCGTCCTGCCTGTCAGCCATGGAAGAAAGGATAGATCTATTGAATAAGGTAATAATTCTGGTGACTAGCGCTACTAAGCAGCTAGTCACCACATGGGGAGTTATTTAAGCTAAAGTTGTTTTGAGGTGGTAGTTCCTCTTTAAAAGGATAATAATGTTTCATAATAAAAGCAGCTCTAATTAATCATCATAGTATTTGGACTTTGGACATCATAGTATTTGGACTTCTGTCATAGTTGGAGTTCAAGAGTAATTCAATGACAAAGTATTCCCCTCCCACCCCTTTTACTGATGTAACTCTGTTCAGCCAGAGCAGAACGGAGGTGCCCAGGTAGACTGCAGAGAGGGACAATTCATTGTTCTCATAGTAGGAAGATTGTCCCCTGCTTGTTATCTGTCTGGTCTATGAACTGGATTCCACATCTGAGAAGAGATGGCTTAAACTAGGTAAAAGGGGCAGGAGGGGGAGACTTTGTTTGAGAGAGAAGACTTGTATCGTTCTTCATGTTAAAGCTAAAATGAAGTATTACTATCCCTTTATGGGTACTAAACACGTGGCAATTTTTTTTTTTTTTTTGCCAGTGCTTGCACAACTCCTACACTTTCCAGTTATACCAGTTTTGGTTTGATCTGATGGATAGAGTCTGGAATATAAACTCTGTTAGAGGGTATCCCCTGCCTCCAAAAAGTTTCTGGTGGTCTAGGTGGTACAATAAATTATTTAAAATGGATTCATTGTTTATATGCAGGTCTCACCCTCCTCTACATTCTTCACCTATTGTACATTTGGCTCTCCACCCTTTGGAAATTTGGTAGACGACCTTAGCAGTTGTAGGAAGGCATTTCACATGCATTTTAGCAGTAAAGTGATTAAAGGTTTAAATAGGCATAAATGGCATGTACCCCAACTGTCATCCCTGTAAGTGCCAGAGAGGTGTGTGAGGCATGGTGTCTGATGTGTAATATTTGGCATGATATTGAATTGAATATTCTCTGTACAAAATAACTGGAACGCTTCTAAAAAAAAAACAAAAACAAACAAAAAAAAAAAAACACCAGTAATGTTTGTTTGTGTGGTTACGAAGGATTGAAGTTAACTATCTGACTGCCATTCGGAGTCAGGAAGGGATGTTCTTACCCACTTGGGGCTTAGGCTAGAGTACAGTTCTACTAGCTAATGTTTTATTTTGGTGATTGAAATGGCATACCACCACTAGGCGGATTACCATAACTGACAATGCCCTTAGATGTGGCTAGCTCAGTGTCCAGGTGCTTTTTTGTGGACCTTAAGCCCTGGGAGAAAATCTTGGGTACAAGTTTTTTCTCCAGGAGTTGCCCGCTGGGGCTTCTTCTTAATACATGGTGATCTGAAGAAAAAATCTGCAGAAAAGGTGAGTAACCCTTGGAGTGCTGCAGCTGGACGTCCCACAGAGCCCCTCCACAGGGGTTTTCCTTTGGAGTTCCTGTTGCACACTCCTGCAATCATTGGGTTTATATGTATGTCTGTTGGGTGTTTTGGAGCAAGTTTCTGTGGTAACTTAAACCTTTAGCTGCTGGTTTAGCATCGTTTGTGGGGGTTATTGGATCCCTACTGGATTCAGTGTTTAGTGGGTCTAGTGACATGTTTTAGTAATTTCCAGTGCACATTCACTTATCAGTTACAATTTTGCGAAATTTGTGTTCCGCGCCTTTAAAGCGCTCTTGTACCGCATAGATGCCATTGCTCCATTCACTTCTATGGGACTGTATAGTTTGGGACGTATCTCTGCAACCGCTCATCGTAGCGACTTCAGAGATGGCTCGTTTTGTTTGTCCTTGCTGTGTTATCTGGTGAATGTTTTATGGGTGTTGGGGGACTCAGGGGGCTTCGGACACTGTTGTGGTACTTTTTCTTTGAAAATCTACATTTCCTATGAGCGCTTGCTTTGCGCACTCATTTCTGATTGGCTCCTGCCGCGGCAGCCATTTTGTTCCTTTTCCTGAACGAGTATCCCATGCAGGGCTTGGACTCCTTCTTCTCTCCTCTGTAGATTAACCCTTCCCCTGCCAGATAAGTGCATTTTAGCGATTTCTTGGGTGAAACTTTAATCCTACACACTGTAATTGGGGGATTTCTTATACAGTAAGGTTATTGACACAGTGAGAGAATGTCTATACCATTGGAGCTTGGGGCCAGACCTAAGACTAAGGATGCTGGGGTCTCTGTATCCCCTATTGCACATTGCTCTTCCTTTCATTCAGGGTTACCTAGAGAATTCTCAGGTCATTTATGCCCAGCATGTTCTGATGTCCCTGAGAGTCCCCCAGGGACCTCCAGCCATGCATTAGAGCCAGTTTGGGTGCAAGAGTTCAAGGCTGCTACCAGGGACCTTAGGTCTACATTGCAACTCTTTCCATCCCAGTTATAGGGGCTCTTCCATTCTTGGCAGACCCCCTTGTCCTTCGTCAAGTCTTCCCTGCCCAAACCTCAGGGAGTACCTGACGTGTCAGATTCCTCTGAAGAGGAACTGATGGATTCAGATGTTGAGGAATGTTCTGCTCTTGGCTCCTCTGTTTTTTAGTGATCCTTTTGAGGCTGATCCTGAGCCCTCCACTGAGGGCCTGATCTGGGCTGTCTTGAATACTCTAAACATTCCCTTAGTTCAGGAGGTTCCTTCTGACCCCTCTGATGTGTTTCAGGAGCCTAAAAAGCCCCTTACATGCTTTCCACCTAACCCCACTGTTGACCGTGTCTGAAATCTCCGGACAAGAAACCTTCTGTGTCCAAGATACTTGCCAAGCTTTATCCCTTCTCTGAGGCAGCAATTGCTTAGTGGGTTCATCCTCCTAAAGTGGATGCTCCCATCTCCAGTCTATCCAAGTCTACTGCATTGCCAGTGTCTGATGCGTCTGCTGTAAAGGACTGGACTGACAAGATACTTGAGGGCTCCCTCAAGTCCATCTTTGTCACTTCTGGTTCTGCCATGCGTCCAGCATTCGCAGCAGCATGGGTTAACCGGGCCATCGCGGTCTAGACGGAACAGCTCACTCTTGCTGTCCGTCAGGGTCCGTCCATGCCATTTGTCATTGGACTCCCCAGCGGAAAGAATGCCCAGTCCGGGTACAGTCCGACAATGCCCCGGCCATGGCTTACATCAACAAGCAGGGCGGAACAAGAAGTCTCGCCGCTTGGTTAGAGGTCAAGGCTATTTTGTCCTGGGCAGAGGAACACGTTCCTGCCATATACGCAGTGCACATTCCTGGTGTAGAAAACGTCATGGCGGACTTCCTCAGTAGACACACAGTGGACAGCGAAGAGTGGGAACTGCACCCAGAGGTGTTCACACTCATTGTTCAGAAATAGGGTCTTCCTTACATCGACCTGATGGCGACAAGACACAACAGGAAGGTTCCGAGGTTCTGCTGTTGATGGAGGGACCCTCTAGCTCTGGTGGTGGATGCAATGTCCTTTCCTTGGTTATTCCCTCTGGCTTTCATCTTTCCTCCCCTCCCAATGTTGCACAGGGTGTTATGGAAATTACAGATGGAATGTTGTCCAGTCATTCTGATTGCTCCGTACTGGCCTCGCCAAGCTTGGTTTCCGGAGCTTCTGGATCTGTCAGTGGTGGAGCCATTCCAGCTCCCTTGCCATCCAGATCTTCTTCTACAGGGTTACCTGTGAAAGGAAGATGTTCATTGTCTAGCCTTGACGGCTTGGAAATTGAATCCTCAATATTGAGGAAGAAAGGGTTTTCTTCTGGTGTGGTGGCTACTATGCTCAGTGCCTGCAAGCCTGTTTCTTCCAAGATCTACCATCGTGTCTGGTCGACCTTCCTATCTTGATGTGCTTATAAGGACCTGATCTGCCTACGGTCCTGGCTTTTTTGCAGAACGGTGTGGATAAGGGCCTCAGTTTGAGTTCCCTTTAAAGTTCAGACATTTGCTTTCTCTGTTTTCTTTCAGAGGCGCATTGCCATCCTTCCTGATGTCAAGGTTTTCTTCCAGGGCGTTGCTCATACTTGTCCTGCCTTCAAGAATCCTGCTCCTCCATGGGATCTTAACTTGGTTTTGAGCGTTCTTCAGCGCCCTCCATTTGAGTCTTTGGCTACCATTCCTCTGCGCCTGTTGACGTGGAAAATTGCTTGTCTCCTAGTGATTGTGTGTGTCTGCTGTGTCGCGGAGTTACATGCTCTGTCCTGTATATCACCATATTGGTGTTTCACAAGGACAAGGCGGTGCTTCGCACCTCTCAGGAGTTTCTCCTGAAGGTGGTTTTGGAGTTCCACATCAATCAGGAGATTGTAGTGCCCTCTTTCTGCCCTGACCCCACCTCTGACAAGGAGAGGGATCTCCACTTGTTAGACGTGGTGCGTTGTCTCAAGTTTTATGTACATTGCACTGAGTCTATCAGGCAATCAGACGCGTTGTTCGTCATTCCTGAGGGTCCTAGGGCAGGAAGAGACTGGCATCCAAGGTGACTTTTGCTTCTTGGATCAAGTCCACTATTCATAAGGCCTATGAGCTGAGGAAGAAGCCTGGCCCTTTCAGGTTCATGGCTCATTCTACTTGATATATTGGGGCCTCTTGGGCTTACAAGAATCAGGCCTCTGCTGATCAGTTGTGCAAGGCTGCCACCTGGTCGTCTGTGCACACCTTTTTAAAGCATTACCATATTGATGTGCTGGCGTCGGCTGACGCCAGCTTTGGGAGGAAAATCCTGGAGGCAGTCTTGCCTGTCTAGGATTTTCTTTGGTTCTTGGTGCTTCCTTCACTTTTGAGCCCTGTTGGCTCTAGTTCAGTGTGCTGTGTAACAGTTGGGGTGTTCTTACCCCTGTTCAGTGTCTGTTGACACTTCATTGTTTGTTGGGCTATCTCGGATCTGATGGTTCATATCTGCTCTGGTGACTTTTGGGACCTTGCC
The DNA here is from genome assembly GCA_037306005.1 of Rhinophrynus dorsalis. NCBI lineage: Eukaryota > Metazoa > Chordata > Amphibia > Anura > Rhinophrynidae > Rhinophrynus > Rhinophrynus dorsalis. The sequence goes on from CM074723.1 coordinate 145,836,978, forward strand.
CCGGTCCTTGCCTTACTTCCCACCTCTGGGAAACTCAGTGGTTGGACATCCCAAATTTACCAGTAACCTGTATTGGACGACAGACAAAAGAGGATTTTAGGCTTGCCTGTTAAATCCTTTTCTCTTAGTCCATACAGGTTACTGGTCTCCCACCTTATCAAGGGACCATGCTTGGCTCTCCTGTGGCAGACCGGGGGGTCCTTCGGGGTCATACTCATAGGAGTCTTCTTTCCCTTCACTATCTAGTCAATAGTTGGTGTCTCAAATCTTTCTGGAGTTGGTTGGCTAGCTGCAGCCAAGGAGGGAAGGTAGGCTGCACCCTCTGCAGTCATTTCTAGAATTGTTCCTGCCTACTTAAAAGGGTGGATCGCCTACGCCAAAGTTACCAGTAATTTGTATGGACTAAGAAAAAGGATTTAACAGGTAAGATTAAAATCCTCTTTTTAGGGATATAACTTGTGAAAATGTAATTGGCAGCTTTGGGATGAGCTCTTATGTTAGTATTTCTTTCTGATAAACTGAGCCATTTTTCCTTTGTAAAATATATTGTGTAATATAGTAACAGTTGATGAGAAGACATGTCCAGGTCCAGCCATACCAACCTTGTTGATTCAGAGGATGGAAAACCAATTGAAGCAATTTTCAATTAAGCCTGAAAGGGGTAAAAAATTCCTTCCTAGCTCCAAGTGGCAGATGGATATTTTCCTGGATCAAAATCCTATCTTCTATGGTATTGTTCTGAGATAGAAGTATATCTATTCCTTTTTTTAAAGCATCTGCCCTATCACCAAACAGAGCACCTGAGGGATGGTGTTCTATAATTGTACCTGCCTTTGTTTTTTTTCTAAAGCTGCTTTCATTTTGCCTTAAAGTGACAGTAATGTTTCACAAAAAACAAGCAGCTCCAGTTAATCTTCATAGAATTTGTGACATAGACAGTGTTATTTCATTACTGTGAGCGTCGTAGTTCAAGAGTAATTGAATGATAAGGTTTCCTTCTCCTGCCCCTTTTACCTAGTGTAAGCCCCCACTCCTCATATGTGGAATCCAGTCCATAGACCAGACAGCTCACATCAAGGGTCAATATTCTTACAGTGAGAACAATGAAAACCCTGCCCCCTTGACAGGTTTTTCAGCTTTTTCCCTTATCTTAATTGAAGATGGTCCTTCTCTGCAATCTACCTGGACACTCCCTGCTTCTCTAAGCTGAGCAGTGTTACATCATTAAAAGGGACTGGAGGGGGATACTTTATCATTCAATTACTCTTGAACTACAACTCTGACAGAATTTAAATTACACTCTCCAAGGCCCAAATACTATGAAAATTAATTATAGCTGCTTTTATTGAAACATTAGTATCCATTTAATGTAAGGCCTCCTGTTTTTCTTTCTCAGCTCTTTGAGTAAATCATTCCTTAGACTGTTCTTTGTTTTGACCTAGAATATATTTGTAAATGTTAATCATATCACCCCTTTAATTTTTTTTTCAATACAAAAGATAAACTTTTAATTGGCTACTCTCTCTGTTTTGTTGCATTTCACTGCACTTTTTCCAGTTCAATAATATCTTTTTTTATGAACTGGTGCCCAAAACTGTTCTCCATTTTATATATGAATATTTATCAAGGATTAATATAGAGGTATAATTTTACTTCCATGCTGTGAATCTATTACCCCCACCCCTTTTATACATCACAGTACCCTATTGGATATTGCAGTGGCTGAGTGACACTGCACACTACTGTGAAGTCTATTGTCCATTAGTAATCCTAAACCTTTCTCAAATTTCCCTATCAGTTCCCCATTAGTGTATATGTAGTATGTTTGATTTTGTTGCCTAAATGCATAACCTTACCTTTTATCTATATTCAACCTTGTCTGCCACTTCTCTACCCTTTCACTCAGTGTATCCAAAATGTTTCTACAGAGATTTCCCTCTCTGTGTGTATTACCTTACACCGCTTAGAGTCCTCCGCAAAGACTGTGAGATATTACTTTCAATGCCCTCTTCTAGATCATTAATAAGCAAGTTTAGAATCACTGGGCCCAGGATTGAACCCTGTGGCACCCCACTTACAACTTTAGACCAACTTAAAAAATATTCCATTTACAGCAACTCTCTGCCATCTATCATTTAACCAGTTCTCTGTCGATGCACAGATATTTCCTCCCAAACAATGCCTTTTAATCTATACAGTAACCTGTTGAGAGCCACTGTACCAAAGGCTTTTGCAAAATCCATGTGTACTACTTCAACAGCAATAAATACCCTTGTCCAAATTACTACTTACCCATTTGTAAAATTCAAATAAATTATTTTACATTATCTATTATTCATTAAAGGTATAGTAATGGATTAAAATGAACTGAGGTCGGATTCGTCACTATAGTTTTGTCATCTAGAGCAGTATGCCAGTCATATTGGAGATGCAGTTCAACAGTTATTAAGGTAGAAAGGATCCCTCTCCCACCCCCACACTTGCGTCACATTGCCTCCCATGCTGGTCCGGACAGATCCCAATGAGGGACAATCTTCAATGAGCATAAGGAAAACACACACTCACACACACACACACTCACACACACACACTCACTCACACACACACACTCACACTCTCACACACACACTCTCACACACACACTCGCTCACACACACACTCGCTCACACACACACTCGCTCACACACACACACGCTCACACACACACACGCTCACACTCGCTCACACTCTGCTTGCACACAACCCCCACAGCAAATTTTAAATCTATTGTGTAGTCAGGAAATCAAACATTGATTTAATGTGGAGATGGCATTCATGGATAGCCTTATAAATCCTAGTTTGCTTCTCTTCTGCGGATTTCTTTGCTGTGATTTTGTTAGAAGTAATACATGTTTAGGAATACAAATTAATTTGTTCTTTCTTTTAATACTGTACTGTATAACTGGTTAAATGAGTCTTTGTTATGGTCAGAGTAAATGTAAATCTTTGAAGAATAAAAAAAATGCATAATATTGTCTAAAGAAAATAATAAAACAAGAATTCTGGTGGTGTGTTCCAAAGGCATTGGTGTTGCAATTAAATAATTGTTGTCAGAACACTAGCATATTGGAAGTTTTTCCATGTAATCTCATGCCAGTGTTGACCCTGGTGGATTAAAATAGCCCTTTTTTCATCTATGACCAAATTTGGAGTTGAAGTATCTACCCACTGGGAATTTGTAAATCGTTCTAGTTTATAGAGTGACAGGTTTATATAAATAATTACAGTGATTCCCACTGCATGTTTTAAATTAAAATCTAGTTTTGAAATAAAATGTATCATATATTGACGGTGCCAAGGAATAATTTAATAACTGAAATTGTCATGCTTCTGGTAATGCGAAGAAAATAAAAAACCAAAACAATAAGTTACAGTAACAACTTTTTTTTTTCTCCCCCTTCTTTTAATCCAGATAAGGACACAATAAGTAAAATTCGAGATTTACGGATGAAAGCCGAGGATTATGAAGTAGTAAAGGTGATTGGCAGAGGAGCCTTTGGTGAAGTTCAACTGGTATGTTCTGATTTCATTGAATGTACAGTTTATCTATGGAGACATTTTTTTTTTTTTTTTTTTTTTTTTTTTAAAGTTTGTGTCCAGTTAAAGATGTAGCATGAGAGAACGTCAGCCTTATATTATAACCCTATCATTTCTTGCTGTTCCTTGCTTGGCAGTAAAATAGGCCAGTTATGAAACGTAAATTCAGCATGTTCTATTGGATTGGCATCAGCTGCACCTAAAAGCATTAAACTTTTATTGCTTTTTTTTTTTTTTTAAATTATATATATATATATATATATATAATATATATATTTAATACTAGTTTACTGTCCTCTCAGGGAATAGTATAGAGTCTGAAAAAGACCCTTCAAACTCATGATTGTCTCCTTATTGCACCCCCCATACATTTGAGACCTCTATAGTATTTAAGGAGTTAAAAAGCATATTTAATTAATTGGAAATGTTCATCTCTGTCTTGTGGTGCAGTGGGTTTGACACAGGATTGCACCTTTTTATACACAGCCATGTGTTTATAATTACTACCCAGATGTACAGTGCTGTACAATATGGTGGTTTTAGGAACATATTGATAACATTATGGAATATTCCATTTGATTTTAATTGTAATACAATAAATATACCAGAGTAGACTTCAACTCCGTGTGGTTGTGGTTGTAAGAGTCCTATTTGAAATAACGATTTGTGAAGTCCGTAGTTGCCAGTCTTGAAGACTCCAGTCCCTTGTGACCCATTCAACCTGTCAAATGGCATTTTGATTTTTCTTGCATTGCCTCATTTTATACAGTCTTACCTCAGTGATATTTATCATCCACTCAGATGCTACACATTCATACTTTTTTTAGATAAATTGGCTGGGTTAGAACTTTAACCCCTTAAGGACCCATGATGGTCCAGGACCGTCATGGCTTGTTTTCCCTTAAGGACCCATGATGATCCTGGGCTGTCATGGAATTCCGGGCTCCCCGCGTGGCTGCACGCCGTTTGGGGAGTCCGTAATTGGATTCTAAAAAAAAAAAAAAAAAATAAAAATTCTGTGGTTCTTAAGTGTCGGACACCCTTGTGTCCACCCCCCCCCCCTTTTAGTAACCTTTATCTGATGCTAAACCCAGCGTGTCATGTTTTGTCCATGTGGTGACTGCCCCTTTTATCTCAACTGTATTAAAATGCTGTGTTGGTTGAAAATAAAACGGTTCGTGATTTACCAAGAAGGATCGCATTTGTCTCTCCCTGAAGTATCCAGGTATATTGCTGTCTGTCATCCACTATAGAGCAGTTACTCGTGGAGAAGTGCCAGGGGCCTAGATAGATAGAATATCCTATACGAACCAGAGCTATCCGTGCAGTATATCCTGCATTGCTGTTGGATACATGACTCAAAGTAATACCAGGTCTTAGTGCTTAGTATAGAGGTTAGCTGTGCAGGTTAGCGAAAGAAACTCACTGACGATAACGTGCCTGAACTGCTATACCTTCCGTGGCAGAGATGCCAGGGCCATATCATCACAGTTTGCTAATCTTTTTATTAGTATCTGTAAAATGTTAAATTATTTTAGATCTAAAGGACAATGTTTTGTGTAAAGTTGTCTTTATATCCTTGACTGAGTTTTATGGTCACTACACCATCAAAGCCTGACAATATACATATACAATGTTTCACATTGTGTCACTAGCCCTACTTTCATGTTCTCTGGTAGTATGCTCTTTGTGGGCGGGTCCGTGTAGTTAATTATCAACGACATTGAAGTAAAAAAAAAAAAAAAAAAAAAAGTGAAAATGGGGAGCAAAAAATAGAGTACAGGCAATATGTAAACTCAAAATAAAGTTTGCATTTACTTTTCCTTTAATGATTAACTTCTCTTCCAGCAAATTGTCCTTTAATTGTGATTTTCTCCTTTACTTGAAGGTGAGGCATAAGTCATCGAGGAAGGTGTATGCAATGAAGCTCTTGAGTAAGCTGGAAATGATAAAACGATCAGATTCTGCATTCTTCTGGGAAGAAAGGGACATCATGGCATTTGCAAATAGTCCATGGGTTGTGCAGGTATGGTGGCAAAGTAGAATATGGAATGTATATACCACCTCATTTCTTGTCACTTATGCGTTCTGTCAGCTATGACAAGGCTTGTCAATTGTTGGACCTCCATGTGCTGGGGGCTACAACTGCCTTCGTTTCCAACCAGCCAACGTCTTCTGTATTCTGCAAGTCAATTGGAGTGTCTTGCAGAGTCTTCTGATTGGTGGATAGTCCATTGTGCACTTGAAACAGCTGATCACCTGCTTCATGTAAACACAGAGTTGTGAGAGCTGCTCTTTCATTTAACATCTGCTCTCACTGTTCTCTGTGTGTGTGTGTGTGTGTGTGTGTGTGTGTGTGTGTGTGTGTGTGAAAAATCTTTTAAGCGGGGCAGAGTATTGTTATAACACTTTGAGTGCCACTGGAGTGTGCAAAGCATTGCAGAGCAATACATTGCATGTCCCTATGGCTGTCAAAAGTTAAGAGAGCAGCTGTTCTTGTGCTCGTGTAGAGATGGCAAACGGTCATCTGTGGCTCCATAGAAAGCTATGGAAACATTCCAAGTTTACAGACAAACCACCGTGCGGCTGCACTAACATAAAGCCTTCAAACACTATGTATCGCAATAAAATCAACAATGTCTTTATTTAATTCCAAAATTGCAACTTATCGGTAGAAAAATTATCCGAAGAGAATATAAATTATACAGACCGTGAAAAGTCTTCATGAGCAGGTGTGAGCAAACAGATCAACGCGTTTCGCATATGTAAACGCTTAGTCGTGACCCTAAGTTTGTGTCAGTGCCGAACACCCTTATGTAGCTTCTGGTAACGAATTACCAAAACCTGGGTTTTCTGCAGCCTCCCAAGATCCTCTATGGGTTGAAAGTTAACCCTCCCGTATCTTCCTGTGAGGGATTCGATCTTAATACCAGAACAAACATACTAGATTGCAAACGTGTACAATACTTCAAATTCCTCACTTGAATATAACCACTGGACTTGGCAAACCCCAGAGGAGTCGCAATGCTGCAGAAACCCCCCTTAAAGTATGTTAGTATATTAATATGTATATACACACCACAGCTCTAAAATTGAGACTGTAAGTATGCATACATATAACGAAATTAAGCTAAAACACTGAGGGGTTACAACAAGAGATCTATGGTTCACTCCCTCTAGTACAGAACAATATAGATCGCTTGCTTACGTATGGCTTGTCAATGCCAATTTTAACTATTCATTTTTGCTCATCCATCAGAGAGAGTAAACCATCATGAATACACTAAAACTTATAATTAAAAACATTCTATAGACTTCAAAAACCATGAAAATATCCAAGATAAAGGTTCAGAATAGATAATCAAATAGAAAAAATAACATATCCAATCCAAAAAACACATTTACCTTGGCATACTTAATACAATGAAACATGAAAGGTATTTCCAAAAACGGAGAAAAAAAGCAATCATTAATTTAGAGTCCTGGTTAATGATCTAGCTACTTCCTCCGCTCTATTTCAACTAAATATATATTTTACCTTTAAACCCCAACAGAGAGCAGCTATCAAAAACATTGACCCTATGTGTAACATGACACGTCATAGGCCTTGTTAAAGCCATTTGGGTGTCTTGTACACAATGTGAACGTCCAAAAAGCTTCCCGTCTCAAAAGTTTAACATCAAGGTCTTCCCCCATGTACCCTAAAGAGACCCATTCTATTCCTTGCACCGAGCAAACTTCCAAGTTACCATCATGTCTCTCCTTGAACTGTGATGCAATATTAGATCTAAAACTCATTCCCCTAATGTCACTGAAGTGTTCATCCATCAGCTGTCTTAGGGGTCTGGTGGTCTTTCCCACATATTGCATCTGGCATTCTTCACATGTAATTAAATACACCACTCCCTTTGTCGCACAATGTATGTAACTCTTCATCTGAAATTTCATTCCATTGACACTAGAGGAAAAAGTCTGACTAATATTCATATATTTACAACCGCCACATCTCGTTGCTCCACATCTATAGTTTCCCTTTATTAACAACCAAGTGTCTCTTATTTTTCTCCTATCTCCAACATACAGTCTAAGAGAAACGAGGTTGACTATTGAGGGTCCCTTCCTGGGAACAAAGGTTATCCCCCTCTCAATCACTTTTTTGAGTTTTTCGTCTCCATTTAGGAGTGGTACATATTTGCCAATAATATTTCATATTTTTTTTAAACTCAGGACTGTATTGGGTGGAAAATATTACATTAGGCTGATTACTGTTGCTCACCTATCTTTTGTTATACTTTATTAAATCTTTTCTATGCTTAGACTTAACAACATTAAATCCCTTATCTATCATCCATTTGGGATAACCTCGTTCCAGAAATCTTTGGTGTAGTGCCGTCGACTGTTTGAGAAAATCACTATCATTGGTACAGTTGCATTGTAATCGTACAAACTGCCCTACTGGTATACCAATCAAGGTGTATCCAGGATGGCAGCTGTCAGCTCGCAACAGACTGTTACCTGATATGGATTTACTGTAGCATGTTTGGTGTATCTCTGAGATAACTATATAGCCTATAGACCAATGGTTGGAATTTGTAATCAACCCATTCACCTAGGGATTCGTTCAGGGAGCCTATGCCCGATACTATAGGCCGACCCACAACCTCCTTGACAGATTTGTGAACCTTGGGTAAATGATGGAAAATCAGAAGAACAGGTTGATCTTGAGGGCATCCGCTTGTCTTTTATTTAAAACTCCAAGATTCACTCCTCTGTCAATGAAGTTGTGTATCAAGATCTTAAAATCCCTCGTGGCATCTGATGGGAGTACTGTATATGCTGTTCTATCCTCCAACTGCCTGAGGGCCTCCCTATAGTAGTACTCAACTTTTGTGTTTGTTAACATTCCAAGTTTTCCATCCTAGAATGCTGAATTTGGGAACTCAGCAACATGGCCAGTTATTAGAGCTAAGTGCTCACAGTGAAAAACCACATACACAAATAATATGCACACATATATATCCACAGGAATATGACAATGGCTAATTAAGCTGTATTTGAATATGCAAATGAGCCATTGTAAAAGTAGACACTAAAACAAAATGAGGAAATAAGGATCTGAAAAAATGTGTACTTTCCCATGTTAACTGTACGCTGTTGCAGAGCTTTTTGTTTTTCCAGACCTACAGGAAAATCGAATGATTTGTATCAATTTCATAAACCGATCCTCATGGTTTACTGCTTTTGTTTAGAGTAGAAGAATGCCCTTGTTCTTTAGATAGTTAGGTGCAAACATACTATTTTAGCGCTATTAAAGCCCTAGAAATCCTTCATTTTCATTGCAATCTGAAGTGTTGGAGTGTGACAGAAGTTAGTCTTAGCAGTTTAAACAATAGTACATTTGTAACGAAGGGAGTTCCCTTTTAAAAGGTTGCACGCTCATATCTCGCATTAAGCATGTCGCAGTGATAAACATGGTGACCTGAGAATCTCTCACTGCATGAAAGCGTGAGATTCAAACATCACAAGTTAGTGCAGAGGACCGCAGAGCATAAATGCCTTCTAGTACAGATCAGGTCGCGCTGTGAAACATCCATTGAATAATTACTTCACTGTGAAAATCATGATTACATTCTTCCACAGAAATCTCCGTTCTGTGTTTACTCACCTGTTTACAGACTGTATCAATAGTGCAGGGATGTGTGGGTGGTTAGCCAGTGCAGTGACAAGTCACTGAAGGAACCTCCTCCGCTCTGCTGTCCCACTGTTCCCCGGTAATCTGGACCATGTTATGCTATGAAATGATGCACGGAGGACAGGAGGAGGTTCCTTCAGTGACTTGTCACTGCACTGGGTAACCACCCTGCTGCATATCCCCGCGGTATTGAGCCAGCCTGTAGACCTGTGAGTAAACACAGAACTGAGATTTCTGTGGAAGAATGAAATTATGATTTTTGCAGTGAAGTAATTATTCAAGGGATGTTTCATAGCGCGTCCTGAGAATCTCGCGCTTTCGTGCAGTGCGAGATTCTCAGGTCACCGTTTTTAGCATTGCAACGTGCTTAATGTGAGACATACAACCTTTTTAAAAGGATACGCCAGAAGGGTATCCAACGCTTTTCTTTGCAATGTGTTGGATACCCCTATGGCACTCAGTGGGTTAATATTCTCCCTCCCGTTCCTTTTTCTGATGCCAGCCAATGTTCCAATGAAGGGGCTGACCCAGAACCAAGTTGGCTCATTGGGGTCTTATGTATCCTAAAAAAGCAGTGCAATTCTGCAGCACAGGAGAAATACAGATTCCTCAAATTCCATAGACGTAACTGGAGCTTTTTTAACACAATTAATTTTGGAAAGGTCCCCAAATGCGTTACAAAGCAGTGTGAATAGGAAACCTCTAGCATTCAAGGGATTAACTACACCATTTAAATAAAGGTTTTGTTTCTCTTCTCATTGGTGCATTTGGTTTTCCCCTGAATTACTTCACTGATTTTCTACATAAGGATCAGTGTTGTCTTTTTTCTTGGAAAACAGAGGTAATGGGTATATTTATAAAAAGAGAAATAGAACAATTCTGGGGCAAAACAGTCATACAACATTTGTAAAATAAACAACCTCCTTGCTGCTAAAGACTCCTGCAACTCATTGCATATCATTATGTCAGAGACCTCTCTAGCATCCAGTGGATTCATCTTCCAACTTCAGTCACTGGAAATATGTATCTCTTACTTCCTGTGTGGAATACAGGAATCATGGGTGAAGCATCCTCCTTCAGGATACAGGGCCTCTGCCCTAAAGGCTGTAATCCAGACTAATCCTTTTTTAAAAGCGACCTTCATAGAGTGTGCATGGGCAGATATTCTCTGTCAGCCGCCTTTTTGTTCTTCCATATGGCTGTATAATCCTATTTCTGGGCTCCATTGTTTGTTTCAACAATTAAACAAATGGTTTTGGCGGCTCACAGGACATTCATCTGGATCTCATATTCTTTCCGGGCTCCAACAAGGATGCCACTGTGCAAAACCCAGGCTTCCTTCAGCCGCAACACAGAACATCAAAAGAAAGGGCTGTACCGGTTAACTCCACGTAAAGCTAGAGCATTCATAAAACTCCAGTTGTATTCAAAATCTTCAGAAAATCAAACAGGACATCAAACTTCCATTACTCACATAATTTGAACAGATACAGTACACACCAGTGTGTCGATCAACCAGACCACAGACTTAAGGGACTGGGGTCTCTTAGAGGATGGTTTGCATTATTGGTCCTCTCCTCTGTTTCTGGTTAGACGTGTATGGGATATAGAAGGATGAAGAAGACAAACTTTCTTACAATCAGTAAGCTGGACTGGAAATCTGTACATTTATGTACATCTGTCTGTCCCACTACTCCTCTTCTTTTCCGGGGGGTGGGGTGTGTGGGGGGGGTTATTTCTTTTTATTCACCTGGATTCATTTTACTTCATTTTTGATTCTTTTTGTTTTGTTTTTGTTTTAACTTCATTTGAACTCGTGTTAATTCACTTTATTCACATTATTCAGTTTCACGTCATCTAGTTTTATTTTTTCTTTTATTATATATTTTCTATTGTTTGTATTATTAGGGACTCTCTTCCACTGGTTGCACTCAATTTGTTATAAGGGGGCTTATTGTGCTTCTCTGTCTTTGAACTGCTCACCTCTAAGCAGCTCAAAGATAGAGAATCACTGGGGTATCTGGGCTATGTCTGTGCCTAAGAGAGAAATGACCAGCTACATAGGTTTAAGGGTTCCCCAGAATGGTCCTACTAAGGGTTTCTTTGGTACTTTGTACCTCTTCCTCTGTGGCCTCCACATGACTCTCGGTGCCGTTTTCTAATGAGCAGATGCTTGCATGGGTTAAGGCACTAATTTCTTCTGAGTCCTATACCATCCTCTATTCAAGGTGTTCCAGACTCTTGCTCTCAGGGTCATCCTTTGTCTCTCTTCTCCTCACCCCCCCCCCCCCAAAAAAAAAAAAAAAAGTCCTCCGTCATTTCACAGGTGGAAATTTTCTCATGGCTGGGTTCCCCTCAGTTGATGAATTGGGCTCTTAAGAGGATGGTATTCGTCCTTCTCTATTGGGGATTCATTTTCAGGAGACCCTAGTTGTCTTTGATGGTCTCATCCAAGCTGACCTGGAAGCTCTGAATATCTGAGGCCTCAGATTCCAGTTCTTCTTCACCTTATAATTTTTTAAAAACACACAAAAAGGAGGATGCCTTTTTCTTCTTTACCATTCCTTAGGCAATGTACTCTTGGATGAACGGAGAACGCCTGACGATGATGTTGCTTCACAGACATCTCTCTGGTGTCCCTTATTTTGCAGACACTTTAGCTTAGTGGGCTAACCCCTGTCCCAACAATAGGCCTTACATTCTGCTGCCTTTCCTAGAATATGGCCTTGCTGCTTCTGGACTTAAGAAACAAGAGTAAGACTGGATTCTTGATTGAAGCTGATCTTTGCAGCTTCTTGTGCATCCTTATGTCCCACCTGACTACAGCCATGGCTTTTTGGGGGATCTGCTTTTGGAGGCAGTCCATGTGAATGTGCCTAAGGAGGATATTGTTATGGGAATGTCTGAGGTCCATGAGACTGATGTGTATTTTGCAAATGTGGCAGTTGTGCTGCCTCCATATTTCCTGGGAAGGCCTCGGCTTCTTACGAGTCATACTTTATGGCTACAGATCTGTCTGCTGTCCAGTCTTCCAAAAGGTCATTGGTGACCCTTCTTGTGGGCAAGCATTTGTTTAGCCCAGAGCTGAAGTATGTTCTTAGTCAGGCCTCTGGAGGTAAGAATTCCTCCGGTTACTCATTAATGTTCCTTCTTCCACAGAAGATGAGTGGTTTTCCTTATCCCCGTCAATATGACTTTGCTCCCCGACCCGTCAGCAGTTCTAATTTAAAACCTGAACAGGTCTGGGCAGACAAAAAGCTTGCTCAGGTGCCAGCAGCTGACAGGTCTATCTCTGCATGACTTGGTGTGGGGTCTGGTCCACCTCAGGCAATAAGAGGTTGTTTGTGCGTATCAGTGGGTTTTGTGGGTAATTTTTTGGAAGGGTACTACTTAGACTTGATCCTCCATTCCCACTGGTCGTTTCTTTGCGTCCAGAGTTCCTCTCAATCCTTTGTGGAGTGTTCTGTTTGTTGACTCTGTCTCTTCACTGATTTTATATAGAGGTTTTGGTATCTGTTCCTTCTTAAGAAGGCTTCATGGGATTTTATTCCAACCTCTTCAGAGTTCCCAAAAAGAGACTTGCATACCGGTTCTCTTTGATGTTCATATCCACGGGGTAGTCCATGTTGTGACCTACTTCCCCAGTCTGTAACACATGAATCCTGGAAATAAGGAGCTCAAACAGACTGTGTTCATTTCCATGGCTCATCCCTGGAGTCCTTAAACGGTGGACCTAATGACCTCTCTGTTAAATTGTAAGATTCCACAGTTCGGTTTGCGGTACACTCTAGCTTTTGTGGTGGAAGTGATGGTCATACTTTGGTGCTTTCCCCTGGTGTGTTTTTTCTGTTTCCGTGATTGAGTTCCTTGGAAAGCCTGGATGCAGTGGGCTCATTCTAATTGCCCCATTCTGACCCCAAGATCTTCACACTATTTGTGTTAGAGCTTGTTTTGCCTTCATGTGCATCTAGACCTCTCTTGCCATGTCATCCACAGTTGGAGAAGCTGGCTTTGATCATTTGGCTCTTGAGGTCACCATCCTGAGGACCTGTTTTTCTCTTTCTGTCATTGCTGCTATGTTGCAAGCTCGAAAGTCCGTTTCTTTTAAGGAGTACCACAGGGTATGGTCCCTTTTTTGCTTATTGTTAGTATTGACCTTTCTTCAAGATAGTCTTTAAAAAGGATTGGTCTTAGCGGCATTAAAGTTCCAATTTCAGCTCTGTCCTTTTTCAGAGATTAATTGTCTTGCTGCCTGAGTTGCAGACATTTGTGCAAGGGGGGTGGCTCGTGCCTACCCAATCTTTTGAGATCCCACTCATTCCTTTGACTTGAACCTGGTTCTGGGAGTGCTTTAGAACCCTGCCTTAGAGGCTTTGTCTTCACTTTCTCTGCATATCTTGACGCTGTACACTGCCTTTCTGCTGACATTTGTGTCCGGTGGGTGGCTGAAATTCAGGCTTTGGCTTGTAACCCTCCCTTTCCCACATTCATAGGGTGGGTAGGTTTCTCCCTAAAGTTGTTTCAGAGTGTCTGATTAAAGGGATAGTAATGTTTCATAATAAAAGCAGCTCTAATTAATCATCATAGTATTTGGAGTTTAGAGAGTGTTATTTCAATTCTGTCAGAGTTGTAGTTCCAGAGTAATTCAATGACAAAGTATCCCCCTCCCGCCCCTTTTACTGATGTCACACTGTTCAGCTAGAGCAGAAGGGTGCCCAGGTAGACTGCAGAGAGGGACAATCTTCAATTAAGATAAGGGAAAAAGCTGAAAAGCTTGTCAAGGGGGGCAGGGATTTCATTGTTTTCATAGGAATAAGAGTGTCCCCTTCTGTTATCTGTCTGGTCTGTGGACTACATTCCACATCTGAGAAGAGATGGCTTACACTAGGTAAAAGGGGCAGGAGGGGAAACTTTGCTTGTTGTGAATATCTCTTAAATCATAAAGGTTTGAGAGATAAGACTTATATCATTCTTCGTGTTTTTTTAATGCCTACAAAATAAAATAAAGTTAAAATGAAGTATTACTATCCCTTTAAACAGGAAATTGTTCTTCATTCGCTTGTCTGGCTCCATCTAACAGACAGGAGCTTCATCTTTTGGATTTGGTCAGATGTGAAGGTACTATATTCATCACCTATCGACAATCTGATTTGCTTTTTGTCATTCCTTAGGATCCTCTGGTGGGCCAGGTAGAGTCTAATGGGACAGTGGCTTCTTTAATGAAGAAGAAAAAGAAAAACTCAAAGTGCTAGAACTCTCCATTTATTGTGAAATATTATAATTGTGAATATTAATGTGAAAAGTGTATAGAAAAAGAAGAGCAGCAAGGATAGAAGGAACCCTCTCAGTCCCTAAACAGGGCTAGCCCAGTACCAAAGAAGAAAAAGAAAACATCCTGCGCTTATCTATTCTAACACCTAAAAGCCTAAACATATACAGCTGCCCTGTAATTAGCATATATCATAAATATTTAATAATTCATATGATCTAAAAAAGATATTAAATCTGGGGGTTTCGTACATAAGATGGCCAAATTATGGTTAAGCTCGCTGACCAACGCCAAGGTACCCCAATTTCAGCGAGTCCCTAACAAAAAAACTTCATCTTTTCTAATCTTGAAAGTCTCCAAAAAATGGGGACCAGAGCTGCGAAACGTCACTTTAATTGGTCTATTGATCTCTAAAAAATTAAAATTGCCGCGAAACGTTACTCAATAGGCTAGAACATTTAAGATAAAAACTCAAACTCTAACCTAATTAAAAACACCCCAAACCCCCCCTCTAAGAACTCACAATAGAAGGACACTTGCTGACTTACATGCTAGAAAAGGCTGCAATGGGTGGGAGGAGCACACAAACACAGAACCTGGTAATCCAGTCCATCCTTAAATATGTGCTCCCCCCACCCAGGCAAGCCTCATGCATTTTTTCATAAAGGGATATCCTCGGCTATAAAGCTATCAAAATGTATGGTCAGTTACTGTATAAGAAGAAACCCCCTCAAGATATATGCATAAAAGAATAGAAACAACAAAGGCAGACTAAATTCTGTGAACATAACTGTGTTTTTAAAACAGTGTAAAAGAAATGTGTTTTAAAGAAATCAATATTTTTTAAAAAATTGCCTTTAAATAACTTTACATATATTTCACTGTCGTCCAATACAGGTCACTGGTACTCTGGGAGGCGTAAGTCCCCTTTAATAGGCAGGAACAACTATGCAAATAATTTGCAAGGGGCGGAGCCTCCCCTCTTACTTAAGCCACCTTCTGGCCAGAGCCACTTTAGATTGATTTGTTCCTGGTGTGCTTGCACACCAGGTAGAGAACATCTATGCATCTTAGTATTTTATTATTTTTTTATTCAAATATGGAATACCACCATTAGGAGGGTGACCATGGCTGTGAATTGCCCTCTTTAAAGTGGCTGGTGCAGCTTCCAGGGATTTTCTGTGGACCTTATGCCCTGAAGAGGGGACAGCTTGTGTTAAGCAGCTCCCCTATTGGGGAATTACCTCTGGTTCTTTCCCTCCTTATCATGGTCACCTGAAGACAGAAGTCAGCAAGGAAGGTGAGTCACCCATTGAGTGCTGAAGGTCCACTTGTCCCCACAGTGTCCCTTTGCTGGGCTTGTATTTGGGAGTTTTAATACACTCCAGCACTCATAGGGTGTTTTTATTGCATTATTACTGTTTATGCAATTTCTGTGTTATTCTCTGAGTTTTGGAGCATTGGGTATTCATTTATTTATGTTTCTCATGTGTTTCATGCTTGTTTGGGCACTTTTTAATGTTTTACTAAACTTTATTAAAAATGGTGTTCCGCGCCTTTAAGCGCGGCTTTTTCCCGCTCAGACGCAAGGGCTCCTTTACTCTCTCTGGGAATTCACAGTATGGGACATATCTCTGGAACCGCTTGTCACAGCAACTTCAGAGAGGGCTCATTTTAATTCTAGGCTCCTGCTCTATCATCCGGAATGTGTTTTATTTATGTGGGGTGTTCAGGGGGGCTTCGGGCACTGTTTGGGGTACTTGTGGGAAAAAAAACTACATTTCCCATGAGCGCTTGGTTCGCGCTCGTTTCTGATTGGCTGTCACGACGGCCGCCATTTTGTGGTACTTTTCCTAGGCGAGTACACTACGCAGGGACCGAGCCTTCTCTCTCCTCAACAGATTAACCCTTCGCTGGCCAGATAAGTCCGTTTTTAGAACATTTCTGGGGTGAAACTTTAATCATTTACACTTTTTCTGGGTGATAGTGTTATTAGTGGGGTATATTGACGCTGTGAGCATGTCTACTTCACTGGAGCTAGGGGCTAGACCCAAGTCTAAGGAGGATGGGGGGTCCGCTACCCCCATGGCGTTTTGCTCCTCTTGCCACATTGGGCTGGATGGCGATAATGTGGGGGATCTATGCCCTAATTGTACTGGTCAAGATAGCAACCCTGGGCTTCCCAGCCACGCTATTGAGCCATCTTGGGTGAGGGAGTTTAAAGCTGCCACTAGGGAT
This sequence comes from Rhinophrynus dorsalis, assembly GCA_037306005.1. Lineage (NCBI taxonomy): Eukaryota > Metazoa > Chordata > Amphibia > Anura > Rhinophrynidae > Rhinophrynus > Rhinophrynus dorsalis. Next base: position 145,853,753 of record CM074723.1, read on the forward strand.
CTCAGATCCACGCTTCAACTCTTTCCCTCTCAGGTACAGGGGGCTCTCCAGGTCTGGCAGACCCCCTCTACTATCAGGACCTCCCTGCCTAAGCCACAGGGAGCTCCTGATATCACTGATTCTTCTGAAGAAGAACTTTTACAGGATTCTGATGCTGAGGAACGTACTGTTATTGAATCTAACAGGTCCATTGGGGACCCCTACGAGTGTGACCCTGAAGTTTCGGCTGAGGGTCTGATCAGAGCGGTTCTGAATACGCTCAACCTTCCTCTGACTCAGGAATCCACTTATGATCCTACTGATGTTTTTCAGAAAAAGCCATCTAAACCAGTTGTTTGTTTTCCAACTAACCCTACTCTTGCCCGTCTGGTCTCTGAGGCATGGAAGAATCCTGATAGATCTTCCTCTGTCTCCAAAAAGTTTGCTAAACTTTACCCTTTTCCTGAGGCGGAGCTGGCAAAATGGGTTCATCCTCCCAAAGTGGATGCTCCTGTGTCTAGACTATCCAAATCTACTGCTTTGGCTGTCTCAGATGCCTCTGCCCTGCAGGACTGGACGGATAAGAAACTAGAGCTCTCTCTTAAGTCTATTTTTGCCTCTATTGGCACAGCCATGCGCCCCACTTTTGCTGTGGCATGGGTTAATAGAGCTATTGCGGCCTGGACTGAACGACTGACTGAAGCGGTTCGCCAGGATGCGCCTGTATCTGAACAGTTGCAGCTGCTTGCTAATATCACTGAAGCTCAGAACTATGTTGCTGACGCTGCTTTTGATGCTGTGCGCATGATGGCGAGGGCCTCCACCTCTTCTGTGGTGGCTAGACGCGCTCTTTGGCTGAAAATTTGGTCTGCTGATACAGCCTCTAAGAAAGCCTTGCTTTCCTTGCCCTTTCAGGGGAATTTGCTTTTTGGGTCTGAACTCAAAGAAATGATCAGTGAGGCTACTGGCGGTAAAAGTACTCTTCTACCCTCAGTCTTTAAGAAAAAGTTTCCAGCCAAACGCAATCGGTCCTTTCGTTCCTTTCAGACTGAGACACGCTCCTCGGCCCAAACGGGTCCTCCCACTACGCGCTCCTCCTCCAAGCCCAAACAGTCCTGGAGGCCCAAAGTTGCCTCCAAGGCCAAGACCTCCAAGACTGCTTCGGCATGACTCGCCGAACCCGGGTCCGCATCCGGCTGTAGGCGGTCGTCTCCGCATCTTTCGCCGGACTTGGGAGGAGTCAGTGGCGGACCCATGGGTTCTTCAGGTGGTGTCAGAGGGATACAGGATCCCTTTCTCTTCCCTTCCTCCTTTTCGGTTCCATTTTACTCGTCCTTCTCAGGAACCCACAAAAAGGCGTCTGTTCGACGCTATTCAGGATCTCTTGGACAAAGAGGTCCTGGAGGCGGTTCCTCAGGGGGACACAGGTTCAGGATTTTATTCCAACCTGTTTGTGGTAGCCAAAAAGGACGGAGGAGCCCGTCCCATCTTGGATCTCAAAGATCTCAATGCCTATGTGGTGACTTCCCACTTCCGCCAGGAGTCCCTGCGCTCTGTGATTGCAGCAATGTCTCCAGGGGAGTTTCTTGCCTCCCTGGACCTTCAGGATGCTTATCTTCACATCCCTATTCATCCAGAGAGCAGGCGGTATCTCAGGATTGCCTGCCACAGGGGACACTTTCAGTTTGCAGCGCTCCCCTTTGGGCTGACTTCAGCCCCTCAGGTCTTCCAGAGGGTGTTGGGCTCATTGATAGCGGTGCTCCATCAGGATGGGATCAGAGTGACCCCCTACATGGACGATCTCCTTCTGAAGGCCTCCTCAGCGGAGCTCCTCCTTCAGCAATTACAGATGTGCATGCACACCCTGAACCGTCATGGCTGGATCCTGAATCTGGACAAGTCGGACTTGATTCCATCTCAGAGGCTTCTGTTCCTGGGTCTCCTGTTCGACACTCGCCAATGCATGGTGTTTCTTCCAGAGGACGTGGCTCACCAGATAGCTGTCAGAGTGGCTGGAATTCTGGACATGGACGAGATTCCAGTACCGAAGTTTTCGTCCTTAGTGGGGAAGTTCATTTCCACAATCGAAGCAGTACCATTTGCCATGGCCCACTCCCGGGATCTTCAGAGATTTGTGATCCAGACGTGCAAGAATCATCCAGATCATCAGCATCTGTCTGTTTCTCTTCCTCCTCATGTTGAGTCGAGTCTGCACTGGTGGTTAGATCTCTCTCATCTCCTGAAAGGGAAATCCTTTCTAGTTCCTCCTTGGACAACAGTCACTACGGATGCCAGCCTTCGGGGCTGGGGTGCAGTCTGGGGTCGCTTCAGTGCTCAGGGGAAATGGGGTCTGGAGGAATCCATGCTCTCCATCAATGTTCTGGAACTTCGAGCTGTCCGGCTGGCCCTGAGGCACTGGGAGTCTCAATTGACCGGTCTTCCAGTCAGAGTGGAGTCCGACAACGCCACGGCGGTGGCCTACATCAACAGGCAAGGCGGCACAAGAAGCGGTTCCGCCTGGTGGGAGGTCAAGGATATTTTGTCTTGGGCAGAAGATCACGTGCCTGTCATCTCTGCAGTTCATATCCCAGGCGTGGACAACGTCATGGCAGACTTCCTCAGTCGTCACACCGTCGACATCGGAGAATGGGCTCTTCACCCAGAGGTGTTTCACATGCTCACTCAACGGTGGGGGATGCCTGTGGTGGATCTGATGGCTACCAGACACAACAGGAAGGTTCCGGTGTTTTGCTCCCGGTTGAGGGACTCCCTTGCTCTAGCAGTGGATGCCTTGTCGATCCCTTGGGACTTCCCCCTGGCTTACATCTTCCCTCCTCTTCCTCTATTGGTCAGAGTTATCCAGAAGTTGAAGAGGGAACGTTGTCCTGTCATCCTGATTGCTCCAAACTGGCCTCGCCAGTCCTGGTTTCCGGAATTGATGACCATGTCAGTGAAGGATCCGATCCCACTTCCAGCCCGTCCGGACCTGCTTCTTCAGGGGTATCTGTGGAAAGAGGATGTTCACTCTCTCCATTTGATGGCATGGCGGTTGAATCCTCGATTCTAGCAAAGAAAGGCTTTTCTCCTTCTGTGGTATCGACGATGCTCAGTGCTCGTAAGCCTGTGTCTTCCAAGATCTATCATCGCATATGGTCAACTTTCGTGACATGGTGCTCTGACAAGAAGTTGTCACTTGACTTCCATCTTCCCACTGTCCTGGCCTTCTTGCAGGACGGTGTGGATAAGGGGCTCAGTCTGAGTTCCCTCAAAGTTCAGACTTCTGCCTTGTCTGTGTTTTTCCAGGAACGGATTGCTGTCCTTCCTGATGTGAAAGTCTTCTTCCAGGGTGTGACTCATGTTCGACCTGCCTTTAAGAGTCCTGCTCCCCAGTGGGATCTCAATTTGGTGCTGGGAGTTCTTCAGCGACCACCGTTTGAATCCTTGGCTTCCATTCCATTCCATTACGTCTTGTGACTTGGAAGATGGCCTTCCTCTTGGCTGTTGTGTCAGTGCGCCGGGTAGCAGAGTTACAGGCCTTGTCTTGTAAACCTCCTTACCTGGTGTTCCACAAGGATAAGGCTGTGCTTCGCACTACCAAGGAATTCTTACCCAAGGTTGTGTCTGAGTTTCACATCAATCAGGAGATTGTGGTTCCCTCTTTCTGCCCTAATCCTTCATCTGACAAGGAAAGAGATCTCCATCTGTTGGATGTGGTGCGTTGCCTCAAGTTTTATGTTCATCGCACCGAGTCTATCAGGAAGTCTGACGCTCTATTCGTCATTCCTGAGGGGCCTAGGGCAGGAAGACCGGCTTCCAAAGTTACCATTGCCTCTTGGATTAAGGCTACCATCCGTGAAGCCTATAAGTTGAGGAATAAGCATGTTCCCTTCCGGGTAACTGCCCATTCCACCAGATCTATTGGGGCCTCTTGGGCCTACAAGAATCAAGCTTCTGCTGATCAACTGTGCAGAGCGGCCACTTGGTCCTCTGTGCACACCTTTTCAAAGCACTACCGAGTTGATGTACTGGCGTCGGCTGATGCCAGTTTTGGAAGGAAGGTCCTGGAGGCAGTCTTGCCTGTGTAGGTCTTCCGCTCTGTGATCCTTAGTGCTTCTTTACTGTTGAGCCCGGTTGGCTCTGGTTCCGTGTGCTGTGTTAGTTCAGGGATTGTTCCCTTGGTTGGTGTCCGTTGACACTTACAGTTTGGGCTATGTTCAACTGGTCATAGCAGTTCTAGTGACTTGGGCCTTGCGCCTGGTCCTTGCCTTACTTCCCGCCTCTGGATCAGCTCAATGTTTGTACATCCCAGAGTACCAGTGACCTGTATTGGACGACAGTGAAAATAGGATTTTAGTCTTACCTGTTAAATCCTTTTCACTTAGTCCATACAGGTCACTGGTCTCCCACCCTGTCAAGGGACCAGTCTTGGCTCTCCTGTGGCATTCAGTGGGAGACCGTTCGGGCATGCTCACAGGAGTCTTTCTTTTTGCTTACCTGAGGTCAGTTTTAGGGTCTCAAATCAATCTAAAGTGGCTCTGGCCAGAAGGTGGCTTAAGTAAGAGGGGAGGCTCCGCCCCTTGCAAATTATTTGCATAGTTGTTCCTGCCTATTAAAGGGGACTTACACCTCCCAGAGTACCAGTGACCTGTATGGACTAAGTGAAAAGGATTTAACAGGTAAGACTAAAATCCTATTATTATACATATTGCTGACATATTTGAAATAAATTCGTGTATGTAGAGTAAATCTACATATTAGAATAAATAATAAGTGTGTATATTGTGAAAATATGGTGAGAAAAAGCTGCTAGAGTGTATAAAAGAACAAGGAAAAAGAAAAACTCAAAGCGCTGGAACTCTCCATTTATTGTGAAATATTATAATTGTGAATATTAATGTGAAAAGTGTATAGAAAAAGAAGAGCAGCAAGGATAGAAGGAACCCTCTCAGTCCCTAAACAGGGCTAGCCCAGTACCAAAGAAGAAAAAGAAAACATCCTGCGCTTATCTATTCTAACACCTAAAAGCCTAAACATATACAGCTGCCCTGTAATTAGCATATATCATAAATATTTAATAATTCATATGATCTAAAAAAAGATATTAAATCTGGGGGTTTCGTACATAAGATGGCCAAATTATGGTTAAGCTCGCTGACCAACGCCAAGGTACCCCAATTTCAGCGAGTCCCTAACAAAAAAACTTCATCTTTTCTAATCTTGAAAGTCTCCAAAAAATGGGGACCAGAGCTGCGAAACGTCACTTTAATTGGTCTATTGATCTCTAAAAAATTAAAATTGCCGCGAAACGTTACTCAATACTCTTCTTATACAGTAACTGACCATACATTTTGATAGCTTTATAGCCGAGGATATCCCTATATGAAAAAATGCATGAGGCTTGCCTGGGTGGGGGGAGCACATATTTAAGGATGGACTGGATTACCAGGTTCTGTGTTTGTGTGCTCCTCCCGCCCATTGCAGCCTTTTCTAGCATGTAAGTCAGCAAGTGTCCTTCTATTGTGAGTTCTTAGAGGGGGGGTTTGGGGTGTTTTTAATTAGGTTAGAGTTTGAGTTTTTATCTTAAATGTTCTAGCCTATTGAGTAACGTTTCGCGGCAATTTTAATTTTTTAGAGATCAATAGACCAATTAAAGTGACGTTTCGCAGCTCTGGTCCCCATTTTTTGGAGACTTTCAAGCATAGAAAAGATGAAGTTTTTTTGTTAGGGACTCGCTGAAATTGGGGTACCTTGGCGTTGGTCAGTGAGCTTAACCATAATTTGGCAATCTTATGTACGAAACCCCCAGATTTAATATCTTTTTTTAGATCATATGAATTATTAAATATTTATGATATATGCTAATTACAGGGCAGCTGTATATGTTTAGGCTTTTAGGTGTTAGAATAGATAAGCGCAGGATGTTTTCTTTTTCTTCTTTGGTACTGGGCTAGCCCTGTTTAGGGACTGAGAGGGTTCCTTCTATCCTTGCTGCTCTTCTTTTTCTATACACTTTTCACATTAATATTCACAATTATAATATTTCACAATAAATGGAGAGTTCTAGCGCTTTGAGTTTTTCTTTTTCTTTTTCCTTGTTCTTTTATACACTCTAGCAGCTTTTTCTCACCATATTTTCACAATATACACACTTATTATTTATTCTAATATGTAGATTTACTCTACATACACGAATTTATTTCAAATATGTCAGCAATATGTATAATATATATGTAAAGTTATTTAAAGGCAATTTTTTAAAAAATATTGATTTCTTTAAAACACATTTCTTTTACACTGTTTTAAAAACACAGTTATGTTCACAGAATTTAGTCTGCCTTTGTTGTTTCTATTCTTTTATGCATATATCTTGAGGGGGTTTCTTCTTATACAGTAACTGACCATACATTTTGATAGCTTTATAGCCGAGGATATCCCTTTATGAAAAAATGCATGAGGCTTGCCTGGGTGGGGGGAGCACATATTTAAGGATGGACTGGATTACCAGGTTCTGTGTTTGTGTGCTCCTCCCGCCCATTGCAGCCTTTTCTAGCATGTAAGTCAGCAAGTGTCCTTCTATTGTGAGTTCTTAGAGGGGGGGTTTGGGGTGTTTTTAATTAGGTTAGAGTTTGAGTTTTTATCTTAAATGTTCTAGCCTATTGAGTAACGTTTCGCGGCAATTTTAATTTTTTAGAGATCAATAGACCAATTAAAGTGACGTTTCGCAGCTCTGGTCCCCATTTTTTGGAGACTTTCAAGATTAGAAAAGATGACGTTTTTTTTGTTAGGGACTCGCTGAAATTGGGGTACCTTGGCGTTGGTCAGCGAGCTTAACCATAATTTGGCCATCTTATTTACGAAACCCCCAGATTTAATATCTTTTTTAGATCATATGAATTATTAAATATTTATGATATATGCTAATTACAGGGCAGCTGTATATGTTTAGGCTTTTAGGTGTTAGAATAGATAAGCGCAGGATGTTTTCTTTTTCTTCTTTAATGAAGGCCATTAACCAGGCATATGTTTTCAAGACTAAGCTGGTGTCATTTTTGGGTGATGGCTCAACATCTGTGTAAGGCAGCAATGTGGTCATTTCGTACTTTTGTTAAAAAAAAAAACTACTGTCTTAATATCCCAGCTTTGGCTGAAGTCAGTTTTGGTCAGAAGGTCCTACGATTCTTTGATGCCTGTGTAGCTGTCCTTGTTTTTCTTTCTCTGTAAACTTTTGGTTTATGTACCCTGATTTGCTGTGTTTGTGTCCGTTGACATCTGAGGTTCATATTATACCAGTTTGATAGAATTGGCCTGTGTCTGGAGGGGTTTTTCCTTTTCCCTTCCTGGAATCTTGATGGATGCTCTTGGTAAATCCCAGTGGTTCCTGTATTCCACATAGGATGCAAGTGAAATGGTGATTATTTTGCAAACTTACCTATTAAGTCCTTTTCTCTTAGGACTTCCCTACTGGAGAAAAAACAGCTATTTGGATTTCTGGTTCTCTTGTTTAGGGGATTCCCTGTCCTGCTAGGCTTTCTTTGTTATTTAAGAGAAAACAAAAGTTCTTAGTTAAAACTGGTTTAGACTGGGAAGAAGTCTTCACCTCCTGCATCTTTTAATGAAAGTGCCCTGCTCCTCTTGCAGGAGGAAACTTTACCACATGGTCCCCGTGTTCCCTTTTTGCCCCATATTGCACAGCATTGTTCCAGTTTTATTTGTCTCAGTGTTTTAGTGCAAGCTCTATGTTGTAACAAAGCCATTTATAAAATAACTAGTGAAGGAAGCATTGCATTGCCAGTGGATGAAAGATTTTGTTTGTGTAGATAGTTACACCCCCCCCCCCCCCCCCCGTACTGACAGAAACACTCCTTATGCACACACACTCCCCATAGTGAGACAGACACAACATACAGAGACACATATTTGTTTAAAATGCAACTTTTAATCATTTGATTGTAGAGACACATCTCCAGTGCAGTGTAAGGCAATGTGCTGGAGATAGGGTTGCCACCCATCCGGTATTTTACCGGAAGGCCGGTAAAAAATTGGCTTCTGTCCAATGTTATGTCTATGGAGGGAATGCCATGGCCAGTATTTTTTTGAAAAAAAGGTGGCAACCCTAGCTGGAGACATCCTTAGCATGTAAAGGGTTAGTAGTACTAGTGGGATAAGTGTTGATTTGTCTTTATACACTGTGCTGTTGGTTGGACCTAGAATATGTGCACGTTTGAATTTGTGGTCCTACCTTGAGAGGAGTGACAGTACAGAGGGAGTCAACTGAGGTGCCAGAGACCAGCTTTTCGTATAATAAATACATAACATATGAACTGTTTAACCTTTTCAGTGGCAGAATGATATCAAAAACATTGCAATGGGGTGAGTAGTACAGGCATTGCAATGTGTTCAAAAACAAATGTATATTAAATGTGTGTATGAAAACACACAAATTAAAGGTAAGCGGTAATGACTTACTCGTAAAGTAAAAATATCAATATCATAAATTTAAAAGTTAAAATTTGAAACGAATATAGATTACTAAAAATACATTGAAGTCCTTATTCCAAAACTTTAACTATATATACAGCAGTCTCTCTCCTCTTTTTAACTGCAGTCTGTTGCACACCTTTGTGTTCTGTAACTCTTTGAGTGCCAGAGAGGTAACCAATTCATTGCAACCTTCCACAAAGCATTGGGAAGATATAGAAAGTGAATGAACCGCCCCAACCACAGATCAGCTGTAGAGCAGCATTGTTATTTTAGAAAGAAATGACTGGTCATGTGATATTATGTTTTGAATTCTGGGTAGCCGCTTTCAATGCCAAGTTGCAAAAAATTTGTTTTAAATATTTATTGTACTTCATCAAAAAAAAAAACAATTACAAGGAAGAACGTCCCATGATTAGGAAGATAAGTCACGAGAAGGAAGGCGCTAGGACTGCAAACAATGTCAGGTATGCAGTACCAAGTATCATATAATAGATATCCTCTAGGAAACTGAGTGACAAGGCAGTAGTTATCAAAAACATTTGCACTGGCAATGTATCTGGTACTAGAAGAGCTTAAAGGCACAAGGGATGAGAAAGAAAGGGAGCACCATAGAGAGAATAAAGGAAAGTGAAAAGAGCTGAATGAGCGGAAGAAAGGGAAATGAGCTGTGTGAGGGGAGCAACCTTGTCTCACCCTTGGCCGGGGCTGATGGCAAAGATGAATTAGCTTACATATAACCTAGGGGGGATCCAGAGAACAGTGTGAGAGCAGTGTGACCAGGAATAGGTATGCAGCAACACTCCAACCAGACATAGAGGGTGCGAACGCAGAGGAAGGAGAGATGAAGGGAGGAAACTTTGCAGTTTAGTAGGAAAAAGTTGGGATAATATTGATGAGGGACCGAAACAGTCAAGAGTACAGCGGAAGAGGGGGGAGCAGAAAATAGAAGATGATGTTAGGAAGTGGAGGGGAGTTGAAAAGAATGGAGTGGGTGAAGAGAGGGAAGTAGAAGGGGGGAGAAGAGTATGTGGAAGGAGAAGAAAAAGAAGAGAGAGATTGGAAAGAGGCAGGAAACATCAAAGACCCGAATTTGGTCCAGGAGGACCAACCCTTATGAAACTATGAGAGAATAGAGGATGCATTGGCTAAACACATTTCCATAACAACCAGTACCAGACCGTTACAGATGAGGGATGAGAGCCTTAGCTGTGTTGAGAATGAGGAAGAGGACCCTAGCCTTTGGCCTTGGTAGTTTTAATTTATTCCCAGAAGAGGTGAAAAACAAACAGAAGAGTGGATCTTGGGGGAGAAAAATTTTCAGTCTGGATGGTGGCAGCAACTCTGTCCCAGTACGGAAGGATCTTTGGCCAGCTCGACCAAATGGGGCTACTGTACACTTGCATGCATTAAACAAATTACAGACAATGAGCACACACATACGTTAACCCTCTGAGTGCCAGAGGGGTTTGCAAAGCAATGCTTTGCTTACCCCTCTGGCACTCAAAGGGTTAAACAAAAATGTACACAATACACACAATCACACACTGTACACACAAACGTGCACATTCATGCTCACTCAATGGGCACGTGTGATTACTCAGTGGGCGCGGGTATAGGTGCGTGCGCACTCTATACTCGCGTGCACACTCAAAACACTATATCCAAACTGTAATAAGGAAAAACACTCACAAGCGCTCACATACACTTGCACAGGCTGTAATGGAGAGTTGCCTAATTCAGTGCTTTGCAATGCACTGCACAGCCCTTTCAGCCAGCCATTAAAAATTGTGCCTTTTTTCCTGGATTATCCTGGATATTAAGGGAAAACAGTCCTACATGGAAACCGGCTTTTACATTTTTAACTCTATAGGCCCCAGACTTGTATCTAGTTCATTGGGTTGAAATGAGGTGGATAACAAGCATAATGCCCCAGTTTTAATGCGGTAACCCCTAAAGATGCATGCATGTGCCTCCCACAGAGTGGGTACTGATATTGTGGGAGAAGCATTTAGCCTGGAAAATTCCTCAGTACACAGCCTGATGGAGGAAGAGGTCTCGGAGTCACTGAGTAGGAACCCAGTGAGATGCCAAGAGGTACGTGCGTAGCTCTGTGCCAGGGAGCGGAGGCGAACTGTAATAGGAGTATACGAGAATGAGAAGAAAGTGTAATCCCTGTTCTGGGGTTGTATAATCCACCTCTTCTTTTCTGTAGCCTGTACAAAGTAGGAAGTAGAGAACATTTGTTTGGAAAATTTGAAAGGGGGGGGTATGAGTAGTGAGAAATTAGTTTCTTGTTGAAAAACTACATATGCAGCAATCCTGTCAAAATCTTTCAGGGCCATATAGTATGCTTCTCCAGAACATTAAGCCCCCCCCCCCCTCATCAAAAGGACTCTTAAGACCATAGTCATGCAGTAGACCTATTGGGCAAACAGAGAACCAGGGGGACCTACACATCTCAGGGAACAGGGTAACAAGACAAAGGAGGGAATGGGAAGAATCCTAGCAGCCCAAATTAAAGAAAACCGAGAAAAAGGAGAGGTTGAAACTATGCAAATGTACAACTGCCTGTGTTTAAGATAACCTGAGGTGTACAAAGGCAAGGAGAGTACCTCTAAGGTATGAGGGGGGCAGGGGTAAGATAAATGACCCGACTGTAAGGGAGACTGACAAGAGAATACTCAGTGAAGCAAACCTGTCAATTACTGGTACCTAGATAATAGGTTGGGATTAACTTCTATAATACTGGAAGTTAATCCCAACCTTTATTGTTGCTATGATGTAGAAATGTGAAAATGATATTAATGTAATAGTTTGCTATCAGTGTACATGGAAGAGTAAAGACAATGCAGAATAAACAAGTGCTGTCATACTCCTGTTGGGGGCTGCAAGGAGGCAAATGGGCCATCAGCAAGACCCTGACACAGCAGCAGGGGAAAACACCCATAAGTTTCTTGTCTTCCTGTCTATTGGGAAAAGGAAGGCATCAGTATAGCTTAAGAACAATTAACAGTAAGCCCAAGACTGAAAACAGTATGCCACCAGCTACAAACACAATTTGGAAACTCGCGGCAAGGAATGCCCACTCAACCTAAAAAGGACATCAATAGGTCTCAAAACAAAGGGTTCTACTGCCTTCTGATGAACCGACACAGCCCACAGTGGAAGTGGGTTCCCATGCCCGAATCAAGGTTGTCAGCAGAGAAGTATAGCCCACCTGCAAATTTCAATATATGATGGACGGGTCTGGGAGAGAAGCCCATCAAGTCCATGCTGGTAAATTGGGAACAGAGGATGGGTCAGGAGACTAAATCTTTAGTTTCAGACCTGTGAAAGTAGACTGAGTGTTCTGTGTGCTCTATCTAGGGCCACCTCTCCTAGATGTGAATCACCCAACATCATATGGAACAGAGCGCACAGTGAGAATTCAAGATCCTTAGGAACCGTCTTGAGGTAGTTCTTCTTAAGTCTGTTATATCAGCGGCCCCTGTGTAGTGAGGAGAGCAGTAAGAACTATATCTTGGCTACATAGGCAAAGTAAACAAAAGGAAAGGCTGCTCATCAGATCCTGACCCTTACAAATGATAACCTGTGACTTACTATGAATAATAAACAGTGGAGTTTAGTAATATATTATAGGCCAAAAGCATAAATAGCTTTCCTGTATCAGGTCGGCTCTTGTAACTGGGGCAGAAGCAGACTGCTCTGGATGCATGATGCTTGACCCTCTAGAAGCCTGTGGAACCCTCTCTAAATCCAGCAGTACAACATCTTCGATCTGCAACAGGGGAAGGGTGGACATGGCATGGCTCTGCAGTGTCACGAACTCTAGGCCCTGGAGGCAAATAGTGGGTGATTTTCCCACCATCGACTTATCCCTTCTCTTCTTCCCAGTCACAGGGATTCATAAAGTCAAAAAGTGAGATAAACCAGTGGTATTCCGGTTGTAAAATGCTGAAGGCATGCTTAAGGGGTTTGCCCTGCATGGCGCTCATCTAACATGCAGCGACTAAGCCCCACCCACCTAAGTTGCAACATTATTTAAATGTGTACACATGCTGGTGCAGTGTGTGGTTGTAGAGAATGTGCACGTGCTTGGCTACAGCATGAGTTATGGCTACTGCAACTGAATACTAGGATGTTACAGGTGCATGGAGCTGAGAGGCGATTATTGCTTCACATTGTATAAGGTCTAGATGTTGCTAGAGTGACAAGTGGGAGTGAACCTAAACTCCTTGCAGTGATTTTGACAGGAGTGGCCAGGGGGCCTCCTCTCCCCATTCCCTTCTGTCCGAATCAAACTACTGTTGCCCCGGGGTGTGGCTGGCACAGGCAGATAATTTTCTGTCCTTTGACAGCTTCTTCTTTTTAGATATAGATTTGAAGTGTTAGTTTGGTACATTGGTGACTAAGGTATGCAATAGTGTACACGAGATTGATTTAAAAGCGGAAAGTGATCAATGCTGAGACATGTCAGTTGTGGAAGAATTCTGAGGCACAGGAGCTACACAAGACTTATAAAATGAACCCCTTGAATGCTAGAGGTGTCTTTAGTGCATTGCTTCACAGTGCTTTATCGATCCCTCTAGCATTCAAGAGATTGCAAGTCTAATGTAAGTACATAGGACCTTTTATTTGTTACCTACAAAGTAGAATCATTCCACTTTTCTTACATGTGCCCTGTTGTCATTTGCAATGTCTCCTCTCTGCAGATAATATTGAAGACTTAACCCTTTAAGGACCAGAGAAGAGTGCAACACATTGTGAAGCAATGTTTTGTTATGCATCTGATCCTTAAAGAGAGAAGGTTATGCAGGGTTGTTCAAATTCAGTCCTCAAGGGCCACCAACAGGCCAGGATTTAAGAATTTCCCTGATTAAGCACAGGGGAGTCAGTCAAAATGAATGAGCCACTGATTAACTCACCTGTGCTTCATCAGGCAAATCCTTAAATCCTGGTCTGTCGGCGGTCCTTGAGGACTGAACTTGGACAGCCCTGAGGTAACGGAAGCTCTGCTTATGTAAACAGGGAACAAGAATATTCCATGTATTACTCATCCCCGTTTTTAATTCCACTCTCTGATTTTACTAATCCATACATTATATATTTATTTTTTTTCCATGCTCTCAGTTATTCTACGCATTTCAAGACGACCGCTATCTTTATATGGTGATGGAATACATGCCTGGGGGAGACCTTGTAAATTTGATGAGCAATTATGATGTTCCGGAGAAGTGGGCACGGTTTTACACAGCCCAAGTAGTACTAGCATTAGATGCCATTCACTCAATGGGCTTTATACACAGGTAAGTCAGACGGTCACAGTTGATCAAGAACCCACATTTTACAAACCTTGTTATATGGGATAAGATATTTTTCTTCTAGAGACCAGAACATCAAAATTATGAAGTAGATAAAAATATATTTTCTCATTGGTCCAATGGTGGAACACAGGAAGTGGAGGCTCTCTCCCTAAATCACCCCCACCAGTTCAGTTCAGTTTTAAGTGACCTCAATGGAGGTGCATGGACAAAGATTCTTTTAGTTAGGTTTTTAGGGGTTTTTTTTGTTTTGTTTTTTTTTGCCTGTAGGCTGGGGCTTTGTAATCCCGCATTTAGCGGGCCCCTATCTCTGCCCTCTGTTGCCAGTTTGAACCAGGTTGCAGACGGTGTTGGACTTGTCTGTTGGAGGATGGCTTGCATTATCAGCTTTTATTTTCTTAGTTTCGCTTAGTTTATATAAACAAGACTTGCTTTAGTGCATAGGAACCTGAAGAAGATTGAAGAGTAACAAAATCTCCAATATTCAGAGGGCGCAGTTCTGTCTTGTGTGTATGTCTGGAAACCATATTCACATTGTGGTGAAATCTATAGATTTTACTCTGTTCTTCATTCCTGTCTGTCTCTCTCCTATCCCTCTACTCTTCGGTGGGGATTTGATTTACATTTTCTTTCTTTTATTCATTGAACTTATTTGGTCTTTTGAGCTGTGGTGCCTTTAAGAACGGCCATGTGCAGTATCTGTATTGAATTGGGACAGAGATAGTATTTGGGGATTTTCTGCCCCACCAGTTGTCATCCGGGGGTGGGGGTTTTCTGCTCTTCTATCTTTGTACTACACAGCGGTGCCCTTGAGGACTCCTTTCCTCACCCCATCATGTCAGGGTGACTTTGTTGTACAGCAGCTGAAGCCACCATTCCACTTTAGGAGAGTTTCTGCAGAAACTACATTTCCCAAAAAAAAGGAATAAGAAGGGGCGGTTGTACTCTTGCCCTCTTCCAATTTGCCTGCAATGTGCAATGCATGAGGCTGTTTTTCCCTCGTTGAATACATCTTTAACTCTTTCAGGCAGATAAATACTTTTATCTTGATTTGCTCTGCTCTTTTTCCTGTATCAGGGGTCTCCTAGCTATGTCTGAGCATGAGGCAGACACGACCAAGGCCACTAGGACTTCAGGGGTCCCCCTTTAACCCTTTGCTTCTCATTCCAAATTGGTTTTCCTAGGGATTCCGCTGGTAACTAATGTTCCTCTTGCTTTATGGCCCTCGCACAGCTTCCGGAGCTGTCTTCTGCTACGTTAGCCTGCATGAGTTAAGGCCCCAATTTCTTCCATGATTTATATATGTTGATATCATGACAGCCCTGGACCAAAAAGCAGCACAGCTATTTTGCAAAGGGAAGTGTTCCACAGCAGGGGATTCCTCAGCTGAAGAAGGGGACAAATAAAATAAGTATTTGGACTTTTCCTTAACTATTGTTTGTTCTTTTGAGGAGGACCCTGGGTCTCCTGAGGGCCTTATTCAGGGCATTCTGGAGACACTTAAGGTCTCTGAGACCTCAGAGATCACACACACACACACACTCACACTCTTTTTGGTTGTACAAGTACCAGGCTACTGCGGAGCAGCAGTGTCAGGCTACCATGTGGTAGTCTCTCCATATTTTTGTCAAACACCACTGTCAATGAAGCCAGTTTTGTTTTATAGGTCCTTTTTGGTGTCTTTTTTCCAGTAGGGTTTCTGTTCCATGTTTTGCTGTGTTGGTGTTCATTGAAACCTGAGGTTCATCATGTTATAGCTTGTCTCTGTTAGAACTGCTCTGGCTATTAAGGGACTTTTCTCTTTCCCTTGCTGGAATTTTGGTGCACGGTTTTATTGTATACCCATGATACCAGTGTTCCACATAGGACATAAGAGAAAAGGGAGGTTTTGTGTACTTACAGATAAATCCTTTTCTCGTGGTACATGTGAAACACAGGACTTCCTTCCTGGCAGGAGGGTCCTTTGGGTTCTCAGGTTTAGGTGACCCCCTTTCCTGCTTCACATTTCTTTTCTTGGTTCTTTGCTATATGTTAAAACTGAACTGTATTGGTGGGCATAAAGTGATATAGGAAAGCGTTCCAGTGAGCCCTTTAATGCAAGTGTCCTGACCTAACTGGAGGATACTTTGCCCCATGGTTCTGGTGTTCCACATTGACTCGGGAAAAAAAAAGGAATTATTGGTATGTACACAAATTCCCTTTTATTTGAATTCAACACACATTAGGGGATGTTGCTTAATTAATCAATTTTGTGTGCTTGAGTCTCAGATAGTAGTCCATTTTATGTAACCCTTGAGTGCATATCCATAGCTGGTTGATACAACATTAGTTATGTCATTGCACTATGATTTATAATGCTTCCATTGGGCATAACCTATAATATAATTTTATATGTGGGAGATTTTGTTTTATTGTAATATAAAAACTGTCTGTTCCAGAGATGTGAAGCCTGATAATATGCTGCTGGATAAGTCTGGTCATTTAAAACTAGCTGATTTCGGTACATGTATGAAGATGAACAGGGTATGTTTTGATACTTTTCTTATATACAAGTACATAATTAAATGTAAAATTGCTTGCAGTTAACATTCATTTAAATTGTACCTTTCACATGTATAATGTTCTGATACCAGTCCTACAGTGCTGAATTAGGGTTTAGAGACCATTAATAATTCCTGTCCTGGCCAATTTCATAATGATTGGCCTCTGAAGATCATATAATTCCTTAGCACTTCAAATAATGCTCTGTACCTTTGACAGTCAGTATAATTTTGCTGTAATTATATTTTAACTCCACTTTTCCTGACTTCACTATTCATCCCTCATATCTGAAATCCGGTTGCTTGAACGAGGGACAGTATTGTATATGGAAAACCCTGCCCCCCTTGCTGACACAATATTGTCCTTCACTGTGATCTGTCCAGATTGCTTTTCTAATCTGAAGGAAGAATATTGTCATTGGGAAAAGGGGGCGGGAGGGGGAGACTGAAAAAATATAATTACAAAAAAACTATACCAGTATGAACATTGCCAATGGTACGGAGCATTATTAAAAAGTGTAAGGAATAATATGATCTTCATTTATAGGTTGACATTGCCTTCTCTTTAAGAGAGCTTTGTACAGGGTCTGACAAGTCTGCCTGAAGGGAAAAAAAAAAAGATACAGTATAACTTAATTTCTCTGCCATCCAATACAGGTTACTGGTAACTTTGGTGTAGGCGATCAGCCCCTTTAAGTAGGCAGGAACAATTCTGAGAAGTGAATGCAGGGGGTGGAGCTTACCTTCCCTCCTTGGCTGCTGCTAGCCAATCGGCTCCAGTCAGATTTGTTCCTTGGTGAAGACACAAGGCAAGAGAACAGTTCTGCTATAGCTTTAGCTTTTCATTATTTTCTGTTACATATGGGATACCGCCATTAGACAGATTACCATCACTGACAATTCCCATCACCCAAATGTGGATAGCACAGTTTATCAGGTGCTTTTGTGGACCTTAAGCCCTGGTGGGAAAATCTTGGTTGAAAGTTCTTTCCTCAGGAGTTGCCCACTGAGGCTTCTTCTTGATACATGGTAATCTGAAGACAGAAGATCTGCAGGAAAGGTGAGCAACCCTTTGAGTGCTGAGGTCCACATGTCCCACATTGCCCCTCCGCACAGGGGTCTCCTTTGGAGTTCCTATTGCATACTATTGCACTCATTGGGTTTATCTGTATGTCTGTGGTAACTTAACCCTTTGGTTGCTGGTTTATCATCTTTTGGGCGGTTTCGAGCACTTTCCCTACTGGGTTCAGTGTTTATATTAGGTCTAGTGACATGTTTTAGTGATGTTTGGTCTAAATTTACTTAACAGTTACAACTTTGCAAACTTTAAAGGCGCGCTTTTACCGCATAGACGCCATTGCTCCATTCACTTCTATGGGACTGTACAGTTTGGGACATTTCTCTGCAGCAACTCAAGTAGCGGCTTCAGAGATGGCTCATTTTAATTCTCTGCCCTTGGTCTACTATCCGATCAATGTTTAGTGTGTGTTGGGGGGCTTCGGGCACTGTTGGGGTACTTTTTCTGGGAAAGCTACATTTCCCGTGAGCGCTTTCATCGCGCGCTCGTTCCTGATTGGCTTCCATTGCGGCAGCCATTTTGTGCCTTCCCAGAACGAGTATCCTATGCAGGGCTTGGATCCTCCTTCTCTTCTCAGCAGATTAACCCTTTGCCTGCCAGATAAGTGTATTTTAGCAATTTCTGGGGTGAAATTGTAATCATACACTCTGTATTTGGGTATTTCCTTATACTTTGAACGTTTTGACACTGTGGAAATGTCTATTCCTTTGGAGATTGGGGTTAGGACTAAGACTAAGGATGCTGGGGTCTCTGTGTCCCCCTTTGCGCATTAATCCTCATGTCAGTCAGGGTTGCCTAGAGAATTCTCAGGTCATTTATGCCCAGCATGTTCTGTTGTCCCTGAGTTTCCCTCATGCATTAGAGCCAGTTTGGGGTGCAAGAGTTTAGGCTGCTATTGGAGACCTCCAGTATACACAACTCTTCCATGTTACAGAGGGTCTTCAGCTCCTGGCAGACCCCTACTTCTGAAACCGCAGGGAGTACCTGATGTATCAGATTCCTCTAATGAGGAGCTGTTGGTGGATTCTGACACTGAGGAATGTTCTGCAGTGGTCTCATCTCAGTTCTTTGGAGACCCCCCTGTGAGGCTGACCCTGATCCCTCTGCTGAGGGCCTGATCAGAGCCATATTAAACACGCTAAACATTACCATTGTTCAAGAGGTTTCTTCGGACCCCTGTGATGTACGTCTGGAGCCCTAATGGCCCCATACTTGTTTTCCACCTAACCCACTTTTGACTAGTTAGTGTCTGAAGGAGTCTGCTAAGCCATTCCCCCTTTTCTGATGTGGCGCTAGCTTAGTGGGTTCATCCCCTCAAGCTGGATGACCCTGTTTTCTAGGCTTTCTAAGTTCACTGTTTTGCCAGTTGCTGATGCCTCTGCTCTTAAATACTGGTCTGATGAGAAACTTGGGGCCTCCCTCGAGTCCATTTTTGCCACTGCTGGTACTATCGTATGTCCATCATTTGCTGTGGCCAGGGTATAGGGCCATTGCGGTTTGGACTGAACAGCTCCCGCTTGCAGTTCGTCAGGGAGCTACTGCTTCTGCCATGTTGAGACTTCTTGCCAACATTCTGAAGCCCAGCATTAGGTCTCTGCTGCCTTGTTGATGACATCCGTTTAGTGGCTAAGGTTTCCACTATGTCTGCGGTTGCCAGACGAGCTCTTTGACTCAAGATCTGGTCTGCTGACACTGCTTCTAAGCAAGTACTGCTCTCCTTGCCCTTTCAGGGAACGTCTCTGTTTGGGCCAGATCTTAAGGATCTGATTAGTGAGGCCACAGGGGGTAAGAGTACCCTCCTGCCTATGGTTTCCAGGAAGCAGACGCTTATCAAATGTAATCGGTTTTTTCATGCTTCCAGACTGAGACATGCCAGGTGAACCAGGTGGTTCCCCCAGCTCTGCGCTCCTCCTTGAAGCCCAAACCACAATGGAAGACTAAGGTCTCCACCAAGCCCAAGGCTTCCACGCTTTCTTCAGCATGACTCGCCGAACCCAGGTCCCCACTCTGCTGTGGGTGGTCGTCTGCGCTGCTACCGCAGCATCTGGATGTTCTCTGTGGTGGATCCTTGGGTTATACAGGTAGTGGCAGAGGGGTGCAGGATCCCTTTCACCTCTCTTCCTTCCTTCAGGTTTTTTCCTTCTTGCACTCCTCAGGGTGTAGAGAAATGCCGTGTGTTCAACGACTCCATCCAGGCCCTTCTGGACAAGACTGTTCTGGAATAGTTTCCTGTTCAGGACAGGGGTTTGGGTTTTTACACAAACCTGTTTGTGGTTTCCAAGAAGGACGGCGGCTGTTTTCCAATTTTGGACCTGAAGGATCTCAATTCTTTTGTGGTCACCAGGAGTCCCTAAGTACTGTGATTGCTGCCATGTACCTTGGGGAATTCCTTTCTTCTCTGGATCTTCAGGACGCATATCTGCATATCGCCATTCATCCAGAGTGCCGGCAGTACCTAAGATTTGCCTGCGACCAAGGGCATTTTCAGTTTTCCACTCTTCCCTTTGGGTCTGACATCTCCTCAAGTTTTCAGTCGTGTCCTAGGAGCCTTAGCGTCCGTCCTCCATCGGAACAGCATCAGGGTCGCTCCATACATGGACGACCTGCTTCTGAAAGCCCCTTCTCTGGAACTCATTCAGCAGGTCCAAGACTGCATTCATGCACTCACCCATCATGGGCGGATCCTCAACATGGACAAGTCGGATCTTGTCCCATCCCAGCGACTGGTCTTTCTGGGCCTTCTCTTCAACACTCAGCAGAGCATGGTGTTTCTCACGGACGAGGTGGCTCACCAGATCGCCCACAGGGTTTCCGCTGTTCTGGCTCACGATCCAGTTTCAGCCAAGAAGTTGTCCTCTCTAGTGGGTAAGTTCAATTCCACCATAACAGCAGTCCCGTTTGCCATGGCTCACACCAGGCAACTCCAGAGTTTTGTGACCCAGGTGTGCAGGGGTCAGCCGGACCTCCTGAAGATGTCAGTGTCCCTTCCTCTTCATGTGGAAATGAGTCTGTCATGGTGGCTCAACCTCTCCAATCTGCTGAAGGGCAAGCCTTTCCTGATATCCGTCTGGACCACGGTGATGACGGATGCCAGCCTATCTGGCTGGGGACTGGTCTTGGGTCACCGGAATGCTCAAGGACTGTGGTCTCCGGAGGAATATCTCCTTCCCATCAAGGTCTTGGAGCTTCGGGTGATATTACATGCCCTTCGCCACTGGACGCGCCAGCTGGAGGACTGCCCGGTCCGGGTTCAGTCCGACAATGCCATGAAAGTGACTTACATCAACAAGCAAGGCGGAACAAGAAGTCTCGCAGCTTTGTTAGAGGTCAAGACTATTTTGTCCTGGGCAGAGGAATATGTTCCTGCCATATCCGCAGTTCACATTCCCGACGTAGTCAACGTCCTGGCAGACCTCCTCAGCCGACGCTCAGTGGACAGCGGAGAGTAGAAACTGCATCCTGAGGTGTTCTACCTCATTGTTCAGAGGTGGGGTCTTCCATGCATCAACCTGATGGTGACAAGACACAACCGCAAGACTCTTACGTTCTGCTTTCACTGGAGGGATCCTCTAGCTCTAGCAGTGGTTGCCATTTCCATTCCTTGGTTATTTCCTCTGGCTTCCATCTTTCATCCCATTCCCATGTTGCACAAGGTGATAAGGGAACTGAGACTGGAGCGCTGTCCAGTCTTTCTGATTGATCCTCTCTGGCCTCGCCAGGCTTGGTTTCCAGAGCTTCTGGATCTGTCTGTGGTGGAGCCTTTCCTGCTCCCTTGCCGTCCGGAAATTATTTTACAGGGTTACCTGTGGAAGGAGGATGTCCATCGTCTAGGTTTGACGGCTTGGACATTGAATCCTCACCACTGTGGTAGAAAGGGGTTTCTTCTGATGTTGTGGGGACTATGCTTGGTGCACACAAGCCTGTTTCCTCTGAGGCTTACCATCGAGTCTGGTCTTCCTTTCTCTGTTGGTGTGCTGATAGGTTCTTATCTCCGGAGTTTGATTTTCCTACGGTCCTGGCCTTCCTACAGGAAGGTGTGGACAAGGGCCTCAGTTGAGTTCCTTTACAGTTCAGGCAACGGTTCTCTGTTTTTTCATTCAGAGGCGTATTGCTATTCTTCCTGATGTCTAAGGTTTCTACCAGGACATTGCTCATACTCATCCTTAAAACCCACAAATTCTAAGCGCTATTTCCAACAGACACAGTTTCTTATTATACCTTATCTTGATCTAAAACAAAGCAAGAGAACCTGTATTTTGAGTCCTCAAAAGTCCTCCTCAGCAGTGCAGCTTATTCCTCCAAAAAACCTCCAGTTCTGGCTTTTACTTCTTGTATATACTTCCACCCAAAAAAAGAAAAAAAGCGCACACAATCTGGGTGTAGACTGTTGATAACTAATTTTCCTACTTCTGGACCCTTCACCGAGTGAACTCGTTTCTGTTTTCACCTCCTTCACCGTGGATATCACCTTGCATATATACGGTGTTAAACTCACCTTTACCAGAGGCAGACCAGCCTCTTGGTGTGATCGCCTTCACTGGATAACCCCCAGTGACGGTGCCTTTGCGTCAAACTCCTTCCTTTACACTTCTTCCGGTTCTTCCGGTCTCCTTCTTACACTTAGGTCATTTGGCTCATTGCCTTTAAGGCAGTAATGAAACCCCATGTGACTTGTGGGAGTGGGTGGATGGGGTTTATAGGGGGGACTAATGGGGCTCCAGTCCTCCTGGCCTCTGCTACTCACTCTCTATGGGTCACTAAAGGTGAGTCCTAACATAAAGATGTTTTTAAAATATCCCCAATGCGTTATCTCAGCTCACAAGAAATGCTTCGTCAGGGATGTTTTTAACTTAGATAGGATGATTGTGTGAAGTTAGGTACTCGCCTATATTGGGGAGCCTTGACGTGGCAGGCGGGCTTAAACATACTTTGGCCAACTATGCAACAGAGACCCCAAATTTTAAGAAAGTGGTATACAATATGCACTATACAGGGTTCACACTTGGATAGCTTATATGGAGGAGCGCAGATTTGGTTTGGTTTTGGGTTTCTCCTGATGGTGGTTTCTGAGTTTCTCATTAATCAGGAGATTGTGGTTGCTTCTTTCTCCCCTGACCCTTCCTCTTACAAGGATAAGGATCTCCACTTGTTAGATGTGGTGTGTTGTATCAGGTTTTTATGTTCATCGCATTACACAATCTGATGCTCTGTTCATCATTCCTGAGGGCCCCAGGGCAGGGAGACCTGCATCCAAGTGAATATTTTGTCTTTGATCAGGTCCACTATTCATAAGGCTTACGAGCTAAGGAAGAAGCCTGTTCCCTTTCCCTCAATGGTTGGACATCTCAAAGTTACCAGTAACCTGTATTGTACGACAGAGAAAAGAGGATTTTAGTCTTACCTGTTAAATCCTATTCTCTTAGTCCATACAGGTTACTAGTCTCCCACCCTGTCAAGGGACCATGCTTGGCTCTGCTGTGGCAGAACGTGGTGGTCCTTTCGGGTTCATACTCACAGAAGTCTTCTTTTCCTTCTCACTACTTAGTCAATAGTTAGTGTCTCAAATCTTACTGGAGCTGATTGGCTAGCAGTAGCCAGAGAGGGAAGGTAGGCTCCTCCCCCTGCATTCACTTCTCAGAATTGTTCCTGCCTACTTAAAGGGGCCTAAGATAAAAGGATTTAACAGGTAAGACTAAAATCTTCTTATACCTGGAAGGGCGTGACTAAGCTTGGTGCTATGAAGCAGAACAAAAATGTAGGCACTAATGCCTCATTTATTCACAGTATTATAACATGTCTAATAAAGGACACACTATTTACAATTAGACCGGAGGAGTGCAGGTTTGCTGTCCTTTGTTTGTACTTTGAGCTCTGGCCTAATGTTTGAGGGACTGGAGAACCCTCTCATTCCTTACTACACACTCCAGTAACCCCATTTCTTTCAATAGACACTTCTTGAAAAATAAAAAATGAAAATGTACATATACTGTTATGCAGTAAGATGAGTTAGAGTTGTAAGCGTGTTTTTTTTTTTTTTTGCTATGATGCACCTGTTAGGAACCGCTATTTTAAAACAATATATTTCAACATTGTTGGCTTTAGTTTATCCCTGTTGTGGCAGATTAGTTTAATTTTCTTGACTATGAGTCTCAGATGTGAGTCTATTAAATTGCTCTTTTTGTTACGAAGTGGTGTTTGCCAGTATTATCTACTCCTCTATTAAACTTGGCTGGAGCTAGTTCCAGTCCTTCCTTGCCAATCTGGCAACAACTGCATGTGTCACTGTCACTTTTGTGAATCCCATGTTGTAACTTTTTCTATGTTCTCTTGTTTTCTATGACTTCTTACAGGAAGGAATGGTACGATGTGACACTGCTGTGGGAACACCTGATTACATTTCCCCAGAAGTGTTAAAATCCCAGGGAGGTGATGGTTACTATGGACGAGAATGTGATTGGTGGTCAGTTGGAGTCTTTTTATATGAAATGCTTGTTGGTGAGTAAAATTATGTCCTCCCTGGTGTCCTCCCCTCCAGCATTTGTTCTCTCTGAATTATGAAAGACAAGGCATGTAAAATCTTGGAGCTGTACTGTTTTATAGGGATGCTATCAAAACAAAATTAAAAAGGTTCACATCCATTAAAGTACTATGTACTTCTAGTTGTAATTTTTTTCTTTCAGTTTTCTGCACAAGATTTAAAATCCTTCAAATTAAAGATGAAAATCTTCTCAAATTGACTACAGTTGCTTCCAATAATGAGATAAATGTTTTGAAAGTAGTGCCCACCCAGTACAGTTTGCTGAAACTCCTATCTCTTGTTTACCTCAGTTGTCGGATATATTGCACTTCGCTTTTCAGTGTATAGTTAAGTCACGGTCATGCAGAGCTGTCTACATATGATTTTGAAAAGCAAGTTTATAACATATTTTGGAGTTTTACAAAGCTAGTTCAGAGTACATGTAATTTAAGGATATAAGTATAAACCATGTTCATTTTTAGGTGATAATGACTCTGTAGTCCCTTTGTGACCGTTATGCCATTTATAAATGGAGCAATTGGGTGGGCTGTTTGCCACTCTTCCTTTTTATGAATGGCATAGCCCTTTAAACTACTGTGAGTGCTGTCAGAACTTTCCATATGTTAAAGAGGCTAGAGTGGTGCTGTCTCTTAACATCCTGTCTTCTGTAAGTGTAGGGAAAATAGTCTTTCTGCACTTTCCTTCAAAACTCTCATTGTAGCAGATCACAAGTTAGTCCTTTGGGAGAGCAATCATTAGTGACAATCTTACTCACATGCACATAAAGGAAACCAATCTGTTAGTGACAGCCTGGTTCCCTTCTAACTATTGAGAACCAATTTAATCCATTCTCGGTAGAAATCTCAATGAGAATCCTGTGACTAGCTGTCAGAGCTCACATTTTCAGGGATAGGGGCATGCTTAAATGCACATCCCTGATTTTAAACACACACTTGTGTATGTATATGACAGGGGTTTCTAACCTTTTATTTACCAGGACCTACTTCTTATTCAATTAAACATGTACTGAGCTACTCTAAAACATATATTTTGAAAAATATGTATTTATAACTACATATTAAACAATCTCCAAAGCTACTCTTAATGTTCTACTTTTGCTACTTCTCATACCTTTCAATATCAGTGATGCACAGAAAGCAAGTGGCCTTCTTAACAACTCAACGTAATACAATTCTGGTAGAAGACTTGTAATTTTTAGCAGAACAAATCCATATTCATGAGAGAAGACAACATTTTTCTCTTTCCTGTGAGCCACAGATCTTCTGATTGATAGTGCCTTCCAATCTTAACAACACTATCCCATATTTATGTGCATGTTTAATGTAATTAGAGTGATTTACTGAAACATTCCATGAATATAACAGAAAGCTGACAGCTTTTGGTACAGCACTTACTATATTGGTTGTCTACGAAGTATGCAGAATACTCTGTTAACAGCTATTACTGCAGTGTGCCAATGACACCATGAACATGCTGTGAGACGCTTTATCTGCATTACAATTAGATCTCTGTTTTACCACTGCTGGTTACCACAGTTGAAAGCTGTGGTTTCTTACCAGATTGATAGGTCAGATAGCTTGATAACTGATATATGGTATTATATATAATATAAGTTAAGTGATCCAGTTTTGAATCTGACCTGGCCAAACCCAGGGCCAAACTATGCTGTCCCCCACCCTCCCACTTTAATTGAATAAGATTTGGTCAAGAGGGCATTGCGATCTTCCTGATTTCCCCGTGCTACTGACATGACCTGCTCATGTACAGAATTTGCTTCTTTAACCCCTGGAGTGCCAGGGAAGTATGCAACACATTTCTTTGGATAAGCCTAGATTCTTCTGGTGCAGTGTATTTTTCTTTGTGAACAAGAGTTGTCAAATTAACCTTTCCAGTACCATGCAGCAGCACATAAACTTTTGCATTCATCCTATATAAGCAACACTGTATTTTTCAGGTACACATCAACATATGTGCAACAGTAAAACAAGGCTGGAGTACCTGTGTATATGTCAATTTAAATGGGGTTTTACGCCCTTGAATGATACAGAGGTCTCCAACACAATGCAGTGCAATGTGCTGAACACCCATCTAGCATGCAATGGGTTAAAACACGTTTTAGTTAAGTGGAGGTTAGGGTAGTTTCTCTGTCGCCCTATACAGGTTACTGGTAACTTTGGGTAGGTGATCAGCCCCTTTAATAGGCAGGAACAATTCTGAGCAGTGACTGCTGGGTGAAGCCTACCTCCTCTCCTTAGCTTGCAGCTACCCAATCCCCAACCAGTAAGATTTGTTCATTGGTCAAGACACAAGGCAAGAGAACAGTTCTGCTATAGTTTTAGCTTCTTTATTATTTTTCTGTTAGATATGGAATACCACCATTAGGCGGATTACCATCACTGACAATTCCCATCACCCAAATGTGAATAGCTCAGTTTACCAGGTGCTTTTGTGGACCTAAGCCCTGGGGGGAAATCTTGGCTGCAAGTTCTTTCCCCAGGAGTTGCCCCCTGAGGCTTCTTCTTGATGTATGGTAATCAGAAGACCTGTTGAAAAAGGTAAGCACCCTTTGAGTGCTGAGGTCCACATGTCCCATGCTTCCCCTCTGCACAGGGGTCTCATATTCAGTTCCTATTACATACTCATGCACTCTTTGTGTCTGTGAGGTGTTTGGAGCAAGTTTCTGTGGTAGTTTAACCCTTTTGCTGCTGGTTAGCACCTTTTGGGGGGGTTTGGGCACTTTCCCTTCTGGGACCAATGTTTATTGGGTCTGCTGTTTTATTCTAGTGGGCTTTTGTGTTTTACGTTCAAAACAGAAACATAAATGTATATAAACAGGCGATTCCTTTTTTTACCACTGTTACTTTAGATAACTCAGTACTATTACAGTCTCTGTTCCACACAGATGTATCGTGTTCAACGTGCTTGCAGTAATATCATTGATCAAATCGTGCCATATCGTATATGTAAACAAGGAGAATAATATCCAATTAGGGATCAGTATTTGTATAATATAACAAATAATCCAATATCCACTTACGGTTGAAATGTTGTCATCCGTCTCCAATCTGTCAGGGAATCCTTCCCGTTAACTCCAACTCGATCTCCGTCTCATTTTTTTTTCTCCGTCTTTTCTGTGGTCAGTTGAACTACTCTCCCACCCAATTACGGACCATGTAGAAAGACAAGCATTCAGTTTCGATTTTGACGTTATTTTGTAACAAATAAATATCCACTCACATTGCCTGTGGGCCCACATGGTTCCTGCACCAGTGTTTATTAATGTAAACATTGAGATTTTGGATACGATCGAACACTGGTGGATTTGATTTGCTGATTCATCACTGGAGGCAGGAAACAGACAACGTGAGTGGATATTTATTTATTGTTACAAAGTAACATCAAAATCGAAACTGAATGCTTGTCTTTCTACATGGTCCGTAATTGGCTGGGAGAGGAGTTCAATTGACCACAGAAAAGACGGAGAAAAAAATGAGAGACGGAGATTGAGAGTTGGAGTTAACGGGAAGGATTCCCTGACAGATTGGAGACTGATATCAACATTTGAACCGTAAGTGGATATTAGATTATTTGTTATATTATACAAATACTGATCCCTAACTGGATATTATTCTCCTTGTTTACATATACGATATGGAACGATTTGATCAATGATATTACTGCAAGCACGTTGAACACGATACATCTGTGAGGAATAGAGACTGTAATAGTACTGAGTTATCTAAAGTAACAGTGGTAAAAAATGAATCGCCTGTTTGTATACATTTATGTTTTTGTTTTGTGTGTTATTTCCTATTGGAGTATAATAGGTTTGTGGGCTGATCCAGGTTTTACCTTGTGAAATAGACTTACTATTACTGTTGTAATATTTTTGTGTTTACGTGTTGGTATTCACCTCGTTATATTTGTTCCACGCCTTTAAGGCGTGCGTTTACCGCATAGATACCATTGCTCCATTCACTTCTATGGGACTTTACAGTTTGGGACATATCTCTGCAACCGCTCCATGTAGTGTGGTCAGAGATGGCTCATTTTGTGGGGTTTCCCTAGCTCTGTCGTCCGGTCAATGTTCTGGGGACGTTGGGGGCTTCGGGCACTGTTGGGGTACTCTGTCAGCGAAACTACATTTCCCATGAGTGCCCGCTTTGCACGCTCGTTTCCGATTTGCTTCCGTCGCGGCAGCCATTTTGTGTATTCGCAGATGAGTATCCTACGCAGGGCTTGGACTCTCATTCTCTCCTCCGCAGTTTAACCCTTTGCCTACCAGATAAGTCTTGTTTTAGTGTTTCTGGGGTGCGTTAATTATCATACACACCTTATTGTGGGTGTTTTGATACGTTGACCGTTTTGACTCTGTGAGAATGTCTGCTCCATTAGACCTTGGGGCTAAACCTAAGTCTAAGGATACTGGAGTGTCTGTGTCCCCCATTGCTCGTTGTTCCTCATGTCACTCAGGGTTACCTAGAGAATACTCAGGTCATATTTGCCCAGCATGCGCTGCTGCCCCTGAATCCCCTGCTGGGGCCTCCAGCCATGCACTAGAGCCTTCTTCTGCAGGGTTACCTCTGGAAGGAAGACACTCATCGTCTGGCTTTGACTGCATGGATATTGAATCCTCAATTTTGAAGAAAGGATTTTCTTCTGGAGTGGTGGCTACTATGCTTAGTGCCCGTAAGCCTGTTTCCTCTAAGGCCTGCCATCGAGTTTGGACTACCTTTCTGGCTTGGTGTGCTGACAAGGACCTGTCTCAGGATTTTGACCTTCCCCCAGTTCTTTCCTTCCTCCATGATGGTGTGTATAAGGGTCTCAGTCTGAGTTCTCTTAAGGTTCAGACTTCTGTGTTCTCTGTCTTGCTATCATTACTGATGTCAAGGTTTTCTTCCAGGGTGTTGCTCATACCCGTCTGGTGTTTAGGTCCCCTGCTACTCAGTGGGATCTTAATGCAGTACTCCAGCGTCCTTCCTTTGAGTCCTTGGCTACCATTCCTCTATGTCTGCTAACGTGGCAGATGGCCTTTCTCCTGGCGATTGTTTCTGTTCGCTAAGTTGCGGAGCTACATGCTGTCTTGTAGACCACCCTTTTTGGTCCTTTCACAAGGACAAGGAGGTGCTTCGCACCTCTCAAGAGTTTCTTCCGAAGGTGGTGTCTGAGTTCCACATTGATCCGGAGATTGTGGTCCCTTCCTTCTGTCCTAACCCTATTTCTGACAGAGAGGGATCTTCATCTGTTGGATGTTGTGCGTTGTCTCAAGTTCTATGTGCATCGAGTCCTTGAGGTAGTCTGACACTCTATTTTTCATTCCTGAGAGTCCTAGGGCAGGGAAGCCTGCTTCCAAGGTAACCATAGCTTTTTGGATGAAATCAACAATTCGTAAAGCTTACGAACTTAGGAAGAAGCCTGTTCCCTTCAGGGTCACTGCTCATTCTGCGAGGTCTATTGGGGCTTCTTGGGCCTATAAGAACCAGGCCTCAGCTGATCAGTTGTGCAAGGCGGCCACTTTGTCATCTGTGCACACTTTTCTAAACACTATCATGTGGATGTTCTGATATCGGCTGAAGCCAGCTTTGGGAGAAAGATCCTGGAGGCAGCCTTGCCTGTCTAGGATATCTTTAGTCTCTCAGTACTCTTTCACTTTTCAGCCCTGTTGTCTCTAGTTCAGTGTGCTATGCAACAGTTCCTGGGGTTTGTTTTACCCCTGTTCACTTTGCGGTTAGTGTTGAGCTATTTATGATCTGTAGGTTCACTGATGCTCTGGTAACTTTGGGGGCCTGCGCCTGGTCCTTGCCTTTCTTCCCGCCCTGGGGAACTTAATGGTTGGACATCCCAAAGTTACCAGTAACTTGTATTGGACGACAGAGGAAACATGATTTTAGTCTTACCTGTTAAATCCTTTTCTCTTAGTCCATACAGGTTACTGGTCTCCCACCCTGTCAAGGGACCATGCTTGGCTCTCCTGTGGCAGAACGTGGGGGTCCTTTCGGGTTCATGCCCACAGGAGTCTTCCTTTATCTTTTTACTACCTAGTCAATAGTTAGCCTTCAAATCTTACTGGAAGGAGATTGGCTAGCTGCAAGCTAAGGAGAGGAGGTAGGCTCCACCCAGCAGTCACTTCTCAGAATTGTTCCTGCCTATTAAATGGGCTGATCGCCTACCCAAAGTTACCAGTAACCTGTATGGAGTAAGAAAAAAAGATTTAACAGGTAATACTAAAATCCTGTTTTCTTTAACACTCTGTGTACATTATCCCGCCGGCAATCAGACTGTGAAATAATTCTGACCAGTCCCTCAATGTATATGTAGTACTGTAAGTACCAGTGGGACAATGACTATTAAACATTGCAAAAAGCTTTCGGTTGTACACATGCAACACTCTGTGGAACAAAGATGTGCTGTCACACAGTGTGTGTTTATCACATTCTCTATGTATAGTTCTGTGATTACCTGTATACAGTACAATATCTCTCCCTTCCTTTTGCCTCTTCTTACATAGGCAGCTCTGTTTCTTTTGCTATTTCATTTATAAAGTTAACAACTGTTTGAAAGACATAGAAGTCTCAAGTATTGAGGGAACACAAGGCAGTCTGACAGCAGTGACTGCAGTAATAAAAACAGTTTGTCATTGTTCTCGAAGTGCCAGTACAGTCCAGAGTACTATTAAAAAGTTAACTTGTACACACATTTCGGGTGTATAAAAAAAAGTATGAATTATCACATACGCAGCTTGTTTTGTGAACATTATTTTCCCTCTAAATTTCTTCTCATCTGTATAATGCGGCTAAAGTGCAGTTTTCATGACACAAACTGTTCAGGAGATTAATGAATGCAGCTACTCCCAGTGCTATATAACCTTTATTAAGAAGTTGCCACTTCACTTTGCTTTAAAAATAAATATATTTTTGGTTGGTGGTCCTGTTTAACCCCTTAATGACCGGCCGATCGGCGCAGTCAGTTAAGAACCATAGAACGTTTTGCTTCATCCACTTCCGGACTCCCCGAACGGCGTGCAGTCGCGGGGGGAGCCCAGAATTCCATGACGGTCATAATACGTCATGGGTCGTTAAGAGGTTAAGTAAAGTAGGATCACGTATAGTGCCAGTGTAACAGGACTACAACCAGAGTTTGATAGAAGTGGGCAATATATATAACAGACATGTAGCAGTGAAAGCAATTCAGCAGCTCTTACTTCTAATACCATGGACCTCAATAAACAGATATCATCACAAATCAGTTCAGTGTGTAAGCCTTCCAGATTGACTGGATGACCGACTATTGTAAGTGCGATATTGGAGCTTCTCCATAGGCTCCAAAATAAGAAACAAAGATACAAGGAAAATTGCACATCCAAAATAACAGCAGGAGCCACATAAAAGCAATTGAAGCAATCGATCATGAGTAAGCATGAGAATTGCAAAATGCGTTGATCTGTGAGGCACTGATTTTCTATACTTGCTGGTTCTATACAAGTATCACACAAGTCTCTCTTTCAGACTTTTGAAACTTAAGGATGTTGTCAAGGTATTTCCATGTTTTTAAGATGGTGCTACAATAAAGTTCAGTTGCTTTTATGTGGATCCTGCTGTTATTTTGGATGTGTGATTTTCCTTGTATCTTGCTATATAGAACAGACAGCCTAAGGGATTTACGTTGAAATCAAAATATGAGCAATTCTGGGTAAAACCAAGACCAAAGCTAGAGAGGAGTAACAATTTCATTGATTTTACCCTTTGCATGTCTGAGGGGTATGCAACACATTGCCCACCCCTCTGGTTCACAAAGGGTTAAAAAATGGCAGTGCTTTTAACCCTTCAAATGCTAAGAAGCACTTTATTTCTGACCATACTAGCATTTAAGGGTTTAAAAAAAACCTCATTTAACTCTGTGGTAATTTTGTAAATAATATGCCTTCTATAGTCCTGTTGGTTTGCTTCCTTTGTGCACATAAAGCCCTAAATGTCATTTATGACCATGTAGAACTCAGTCCTAATAAGGAATCATTTTGTGCATTATAGGCAAAAGCTGTCATTATGTAACCTGTGCATTGTGATGGTGTACCCTTATAATGAATCTGCAGATTGTCTTTAAAATGTTATAGCTAAGATTCTCTGTTTGTGGAAATGAAAGTGAATGCTTGTTACCTTTTGAGTGCCAGAGGGGTGTCTCTTACTTTACAAAGAGATTCACACTCTCTGGACCTCAGTGGGGTGCACACCAGAAATCAGTGGGTAGACTTTTTCATCCTTTACCAAAGAAAGCAATGAGATTTGCATTTAGTCTTAATATAGTCTGTTTTGGCTACTAGAACTGTCACTGGCTTTCAAGTAGTATATTACTAGATGTTGTAATGTTTCATTGTCTTTAGCTTTGATGTGTAAGTATTACTTTGTAACAATTAGTTGATATGACAATAACTTTCATTTGTTAATTTTAAACAATAGTTTGGAACATTTAGCTTTTATTTATCAGTGTATACAAATTAGGCAGTACTGACTAGCACGCCTGATGAGTTCCTACATTGCTTCCCATCCCAAATACTATTCCCTGGCACCAGTAGTGCCTTATCGATCTGAATATAGGTTTAAAAATCAAACAGCAATAACTCACATTAAGTGGCTGTGGTTACAATAAACATTTTTGGATGGCGATTCAGCTTGCCGATTTATAGACTTTTGTCCTTGGATGAAAGGGATATCGTACCCATGTAAGACCGAACAGAGACGGTTGGAATTTCTCTGGATGCCTGTTTAGCTGTGTGTACATGTAGGTCTACTACACAGCCACTTGTCAATATGATAATATTGCTATTTGATTTCAAACATATGTTCATTGTGATAAGGCACTACTGACGCACCCTGTTTCTTTCTCTTTCTTTCCATGTATCTGGCTCTGTGACTGGAGTTGTTTAGGCTGAACAACCAGAATATCCTTTTAGAAGTGCTTCAGAAGCTGGTCTGTACATAAGTGCATTTCCAGCATTTATTTCTAGTGACTGATTTACTAATGGTGATGGTTTGGTGATCTTGAGAATTAGAGGATATTGCACAATAATTTTTTTTTTCTCCCCCCCCCCCCCCCATTATTCCCTGGTAGTTAATTAGCATAAACGGATCAATAAATATAGATTCATATCGCAAACGTTTTTTGTTTAATAACAATGGATAACATATAGGCGATTCTCAAATCACTTGTTTGTTATAAAGTTTCAGTTCGCTAGTGAGATCCATCCAATCATAATCTTCTGGTGCTCAAAGGGTTGAATAAAACCCTTTTTACAAGATACTTTTTTGCCCACAATAAAACTAAGGAAAAGCGCATATGTAGTGTGTGAGGTAAGCAGTATGGGTTATGCACAAAAAAATTAAGGTTATGCAGAGCTGCTGCATCATAGGGGAAAGATAAAAATGCCCATTGATTTGCCATGTGCTGGAGACCTCTCTACCACTTAAGTGCTTTAAAAAACACATTTAAATGTGTTAGGATTTTGGTAATTATTTGTTATTCCCTATGGTGCAGTTTATTTGCCCCAATATTTCCGCTTTATCTTTTGTGCATATGGCCTGTAATGTCTGATAATAGGGAACTTAAAGTAAGTGCTGGCTCTCTCTAAGGCCTAGCTCACACAGGCAATTTTTACACAGAGCTTTTTATTCTGCGTTAAATGCACCCAATTGCTTTCTGTTGCCTTGGTATGGGGTCTTCTCACAGGCAGTGTAGCTGTGTGTAACTCTGCCTAAAGACCATTTGCTGAAACTTTCCTTCATTCAACATAGACCGCAGGAAAGCTTTAGTAGCACATATATCCTCATGGCAGCCTATGGGCCTTCTATGCAGCAATACTTTGATCACCACAGGGACTTGTCTACATGGATGTCGAACAATAACCTTTTTTGACAGTCCCATGGGACACCTATTAGTAACAGCATCACAAAGGGGTATGAAAGGACGGTGCATATCTGTTTTACATGGGCAGTGTGAAAAACACTGCAAAGCAGCACATTGAAATAACTGGTGTGAACCTAATATTAGATAAATGAGTGCAGCATATAATCGTGACAAATAGCTTTGTTTGTTCTGCTTTCCATTTCTAGGAGACACACCCTTTTATGCTGACTCTTTGGTTGGGACATATAGCAAGATTATGAATCATAAGAACTCGCTCACATTTCCTGAGGACAGTGATATCTCCAAGGAGGCAAAAAACTTGATATGTGCATTCCTAACTGACAGGTAACACAGTCTTGCACAGCTCATTTAACCCTTTGATTAGAGCAATTTAAATAATCAGTGAGGGTCTTACTCAGTATATGCCTTGAAATGAGTCTTATGCTCAGGGTAAAACTGGAGCAATTCTAAAGCAAACCAACTGTACCAAAGGGGACAAAAAATAATTGCATTGATTTAATTGGGGCCTTAATCCTGTTGAATGATGGAGGTCTCAGATGCGTTGCTGAGCAGTGACTGGAACTGTTCTGACTTTCAAGGGGATGTTAATCACTGGGAATAAATGCTTCCCTTTTGGTGCAGTTTGTTTACGTCAATATTATTCCACCTTTTGTCTTTGTGCCAATGTCTCAATGTGTGTAGAAAGGACCAAATATTTACATTAAAGGGGAATTATTCCTTATGAGCAAGTGGCTTTAGCAGAAGGATATTCTTCAAACAGCAGTCAGGTTTATGAACATATTATTTTAGTTGTTTTTGATCGTAGTCTAATGCTAATTTTTAAAAAGATATATTTTGTTCCTTAATCCTATGAGTGTCACAGGTACGAGTGGCACATTACAGACCAATACATGGCTCTCAAATGGGTAAGATCCATTGAAGCATATTGAGTCCTATATTTTGCATTGAGGATATGTAACTGACAGATTTCATTAGAGATTGCTAGAACTGGGAAGCTGCACAAGTAATGTATCACATATACAGATGGCTGCATTGGTCTTCGGTATGAAGAGCACCTACCTATGTAAGTCATTGTGTTGAGGGAATTAAAGGTATAGTATTGTCAGAAATTAATAAAACCAAATCTTGTAGCTATTAAAAAAACTAATCTAAATGCCCCCAGTCCTATCTCTCAAACCTTTATGGTTTGGGAGATAATCTCAGCGAAAGATTCCCCCTCC
This sequence comes from Rhinophrynus dorsalis, assembly GCA_037306005.1. Lineage (NCBI taxonomy): Eukaryota > Metazoa > Chordata > Amphibia > Anura > Rhinophrynidae > Rhinophrynus > Rhinophrynus dorsalis. Next base: position 145,888,828 of record CM074723.1, read on the forward strand.
CCTTTCCCTGACGTCAGTGTCCAGCTGACAGCAGGGGAATTTGATCCATTCCATTCCATTAGGTTTTTCGATCCCGGCTCTGCTGAAGAGTCTCCGATGGTCCTGGGACCGGATTCCCCTGCTGTCAGCTAGACGCGGACGTCAGGGAAAAGGGAGGGAGGGGGGAATCTTTTGCTGCGATTATCTCTCAAACCATAAAGGTTTGAGAGATAGGACCTGGGGCATTTAGATTAGTCTTTTAAGTAGCTACAAGATTTGGTTTTATTAATTTCTGATGATACTATCCCTTTAAAAGCCATTTATTCAGAGGGTATGTTTCTACTTTTGCAGGAAATATATAGTTCTAGGAAAATGTTATAGTATTGTTTGTGCTAATTAGGTCCAGGGTACTCCCACTGCTGGGAGAGTTTTCTTTCAAAAGTTATTACTTCTCACATTTAATTGAATTGAGGTGTAATGATTGGAAAATGGAAAATCTCCCAGTATTAGATTTATTCAGCAGGAAAATAATTCCAATATGTTTTCATAAACAAATTAAACTGCTCCTTTAATGGTCTTTGAAGCAGTACATACACTTACCTGGATCCCGCAGTTACTGAGATCACCATAAAAAAAAGGTTGTTTTCTGCTCTTTTCTTCCCTCTTCTCTTTGCTTCACTCCAGTTATCAGATGCTGACAGTGCATGGTGGGGAAAGGTGTTGCAGTCCATTCTGGCTGAAATCCTCTTGTTTAACGAATAGGAAGTTATTTGGTGATCGTTTCTCTTTTAAAGGGATGGTAAGGTTTCAAAATAAAAGCAGCTCTAATTAATCTTCATAGTATTTGGGCCATAGAGAGTGTTATTTCAATACTGTCAGACCTGTAGTTCAAGAGTAATTGAATGACAAATTATCCTCCTCCCGCACCTTTTACTGATGTAACACTGCTCACCTCAGAACAGAAGGGTGGTGTCCAGATGGCTTGCAGAGAGGGCCAATCTTCAATCAGCATAAAGAATATCCTGTCAACGAGGGCATGGTTTTCATTGTTCTCACAGTAAGAAGATTGTCCCTTGCTGTGAGCTGTCTGGTCTTAAGACCAGATTCCACATATGAGGGTAGGTGGCTTAAACTAGGTAAAAGGGGCTGGAGGGGATACTTTATCATCCAATTACTCTTGAACTACAACTCTGACATTATTGAAATAACACTTCCCATGGCCCAAATACTATGAAGATTAATTGGAGCTACTTTTATTTTAAACATTACTATCCCTTTAAGGGCACACTAAAACTGTGGAAAGTTATCAACTTTGTGGCCTTACCAGTCAAACAATGCTGCACTTGCTGTTGGCAGATGCTTTGTCCAAAACCAGTAACACCTAAAGTTCAATTCTTATGGTAGTGTGAGGGCAACATAAATTATAATTTATTTATAAAGCACCATTATGTTTCCCAATGCTCTACAGTGTAATGAAATATATTTCTGTCAAAACCAGTTATAGGCACATGCATGTAACTACTATTGTAAAGACATTTGTGTAATCAAATTATGAATAAAATGCTCTATTCCATATTTTAATCAATCACCATACAGATGAGTTCCCTGAAGCATCCAAAGGGTTAACAGGAAAGTGGATCCGACAATTAACATTCATCTTAGTAACCCCTTCAATACCATAGTTGTCTCTAGAGGTTTACTTTGCAATGTGTTGATGACTTTTCTATTATGTTTGTGGTTGACATAAAAATGTACCTTTTCATGCACTATTTTATGATGCATACTGGTGCAGTCTTCAGATTGTAACCCTCTGATTGCCAGAGAGTCATCCAACACATTGCATTGAGTTGGATTCCTTTAGCACTTGAAGGGTTAAGATGTAAAAACAGAGTAGCAGTTTAATTTTAGCTGCATTTTGTTGCTGTTTACAGTTCCATTATAAGAAAATCTTCAAGAAGAGTGAGAGAGGAACAGTTTCCTTTATTTTTACACTTTATAACATTTTATCATAGGAAAATGATTGAGATTTAGTAGAATGTTCACACACTCCCTGTTGAAACATTAATGGTGCATTCTGTAAAAGCAATGTAAAATAAGCAATAGGGTGGGTGAAGAAACTCTCATTAATGGTTAGTTATAGGGGAACTATTCCTTAAAATAGTTGGCTCAGTTGACAGAAGAATTTATCTAGACAGGTATCCCGCAAGCAGCAATCAGTTAATTTGTTTTATTTACCATTTTTTATTTGTATTATCTGTCTTATTCAGTATAATGCTAAGGGTTCAGCTTGAAATCTGATAGCAATAAGCTATTCAGCTATATTGACACCAATTGTTGTGAGTGGATGAAAATTAGAGCTAAATTTAAGTAGAAATCACTTTATACAAGAAACTGCAGGTAATGCAAAACATATATAGCTACAACTTACTATGATGGACACCTACCACATTAAGTGCTGCTTTGAAATATCTGCTCCTTTAACCCCTTAAGGACGGCCGATCTCTCATGCAGCCATCACTTAAGGACCATTGACCTTTTTTTTTTTTTTTTTTTAACCGCATCTGTTTCAGGGCTTCCCGCAGGGAGCCCTGAATTTTTCTGACTGTCCTGGCACGTCATGGGTCCTTAATGCAGATCTACCCATGACATGCCAAGACCGTCAAGGGTCGTTACGGAATGGTAACTTACTTTACATAATTCTGTAAGTACCTATATACAAACAAATTACTTCTATGTTTAAAAAAAACAAACAAAAAAAAACATACAGCATTGATGGTCTGTCGACCAGCAAATTCTCTGGAAACTGAGCTCAAGGTAGTTCACTGACAGGGGGATAAAAGTGAAGAGGGAGGGGTGTGTAAGTGTAAAAATTAATATATACACAGTAATGTGCAAAAGTTTTAGGCAGGTGTGAAAAAATGCCGTAAAGTAAGAATGCTTTCAAAAACATGTTGATAGTTTATATTCATCAATTAACAAAATGTATAGTGAGTGAACAGAAGAAAAATCTAAATTAAATCAATATTTGGCGTGACCATCCTTTGCCTTCAAAACAGCATCAAATCTTCTAGTTACACTTCCTCAAATTCATGGATTTTGTAGGTATACCGTCAGGTGTATAATTAAACAATTATGCAAAACAGGTACTAATGATCATAAATGTAATATATAGGTTGAAACACAATCATTAACTGTTGGAGGAATAAAACTGGGTGAGGAACAGCCAAACACAGCTAACATGGTGAGGCTGCTGAAGACAGTGTAATGTCAAAAGTCATACACCATGGCAAGGCTGAGTACAGCATCAAGACGCAATGTATTTATACTGCATGAGCAAGGTCTCTCCTAGATGGACATTTCAAGGCAGACGGGGGATTCCAGATGTACTGTCCAAGCTCTTTTGAAGAAGCACAAAGAAACGGGCAAAGCTGAGGACCATAGACGCAGTGGTCGGCCAAGATAACTTAGTGCAGCAGATGAAAGACACATCATGCTTACTTCCCTTCACGTTTGGAAAATGTCCAGCAGTGCCATCCGCTCAGAATTGGCAGAAAACAGTGGGATTCTGGTACACCCATCTACTGCCTGGAGAAGTCTGGTCAGAAGTGGTCTTCATGGAAGACTTAAGGCCAAAAAAAACATTATTCCGACATGGAAACATGGCCAAGCAACTCAAATCAGTATTTGGCGTGACCATCCTTTGCCTTCAAAACAGCATCATACTGGTACACCCATCTACTGCCTGGAGAAGTCTGGTCAGAAGTGGTCTTCATGGAAGACTTGAGGCCAAAAAGACATTACTCCGACGTGGAAACATGGCCAAGCGACTCAAATCAATATTTGGCGTGACCATCCTTTGCCTTCAAAACAGCATCAAGTCTTTACACAATTACACATGGAAACACAGGAACTGGGGTGCAGAAAATGGCAGCATGTGCTCTGGACTGATAGGTCAAAATTTTAAATATTTGGCTGTAGGAGACGTCAGTTTGTTTACCGAAGGGCTGGAGAGCGGTACAAGAATGAGTGTCTGCAGGAAACAGTGAAGCATGATGGAGGATTGGTGTTGTATTTCTGCAAATGTAGTTGGTGATTTGGTCAGAATTAATGATCGCCTCAATCCTGAGAAGTACAAGCAGATACTTTTCCATCATGCAGTACCGTCAAGGAGGTATTTATTTATTTGATCGGCTCCAAATTTATTCGGTAGCATGATAATGACCCCAAACATGCAGCCAAAGTCATTAAGAACTATCTTCAGAGTAAAGAAGAACAGGGAGTCCTGGAAGTGATTGTATGGCCCACACAGAACCCTGATCTCAACATCGAGCCTGTCTGGGATTACATGAAGAGGGGGAAGCAATGGAGGGCTGCCTAAATCCACAGAAGAATTGTGGTTAGTTCTCCAGGATGTTTGGAACAACCTAACTGCCGAGTTCCTTAAAAAACTGTGTGCAAGTATACCTAGAAGAACTGATGCTGTTTTTGAAGAAGGATGGTCACACAAAATATTGATTTGATATAGATTTTTCTTATGTTCCCTCACTATGCATTTTGTTAATTGATGACTATAAGCTATCAACATGTCTATTTTTGAAAGCATTCTTACTTTACAGCACTTTTTTCCCACCCGCCTAAAACTTTTGCACAGTACTGTGTGTATATTAATTTTTAATGTATAAGTATTTTGATGTCCATTCTAGAATATCATGATTGATATTAAACAATGGAAACCGTTGTGTATGTTATGATATGTGGTGGTACATCCATCATACCACCAAATTGAATGGGTCACACCTTTCCAGATATTTTCATAGCTAATTAATTTTTGATGAACAGATGTGTCAGAGTTTTGGATGTTTCCTACAACATGAGCCATGACTTAAAGAAGGATCTGACAAACTTTAAAAACTGTGTTTTTGCCTGTAGCCAAGACACTGGTGGAGATGATGGAAAATGTGAGCTATTCTTTAACCCAGCGGTCCAGGGAAGTTACCTTCCCTTAAGGACCGCTTTGATCCCTGCCGATGCGCCGGTACACGTGTCCTGTTACGCGTACCGGCGCGCCACCTTGAGGCCTAAGAGAGATCGCTCCCCGTTTTTACTTGCAGCGCTCCCGGAAGGGCGCTGTAAGTAAAAAGTATGTGACGTGCTATGACCGTCACTGGTTCTTAAGGGTATAAGGGCCGTGACGGTCATACCACGTCACATAGTATTTTACAAATATGTGTATTTTGAGTTGTAAATAAATGTATCTTGTTATGCAGTCTTACCAATTTGTCACTCTAAGAGTAACTCCATTGTCCTTTTTGTTATGTTCTTTACAAATAACCAGTGGGCAGAGGCATAACTAGAAGCCTCCGGGCCACGGGCCCCCCTGACCAGATTGATCCTCTCCACAATGCCCCCATCTCCTACCTGGAGCTCCCGCTCGGTCCTCTTAGTAATGTAAAGCGCTGGGAGATGTCATCTCCGAGTGCTCTGCATTACTAGAGAGCCGGCGGGAGATTGCGGGTGCCATGCAGAGGGGTCACAGGGGGAGGCTGGGCCCCTGGAGTGCACGGGCCCGGTTGCAGGAGCGACCCCTATAATTACGCCATTGCCGGTGGGAAGTTAGGTGTGCTCTGATATTCCAGACTCGCTGGAGTCACTGCCATAGACAGATGTGCATATGTATCACATAAAAACTAGTTTGTCTATTACTATGTAGTCCCTTCACATTGCTCAACTTTTTTAAAACAGGAGACATTTTATAATAAAACTTTATCTTTAAGTAGGAGTAGGCATTCGTAATAGTTTGTCCTTATATTTACAGGGAAGTAAGGCTTGGAAGAAATGGAGTGGAAGAAATTAAACGACATCTGTTCTTCAAAAATGATCAGTGGGCATGGGAGACTCTTCGAGATAGTAAGCGTTATGCACCAACCTAACTATTTCCTTAAACACCTATTGAACTCTCTAGATGTAATATTTATACAGGGGTTCTCCTTGCAAAACTGGGACATGTGTGAAGATAGAAATGGAGCAATTGTGGTGTAAACCAGCTGTACCTTATGGAGCAAATAATAATACCCAGCCATTTAAAGGGCAGTTGTGTTTCGACAGTCTGTTCGTATGGGAGCTGACATAGTGAAAAGCTCAAGGCTTCACCATGTGACCCTGTCATTTGTTTGGAGAGTCAGCAAGCTGGCAGCTGGCTGCAGTGCTGCCTTGAATTTGGTGACTCACAGCCAAATAATATGAAGGTTGAATGCGCTGCCTCCTTAGACCCATAGTTGTCGGGCTTCATAGCCTTTCTCTAGGGGTCTATGGGGTTTTCACCCACAACCAAGATTTCAACTTACAGTTCAGTTTCTTTAACATTACCAGTGAAGGTGCCCAAGGGATTATTTTCAGACCCATATTCTGCTTTCCCAGTTGGTCCATTGCAGCTGTGGCTTCATCAGCAAGTATAATCTCAGTGGAGTAGGTCTGCTGATAGGGCACTATCCACATTATAGTTGTCTTTTCCACTTATACCTGCTACAGGGCCTTAAAGCTTATTACATCTCAATGCTTTGTGCAGCCCTCTGGACTTTAAATGGTTTAATCCCAAGAATGGTAGAGAGGTCTTCAAAGCATCATAAAGCAATGCACTGTCTGCCTCTCTAGCATTCACCGGGTTACAAGTGCCATATAACTCAACAAGAATTTTGTGATATTTTTTGTTTTTCTATCTATAGGGCTGTTGGTTTGCACCAGATTTGCGCCACTTAAATCGCTTTATACATTGTCCCCATTGTTTTCTACAGTGATGAGCGTGTTTGTCATTCTCTTTGTGCCTAGCTGTAGCTCCAGTTGTGCCTGATCTAACTAGTGACATTGACACCAGTAACTTTGATGACTTGGAGGAGGATAAAGGAGAAGAAGAAACATTTCCAATACCTAAAGCTTTTGTTGGAAACCAGCTCCCTTTCGTAGGATTTACATACTACAGTAACAGACAGTAAGTACTCTGCTTAATCGTACCAGGAGACTAGAAAGTGAATGGGGTACAAAAGCAATGTATCTGAAAGTTAACATTAGGTTTTCACACACTAATATGTTTTGCTATACTTGTGTTGCAGATATTTAGCGGACCCTGCAACAAGTCCCAATGACAACAGAAGCAGCTCCACAGTAGATAAAAATCTGGTAGGTAATTTCCTGGCTTTCTGGATTGGGAATGGTGCTACTTTGGCAGCTATCTTACTCATTTTATTGCATAGGCTATGCAGAGGCTGATCTCTCACTTTAATCCCTTTAGCACACTGTTCCTCATGCCAAACTTGGCTTCCACAGGAATATTCAGACACACCATGTTCTTCTTACACCATGGGCCCTCTTACTCCCCCGGGACCCTACACTGCAGAACAATTTGGATTAAGACTGGTGTCTCCAGTTGTTTTTGTCCTTTCATCTATTCAAGGTGTTTTCTATTCGTGGTGCCCCATGCCCCTATCCAGACACATTGATCCTATCTTTAGGGGTCACTCTCAGTTTGTTGGTGATTCCTCTGTGGAGGAAGTTAACACTGATGGAGAGAATATGGATTCTACATTGTCCTTTAGGGATTCTCCTGAGGAGGAGGACAACCATTGTTCTCAGTTGATGGGTTTATCAGAACAGTATTAGGGACTCTGCGGCTTCTGATGCTGGGTCTTCCTCATCGGACAACTTCCAATGGTGTAAAAAGGAACCATCTAAGAGTGGTAGATGCATGATAAGACACTTTTCCTTAACAAACTCCTTTCCAACCTCTGTCCTTTCTCTGCTGAGGGTTTTTTCGCAGTGGGCTTATCCATCTCCTGTTGATTTCACAGTATCTCGCCTTGCTAAAAAAACAGTTTGGTGTCCATAGACACATTAGATTTATATAGAGCCAGTTAGTCCTGTGACTGGTCTACAGTGGAGATTTTTTTCCCCTCTTTCTCGCTCTCTGGAAGCTTGATACTTTTGTATAGCCATGTGGTTCCTGTGTCATTCCACCCCGAACATAAGAGAGGATTTTAGTGAACTTTCCATTAAATCCTTTTCTCTTAGTCCATTTAGCCAGATTTTTTATGTGTTACGGGGCTGGAATACTTTAATATTGCTCTCAGTTCCAGATTTTTGCCAGTGTATGATTTTTTGGGATTATGGATGCAATATAATTACTCTTGATCTGCATAATACATGCTACCAGGGAGTCTGAGTTATTTTAATTACAGTACATAAGTGTTTCACAGAATTCTTATTAGAATCCTTATAAATGTTACATTACAGATTGCACCAATACACATATTCTTGGGAAATTGTTGTTAATCCGTTAAACCTTTCAGTGCCCCGGGAGTGTGCAGTGCACACTCTGTGGCACTGAAAGGAATACAGGCGCAGTGCTGTTTGTGGTGCTAAAGTCTGAGAGGATTCCCAGTGCGGACTAGTGGTGGAGCAGAGAGAATTCACTCACTTAAGTGTTGTTGTATTGCTGGTGATCTGTAAGGGAGGGGCATCCCTTCCACATTGCCAGCAGTTTGACAGCCCTCCTTCTAATGAGATTCTCCTTCCCCTTCCCTTACGTTACAATTCTTAGTAGATGTGAGTCTCTACCACCAATGTGATTGCTACACATCGCTGCAACAGCGACCTTTAGTGCACCTCTGCTCTGTAGTCGCATGGATCATACCTGCCCCAGGTTTAGAAATTTGGCATGCATTGTATAACATGATTCATTACTAGAGAGAAAAATTATGGTTAATGGACCTTGCATATAAAAGGAAAGTGGGGGAATTCTGGGGGAAACAACTGCACCATAGGGGACAAATAAAATGTACCCAAATTCATTCAGATTGATCTAAAGGGAACATGTTAACCCCTTGAATGCTACAGAGGTTGCAAAAGCATTGCTAAGGAATGTATGTTCCCTATGGTAAAATTGGTTTACTGCAAAATTGTTCCACTTTCTTTTGTACATAAGGCCAGATGAGTGTAAAATGTGTCCCATTGAATATACTATCATCTTGTTTTATCCATATTTTAAGGTGGAAAACTTACAGAAAAATATATATCAGCTGGAGGAGCAGCTGCACAATGAAATGCAGTTAAAGGATGAAATGGAACAGAAGTGCAGGTGAGATTTCACCATAAAACCAAAAGCTGAACTGGATTAATTGCTGAAAGTTGTCTCAGTTTTACTAGATCTTTAACCCTTTGAGTGGAAGAGGGTGTACGCAACGCATTGCAGAGAATGCTTTGCGTACCCCTCTAGCACTCAAAGGGTTAAGAGGGTCAGTTAAAGGGACACGTCCAGTAATAACTTTGTTGTTTTGTAGAATTAAAAATAAATTATGTAGCACAAATCCCATCTCTCAAACCTTTACTGTTTGAGAGATATCCTCCGCTAAAGTTCCCCTTCTCTTGATGTCAGCTGTAAGCCGACGACCGACACGAGGAGGCTCTTCAGCAGAGCCGCAATAGCAATATTTAAAAAGAACTACTTCATTGGAACGGTCTACAAAGTGTGCTTACAAACCCAGCACACTTTGTAGACCGTTCCAGTGAAGTTATTCTTTTCAAATATCACTGTTTCGTCTTTGCTGCAGAGCCTCTGGTTGGTCCCAGGATGGGGATCTCCCGTTGTCAGCTAGATGGCTGACATCAGGGGGATGGGAGGGAGAGGGAAAATTTAGATGCGAATATCTCTAAAACCATAAATGTTTGAGATGGGATTTGGGCCACATAATTTATTTTTTTTAAATTTACAAAACATAAATTTATACTGGACATTAGAGTCCCTTTAACCATTTGAAGTCTTGATTGCAAGTTATGGATTAATTTTGTATAAAATGAAGTGATATACAAAACATTTTAGGAAGAATCCTATATTATAATTCGCTGTTTGTCAGAACCCGTCATGCGCAGTACTGACTGCCCAAACGCGCTGTGGGTGAGTGGGAGCGGGGCGCTCCGAATTCAGACCGGAGTCATCTTTGCGCACCTTCCTTGGACCAAGCAGTCCCAGGAAGATGAAGGTGCGCAGAGAGGACCACGGTCTGAATTTGGAGCGCCCCGCTCCGACTCACCCGCAGCATGTTTGGGCAGTCAGTACTGCACATGACTGCAGCGCCCCCAGTGTTGGCCCGTGTACATGGACTTTAAAACTAGTATCTTTATACTTGGCTTGATCCGTCATGAAAATCTCTTCAAGCATTTGACTGCCAGAGGGGAGTGTAACAGTGTTGGGCGTACCTCTCACATTCAGAGGATTAAAATCCACCTGTCACTTGAAGAAAACCAAAACAAAAGACACATTCTTACTATCAGCTGCTTGTATTTAAAAAAATAATAGAATTTAGGATGTTCTCTGCTGCCTGTACCCGAGAACTTGGCACTGATAGACATCCACATCAATGTAATAGTAACACTAAATATTGCTGCGCAGGGCCTGTATATAATCATTATAGTTTCGTTGTCGGACTTCATAGCCTTTCTCTAGGGTCTATGGGGGTTCTCACCCACAGCCCAGATTTCAACTTACAGTTCAGTTTCTTTAACATTACCAGTGAAGGTGCCCAAGAGATTATTTTCAGACCCATATTCAGATACCACTATTCTGTGTTTTTGGTATTTGTAATTTTGGCCAAAACTGGTTACATGCCAGCTATTTTTAAATGTATTTTTTATTCCTGTTTCCTCCTAAGTCCAGTTTTTGTACACAGTCTTGCATATCATACTGCCTAGCAGATTCTATTGGGTGAATAATTGTATTGCTTGCACTAGTTCAGTATAAACGTTAATTGATCTAGTACAGGTCTTCAACCAACAGGCTGTGCTATGGAATCAGACATGTCAGATGCCTAAGTACAGACAGCTAAGAGATGATACAAAGTTCATTTGTTTATAATGAAAGGCAAATGTGTATCTTAAAAAGGAAATAAAAACTGTATGCAGTTAATGTGTTGGTTAATTGCCAGGGTTAGAAATTCATTCTAGTCTGACTAGTAAAATCCAGTAGGTAAGTAAGAAATTGAGCTGCTCTCTGTTTAGCATTAGGTGCACTGGCCCATATTTATAAAAGCAAACTGGAATGATTATGGAATAAACCAACTGCACCATTGGGGCTATTAAATAATTCCTATTAAATTGGGCTGTTAACCCCTCGAATGCTAGAGTGGTCTCCAGCATTTTGCGGATCAATGGGTTGGAGACCTCTCTGAGATTCAAGTTCATGGAAATTTAGGAATTTTTATTTGTTCCCTGTGGTGCAGTTGCTTTACTCCAGTTATCTGCCTTTCTGCTACTGACATAAATTAAATGGAATCAAGCTGGTGGAAGACTATGTATATGGGGATCTGTGACTATTAGTGGAACTAGGCTTGTGGCCAGGTATTGTATGTGGGTACTGTAACTGTGGAAAGAGCCATGGATACCTCTCTTCCATACAATGGCTTAAATGCCCAATATAAATAAACAAGAATATGGTGTATTTTAATTAGTTCTGTTTGATAACAATGGATCGCCACAGATTTGCTCTGTTTCTTTGTGCATATGATCTTTAGATATCTGAACCATTTACATTTTATTATAGTACATATTTGCACTTATTTGTTTTACAGTTTATGTGGGAGTGCTGTTGAAATCACTGTCAATAGAGCATTCTGAAAGGGGCCCCAAATTTGTAGCCTTCCTTAGGGCCCTTTGGAGACTTAATTCATCTCTGCCTCTAAGGCATACTGTAGGGTCCGAGTCATTTTTCTCCGATAGCGTGCAGACAAGAAAATGTCCCCACAGGTCTTTGACCTTCCTATGGTGTTGTTTTTTCTTTTGGACAGTGTCAACAAGGATCTCCACTTGAGTTATCTAAAGGTTGAGATCTCTGCACTCTCTGTTCTGTTTCAGAGACAAATCTGTCATCCCGGTCATGAAGACTTTTCTACAGGGTGTGGCTCATGCCTTCCCTTCCTTTCGGGATCTCAAACCTCTGTGGGATCTTGAGTTGGTCTTAGACATCCTTCAGAGGCCCTCCTTTCGAGCCTTTGGCCTCCATCTCCTTGTGTTAGTTGACACTGAAGGTGATGTTTCTCCTGGCAGTTAACTCTGTCTTTCAATCCTTCATCCTGTTTTTTCGCCAGTATAAGGCGGTACTTCGTACCTATCAGGAGTTTGTTCAAAAGCTTGTCTCCAAATTTCATATCAAATCGCAGGTATTTGTGACTTATTTTTTTTTTTATCCAGACCCTTTATCTGCTCATGAGAGAGACCTCCATTTGTTGGACTTTGTATGCCTCCTTAACTTTTATGTGCACTGCAGTCGGCCCTTCCATAAGGCTGGCTGTTTGTCATCCCTGAGGGGGCCAAGGCTAGTCGTGGATTTAGGCTACCGTACGCCAAGTGTATGAAATCAAGAAGAAGTTTGTTCCCTTCAAGATCACAGCACATCCCACCAGATCTGTGATTGGTTCTTGGGCCTGCACAAACCAGATCTCTGCTGAACTGCTGTGCAAGGCTGTAACTTGATCCTCCTTGCATACTTTCACCAAACACTTCTGCGTCAGTGTCTTGGCCTTGGCTTAGGCCCGCTGTATCCCAAAGTTACTTTAGGCAGTCTTGACTGTTTAGAGATCTCCCTTTTTCTCCTTTCTCTTCTGCCAGCTGTTGTTCAGTAGTTTTTGTCCATTGTCACCTAATGTTGTTCAAATCCAGATTGTTCCTTGGGAACTCTAGTAAAATGAGGATGTCTTCCTGGCCTTTTCTCCTTGTCCTCCCCATAATCTTGGGATGCATTGGTATATCCCCATGTTATACACTGTGTGCACAATTATTAGGCAAGTGAGTATTTTGACCATTTTCATGCATATTTTCCAACTCAAAGCTGTATAAACTTGAATGCGAATTGGATTTAAGCATATCAGGTGATATGTATTTATGTAATGAGAGAGGGTGTCGCCTAAGGAGATGAACGCCCTATGTCAAGGTGTGCATCATTATTAGGCAGCTTCATTTCCTCAGGCAAAATGGGCAGAAAAAGAGATATAACTGACCCTGAAAAGTAAAATTTGTAAAGTGTCTTTCAGAGGGATGCAGCACTCTTGAAATTTCTAAGATATTTGGGCGTGATCACAGAACCATTAAACGTTTTGTTGCAATTTGTCAACAGGATCACAAACGTGTTGAGAAAAAAATTAACTGCCAGATATTTGAGAAGAATCAAACATGAAGCTACCAGGAACCCATTATCATCCAGACCTGTCATATTCCTGAACTGTCATATTCCAGAACTGCAACCTACCTGGAGTGTCCAGAAGTACTAGGTGTTCAGGGCTCAGAGACATGGCCAGGGTAAGGAAGGCTGAAACCCAACCACCACTGAACAAGCCACATAAGTTGAAACATCAAGACTGGGCCAAGAAATATCTGAAGACAGATTTTTCAAGGGTTTTATGGACTGATGAGATGAGAGTAACTCTTGACTGTCCAGATGGATGGGCCCGTGGCTGGATCAGTAATGGGCACAGAGCTCTGCTTCGTCTCAGAGGCCAGCAAGGTGGAGGAGGGGTACTGGTATGGGCTGGTATTATCAAAGATGAGCAAGTTGGACCTTTTCAGGTTGAAGATGGACTCAACTCCCAACCTACTGCCAGTTTTTAGAATACACTTTCTTCAAGCAGTGGTACAGAAAAAAGTCTGCATCTTTCAAGAAGACCATGATTTTTATGCAGGACAATGCTCCATTGCATTCATCAAAGTACTCCACTGTGTGGCTAGCCAGTAAAGGCCTTAATGATGATAAAATAATGACATGTCCTCCTTCCTCACCTGACCTAAACCCCATTGAGACCTTGTGGGCCCTTTTTAAACAGCAGATTTATGCTGAAGGAAAACAGTACACCTCTCTGAACAGTGTCTGGGAGGCTGTGGTTGCTGCTGCACAAAAAGTTGATTGTCAACAGATCAAGAAATTGACAGACTCCATAAATGGAAGGCTTATGACTGTTATTGAAAAGAAGAGGCTATATTGGTCACTGATTTTTTTTTTTTTTTTTTGGAAATGTCACAAATGTTTATTTGTAAATTTTGAGTTTAGTATTCTCACTTTAATAGATGAAAATAGACACGTAAGATGGGAAGATTTTTCATTTAGTTGCATAATAATTCTGCACATTAATAGTTGCCCAATAATTGTGCACACATAGATATTCTCCTAAGAAAGCCAAAACCTAACTTTTACTTACTTAAATATTCAGTTTTAAGGTTTCTTAACATTTTGGATTGACGGAGCGTACTGTAGTTGTTCAATAATAAAATTAATCCTCAAGAAACAACTTGCCTAATAATTGTGCACACAGTGTAGACTTTTAGTGGTTTTACTTGATAAATACTTTATTCTTTAGTGCTTATGGAACACAGGTCTACCACTCGGAGAAAATGTTACTTGTGTTGCTTTCCAGGGCAAAGAATTCCTCTTAGGGTCTTTGTCTCGGGAGATTTTGTTTTCTTTTTACGCACTGTGGCTATTCTCGCATGGATTCTGGGAAGGCAGGGGGTGGAGCTGGGGGAAGGGGAGGGAGTTTATCCCCCAGAGAACCAGTCTTTTGAATGTGCCGTGCCCTCGGGAGGAGAGACTTGCCCACATGGCTCTTGTGTTAAATGGACTAAAGAAACATTAATTTAACACATAAAAACACTAAAATCACTGTGTGTCCAGGGGGGCTTGTGGCAATTCCAAAACAAAGTTGTAGGTTTTGCTAGGCAACAACAAAGAAAACTAAATTTCCCAGAATGTCCGTTCCATAGGCTCTCTTCTGATTGGCTGTCACTTTAACAGTCATCATTTTTACTTTTCTCTTGCTTATCCTAAGTGGAGGCAGACCCTACTTGCTCTCCTCTTCTGGATTAACCCTTCACTTGCCAGAAAAGTGTATTTTCTGGACTTTCAAGTATGCTTTGTTAGTCTGTGATTCTGTTCTAGTATTTTTACTACTATTGGGATACTAAAGGACTTGAGGGTAAATCTAAGGCTTAAGGATCCAGGTGCGTCCCTTACCACTCCCTCTGCCATGATCTGGGCAGACTAATATCAACATTAGAGGCTGTGATTTACTGTCAGGTGCACACAAGGGAACTTCAGAGACATGTGATTCAGAGCTGACCCAATAATCCACCACACTTGGTTCAGCAGATATCCCTCTCTCCAGAAGTCAACCAGGACATTCAGTGTTTGCTGTGCTGGACAACCTGGAACAGGGAAAACACTTTGTGATACTAGAATGGACTCTGGTCAGCTGGGATGCAGTTCTAGATCACCTGTGGGTTCAGGGATTATGACTGTGGAGGGAGTCCCTTCGGTCCATCAATATCCTGGAACTTTGGGTGATCCGTTTGGGCCCCCTTTTGAAGGGGAATCCAGTGTGTGTGTTCAGTCGGACACCACCATGGCTGTGGTTTAAATCGACCATTAAGGGGACGCTCGCAGTGCCATCGCTTGGTTCGAAGTGAGGTACATTCTCTGTTGGCCGGAAGCCAACTTTCCAGCCATCTATGTCTACATTCCAAGAAAAAGTTCTGGGGTCTTACTGAGTCACCAAGATGTGAATCCAAGAGAGTGGGAACTCACTCGGGAAGCATTCTACCTGATTGTGCAACAGTGAGCAGTGCCTTTGATACCTGAGCTTTAAATTATGCTAGTTAGGCCTGTGTAATATTGATCTTCTGTGAGGAAAGTTTTTCCTCTTTTCCCTCCCAGGAAACTCAGTGTGTGCTTTTGTGCATCTCCACACTTCCTGTGTTCCATATAGGATATAAGAGAAAACAGGATTTTTGTGACCCTTACCATTAAATTATTTTTCTTTTTCCTTATGGAACAACACAGGACAACCATCCTTGTGTTTCATTCCCTGCGCAGAGGAGGCCTCTTGGGGGGGGTACTTCCTTTGTTCCTGCTTCTTTCTTGTGATGCTTTGCTATTTTTGAAGCTGGAGGAAGAGAGGGCAGTCTTCACCTCAAAGAACCTGCCTTTTTTAAGTACCCTGCACTCTGGAAGAGGTAAGCTTTAACCCATGGTTCCTGTGTTCCATGTGGACTAAGAAAAAAGGATTTAAAGGTAAGTGTCAGTATAATCCTTTTTTTCAGTATTGAAGGTGACCATCCCTTTAATTTGAATTAAAGGTCAAGATGAGAATACTAAAATATGGGTCTTTCTTGGGTAGTCAGGATACATCCTGGACACACAGATATATGATTATGTATGCATCTACATAACCTACAACACTAAGGCCAGAATACCCTAATGTCCCTCAAGATTTTTGCACTCCTTCAAGAGAACCTCTTCTATCAGTCCTGGATGTCATGTCCTAGTTGGCAGTGTTTTCAGACTGAAGCAGGCAGAGTACATGACCCTACTTAAATCTTTAAAGACCAGAGGGATGTGTAACACATTGTAAAGCAGTAACGTGTTGCACACTCATCTGGTTCTAAAATGGTACTTTAGAGGTTGATTACCACATGCATTGAGCTGAGTTCACCTGAGGTCCTGGTTGCAACTTTGATGACTGCATTTTGTTTTTTAGTTTAATTAATTAGATACTAGGAATATATCCAAGGCAATGTAATGCTCTGGAGACATTTTTATTATCCTGTGTGTTAAAGAATTAGTTACACAACAAATTTATGTATTCTTACATTTTAAGTTGTCAACAATTGCTGCACTATACTGTGGCCGAAGTTCCCGTTTGCCTTAGGTGTATTTGTTGAGGGACATAGAAAACATGACAAAAGGATTTTTAAATGTAGATGTGCTTGTTTTTCATATTAAGTAATCCCAAATTTTAAGTCTGTTGAATTAATGTTTTTATAGGATGTCGAACATTAAGCTAGACAAGATAATGAAGGAACTGGATGAAGAGGTATGTCCTTTTATTCCTGCAGAACCACTGCTTTTACAGTTCCTTGCTATGAAATATTTCCAATGTCTTGGTGCTGGTGCTTCATGTATTGTATGAGACACATGGGCTATAACCATGAAAGCTAATCAGTAGCATTTGTGACGCAAACCAACTGTTCCGTAGGAGACAATTGGAAATTCCAATTGATTTAAATGTGGGAGGGTGGGATTTAGTGCCTTGAATGCAAGAGATCTGTTTATTGCTTCACAGTGCTCTGGGAACATTTAGCTTTGAGAGGGTTGACTCAAATGGGATATAGGGAATTTGTATTTGTCCCCTGTGGTGTTTACTATAGAATTTTTCATATAGCTTCCTGAATACAGCCCAAAGTCATTGTGTTATGGCACTTACATGGATAGTATGTGTGTATTGCAATTTGTCCTGTGCTGTGTCCCTACATGTAGTTCATATCTATAATGAAAAGAAAAAGGCAAGCAGCACCCACCAAGTAATAACCATTTTTATTATGTCCAATGTGGAACACAGAAATCATGGGGTAAAGTATCTTCTGGCAGAGGCGGAGTCTCCCTCCCAACTGCACTTTACCCCCCACCAAGGCATATTTCTTTTTAAAAGTGATCTCAATGGAGGTGCATGGGCAAATATTCTTAGTTAGCCTTTTTTGTCTGTCATCCAAAACAGGTTACTGGTAACTCCTTTAAGTAGACAGGAACAATTCTAGAATAGTATGCAGGGGGTGGAGCCTACCTTCCCTCCTTGGCTGCAGCTAGCCAACCAGCTCCAGTAAGATTTATTCCTTGGTGAAGACATAGGCAAGAGAACAGTTCTGCTATACATTTAGAATTTTTTTTTTATTTTTCTGTTAGAAATGGAATACCACCATTAGGTGGATTACCATAACTGACAATGCCCTTAGATGTGACTAGCTCAGTGACCAGGTGCTTTTTGTGGACCTTAAGCCCTGGGGGGAAAATCTTGGGTTCAAGTTCTTTCCTCAGGGGTTGCCCACCAAGGCAGCTTCTTAATACATGGTAGTCTGAAGACAGAAGATCTGCAGGAAAGGTGAACAACCCTTTGAGTGCTGCAGGTCCACATTTTCCACAGTGCCCCTCAGCACAGGGGTTTTTCCTTTGGAGTTCTTATTGTTTTTCCTTTGGAGTTCTTATTGCACACTCCTGCACTCATTGGGTCTATCTGTATGTCTTTTGGGTGTTTTGGAGCAGGTTTATGTAGTAACTTAGCCCTTTAGCTGCTGGTTTTGCTTCTTGGGGGGGCGGGGCTGTTATTGACACTTTCCCTAC
Source organism: Rhinophrynus dorsalis (assembly GCA_037306005.1). Classification (NCBI taxonomy): domain Eukaryota; kingdom Metazoa; phylum Chordata; class Amphibia; order Anura; family Rhinophrynidae; genus Rhinophrynus; species Rhinophrynus dorsalis. The sequence continues at coordinate 145,907,006 of CM074723.1, forward strand.
TGGGTTCAGTGTTTTCTGAGTCTCTTAACATGTTCTAGTGTTCTTTTATTTTTTACTTTTCAACTTTGCAAGATTTAAAGGTGTGCTTTACCGCATAGACACCATTGCTCCATTTTCTTCTATGGGACTGCACATTCTGGGACATATCTCTGCAACCGCTCAACGTAGCGACTTCAGAGATGGCTCATTTTAATTGTCTACCCTTGCTCTTTCATCCAGTTCACATTTTAAGTGTGTTGGGGTGCTCAGGGTGCTTCGGGCACTGTTGGGGTACTTTTTCTAGGGAAACTAAATTTCCCATGAGCGTTGCTTTGCGCGCTCGTTTCTGATTGGCTCCTGCACCGGCAGACATTTTGTGCCTTTTCTAGAATGAGTATCCTACGCAGGGCTTAGACTCTCCTCTCCTTTGCAAATTAACCCTTCGCCTGCCAGTGAGAATGTCTAATCTGCTGGAGCTTGGGCCAAGCCTAAGACTAAGGATGCTGGAGTCTCTGTGTCCCCTATTGCGCATTGCTCCTCATGTCATTCAGGATTGCCTAGAGAATTCTCAGGTCATTTATGCCCAGCATGTTCTGATGTCCCTGAGAGTCTCCCAGGGACCTCCAGCCATGCATTAGAGCCAGTTTGGGTGCAAGAGTTCAAGGCTGTTACCAGGGACCTTAGGTCTACATTGCAACTCTTTCCATTCCAGTTACAGGGGTTCTTCCATTCTTGGCATACCCCCCTCCCTTCTCCTTCATCCAGTCTTCCCTGCCAAAACCTCAGGGAGTACCTGACGTATCAGATTCATCTGAGGAGGAACTGCTGGTGGATTCAGATGTTGAGGAATGTTCTTCTGTGGGCTCCTCTCAGTTTTTTGGGGATCCTTTTGAGGCTGATCTTGAGCCCTCAGCTGAGGGCCTGATTAGGGCCATCTTAAACACGCTAAACATTCCCCCAGTTCAGGAGGTTTCTTCAGATCCTTCTGATGTGTTTCAGGAGCCTAAAAAAGCCCCTTACTTGTTTTCCGCCTAACCCCACTCTTGACCGCATTGTGTCTGAGTGGAAATCTCCATACAGGAAACCTTCTGTTTCCAAGAAATTTGACAAGCTTTACCCCTTTTCTGAGGCGTCACTTGCTCAGTGGCTTCATCCCCCGAAAGTGGATGCTCCTATTTCCAGGCTATCTAAGTCTACTGCCTTGCCAGTTTCTGACGCCTCCACTCTGAAAGACTGGACTGACAAGAAACTTGTCTCCCTGAAGTCCATTTTTGTCACTGCTGGTACTGCCATGCGTCCAGCATTCGCTGTGGCATGGGTTGACCGGGCCATTGCTGGCTGTCCGTCAGGGTGATCCTACTTCGGATATGTTGCGCCTTCTTGCCAACATTTCTGTGGCCCAACACTGTGTTTTTGCTGCCTTATTTCATGCCATCCGTTTGGTGGCTAGGGTTTCCACCATGTCTGTGGTTGCCAGACGAGCCCTTGATTTTTCTACTATTTTAAGGAGGTTTCTAGCCATGTCTGAGAAAAATGGAGTCATGGGCAAGGCCAAGGCTTCAGAGGTCCACCTTTAACCATTTGCCAGATCATCCTAGGGAATTCTGTGGTGCTTTTTCTCTTGCTCTTTGGCCCCACACATCTTCTGTGACCCTTCTGCTGAAAAACATGGGTTAATTTCCTAATTTCATCCATTACATCTATACATTTCTCTATTCAAAGGATTCTAGTGCCTTGGTTTCAGGGACATCCTGTTGCCCACCAAAAAGGCATCACAACCATTGAGCAGAGGGAAATCTGTCCACTGTAGGGAATTCCTCAGCTGAGGAGGGGGGCTCTGATGAGAACAATTTGGATTCATCCTTCACTACTGGGATTTATTTAAATAACTGCTGCCCCATTTTTCCTCTTCACCATTCCTTACGATCAGGCACTTCTTGGGGGAATGGAAGACACCTGAGAGGTTGTTCCTCCCCTGACACATATCTCATATTAATATGGTGAGTGATTTACAGGAAAATAAATATCTGAATAGACTAGAGTATCTGAATATGTATAGCTTGGAGGAGAGAAGAGAAAGAGGGGATATGATAGAAACATTCAAATACATGAAGGGATTCAACAAAGTGCAGGAAGGAAGTACAATTCTAAGGAGTAAATATATTGGGATAAGAGGCCATAGTCTAAAACTAGAAGGCCAGAGGTTTAGATGTAATAGGAGTAGATAAGTGGAACAGCTTACCAGCAGAAGTGGTAGTGGTTAATACCGTGACAGAATTTAAGTATGCATGGGATAGACATAAGGCTGTCATGAACACGCAACAAGACCAAATAAGGTTTGAGGTTTTACAGTAGGAAAAATGGGCAGACTAGATGGGTTGAGTGGTACTTATCTGCCATCACTTCTACTTTTCTATGTTTGTGTCCTACCCTCCTGTCCAGATTATACTGTACCCCATAGTTCTTGTGTTCCACGTGGACTAAGTACACAAAACCCAGTTTTAAACAACTGTGAATTTTCATTTGTCTCCTCTGGTGCAGTTGGTTTACCCTCAAATTGCTTCTTTCTTTATTTTCCTGAATATACCATTTTGTTTCTCTTCAAGATCACTTGTGTGTTACAGCTTTTGCAAGATATAGTCCATAATTTACGGATTATAATATGATGTGAATACACTTCAGTATGTACATACGCATTTATTGTAGTTCATTTTATGACCACTTATTCCTTACTTTTGTATAATGGTAACAGATGGGTATGACAGTAACTCTATTTTTTTATTATTGTTGTGATAGACACAAGATGTAGTGAAGGCCCAGCCCCCTCAAAAAGAAAATTGCTCAAAAGATGTGCACTCTCAGGGCCTAATACCGAAACCGAATGATGAGCAACACTTGGAGCCTTATCCCGAAAGAGAAGGATGAGTAAAACTCGGGGACTGATGCCGAAAGTGAAAGATGAACAACTCTAATCTCTTGCTTTTGGCATAAGGCCCTGAATCCGTTCTGGAGCAAAGCAATGGAAACTTCTGTTTTGCTTGTAGCATAAGGCCCCGAGTGTGCTTTATGGGAGACTTTGTATCTAGCCAGGTTCTGTACTGGGCAGGCTCTAGACTTCTTCTGTAAGCCAGAGACTCTGGACTTAATCCATGCATCTCACTTGCTGCAATGTTGTTGCCATAGTTACCAAATTTCAGTGCTTGACAGTCCCCAGTGTGCAACAACCTCTGCAAACTAATCTCAGAGCTCTTGGTTTTTCTTTAGAGATGTACTCTGCACGTACATATGTACAATCAAATTGATTATCCTTTTTTAATTTGTTTCCATACATATCCTCTTTAAATACTTTTTACATCCCTGAGAGTGAGCTATCTATAGATCAATCCCCAAAAAGTATTCTGATCAATAGGCCATCAAAGCAGGATGTAAAGAATACAGTGTTTAGTCTCTGTAGCTTTGAATGCTCTGTGTGCCTTCTATTTTGTATTGTATCACTAGCTCTGATTTCGTGTTCTCTGACGGAAAGCTTTTCTGTAAACCGATACAGGTAGCTCATTTGTCCGAGACATAAAATTAAAGAAAAAAAATACATATTATGTACTTGCCAAATATTATATAAATTAAAAATAAAAGGTTACTATTTCTTTAACTCCCTCCAGTGCATAATAGAACTCTCTAGCAGACCGAGGGGTTTAACATTTTCCAGTCGTGCACCTGATTGTTAGACGCATGTTAATAACTAGCTAAAAATAGCTTATTATGCAATCTCCAATCATTTCACGGTTTATAATTCCAGGGTAATCAAAGGAAAAACTTGGAATCGCTCGTGGCTCAGATTGAGAAAGAAAAAATGATGCTGCAGCATCGGGTGAATGAATACCAAAGAAAGGCAGAGCAGGAGAGTGAGAAGAGGAGGAATGTGGAAAATGAAGGCAAGTTACCAATTTTTATGGATGACAATAATTGCCGGAATACCTTAATACTGAGCACACTTTCTGGCCTCACTGATATTACGTAATTAATGACAAAGTGATACATGGTCTAGATATTTAGTATTGGAGTCAGAGTTGAAGCACTCACCTTAAACTGATGGCTGCTGCACAGCTCTCAAATGCATTCCTTTGCAATTCGATCTGTCTGGTATCCAGTAGGTTAAAGCAGAGATTCACGACAGGTTTGTCATAGCATGAAGCTATGTCACATATTTCAGATATATTCATTGAATTACACTTTTTTCCGTGCCTACGTTTTAAATTTTAGGGATCTAGACTTTTTTTCTTTTTTAACAGATATTTGCATGAAATACATGATATTTAAATGTAGATTTACTTTACAATGACTGATCCACTGATACCTCACTTATGATCAGTTAGGGGCATCCTGAAACATGACACGTTTTGAGAAACCGTGTACTAAGCAGTGGTGTATTATCTCAATTAATTTAAATTGTTGCAGAATGCTTTTACAGCTATTTCTGTTTCCAAAATGGGTTGTAAATATTCTTGAAGGGGACCTGCATTCCTGTGCTTGATTTTAACATAACCCTAATTGTATGGTTTTTGAACATAGCAATTTCATGTAAAGTGCTTATTCATGCAAAGTGAAGCTTTGTTGGGAGTGGTGCACATACTGCTAGGTGATGAATTATTTAAAAATGACTGCTTTATCACTCAGCATTAAGAAATGTACCGTATATATTTATTATAATGACTTGTTACCTCAAGTGTATAAAAACACACAACTATGTCTTAAAGGGGTTCTATTACCAACTAAAGATTGTAATATGTGATACCACATACCAACATGAACAGCCTTCGATCTGATGTTTCTTGTGATAACCTTTATTGAAGATTAGGTTAACATTGCGTACTCTCCTTTTTGCAGGCTACTAGATGTTTGTTTATGGGCTGGGAGGCAGGGAACTCTGAGTTCATTAAACCAATGATATATTTATTCAAGGAGCACATATAATATAATTAAAAGCTAAGGTCAAAACCATATATACCATATGTGATGGTGCTATGTACCTAAAAAAAAAAAATTCAGATGTAAATATAAAGGGAAAGAAAAAAGGACCCAAGCTTAGGTACTATACAAGCACTCTGACCATTGAAAAAATAACCACACATGTCGACGAGCTTGGAAATAGATGTCTTATCGTTAAAAATAGCTGTGTCTAAAGAAATCCTTCCAGTTTGGAGACTGGAACCCAGGCTACAGCACAGACATCTTGTCTGTGCGCCTGCACCGTCATTCCCGGTCTCTGTTGAGTAAACTGCAGTGCACCATATGGTCTCCGGAAGGTACTGACGGTGCAGGAGCACAGACCGCACTAACCTGCCCATCAGTCCCGAAATGGGAAGAATTCCTCTAGACCGTTATTGCAACCCAAACTTTATTTTTAGAAACCGTACCACCTGGAATCAACCCAGCTTTTACTTTACAATATATGTTAAAGGTGAGTTTAGGCTACAGTTCCACATAAATCATAATAGCTGTTCCACTTTAAACTGTAACAGCTTTTGAATAATCCATCTTACAGTACTGGGAGTACCCTTGTTTTACTCTGTCTGGAGCAAATCTGTACAATGTTTTTTTCCCCAGTAAATTTGGTTACCTTTGTTCCATTGTTTTTTTGGATTGCTTGTTTAAAGATACCTTTACTAGGGAAGTTGACCATTATTGCAGGCAGTTTTTGCCATTCGATCATGCGGTGCTGTAAATCATTCTTTATAAATTGTTCTATTTGCCACTTTGTATGAAATCAAAATCCAAAATTGCTGCTAGCAATATATTAGTAAAACAGATTGATTACTAAAAATATTGTGATCTCTTGCTGCTTTTACCTTGTTCCCATTGTATTAGTAAAAGGGATCACAGACACCGTTTTGCTTGTAATAGATTTGCCATCTTTCTTTCTCTATAGTATCTACTTTAAAAGACCAGTTGGAGGACTTAAAGAAGATAAGTCAGAATTCTCAAATAACAAATGAGAAGATAGCACAATTACAAAAGCAAGTAAGTAAAAGTGCTATATTTTATATCTTTATTAACCTTCTGATGCTAGTGCTCTTCAAAGCATTGTGGCTCAATGGCCCATATGTATAAAAGAAGTGATGCAGTTCAGAAGCAAAACAGCTGTACCCCATAGGTGACAAATACAAATGCCTAAAACTGCCATTGATTTAAGTGGTGAGTTTTAATCCCTTGAATGCTAGAGGAGTTTCCAATTCATTGCTTCATAATAAGTTTGTGTCTTTTCTAGCATTCAAGTGATTAAAAATTCAGTTAAAATTAATCGGAAGTTTGTCATCCCCTGTGGTACAGCTTGCTTTGGTGTTTCGGGGGGATGATGAAGAGAGAAAGTGATGCAGTGGAAAGAAGTGAGGTTTGAAGGTGGAGCTACATAGCTGGTAGGCTATTCCACTTGTCCTACTACCCTCTCGGTGAATTAAAACTTTCTTACATTACATATAAACCAAAGTTCCTCTAGTTTTAGACTATGGCCTCTTGTCCTAACATTTTTACTCCTTTGAAATGTACTTCCCTTCTGCACTTTGAATCCCTTTATGATGAAGGGAGAATGTGGAGCTCAGCGAAGAGATGAGGGCGGAAAGTGAAGCTCAGTGAATAGATGAGGGCAGAAAGAGGAGCTCAGTGAAGAGATGAGGGCAGAAAGAGGATCTCAGTGAAGAGATGAGGGCAGAAAGAGGATCTCAGTGAAGAGATGAGGGCAGAAAGAGGATCTCAGTGAAGAGATGAGGGCAGAAAGAGGATCTCAGTGAAGAGATGAGGGCAGAAAGAGGATCTCAGTGAAGAGATGAGGGCAGAAAGTGGAGCTCAGTGAAGAGGTGAGAGGAGAAGGTGGAGCTCTGTGAAGAGGTGAGACCGGAGCTCGGTGAAGAGGTGGCTCTGTGGGAAAGACAGCTATGAGGGGACATGGGGGCGGTATTGGGGGAGGGACGATGATACTTTTCCTACTTATCTTGCCCTCTGCTATGGTCATTTTATTTGTTATGGCCCTCGGTCAAAAAACATTGGAGAGGTTGGAAACCACTGGTCTAAAGTGTTCAACTCCTTACTAGCAACCAAGGTGTTAAATATTTAGTGCCTTTTAGATATAAAGTCAGTGGAACAATCCTGGAGCACACCAACTGAACTGTAGCGGACAAATTATAATTCCTCAAATTTCCATGGATTTAAATGGAGATTTAAACCCATTGAATGCTTGAAGTTTCCAACTCGGTTCTTAGGAATTCACTGGAGACCTCTCTAACATCCTCAGTTAACCCTTATGTTCTCTGTATGTCTCCCTTTACCATTTTTAGATTGTAAGTGTTTACGAAGGGACCCCATTTCCAGTGTTTCATTTTCCTAAGAGCTTGAACCCTTAAATTGTAAAGTGCTACATAAACGTGTGGTGCTGTATAAATAAGCATATTCATTCATGTAGTTACAATCTTTTTAAGTTAACAACAGTTTTCATTTGTCCACTCAGGTGCACTGGGTTTGCTCCAGAATTGCACTTTATGCATTTATATAACAATTATTTTGTGTATTGCTATGTAATCTGCTAGCTGTAAAATGTATTCTAAACAAGTGCCTTTTCTCCACACATCTTATAGTTCGAAGAAGCCAACGATTTATTAAGGGCAGAGTCTGACACAACAGTAAGGCTAAGAAAAAGTCAATCTGAGATGAGCAAGACTGTGAGCCAGTTAGAAGCACTAAACCGAGAACTACAGGAGAGGTGTAGACTACTAGAGTGTGCCAAATTACAGGTGGAGAAAGATTTCTTCCAGCTACAAGCAGCCTTAGATTCAGAACGAAGAGACAGAAGTCATGGATCAGAAATGATTGGTGACCTACAAGGTAAAGCTATTTTCTTAGAACTAACATGGGATGTCAGGTCCATGATCTGGGATTTTTTTTGTGTGCTTGAAATATCCACTGTCCTTATCAGGGGTGAACAACTTGAGGCCCTCAAGCTGTTGTGGACTAAAACTGGCATTGCCTGGGAATGATGGGAATTGTAGTTAACAAGAGCTGGATGTCTTCAGGTTGCCCATCCTTGGTCCACATCAAATAATTTACATACATTTCCACTCTATGCAGGTATACCAATTGTAGTCATCTGTGGCAAACCAGCTGCTCCACAGGGGACAGATACAAACTTCCAAAATGTATTTAAACAGATATTTTGATACTTTGAATGCTGTAACAGTCTTTAACAAATTTCTTTGCATTGTGTTGGTCCTCTCTGCATTCAAAGGGTTAAAATATTATTGGTAATTTTATGTGTACCCTATGGTGGTGCTGTTTTGCCCCACAGTTATTCCATTTGCTTTTGAACCTCTGGCCTTTAAGAGTAAAGGGTTCCACATTTTTTTTTTTTTTTTAATTGTACACAAATAAAGTGTGTAAGATTCTGATTTATATCATGTTGTTTCTCTGTTAAGCATGCGTGCAATGATTCTAGGCTGTATTTTCAAAACAAGAGTGAGAACTAAAAATCCCCATTGATTTAATGGTGAATTTAACCCCTTAAAAAATAGGACTCCAAAACATTGCTTATCCATACAGTGGAGATCTATCTAGCACTGAAGTGGCTAAAAGACCTATTTAAAACAGTAGGGTTTTGGAGATTCCTTTGGTCCCCTGTGGTGCGCTTGGAGTGCTCCAGTATTGCTCCAGTTTTTTTCTGAATATATAGCCGTACATTTTCCATGGAAAACAGAACTATCAATCTATTGGCTTGAATGCCATTTTATGCAGTGGACATGGTCTTCGGACATGGATTCAGTCTGAGTATGTACTGTAAAATCTCGGTTTTAATCAGGTGTAAATTATATACTAGATTTTCGGGAAAAACTATTACTTTTATAACATGCACCCATACTTTTTCCTCCCTCTACCCACAAAAAAAAAAAAAAAAATTGAAATGCAGGTATCAGATTCCTCTCTCCCCATTTGCTAAATCAGTATGTATATATTTGTATCTGTGCCCACCCCCATTCGGATGACCCCCTCAGCAGAAAGAGCAGGATATAGCCTTCCATCGGCAGTGCTCTTGCATTTGCTTCCTCTGCGTTGCCCTGTCAGGACCATTAAAAGGTCCCCACCTCAACTCAGCTGAAAAACATGAGATCCACCTGCCACCCATTACCCTCCGCTTTGCCCTGTCAAGATCTAAAAAGGTCCCCCTTAGCAGAAATTCTTGAGATCCATTCACAAGCTTTTCTGCTGAGGGGGACCTTTTTATGTTCTGTCAGGGCAAAACAGAGGTAGTGGGCGGCAAATGCAAGAGTGCTGCCCGCTGGACTGATGTATCCTATAGTTCTGCTGAGGGGTTCATCAGGATGGAGGTGGGCACAGATACTGATTCATAGATACCAAATTAGCAGATCGGCGGGGTGGGGGTGGAATCTGATACTTGCATTTCAACTTTTTTTTCTTGTGTATAATATCCACACCACGTGTCACATAGGTGGAAAAGATGTAAAAATGTGCATATTATACCCAAGAATTTATGGTATATTTTCAACTGTTTGGCAAGAATCATGGCTGTGAGCTTATATTGATAGTTAATTTGAACTGTATTTTTAACTATAATTAAAGCTTTTAAAGCAGGAATTAACATCGCTAACAAACGTTGTCTGTAATAATTTCCTATCTGGCGACTAGCTGCTTAGTAGCGCTAGTCGCCAGAACTATTACCTCTTCATGGAGAACTTTGAAGTGATCCTCGGCTGACAGGCAGGACGGAGCGCGGACATCTTGCCCTAGTGACGTCAGCGAGTCTGCGTTGTCAGTCCCAGAAGGCTGAAGGAGGCGTTGCTAGGAGCCATTCGGCTCCGGAAGGGACTGACAGCGCAGGCGTGCGGACGTCACTAGGGCAAGATATCCGCGCTCCGTCCTACCTGTCAGCCGAGGATCACTTCAAAGTTCTCCATGAACAGGTAATAATTCTGGCGTCTAGCGCTACTAAGCAGCTAGTCGCCAGATAGGGAATTATTACAGACAGCGTTTGTTAGCGGTGTTAGTTCCGCTTTAACACTGAAATTTACCAAATTCAGAACTATTTTGTTTCTAGTTAACTCCCCTGACTGCCAGAAGTGTATCCGCCACATTACTGAGCATGAATACGAAATCCCTTTTACTTAAAGGGATAGTAATGTTTCAAATTAAAAGCGGCTCCAATTAATCGTCATACTATTTGGACCATGGAGAGTGTTTGTTTTTTCAGTACTGTCAGAGTTGTAGTTCACGAGTAATAGAATGATAAAGTATCCCCCTCCCTGATGTAACACTGCTCACCTCAGAACAGAAAAGTGGTGTCCAGGTGGCTTGCAGAGAGGGGACAATCTTCAATTAGCATAAGGAAAAACCTGTCAATGGGGGCAGCGTTTTCATTGTTCTCACTGTAAGACTGTCCATTGCTGTGAGCTGTCTGGTCTTAATACCAGATTCCACATCTGAGGGAGGTGGCTTGCACTAGAACTACAACTATGACAGTATTGGAATAACACTCTCCATGGCCCAAATACTATGAAGATTAATTGGAGCTGCTTCTATTTTGAAACATTGCTATCCCTTTAATGATTTTTTTGGTGTCTTTATCATAATAGGTGCATCACAATTTTCGTATTTATTCCTCTCATCAGGTAATGCCTGCTTCCCTTGAGGCAAGATTATATTAACCCTTTAAGGACCAGAGAGATGTGAAACGCTTTGCAAAGCCATGCATTGTGCAACCGCTTTGGTCCTCAAAAGGTTTAAGTACGTGTTACAAATAGCCTACAATGAGACATGCATTTCTTTCTTAAAGGCTTGTTTGCAGTGTAAAATAACTTATTCCCCCTTAATCTGTAAATTAGCTCGAGTGACATCTTTACAAGAGGAGTTAAAACATCTCAAAAACAATCTTGAAATGGCAGAGTCTGAAAGAAAACAAGCGCAGGATCTCTTCAATCAGTCTGAAAAGGTAATCTCTACAGAGCAATATAAATGAATCATTCTTTTGCATCGACAATAACAGCCTTCTTAACTCTTTGAGTGCCAGAGGGGTTCCGTACCCCTCTGGCACTCAAAGGGTTAATCTGATAGTAAAAAAACAAAAAACCCAGCAACTTAACCTCCTTAAGGACTGGCCGCTCACCAACGTGGCCTTTTTGCTCATCTGATTCCGGACTCCCAGTAACGGAGTGCAGCCACGTGGGGAGCCTGGAATTCCATGATGTACGTGTACGTCCTTGGTCCTTTAGGGACATCCACCTTGTGACGTACATATGTACGTCATGGGTCGTTAAGGGGTTAAAGTAATGCCAAGAAAAAAAATACATTGGTTGGCTTTAATAAATGCAATATGATGTGGCTTTCCGTTCTCCCAGTAACTGCTACAGTACTAGCTAGTAGTTGCTGCTTGCCTGTAAGACTGGAATAATACCACACATTACATATTCTGTAATGCAGTTAAGAGCAGTATAAGGGATGGAATTTTCCCTTTTGTGTTTAAAACTTACTATGTCCTCCTCTTGCACAGCAGTGATTCATATTTTTTTATTCTTCAATACTTTTCCTAATTCATATTCTATAGATTATTTTGCTCTTTATATGTATGCCTAGATTTTTGTGTATATTATTAAATTAAGGGGCCAGACACCAATGGCCATATTAAAAAGCTAAAGAAGTTCAATGTTTGGGCAAACCAGCTGCTCCATTTGGGACAAATGAAAACTCTAAAGATTCCATCTGATTTAAATGAGGCTTTTAACCCATTGAGAGATCACTGGTTCACAATGCATTTGAGGCCTCTCTAGCTTTCACAGGTATTAGATCCCTGTTTTAATTAATAATCCCTCCACCCCTATCCCTCTGTTGTGAGATTGGTTTGCTCCAGATTTGCACCTCTTTAACATCCTGAATATGGCTCTCTATCTATACTGCATAGCTTTAAAAATAGGATTTCAGTGCTGTTATTTAGACCTGAAGACAACAGGTATGTATTATCAACTTGATGTTGAATGCCTGCAATATTTTGGCTTACAAAGTGTTAACATTTGCACACACCCAGGCATCAACTTTTTTAGTTTATGTATTTTATGAACTATTCCCTGAGGTAGTATTCTTAACTTGTATTCAGGAGTTTGTTATGGGATTGGTATGGTAGATACACTCCTTGGTGAAACTTTTCAATGTACTTGGTCCGTGTAAGTCTATATTCCTATGGTTACCATCAAGGCAGTGTTGTGTTTTGCATAATGTCACTTGTGCAGATCATAACATAAGCCAGTCATGTGCTTCAGGGCCATCTGTCATATTTGGAAACCCAGGGCAATGCTGTACCTCACATGTAACATCATTCCTGCCATGTTCAAGTATTCCAAGCAGTTTTATACTAATTAAAGTTTGTGCAACCACTTTAAAACATTGAACTCAAATTCTTTATCATCTATAGCTCTGGTGTGCCAGTAGATTTTGGTAAGTTGCATTGATAAAAAATGCCTATGTCTTTTTAACAGGAAAAAAATAATTTAGACATTGATTTGAACTACAAGCTAAAAACATTGCAACAACGGCTGGAGCAGGAGATTAATGAGCATAAGGTAACGAAGGCACGTCTGAGTGACAAACACCAGTCCTTTGAAGAGGAAAAATCTGTCGCTATGTGTGGTGAGTTCCCATTTCTGATATTTATTTCAACAGCAATTGGCCTTTTTAACATAATTGAGCATAGTTTATGGACATATCTGCACTAGCCGTCAAAATTGTAGAGCTTTGCTACTCCTTTCTAGGTATTATCGTTACTTGTTATTTAGAAAGTTACATCATAGTTCATCATTCTCTGCAGTTGGGGAATTGTGATTACAAGCAATGGAAAAACAAATGCAAGTGATGCCCTTATACTTAGAATGTACAGAGTGGGTTACCAACATAAAGCTCTTCAGCTGTTGTTGGGCTAAATTTCACACTTACAATGGGAATTGTAGCCCTGCAGCATCCAGGGCCTCAGGCTGCCCACTTGTACTTTTACTTCCATCGTCTGTAGTTAGCCATATGCTTGCTGAGGATTATTGTAGTTGTCCATCAGCTGGAGAATCTCTCGTTGCCCATTCTTGATCTACAAGGAGAGAGAGTCCGGTCAAGGCAATATACATATATAAATAAACTCTTGTAAACCTAATGCACTGTTCATGCAATGTTGCACTAAGGCCAAAGAAAGTCCCAGATGAGATTAACCCCTTATGCTTGCATCCAAGGGATTAGTTGCTTTAAATGACCAGTAATTTGTTTTTTTTTGTTTTTTTTTATGAAAACCTGTACATTAAATAGCATGACTCAGCAGTTTCTATCACATTTGATGGAGAAATGTTTGTCAGTTGACTTTCTTCTCAAAATAAAATGTAACAATAACTAATTGGAATCTCACCAGTAAGGGGTACTGTTAATGTGTTTAAAAAAAAAAAAAAATCATCACAAGTTTAAACTGTAAACACTGGAAATATGCATCTCTTAGCAGTTGGAGTGCCCATGTTTTTCAGCAGGAAACGCCCTACGCATTTTTTTTCCTGTAATAAGTTTACTGCTCATTTAAAGGGATAGTATTGCTTGAAAATAATTTTATTTTATATTGTAGCCATTAAAAAGACATTAAAAATAATATAAGTCTTATCTCCCAAAGGTTTGGGAGCTATAGCAAGTAAAGTTTCCCTGGAGTGACATCACTGCTCAAGCCTTCAGATTTGGAATCGGGTCCACGGACCGGCCGCGGCTCGTCAGAAGTGCCGCGATGACGATCTTTAAAAAGAATTTCTTCATTGGAATGGTCTACAAAGTTTGCTTGCAAGCCAGGCACACTTTGTAGACAGTTCCAGTGAAGTAGTTCTTTTTAAAGATCATGATCTCGGCATTGCTAAAGAGCTGCCCGCTGATCTGTGGACTGGATTCCAAATCTGTCTACTAGATGGCAGACTTGGCTAAAACAGGCAGGAAAAGGGAATTTTACTTAACTTTCCTTGCTAATATCTCCCAAACCTTTAACTTGCATCATTTTGAATGTTTTTTTAAGGGCTACGATATAAAATAAAATTATTTTCAAGCAATACTATCCCTTTAAGTGGATTGGGAATAATTTGTCTGAGAATTCTTTTTTCACTGTCGTCCAATACAGGTCACTGGTACTCTGGGAGGCGTAAGTCCCCTTTAATAGGCAGGAACAACTATGCAAATGATTTGCAAGGGGCGGAGCCTCCCCTCTTACTTAAGCCACCTTCTGGCCAGAGCCACTTTAGATTGATTTGTTCCTGGGTGCTATGCACACCAGGTAGAGAACATCTATGCTTTCAACTTAGTCATTTGTTATTTTTTTTATTCAATATGGAATACCACCATTAGGAGGGTGACCATGGCTGTGAATGCCCTCACCCGAAGTGGCTAGTGCAGCTCCCAGGGATTTCTGTGGACCTTATGCCCTGAAGAGGGGACAGCTTGAGTTAAGCAGCTTCCCTGCTGGGGAATTTGCCTCTGGGTTATTCCTCCTCTATCATGGTCACCTGAAGACAGAAGTCCTGCAAGAGAGGTGAGTCACCCATTGAGTGCTGAAGGTCCACTTGTCCCCACAGTGTCCCTTTGCTGGGCTTGTATTTGGGAGTTTGCAATGCACTCCAGCACTCATAGGGTGTTTTTATTTGCATTTCAATGTTTAATGCAATTTCTGTGGTATTCTCTGGGTTTTGGAGCTTTGGGTATTAGTTTACTTATGTTTCTTATGTGTTTTATACTTGTTTGGGCTATTTTTAATGTTTTATTAAATTTCCCGCTCAAACGCTATGGCTCCTTTACTCTCTATGGGAATTCACAGTGTGGGACATATCTCTGGAACCGCTTGTCTCAGCAACTTCAGAGATGGCTCATTTTAATGCTAGGCTCCTGCTCTATCATCCGGAATGTGTTTTATTTATGTGGGGTGTTCAGGGGGGCTTCGGGCACTGTTTGGGGTACTTGTAAAGGGAAAACTACATTTCCCATGAGCGCCTGGTTCGCGCTCGTTTCTGATTGGCTGTCATATCGGCCGCCATTTTGTGGAACTTTTCCTAAGCGAGTACACTACGCAGGGACCGAGCCTTCTCTCTCCTCAACAGATTAACCCTTCGCTGGCCAGATAAGTCCGAATTTAGACATTTCTGGGGTGAAACTTTAATCCTTTGCACTTTTTCTGGGTGATAGTGTCATTAGTGGGGTATATTGACGCTGTGAGCATGTCTACTTCACTGGAGCTAGGGGCTAGACCCAAGTCTAAGGAGGATGGGGGGTCTGCTACCCCCATGGCGTTTTGCTCCTCTTGCCACATTGGGCTGTCTAGCGATAATGTGGGGGATCTATGCCCTAATTGTACTGGTCAAGATAGCAACCCTGGGCCTCCCAGCTACGCTATTGAGCCATCTTGGGTGAGGGAGTTTAAAGCTGCCACTAGGGATCTCAGATCCGCTCTTCAACTCTTTCCCTCTCAGGTACAGGGGGCTCTCCAGGTCTGGCAGACCCCCTCTACCATCAGGACCTCCCTGCCTAAGCCACAGGGGGCTCCTGATGTGACTGATTCTTCTGAGGAAGAACTCTTGCAGGATTCTGATGCTGAGGAACGGACTGTTATTGAATCTACCAGGTCCATTGGGGACCCCTATGAATGTGACCCTGAAGTTTCGGCTGAGGGTCTGATTAGAGCTGTTCTGAATACGCTCAACCTTCCTCTGACTCGGGAATCCACTTATGATCCTACTGATGTTTTTCAGAAAAAGCCATCTAAGCCTGTTGTTTGTTTTCCAACTAATTCTACTCTTGCCCGTCTGGTCTCTGAGGCATGGAAGAATCCTAATAGATCATCCTCTGTCTCTAAAAAGTTTGCTAAGCTGTACCCTTTTCCTGAGACTGAGCTGGCTAAATGGGTGCATCCTCCCAAGGTGGATGCCCCTGTTTCCAGGCTATCCAAGTCTACCGCTTTGGCTGTATCTGATGCCTCTGCCCTGCAGGATTGGACGGATAAGAAACTGGAACTTTCTCTTAAGTCCATTTTTGCCTCTATTGGCACTGCCATGCGTCCAACCTTTGCAGTGGCGTGGGTTAACAGGGCTATCGCGGCCTGGACTGAACGACTGACTGAAGCAGTTCGCCAGGATGCACCAGTGTCTGAACAGTTGCAGCTTCTTGCTAATATTACTGAAGCTCAGAATTATGTTGCTGACGCTGCTTTTGATGCTGTGCGCATGATGGCGAGGGCCTCCACTTCTTCTGTGGTGGCCAGACGCGCCCTTTGGCTGAAACTTTGGTCTGCTGATACAGCCTCTAAGAAAGCCTTGCTTTCCCTGCCCTTCCAGGGGAGTTTGCTTTTTGGGTCTGAACTCAAAGAAATGATCAGTGAGGCTACTGGGGGTAAAAGTACTCTTCTACCATCAGTCTTTAAGAAAACGTTTCCAGCCAAACGCAATCGGTCCTTTCGTTCCTTTCAGACTGAGACACGCTCCTCGACCCCGGCGGGTCCTCCTGCTACACGCTCCTCCTCCAAGCCCAAACAGTCCTGGAAGCCCAAAGTTGCCCCCAAGGCCAAGACCTCCAAGACTGCTTCGGCATGACTCGCCGAACCCGGGTCCGCATCCGGCTGTAGGTGGTCGTCTCTGCCTCTTTCGCCGGACTTGGGAGGAGTCAGTGGCGGACCCATGGGTTCTTCAGGTGGTGTCAGAGGGATACAGGATCCCTTTCTCCTCCCTTCCTCCTTTTCGGTTCCATTTTACTCGTCCTTCTCAGGAACCCACAAAAGGGCGTCTGTTCGACGGCGCTATTCAGGATCTCTTGGACAAAGAGGTCCTGGAGGCGGTTCCTCAGGGGGACACAGGTTCAGGATTCTTTTCCAACCTGTTTGTGGTAGCCAAAAAGGACGGAGGGGCTTGTTCCATTTTGGATCTCAAAGATCTCAATGCCTATGTGGTGACTTCCCACTTCCGCCAGGAGTCCCTGCGCTCTGTGATTGCAGCAATGTCTCCAGGGGAGTTCCTTGCCTCCCTGGACCTTCAGGATGCTTATCTTCATGTCCCTATTCATCCAGGGAGCAGGCGGTATCTCAGGATTGCCTGCCACAGGGGACACTTTCAGTTTACAGCGCTCCCCTTTGGGCTGATCTCAGCCCCTCAGGTCTTCCAGAGGGTGTTAGGCTCCTTGATAGCGGTGCTTCATCAGGATGGGATCACAGTGACCCCCTACATGGACGATCTACTGAAAGCCTCCTCAGCAGAGCTTCTCCATCAGCAATTACAGAAGTGTATGCACTCTCTGAACCGTCATGGCTGGATCCTGAATCTGGACAAGTCGGACTTGGTTCCATCTCAGCGGCTTCTGTTCCTGGGTCTCCTGTTCGACACTCGCCAATGCATGGTGTTTCTTCCAGAGGATGCGGCTCACCAGATAGCCGTCTGAGTAGCTGGGATTCTGGACATGGACGAAATTCCGGTACTGAAGTTGTCGTCCTTAGTGGGGAAGTTCTCTTCCACGATCGAAGCAGTACCATTTGCCATGGCCCACTCCAGGGAACTTCAGAGATTTGTGATCCGGACGTGCAGGAATCATCCAGATCATCTACATCTGGCCGTCTCTCTACCTCCTCATGTCGAGTCGAGTCTACCCTGGTGGTTGGATCTTTCTCATCCCCTGAAAGGGAGATCATTTCTAGTTCCTCCTTGGACCACAGTCACAACGGATGCCAGCCTTCGGGGCTGGGGTGCAGTCTGGGGTCGCTTCAGTGCTCAGGGGAAATGGGGTCTGGAGGAATCCCTTCTCTCCATCAATGTTCTGGAACTTCGAGCTGTCCGGCTTGCCCTGAGACACTGGGAGTCTCAACTGACCGGTCTTCCGATCAGAGTGGAGTCCGACAACGCCACGGCAGTGGCTTACATCAACAGGCAAGGCGGCACAAGAAGCGGTTCCGCCTGGTGGGAAATCAAGGATATTTTGTCTTGGGCAGAAGATCACGTGCTTGTCATATCTGCAGTTCATTTTCCAGGCGTAGACAACGTCTTGGCAGACTTCCTCAGTCGTCACACCGTCGACAGCAGAGAATGGGCTCTTCATCCAGAGGTGTTTCACATGCTCGCCCAGCGGTGGGGGATGCCTGTGGTGGACCTGATGGCTACCAGACACAACAGGGAGGTTCCAGTGTTTTGCTCCCGGTGGAGGGACTCCCTTGCTCTAGCAGTGGATGCCTTGTCGATCCCTTGGGATTTCTCCCTGGCTTACGTCTTCCCTCCTCTTCCTCTATTGATCAGAGTTATTCAGAAGTTGAAGCAGGAGCGTTGTCCTGTCATCTTGATCGCTCCAAACTGGCCCCGCCAGTCCTGGTTTCCGGAGTTGATGGCCTTGTCAGTATCGGATCCGATTTCGCTCCCTGCCCGTCCGGATCTTCTTCTCCAGGGTTATCTGTGGAAGGAGGATGTTCACTCTCCATTTGATGGCATGGCGGTTGAATCCTCGATTTTAGCTAAGAAAGGATTTTCTCCTTCTGTGGTGTCGACTATGCTTAGTGCTCGTAAGCCTGTGTCCTCCAAGATCTATCATCGCATATGGTCAACCTTTGTTGCATGGTGCACTGATAAGCAATTGTCACTTGAATTTCATCTTCCCACTGTCCTGGCCTTCTTGCAGGACGGTGTTGATAAGGGGCTCAGTCTGAGTTCCCTCAAAGTTCAGACCTCTGCCTTGTCTGTGTTTTTCCAGGACCGGATTGCTATCCTTCCTGATGTGAAAGTTTTCTTCCAAGGTGTGACTCATGTTCGACCTGCCTTTAAGAGTCCTGCTCCCCAGTGGGATCTCAATTTGGTGCTGGGAGTTCTCCAGCGACCCCCGTTTGAATCCTTGGCTTCCATTCCATTACGTCTCTTGACTTGGAAGATGGCCTTCCCTTTGGCTATTGTCTCAGTTCGCCGGGTAGCAGAGTTACAAGCTCTGTCTTGTAAACCTCCTTACCTGGTGTTCCACAGGGATAAGGCTGTGCTTCGCACTTCCAAGGAATTCTTACCCAAGGTTGTGTCCGAGTTTCACATCAATCAGGAGATTGTGGTTCCCTCTTTCTGCCCTAATCCTTCATCTGACAAGGAACGGGATCTCCATTTGTTGGATGTGGTGCGTTGCCTCAAGTTTTATGTTCATCGCACCAAGTCTATCAGGAAGTCTGACGCTCTATTCGTCATTCCTGAGGGACCTAGGGCAGGGAGACCGGCTGCCAAGGTTACTATTGCATCTTGGATTAAAGCTACCATCCGTGAAGCTTATAAGTTGCGGAATAAGCATGTTCCCTTCAGGGTGACTGCCCATTCCACCAGCTCTATTGGGGCCTCTTGGGCATACAAGAATCAGGCATCTGCTGATCAACTGTGCAGAGCGGCCACTTGGTCCTCTGTGCACACATTTTCAAAGCACTATCGAGTTGATGTACTGGCCTCGGCTGATGCCAGTTTTGGAAGGAAGGTCCTGGAGGCAGTCTTGCCTGTGTAGGTCTTCCGCTCTGTGATCCTTAGTGCTTCCTTACTGTTGAGCCCGGTTGGCTCTGGTTCCGTGTGCTGTGTTAGTTCAGGGATTGTTCCCTTGGTTGGTGTCCGTTGACACTTACAGTTTGGGCTATGTTTTTAACTGGTCATAGCAGTTCTAGTGACTTGGGCCTTGCGCCTGGTCCTTGCCTTACTTCCCGCCTCTGGATCAGCTCAATGTTTGTACATCCCAGAGTACCAGTGACCTGTATTGGACGACAGTGAAAATAGGATTTTAGTCTTACCTGTTAAATCCTTTTCACTTAGTCCATACAGGTCACTGGTCTCCCACCCTGTCAAGGGACCAGTCTTGGCTCTCCTGTGGCATCCAGTGGGAGACCTTTCGGGCATGCTCACAGGAGTCTTTCTTTTTGCTTACCTGAGGTCAGTTTTAGGGTCTCAAATCAATCTAAAGTGGCTCTGGCCAGAAGGTGGCTTAAGTAAGAGGGGAGGCTCCGCCCCTTGCAAATCATTTGCATAGTTGTTCCTGCCTATTAAAGGGGACTTACGCCTCCCAGAGTACCAGTGACCTGTATGGACTAAGTGAAAAGGATTTAACAGGTAAGACTAAAATCCTATTTTTGCAGGGTTGGTTGTTATGAGGCTAAAGGCATAACTTAATGGAGACTAGATCAGAAGAAGCTTTTATCATATGAGATAGAGGGTGAGCTGTCAGTCTTGAGTAGAATGGATGGAGCAATGCTTTGCACACCCTTGTTTTCCTTAAAGGGTTAAGGAGGTGTTTTAGACACAAGGGTTTGTACTCTAGAAGAGACACAATTTCAGAGAAAATCAACTGCACTATTGGGGACATATTAACATTTGCAGTTCTCTAATTGGGGCTTTTAATCCCATGAATGCTAGTGGTCTCCATCCTATTGATATGCAATGTATTGGAGACCTTTCTAGCATTCAGTTAAAAGTTAAGAGTTAAAAGTTCAATTTCTGTGTATTCATTAGGGAACACGGACCATGACTGTAGTGTTCCCTTCTCCAGGAGACTGAGCACTCACTGTTAATTAATAATTCCACCGCCTAGCTCTCAGTGGTGGTGGTGGGGGGGTGAGTTTCCTGCAAGGAGGTAGATGGACGGTTCTTCTGTTTTTCTCTTCTTTGTCCTGGATTCAAGTTCATGTTTTACCAGAGACTCTACAGATGATAGTCCCATGGTGACACTCCTCTCTGTGCTTTGTGTAATCCGTACATGGCCACTCTTTGAATGAGTGAAATATGATGGATGGAGTCCTACCCCAAATCAGATGTATCATAGTCAGGTCCCTGGAAATGTGTATCTAGTCATCGTGGAAAGTGCACATTCTCTGCTATATGCTCCACCTTTTATTGTATGTCTCATTTATTATGTTGCATACTGCTTTTACAGTTCTGGGCCACACTGGAAACAGAATCCTCTCCAAATCAGGCTGCTAACAATACCTTTGTTTCTGTTAGCCAGTGGCATTCTCTCCACTTTATTCATAGACTCGCTGTAGTGGGGCAGCGTTTCCCTTTGCTCAGGTCTTATGAGGATATGATCTGCTTAGCGAAGGTGTGCTAGAGACGATGGTTACTGTCTCTTCATAGATGTGGCCTCTGTTTAAAGGGATATTAATACTTACAATGTAAAAAAATATGTTGTAGGGTTTATCCGCCCTGAGTAACACAAGAGAACTCCCATTGCTGAAAGGTGTTTTATTCAAAAGTTATTACAGTTCAAAGTTTAAATTTTAGGTGCAATATCACAGTGGCCTGAAAGTGTACATTGGCGTTGTTGCTGTACCATCCTATGGAGATTTATGGTCTATGGACCAGAGCTGTCTATAGGATGGTATAACAACAGCGCCATTGTACAATTTCAGGCCACTGTGATATTGCACCTAAAAAAAATCAACTTTGAGCTGTAATAACTTTTGAATAAAACCCCTTTCAGCAGTGAGAGTACTCTTCTTTTTTTAACTCTGGGATAAACACTACAATATATATTTTTGTACATATTAAGTATTACTATCCCTTTAATGAGGGTGGCAGTGGAGGCCTTCCTTCACTTTGTTAGGTGTAAACTGATATCTTGGGGAGCCTGGAGGTGTAAAGTAGCTAAGGGGATGGGAGGAGTTTCATACTTTACTACAGTAAACAGTTTGAATGCCCCGCCTCCTGCAGGAGGAAACTTTACCCCAGTAGTCCCTGGGTCCCCTAATGGACTAAGAGGCTTTATCGGTATAAAAATCCAATTATAAATCAATGGGAATTTTGGTTATTTTTATTTTCTCACATACTTAATAGTTTGCCTTCACCAGAATTGCTCTTTAGATCCCTGAACACTGCCCAAGGAGAGAAAATTGATGGTGGACATAGTTGCAGAGAGACAACAGACGTTTTTCATTAAGTTTTGATAGTGAAAAAAGATAAAATAAAAAAAAAATTTTTGGATCAGGTTTTAAAATGCAAGTCTGTATTTTGATCCCAAATGATTTTGCATTGTGTTACAGTATCAAACCGGGTCCCTCAGTGCATTGACATGATGCTGTAGTATTGGGGAGTTTGTTAGTCTGAAATCTTGCATGATTTGGATCATATTGTGCTTTCCTTGTAGCTGTCCAGTGTTTGCAATAAAAAGTAATCTCCCTGTTTCTTTTAGAAATGGAAATGAAAGTGAAGGCTGAAAGAGCAGCGAAAGAGAAGGCAGAGAATCGGAGAGTGGAAATAGAGAAGCAGTGTTCAATGCTTGATTTTGACCTCAAACAGTCTCATCAGAAACTAGATCACCTTATACAGCAGAAGGAGAGGCTGGAAGAGGAGGTAGGAATGGGTCTGCAAGTGTGGAAATGCCTAGGGACATGCTTATAACATTTATTGCATGACTAGACAAGGATGAGGAGAACATTGGTGCATGTAATCCTGAGGCTGACTGTTATTTAAACAAAAAAAATCTAATTTTTTTCACAAGTATCTTTAATAGATAGCATTTAAAGGGACATCAGGATCTCCATATGACTTTTAGTATTAAAAGAAACAAACACCTCCTAATCGTAAACTCTCACTTACATTAATCAAATTAAAAATTCCTTATGCCATTGTTACTCAATTCTAGGCAGATTGGTTCCTTAAAATGAAGTGTTAAGTACTGAATATAGTGCCCCCAGGAGCAGGCTCTGATTCTGTATTTTAGAACTGCAAGACTCCAGACTTCTCCACTGAAGGATTCCTAATGAAATTTCAGTGGAAGAAGTTCGGAATCACTGATTCATGCAGAAAGAATCATGTTCACCCCCGTGGACATGCTAGTTAGCACTCGTGTTGAAGAAGCAATTCATTCAGAATTGCTTCATAGTGCCCATGTGGATTTTCTGCCCAGTTTAATGTAAGTGGGGGTTTATTAGTAGCAGATGTTGGTGTTCCTTTAACTCTTAGTTCTAGGGAGGTTTGCAATACTCCAAGTGAAACAGCTGCCTAAAATAAGCCACATAGACTTCCATAGTGTTGTATGTCAACGTCCTTAGAAGTGAAAATGTTTTAGTAGCAAATAATCACCTACATATACTCTGATAGGGCTAGTAATTTCTTTGACCTTCAGCTGTTTGAGACTAGTTGTCGTTCCAAACTACTGTTGGTCCAGTTGTTGACATTCCCCTGTCCTAGGAGATGTTCTGGCACTTCTGAAATACATTTGAGACAAATGATGTTTTATAGTTGGTCTAAAACACAATACATAAACAAGACCTTGGTACATATTTCTAAAAAACGTGGAGCAACTCTGGAATAAAACGCAGGATTTTGCTGATTAGTGACAACTTGCTTGACTGTATATCCACACTTGGTTTCCCACTCCTTGGTAAGTGAAAGGGCTAGGGATATATTTCAGTAACTCCAAATTGCTTTCAAAATGCAGCCTATGGAATGACTGTAAAGTAAAGGTTACTGTACCACTACTGTAATTTGTAATACTGTAATTTGATTAAAATGTTTATTTTCTATGTAACTTAATTATGTTTGTTTTGTTAGGTAAAGCAGCTAACATTGCAGCTGGAGCAGGAGACAAAGAAGAGGGTAATGACACAGAATGAACTAAAGGTGCATGCTTTTGAAGCAGATAATTTGAAGGGATCTGAGAAGCAGATGAAGCAGGAAATCAATACATTGTTGGAAGCCAAGAGGTTGTTGGAGTTTGAGTTGGTTCAACTAACTAAGTACGTACATCTGCAATCTGTTGTCATGTTTTACTGGTGTTATTTGTAAATCAGCACTTACTATAGAATCCTGTGCTTAAGGAATGATGCATGAGCTAAGAAACTTGGGATTTGTCAGAACAAAATGGTCCTCAAGCCCCCAACACACATGCACACACACACGTACTTTCTAATTTGTTTATTTTAGTCAGAAAGGACAATGTGTGTGTGTGTGTGTGTGTGTGTGTGTGTGTGTGTGTGTGTGTGTATATATATGTATATATATATATATATATATATAATAAGCTTGACTAGTGCTCTATATGATTGGAAGGAAATGTATATAATACTTTCTCTGTGGTCCAGTACAGGTTACTGGTAACTTTGGGTAGGCGATCCACCCCTTTAAGTAGGCTGAAACCATTCTAGAAGTGAATGCAGGGGTTGGAGCCTACCTTCCCTCCTTGGCTGCAGCTAGCCAATCAGCTCCAGTAAGATTTGTTCCTTGGTGAAGACACAAGCAAGAGAACAGTTCTGCTATAGTTTTAGCTAATTTTTATTTTTCTGTTAGATATGGAATACCACCATTAGGCGGATTACCATAACTGACAATGCCCTTAGATGTGTCTAGCTCAGTATCCAGGTGCTTTTTGTGGACCTTAATCGCTGGGGGAAAAATCTTGGGTTCATGTTATTTCCTCAGGAGTTGCTCACTGTGGCTTTTTCTTAATACATGGTAATCTGAAGACAGAAGATCTGCAGGAAAGGCGAGCAACCCTTAGAGTGCTGCAGGTCCACATGTCCCACAGTGCCCCTTAGCACAGGGGTTTTCCTTTGGAGTTCCTGTTGCACACTCCTGCACTCATTGGGTTTATCTGTATGTCTGTTGGGTGTTTTGGAGCAAGTTTATGTTATACTTAACCCTTTAGCTGCTGGTTTTGCATCTTTTGGGGGTTTATTGTCACTTTCCCTACTGGGTTCAGTGTTTTTATGGGTCTGCTAACATGTTCTAGTGATGATTCATGTCATTTTAATTCACAGTTTCAACTTTGCAAAATTTGTGTGCGCACTTTTACCGCATAGACGCCATTGCTCCATTCACTTCTATGGGACTGTACAGTTCGGGACATATCTCTGTAACCGCTCAACGTTGCGACTTCAGAGATGGCTCATTTTAATTGTCTGCCCTTGCTCTGTCATCCGGTTAACGTTTTATGTGTGTTGGGGGGGCTCAGGGGGCTTCAGGCACTGTTGAGGTGCTTTTTCTGGGAAAACTACATTTCTCATGAGCACTTGCTTCGCAAACTCATTTCTGTTTGGCTCCCGCCATGACAGCCATTTTGTGCCTTTTCCTGAACTAGTATCCTACGCACGGCTTGGACTCTCCTTCTCTCCTCTGCAGATTAACCCTTCGCCTGTCAGATAAGTGCATTTTAGCGATTTCTGGGGTGAAATTTTGATCTTACTCTCTGTATTTGGGTGATCCCATATACTTTAAATGTTTTGACACTGAGAATGTCTAATCCATTAGAGCTTGGGGCCAGGCCTAGGACTAAGGATGCTGGGGTCTCTGTGTCCCCTATTGCGCATTACTCCTCACGTGATTTATGCCCAGCATGTTCTGATATCCCTGAGTCTCTCACAGGGACCTCCGGCCATTCATTAGAGCCAGTTTGGGTGCTACCAGAGACCTCCGGTCTACATTGCAACTCTTTCCATCCCAGTTACAGGGGGTCTTCCACTCCTGGCAGACCCCTTCTTCCATCAAATCTTCCCTGCCGAAACCGCAGGGAGTACCTGACGTATCAGATTCCTCTGAGGAGCAACTGTTGGAGGATTCAGATGTCGAGGAATGTTCTGCTGTGTGCTCCTCTCAGTTTTTTGGGGACCCCTTTGAGGCTGATCCTGATCCCTCGGCTGAGGGCTTGATTGGAGCCATCTTAACTACCCTAAACATTCCCTTAGTTCAGGAGGTTTCTTCGGATCCCTCTGATGTATTTCAGGAGCCTAAAAGGCCCTATACTTGTTTTCCACCTAACCCCACTCTTGACCTCCTTGTGTCTGATGAGTGGAAGTTTGAGGACAGGAAACCTTCTATTTCCAGGAAATTTGCCAAGCTTTACCCCTTCTCTGAGGCGGCGCTTCCTCAGTGGGTTCACTCTCCACTCCTCCAAAGTGGATGCTCCTGTCTCCAGGCTATCTAAGTCCACTGTCTTTCCAGTTGCTGATGCTTCCGCTCTGAAATACTGGACTGACAAGAAGCTTGAGGTCTCCCTCAAGTCCATTTTTGCCACTGCTGGTACTGCCATGCGCCAGTGTTCGCTGCGGCATGGGTGAACCGGGCCATTGCGGTCTGGACTGAACTGCTAACCCTGGCTGTCCGTCAGGGTGCTCCTACTTCTGATATGTCACGGCTTCTTGCCAACATTTCTGAGGCACAGCACTGCATTTCTGCTACCTTATTTGATACCATCCATTTGGTGGCAAGGGTTTCCACCATGTCTGTGTTTGCCAGACAAGCTCTTTGGTTTGCTGACGCTGCTTCCAAGAAAGCTTTGCTCTCATTGCCTTTTCATGGCACCACTTTGTTTGGGCCAGATCTTAAGGATCTGATTAGTGAGGCCACAGGGGGCAAGAGTACCCTTCTGCCTATGGTCCCCGGGAAGAAGACGCCTCTCAAGTGTAATCGGCTTTTTCGTTCCTTCCAGACTGAGACACGTCAGTTGAACCAGGAGGTTCCCTCAGCTCTGCGTTCCTACAAGCCCAAACAGCAATGGAAGCCCAAGGTCTCCTCCAAGCATAAGGCTTCCAAGCCTCCTTCGGCGTGACTCGCCGAACCCAGGTGGCCGTCTGCATTATTACCACAGTGTGTGGAAGGATTCAGTGGCAGACCCATGGGTTTTACAGGTGGTGGTGGAAGGGTACAGGATCCCTTTCGAGTCTCTTCCTCCCTTTCGGTTTTTCCCCTCTCGTGCTTCCCAGGGCATAGAGAAACGCCGTTTGTTCAGTGGCGCCATCCAGGCCCTTCTGGACAAGGATGTTCTGGAACCTTTTCCATTTTGGGACAGAGGTATGGGTTTTTACTCAAACCTCTTTGTGGTCTCCAAGAAGGACGGCGGCTGTCGTCCCATTTTGGATTTGAAGGATCTCAATTCCTCTGTGACTCATTATCACCAGGAGTCCCTAAGGACAGTGATTACTGCTATGTCCACGGGGGAAATCCTTGCCTCTCTGGATCTTCAGGACGCGTATCTACACATCACCATTCATTCAGAGAGTCGGCAGTATCTCAGATTTGCCTGCGACCAAGGGCAGTTTCAGTTTTCGGCTCTTCCCTTTGATCTGACTACAGCTCCTCAAGTCTTCAGCCATGTCCTGGGAACTTTATTATCCGTCCTCCATTGGGACGGCATCAGAGTTACTCCATAAATGGACGACCTGCTTCTCAAAGCCCCTTCTGCGGAACTATTTCATCAGCAGGTTCAGGACTGCATTCATGCTTTCACCCATCACGGGTGGATCATCAGTATGGACAAGTCAGATCTTGTCCCATCCCAGCATCTGGTCTTCCTGGACCTTCTCTTCGACACTCAGCAGAGCATGGTGTGTCTTGCGGACTAGGTGGCTCACCAGATCGCCCACAGGGTTTCTGCTGTTCTGGCTCACGATCCAGTTCCAGCAAAGAAGCTGTCCTCTCTAGTGGGGAAATTCATCTCCACTAAAGAAGCGATCCCATTTGCCATGGCTCACACCAGGGAACTCCAGAGGTTTGTGATCCAGGTCTGCAGGGGTCAGCAGGACCTTCTGAAGATGTCCGTATCCCTCCCTCTTCATGTGGAACTGATTTTGCCATGGTGGCTCTCTCTTTCTTTCGCTCTCTCTCTCCAATCTGCTGAAGGGCAAGTCCTTCCTGGTATCCTTCTGGACCACGGTGGCGACGGATGCCAGCCTCTCTGGCTGGGGAGCAGTCTTGGGTCGCCTGAGTGCTCGGGGTTGGTGGTCTCACGAGGAATATCTCCTTCCCATCAACGTGTTGGAGCTTTGGGTGATATTTCATTTCTTTTGCCATTGGACACCCCAGCTGGAAGAATGCCCAGTCCTAGTCCAGTCCGACAATGCCACGGCCGTGGCTTACATCAACAAGTAGGGCGGTACAAGAAGTCTCGCCGCTTGGTTAGAGGTCAAGGCTATTTTGTCCTGGGCAGAAGAACATGTTCCTGCCATATCCGCAGTGCACACTCCTGGCGTAGACAAAGTCATGGCAGACTTCCTCAGTCGACACACGGTGGACAGCAGAGAGTGGGAACTGCATCCAGAGCTGTTCACCCTCATTGTTCAGAAGTGGGGTCTTCCTTGCATCAACCTGATGGTGACAAGACATAACCGGAAGGTTCCAATTTTCAATTTTCGCTGGAGGGATCCTCTAGCTCTAGCGGTGGATGCCATGTCCATTCCTTGGTTATTTCCTCTGGCTTACACCTTTCCTCCCCTCCCCGAGTTGCACAGGGTGTTACGGAAATTGAGACTGGAGCGCTGTCCAGTCATTCTAATTGCTCCGTTCTGACCTTGACAGGCTTGGTTTCCAGAGCTTGCTGCATCTGTCAATGGCGGAGCCATTCCGGCTCCCTTGCCATCCGGATCTTCTTTTACAGGGTTACCTGTGTAAGGAGGATGTTCATCGTCTAGCTTTGACTGCTTGGAAATTGAATCTTCAATACTGAAGAGGAAGAGGTTTTTCTTCTGATGTGGTGGCTACTGTTCTTAGTGCCCACAAAGCTGATTCTCCTAAGGCCTACCATTGCGTCTGGTCGACCTTTCTCTCTTGGTGTGCTGATAGGGACCTTTCTCAGGATTTTGATCTCCCTATGGTCCTGGCTTTATTTAAGGACGGTGTGGATAAAGGCCTCAGTTGGAGTTCCCTTAAGGTTCAGACTTCTGCTCTCTCTGTTTTCTTTCAGAGGTGCATTGCGCTTCTTCCTGATGTCAAAGTTTTCTTCCAGGGTGTTGCTCATACTCATCCTGTTTTCAAGACTCCTGCTTCTCTGTGGGATCTTAACTTGGTTTTGGGCTTCCTTCAGCGCCCTCCCTTTGAGTCCTTGGCTACTATTCCTCTATGCCTGCTGACATGGAAAATGGCCTTTATCCTGGCAATCGTGTCTGTTCACCGTGTTGTGGAGTTACAAACTCTGTCTTGTAGACCACCCTTTTTGGTGTTTCACAAAGACAAGGCAGTACTTCGCAGGAGATTCTCCTGAATGTGGTCTCTGAGTTCCACATTAATCAGGAGATTGTAGTGACTTCTTTCTGCCCTGATCTTGCCTCTGACAAGGAGAGGGATCTCCACTTGTTAGATGTGGTATGTTGTCTCAAGTTTTATGTACATCGCACTGAGTCCATTAGACAGTCTGACTCTCTGTTCGTCATTCCTGAGGGCCCAACGGCAGGGAGACTTGCATCCAAAGTGACTATTGCGTCTTGGATCAAGTCCACTATTCGTAAGGCTTACGAGCTAAGGAAGAAGCCTGTTCCCTTTCGGGTCACGGCTCGTTGTACTAGATCTATTGGGGCTTCTTGGGCTTACAAGAATCAAGCCTCCGCTGATCATTTGTGCAAGGCTGCCACTTGGTCGTCTGTGCACACCTTTTCGAAGCACTACCGTGTTGATGTGGTGGCATCGGCTGACACCAGTTTTGGGAGGAGGATCCTGGAGACAGTCATGTCTGTCTAGGATCTTTTTCTCTTCTTTGGTGCTTCCTTCACTTTTGAGCCCAGTTGCCTCTAGCTCAGTGTCCGTTGACACTTCATTTGTTTTGTTGGGCTATCTCTGATCTTATGGTTCATATCTGCTCTGGTGACACTGGGGGCCTCTGGTGACATGACGGGGGCCTGTCTGTCACTAAAGTGGAGCGATCACATTGGCAGAGATCGATCTCTGCCAATGCGATCGCTCCACTTTAGTGACAGACAGCCTCCGTCATGGGAGGATGATGGGTAGTGGGACGGAGTTGTCTCTGGCCGGCAAAGTTCGGCAACCCAGAAGTAGGCTGCCGGACACTTTTTAAAGTTTAATTCTTGCGAATGTAACTGCTTTTTACATATAATGAACACTATTTTCAGTGTTTTAGAGAAATGCTCTAACTAATGAGCATTACATGTAATTAGGTGAGAGATCCCCTTTAAGGGGAGCAATTGAGTAGCACGCCACCTGCCTCAGTGGGGAGAAATAACATTTTCCAAATAACTTAAATGGCTTTTTAACCCACTTGAATGCTAAAGATGTCTACTTCAATGCATTGCTTTGCATTGTGTTGGCAGTAAAGCATTTAAAGGAACAATAAATGCTCCTAACCTAAACTAACGCTGGATATGTGACAGCTTCTAACTTTCTGTGGTTGTTCAGGCAAAATACTTACCCCACAGCTGATCTTTCCCTGCTTTCCTTTCCATACTGCAGTTCTGTTCTGCACAAGGGCACTTGCTCTATGGGAGCTTGAGACATCCGATCCAGCTCATGTTGTCTCAGTCGCTCATCATGAAGTAGGCATGGAAGCTGCTCCTCCCTAGTCAAATGATCTGAGCTACCAAAGGAAGTTTGCATTAGATAAGAGCACATAGCCAATTAGTTTACTTGATAGTTCACTGTTCTTTTATGGTTTTAAATTCCTCATTTAAATCAATGTGATTTTTTTTTTTTTTTTTTTTTTTTTTAATTAATTTGATTTGCACCAACATTGGTCCATTTCCCACAGAAACAAATTTTCACTCTTAACCATTGGGGACAGTCTTCAATTCTCCATAGAAATGCATTTCATAATTCAGTGTGGTTTTCTTTCTGGATGCAGGAAGTTTATTGCAAAATGTATATATAATGAATGTGTATGTGTATATATATTTGATATATATATATATATATATATATATAATTTTTTTTTTTTTTTTTTTTTAATCTCAGGCAGTACAGAGGTAATGAGGGTCAGATGCGAGAGCTTCAGGACCAGCTGGAAGCAGAGCAGTATTTCTCTGTAAGTAGAAATTGTTCTCTTTGCATGTAGCACTTTTACTTGGCAAATGTAAGAGACACTGGTGTATTTGTGTGTGTATATATGTATATAATATAAAGAATTGGTGTAAATCTTGGGCAAATAACTTTACTGTATTTAACAAACCTTACCATTGAGTCAGATGGAGCTTTTACCCTTGGATGCTAAAGAAATGCATTAGACAACTTTCTATCATTCAAGGGGGGCGGGAGGGGGATACTTTATCATTCAATTACTCTTGAACTACAACTCTGACAGTATTGAAATAAGACGCTCCATGGCCCAAATACCATGAAGATTAATTGGAGCTGCTGGTTTTGTGAAACATTACTATCCCTTTAATATCTATACCCAATGTTGTCTCAAATCCAGCATAATGTAATTACAGGACACAAGACAGCAGGCATTTAGCTACATAATATTCTGAAATGATGGCCGGTTTTCCTGTCTGCATACTTTTTCCTATGTCTTCATGAAATTTACATGGGGAAGTGTTGGTGTAAAGGTTTAGTGTCTAGAGGAGAACTGACACCTAAAAATGGACTGGGGTTATATTCAATTAAATACCTGGTACTTCATGCTAGCAGTGGGAACATATATTCCTGCACTTTCTAGGGCTTCCATTGATTGTCCAAGATTCTGTTAATTGGCTGAGATGAGATGCGAGCCTTTCAGAAAACAAAAATTGTTGTTACTAATCAAAGTCTGTTAAGACTTATCTCCGTACAAACCACTGATCAATCAGTGCTTGTCTTTTTTGGATATTTGGTTTATCCAGAGGTAGTGCAAGCACTAGGCAGACTAAGCAGGTGTCTATAGTGCCTATGAAGGCACTATTTATTTTTTAAATGCATGGTAACCATTAAACTTTGAGTAGTGTCAACAAATTTCTTTGCATTGTGCTGGAACCCCTTTGGTACTTAAAGGAGCATTACATTTTTTTTAATGAAAAAAATGTTGAGTAAAATCACTGAGAGCACTCGGCATGCCCTTGTTCTACTCAGCAGGAAAAGCTCTATAATATACAGATTTGTGTGGGTTATAGCAGGAATTATTGTGTGTGGGTGCCAACATAAAATTCTACACAAGGTACCAAGTACCCTTGCAGTGATTCTCTGTTTATTCCACTGGTTGCCAAAAGGGCAAGCAAGGCATTTGCAGAGCCATGTGTTTGACACCCTGCTGACACTCGAGGAGTTTAAAAAACTGCTTATACCGCTGCCATTGTTTCTAATATTTTTCTTAACTATGAAACTTTTTCTCTGTCGTCCAATACAGGTTACTGGTAACTTTGGGTAGGCGATCTGCCCCTTTAAGTAGGCAGGAACAATTCTAGAAGTGAATGCAGGGGGTGGAGCCTACCTTCCCTCCTTGGCTACAGCTAGCCAATCAGCTCCCGTAAGATTTGTTCCTTGGTGAAGACACAGACAAGAAAACAGTTCTGCTGTAGTTTTAGCTAATTTTTTTATATTTGTTAGATATGGAATATCTCCATTATGCGGATTACCATAACTGACAATGCCCTTAGATGTGGCTAGCTTCAGTATCCAGGTGCTTTTTGTGGACCTTAAGCCCTGGGTGGAAAATCTTGGCTACAAGTTCTTTCCTCAGGAGTTGCCCACCGAGGCAGAAAATCTGCAGGAACGGTGAGCAACCCTTAGAGTGCTGTAGGTCCACATGTCCCACAGTGACCCTCTGCACACGGGTTTTCTGTTGGAGTTCCTATTACACACTCCTGCGCACTCATTAAGTTTATCTGTATGTCTGTTGGGTGTTTTGGAGCAAGTTTCTGTGGTAACTTAACCCTTTAGCTGTTGATTTTGCATCTTTTGGGGTTTTATTGGCACTTTCCCTACTGGGTTCAGTGTTTTTTGGGTCTTCTAACATGTTCTAATGATTCATGTAATTTTAATTCACAGTTTAAACTCTGCAAAATTTGTGTGCGCACTTTTACTGCATAGATGCCATTGCTCCATTCACTTCTATGGGACTGTGCAGTTTGGGACATATCTCTGCAACCGCTCAACGTAGCGACTTCAGAGATGGCTCATTTTAATGGTCTGCCCTTGCTCTGTCATCTGGTTCATGTTTTATGTGTGTTGGGGGACTCAGGGGGCTTCGGACACTGTTGGGGTACTTTTCTGGGAAAACTACATTTCCTATGAGCACTTGCTTTGCACGCTTGTTTCTGATTGGCTCCTGCCACGGCAGCCATTTTGTGCCTTTTGCTGAATGAGTATCCTATGCAGGGCTTGGACTCTTCTTCTCTCCTCTTCAGATTAACCCTTCACCTGCCAGATAAGTGCATTTTAGAGATTTCTGGGGTGAAATTTTAATCTTACACACTGTATTTGGGTGATTCCTCATACTTTAAATGTTTTGACACTGTGATAATGTCTAATCCATTAGTGCTTGGGGTCAGGCCTAAGACTAAGGACACTGGGGTCTCTGTGTCCCCTATTGCGCATTGTTCCTCATGTCATGCAGAGAATTCTCAGGTGATTTATGCCCAGCATGTTCTGATGTCCCTGAGTCTCTCCCAGGGACCTCCAGCCATGCATTAGAGCCAGTTTGGGTGCAAGAGTTCAAGGCTGCTACTAGAGATCTCCAGTCTACATTGCAACTCTTTCCAGTTACAGGGGGTCTTCCACTCCGGGCAGACCCCTTCTTCCGTCAGATCTTCCCTGCCGAAACCGCAGGGAGTACCTGACGTATCAGATTCCCTGAGGAGGAACTGTTGGTGGATTCAGATGTTGAGGAATGTTCTGCTGTGGGCTCCTCTCAGTTTTTTGGGGTCCCCTTTGAGGCGGATCCTGATCCCTCGGCTAAGGCTTAATCAGAGCAGTCTTAACTACCTTATACATTCCCTTAGTTCAGGAGGTTTCTTCGGATCCCTCTGATGTATTTCAGGAGCCTAAAAGGCCCTATACTTGTTTTCCACCTAACCCCACTCTTGACCGCCTTGTGTTTGATGACTGGAAATCTCTGGTCAGGAAACATTCCGTTTCCAAGAAATTTGCCAAGCTTTACCCCTTCTCTGAGGCGGCGCTTGCTCAGTGGGTTCATTCCCCCAAAGTGGATGTTCCTGTCTCCAGGCTATCTAAGTCCACTGCCTTGCCATTTGCTGATGCTTCCACTCTGAAAGACTGGACTGACAAGAAACTTGAGGTCTCCCTCAAGTCCATTTTTACCACTGCTGGCACTGCCATGCATCCAGCACTTGCTGCGGCATGGGTGAACCGGGCCATTGTGGTCCATCAGGGTGCTCCTACTTGGGATATGTTGCGGCTTCTTGCCAACATTTCTGAAGCCCAGCACTATGTTTCTGCTGTCTTATTTGATGCCATGCGTTTGTTGGCAAGGATTTCCACCATGTCTGTGGTTGCCAGACAAGCTCTTTGGCTCAAAATCTGGTCCGCTGTCACTGCTTCCAAGAAAACTTTGCTCTCATTGCCTTTTCTAGGCACCTCTTTGTTTGGGCCAGATCTTAAGGATCTGATTAGTGAGGCCACAGGGGGCAAGAGTACCCTTCTGCCTATGGTCCCCAGGAAGAAGACGCCTCTCAAGTGTAATCGGCTTTTTCGTTCCTTCCAGACTGAGACACGTCCAGCAAACCAGGTGGTTCCCTCAGCTCAGCCCAGACAGCAATGGAAGCCCAAGGTCTCCTCCAAGCCTGAGTCTTCCAAGCCTTCTTCGGCATGACTTGCTGAACCCAGGTCCCCACTTTGCTGTGGGTGGCCATCTGCCTCACTACCACAGTGTCGGGGAGTATTCAGTGGCGGACCCATGGGTTTTAGAGGTGGTGGCGAAATGGTACAGGATCCTTTTCACCTCTCTTCCTACCTTTCGGTTTTTCCCCTCTCATACGTCCCAGGGCATAGAGAAACTCCGTCTGTTCAATGGCGCAATCCAGGCCCTTCTGGACAAGGATGTTCTGGAGCCTGTTCCAATTTGGGACAGAGTTATGGGTTTTTACTCAAACCTCTTTGTGGTCTCCAAGAAGGACAGTGACTGTCATCCCATTTTGGATTTGAAGGATCTCAATTCCTTTCATCAAGATTCATTATCACCACTGTGATTGCTTTTTCTTTCCCCTGGGGGAATTCCTTGCCTCTCTGGATCTTAAGGACGCGTATCTACACATTGCCATTCATTCAGAGAGTCAGCAGTATCTCAGATTTGCCTGCGACCAAGGGCACTTTCAGTTTTCAGCTCTTCCCTTTGGTCTGACTACAGCTCTTCAAGTCTTGAACCGTGTTCTGGGAGCTTTACTATCTCTCCTCCATCTGGACGGCATCAGAGTTACTCCATACATGGACGACCTGCTTCTGAAAGCCCCTTCTGCGGAACTTCTTCATCAGCAGGTTCAGGACTGCATTCACCCTGTTGCCCATCACGGTTGGATCATCAACATGGACAAGTCAGATTTTGTCCCATCCCAGCGTCTGGTCTTCCTGGACCTTCTCTTCGACACTCAGCAGAGCATGGTGTTTCTTGCGGACTAGGTGGCTCACCAGATCGCCCACAGGGTTTCTGCTGTTCTGGCTCACGATCCAGTTCTAGCCAAGAAGCTGTCCTTTCTAATGGGGAAATTCATCTCCACTAAAGAAGCGGTCCCATTTGCCATGGCTCACACCAGGGAACTCCAGAGGTTTTTGATCCAGGTGTGCAGGGGTCAGCAGGACCTTCTCAAGATGTCAGTATCCCTCTCTCTTCATGTGGAACTGAGTTTGTCGTGGTGGCTCGACCTCTCCAATCTGCTGAAGGGCAAGTCCTTCCTGGTATCCTTCTGGACCATGGTGATGACGGATGCCAGCCTCTCCAGCTGGGGAGCGGTCCTGGGTCGCCTGAGTGCTCAGGGTCAGTGGTCTCTGGAGGAATTTCTCCTTCCCATCAACATGTTGGCGTTTCGGGCAATATTTCATGCCCTTCACCATTGGACACCCCAGCTGGTAGAATGCCCAGTCCGGCTCCAGTCCGACAATACCACAGCCATGGCTTACTTTAACAAGTCTCGCCGCTTGGTTAGAGGTCAAGGCTATTTTGTCCTGGGCAGAAGAACATGTTTCTACCATATCCGCAGTGCACATTCCTGGCGTAATCATGGCAGACTTCCTCTTTCGGCACACAATGGACAGCGGAGAGTGGGAACTGCACCCACAGGTGTTCACCCTGTTTAGAATTGGGGTCTTCCTTGCATCGACCTGATGGTGACAAGACACAACTGGAAGGTTCCAATGTTCTGCTCTTGCTGGAGGGATCCTCTAGCTCTAGCGGTGGATGCCATGTCCATTCCTTGGTTATTTCCTCTGGCTTACACCTTTCCTCCCCTCCCCAAGTTGCACAGGGTGTTACGGAAATTGAGACTGGAGCGCTGTCCAGTCATTCTGATTGCTCCGTTCTGACCTTGACAGGCTTGGTTTCCAGAGCTTTTGCATCTGTCAATGGTGGAGCCATTCCGGCTCCCTTGCCGTCCGGATCTTCTTTTACAGGGTTACCTGTGGAAGGAGGATGTTCATCGTCTAGCTTTGATGGCTTGGAAATTGAATCCTCAATACTGATGAAGAGGTTTTTCTTCTGGTGTGGTGGCTACTGTGCTTAGTGCCCACTAACCTGTTTCTTCTAAGGCCTACCATGGTGTCTGGTCAACCTTTCTCTCTTGGTGTACTGATAGGGACCCTTCTCAGGATTTTGATCTGCCTACGGTCCTGGCTTTCTTGCAGGACGGTGTGAATAAGGGCCTCGGTTTGAGTTCCCTTAAGGTTCAGACTTCTGCTCTCTCTTTTTTCTTTCAGAGGTTCATTGCTATTCTTCCTGATGTCAAGGTTTTCTTACAGGGCGTTGCTCATACTCATCCTGTTTTCAAGACTCCCGCTTCTCAGTGGGATCTTAACTTGGTTTTGGGCGTCCTTCAGCGCCCTCCCTTTGAGTCCTTGGCTACTATTCCTCTACGCCTGCTGACATGGAAAATGGCCTTTCACTGTCGTCCAATACAGGTCACTGGTACTTCTGGGAGGCGATTCGCCCCTTTAATAGGCAGGAACAATTATGCAAATGATTGCAGGGGGCGGAGCCTCCCCTCCTACTTAAACCGCCTTCAGGCCAGAGCCACCAGATTGATTTGTTCCTGGGTGCTGTGCACACCAGGTAGAGAACATCTATGCATTCAACTTAGTATTTTGTTATTTTTATTCAAATATGGAATACCACCATTAGGAGGGTGACCATGGCTGTGAATTGCCCTCTTTAAAGTGGCTGGTGCAGCTTCCAGGGATTTTCTGTGGACCTTATACCCTGAAGAGGGAACAGCTTGAGTGAAGCAGCTTCCCTACTGGGGAATTTACCTCTGGTCTATTCCCACTTCTCATGGTCACCTGAAGACAGAAGTCCTTGCAGGAAAGGTGAGCCACCCATTGAGTGCTGAAGGTCCACTTGTCCCCACAGTGTCCCTTTGCTGGGCTTGTATTTGGGAGTTTGCTTTGCACTCCAGCACTCATAGGGTGTTTTTTATTTGCATTCAATGTTTTAATGCAGTTTCTGTGGTATTCTCTGGGTTTGGAGCCTTGAGTAGTGTTTATTTATGTGTTTAATCTATGTTTGGGCACTTTTTCATGTTTTGTTAAACTTTATTAAAAATGGTGTTCTGCGCCTTTAAGCGCGGCTTTTCCCGCTTAGACGCTATGGCTCCTTTACTGTCTATGAGATTTCACAGTCTGGGACATATCTCTGGAACCGCTTGTCACAGCAACTCCAGAGTGGGCTCATTTTAATGCTAAGCTTCTGCTCTATCATCCGGTGTGTGTTTTATTAGTGTGGGGTGTTCAGGGGGGCTTTGGGCACTGTTTGGGGTACTTGTATGGGGAAAACTACATTTCCCATGAGCGCCCGGTTCGCGCTCATTTCTGATTGGCTATCCTGACGGCCGCCATTTTGTGGAGCTCTTCCTCAGCGAGTACACTATGCAGGGACCGAGCCTTCTCTCCCCTCAACAGATTAACCCTTCGCTGGCCAGATAAGTCCAAAATTGGGCATTTCTGGGGTGAAACTTTAATCTTCCACACTCTTACTGGGTGATAGAGTTTAAAGTGGGGTATATTGACGCTGTGAGCATGTCTACTTCACTGGAGCTAGGGGCTAGACCCAAGTCTAAGGAGGATGGGGGGTCTGCCCCCCCCATGGCGTTTTGCTCCTCTTGTCACACTGGGCTATCTAGTGATAATGTGGGGGATCTATGCCCTAAATGCACTGGTCAAGATAGCAACCCTGGGCTTCCCAGCCATGCTATTGAGCCATCTTGGGTGAGGGAGTTTTAAGCTGCCACTAGGGATCTCAGATCCACTCTTCAGCTCTTTCCCTCTCAGGTACAGGGGGCTCTCCAGGTCTGGCAGACCCCCGCTACAATCAGGACCTCCCTGCCTAAGCCACAGGGGGCTCCTGATGTGTCTGATTCTTCTGAAGAAGAACTCTTGCAGGATTCTGATGCTGAGGAACGCACTGTTATTGAATCTAACAGGTCCATTGGGGACCCTTATGAATGTGACCCTTAAGTCTCGGCTGAGGGTCTGATTAGAGCTGTCCTGAATACGCTCAACCTTCCTCTGACTCAGGAATCCACTTATGATCCTACTGACGTTTTTCAAAAGAAACCATCTAAGCCTGTTGTTTGTTTTCCAACTAACCCTACTCTTGCCCGTCTAGTCTCTGAGGCATGGAAGAATCCTGATAGATCCTCCTCTGTCTCTAAAAGGTTTGCTAAACTGTACCCTTTTCCTGAGACTGAGCTGGCAAAATGGGTTCATCCCCCCAAGGTGGATGCTCCTGTTTCCAGACTATCCAAATCTACCGCTTTGGCTATCTCTGATGCCTCTGCCCTGCAGGATTGGATGGATAAAAAGCTAGAGCTTTCTCTTAAGTCTATTTTTGCCTCCATTGGCACTGCCATGCGTCCAACCTTTGCAGTGGCATGGGTTAATAGAGCCATTGCGGCCTGGACTGAACGACTGACTGAAGCAGTTCGCCAGGATGCACCAGTATCTGAACAGTTGCAGCTTCTTGCTAATATCACTGAAGCTCAGAATTATGTTGCTGACGCTGCTTTTGATGCTGTGCGCATGATGGCGAGGGCCTCCACTGCTTCTGTGGTGGCTAGACGTGCCCTTTGGCTGAAAATTTGGTCTGCTGATACAGCCTCTAAGAAAGCCTTGCTTTCCTTGCCCTTTCAGGTGAATTTGCTATTTGGATCTGAGCTCAAAGAAATGATCAGTGAGGCTACTGGCGGTAAAAGTACTCTTCTACCCTCAGTCTTTAAGAAAAAGTTTCCAGCCAAACGCAATCGGTCCTTTCGTTCCTTTCAGACTGAGACACGCTCCTCGGCCCAAACGGGTCCTCCCACTACGCGCTCCTCCTCCAAGCCCAAACAGTCCTGGAAGCCCAAAGTGGCCCCCAAGGCCAAGACCTCCAAGACTGCTTCGGCATGACTCGCCGAACCCGGGTCCGCATCCGGCTGTAGGTGGACGTCTCCGCATCTTTCGCCGGACTTGGGAGGAGTCAGTGGCGGACCCATGGGTTCTTCAGGTGGTGTCAGAGGGATACAGGATCCCTTTCTCCTCCCTTTCTCCTTTTCGGTTCCATTTTACTCGTCCTTCTCAGGAACCCATAAAAAGACGTCTGTTCGACGACGCTATTCAGGATCTCTTGGACAAAGAGGTTCTGGAAGTGGTTCCTCAGGAGGACACAGGTTCAGGATTTTATTACAACCTGTTTGTGGTGGCCAAAAAGGACGGAGGGGCTCGTCCTATTTTGGATCTCAAAGATCTCAATGCCTATGTGGTGACTTCCCACTTCCGCCAGGAGTCCCTGCGCTCTGTGATTGCAGCAATGTCTCCAGGGGAGTTTCTTGCCTCCCTGGACCTTCAGGATGCTTATCTTCACATCCCTATTCATCCAGAGAGCAGGCGGTATCTCAGGATTGCCTGCCACAGGGGACACTTTCAGTTTTCTGCTCTTCCCTTTGGGCTGACTTCAGCTCCTCAGGTCTTCCAGAGAGTGTTGGGCTCCTTGATAGCTGTGCTTCATCAGGACTGGGTCAGGGTGACCCCCTACATGGACGATCTCCTCCTCAAAGCTTCCTCGGCGGAGCTTCTTCACCAGCAATTGCAGAAGTGTATCCACACTCTGACCCGCCATGGCTGGATCCTGAATCTGGACAAGTCGGACTTGGTCCCATCTCAGAGGCTTCTGTTCCTGGGTCTCCTGTTCGACACTCGCCAATGCATGGTGTTTCTGCCGGAGGATGTGGCTCATCAGATAGCCATCCGAGTGGCGGGGATTCTGGAACTGGACTTAGTGCCGGTAACGAAGTTGTCGTCCCTGGTGGGGAAGTTCATTTCCACGATCGAAGCGGTTCCTTTTGCCATGGCCCACTCCAGGGAACTTCAGAGATTTGTGATCCAGACGTGCAAGAATCATCCAGATCATCAGCATCTGTCAGTCTCTCTTCCTCCTCATGTGGAATCGAGTCTGCACTGGTGGTTGGATCTCTCCCATCTCCTGAAAGGGAGATCCTTTCTAGTTCCTTGTTGGATCACGATCACAACGGATGCCAGCCTTCGGGGCTGGGGTGCTGTGTTGGGTCGCTTCAGTGCTCAGGGGAAATGGGGTCTGGAGGAATCTCTTCTCTCCATCAATGTTCTGGAACTACGTGCCATCCGGCTTGCCCTGAGACACTGGGAATCTCAACTGACCGGTCTTCCGATCAGAGTGGAATCCGACAACGCCACTGCGGTGGCTTACATCAACAGGCAAGGCGGCACAAGAAGCGGCACCGCCTGGTTGGAGGTCAAGGATATTTTGTCTTGGGCAGAAGATCACGTGCCTGTCATCTCTGCAGTTCATATTCCAGGCGTGGACAACGTCATGGCGGACTTCCTCAGTCGTCATACCGTCGACAGCGGAGAATGGGCTCTTCATCCAGAGGTATTTCACTTGCTCACCCAGAGGTGGGGGATGCCGGAGGTGGACCTAATGGCCTCCAGACACAACAGGAAGGTTCCTGTGTTTTGCTCCCAGCGGAGGGACTCCCTTGCTCTAGCAGTGGATGCCTTGTCGATCCCTTGGGATTTTTCTCTGGCTTACATCTTTCTTCCTCTTCCTCTATTGATCAGAGTCATCCAGAAACTGAAGCGGGAGCGATGTCCTGTTATCCTGATCGCTCCAAACTGGCCTCGCCAGTCCTGGTATCCGGAGTTGATGGCCATGTCAGTGGCGGATCCGTTCCCACTTCCTGCCCGTCCGGACCTACTTCTTCAGGGATATCTGTGGAAGGAGGATGTTCTCTCTCTCCATTTGATGGCATGGCGGTTGAATCCTCGATTCTAGCAAAGAAAGGATTTTCTCCTTCTGTGGTGTCGACTATGCTCAGTGCTCGTAAGCCTGTGTCTTCCAAGATCTATCATCGCATATGGTCAACTTTCGTGGCATGGTGCTCTGATAAGAAATTATCCCTTGATTTTCATCTTCCCACAGTCCTGGCCTTCTTGCAGGACTGTGTTGATAAGGGGCTCAGTCTGAGTTCCCTCAAAGTTCAGACTTCTGCCTTGTCTGTATTTTTCCAGGAAAGGATTGCTATCCTTCCTGATGTGAAAGTTTTCTTCCAAGGTGTGACTCATGTTCGACCTGCCTTCAAGAGTCCTGCTCCCCAGTGGGACCTCAATTTGGTGCTGGGAGTTCTCCAGCGACCCCCGTTTGAATCCTTGGCTTCCATTCCATTACGTCTCTTGACTTGGAAGATGGCCTTCCTTTTGGCTATTGTTTCAGTTCACCGGGTAGCAGAGTTACAGGCTCTGTCTTGTAAACCTCCTTACCTGGTGTTCCACAAGGATAAGGCTCTGCTTCGCACTACCAAGGAATTCTTACCCAAGGTTGTGTCCGAGTTTCACATCAATCAGGAGATTGTGGTTCCCTCTTTCTGCCCTAATCCTTCATCTGACAAGGAACGGGATCTCCATTTGTTGGATGTGGTGCGTTGCCTCAAGTTTTATGTTCATCGCACCGAGTCTATCAGGAAGTCTGACGCTCTATTCGTCATTCCTGAGGGGCCTAGGTCAGGGAGACCGGCCTCCAAAGTTACCATTGCCTCTTGGATCAAGGCTACTATCCGTGAAGCCTACAAGTTGCGGAATAAGCATGTTCCCTTCCGGGTGACTGCCCATTCCACCAGATCTATTGGGGCCTCTTGGGCCTACAAGAATCAGGCTTCCGCTGTTCAACTGTGCAGAGCGGCTACTTGGTCCTCTGTGCACACTTTTTCTAAGCACTACCGAGTTGATGTGCTGGCCTCGGCTGATGCCAGTTTTGGAAGGAAGGTCCTGGAGGCAGTTTTGCCTGTGTAGGTCTTCCGCTCTGTGAATCCTTAGTGCTTCCTTACTGTTGAGCCCAGTTGGCTCTAGGTCCGTGTGCTGTGTTAGTTCAGGGATTGTCCCTTGATTGGTGTCCGTTGACACTTACAGTTTGGGCTATGTAATTAACTGGTTCATAGCAGTTTTAATGACTTGGGCCTTGTTCTGGTCCTTGCCTTATTCCCACCTCTAGATCAGCTCAATGTTTGTACATCCCAGAAGTACCAGTGACCTGTATTGGACGACAGTGAAAATAGGATTTTAGTCTTACCTGTTAAATCCTTTTCACTTAGTCCATACAGGTCACTGGTCTCCCACCCTGTCAAGGGACCAGACCTGGCTCTCCTGTGGCATTCAGTGGGAGACCTTTGGGGCATGCTCACAGGAGTCTTTATTCTTGCTTACCTGGGGTCAGTTTTAGGGTCTCAAATCAATCTGGTGGCTCTGGCCTGAAGGTGGCTTAAGTAGGAGGGGAGGCTCCGCCCCCTGCAATCATTTGCATAATTGTTCCTGCCTATTAAAGGGGCGAATCGCCTCCCAGCAGTACCAGTGACCTGTATGGACTAAGTGAAAAGGATTTAACAGGTAAGACTAAAATCCTATTTTCTCCTGGCGATCTTGTCTGTTCACCGTGTTGTGGAGTTACATGCTCTGTCTTGTAGACCACCCTTTTTGGTGTTTCACAAAGACAAGGCGGTACTTCGCAGGAGATTCTCCCGAATGTGGTCTCTGAGTTCCACATTAATCAGGAGATTGTGGAAACTTCTTTCTGCCCTGATCCTACCTCTGACTAGGAGAGGGATCTCCACTTGCTAGATGTGGTGTGTTGTCTCAAGTTTTATGTACATCTCACTGAGTACGTTAGACAGTCTGACTCACTGTTAGTCATTCCTGAGGGCCCCACAGCAGGGAGACTTGCATCCAAAGTGACTATTGCGTCTTGGATCAAGTCCACTATTCGTCAGGCTTACGAGCTAAGGAAGAAGCCTGTTCCCTTTCGGGTCACGGCTCATTGTACTAGATCTATTGGGGTTTCTTGGGCTAACAAGAATCAGGCCTCGGCTGATAATTTTGCAAGGCTGCCACTTGGTAGTCTGTGCACACCTTTTCAAAGCGCTACCATGTTGATGTGCTAGCATCGGCTGCCGCCAGTTTTGGGAGGAAGATCCTGGAGACAGTCTTGCCTGTCTAGGATCTTCTTCGCTTCTTTGGTGCTTCCTTCACTTTTGAGCCCAGTTGGCTCTAGTTCAGTGTGCTGTGTAACAGTTCCTGGGGTGTTGTTACCCCTGTTCAGTGTCCGTTGACACTTCATTTGTTTTGTTCAGCTATCTCTGATCTGATGATTCATATCTGCTCTGGTGACTTTGGGGGCCTTTCGTCTGGTCCTTGCCTTACTTCCCGCCTCTGGGAAACTCAGTGGTTGGACATTCCAGAGTTACCAGTAACCTGTATTGGACGACAGAGAAAAGAGGATTTTAGTCTTGCCTGTTAAATCCTTTTCTCTTAGTCCATACAGGTTACTGGTCTCCCACCCTGTCAAGGGACCGTGCTTGGCTCTCCTGTGACAGAATGTAGGGGTCCTTTCGGGTTTATGCTCGCAGGAGTCTTCTTTCCCTTCTACTATCTAGTCAATAGTTAGTGTCTCTAATCTTACTGGAGCTGATTGGCAAGCTGCAGCCAAGGAGGGAAGGTAGGCTCCACCTCTTGCATTCACTTCTACAATTGTTCCTGCCTACTTAAAGGGGCAGATCGCCTACCCAAAGTTACCAGTAACCTGTTTGGACTAAGAGAAAAGGATTTAACAGGTAAGACTAAAATCCTCTTTTACAATCTTTGTTTTTTTTCTCTGTTGCAGACACTTTACAAAACTCAGGTGAAAGAGCTGAAAGAAGAAGTTGATGAGAAGGTCAAACACAATCAAGAAATTGAGAAGAAATTGCATGACCTACACAATGAGAAGTAAGCTTATTGACCTTGTCTTGCAGGTTAAATGCAGTGATGATGATTTAAAAAAAAAAGTTTGAATTTGTAAGGACTTAGGACAGGTATACAAACACTGACTGGGCAGGGTGACCTAGTATATCAACTTGTTGAGCTCGGTTACCATGACGACCTTTATTGGCTCTTCTACAAACTGAGCCATTTGTCCCTG
Organism: Rhinophrynus dorsalis; assembly: GCA_037306005.1. NCBI lineage: Eukaryota > Metazoa > Chordata > Amphibia > Anura > Rhinophrynidae > Rhinophrynus > Rhinophrynus dorsalis. The sequence continues at coordinate 145,951,301 of CM074723.1, forward strand.
AGTGAGTTGCATCAATGCATTCTTCAAGCTGAGTGCATTCCTGTTGCAAACCCCCGCCACCACCCAGCACCAGACATCCCATCCTGGTTTATGGTGGCCAGGTTGTTTAGAAGCTTAGATCCTAATTTGTTCCGTTTATTTAAACATGAGTATATCCATTTACTGGCCAGATCATTTGTATTTTAGCAGCACGGGTATCTTCAGTGCCAGGAAACAATGTGTGTGTCTGTGCTTCCAAGTCAGGGCTAGGGAACATAACCCTTTAAGAACCATGGGGGGGGGGGGGACAGCACATTGCAAAGCCATGTTGTCACCCCTCTGGTCGTTAGAGGTGTATTTCCTTAGGCAGCCTGAAAGTCTGGACCTGTGTGCAGCTAGTAAACACATGCTCCAGGCCACAAACATATAAAGCAAGCTAAATTATTCAAAAACTGTTTCTATTATAAGAACCAACCAGCCCATCCAGTTTGCAGATTTTTTTCCTCAGGTAGGAACAAGGGCAGTCTTGCGTAATTCTCAGAACAAGCTTGCGTCTATCAGACATTTTTGAATTTTCTTACATTATTGGTAGCTACCACAGTATCAAATATTCTTTTAAAAGCTTGATGAGACTCAGGTCTGATTTAATATATCGTACAGTTGGCATGAGGAATCAACTTCCCTTTCCCCTGTGGCCAGAAAGCTGTACTGTACTGGGTAAGATACATCAGGAAATGATGAGTGCCAGACAAATTTGCTTCCTTAACCTGGGAAATATAAAATTGTTTCATAATCGGTCCGTATTAAACATTAGTATTTCTCAAACATGACTAGCCAAGATGAATGAATGGAAATAATAGTGCTTACCATTGAATCTGCAGAGAGGCTCTGACTGCACAACTGGATCTGGCAGTAACTAAAGCAGAATCTGAACAGCTTGCCCGAGCACTCCTGGAAGAGCAGTATTTTGAACTGTCCCAAGAGAATAAAAAGCTATCTGTACGAAGCAGACAAGATGTAACTGAGAAAGACCATACAATTCGCAAGGTAAACTTTTAAGAAACATATGAGAAAAAAAAAATCGTAGAAAGCAAATGGTGAGCAATACTAGAGCAAAACAACTGACCATAATGAACAAATTACATTTACCACTGATTTTTGTCTGGGCTTTTAACCACTTGAATGGGAGACAGTTTGTTATCTACATTGAAGGGGTTAAAAAACCTTTTTAAATCCATAGTAAATTAGGGATTTTTATTTGGTATCATTTCTTTCAGTAAATGTCTATGTCCAGCTACCAGATAAAAGATGACACGCATTGGAGCTACTTAACATTGCCGTGTAACACTAGGAAAACAGTGAGGTAGAGCTGTACAACTTTGCTTCCTGACTGTACCTATGCACAAAGCAGAATACCATTACGGTCTCTCAGCCAAACAAATGTGCTTATTGTTGTACTGCTTGCTATGAAACTCAGGCTACATCCTGATATTCTTGGTATAGTTCTACCTTCAGATTTCAGATTATCACTTTGCAGACGACCTGCTCATCACTCTTACCCACCCTTTTTCCCATTTCTTCAGGTATGACCTACACACTTTCTATCTCTTCGATAGGATGGACCATTTCAGTGAAAATTTATGTGTTACTGCATCTACGTTACTTTTTCCAGACTCTTCCAATACCAATTCCCCCAGCTGTTTTGAAATTTAACTTCATCTAGAAAGGGAAAATTCCTTGCATGGCAAAAGATTCTCAAGCTGCTGGGGGTCTAGAAGTACCTAACATTCACAAATATTATGTAGGTGCTCCGTTCAAATAGCTCACATCATGGTTCCTTCCCAGGGAGCGAGCGAGCGTGTGCGTTTGTGTGTGTGTGTGTGTTCGCGTGCGTGCACGTGTGTGTTGGGTGGACATAGAATCCTCCTGTGCTTCTACTTAGACCATCTCAAGTATCCCATGGCATCTGAAATCTGCCCTAGCCCAGATGGAGATGACCTTGCCCATCATTTCTTTCCAATTAGATGTAATGTCCTGAGGCACTCACACTTAACAACCCCCCCTTGCCCATCCCTGCTTACTCCTGTCTTTGGGAGCCCTGATTTCCCCCTGGGACATAGCAGAAGCTCCTTCCTCCACTGGAAGAATGCCAGACTCACCACAGCCATATCCCTTACTGACAGGGCTTCTTACTGAACTTTGACACCTTACTGGAGCAGTATGCACTGCCCTCCCGCGACTTCTGTTAATATTTGCAACTCCGGCACTTCCTTAAATTTTTATCCCTGAGTCTAACTTTACCCCCATTGACTACATCAAAAAAATTTTTTTTTTTTTTTTTTTTTTTTTTTTTTTTTGAAGTACCCCGCGTCTAGAGGCCTGATTACTAAAATTGACTTGGCTCTCATCCTTCTGACTGAACCCTTCAACATAAATACTTGAGGGCCTGGTAGGAGGACTTAGGTAAAGATATCCCTGATGAGACTTAGTGTGTGATATGGAAGAGTGCTATTAGAACGTCTGTATGCACATCCATCCAGGAAAACATATATAAAATCCTGTTAAGGATTGAATTGATGGAAATATGGACTTCTACCTTCCATGAGGAGCTAGATAAAGTTTCGGACATCTTGAGTAGCTTTGTCATAGATGCCATTGATGTCGACTTCTGACTCCCTGCACCCCTTCTTCTCCTGACTGTTGTACATAGCCCCCTCCTTTTTTCTTTTTGTGTGGGTGTGCGTATGTACGTACGTGTGTGTGTTTATATTTCTGAATAAGTCATAAGGCACAATTCTGTTACTTACGTATGTGTGTGTGTTTCTGAATAAGTCATAAGTCACAATTCTGTTACGTACGTACGTGTGTGTGTTTCTGAATAAGTCATAAGGCACAATTCTGTTATGTACGTACGTGTGTGTGTTTCTGAATAAGTCATAAGGCACAATTCTGTTACTTACGTATGTGTGTGTGTTTCTGAATAAGTCATAAGGCACAATTCTGTTACGTACGTACGTACGTGTGTGTGTGTTTCTGAATAAGTCATAAGGCACAATTCTGTTAAGTACGTACGTGTGTGTGTGTTTCTGAATAAGTCATAAGGCACAATTCTGTTACGTACGTACGTGTGTGTGTGTTTCTGAATAAGTCATAAGGCACAATTCTGTTACTTACGTATGTGTGTGTGTTTCTGAATAAGTCATAAGTCACAATTCTGTTACGTACGTACGTGTGTGTGTTTCTGAATAAGTCATAAGGCACAATTCTGTTATGCTCCACTGTTGGACCTGAAACAGCAGTATAACTTGCCTAGCAAAAACTAAATAAAAATAAATAAATATATAGATATAGATATTTTCACAAATTAGGTATCAAAAAACCTCTTTCGTCCAGTGTGGAACACAGGAACCATGGTTAAGGTCCACCCCCATCAGCTAACATCCAGTTTTAACTGACCTCATCAGTGGAAGGGGTGTATTAGCACTGTTCTTAGTTCTTCTTCTCTTATTATTTTATGCGTTACTTATCCCTCTGGGACTGAAAGGATTAAGGACAAGGTTGCACATTTATAAATTGCAAACATTACAAGCTTGAAGTGTAGTACTGTAATTTGGTGAAATCCAACCATATTACTCAGATCCCCAATGAATTAAATTGAGCTCTTAAGACCTTATTATTATTATTTTATTTATTTATTTATTTTTAACTTCTCTAAATTTCTGCAGTTGGAAGAAAAGAATAGCACCTTAACCAAGGATGTGCAGGCTCTAACGAAAGAAAATGCAGACCTGAGCGAGAAGGCGAGAAAACTTGAGGAAGGTAGGGGTGCATTGCAGCAGATTAACATTCCCAATTACTTTGACTGAGGCCCCATTTCAGGCCCCTTCAGGGACTGTGTGCCACTGTAAGACAGGGGAGGACAAACTGGAGTTGGTGCACCCTGGGGTTCCCTGAATGACCAGCTGTGTGTGTATGGGGGTGCAATATAAATGATTCTGCAGGCTGGCCTGAAAAGCTGCAGAATCTGATGTACTGAGGGAATGTAGAACCAATTTGGGACAAATCATCTGCATCATGGTGTTTGGGGGGGGGGGCATAAAAACATCCAATGCTTTTATGCAGCTTTCAAGAATTCCTTGAATACTAGAGGTGTCTACAACACTTTATAAAGCAATGCATTGGAGACCACTATCCTTTAAAGATTTTTAAATGCCTTGTACTGCAATGAAAATGTTGGGGGTTATTTGTGTGTCCCCTATGGTTCAAATGGTGTGTGACACATTTATTTATGGCATGAACCTGAGTGTAGGGTGCATTTATGTACAAATTCTGTGGTCCACCATAAAATGTTGACTATAAATAGAGGAGCTAAATCACTATAGTTTGACCACCCCTGCACTAAGATGTTTATGATGGCAGCCTGCTCTAGGAACCCAATATTACGTTCTACAGTATAGTGTAAAAAATATTAGTAATTACAACCCCATTGGCAGGATTTGCTAAAGACTATTTTGGTCCTTTATGTGTTATATATAAATCCCAGAGCAGTTTTTTTGTGCTATTTCTTTTGGTTCTTATCCTCTAAAAGTCAGGAAGACCAAAAAGACTTGCCAAAAATATATGAAGTTGGAAAAACAGAAAACTTGAGTCAAAATAGACAAGACACACATGGTAACCATTCACTAAAGGCATAGTAGAGTACTCCCCTCTGACATTGCAGTGAGTACAGATTCAATCAAATTATCCTTCAGTGGTCCATGTATTCATGCACTTTTGTACCATGTAATACCTTAACCCCTTTACGACCGGTGACGTGGCAAGTCCATCACTATTTTTTTCCCCTGAAGGACTGGAGAAGGTCCTGACACGTCACATGCTTTGTGCTTACAGGACTCTTGCGGGAGTGCTGTAAGCACAGACTGGGTCTGAAATTGATCGCTCCAAGATCCCCGTTCTGCACACCGACAACAACCAAGTGGTCCATAAGTGGTCGTTAAAGGGGTTAATGTATTTTTGATTAAATGTTTCATGCCATGTTTCATTTTAATTTCTCTAACGTTAGTGAGGGAATCAGGGACCATAATAATGCAGGTACCATGAGGTTTACGAGCATGCCTATAGAAAGCAGGGCACTCTAAACTGCTAGCTGCTAAGGAGGTCCAGGGCCTCATTTCTCTTGAAGAAATGTTACCTAGACTTTATTTTAAATGTATGCTAAAAGCTTTTAGGGACCCTCACTTTGTGAGGAAAGTCCCATAACCAAACTCCATAGCCATCAGCTTCCTTTCTTTGGAAAAGCTAATATTTCTGTGATATGGCGTCCCAAACTCGGCCTTTAGCTGAGAGTTAAAGTGGAACTACCATGTCACAAAACGTTTAGCTTAACTAAATCCCCTTCTGGTGACTAGCTGCTTAGTTGCTCTAGTTGCCAGAATTATTACCTGATTTAATAGATATATGCTTTATTCCCCAGCTGTCAGTAGCACAGAGCGCGGGCATCCTGCCAGAAAGACGTCCGCGCGCCTGCGCTGTCAGTCCCAGCAGGGACTCGGAGGCGTTGCTAGGAGCCAGCCGGAAGGGACTGACAGCACAGGAGCGCGGACGTCATTCTGGCAAGATGTCCACGCTCCGTGCTACTGACAGCTGGGGAATAAAGCATATATCTATTAAATCAGATAATTCTGGCAACTATGATTATTATTATTATTATTATTCTTTATTTATATAGCGCCAACTAATTCCACAGCGCTGTACAATTGGGAATAGACATACAGAGGTATGAAATAGTACAATCAGATGTGGAGAACAGGAGGATCAGAGGGCCCTGCTCGTGAGAGCTTACAGTCTAGAGGAAGGTAGGTTTGATACAGAAGGAGTAAGTGCTATTGCGTTTAAGTGCCTCCTGCCACATGAACTGCCAGTCAGTGGGTGGGAGTGAGAAGTGCCGTTGAGTGCAGTAGTCCGTGCAAGGGGTGAATCTTGGTGATGATGTTTATGGAGGCAGTTGATAGGCCTCCCTGAAGAGGTGAGTCTTCAGGGAGCATCTGAAGATTTGAAGGCTGGGGGAGAGTCTGATGGGGCGGGGGAGGGAATTCCACAGCTCAGGTGCAGCACGGGAGAAGTCCTGTAGGCGGGAGTGGGAGGATGTGATAAGAGCTGTGGAGAGCAGAAGGTCATGTGCAGAGCGAAGATGGCGGGCGGGAGTATATTTGGAAATGAGAGATGAAATATAGGGGGGTGCAGTGTTAGTGAGGGCTCTATAAGTTAGCACCAGAGTTTTGAATTTTACTCTGTATGCTAACGGGAGCCAGTGTAGGGACTGACAGAGGGGTGTGGTGTTAGAGAAGCAATGAGTGAGGTAGATTAGTCTTGCAGCAGAGTTCAATATGGACTGTAGCGGGGTTAGTCGGGTGAAAGGCAGGCCAATTAGTAAGGAGTTACAGTAGTCAAGACGGGACATGATGAGTGTTTGGATTAGAATTTTGGTAGTGTCTTCTGTAAGAAAGGGTCGGATTCTAGAGATGTTGCGGAGGTGGAGGCGGCATGAGTTGGAGATTGACTGGATGTGAGGAATGAAGGATAGGGCAGAGTCAAATGTGACCCCCAGGCAGCGTGCTGTAGGGGTTGGTGTGATGGAGGTGTTGTTAACGGTGAGGGTAATATTTGGGATAAGGCTGGTTGTAGATGGAGGGAAGAGAATTGGTTCAGTTTTGCCAAGGTTAAGTTTGAGTTGATGGGAGGACATCCAGGAAGACACAGCAGACAGACAGTCAGACACTCGGGACAGGAGGGGAAGGGGAGAGGTCTGGGGAGGAAAGATATATTTGGGTGTCATCAGCATAGAGATGATGGTGAAACCCAAAGGAGTTTATTAGTTTTCCAAGGGAAGCAGTGTAGATTGAGAAGAGCAAGGGTCCGAGTACTGATCCTTGAGGCACACCAACAGACAGTGGGAGGGGTGGGGAAGTGGAGCCGGAGTAGGAAACACTGAAGGAGCGGTTGCAGAGATAAGATGAAAACCAGGAGAGTGCAGTGTCGCAGAGACCTAGGGAGTGGAGGGCTTGGAGGAGGAGTGGGTGATCAACTGTGTCAAAGGCGGCTGACAGGTCCAAAAGAATGAGTAGGGAGTAGTGGCCTTTTGACTTGGCTGAGAGCAAGTCATTGGCCACTTTAGTGAGGGCAGTCTCAGTGGAGTGATGAGGGCGGAATCCGGATTGCAAGGGATCTAGCAGGGAATGGGAGCAGAGGAATTTAGTGAGCCGGTTATATGCAAGACGCTCGAGAAGCTTGGAGGCGAACGGGAGTAGGGAAATTGGCCGGTAATTTGACAGTGAGTTTGCGTCCAGGGAGGGTTTTTTACGATGGGAGTGATTAGCGCATGTTTGAAAGAGGATGGGAAGGTGCCGGTTGAAGAGAGGTTGAATAAGTGAGTAAGGATTGAAGTTAGTAGAGGGGAGAGTTCTTGGGTGAGCTGAGATGGGATTGGGTCGAGAGGGCATGTGGTTAGGTTTGAGCGAGTGAGGAGAAGGGAGACTTCATCCTCAGTGACAGGTGGGAAGGAGCTTAGTGTGTATGTGGGAGAGGCAACAGGGCTGGGCTGGCTGGGTGGGGGTGGTAGTGATGAAATGTCATGTCTGATAGATTCAATCTTGTTCTTGAAGTGGTTGGCGAGATCTTGGGCAGAGAAGTTAGTGGAAGGTGTTGGTGGGTTTAGAAGAGATGTGAAGGTTGAGAAAAGGCGTTTGGGGTTGGAGGAAAGATTAGAAATTAGAGAGGAGAAGAATGACTGTTAAGCCAGGGAGAGGGCAGAGCGAAACGAACGGAGAATGAATTTGTAGTGTGTGAAGATTTCCTCCAGTGCCTTTCAGCAGTGCGTGAGCACCTTTGGAGGTATCGCGTTAGTCTTGTGTGCCAGGGTTGTAGTGGGGTTGTGCGTGGGTGGCGTGGAGTTGCAGGTGCAGCGATGTCAAGGGCTGAAGTGAGAGTGCTGTTGTAGAGAGCAGTAGTTTTGTCTGGGCAAGTAAGTGTGAGGATGGGGTTGAGAAGAGGCTGCAGGGAGGTGGAAAATTGTTGCTTGTCAAGAGTATGCAGATTTCTCCGCATGCGCTTGATTGTGGCGGGGGTGATGGGTTTGCGTGGTATGATGAGGTTACCGGTGAGGAGGTGGTGGTCAGAGAGGGGAAAGGGGACATTGGAGAAGTTGAAGACCGAGCAGAGGTTAGTGAAGCTCAAGTCGAGGGAGTGACCATCACTGTGTGTGGGAGAGCTGGTCCACTGCGATAAGCCTAAGGAGGTTGTTAAGGAGAGGAGTTTGAGGGCAGGGGGGGTGTTGTGATTATCTATAGGGATGTTGAAGTCACCCATGATGAGAGTAGGGACATCAGAGGACATGAAGTGAGGGAGCCAGGAGGTGAAGTGATCAAGGAATTGTGCAGTGGGACCAGGTGGCCTGTATATAACAGCGACACACAGGGGGAAGGGAGAGAAGAGGCGAAGTGTGTGAGCTTCAAATGTAGGGAAGGAGAGAGAGGGAACAGTGGGGAGTACCTGAAATATATGGTTAGGGGGCAGCAGGATGCCTACTCCCCCTCCATGTCTGTTGCCAGGCCTCGGTGTGTGTGTGAATTGAAGGCCTCCATATGAGAGTGCGGCAGTGGAGGCAGTGTCTGATGATGTGAGCCAAGTTTCAGTGATGGCAAGGAGGTTTAGGGAGTGAGAAATGAACAGATCGTGAACAGCTGTTAGTTTGTTACACACAGAGCGGGCGTTCCAGAGACCAAAACAAAAGGGGGGGGGGGGAGGAGGTTAGGTGACGGGGTACGGTTATTAGGTTGTGAGTGTTGCGCGTGTGAGTGGGTTCTGTGGTACAAGAGAGAATGGAAGGGGGGCCAGGGTTAGGTGAGATGTCACCTGCAGCAAGTAGGAGGAGAAGGGACAGGGACATAAGGTGAGAGTGAGATTTGAAGCAGTGGGGCTTTTTTGCGGGGGTAGAAGGAGATGGTGGTGATAGGGAGCGGAGGAATGAAAAAAGTTCGTGGGAGCAGAGAAGTGGTGAGTGAAGAATTGAGGGTGCAATGTGAATGGCGTGACACTTAATGTGGACACAGGAGGAGGAGAGTCTTATGCAGGTGAGAATGGTGATCACAAAGCAAGGAGCTAATTTGCCCATAGTGGGGTTAATGAATGGGGCAGTTGAGATGTGCAACAGTCAGTAATCCAGGAGAGTACAGATGACTTGGCAATCAAGGGTCAATCCACGGAGCGGAGAGTATAGGTGCCAGGGATGGTGAGGAGAGTCAGTAGCAGAACTGCAAAGTACTTGGTGAGGGTAGGAATCAGTGCAGGGTTAAATGAAGTAGTCCACTGATGATCAGGAGAGGTAGATATTGTAATGGTGGTTGAAGAAGAAATCAAAATCAGATTTGGTTGTCCCCAGTGGTTTAGTGGTTAAATAAGCAGTTTGTAAAATCAGACATGGAAATCCTGGTTTCTTGCATCAGGTGGTCAGTAGTTTCAGTAGAGGAAGCAAATGTCAGTGCTTGGTGGAAATGACTGTTTCTTCACTCTGAATTCAGCTTGTTTACTTGCCTCTTGTCTGTAGGTGGCTGCAGCAGCTGTTTCTCTCTTGTCCAACTCTCTTGCCTAACTCTCAGTACTTAGATAAAGATGTACTTGGATAAAGGAGCCAACTGCTACCCCTGGCAAATGCCACCCCAGGCAAATGCCACCCCTAACTGGGCCTGAATATATACTAACTGGAGTCCCTAAGAACACTGAATGACTGACTGAGGGATTTCCAAATTACAAATTGTTTTGGGATGGGAGAGCTCAGAGTGCGTTCAGGTGTGACACCATTAAATCTCTGATAAGAAACAGACACAGAGAGATATAGGAGAGGAATGGGGGAGGAAGGCAATATGGAGACTGGGACAGGGGGTCAAAATGGCTAATGTAGATTAGTACATACAACAAGGGGTTAAATGGTAGAGGGAGACTGGATGAGATTGGAGTTCCAGGTGAAGGGTAGATTAGTACATACCAGGAAACTGTATAGTTAATAAACAGTTGGGGTACAGCACAGAACTTGAAGCAGACTGGATAGGAAACACATACCAGGAAACTGTATAGTTAATAAACAATTGGGGTACAGCACAGAACTTGAAGCAGACTGGATAGGAAACACATACAACAAGGGGTTAAATGGTAGAGGTAGCGCTACTAAGCAGCTAATCGCCAGAAGGGGACTTAGTTAAGCTAACCTTTTTTTTATGACATGGTAGTTCCGCTTTAAAGTAGCTTTATTAGTTAGTATTGTTCAATGCTTTGTGGGACATATGCATGTTTTATTTATTCTTTTTATTCATTATCTGAGCTTCATTTGCATCATAATGGGCATGTAGAGCTGCTGAGGCTTGGCAAACACAAATTATTCAAGCCATGCAAGACAATTTGCCACATGAGAACAGAATAAACCTAAAATATTTGCGTTCAAGAAAAAAATCCTTCCAGACAAACTACACCTTATTCATCTGCAGGTTCCTTCTTTTTCTTTAATAAACAAAACCTACCTGGGTACAAAAGAAAAATGTACTCAGAGAAACGGAGTCCACACCCACCACAACATGAAGTTTGGAGTATGGAGTCCACTACAAATGCTCTATTAGGGGGAAATATCTATCCGACACTTCATTCAGTAATGTCCGTTTCAGATGAATGAGTACTCTAGCAGATTAAAGAAGGAAGCAAAATATCATTCACAATTCTAGCTCTAATGTTTTCATGTCCAGAGTACCAAAAGAAAACATTTTATAGGAAACCTTTCATCAGGCGATGACTGTACCAAAAGAACAGAAATTCAAAGTCTTTTTATTTCAATCTTTTTATGGTACTATTCATCCTATTCTGTACCTAAAAAAAATTAAACCAGCTTCTCAGAATTCTCAAGTTTAAAGTGAAATCTGTCAAATGAATGATAGCAGCCATGGAACCAGAGGAATTTCTCATCTCTTTAGACATCAGAGATGAGTACCTACACATTCCAATATCTCCCAAACAAATATCTCAAATTCGCATACCAAAACAATCACTTTCAGTTTGTGGCACTGCCTTTTGGTCTAGCCACAGCACCAAGCGTGTTTTACCAAGGTAATGGATCCTCTTATGGCACACCTTTGATCCATGGGAGTAGATCTTATCCCATATCTGGGCTATCTATTTCTAAAGACTCTCTTCCAGGAGCTAATTCAACAAAAGTTCCTTTGACTATGCTAAATATGAAGAACAAGGTTGACTCATCAACTTAAACAAGTCTCAGCTGGTACCGTCTCAGCAGATTCTATTCCTAGGACTGATATGATACCAAAATTCAGAAGGTGAAAATTTTGGATCTTCGGGGCATAATTGAAACCTTTTTCTCCACAACCAGAATTTTCCGTCAGGCACTGCATAAACATAGTGGGGGAAAATGGTATCCACAATAGAAGCAGTCCCCTTTGCTCAGTTTCACTTCAGGCCACTACAGCTGGAACTGCTCTGCAATTTGTCCAAAAATCCAAACCATCTTGACCACATGATGATGATATCTCAGACCACCAGTGTTTCATAAGTTCAAATCACTTCACAAGAAAACATTTCTCAAAAACAGAGTGGGAAATATTCACAACAAACGCCAGTCTATTCAGGTGAGGAGCACTGTACAAATATCACTCCATTCAAGGTCAATCTCGCTTTGATGGCAAGAAACTTGAGACCCTGTCCTTTTGCTGGGAAATGGATTGTTCCATCTCTTCTAGAGTTCCTGCAAGCAGACCTAGACAAAGGCTTAAGGGTTAACTCACTTAAAGTTCAGGTTTCAGCAACTTTTGAGTTTTATGACATAATGATAATCTGAAACGTGTTTTCATTTACTTATTTAGTCCTCAGATCAGCAAGGCTGCAATTTTTCAGTGTATTTCCAGCCTTAAGTAGGGCAACACTGGCAATATGCCTTTCTTTGAAGTCATGAGACATCATCTCTGAAGATTCTGGAAGTATTAGAATGATGTCAGAACAGTGTGTCTTGTGGGTTTTGCTGTCTCATGAATCTCCATGTTGTTTCTTCCATGGTTATATCCTGTGAGACTTGTCATTTGGGAACATGAACTTCAAGATGCCTATATTTTGCAGGTTTCTTGTCATGATTCTAATTAGTTTCTTGTTCAAGTTGGTTGTAGTTTTCTTTTTCACTCTGTCTCCTTCTCTTCCTGTCCTACAATATGTTCAATATCAAGGAGAGGGATTAGTAAGGGCAGCAATGCCTCTTCTGGTGCCTCTGTTTGCAACTCATATCGGGTTAAACTTGACGGAACCCAATCTGTTTTTTGCAATACTTGTTCTACAGCACCTTTCTTCTGGGCATATCATTCCTAATTTACCAGAAACTCAATTGATCAAAACACTTCCAGATTCCAATTCAAACTTTTTCTAAAATTATGTGTAAATGGCTTGTAGATGCCTCTAAGAAAAGACTAGGGATGTAAACTCACATTTTGGTAATCAAGCCTCCATGCCTTCTGACCCTGCGCATTCAAGGCAGGAGGAATAATACATCAGTTATTCTAATACTCCATCTATATCTGATAACTTTTCTAAGATGGAAAATTAGGGGTCTATAGAACCCTTCATTTCTACCATTTAAGTATGTTCAAAATATCTGATTTATGTTCCCAGAATGAGCCAACTAAAAACCTGTTTAAAACAACCAAAAGGACTTCTGCCTTTTTTCACTTGCTTATAAACAATTGGATTATATTGACAGGAGGGCAGAGCAAACCAGAAAAGACAGGATCTTTGGGAAGGAGACTAACCTTTGTTCCTCAGCCCCCGACCACCACTTCCAGATTCATGTGCTCTGCTAACCTGAAAAGACATGCAGTGGCCATCCTCTTATTTTAAGTGTGTTATTTTATTTTTAGATAAGGGGCTGTATAGTCCCCCACTACGCAGGCTCCCATCACTGGCTTCCCTGGAGTTAGACTGTCCTGGTCACAGGTGCCTTGTGGTCCTTTTGCCCTGTGGTGTTTTTACTGTTCCTCGTGGCTGAGTCTCCTAGAGATTTTGCCCTTTCTCTAAGGAGGGAGGAGCACTGAATGGGAGAAATGCTTATTTCATGGTGCTTTGTGGGGGTTTATTTCAGCTCCCCAATTACTTTATTATGCTATTTTTTTCACCCCATGGTGTCCTTGGAGGGTTCTGAGACCTTTCGTTGATTTTAAACTTAAAGGGATGGTAATATTTAATTTTAATAGCAGCTTTGATAGTTCAGCATAATGAATAGTACTGCTGCCTGATGCTCTTATTCTTCAAAACTGTTTAGTTATGATGTAATTAGATGCTGAAGTTGATCGCTCATGTCCCTTTTGCCGGTCCTACGGGTTTCAGTTTGAGATCCGACAGCAGATCACAATAAGGCTCTTCAGTTAGTATTAGGAAAAACATGCCCTCCTTCAACTAGGAAAAAGAGAGAATCTCCTGACTTTCTTCCCAATAACAATCTTGACCAGATCCTTATGGATGAAAAGGAAAACTCCAGATAACATATTTTTCATTAATACAGAGCTGAGTGAGAAGGCTAAACTTATGCCCTTTAACATCTGTGGCGCCAGAGTAATGGGCTTCACCCCTTGCTTTTGACCCCCAGTGTCTCACGTTTGGTGAAGAACACTGCTCTTTCCCTTGCGGACACACTGGACTCAAGGATCAGGCTGAGATGTGGCATGATTCTTTACTCAAGGCCAACTTTGCATCCACAGGGGGAGCGCTGAGGGCCTAGTTTTGCCTCTGCTTGGGTCAACAGGGCAATTGTATGGGTAGAATAGCTGTAAGGGTTTGCCTTTTCACCCTGTTTGAGCTAGTGCGCTCTCCTTACCTTGTCTTATCGTCCTCTGTGCCGACTGGAGTATGACAGCTTATTACCCAGCTAGCCCTTTTCTCTAATTCTCGATTATTCGTGCTAGTTGCTGGTGGTTATCCGAGTATTTTGTATCTGAGTTCTCTGTTACACTTCTGTCTAATTTTTTTTACCTTGCTCTTCCCTTCCATTTTTGCCTCTTGATGCCCCTGTTCCCTCTGCTTATTTGTGACCATTCTGTTTGCTTCTCTGATATCCCTATTTTCTCCAGTTTCCTCAGCTTGTTTTGACCATTGTCAGTGCCTCTATTTTCCAGAGCACCCCGGTGTACTACTTACCTCTCTGATTTGGGTTCCCTTCTCTTGGACGTCCCTGTGGCCACTTGGAGAATTCTCTGTTTGATTTCTGCACATACCCCGGGGCACTTCTAGCCTCGCTTTGAGTACCTACTCTGTTCGGCCTTGATGTGTGCCGCGTTCTGCCAGGTACATGCACTCTGTTTTCCTCATTGTGTTCCCCTGATGATATTTCACCTTAGGTTTTTTCCCGTGGCCTAGCTTGCATTTGTTGTGCAAGCTGTTCCCCATGTAAGAGCTTGGGGCCGTCTCAGATTTGCGACTGGACAGGATCCTTTCGACAGGGTAGTCTGTTTGGTTTGAGGCCCATCCCCTGGGGTGCCAGACCTGTCTTCCCCAGGGATCTCTTTGTGGATTAGGCTTAGTGGTTGGGCTGTCCCAATAGGTGGAGGCCACACTTGTGCTGTTAAATTGTGGTCTGTCTGCTATAAAGCAGGATACTGGGTGTCTCTCTTCTTTGTTGATGGCTTCAATGGGACTATATCCCACAGGTTATTAGCAGTACTAGCCCACTGGTCCATAAGTTATGCATTGTGACATCCCTAGGGAGGACATGCTGATTCTGAGAGAGAGAGAGAGATAGATAGATACACACTGAAGGAGCACGTATAGAACATCACTGGGTGGGTCATAAACTATATAATAACATACAGTGGTGCTATGTACCTTCAAAACATCATGAATACTAAAAAAGAAGTAGAAGATAGGGGGAAATGGAGAAAAGCTAGGTACTTGATAATCACTCACACTAGTATCAAAGTAACCATGGAAATAATCAAAATATATTGAAAGTATCAAAAATATATTTATTACAGATAATTACAAACATAATATGCAGTAAAAAGTAATGTGGTATACACCCATCCCCAAAGTAGAAGCATACAACAGCATCATAAAAACAGCAACATAGCGTAAAGCCACTCCTAAGACCACCCATGCATATGTAATATGGGACTGGATAATATCAAAATCAATAGTGCAATCATCCCAGATAACGAAACGATGATAATCACTATGACTATGTCACTATGACTATGACACACTCACCATCCCAGTATCCTGACATCTACCTTAACTAAATAAAGCCTAAACAGTCTCAATGAAAAGCAGCAGCAGCAACTAAAGGGTTAATACAAGTCCGTACTTAGGATAAATGATAGTAAAGATGTTATAAAAAGCATATCCAGTCTAAAATGATCTTCTGTAATTCAATGAATCTATAACGGTCCCATTAGAAGCCGACAGCGATAGTTAAATAGTTAATATTCATCCATACATAAGATAATGTTAATGGCTGGCATTAAGGCAAGCGTGTCCAGTTATTAATAACAAAGCTGATGCAGTTACGCAGAGCAAAAGCGAATATATCCTTATAAGTGAAGTAGAAGATATAGTTATAAAGAGCTCTGTATAGCAAAATAAACAGATATTGCAGGGTGTTATGGGTTAGTTACGTTTGAGTCATAAACAGCTGAGTCTGGTGTCCTCTATACCACGGTAGTTACTCCTCACCATTTCTAAAATGTTAGTGATGTCAGTGAGGTGTTACATCTACCTTCCTGTAGGCATCACTACACCACTCACAAGCTGTGTTCACCCTTCATAATGCTGCTGTTGCTTCTGTCTGTTATGCAATACGGATCATAATTCTTCTATCCAGACAAATCATCTCTATGGACGTGTTCACTCATGCATTCTGACAGTCCACTTCACATATGCAGGAAGGCATCTTTATACGCCAACGTGTTTCATCTTGTTACGCAGAACTTTGTCAAGGCAAGTTAGCGGCATATCAATGGGAGATCTATTTAACACCACATCCACCGGAAGTCACCTCCCACAATTCCAATGCCAGCCAGGTGCAATTTAAAATGATATATCCAGTCCAATATGTTAACCCTAACTATTCCAATAAACCTATCAGACTTGTATCACTATAATAAATCTCTAAATATTTCTATACATCAATACTCCAAAATACTCATTATATATATATATATATATATATATATATATATATATATATATATATATATATATATATATATATATACCATATTAACATATTTCAACATCACAAATGTTAAATTTAATGTCTGAAGACAAAGGCTGATACCAGTCCGACCTCCTGCACACTAAGGCCCGGTTTCATCAAACTGCGGGAAGAGCTGCGATAATTGATGGATACCTTCTGGTATTCGTCATTGATTTTGCGTGTTTCCCTGCTTTGCATATGTGAAGCAGGGAAACTTGCGTAAATTGGTCAGTCATGGGTAAAAAAAACACATATACGCATACGTGAAAATGTGTATGCATGTGTTCACCCCATGCATTCAGATGGATACGCCAGCTTGAAGCTGTCGTATCACATTTGTGGATCTATCTGGCCATCACTTTTTGAAGAATAAGCGATGGCCAGATACAATCCAAAAGTTGTTGAATGTGCGAATGGTCAATACGGAGAGAAATCCTCTGTTTCTCCTGGGTATTAATCCATTCGCACCTTTATGAATCCAGGTCTAAAAAGGAACGCAACACATAATGAAACAAGATGTCACTCACTCCTCCAGCACCCAAAGGGTGCTCATAAAAACATATGAAATTTTAAATCCTCATTCATACCCTGAGGGGATACTGTCCCGAAGGTATAAATCCATCTTGCAGAAGACTTCTGTCGTAATCACCCCTTCTAATATTTCTTGCAACATGATGTGTTCCAGCCACCTGTAAACCATTGACATTTCCAATATGAAATTCTAAGAAATGTCTCTCAAACAGACTTTCTAAATTTTGTTTTTCTATATCTCTTTTATGTTCTAATATTCGCCCCCTTAATTGTCTAATAGTCTTACCTACATAGATCATGTTGCAAGGACATTTTAATATATAAACAACTCCCTCTCATATTACAAGTTTTATTAACTGTAAAACAAACACTTTTATGCCATTATAATTCACAAATGTCTTGATTTGATCAACAAATTTGCAAGCACTACAGGTCCCACATTTAAACATTCCCTTGATCTGACTCTTCTCCAACCATGCAGTATTAGATTCTGATCTTACATACTGATTTTTTCTAGTTTATCACAAAGGTTTGGGTGCTCTTTTGGCTACAATTGCTGGACTGTCTCCAGCTATCTCTCTCAAAATGTTATTACTAGTGAGAAGATGCCAATGTTTGGTCAAAATTCCACATAACGAATTCCAGTGTGCTTCAAACCTGGTGATAAACCGGACCCTTTTATCTTGAGACTGTATATCCCTATTTTGACACAATGCTTTCTGATAACCCTTCTTCAGAAGTCCAAATGTATATCCCCTCTGCAATAGTCTAGAGGTTGATTCTTGGGCTTGTATCTTAAAATCTGAAATATCACTACAATTTCACCAAAGGCGCACATATTGTCCATAGGGTATTCCTTTGATCTGTGATGGCAAATGAGGACTATCTGCATGTAAAATTGCATTACTCGAAGTGGGCTTACGGAATGTTCTCGTCCCCAAGGTACCATTGTCCCTGAAAAATCCAGAAAGTCCACCTCCTCCAAATGAACATGTTTAGGCTTTATTTAGTTATGGTAGATGTCAGTGTACTGGGATGGTGAGTGTCATAGTCGTATAGTGATTATCATCATTTCGTTATCTGAGGTGATTGCACTATTGATTTTGATATTGTCCGGTCCCATATTACATATGTATGGGTGGTCTTGGTAGGAGTGGCTTTACGCTATGTTGCCGTTTTTATGATGATGCATGCTTCTGCTTTGGGGATGGGGGTATACCACATTACTTTTTACTGCATATTATGTTTGTAATTATCTGTAATAGATAGTTTTTTGTTACTTTCAATATAGTTTGATTATTTGTATGGTTATGTTGATACTGCTGTGAGTGCTTATCAAGACCTAGCTTTTCTCCATTTCCCCCTATCTTCTCCTTCTTTTCTGGTATACATGTTGATTCTGGTAGCCAGCATTATGGAAGCCAATGCTTATATTACTGATGCTCTTTTATTAATACGCCCAGATTTTCAGTACTCTTAACAGGTCAAGTGTACTGGTGCATCGGAAAGGATCAAAGTGGTCCTTAACTTTCCTGGGCCGCTGGTCCTTAAAGGGGATCTATCACCCCTATACAAGTTTCTCTTAAATGTTGTGTTATATAGCGATTATGATGAATACTGTATTACTTTCTTGTTTTAAAAAGCTATTTGGCTGAAATTTAATAATTAAATACTGCCATCGCCCTACTTCCAGACAGACTGATGTTACCTGCTCTATACCGCAGTCTGTCACTCTGCCTCTGCTCCCCTCCATCTATCCAGCCTCCTCCGATGACAGAGGCTTTATGCATGTAAGCTGGAGCATTCTCATTGGCCAGAGATTGCTCCAGCTTACAGGCAGAAAGCCTCTGTCATCGGAGGAAACTTGTATATGGGAGATAAATCCCCTTAAACCCCTTAAGGACCGGCACGCGTGGCCGGGGCTTTTTTTTTTTTGTACTTCTGGTTCAGGGCGCCGGGAGCCCTGAACTCCATGACGTGCCAAGACTGTCATTGGTCCTTAAGTACCAGACCACCGTGACGGTCCTGGTTAATGTGAAAGAGATTTAAATTTTAGGCATGTGGTATAACACCATATTCAGTACAAATTAATATAATTGGGGGCATTTTTTTTAGATGCACTAATTGTGTACGAATCATGAGGAAAACCTATGAATAATTTTCCACTCCCCCTTCCTTTTTTTTGTATTATTATCAATCTAAATGATGAGTTGTGTATATAAATATGGCATCAAAAGAAGACCCTGGTTATGTATACAAACAGTGTATAATTTGTGTGGGTGAACTAAATGAATTGATGTGAAAATGTGATTGGGCAACAGACATACTAAAAAGACCATAACCGATTATGTACTGTAGTGTAAAAAGCACTTTATCAAGTGGTTAAATATAATTGCCCCCTGTTTGACTCCTATAGTGCAGCTGGTTTGCCCCAGGTGTGTACTATCATCTGTTTATGCAAATGGACTTTCATGTATTTCCTTACTTTGTGAAAACCTCTACGCTGGGGCAGGTGTATTTTTTTGTTTGGGGGATCTTGTCAATTAACTAATTTAAAAGTGATCTCATTTCTGTTAATTTCAATAAAAATATATATATTTTTTTACTTCAGAATATAGAGAGAAAGAAGAAGAAATTGCCTTGATGAAATCTTCATATGAGAAGAGTATTAACACTGAAAGAACACTCAAAACACAGGTAACAATGGCTTCAATTAAAGGGATAGTAATGTTTCAAACTAAAAGCAGCTCCAATTAATCTTCATAGTATTTGAGCCACAGAGTGTTATTTCAGTACAGTCAGAGTTGTAGTTCTAGAGTAATTGAATGATAAAGTATCCCCCTCCCGCCCCTTTTACCTAGTGTATGCCACCTCCCCTCAGATGTGGAATCTGGTCCACAGACCTGACAGCTCACATCAAGGGACAATCTTCTTACTGTGAAAACAGTAACACACACACCCTTGACAGGTTTTTCTCTGTCGTCCAATATAGGTTACTGGTAACTTTGGGTAGGCGATCCGCCCCTTTAATTGTAGGCAGGAACAATTCTAGAATTATATGGAGGGGGTGGATCATACCTTCCCTCCTTGGCTGCAGCTAGCGAACGAGCTCCAGAAAGATTTGTTCCTTGATGAAGATAACACAGGCAAGAGAACAGTTCTGCTATAGCTTTAGACGTTTTTTATTTTTCTGTTAGAAATGGAATACCACCATTAGGCGGGTTACCATAGCTGACAACGCACTTACGTGTGGTTAGCTCCGTGACCTGGTGCTTTTTGTGGACCTTAAGCCCTGGGGGAAAATCTTGGCTACAAGTTCTTTCCTCAGGAGTTGCCCACAGAGGCTTCTTCTTAAAACATGGTGATCTGAATACAGAAGATCTGAAGGAAAGGTGATCAACCCTTTGAGTGCTGCAGGTCCACATGTCCCACAGTGCTCCACTGCACAGGGGTTTTTCCTTGGGAGTTCCTTTTGCACACTCCTGCACTCATTGGGGCTATCTGTATGCTGGGTGTTTTGGAGCAGGTTTATGTGGTACTTAACCCTTTAGCTGATGGTTTGGCATTCATTTGGGGGTTTTCTGATACTTTTCCTACTGGTTCAGTGTTTTTAGGTATCCTATAACATGTTCTAGTGATGTTTCATGTCTTTTAATTTTACACCTTCAATTTTGTAAAAAATAGAGTTCGGGTGCGCTTTACCGCATAGGAGCCATTGCTCCATTCACTCCTATGGGACTGTACAGTTTGGGACATATCTCTGCAACAGTTTAACCTAACGACTTCAGAAATGGCTTATTCTTCTTCTCTGCCCTTGCTCGGTCATCTGGTTCATGTTTCCAGTGTGTTGGAGGGCTCGTGACTTCGTGCACTTTTGGGGTACTTTTTCTGGGAAAACTGCATTTACCCTGAGTGCTTGCTTTGCACGCTTGTTTCTGATTGTCTCCCGCCGCGGCAGCCATTTTCTGCTATTTCCAGAAAGAGTATCCTATGTAGGGCTTGCATTCTCCCTCTCTCCTCTGCTGATTAAACCTTCGCCTGCCAGATAAGTCTAAATTAGCGATTTCTGGGGTGAAACTTTAATCCTACACACTGTAATTGGGTGACTTATTATACTGTAAAGTTATTGACACTGTGAGAATGTCTATACCTTGGAGCTTGGGGCCAGACCTAAGACTAAGGATGCTGGGGTCTCTGTATCCCCTATTAAGCATTGCTCTTCCTGTCATTCAGGGTTACCTAGAGAATTCTCAGGTCATTTATGACCAGCATGTTCTGAAGTCACTGAGAGTCTTCCAGGGACCTCCAGCCATGCATTAGAGCCAGTTTGGGTTCAAGAGTTCAAGGCTGCTACTAGGGACCTTAGGTCCACACTGCAACTCTTTCCATCCTAGTTACAGGTGGTCTTCCATTCTTGGCAAACCACCTCCTCCGTCAGGTCTTCCCTGCCAAAACCTCAGGGTGTACCTGACGTGTCAGATTCCTCTGAGGAGGAACTGCTGGTGGATTCAGAGGTTGAGGAATGTTGTGCGCTGGGCTCCTCTCAGTTTTTTGGGGATCCTTTTGAGGTGATCCTGAGCCCTCGGCTGAGGGGCCTGATCAGGGCTGTTTTGAATACCCTTAACATTCCATTAGTGCAGGAGGCTCCTTCTGACTCTTCTGATATATTTCAGGAGCCTAAAAAGCCCCTTACTTGCTTTCCACCTAACCCCACGCTTGACCGCCTTGTGTCTGAAGAGTGGAAGTCACCAGACAGATAAGTCTGTCTCCAAGATATTTGCCAAGCTTTATCCCTTCTCTGAGGCTGTGCTTGCTCAGTGGGTTCATTTTCCCCCAAAGTGGATGCTCCTATCTCCAGGCTATCTAAGTCTACTGCCTTGACAGTGTCTGATGTGTATGCTCTAAAGGACTGGACTGACAAGAAACTTGAGGTCTCCCTCAAGTCCATCTTTGCCACTGCTGGTACTGCCATGCATCCAGCATTTGGGCCATTGCGGTCTGGACTGAACAGCTCACCCTTGCTATTTGTCAGGGTGCTCCTACTTCGGATATGTTGCGCCTCCTTGCCAACATTTCTGAAGCTCAGCACTATGTTTCTGCTGCCTTAGTTGATGCCATCCGTTTGGTGGCTAGGGTTTCCACCATGTCTGCGTTTGCCAGACGGGCTCTTTGGCTCAAGATCTGGTCTGCTGACACTGCTTCCAAGAAAGCATTGCTCTCCTTACCTTTTCAAGGCACTTCTTTGTTTGGGCCAGATCTTAAGGATCTGATCAATGAGGCCACGGGTGTAAGAGTACCCTTCTACCCTTGGTCCCTAGGAAGAAAACGCCGCTTAAGCGTAACTGGTATTTTCGTTCATTTCAGAACGAGACACGTCCGGCGAACCAGACGGTTCCTTCAGGTCTGCATACCTCCTCCGAGCTCAAACAGCAATGGAAGCCCAAGGTCTCCTCCAGGCCCAAGGCTTCCAAGCCTCCTTCGGCATGACTCACCGAACCCGGGGCCACACCCTGCTGTGGGTGGTCATCTGCGCCACTATCACAGCATTTGGGAGGATTCAGTGGCGGACCCATGGGTTTTACAAGTGGTGACGGAAGGGTACAGGATCCCTTTCGTCTCTCTTCCTCCCTTTTGCTTCTTTCCTTCTCATACCCCTCAGGGCGCAGAGAAATGCCGTCTGTTCGGAGCTATTCAGGCTCTTCTGGACAAGGATGTTCTAGAGCCAGTTCCAGTTCACGACAGAGGTGTATGAGTTTTTACTCAAACCTCTTTGTGGTCTCCAAGAAGGATGGTGGTTGTCGTCCCATTTTGGACTTGAAGGATCTCAATTCCTTTGTGACCTGGACTCATTATCACCAGGAGTCTCTACGGACAGTGATTGCTGCCATCCCCCGGGGGGATTCATTGCTTCCCTGGATCTTCAGGATGCATATTTACACATCTCCATTCATCCAGAGAGCCGGCAGTATCTCTGATTTGCCTGCGCCTGGGGGCATTTTCAGCTCTTCCATTTGGTCTGACGACAGCTCCTCAGGTCTTCGGCTGTGTCCTGGGAGCCTTAGTGTCAGTCCTCCACCGGGACAGCATCAGAGTTACTCCATACATGGACGACCTGCTTCTGAAGGCACCCTCTGTGGAACTTCTTCATCAGCAGGTTCAGCAATGCATTCATGCTCTCGCCCATCACGGGTGGATCATCAACTTGGACAAATCAGATCTTGTTCCATCCCAGCTTCTGGTCTTCCTGGGCCTCCTCTTCGATAACCAGAAGAGCATGGTGTTGGTGTTTCTCACGGACGAGGTGGCTCACCAGATCGCCCACAGGGTTTCTGCGGTCCTGGCTTAGAATCTAGTTCCAGCGAAGAAGCTATCCTCTCTAGTGGGGAATTCATTTCCATCATAGAAGCAGTACCGTTTGCCATGGCGCACACCAGGGAACTCCAGAGGTTTGTGATCCAGGTGTGCAGGGGTCAGCCGCACCTTCTGAAGATGTCTGTGTCCCTCCCCCTTCATGTGGAACTGAGTTTGTCGTGGTGGCTAGACCTCTCCAATCTGCTGAAGGTCAAGTCCTACCTAGTATCCTTCTGGACCACGGTGACTACGGATCCCAGCCTCTCTGGCTATGGAGCGGTCCTGGGTCGCTGAGCGCTCAGGGTCGATGGTCTCTGGAGGAATCTCTCCTTCCCATCAGCATATTGGAGCTTCGGGCGATATTCCATGCCCTTCGTCATTGGACATCTCAGCTGGAAGACTCCCCAGTCCGGGTACTGTCCGACAACGCCACAGCCGTGGCTTACATCAACAAGCAGGGCGGAACAAGAAGTCTTGCTGCTTGGTTAGAGGTCAACGCTATTTTGTCCTGGGCAGAGGAACACGTTCCTTCCATATCCACAGTGCACATCCCAGGCGTAGACAACGTCATGGCGGACTTCCTCAGTCGGCACACAGTGGAGAGTGGGAACTTCACCCAGAGGTGTTCACCCTCATTGTTCAGAAGTGGGGTCTTCCTTACATTGACCTAATGACGACAAGACACAACAGTAAGGTTCCAAGGTTCTGCTTTCGATGGAGGGACCCTCTAGCTCTGGCGGTGGATGCCATGTCCATTCCTTGGTTATTTTCTCTGGCCTACATCTTTCCTCCCCTCCCAATGTTGCACATGGTGTTACGGAAACTACGATTTGAGCGCTGTCCAGTCATTCTGATTGCTCCGTACTGGCGTCGCCAAGCTTGGTTTCCGGAGCTTCTGGATCTGTCAGTGGCGGAGCCATTCCGGCTCCTTTGCCGTCCGGATCTTCTTTTACAAGGTTACCTGTCTAAGGAGGATGTTCATCGGTTAGTTTTGACGGCTTGGAAATTGAATCCTCAGTATTGAAGAAGAAAGGGTTTTCTTCTGGCATGGTAGCTACCATGCTCAGTGCCTGCAAGCCTGTTTCTTCCAAGATCTACCATCGTGTCTGGTCGATCTTCCTATCTTGGTGTGCTTATAAGGATCTGTCTCAGGAATTTGATCTGCCTACGGTCCTGGCCTTTTTGCAGGACGGTGTGGATAAGGGCCTCAGTTTGAGTTCCCTTAAGGTTCAGACGTCTGCTCTCTGTTGTTTTTTTTTTTCAGAGGCGCGATGCCATCCTTCCTTATGTCAAGGTTTTCTTCCAGGGCATTGCTCATTCTCATTCTGCCTTCAAGAATCCTGCTCCTCAGTGGGATCTTAATTTGGTTTTGAGCGTTCTTCAGCGCCCTCCATTTGAGTCTTTGGCTACTATTCCTCTACGCCTGCTGATTGTGTCTGTCCGCCATGTTGCGGAGTTACATGTTCTGTCCTGTAAACCACCCTATTTGGTGTTTCACAAGGACAAGGCGGTGCTTCGCACCTTTCAGGAGTTCCTCCCCAAGGTGGTTTCGGAGTTCCACATCAATCAGGAGATTGTGGTGTCCTCTTTCCGCCCTGACCCCACCTCTGACAAGGAGAGGGATCTCCACTTGTTACACGTGGTGCATTGTCTCAAGTTTTATGAACATCGCACTGAGTCTATCAGGCAATCAGACGCGTTGTTTGTCATTCCTAAGGGTCCTAGGGCAGGAAGACCTGCATCCAATGTGACTATTGCTTCTTGGATCAAGTCCAATATTTGTGAGCCTTATTAGCTGAGGAAGAAGCCTGTCCCTTTCAGGGTCACAGCTCATTCTACACAATCTATTGGGGCCTCTTGGGCTTACAAGAATCAGGCCTCTGCTGATCAGTTGTGCAAGGCTGCCACCTGGTCATCTGTGCACACCTTTTCGAAGCACTTTAGTGTTGATGTGTTGGCGTTGGCTGATGCCAGCTTTGGGAGGAAAATCCTGGAGGCAGTTTTGCCTGTTTAGGATTTTCTTTGGTTCTTGGCGCTTCCTTCACTTTTGAGCCCCGTTGGCTCTAGCTCAGTGTGCTGTGTAACAGTTGGGGTGTTGTTACCCCTGTTCAGTGTCCGTTGACACTATCTCTGATCTGATGGTTCATATCTGCTCTGGTGACTTTGGGGGCCTTGCGTCTGGTCCTTGCCTTACTTCCCGCCTCTAGAAACTCAATGGTTGGACATCTCAAAGTTACCAGTAACCTGTATTGGACGACAGAGAAAAGAGGATTTTAGTCTTACCTGTTAAATTATTTTCGCTTAGTCCATACAGGTTACTGGTCTCCCACCCTGTCAAGGGACCATGCTTGGCTCTCTTGTGGCACACCGTGGGGGTCCTTCGGAGTCATGCTCACAGGAGTCTTCTTTCCTTTCCACTATCTAGTCATAGTTAGTGTCTCAAATCTTTCTGGAGCTGGTTGGCTAGCTGCAGCCAAGGAGGGAAGGTAGGCTGAACCCCATGCATACAATTCTAGAATTGTTCCTGCCTACAATTAAAGGTGCGGATCACCTACCCAAAGTTACCAGTAACCTGTATGGACTAAGAGAAAAGGATGTAACAGGTAAGACTAAAATTCTCTTTTCTGTTATGCTAATTGAAGATTGCCATTCTTTGCAAGCCATCTGGACAACACCTTTCTGTTCTGAGGTGAGCAGTACACATCAGTAAAAGGGGTGGGAGGGGGATACTTTATCATTCAATTACTTTTGAACTACAGCTCTGTCAGTAGTGAAATAACACTCTCCATAATACTATGACGATTAATTGTAGTTGCTTTTATTTTTGAAACATTACTATCCGTTTAAGGTCACAGGATTTAAAGGAGCAGTAAACGTTTTTTGAATATCCATATGCTATAGAACAGGGCTGTCCAAGTCCAGTCCTCAAGGGCCACCAACAGGCCAGGTTTTAAGGATTTCCCTGATTACGCACAGGCGGGTCAGTCGAATTGAATGATCCACTGATTAACGTACCTGTGCTTAATTAGGGAAATCATTAAATACTGGCCTTTTGGTGGCCCTTGGCCCTCAAGAACTAAACTCTTGAATGCTCCAGCTTACAGGCAGAAAGCCTCTGTCATCGGAGGAGGCTGGATAGAGGGAGGGGATCAGAGGCAGAGTGACAGACTTTGGTACTGGATGTAGGGCGCAGGGCAGTATTTATTCCTTAGATTTTGGCCAAATAGTGTTTTAAAAACAGAAAGTTTTATAATATTACACCTAGTCGCTATATATAACCTACATATTAAGACAAACGTGTACAGGGGTGATAGATCCCCTGTGACTGTGATTAGAGAAGGGAGAAAGGCTTGCTGGGAGTAGAGCTGGTAATGGTGGGAGCCTTCTGTATCTTGGACACACAAACCTGCACTGAGCCTTCACATCTGATTTTTCTAATTCTCTCTGATTTCTATATATCCATAATGGCATCAGAAATCAAAGTGCTAAGGGAAAAAAATGAGTCCCTAATGAAAGATGATGACACCTGGAAACCTATATAAATAGGCCATACTTGATGATAGTTTGGGTCACAGAGTACTACTTCATAGGATAACTCAGAAGCAGAGGGTTTGCAGGACAGTAGAATGCTTACAGTAACTTGTCTTGGCCATCCCAGTGTACTTAACCCCTTAACAACTCATGACGGTCCAGGACTGTCAAGGGTTGTTTTCCGTTAAGGACCCATGACGGTCCTGGACCATCATGGAATTCCAGGCACCCCGCGCAGCTGCACACCGTTCTGGGAGCCTGGAAGTGGATGCCACAAAAAAAAAAAGGTCCGTGGTCCTTAAGTGACAGCCTCATGAGCGATCGGCCATCCTTAAGGGGATTAAGGGGTAGTGTGTAGGTAGCAGCTGATAGGTTCTTCAGCAGTAATACATAAAACAAAAAGGGGTTCTAATGGTTTTATTTAAGAAACAGATACACATTAAATTAATAGTACCACATCCATTTTTGTAAGATTCCACTGCCTATTCAGTCCTATAATACTTGAGAAAGTTTCTAATTAGGCCTCAGTTGTAACTGAGCTTGAGTCCAAGCTTTGTCTGAGGATGCCATTCTGAAGGCTTGTATTTGATAACTACTTCAGCAGTGAATTAACTGGAGACATTTCTAGAATCCAAGAGGGTAATACAATACATCAGGACTCCTGTGAAACTGAATTCTAAAAACAAAGCCCATATTCGGCCCAAACACTGAATTGAATTCTGGAATGAGGGAAGCACTTTCCCACAAACTTGCATGGAGCTCAAAGAGGAAAACGTTGGAGCCTAAAGAGGAAGAGGTGGGACCAAAAGAAGAATGGGTAGGGTTTACAAAGGAAGCGGTGGATCCTAAACAGGAAGAGGTGTGGCCTGGAGATGAAGGGGTGGGGCACATGAAGATTACGTGGTATGTGAGTTTAGTCAGCCAGGGCAGCACAAAACCTAAATACACCACTGGTTGCATTATCAGATCTTATCCCCTTGCAGTCTCAAAGGTCTATTTTAGGGAGTGGGGCGGTGTTGCACACCCCCTCTGGTGGCTGAAGGTAATTGGTGGCTTATTATAGGGTTTGAGGTACCTATAAGACTAAACAATGATCTCTAATGAACTGTTATTAAAATTGTCCTCAATGTGTACTATCGTTCAGCAGCAGGTTGTAGTAAATGCTTGTAAATTGACCAAGCTATGTACATGAATGAATGGGAAGACTTTGAGGGTTTAGTTTGTTCTTACCACCCATCAAATTATATATTCTTATGTGTATATACAACTGTCAGTGTTTGATATCTAATGCTCATTGGCATACTTCAGTCTAATTATTTTGCTCTTGATTATTGAGGATTTAAAAAAAAAAAAATATTCAGATAGACCTGTAATTCTCTCTTTGTGAATTTATTTCAGGCTGTGAATAAACTTGCAGAGATTATGAACAGAAAAGATTTCAAATTGGACCGAAAGAAAGCAAACACGCAAGATTTGAGGAAGAAAGAGAAGGAAAACCGAAAGTTACAACTTGATCTGAACCAGGAGAAAGAGAAGTATAACCAGATGGTAACAAAGTACCAGAAGGAGCTGGATGACATGTTGATGGTAAGGAAAAATTCTCAAGTCCTCTGTTTATTGGTATGATTGACTCAAAATACTGAAACTAATATGCTATCCTTTTTTTGTTAGCCCTTTTTAGTGCTACATGCATTGCTCCCATCCCTGGCACTCAAAGCATTGAGAGACTTTGGGGCTATTGATTTTGTTCTGATTTAATGGAAAAGCAATGATTTATTTTCACTCAGAGCAGTTAAATAGACTGTGATGTTATCCATTGCACAGAAACCAAATGAACCGTAGTGGCTTTGAGCAATACAAGAAAGACTAGCAGCCAGTGCAGCAAATATACCGCTAGACCCTCTCTAGCATTCAGTGGTTTGAAAGTCCCATTTAAATCAATGGAAATGTAGGGAATTTGTATTTGTTCCCACTGGTGCAATAGCTTCATCCCCCAGAATTACTCCTTTATGCATATGGACCATGGTATTAAACTTAGAATGTACTTCATACAACAGACCACATAGTTCTCAAAGTGCATTCCAAAAGGGCAGAGACAGTCCAGGTTATAGGGATATCCCTGCTTTTCGCCAGCTGGATCATTCAGAAACACTGAACAAATGATCTGCCCCGGTGCAGAAGCAGGGATATTGCAAAAATCTGCACAGTCTCTGCTACCTAGGAATGTAGTTAGAGAACCTGCCATACTACAACTTACACAGATCTTTCCGAATCACCTGAATGTTAGGCATTTTCTGTTTGTATAACTTTATTTATATGCTGCCGCATAGTGTACGCAGCTCCTTACAACAGTAGTGTGTTACAATAAATACATTAAGGTAAATAAGTGTCTAAATCATAGAAACAATAGGAAAGAGGCCCCTGTCCTAAGGATTTTACAGTCTAAATGGGTAATAGGAGTCAGAACAGAGGGTAGAGGGTGTCAAGTGAGTTCAACTGCTGATTTTGCCAAAAGGTGGTGCATGGCACTAGCGCTTCAGAAGATAGGATTTCTGGGGTAGATTTAAAGGCTGAGGGTGATAGTTCTAGACGTAGGGAGAGAGGCATGGAGTTCCATAGGTAAAGAAGAGTTGTTTGCAGTGTGGTGCATCTGTCCTTAAAGGGTTAAACAAATAGGTTTTGAGTTGTTTAGATTTATTATTTGGGCTGTGACGTGTATGTTAATTGGATGTCATTCTGTGTTGAAGCTACTTCTCTGAATCCCTATAACTCTCATATACTTTACACCACCCTTCGTTTTCTCTCTTCTCATCCTCCTCCTCCTCCTCTCTTTCACAGTCTATAACACTTTTTAACCCCTTAAGGGGGTGGGCCGCACTAGAGGATCGCAGCCCTTTTTTCCAAAAAATATTTGATCTGTGATCACAGCATGATCATGCTGCAATCTCACAATCTTCCGTGATGTGCCAGGACCACCACCTGTCCTTAATGTCTGGACACATGTGACTGTCCTGGCACATCACATGTCCTTAACCCTTTGAGTGCCAGAGGTATCAATGCATTCTGTACCCTTCTGGCACTCAAAGGGTTAAGGGGTTAATCTACTGAAGAAATGTGGGAGGACTCCAATTACTACAATTGTATTGTTTATTTAAATGTTGATAATGTGATCTCCCTCTCCAGATTTCCCACACAGCTGTCATTATTTAGAAGGAGATACATAAAGTTGAGAGAGGTCTTCCAGTAAGAGAGATTTCCAATTCCTGTGTTTTTTCTGTTGACCCTCTGAATCTAGACAACTTGAGAAAAAGGGCTCTCCATAGAATAACATAGGAATTGGAGACATTCTTCTCACTGGCGTGATTTTACTCACCTTAGTGCATCACTCCCTAGAGTGAGAGGGATCCACACATACCTTCTTTTCATGCCGGAACATTTGTTGTAATAATTGATCACTGGTAGGAAAACATGGGGACTCTCTCAAGTGTGCCCCATGTGGCATCCGCTGCATTTCAGGGAAACACTGGGACAGTGGAACCTCCTCTGTCTGTTCGTAAGAGCAGGTCAACCTGCTGTAGAGCCATGAAATTGGATACACTGCTCATTTTTTAGATTCATAAATACCGGCTTATATGATCCATTGATTTCTGCTCATAAATCTGTACATTATAAGTGAAAAGTTTGCATTCGTGAAAAACACAAGTCTCCAGATATGTAGAGGTTGTCAGATTTTGACTGTTAAAGATTTATGTATGTACTATATAAAGTATTGTATGTTCATACAATTATATCTATGATTCAGCAATTAACTGAAGAAAGCAACAACAAAAATGAGCTCCAGATGCAGCTTGACAGTAAAGAAAGTGACATTGAGCAGTTGCATGCCAGGCTGGCAGACCTCCAGCTGCGGATGGATTCTACCAGCGTTGCTAGTTTGCAGCCTGATGAAACAGATGGTGTAATAGGTGGTAAGTATGAATCAGAGCCACACATTCTGAACTTTAGAGGTTTTCGTTTTCTGAAGTGCGTAGATTAGAGGGTAACATTGAATTGTTTGACTTGTAACCAAAGTGGAGTGCACCAGTGATGAAGCACTGACAGTGGTGAACGAGATGGTGTGTAATGCAAGTTTGTTTGGTTTATTTGGTGTACTGTAGTACCCTGGGGTGCAACCAGTTGCTCTGGAGCCTTTTGTGTGCCTCAGTGGCTTCTCATACTGCACACTACTCTGTTCCTTGGTACAGTGGAAAAGGAGATCTCCTAACTCATCATATGTCCTGTATTCACCCCAAAAAGCAAATGTCCTCTTTATTTTGCCTCTGAAAATACCTCTCTTTATGCTTTCTGTTGAACCTTAAAAGGAACATAAAACCACCTAATAAGAATCCCCATTTTCCTTACTATGGCCAGAAATTCATAATGTCCCTTCTGAATTTTTACCTTGGTCCTTGATTTAAAGTGGAATTGTCACTTTAAAACAGCTTCAGGCATTTTCAGTCCTGGATGTCTGTCATCCATGGGAGCCGACATGACAATTACAAGCAGGACCAGAGAGTTGCTCAATGCATTGTCCGCCCTTCAAGGCTTAAGTACGCACATGAAGTACTGTGCCAACTTCAGGAGATAACTGTAACAAAGGCACAAGGGAAACTTTCATACAGATCTTTAAGATTTTGTGACCATAGTAAGGTAAGTGGGCACTTATTATGAAGCATTGTGGAGGGATGGGGTTAATCCAAGGGGTTGATGTATTTTTTTTTTTTTTCTTCCAACCTCCTGTTTTCAAGATAGGTGGACCTGAGGGTCACATATTGAGGCCCTTGGAGTGAATCTGGTTGCCTGTCACTACTGTATATCCTCCAACTTCTGCTCTGTTCTCTCAATACTAATGGCGGTCTGTAGAAAGCACTAACCAGAAATGCTAATACACACACTGCACCCCTCTTAACTCGGCTACACCATGAATTGTGATCACACTTAACACCCTCATGTGGCATCCTAAGTCCAAAAACCTGTGATATGGAGTTGCAATATGAAGAAACAAATGTATCCGCACTAGAAGAGCATTCAATCCAGTTTCAGTCTCATCCATTGTGGAACATAGGAACCATGAGAGTAAAAAGTATTTTCCCCCACCAATTAGACACAGTTTCAAGTGTCCTGTCCGGAGACAGTAGTGATATTTTCCTTATTTTTTTGTTGCTTACGTGGGACTTTTCATTAGGCAGACTTTTAATCCCTGTCCCTCACGGTTGGATATGGAACAGGGAGCAGACCTCGAGTTCTTTCCTCAGGAGTTGCCCACCGAGGCTTCTTCTTAATACATGGTAGTCTGAAGACAGTTCTGCAGGAAAGGTGAGTGCTGCAGGTCCACATGTCCCACAGTGCCCCTCCACACAGGGGTTTTCCTTTGGAGCTCCTGTTGCACACTCCTGCACTCATTGGGTCTATCTGTATGTCTGTTGGGTGTTTGGAGCAAGTTTCTGTGGTAACTTAACCCTTTAGCTGCTGTTTTTTGCTGTTTTTTGGGGGTTTATTGGCACTTTCCCTACTGGGTTCAGTGTTTTTTGGGTCTGCTAACATGTTCTAGTGATGTTTCATGTAATTTTAATTCACAATTTCAACTTTGCAAAATTAGTGTGCTTTTACCGCATAGACGCCATTGCTCCATTCCTTCTATGGGACTGTATATTTTAGGACAACAACTGCTCAACGTAGCGACTTCAGAGATGGCTCATTTTAATTGTCTGCCCTTGCTCTGTCATCCGGTTACCGTTTTATGTGGTTTGGAGGCTCAGGGGGCTTCGGGCACTGTTGGCGTCCTTTTTCTGTGAAAACTACATTTCCCACGAGTGCTTGCTTCACACGCTCGTTTCTGATTGGCTCCTGCCGCGGCAGCCATTTTATGCCTTTTCCTGAACGAGTATCCTACGCACGGCTTGGACTTTCTCTCTCCTCTGTAGATTAACCCTTCGCCTGCCAGATAAGTACATTTTAGCAATTTCTGGGGTGAAATTTTAATCTTACTGTATTTGGGTGATTTCTTATACTTTAAATGTTTTGACACTGAGAATGTCTAATCCATTAGAGCTTGGGGCCAGGCCTAAGACTAAGGATGCTGGGGTCTCTGTGTCCCCTATTGCACTTTGCTCCTCATGTCATTCAGGGTTACCTAGAGAATTATCCGGTCATTTATGCCCAGCATGTTCTGATGTCCCTGAGTCTCTCCCAGGGACCTCCAGCCATGCATTAGAGCCAGTTTGGGGGCAAGAGTTCAAGGCTGCTACTAGAGACCTTCGGTCTACATTGCAACTCTTTCTATCCCAGTTACAGGGGGTCTTCCACTCCTGGCAGACCCCTTCTTCCATCAGATCTTCCCTGCCGAAACCGCACGGTGTACCTTATGTATCAGGTTCCTCTGAGGAGGAACTGTTGGTGGATTCGGATGTTGAGGAATGTTCTGCTGTGGGCTCCTCTCCGTTTTTTGGGGACCCCTCTGAGGTGAATCCTGATCCCTTGGCTAAGGGCTCGATCAGAGCCGTCTTAACTACCTTAAACATTCCCTTAGTTCAGGAAGTTTCTTCGGATCCCTCAGATGTATTTCAGGAGCCTAAAAGGCCCTATACTTGTTTTCCACCTAACCCCACTCTTGACCTCCTTGTGTCTGATGAGTGGAAGTTTCCAGACAGGAAACCTATTTCCAAGAAATTTGCCAAGCTTTACCCCTTCTCTGAGGCGGCGCTTGCTCAGTGGGTTCATCCCCCTAAAGTGGATGCTCCTATCTCCAGGCTATCTAAGTCCACTGCATTGCCATATGCTGATGCTTCTGCTCTGAAAGCCTGGACTGACAAGAAGCTTGAGGTCTCCCTCAAGTCCATTTTAGCCACTGCTGGTACTGCCATGCGTCCATTGTTCGCTGCGGCATGGGTGAACTGGGCCATTGCGGTCTGGACTGAACTGCTAATCCTGGCTGTCAATCAGGCTGCTCCTACTTCGGATATGTTGTGGCTTCTTGCCAACATATCTGAGGCCCAGCACTATGTTTCTGCTGCTTTATTTGATGCCATCCGTTTGGTGGCAAGGGTTTCGACCATGTCTGTGGTTGCCAAACGAGCTCTTTGGCTCAAGATCTGGTCTGCTCACACTGCTTCCAAGAATGCTTTGCTCTCATTGCAGTTTCAAATCTTAAGGATCTGATTAGTGAGGCCACAGGGGGCAAGAGTACCCTTCTACCTATGGTCCCCAGAAAGAAGACGCCTCTCAAATGCAATCTGTTTTTTTCTTCCTTCCAGACTGAGACCTGTCCTGCGAACCAGGTGGTTCCTTCAGCTCCACGTTCCTCCTCCAAGCCCAAACAGCAATAGAAGCCCAAGGTCTCCTCCAAGGCTAAGACTTCCAAGCCTTCTTCAGCATGACTCGCCCAACCCCGGTCCCCACTCGGCTGTGAGTGGCCATCTGCGTCACTACTACAGCATTTGGGAGGATTCATTGGTGGACCCGTGGGTTTTACAGGTGGTAGCGGAAGGGTACATGATCCCTTTTGCCTTTCTTCCTCCCCTTTGGTTTTTCCCTTTTCATACGCCACATCGTGTAGAGAAACGCAGTCTGTTCAGTGGTGCTATCCAGGCCCTTCTGGACAAGGATGTTCTGGAACCTGTTCCAATTCAGGACAGAGGTATGAGTTTTTACTCAAACCTCTTTGTGGTCTCCAAGAAGGATGGCGGCTGTCGTCCCATTTTGGATTTGAAGGATCTCAATTCCTTTGTGACTCATTATCACCAGGAGTCCCTAAGGACGGTGATTGCTGCTATGTCCCTGGGGGAAATCCTTGCCTCTCTGGATCTTCAGGACGCGTATCTACACATCGCCATTCATCCAGAGTGTCGGTAGTACCTCAGATTTGCCTGCGACCAAGGGCACTTTCAGTTTTCAGCTCTTCCCTTTGGTCTGACTAAAGCTCCCGGGAGCTTTAGTATCCGTCCTCCATCGGGACAGTATCAGAGTTACTCCATACATGGACAACCTGCTTCTGAAAGCCCCTTCTGCTGAACTTCTTAATCAGCAGGTTCAGTACTGTATTCATGCTCTCACCCATCACGGGTGGATCATCAACATGGACAAGTCAGATCTTGTCCCATCCCAGAATCTGTTCTTCCTAGGCCTTCTCTTCGACACTTAGCAGAGCATGGTGTTTCTTACAGTCGAGGTGGCTCACCAGATCGCCCCCAGGGTTTCTGCTGTTCTGGCTCATGATCCAGTTCCAGCCAAGAAGCTGTCCTCTCTAGTGGGGAAATTAATCTTCACCCTAAAAGCGGTCCCATTTGCCATGTCTCACACTAGGGAACTCCAGACGTTTGTGATCCAGGTGTGCAGGGGTCAGCAGGACCTTCTGAAGATGTCAGTATCCCTCCCTCTTCATGTAGAACTGAGTTTGTCGTGGTGGCTCGACCTCTCCAATCTGCTGAAGGGCAAGTCCTTCCTGGTATCCTTCTGGACCACGGTGATGACAGATGCCAGCCTCTCCGGCTGGGGAGCGGTCCTGGGTCGTCTGAGTGCTCAGGGTCGGTAGTCTCCAGAGGAATCTCTCCTTCCCATCAACGCGTTGGAGCTTCGGGCGATATTTCATGCCATTTGCCATTGGACACCCCAGCTGGAAGACTGCCCAGTCCGGGTACAGTCTGACAATGCCATGGCCGTGGCTTACATCAACAAGCAGGGCGGAAGAAGTAGTCTTACCGCTTGGTTAGAGGTCAATGCTATTTTGTCCTGGGCAGAAGAACCTGTTCCTGCCAAATCCACGGTGCACATTCCTGGAGTAGACAATGTCATGGCAGACTTCCTCAGTCGACACACGGTGGACAGAGGAGAGTGGGAACTACACCCAGAGGTGTTCACCCTCATTGTTCAGAAGTGGGGTCTTCCTTGCATCGAATTAATGGTGATAAGACACAACCGGAAGGTTCAGATGTTCTGCTCTCGCTGGCGAGATCCTCTAGCGACGGATGCCATGTCCATTCCTTGGTTATTTCCTCAGGCTTACATCTTTCCTCCCCTCCCCATGTTGCACAGGGTGTTATGGAAATTGAGACTGGAGCGCTGTCCAGTCATTCTGATTGCTCCGTATTGGCCTCGACAGGCTTGGTTTCCGGAGCTACTGGATCTGTCGGTGGCGGAGCCATTCCGGCTCCCTTGCCATCCGGATCTTCTTCTACAGGGTTAACTGTGGAAGGTAGATGTTCATCGTCTAGCTTTGATGGCTTGGAAATTGAATCCTCAATAATGAGGCAGAAGAGGTTTTTATTCTGGTGTGGTGGCTATGCTTAGTGCCTGCAAACCTGTTTCTTCTAAGGCTTACCATCGTGTCTGGTCGACCTTTCTCTTTCTGTGTTCTGATAGGGACCTTTCCCAGGATTTTGATCTGCCTACGGTCCTGGCTTTCTTGCAGGACGGTGTGGATAAGGGACTCAGTTTGAGTTCCTTTAAGGTTCAGACTTCTGCTCTCTCTGTTTTCTTTCAGAGGCGCATTGCTATTCTTCCTGTTGTCAAGGTTTTCTTCCAGGGTTTTGCTCATACTCGTCCTGTTTTCAAGACTCCCGCTCCTCAGTGGGATCTTAACTTGGTTTTGGGTATCCTTCAGCACCCTTCCTTTGAGTTCTTGGCTACTATTCCTCTACGTCTGATGAAGTGGAAAATGGCCTTTCTCCTGGCAATTGTGTCTGTTTGCCGTGTCGCTCAGTAGCATGCTTTGTCTTGTAGACCACCCTTTTTGGTGTTTCATAAAGACAAGGCGGTGCTTCGCACTTCTCAGGAGTTTCTCCCGAATGTGGTCTCTGAGTTCCACATTAATCAGGAGATTGCGGTGCCTTTTTTCTGCCCTGACCCTACCTCTGACAAGGAGCGGGATCTCCACTTGTTAGATGTGGTGCGTTGTTTTATGTACATTGCACTGAGTCCATTACAGTCTGATGCTCTGCTTGTCATTCCCGAGGGCCCCAGTGCAGGGAGACTTGCATCCAAAGTGACTGTTGCATCTTGGATCATGTCCACTATTCGTAAGGCTTACGAGCTGAGTTGACACTTCAGTTGTTTTGTTGGGGTATCTCTTATCTAATGTTTCATATCTGCTCTGGTGACTTTGGGGGCCTTGCGCCTGGTCCTTGCCTTACTTCCTGCCTCTGGGAAACTCAATGGTTGGGCATCCCAATGTTACCAGTAACCGGTATTGGACGACAGAGAAGAGGATTTTAGTCTTACCTTTTAAATCCTTTTCTCTTAGTCCATACAGGTTACTGGTCTCCCACCCTGTCAAGCTTGGCTCTCCTGTGGCAGACTGTGGGGGTCCTTCGGGGTCATGCTCACAGGAGTCTTCTCTCCCTTCTACTATCTAGTCAATAGTTGTTGTCTTAAATCTTACTGGAGCTGATTGGCTAGCTGCAACCAAGGATGGAAGGTAGGCTCCACCCCCTGCGTTCACTTCTA
This sequence comes from Rhinophrynus dorsalis, assembly GCA_037306005.1. Classification (NCBI taxonomy): domain Eukaryota; kingdom Metazoa; phylum Chordata; class Amphibia; order Anura; family Rhinophrynidae; genus Rhinophrynus; species Rhinophrynus dorsalis. The sequence continues at coordinate 145,988,451 of CM074723.1, forward strand.
GAATTGTTCCTGCCTACAATTAAAGGGGCGGATCACCTACCCAAAGTTACCAGTAACCTGTATGGACTAAGAGAAAAGGATTTAACAGGTAAGATGAAAATCCTTTTTTATTCCTTTTTGAAGGCAAGCTTTGTAGCCACAGATGCTGACTTACGTCCTGTTTTTGCCACTAACTGGGTTACCAGGGCTATGGCCATCTGTGGTGATCAACTTTTTGATGCTATCCAATGTGATGCTGCCAAGTATGAGCTCTTCATGTTGCTCTCCAAGACCCTTGAAGCAAATGCATGGGCAGTCAAGAAACCTTTTCAAAAGTCTGTCTTACAAATGGGTCCTGGCCCATAGGTGGTCTTTTCCAGTTTTTGTACAGTGGTTCACTTTTGAAATGTTGCATACAAAATAGCGTGTGACTACAGGGTGCATTCTGCATGTCTCGATGATTAAAAGGGTGACATGAGAATCTCACATTGCAGGACAGAGCTCAATTCTCAATTCATGCCTTCAAATGTCGGCTTAAAGTCCCATCATCCTTAGCCTTAGAGAGGCCAGAGTGGCTTACTTACATACCTAACGAATAGCCACTGGGATGTTTTTGCTTGCCGCTTCTACACACTTGTCCGCTTAAGAGGGCTTCTTGACTGGACCTGAGTGCAGTGTCAGTGAATGAAAAGCCAGCTGGTATTTATGGGTAGCATCACATTGCCATGATTACCTCCAGCTTAAGAGCCACCTATATTTGTACTATGTACAACATTTTTTGTTCAAGGTCTGGTTCATGCCTACCCTGCCTTTCAGGATCCCACTCCCCTTTTGGATTTGATCCTGGTTTTGGGAGTGCTTCAGAAGCCACCTTTAAACCTCTTTCTTCAGTATCTTTGTGTCTGTTGATGCTATTGTCTGTCTATAGACAAACCTCGGGCTTCATCCTCTAAACCTCCTTTTCTTGCTTTTCACCAAGAATGGTTAGTTTTGTTTAATCCTATGGGCTTTTTGCCCAAGGTTGTTTCAGAGTTTCACATCAACCAGGAAATTGTGCTTCCTTCTTTTTGTATGGCTCATTCTTATAGTTGGAGACCTGATTCGCTTTTTGTCATTTCTAAGGACCCACGTGTGAGCTAAGCTGGGTTTAAGGTGACTGTACCCTCCTGGATTAAGACAACCATTAACCAGGTGTATGTTCTCCAGAATATATAGATTTCCTATACCCATTTGGGTCACGGCACACTCCATCCTGTGCTGGTAAAGATTCAGCCAGGTTTTTTTTTTTCCAAAGATCTCTCAGTCTGTGGTGCTTGTATAATTAACCTTCTTTCTCAGATATTAGAACCCTGTTGGTTCCTGCTTATTTGTTATTTGGTGACAATTTTAGTTTCTGTTGACATCCGATGTTCATGTTGTTCCACTTGAGTCCTGTGGATACTTTTTGGAGATGGAAGGGTTTTTTCCCCCTCTTTTTCTCTCATTGGAATTCTTTTGTCCACATTTAGAAAAAAAATGGAGGATTAGTGAACCTACCATTAAATCTCTTGTGTCTCTCATGTGGAAGACCTGACTCCCTCCCAGAGAAAAAAACTTTGGGTTGAGCTCCTGGGCGGAGGGGTCCTCTGTTAAGGAGATTTCTTACTTTTCTTTTACTTCTGTCAGCTATATCTTGGCTTTCCTATACCTTAAGGGGATAGTAATACTTTATTACTATCCCCCATATTGTACATATTTGCAAAATAATTTAATAGCCCCCAGGTTCATCTCTCAAACCTTTATGGTTTGAGAGATAACCGAAGGCAAAGTTTCCCCCTCCCTCCACCTTCCCTGAAGTTAGTGACAAAGAATTATTTCACAGAAATGGTCTTCTACATGCGCTTGCAAACCAAGCACATATAGAAGACCGTTTCAGTGAAATAATTCTTTTTAACGAACGGGATCTCTGCTCAGCTGCAGAACTGCAAGCCTGTCATACAACAGACTTCCCCTGCAGTCAGTACAACGCTGACTTCATGGGAGGGAGGGGGGAACTTTTGCCTTTGGTTATCTCTCAAACCATAAAGGTTTGAGAGATGAACCTGGGGGCTATTAAATTATTTTACAAATATCTACAATATTGGGGATAGTAATTATAATTACTATCCCTTTAAAAATTGGTGTTAGCTGGCAGGGGTAAAATACTAAGGGAAAAGGATTTAATGGTAAGTTCACTGAAATTCATTTGGTTTTGTTGTTTTTGTGTGTGCCTGTGGCCATGGACACCTGAGGATCATACTTGTTTCTGCTTTGGCTCTGTTGAGACTAGATTGCATTTTGAAGGTTTTATTCACCATCCCTGGAATCCAGGCAGAATAGCTTTGGTATATTATCATGGTCCCTGGTTGTTCCACATTGACAGTGGATAAGAGAAAAGGGGACATTTGTGTACTTCAAGTATTTTTCTTCTTGTCTAACATAGGACATCCCACAAGAGAAAAACAGGTTGTTTGAGTTCTCGGCAGGGGTAACCTTTAGGCCCTCTGTTACAGGTGACCACTTTCCTGCCTTACTTTTTCTTATGTCTTTGCTGTACATTGAAACTGAACCTACTAGACAGGGGTAAAGTTGAGCTGGGAGGGTCTTTCTGCTTCCAGAGAAATCTGTTTGCCACAAGGACTTTTAGAACATGATTTATCAGTAAGTGCAAAAAAAATCCCTGTATTTTTTGTTACTGGAATTAAAATTATCCTAACAGTCATCCTTGAAGACATCAGACAAAGTGAGGGCCAAATGTATTAGTGTCTTGTGTTCTGGTGTTCTGATCTCTTCCTGATTGGCGAGTCTGTGAATATTTTTTTATTCCAGTAATAAATATTTTATAATATGTGCTTTGATTACAGAACACCTTGTTTTTTTTCACACTGTTATCATAGACCACATGTTCATTTGCCACCTTATATCAGTCTAGGATGTTCTGTTGTGATCATTAATAAATGAATGGTATTTAGGATAACTAGAGGAACAGTGGCAAATCAAAATAAACAATGACAAGGGTAACAATAGGCAATCCTAATTTAATACAAATGTGAATGTATAAAAAGCTAATTAATTGTGATAGTTACAGATGCACATTTAATTTGATCTCCTCATTAAAGGGATAGTAATACTTAATTTTATCTTTATTTTATTTTGTAGGCATTAAAAAAACATGAAGAACGATATAAGTCTTATCTCTCAAACCTTTATGGTTTGAGAGATATTCAGAAGCAAAGTTCCCCTCCCGCCCATTTTACCTACTGTAAGCAATCTCTTCTCAGATGTGGAATCCAGTCCATAGTCCAGACAGATAACAGAAGGGGACAATCTTCTTCCTGTGAGAACAATGAAAGCCCTGCCCCCTTGACAAGTTTTTCAGGTTTTTCCCTTATCTTAATTGAAGATTGTCCTTCTCTGCAACCTACCTGGGCACCTCCCTTCTGCTCTGGCTGAGCAGTGTTACATCAGGGGGATACTTTGTCATTGAGTTACTCTTGAACTAAAACTCTGACAGAATTGAAATAACACTCTCCAAAGTCCAAATACTATGATGATTAATTAGAGCTGCTTTTATTATGAACCATTACTATCCCTTTAAAGGCACATCCTATATAATAATTCGCTAAAACGTGTATAACGACGCAGTCTTGCGCAGTAGGGACTGCCAGTGACAAGGCTGATATAGAGCGGGGCGCTCCGAAGGAGCATCCAGCTTTGTATCCGCAGCGGCGTGGGCAGTCTCTACTGAGCATGACTTCACTGCGACCGGCTGGCACTGTATCAGCCGCAGCGTGATCAGTCTCTACCGTGCATGACTGCCCCGTGACCAGCTGGCAGTGGCACTGTGGCCCGGGTAATGGGCTCTTCAACTACTTAATACATAAAATGATCTTTGGTATATAAACTTTAAATCCCCTGTAAGCCATGCTAGCATCTCTAAAACTACTTCGATTTTGGTGGGGGAAATCTAGTTTTCCATATGTGGGGGAGGGGGCATCCATTCTTTCTTTTTACAGAGCTCCTTGGCTGCTTACCATATTTCTTGATGCGTGTCTCAAATACTAATGCTGCATTGTCTGTAAATAGAATGAGACAAAGTAACAGAGGCACCTGTATATAAGAACATTAACTCTTGCCTCTCGTTACAAACATCACAAACAAAATTAACCAAATGATGTGTGAGTAGAACAGTTAACACATGCTTTAAAAAAACATGTTTGGGATTATATTTTAGGGATAAAACATAGTGTTTACAGGGTCTAACTAGTAGTGCATGATATAGATTTACATACACTTCTCTTTATGTATTTATGTCAACCAATTCCACAAATAGGTATTGGTGTTCTTTTAACGCTCTGAATGTCAGAGATGTCTGGAGATACCTTTAATTTTCAAAGGGTTAAGGTACATATTTATTTAATTAGCAGTCCTGCTATGCCCAAAAATGTTTTTCATTTTACTAGCTTTCAGTGGTCTTGCCAGATCATAATTTCATGGGGGGGGGGCGTGCGTGCGTGCGTGCGTGCGTGTGTGCGCGTGTGTGCGTGCGTGTGCATGCATGCGTGCGTGCGTGTGCATCTTTCTCTTTGCTGTGCTGCGTGGTAATACTGGGATCGTAGACCTTGCCCATATCATTGATTCAACTTATTCTTAGCACATCTGGCCCCACTTGATGTTTAGACATACTTAGTCATACAGCAATCATCAAATGATCCAGATCTATTCTTCACACTAAATAAACTGTTTGTCTCTTATTCTCCGTCTAGTCGAGTCTTCCTGCATTCCTTATTTCTTTCTCTCCTATTCTTGTTATCTGTGAGTAAATGGAACACACACATTTCCTGCCTGTCAGTTGTTGATCAGTTTTGATTTAGCTTGTTGCATTCCTCTGCTTTCTTTTGATTATAAATAAAGCATATTCACTTGTTTTTGTCATCTTTTATTTTAGGCTTTTGTCTTGCTACTGAAATATCCGTCATGTTCCACTTGCATCATCCTCAGCAAGTTTGTTTATGAGCATGAACTGGCAAGAATCCAAATGTTTTGTCTTGTTTTATTTATTTTTTTTTTTTTTAATTTTTTTTATGCTTTGCTTCTGCATGATTTTAAAATTTTGCCCCCACCATGTTGCAGTTTTTGGGTATGAGAAATGACTGACTTTGGTTTAACTTGTTATGTGTGTGTTTTTTTTTATCCAGAGTCAAGAATTGAAGGCTGGCTGTCCATACCAAACAGAGGCAACATAAAGAGATATGGATGGAAAAAGCAGGTATTTGCTTTTTTAAAATGAAAGCACTTGATCAAGGGTGGGAATTCTGTGGCTCTCCTGCTGCCAAATGCCAGCTAAGCATGATGGCATTTGTAGTCCAACAACAGCTGGAGAGTCAAAGATTGCCCATCACTGAACTTGTGGTTTACAAGCAAATTGTATAGTAAATCTATCAAAGAAGAACTATACCTGTAGCAATAAGTCTTATTGTCTTTAACAGGAACTCATCAAGGTATGTTTAGATCTGTTTATCTTGTGTCCTTTGTGGAACTGAGGAACCACAGGGTGTAAAGTTCCTTCCTCCAGGAGGGCAGGGCACTTGAACAAAAAAGGTCTCTGAGGCAGAGACTCTACCTCCCATATACACTTTACCCCCCTTGGACATGTTCAATTTTAAAAGTGACCTTGTTCCAGGAGGATGTAAGGTCAAAGCTTCTTTTAGTTGGCTTGATTTTTTTAATTTTGTGCTGTTAATAACAAGTCTATATAATCCCTAATTAGGCAGGCTCCCTATCCCTGGCTTCCTTTAGAAGGACTGGCCAGTATGCAGGATTACAGGACCAGATTCTGTGGATGAATGCCTCTTTCCTCATAGCTTTCTCTGAAGCATAACTACTTGTATAGGAGCCTGAATAATAAAGAGACTGGATTTTCTCTCCTCAATGGACAGGTCCTGCAAGTATGTCCCTGCTTCTCTGTCTGGCAGCCACATTTTTCTGTAGTTTGGGAGCCTGGCATACACTTGACTGAGCAGCACATCCATAAAACTTGAGTTCCTGTCCCTTGCACAAGTGGGATTTTAACACCTGCTCTGCTAAGTTAGTTTTTCTAAATGTTTTGCTTTTTTAAGGTTGTGATGTGGCCATATTAAGTGAAATATAAAACACTATTCTGGGACTTAAATTGCCTTTGGGTGTGTTGAGGCTATAAGAGGGTTCTGATTTTACACACAGCCTGACGCAGCCCTGCAGAGAACAACCCGCACCCCCCTGGTGTAGGTAGAGGATGTTTGGCAGCGGCTGAAGAGCAACAGCACCATTGTTTATTGTTTGAAAATTGTATTAAGAATAAATGGAGAGATACAGAGCAAACAAAAAGAATATAGTACAATGGGTCAAGCCAGGACATCCAAGCCAGTTATACAATTCAGAAATAATATATGCACAGTCCACCACAGAAGTAGTAAAACAGTTAGTAACCAGTGTTATAAATGGCACTCTCTTCCTAATCATATGAAGGTCCATCCACCAACCATCCCATAGTGCATATACTGGCTGTCAGATGGGACGGACCCATTTGCCTCCAACAAAGAATGTTAAATTCCCTAAAGATCAAGCAGTAGGACAGAAAAACTTCAAAAGAGAAATGGACACAGACCAAGACCACAAACAAAGAAAAGCTAGAGTAAGGGCTATATTCATAGTAGTTAGGATAAAAGCCTCACAGTGTCCTAGTGTATGCAGGGGTAAAGGAATATAAAAAAAAAGAAGAAATAATGGAATACTACCACTATAGGAGACAGGAAGGGGAAAGATTGGGGAAAAGAGGACAGAAGTAAATAGGTAGAAAGGGTGTGTGACAAGAATGACCAGGTAGGAATACAAAGTGGAGAAAAAGATAAGAGCCGATGAGCAGAAAGGAGAGAAGAAATAGAAAGGGTCAAGAAGAGGAGAGAAGTGAAGTACGCCTGACCTAGAAGCCACCAGGTGGGGGGCCAAGACCCCCCTGTTCGACCTATTTTGATCTAGAGAGGTATACTCAGCAGATCACGAAAGAGGAACCGGGAAGAGTAAACTGGCCATTTTTGGACAATTCCATTCAGCTCATATGGATCCCTACCCTCTCATGAGATAACTGCGTCAAGCATGGCTGGCGACTCACCCTGATTGCCCATTGCTAGAGAGCAGGAGCGGTAACCGATTTCCGGTGCACTGGGATGAGAGCTTTAGCTTCATTAAGCATGATGTGTAGAAAGGATTTTTGAATGTGAGGAAAGACTGGGGATCAAAGAAAAAACCATAGTTGCAGAGGGTCTCTATCTAACCTGACTTGTAGGAAGCATTCTCTGTGTATACAACCAGAAGGGCTGTAGCATCTTGCAAGTCCCACAGATATACCCTCTTCAGCAGCACACCTCCAGCATAGTTCACTGGAGGTGTGCTGCCGAAGAGGGTATATCCATATGGTATGGAGTCTTGTCGGTACATAGTACCAACGTGACAGTACTTTGTAGTTCATCTCTAGGGTATGGGACGAGATGGAGAACAACATCATATTCCTCCAAATGTTCGACCAAGCTCCTTCTCTCATGCAGTAATGAATGTAAGTTTCGAGTCCGCTTTTATGAAAGTGTGAATCCTATATATAGTTCCCAAGTATCCTATGGTTCTGAGGCCAATAAGAATGAGAGATTCAAAAGATGTGGGGGTGCGCAGGCGACAGGCTCAAACGCTTTGTTGGTTCAGGAAATGTTTAATGTTAATAAAATCACTACAACTCTGCAGGAGGAAGATCATAACTGTAGCTCAGTGTGGAGAACATGTGGAGGGAGGAATGGGTAAGAGAGTCTCGAAGGCACAAGTTCGTAATGATAGTCCAGGCCAGGAATTCAGTGTCTGAAAGGGAAAATGGAGTGGGTCTTCAATAGAATATATGGGATGCCAAGAGAAGGAAGAATAAGAAAGTGGGGGTTGGGTAAATACATTGACCAGACTGACAGTACAGCTGAGATTACCTAAGGGGTTGTAAGTTGGGTAGACCTTATAGATGAGGGAAGAAGGGATTCTGTCAATATATATTGCTTTGGAATGTAAAATCTCTCCATGCCCATCCACATTTTCTCACTGCCCCGTCACAGCACCATTTTTAAATCTGTGAAACTACAGTTCCCAGCAGCCCATTCTATGGGGCATTTTGGCAGGTGAAGAGGTGATCTTTCACTTGACCCTCTTCCTTTTTGGTTTCTGTTTTCTATGCAGAGGCTGGTCTCTCCCTCCTGCTTGCCACGTTATCTACCCGAAGTTAGATAAGTACTTTTACAGATTTAGAAGTACTTTTTATCTACTTTTTTACTATTGTTACTGCCATTATGTTATACTTTAAGGGGTCTCCTGATTGTCAGAACTTGAGGGAAACATGGGAAAGTCCAAGGCTGCCAAGACTTCAGATGTCCTTTTAACCCATTGCTCCTCATGCCAGATTTGTCTTCCTAGGGAATTTTCTGGTACTCTGTGCCCCTCTTTCTCTGTAACCCCTACTCTTCCTCAGGAACCCTAAAGTGTTGAACAGGAACCTGCATGGGTTAAGCCCATCATTGTGTCAGTTAGTTCTATCCCCTCTTCTATTAAAGGAGGTTTATATTATTGTTCTCAGGGAGCCCTGCTCCTCCTAAAAGGCATTTGAGTGATGTCATAGATGGTCATACCCCCATTATTGCATAATCTGATAACCTATGGGGACTCTTATGAATAAGCCCCCAGTTCTTCCACTGAGGGACTTATTCAGGCTGTCCTAGAGATTCTCAAGAAATCTGAGGCCTCCAATTCTAGTTCCTCTTCCCCTGAAGACGCGCAAGGATGTTGCTGTTTTTACCCCTCCTTAAACTAGTTACTCCTGGAAGAATGGGAAACACCAGACAGGAGATTATTCCTTAATCAGCATATATTTCTTTTATACCCTTTTTCTGCTGAGGCATTAGTACAGTGGACCCCACCCCCATGCGGTAGAGCCCTCCAATTCTTAGTGTTGCCAAGAATACAGCTTTGCTGCTGGTGCAGATCACGTCTCTTAAAGATCAGGCGGATAAGCACCTGGATTCCTTTTTGAAGGCCAATTTGAAGGCTAGTTTTTTGCCATTGCATGGGTAACTAGGGCTTATGGCTATCTGGGGATCAGCTTTTGGATGTTATCCAAGCAGACACAAACAAGGAGGATCCTTTGGTTTTTCTAGTCAAGATCCTTAAAGCTAGCGCTTACATTAGTGAAGCTGCTTTTCACGTCACTGAGCTTATTGGAAAGACCTCCGCTTTCTCTGCGGCTTCGGGTCACACTTTGTGTTAAGATTTGGTTGGATGACCAGCCTTCTAAGAAATCTTTGGTATCTGTACCCTGGCATGAGCAAACAACGGTTTGGCCCAGAATCGGAGAAAGTAATAAGACATGCAACTGGAGGCAAGAGCACTCTGTTGCCTCGGGTTACTCCCAGTTGATCTTTTTTTTTTCCACGGAAGATTCATGGTGTTCACCCCGCCAGTAAGTGTGTGCCCCCAGGACACAGATTCCCTTGACTACTCATCTGATTTAGACTCTAAATCTCATCTGATTTACACTCTAAATCTCATCTGATTTACACTCTAAATCTCAAGCAGGTGCCTGGGTGAGTAAGAAGTCTTTGTAGACCCACATCTGCATGACTCTCAGGGATCTGATAGGTCTCCGGCAATAGGTGGTCTAACTTTTTTTTCCCCTCTGCTCTTGGCCTGTTTCTGTGGTGAAACAGTGGGGTGTAGCAGGTAATTTTGGAAGGATACCACATAGATTTCAAATCCCTTCGTCCATGTCATTTCTTCGTGTCCATAGTTACTCACAATCTGAGTGATTTTGCATGTGGTTTCTTCCCTGCTAGACAAGCAGGTGTTATTGGAGTTCCTTCTCAAGAAAGACTCTCAGGTTTCTATTCCAGTCTTTTTCTACCAGCTGACAACATTCTGTCGCTGTCTTTTCAGGTACCTCAGTGATACTTCTACTGTCTGCAATGGTACGGGAGTACATGAAGGTACTAGTCTCTGCACTGGAGGCAGTTCTGTTTTCTCAATTTCATATATGGAAGCTGCAGCTGGAGTTTCTCAGGAATTGGTCCAGAGAACAGTGATCCCTTTCCTTTATCATATCTCTGACAGACCGGATGAAGGTGGACCATTGTTGGTGGCATCAGAGGCCCAGTCTGTCCTTGACACCACCAGTTTTTCCTCTGTCGTCAAATATGACATACAGATACCATGGAGAGGTGACAGCTCCTCCCAGTAGGCTGGAACAATTCTGAAAGAAGTGCAGGGGTGGATCCTCCCCCTCCTCCATATCAGGCTACCTTAGCCCCTCCCCGCCAGATAGATTTGTTCCATGAGCAAAGTTCTGCTTGATTTTTAGTTATTTTATTATTTTTTCTTAGATATGAGGTGCCCAAAGTCCCCCATTAGGTGGATTACCATTAATGGCTTCCCCTGGAGGATTGCCCAGATAACAGTGCTGTCTGTGGACCCTTGCATCCCTGGAAAAGAATCATGCAACCCATCTCTCTCTCTCTCTCTCTCTCTCTCTCTCTCTCCCCCCCCCCAAGGAGTCTGTCTTCCTTCTCAATAGTAATCTGAAGAAAGAAGACCTGCAAAAAAGGTGAGCAACCCCTTGAGTGCCATGGTCCACTTGTCCCATGCTTCCCCTCCACACAGGGGTCTTTTTGGAGTTCTTTAACTCCTGCACTCATGTTGGGTATTTTATCTCTCTGTTTTCTGGGTCTTTGGAGCATTTTGGATGGTTTTGTGGTACCTAACCCCTTCCTTTCCCTGCCATGTTTTGGTGACGTGGTGGACTTTTTTCTCACTTTCCTTTTGGAATTGTGTGTTATGTGTTTTGACACTTTTTAGATACTTTTTACTTTAGTCGTTTGTGCACTTTACCACATAGCTGCAATGCTCCATTGACTTCTATGGGACATACTGCTTTGGGACATATCTCTGCAACAGCTCCATGAACCGAGTTGAAAGCTGGCTCATTCTTCTTGTCTCCCCTTGTCCTACAGTCCGGTTCACCTCTACAGTGTCTTCGGGTCCCTGGGGGGTTTCGACTTTTTGGGGTACTTTTGTGGAAAAAAAACTACAATTCCCATAAAGCCTGTTTCACTGGCGATTCTCTGATTGGATCTGATTTCAGATGCCATTTTCTTTCTCTTCTGAACTAGTATCCTGTACAGGGCTTGGATTACTCTCCTCCTTGGGTTAACCCTTTGCTTGCCAGAAACGTTTATTTTTAGGCTTTCTGGGGTGATTTATTAATCCGGGTTCCATATTATAGGACACTTCTTCTGTTAGGATGGTGGATCAAAAGGGACATGGGCCTAGGCCCAGGCTGAGGACTTGGGCATCTCTGACACCCCCCCCCCCCCTTGCTTACTGTTCCTCATGCCAAGCGGGGCTTCCCAGAGAGTACTCAGGTCACTTATGCCCCTCATGTGCTGTGTCCCCTGCGTCTCCGCCAGGGCCCTCCAGGCGTAAACAAGAGCCACATTGGGTCAAGTCCTCTATGGCACAGTTTCCTCTATCTTTTCAGGGGGTTCTTCAGTCTTGGAGGCCCCCCACTCCATTCAGGTTTGTGGCCTCTAAGGCCCCTGGCATTCCTGATCTCTCTGATTCCTCTGAGGAGGATTCTTTTGAGGAGTCTGAGGATGGTGAGTGTGCAGAAGGGACTTCATCCCATATCTGTGGTGACCCCTATAAGGCTGACCCTGAACCCTCTGCTGAGGGTCTCCTTAAGGCAGTTCTGACTACCCTTAACATTCCTGATAAACCCTGTAGTTTCGCAGTCTACATCTGACATCTTTCAAAGGCGAAGTAGTCCAGTACTATGTTTTCGCCTAATCCTACTCAGGATGAGTGGAAAACTCCAGGCAACAGTCTTGCCCTTTCTAAGAGATTCTGTAAGCTGTATCCCTTTTCTGACGCAGCCTTGGCTCAATGGGCTACACATCCTCAGGTGGACCCCCTATTTCCAGACTGTCTAAATCAACTGCTTTGCCCTTGGTTGATGCCATGGCGCTTAAGTATTTAACTGATAGGAAGCTTTAAGGTATCCTGAAGTCTACTTTTGCTGCCATAGGTGCCTCTTTGAGACCTATCTTTGCTACTGTTTGGATTACCAGAGCTATTGCTGTTTGGACTGAACAGCTTACTGAAGCTGTCCGCAAGGGTGCCCCTGAGGAGGATCTTTTGTCCATTCTAGCCAACATGTTTGAGGCTCAGAACTATGTGACTGATTCCCTCTTTGATGCTGTTGGACTTAAAGGGATAGTAATACTATGTTAAAAAAATCTCTAAAATTGTAGATATTAACCCCTTAACGACATATGACTTACCAGGTACGTCCCGCAAAAACTGTCACTTAGTGACAGAGGACGTACCTGGTAAGTCACGGAAGTCCGCGTCTCCGTGCGGCTGCACGCCGCTCGGAGACTCCGGACTTCTTTGGAAAAAAAAAAAATTAAATGTTCGGCGGGCGTTAAGGTGACAGCCGCGTACGAACGCGGCTGTCACTAAGGGGTTAATAATAGAATTCAAATAAGCTACTTCCTATGACTCAAAATTTCATAGTTTTTTTGTGTTTTTTTGCTACAAACAAAAAAACTATGATGTTTTGAGACATGGAATGTAGCTTACTCTAATTCTGTTATTACTATCTACAATTTTAGAGATTTTTAAAACAAAGTATTGCTATCCCTTTAAGATTTGGTCTGCTGACTTGTCTTCAGAGAAGTCACTAATTTCTCTCCCTTTTCAAGGCATGTCTGTTTTTGGACCTGAACTGAAGAACAGCATCCATGAGGCCACTGTATGTAAGAGCACCTTGTTGCATACAGTTCCTAAATGCTCTAATATAGCAAGGAAACATCATCTTTTCGTCCCGCCAAAGAGAAGCGCAGAGGCCGAATCCAAGTGGGTCTCAGGCCAGCTTCCTGCACTGCACCCCCAAGCCCAGACAACAGTGGAGGTCCAAGCACTCCACCAAATCCAAACCCACAAAACCTGCTTCGGCATAACTTTCCCAACCCTGGTCCTCGTACCCCAGCAGGTTGTCACCTGCATCATTTTTCAAGCATTTGGATGGGCTCTGTTGTGGATCAGTGGTTATTACAGGTGGTTTCAGGAGGCTACAGGATTCCCATCACATCCCTGCCTCCCTTCAGATTCTTTCTTTTTTGTGCCCCTCAGAGTCAAGAAAAGTTAATGTCTTTTCAACGGGGCAGTGCATGCTGTCTTCGTCAAGGGAGTTCTGACTCCGGTTCCTCCGCAAGAGAGGTTTATGTTTCTATTCAAACCTAATTGTAGTTCCCAAGAAGAACAGCAGGAGCCGTCCCATCCTGGACCTCAATTATTTTGTGGTCCATACTCGCTACAAGATAGTCCTTGCACTCTGTCATAAGAGCGATGTGTTCAGGAGAAATTCTGGCACCTCTGGATCTTCAGGATGCTTACCTGCACATTCCTATTTATCTGGACAGTCAAAAGTATCTCAGAATTGCCTGCACTCTGGGACACGTTCAGTTCACCTCTCTCCCCTTCGGGCTCACCACTGCTTCTCAGGTGTTCGTTGTGTCTTGGGTGCTTTGATTGCCTTACTGCACACCGAGGGGATTCAGGTGACTCTGTACATGGACAACCTTCTGCTAAAGGCCCCTTCCAGGGACATCCTGGACCTCCATGTACAGGAATGTGGCCAGATCCTCCACCAGCATGGATGGTTTGTAATTACAACAAGTCTGCCCCAGTTCCTTCTCAGAATCTGGTTTTCCTAGGTCTCTGGTTTGACACAGTCGGGGTATGGTACATCTGACAGAGGACTTTGTTCATCAGATCACGAGCAAGGTGTCCCGTGCTCTGGAGTGTACCTATGCCCCGGTTCGCAAGTTCTCATCTCTTGTGGGCAAAATAGTATCTACCATGGAAGTGGTTCTGTACTCCATGGTGCACACCAGAGAGATTCAGAGGTTCACTATCAGGGTTTACTGGGGGAATCCAGATCTCTTGAACCGTCTTGTCTCTCTTCCCCGGGAAGTAAGACAGGACCTCCTGTGGTAGTTGGACACCTCCAATCTGAGGAAGGGGAAACCCTTTGTTGTTCAGTATTGGACTTTGGTGGTGAGGGACGCCAGCCTTTATGGCTGGGGAACCATCCTGGGTAACCTGGGAGTTCAGGAACGATGGAATGCGGAGGAGACACTCCTTCCCATCAACATTCTGGAGCTCAGAGCGATTCGCCATGATCTGGTGTACTGGTCCTCTCCTCTGAGGGACTGTCCAGTTTTCATACAGTCAGACAATGTCACAGCTGTGGCTTACATCAACAAGCAAGGAGGCACAAGAAGCACTTCCTCCTGGTTAGAGGTCAAGGCTATTTTAGCCTGGGCAGAAGATCCTGTTCCTGCCATCTCCGCCATGCACATTCCAGGCTTAGAGAATGTTCTGGCAGACTTACTCAGTTGCCAGACAGTGGACCCCAGGGAGTGGGAGCTCCATCCGGAGGTCTTTGATCTGTTAGTCCAGAAGTGGGGTCGTCCCTGCATAGACTTGATGGCTGCCAGGGACAACAGGAAGGTTCCACTGTTTTGCTCTCGCTGGGAGGGATCCTCTGGTGTTTGCAGTGAATGCCTTGTCCATTCCTTGGCTTTTTCGTCTAGCCTACATTTTTCAACATCTTCTTCTCATCCTCGGGGTCCTTAGGTTCGGATGGATGGTGCATTAGTCATACTGATTGCCCTTCACTGGAACAGGCAACCTTGGTTTCCAGAGCTGTTGGTTTCCGCATCAGTTTCATCTGCCACGCAGGCCGGATCTCCTCCTCTAGGGTTATCTCTGGAGGGAAGACATGGACAGTCTTGGCTGTTGAAGCCTCCATCTTAAAGGGTTAGTAATACCCAAAATAAAGTTGATTATATATGTTAGATTTTACAAAAAAAAAGTATTTTATGGTTTGCGAGAGATCCTCCATTAAAGTTCCCCTCTCCCCCCCTTCTCCTGATGTCAGCCTGAGATCCTGGTCCGGGGAACTGACTGGTGGCTCTTCAGCAGAGCCGCAATAGTGTGATTTAAAAAGAAATACTTATTTGGAACGGTCTACAGTGTGCCTGGTTTGCAAGCACACTTTTTAGACTGTTCCAAAGAAGCATTTCTTTTTAAATCTCTCTTTCTCTGTCGTCCAATACAGGTTACAGGTAACTTTGGGTAGGAGATCTGCCCCTTTAAGTAGGCAGTAACAATTCTAGAAGTGAATGCAGGGGATGGAGCCTACCTTCCCTCCTTGGCTGCAGCTAGCCAGTCAGCTCCAGTAAGATTTGTTTCTTGGAGAAGGCACAGGAAAGAGAACAGTTCTGCTATAGTTTTAGCTAATTTTTTTATTTTTCTGTTAGAAATTGAATACCACAATTAGGTGGATTACCATAATTAACAATGCCCTTAGATGTGGCTAGCTCAGTATCCAGATGCTTTTGTGGACCTAAAGCCCTGGGGGGAAATCTTAGGTTCAAGTTCTTTCCCCAGGAGTTGCCCACTGAGGTTTCTTCTTAATATATGGTGATCTGAAAAAAGAAGATCTGCAGGAAAGGTGAGCAACCCTTTGAGTGCTGCAGGTCCACATGTCCCACAGTGCCCCTCCGCACAGAGGTTTTCCTTTGGAGTTCCTACTGCACACTCCTGCACTCATTCGGTTTATCTCTATGTCTGTTGGGTGTTTTGGAGCAAGTTTCTGTGGTAACTTAACCCTTTAGCTGCTGGTTTAACACCTTTTGTGGGGTTGTTGGCACTTTCCCTACTGGGTTCAGACCAGGAAGCAGAACACACTGGCCATCTAGAGCTTCTGGAAATTCACCTAGCCCTGCAGAATTGGTCTTGGATTATCAGACTGGATCCCCACCCTGCATCCCTGCAGGGACTGATAGTGGAGGATTACAGAGAGGGATAAGAACTGTGTGACTTTCTGGACCGAGGTTCAGATGATTCTCATATAGACAGAGGCTTACATGCTTGCTCCCTCTGTCATTCACATTCCATAGGTAGACAATGTTGTGGCTTTTTGGCTTCTAGTTGTCTTGGATTTTCTTCAGGATGGTTTTCATAAAGAGCTTTGCTTTAGTTCTATTAAAGTTCAGATTTCTGTCCTTTTCCAAGCATGTATTGCCTTACTAACTGATGTGCACATTTAGTCCAAGGGTTGCCTCCTTCCTACTCTCTGGCGGGATCCCACTCCTCCTTGGAATTTTCTGGTTTTGGAAGTGCTTCAGAATGCTCTTTTGAGCTATGGTCTTCTGTTTTCTCAGTGTTTCTTAATGCTCAGTCTTCCTCTTGGCTTTTGTGTCAGTTTGGTGGGTGGGGTGGCGAACTTTGATAATTATCTTGTAAGACACTTTTTCTGGTCTTACAGGATCTGTGGACTCCCACTGAGTTTCTCCTTAAGGTTGATTCCAAGTTTCACTTCAGACAGGAAATTGTTCTTTTTTCTTTCTGTCCAACTTCATCTGATTGGAGCAGGACCTTCATCTATTGTATGGGATTAAGTGCTTGACGTACTATGTTCATTGAGAGCAGAGAAATCGGATCCACTTTTTGTCATCACTTAGGGCCTTTGTGCAGGCCAGGCTGCTTCTAAGGTCACGGTGGAGTCTTGGATTAAGGCGGCCTTGTGCTGTGCATGTGTTCTCCAAAAGAAGCCTGTGCCTTTTTGGGTTATGGCATGTTCAACCAGGTCTGTGGGTGCATGTTGGGCCTATAAGAATCAGGTGACTTCATTCCTCCACACATTTGTTAAACACTATTGTGTCGTGCTGGCTTTGGGTGAAGCCAGGTTTGGCTATAAGGTTCTATAGGCTGTCGTGCCTGTGTAGGTACCCCCCCCCCCCTTCCTGGATTCTTGATAAATATATATATATATATATATATATATATATATATTTTTTTTTTTTTATTATTATTTTTTTAAGGGATTCTTTACGATAAGGACAATAAAGGTATGGAATTCACTTCCTGAGGAGTTGGTGCGATCAAATACATTAGATGCCTTTAAAAAGGTCCTGGATGTATGTTAGTATTTGTAATTACTGTGTATCGAGTGCTTGTTGAAGCAAGGAAAAATCTGAATGCCATTTGGAATTGAAAAGGAATTTTCCCCCTGTTCAAAGCAGAATTTGAGGTCCTCTGAGGTTCTTTGGGTTTAGATGATCCCTTTCTTGGTCCACTTCTATTTTTTCTTTAATCTTCTCTGTATATTAAATTGAGCTTGTCCAAGTAGGGGTAAAGTGGATAACGGAGGAGTCTCCACCTCAGAGCCCTTTCTTGTTTAAGTACCCTGTCCTTCTGGAGGAGGGGACTTTACCCCATGATTCCTGTGTTCCACATGGACAAAGAGAAAAGGATTTATCAGTAAGAACACAAAAATCCCCTTATTTGCTTTGTATATGTCTGTATTTGCTATGCATCATTTTAGGTGCATTATCAATAGAGTTTCAGCCTTTCAGGTAGTAAAAGTTCATTTATAGGTTACAGCAGAATTAAAATGCCAAGCAATTAAGACTGCTGTATGTAGAACACATTCCTAAGCAAGACAAATTATGAACGGTTTATTTCAAGGGTAAATGTCCCCTTTAACAAACTTTTAGCATTGTGCTTGTACATTTTCTTACTCTGTAATGTTTTTCCTCCCCTTTTCTGTAGTATGTTGTGGTGAGCAGCAAAAAGATTCTGTTTTACAATGATGAGCTGACCAAGGAACAGTCCAACCCATCCATGGTACTTGATATAGAGTAAGTATTTTATTAATAATGTATGTTTATATTGTTCAAATAAGATCTTAAAGTGAAAATATGTCCTCAGGTCACGAAAAGGACATTTCCTTGCCAGCATTTCTAGCCTTTAAACCTTTGCGCGCCAGGAGGGTTTGTAATGCATTGTGCACCTCTCTGGCACTCAAAGGGTTAACTCAGCTAATATTTTTCTTTATTTTCTGAAGCTGAGAAAGCTGCAATGTTACGGCTAGCCAATTTATACCTGTAACCACCTCACCTTGGGCAGTTATGAGTCCCTTAAAGCCAGGTTTAATTTTAATTATTGCACAGTCTAAACTAGAAGTAATTGTTTGTAGTGCCATCACTTCCATCTTTTGCTAGCCTGAAACATGCAATGGCATAGCAAGTAGTTACCACAGCTATCTCATTAGAGTTTGATGCAAGAACAAAGTGGATCCCCCATAATTACAGGTTTCACAATTTCACAAAATTATAGAAAGACAATTTATATAAAAAAAAAAATAATAATAATAAATCGAGTTTGTCTAGACGTTCCTCAACCGTCAAGTCTTCCATTCCCTTAATTACTTTTCTCTTCCATCCAATACAAGTTACTGGTAACTTTGGGTAGGCAATCCGCCCCTTTAAGTTCTGCTAGAAGTTTTTTATTTTTATGTTAGAAATGGAATACCACCATTAGGCGAATTACCATAACTGACAATGCCCTTAGATGTGTCTAGCTCAGTATCCAAGTGCTTTTTGTGGGCCCTAATCCCTGAGGGGGAAAATCTTGATTCCAAGTGCTTCTCCAGGAGTTACCCACTGAAGTTACTACTTATTACATGGTAATCTGAAGACAGAAGATCTTCAGGAAAGGTGAGCAACCCTTTGAGTGCTGCAGGTACACTTGTTCCACAGTGGCCCTCCGCACAGGGGTTATTCCTGGGAGTTCTTATTGCATGCTCCTGCACTCACTGGGTCTTTCTGTTATGTCTGTCAGCGTTTGGAGCAACTTTATGTGGTAAATTAACCCTTTAACTGCTGGTTGGCATCTTTTGGGGTGGTTATTGTCACTTTCCCTACTGGGTTCAGTGTTTTCTGGGTCTGATCACATGTTCTAGTGATTTTTAATGTATTTTTATTTCTCAGTTCTAACTTTGACAAGATTGAGTTTAAAGGCGCGCTTTACCGCATAGACGCCATTGCGCCATTCACGTTTATGGGACTGTACAGTTTAGGACATATCTCTGCAACCGCTCAACCTAGCAACTTCAGAGATGGCTCATTTTAATTGTCTGACCTTGTTCGATCATCCGGTTCACATTGCAAGTGTGTTGGGGGGCGTTGGGCACTGTTGGAGTACTTTTTCTGGGAAAACTGCATTTCACATGAGCGCTTGCTTCGCACGCTCTTTTCTGATTGGCTCCCGCTGCGGCAGCCATCTTGTGAGCTTTACAGAATGAGTATCCTATGCAGGGCTTGGACTCTCCTTTGCAGATTAACCCTTCGTCTGCCAGATAAGTGATTTTAGTGATTTCTGGGGTGAAATTTTAATCTTATACACTGTAAATTGGGTGATTAATTATTCTGACCGTTGTTGACACTGTGAGAATGTCTACTCCATTGGAGCTTGGGGCCAGGCCTGAGACTAAGGACACTGGGTTCTCTGTATCCCCCATTGTGCATTGCTCCTCATGTCATACAGGGTTGCCTAGAGAATTCTCAGGTCATTTTATGCCCAGCATGTTCTGATGTTCCTGAGTCTATCCCAGGGACCTACAGCCATGCATTAGAGACAGTTTGGGTGCAAGAGTTCAAGGTTGCTACCAGGGACCTCAGGTCTACATTGCAACTCTTTCTATCCCAGTTACAAGGGGTCTTCCATTCCTGGCAGACCCATTCCTCAGTCAGATCTTCCCTGCCCAAACCGCAAGGAGTACCTGACGTTTCAGATTCCTCTGAAGAGGAACTGTTGGTGGATTCAGATGTTGATGAATGTTCTGCTGTGGGCTCCTCTCAGTTTTTTGGGGATCCCTTTGAGGTTGATCCAGAACCCTCAGCTAAGGGCCTGATCAGGGCCATCTTAAACACGCTAAACATTCCCCCAGTTCAGTAGGTTTCCTCAGATCCCTCTGATTTATTCCAGGAGCCTATAAAGCCCCATACTTGTTTTCCACCTAACCCCACTCTGGACCGCCTAGTGGCTGATGAGTGGAAATCTCAGGACAGAAAGCCTTCTGTCTCCAAGAAGTTTGCAAAGCTTTACACCTTTTCTGAGGCGGCGCTTGCTCAGTGGGTTCATCCCCCTAAGGTGGACGGTCCTGTCTCCAGGCTACTGCCTTACCAGTTTCTGATTCGTCCTCTCTGAAGGACTGGACTGACAAGAAGCTTTAGGTTTCCCACAAGTCCATTTTTGCCACTGCTGGTACTGCCATGCGTCCAGCATTTGCTACGGCATGGGTTAACCGGGCCATTGCGGTCTGGACTGAACAACTCACCCTAGCTGTACATCGGGGTGATTCATCTTATATGTTGCGGCTTCTTACCAACATATCTGAGGCCCAGCACTATGTTTCTGCTGCCTTATTTGATGCTGTCCGTCTTGTGGCAAGGGTTTCAATCATGTCTGTGGTTACCAGACGAGTTCTTTGGCTCAAGATCTGGGCTGCTGACACCGCTTCTGAGAAAGCCTTGCTGTCCTTGCCTTTTCAGGGTACATCCTTATTTGGGCCAGATCTTAAGGATCTGATCAGTGAGGCCACTGGGGGTAAGAGTACTCATCTGTTTCATGTCCGTTGACACTTCATTGTTTTATGTCCGTTGACACTTCATTGTTTTGTTGGGCTATCTCAGGCTCCAACCCCTGCAGTTATTTCTAGAATTGTTCCTGCCTACTTAAAGGGGTTGATCGACTACCTAAAGTTAACCTGTATGGACTAAGAGAAAAGGATTTAACAGGTGAGACTAAAATCCTCTTTTGTTGCTGTTCGCTGTGTGATATCCATTTCTTAGAATATCTTTTTTTCAGAACTGGTGCTCAAAACTGCACTGCATATTCAACCTGAGGTATTAACAACAATTTGTACAGTACCATAATGTTATCCACTTTTGCTTCAATACTCCTTTTTATGCAACACAGGAATTTATTTGCTTTTGCGAATGCTATTTAACACTGGTCACTACTTCCAAGTTTGTAGTTTAGAAGGATTCCCAGGTCTTTTTCTAGAAACAAGTCCCCTAAAATGATTAAGTTCATAAGTAGCACTGGGAATTTTTCTTCCCAAATGCATGCCTTTACACTTTCCTACATAAAGCCTCATATTTCAGATATCCTTTTCTGAATTTATTACCCTGAATGAAAAATAGGTCATGGAGTTTGGGATAAATGTTCTTTTTATGTATGGCCAAAATAATGCAGCTATATCATTTAGAGAGCAAGTATCAACACTGAAAGCTGTATACATTTCATAATAATAATGAGCACAAGAATGTTCCACACCTATAAAATACAACTTTTTTTTTTTTTTTTCTCTTTAGTAAGCTGTTCCATGTCCGTGCTGTTACTCAAGGGGATGTGTATCGAGCCAATACTGAAGAGATTCCTAGAATTTTCCAGGTACATTAATTTGTTCACAAAGACCTTGTATTGCATTTAGTGTCACCTTTAATGTCTAACATTCATATTAAATATATATGAGATGTTCTTAGGATTCAAAGACTAATATTGCTTGTTCTACGGCTAGTCACCACTCCGTGAATATCCACTTTTCTCCTTCCCTCACATTCATATTGAATGAATATGCTTTTTGCACTGAATTATCTATATCAGTGGTTCCCAACCCTAACCCAAGGGAACACTAAATGGCTGTTTTATTTACATATTACCTGCATGAGTACAGGTGAGCTTAGTTAAAGGATCAGACATTTAACTCACCAGTGCACAAGAGGAAAATCTTAAAGATATTGTCTGCTAGGAGTTAAGGATAGGTTTGAGACCCACTAATCTAAATTAATACCATTATTACATTATATGTTAATTTCGCTCAGATTCAATCTGTTACACTGGAACAATGGGTTAGAAATCTATCCTCCAGGGTAGGACACTTCAAAAAAGGCAGGGCCTTTGAGGCAGAGACTCATTGTTTTCCCTCTAGCTTTACCTTGACACCCCCCCCCCCCGTTTCAAGACCTGCTCCAGGAAAGGATAAGCTGGTACTGTTCTGTTCTTTGTCTTTTATTTTTTACTTGAATAAGAGGCTGTGTAATCCCCCATTAGGTGGCTTCCCTTGGAGCTGGATTGCCCAGTTCACAGGTCTATTTCTGGGCCATTTCCCTGTGGTGGTTAATATCATTACAAGTCTGTACCTCATTACAGAACTTCTGAGTTTCAGTAGCAATATAATGGGAGTCAGAAGACTGGTGAGTTAACCCTTTGAGTGCTGTGCTCCTTACTACCATATCCCTGTTCTTACTTGGCAACCCACACTAAATTGGTGGTATTGTTTGTCTAGCACTAAGTTCTTCATATTTTTCATGCTCACTATGCTTGCAAAGGTGGCTGTCTTCAGTAGTATGGGTTCTTAACCCTTTTTGTAATGTATGATACTTTATTCTCTGTTTATAGACTTCTGCTTCTTTACATTTAGCCTTACTCTATTCATATTTTATGTTAATTGTCATTATATTTATGCAATTTTTATTTTTATTTTCATTTAGTTCTTTAGTTTTGGAACGCAGTCAAATCTACTTGGCAGAACAAGAAATCTGGTCAGAAACCTAAGGCTGATTAGCCCAACTCTGCATGACTCCGAATCATGGTCTGTTTTTACTCAGGGGTCTCATCTATGGGAGTTTCCTTTAACTGACCAGTGAGTTTTACAGGTCATTTCAGAAGGTTACCATGTAGATTTAAAATCTCTTCCACCTCACTGTTTCTTTTTGTCCAGAGTTACTTGACATCCAGTTTGGGCATGTCTTTTTATAGACGCAATTCCCTACCTGTTGGATATAAAGGTGTTGGCCCCAAACTTTTTGTGGTTGCTAAAAAGGATGGCGGCTTCTGTCCTATTCTGTGCTTGAAGTGCCTCAACCAGTATGTCCTAGCTGTGCGCTTCAAGATGGCATCCCTATGATCTTTTATCTCTGCCATATGTCCAAGAGAATATCTTGCCTTCCTGTATCTACAGGACACATCTTGATTAATCCAGACCATCAATGCTTTCTACGCTTTGCCTCCAAGAGCAGTCCTTACCAGTTCACTGCTTTCTTTCAGACTAACATCTGCCTCAAGGATCTTTATGAAGGTCACGACTACTTTGGCAGTTCACATCCATTCTTAAGGGTTATTCTTGACCCTTTTACTTAAGACCTTCTGCTCAAGGCTCCTTCGGGAGCCATGCTTAACTCGTATATTCAAGACTGCGTCCTCATCCTGGATCACCACAGCTGAGTGCTCAACCTCAAGAAATACTCTGTCACCTTGTGAGGTTCTGTACTTCTTGGGCATGAGATTTGATTCCCTCCAAGGCAGAGTGTTTTTATTGAAGGACGAAATCTAGGCTGTATCTCCAGGTTGTTGCAGTGGTAAGGGATTATGTCCTAAATAACCCGGTCTGTACTCTAAAAGCCATCCCATATGCTCGGTTCCACACAAGGGAGTTACAGTTGGACTTTCTCAGAATCTGCTCGACAACACTCTCATCTGTCTCATGCCATGTTAGTGTCTCAATGAGCGAAGGAGGACCTTTGCTGGTGGCATCACATTCCTCACCTAACTCTTGGATGTGCATTTGTCATATAACAGAGTAGGTGGAAGCCAGCCTTACAGAATGGGCAGCCACCCTAGGTCATGTAGTGGCACAGGGCCTCTGGGCCAGGGAGGAGAGTTTTCTTCTAGTCAACATTCTGGAGATGCAAGCCATTCAGATGGCGCTTCTCTGTTAGGCACTTGCTGTTGGGCACATCGGTAAGGGTCCAATTGGTCAGTGTGAAATTAGTTGACTAAATAAATTGCCAAAGAGGAACCAGAAGCGAGTTCAACTGGGCAGGCATTTGAGAACTTCTTCAGTGTGCCATCTCAGCAGTTAATATTCCTGGAGTTCAAAACTTTGTTGTAGACTTTCTAACCCACCAACATCTCAATCCTGGGAATTGTGAACTCGGAGTTTGTTCATCCAGATTGTACATTGCTGCGGCCTTCTGTCAGTGGATCTCATGGTGACAAGTGGAAGGTTCCATTTTTCTACACCAAGAAGGACCCTTCAGCTTTTGCGATGAACGTGATGTCCATTCCATGCAACTTCCATCTGGTTTATATGTTTCCACCTTTTCCCCTAATTCCCAAGTTGCAGAGGAAGATCAAGATGTAGAGGACTCAAGTCATTCCGATCGCCCCCTTTTGGCCCTGTAGGCCCTGGTTCATGGATCTTCTCAATCTTTTCATTTCAGAACTACTTTGCCTTCCTCTCAGGCCGGATCTCCTGTCACAAGGTCCACTTTCTTACTATCTGGTGGAAAGGTGTGCTTTGATGGCATGGGTCTTTAAGCCAACATCCTGATGAAAGGTTTCTCTAATGCTGTATTTTCCACTATGGTTCAAGCCAATTTCATCCAAGGCTTATCATAGGATCTGGTCTCTTTTACCAGTACCAGTGGTGTGCTGATCTTCACATGTTCCCTTACTCATTCAGCCTACCTACTATTCTGGCCTTTCTTCATGGTCTCAACAAGGGTCTCAGCTTGAATTCTAATAAGTTCCAGATCTCGGCCTTCTCCATTTTCAGAAGCAGAGTGCTTTTCTCTGTGGTGTCAACACATTTTTGTTCATTGGGCAGCTCACACTTGCCCTACCTTCAGTGATCCCATTCCTCCTTGGGACTTGAACCTAATGTTAGGAGCCCTCCATAGGTCTCATTTTGAGCCTCTTGCATCTGTTTCTTTGCACCTCTAGACACTTAATATATGACCTTCCTTTTGGCCATTGTTTCTGTTTACAAAGTGGCCAAACTACCAGCTCGGTTTTGTAAACACCTTTCCTAGTTTTTCACCAGTCAAGGTGGTTCTTCGTACTCCCAGATGTTTTTTACCCAAGGTTGTCTTGGATTTTCACATCAAACAGGAAATTGTTTGTATCCATTGACACCTGAGGTTAATAGGGTACCAGTTAATCTGAAACTGTTTTTCAAGGGAGAAGCTGGAGGGAAAGCAGGAAATCTGCACCTCAAAAAGTCCTGTATTTTTTTTTTTTTCCTGCCATATGGAGGAGGGGAATTTTACCCCATGGTTGCTATATTCCACATGGACTAAGAGAAAAGGATTTAAAAGTAAGTTCACTAAAATCCTCTTATAATATTGGTGAAGTAATCGGAATACAAGAGTAAAACTACAGCTTGTGTATACTATATTTATTTTAAATCCTTGGATGCCATAGAAATCTCCAATGTATTATGTACTTGTGACTTTTCTAGCACCCAAGTGGTGAAAACATAGCATTTTTAAACCATCATTATACAGTAAGGGTTGTGGTGTAGATTGTATCATATTGATACTCAAGCAATTCTGAACTTTTTGACTGTTTTTGTTCAACAGTGTTTTCCCTCTATGCCTTTTATTCCAGCCACACAAATTATATACTGTTTTTTTTTTCACACACAATTAGGGCTTTCTTTTGATATCACACTTAGACGGATAACCCACCATTTACTTGATTAAAATTAAAGAAAACTGTAAAAAAAAAAAACATTTTTTTCTCATTATCATTTGGGCGCAATAGGTTAAATTTTTATGGAGAATGTATGAAAGGTCATTCATACCTACAAAATGGGCAGTTTTAAGTGGGCACTGTCCCCCTGTGTCCCTCTTTCCCACCCTATTTTTCCAATTTTTTTTTTATCGGTAAGACTTGGTGTGTGTGTGTGTGTGTGTGTGTGTGTGTGTGTGTGTGTGTGTGTGTGTGTGTGTGTGTGTGTGTATAGATATATGTATAAGTGTATTGAATTGCTCCACAACAATCAAATTCCCATTATTTTTTATTTACACTTAGCAGATTTGTTTTAGAAATACTATGTTTTAATAACATATTTGATCTGCTTGAAATGTATAAAAAAATTAAAATAAAATAAAAATAAAAAAGTTGCTCTAAGCAGGTCAGAAATGGACCTGCATCCAGCCTACCCCCAGCTCCGAAGGGGTTAATACCCCCAACTATTGCATGCTTTTATGTGACTATGAGTTTGCTCTCTCCTCTTTCCCTTACTTTAATAGACACATTGCCTTTGTGAATGAAAACGCCGGTACATGTGATCGCTTCTGGAGTAATCACGTGTACCGGCAGAATAGACGAGCACTGAAACTGAATGCTCCGGTCCTTGAGCTCTCCGTTTCAGCTTCAGCAGAATGATAGCAGCACGCACAGAGACGCACTGCTATCATTTAACCTATGACATGCCAGGACCGTCATGGGTCCTTATGGGAAGTTCACCCATGACGGTCCTGGCACGTTATGGGTCGTTAAGGGGTTAAATCAGTGTGAACTTTTGATTCCTTATTTTGCAGTTGGTTTGCTACTCTTGCTTTGTGTATGTGGTCCGTGTTGAACTCTCTGTATATGGTCCGTGTTGAACTCTTTACAAACCCTTTAAGTGCTAGACAGGTATCCAATGCATTGGCTACCTCTCTGGCACTCAGAGGTTTAAAGCAGTGATTATCAACCAGGATGACATGGCACACTACATCAACTTAGGGTGCCCCTTGTTTTCTATAAACACTTTGACAAAAATGTGATTGAGTTTCACAGTGTTACAGGAACCACCGGGCCCTTGGCTTTTGGTGGGGCCTGGGGGCCAGCCCCTTCCTACAGACTCTGTGGACTGTTTTAACCAGTTTTAAGACTATTGGAGTTAATATTGCTATGTAGAACTTTTGGACGTTATATTGGCAGACAACTATGCCAAAAGAACTAAAAATAATAACCTGCTTTCAGAGGACTGGGCCGTTAGGGGTTAATCATTTGAGTTTACCTAAAGTTACTTTCAAGGTGTATTGTAGCCACTCAAGCCAGTGTATTGTGGACTGTACTGAGACCCCCTGCTGTGTGTTAATTCATTCAAGCCCCTCAAGTCTTTGTGTCCATTGTCTGAGTTCAGCAACCCCTTTGTGTGTGAAATGTAATCATATCTAAGTCATTGTATTTTTTAGACCATCTGCTGTTGGCCTTTTGTTTACTGTATGGTGATTGGATTATGTCCCTATTTTATCTGCTTTGTCCAGGTAGTTGAATGCAAGGTTTGAGTATAAATATGTGTGGTTTATTTCAATAAAGAGAGTTCTTGTCTTAACATACACTGGTGTTGTCTGGTGAGTTTAAGCTTGCTGTATCCAGAGCGTGCTCCTGGTTACCCTGACACTAGTTTTGCCTGGTTTGGGGTATATTGCTGTATGCTGTTGGATGTCCATCTGGCTCGTAGCGGAAGAAGTGACCATTGACGGGGACACCAAGACTGGGTATCTGCTGGTACTGTCACACACAGTATATTTATCAAAATGTTTATGCATATTATGTTTTTTTTGTTATTCTGCTTGTGAGGCCTAATAATAAATGTATGTAACTTATTTATACTTTTCATAAAGCCCTTGGCAAATTACACACATAATGTTAAGGGTGCCCTGTAGAATTTAGATTGAAAATTTGGAGTGCCCTGAACAACAAAAGGTTGAGAACCACTGGTTTAATGGGAATCTGTCACATAAAAACATTGGAACCATAGAGCTTTAAATATCAGCTATATGTTGTATTATCCATTTGTTATTTAGAAAACTATTGTTTCAGTTTAGCTGTATAGGTTATGCTAATTAAGGGATGCTGTGGGAGCACTTCCTGTCTTAGTCCTATATTACCTCCCTTACTCACTGACACTTCTGTGCAAAAGGGAGGTGGGCAATGCATTGCTGAGCAGTGTCCATGAGTGGTAGAGGCACTGTAGGAATTAGGTGGGAAGTGCCTTAACAAGCATAAGTTATATGAGCAAAAAAAAATCAAATTTTCTGAATAGAAAAATGACTTGTGTTTTGAATGCTGTTTTAAATTTGTTTATTTAAAAAAAAAAGAAAAAAAAAGTGATGGAGTCCCTTTGGAGGGTTAGGAGGAAAAGAAATATCTTTCCACCTACTTCGCTGTTTTGCATTATTAAGTTCCCTGTGCTTGTCTTTAACAGATACTGTATGCCAATGAGGGAGAATGTAGGAAAGATGCGGAATTAGAACCAGTTCAGCAAACTGAGAAGACTAATTTCCTCAATCACAAAGGCCATGAGTTCATTCCCACACTTTACCACTTTCCAGCAAACTGTGAGGCCTGCTCAAAACCTTTGTGGCATGTCTTCAAACCCCCGCCAGCCCTGGAGTGCAGAAAGTGCCATGTTAAGTGCCATAAAGACCATCTAGATAAAAAGGAGGAGCTGATCGCTCCCTGCAAAGGTATGTACCGAGAATATAGAAATAAGTATTAAAGGGAAATTACTATGAGGGGTTATTTATCTGCCAACATGTACCATATGAATAAAGCCTTTTTTTAAACTTCATCATAACTTGGTAAATTTATGAAAGTAGCAACTCAAGTGACATTTATTTTGTCCTTGCAGCAATTTAAGTGTTGTTTCTGTGCTTGGCTTATGTTTCATCCTTGCAGGTACTGGAATATTTTCTGCCCAACGTTACTTTCTACAGAGTAAAGCATAAAACCATAGGACTCGCAACTGCCTATAAATGAAATGGCTTTGGTTTAGTAGGTGATAACTGTACATGGATAGAGAACTGGGTAAATGATAAATGGCAGAGAGTTGTTGTAAATGGAAATTTGTCTATTTGGTGTAAAGTTGTAAGTGGGGTGCGGGGTGCACAGGGTTCAGTCCTGGACCCAGTGCTTTTCAATTTATTGATGATCTAGAAGTGGGAATTGAAAGTAATATCTCAGTCTTTGCTGATAACACTAAGCCATGAAAGGAAATGCATACAGAGCTGGATGTTTAGATAAACTAAGTGAACAGGCAGGAAGTGGAAGATGAAATTTAATATAGATAAGTGTAACTTTATGCATTTGGGCTGCAGAAACAAACATTCTACATATACACAAAATGGGCAAACAACATGGGGAATCCTCATTAGAGAAAAACCGTATGAGTACTGCTAGACGATAGACTTCACCGCAGTGTGTAGATTCACTCAGCTGCTGCTAGCACAAATTGGGTATTATCGTGCACAAAAAGAGGCAGTGATTCATGAGCTGCTAATATAATTCTAGCTCTATATAAATCCTTGGTAAGTCCTCAAATATAGAGAGTTCTAAAGAGAGATTAGCCAAACTGGGTTTGTTTGCATCGGAGAAAAGACGTCTAAGGCAGGGCAGTCAAAGTTCAGTCCTCAAGGGTCACCAACAGGCCAGGATGTAAGGATTTCCCTGATTAAGCACAGGTTAGTTAATAAATGGATCATTCATTGTGATTAACTTACCTGTGCTTAATCAGGGAAATCCTTAAATCCCGGCCTGTTGGTGGCCCGTGAGGACTGAACTGCCCTGAGGTAAGGGGTGCAACAGTTACCATTACAGATATATTTGAGGTCAATACAAAGAAAGCTCCTATGAATTATTTACTCAAAGTGCTGCACTAAGAACAAGAGGAAAAGCGCTTTAGGCTAAAACAAAGGCAGAGGGTTCTGTTAGTAAGGGAGGTAAAGCCATGGAATTCTTTGCCTTGGGATGCTGTGCTTTCAGATACTGTAACTACTTTCAAAATGTAATACGCAGAATAATATTGAGAATTATGACGGATGGCTTCAAAGCAGATAGATTGTGTATCCAGGGAACTGTCTGTCTGCCATTTGGAGTCAGGAAGGAATTTTTTTTACCCACTTGGGGCTTAATTGGAAATTGCTTAAATGTTTTTTGCCTTCCTCTGGATCAACAGGGGTGATTTGGCATGGGCTGGATTTGATGGACGCATGTCTTTCTTTCAGCTTTTTCTTTTGTCAACTATGTTACTGTGTCAGTAGGTGTACCTTTATTGTACTCCGCAGAAAGATCCCTAGAAAAAGTTTATTAAGGAATAATTTAAAAAAAAAAAAAAAAAACATCCTTTTAAGTCTTTTGATTGTTTTTCAGTTTTCGGTTTTCAGCAGGAGTTGAGCAGCACATTGACTGGACCTATTCATGATATGAAGAGAGAGGTTCAGTCTGAGAGGGAAGACTTAATCTCATCCCGGGGGTGATGGGGGGGGGGTTCATAAGTAACAAGAGCTCTGGATCAGAGGAAAGGTGAATATCTTGATACTGAATGGAGGTTGACGCCCATCGGAAGAATATGTATTATTTAATAGAGCGGCTAAAATGTGTGGGAGGCAGATAGGAAAAATTTCGATTTACAGTAATTAAGTTGAGCAGGTAAAATATTTATCTAAAAGTTACATCAGTGGGGGAATCGAAGTCATGGGTGCCAATAGAAATAATAGTACATTGTCAGCAAATACTGCTACCGTATCCTGACATCCTGCTCTCAGTAGACCCTTGATAAGGGGATTTTGACATATGGAGGCTAGGAGTGGCTTCAGCCCCAAGATAAAGAGGTGAGAGGGGGCTGCCTTGTCTGGTACCATTGGTAATTGGAAAGACTTGGGAAAGAATACTGTTAACTCTGCCCCTAGTCAAATAATTGGGAGTAAAGGTTCATGATCCCTCTGAGTAGCCTGGGACTCGGCACTAGATTTTGCAAAACCACCTCTATATGAGACCACTGGACCCTGTCAAAGGCCGCCTTGTAATCTGTAGAGACAAGGACAGTTGGATTTTTTTTCTTGGTTGCTAGAAAAATGGACAAGATGGCCTTCATGGTGTTATGTCGAGCTTCGTGCCTGTGCACAAGCCTGCATTGATCAGAGTAAATAGGTTTGGGCATAATCTGTTCCACAGTAGGTTTGCATAGAACTTTAAGTCAACATTCAGGAGAGAAATTGGCCTGTAGCTACTTCAGTTGTATGGATCCTTACCTGGTTTGGGAATTTCTGTGATCTTTGCCACTAAGGCTTAAAGAGGGAATAGGTTCCCCTCGAGGCTCTCAATGAAGGTCAAGTGCAAGTGAGGTTACAGTATTTTATCAAAAGTTTTAAAGTATATGACCAAGAGGCCATCTGGACCAGGGCACTTCCCTGAGGGCAGCCGCCAAAGTCCCAAGCAAACATCTGCCTCCGTGAACAGGGGTGTCGAGATGCTCTATCAAATGGGGAGAGCTTGGGAGCCTCAGCCCTGTCTAGGAAATCAAGCAAAAAGTGTTTTGTAGTGAAAGATGAAGAGGCCCCAAAAGGCCTGTATTGTATAGTGAACAGTAGAAATGGCTGAATGTGTTGGCAATATTGGGAATCTCCTAATATTGTGGTCATCTTTCATTCTTTGCAAATGCTCAAATTCGATGTTGACTCTTTACTAGGCAGGCCAACTGTTTGCCACATTTTTTCACTGATGCATAAAGTTGGTATCTATGCCACAGAAAGGATTTGCTAGTTTGCTGTTGAAGGAGGGCTGCTTAACATGCTAGTGTGACAGAGCAGATCTAGATCAGAACATGCAAGGGATAATTTTTGAGTTGATTTGTTTTTCAGGTCAGTGAGTGAAATAAATTGGCACCAGCATTTGAGTTTTTTGCAAGATCCAATTTTAATGATTCCCCTGATAACACATTTATGAGCTTCCCAGACTAATGCCTGATAGGATATGGAGGAGGAGTTGAACCTGAAGTATTCTTCTAAGTGAGACTCAATGAGCTTAATACAATCTGGGTCATGTAAAAGAGGTTCATTAAGATGCCAGGAACCAAAATAGTATGTGCTGTCTCTAAGGTCAAGACACAGGGTAACTGGAGCATGATCTGACCAAGTGATAGATTCTGTTGTAGCATCTTTCATAAGATGCAGTAAAGATTGTGATAGGAAGAAATAGCCCAGTCTACTGTATGATGAGGCGCTGATAAGAAAGTACCATCTTTACCCCAGTGGTTAAGAGATCTCCAGGAGTCCAGTAGCTGCAGCTGAGAGAGTCAATTGCTGTGCCCTTTGAGATGAGAATGTGGGAAATAATATTTCCCTGAAGAGAACTATCTAACAAAGGGTTGATCAAAATGTTTAGGTCTCTACAAAATATGATGTGGCACTGTATAAAGGTCTGACAGGAAAGTTAAGATTGATTGGGTGCATAGATTGCAGCCAAGGTGAAGAGTTTACTATGAAGCATCCCTTTCAAGAAAATAAATCTAGCCTCAGGATCAGCCTGTCTGTCTAACAGAGACTAAGGATGCAACCCAGAATTAATATTCCAACACCACGTCTACATGTCTACAACAAAAAGGATATGTGCAACCTTACAGTCAAAGTCGCGTAGTCCAATGGCTCTCTCCTTTGGTATGTTTAACCCCTTGGCATTCATGGAAAGAATTTTAAAAGCCATGATGTTCAGAAGCTTTTAGCAAACCCAGAATGTCAAGCTGTTGCGTTGTTAGCCATAGTGGTGCTGGTTCACCTCCATCGTGAGTAGGAAAGGGAGCAGAGGAGCGTGGGGAGGTAGAACACATCAGAAACAACCCATCACACCAAGAGATGAAATGTTGAAAGTGAAAGGAAGGGTGCACATAGCTCCTTTTCAGCAGGATATTCACTGCTCAACAAAGAGGAGCACAAAGGTGCTAGTGGCAGGAGGGAGGTACCAACAGCAGCTGGTGAAAGTAAGAAGAGGAAGGGGAGAGATCAGGCTCAGAGCAAGAAGAAACTCTAAGGTATTCCTGGACAAGGGAGAACATGGGGAGGCAGGGAAGGAAGGGGGTATGGAATTAGGAGAAGAAGTGGGAGAGAAGGGGGAGGCATCTTCAAGGATGCTAATGCCACCGGAAGTAAATGATTGGGTCAGTGGGGGGAAAAAAGGGGGATGAGGGAACCTGTACCCCACCTGGAGCGGAGTACCTTAATATCAGATCTGCACAACACATGTCTACCAAAAGCATGATGCAGGTGTAGACACAATGGCCAACATCTGCAGAGATTGTCACCATATCTACACAGTATATCTAAATCACATCCGCCCAGTGGTGTTGAACCAAGTTAGGTCTGCTATCTCTGGTATGCAAAGGGATTAAAGTGACTCGAGAAGTTGGTCTACTAGGTGCCGCAGCGTAAAATGAGGCGAATAGTGAGGGAAGTAGTTAGGCTACCTATGACTAAGGGGCCAACCAGAGTCAAGGGGGGTTGGTAACTATCTGTCCAGGCCATGATTCGGCCAAACTCCCATGAGACCCATAAAGCAGGACTGTTGGGGGGGGGGGGGGTGGCATCAGTACTGTGGGGTTTGGGGAACGTTATCTATGGTGGTCTTTGCGACCTCACTCGGGGCAGCTACACAGGGAAATAGTGTGATGTTCTTTGATAGGAAGAACCCTAAAGGTATGGAGCAACTGTGGGACACGTTGAATTTTGCCAGGAAGAACGGAGAGTGGTCCTCCCTTTCACAATACATGATAACATAGGAAAACAGCAGACCATAACATTCATGTCAACATATCGTGTGCGTTCCCCCAGGGACCTGGACCAAGGCATGACACAGCCCGGATGCACCACAATTGGAACTGAATTCCCCCCAAACCAGATCCATATTAAAAAATAAATAAATAAAATGTGGTGCCAGGTAAGTCCCGAGAGGACGAACACTGTCCATCAAAAGAGTTCCTAGAGTCATGATAACCATGAAGATCCTTCAGGCTGGGGCCAACTTGCCTAAAATGGATTGAGTATCAGTGGCAGGTATCAGCCAGACTCCCGCGCTTTATCCCCAGGTAGAAGATTTCACCCCAGACAAAGTCGCAGACTCATCTCTCATGCATTGGCATTTGGCCCTGGTTGTCGAGACTAAGGCCCATTCCACTTGGAGACGAGAGCACTGAGGTAGAGAAGTTTGATTCTGACCATCAGGGCCGATATCGCAAGGGGGAGGATATCCCCAAGGTAAAGAAGAACGCCAAGATCTCTTCACTGGAATATAGGACAGCAGGTATGACATTATGGGATGCACAGAAAGAAAATGGAAAGCCCCATTTATATTCTGTTTGGAGATTTCCTAGGTGCTTGTAGAGTGGTTTTATGGTCCTTCAGAGTAACAGGGTATGAGGGGAGAGGTCATTAAAATAAATTCTAATGAAGGTAGATACAAGGACCCCTCTCTCTACACTTTTTATGAGTATATCTTTCACATAGACCCTGTGAAAACAGACTATAATGCCACATGAAACTTCTGTCTTGGAGCCTCTGGGTTTCAAAGCATGGTGTGCACGTTCCAGAAACACTGGTCCAGGAAGCGTATCACCTAGAATCGTAGTGAATATGGAGATGAGGAAGCTATATAGATCTTTGGGTAACACTGCCTCCAGTACATTTTTAATGTGAAACGTTTGCTTCTGTTTTCTGTGTCATAAAACCTTAGAGTGAGCTTTTGTATCTGTTCTTCTTGTTGCACTAGCAATTGTTCGAGGCCATGGGCATGATCTGCTGCAGCAGTGCGCTCCTCTTCTAAGCAAATCTTTCTGTTGCACAGATGAGAGCTGTCTGATCTCATTGCTGCAAGCTCTGAATGCACTAACTGCTTTAAATTCTCTGCGAGGCCTTTGAGGTCAGCTTTAGACAAGAGGCCTGCCATTAGGTCTACAAGATCTTCCTTAGTCACTGTGTAAGCCACTTGCACAGCTGGGGTGAGCGAGAGAATATGTGGCGCTGTTCCTTCTGATAGTGTTCCCTTATGGACTGAGTGGATTGCTTTAGGGGGTAAGGAGAGCAAAAGGTCAGGTTCAGTATGAAAATGAGTGATTTGGCTCTTGGGAGGAAAAGTTTTTTCTTTTTTTTTTTTACCATTGTTCATCAGGGGAGTTCATAAGTTGAGGGGAGAAAACAAAAACAAGAGGGTATAGTAATTAACCTATGCTGGAAGCTTTAACTCACTCAGAGCTCCAATCTCAAGAGGCCATCTTCACATTCGTCCAAACTCCGCCCCTTGCTGTGTTTTTTAAAGATGTTTTACACAGTTGCTGTCTGTTTAAGAGAACACCGGTGATAAATCAGATACCTCAAACTAAGGCTGTTATAAAAAAATAAAATTTCCCTCCCTCAATGTTGTACCTCTTTGAGATGTTCCAGTCCACCTTTGGATGCAATGCAAAAAGGGGATTTTTTTTTTTTTTATACTTATCGATAAATCCTTTTTTTCTTAGTCCATTAGGGGACACAGAGCATCCAATATTGGGGACTGGGGTGCCCTGCTGTTTCTTGATTTCCCTGTCCTGGTAACTTTGTCTTCCATACTTTGCTATATGTTAACTGCCATTTAGGTGGAGGTTAAGTAGTGTAGGAGAGTAGGAGTTAGTTCTGAGCCCTGCCCCTGGTGATGGTCCTTGTGTCCCCAATGGACTGTGGGGAAAAAAAAATATTCGTAAGTACAAAAATTCCCTTTTGTATGTTACTCTATGGGCTGTATGCTCAAAAGAAAAAGAGGAATTCTGGGAGCAAACCAGTTTTACCATGGGGGGAAAATAATAAAAAAAAAAAAATCCAATGGATTTCAAAGTGAATTTTAACCCCTAATATTCTACAGATTTCACCACTTCATTGTTTTGCACCTCTTTCATTCAAGGGGATAAATCATCATTAAACTCATTGGGATTTTTTTTTTTTTTTGAAATGTTCAGTTTTTCTGTCTAATGTATAACCACAACAGAACTTTTATTGAGCTACATCTCAGTGAAAATGTATGGCTATTTCTTCATTCAGATTTAGGTCACAGTGGTGTTACTTCAGGTCAGGTTAAAATGGGTTGGGAATGAAAGGGTTCAGAAACAACTGCTGGGTCATGAACCTGTGGCTCCCCTGCTACTATTTGGCTACAAGTCTCATTATCTCCCACCATTGGCCAGCTGAGCTTGATTAAATTTGTTGTGAAATACTGCTGGAGAGCCACAGTTTGCCCACCCCTCCTCCTCTTGATCATTCTTAAATATGGTAAAAAGATCTATTAGGGAAACAGACTGCTGTTTGATAAATATCTTCCCCTAAATGGTAATAAGCTTTTCTAATATGTCCTTTTTTGTCCTTTTATTCCCAGTGAGTTACGATGTGACGTCTGCAAGAGACATGCTTTTACTAGCATGCACTCAGGAAGAACAGACAAAGTGGGTGTCTCATCTAGTGAAAAAAATCCCCAAAACCCCACCACCTACGTTAGTTCGTGGAAATCCAAGAACATTGTCTACCAGATCTTCGGCAAACCAGTCCTTCCGGAAGAGTGCAAAACCTTCTTCAGGGAAAGCCAGGTAAGTGGCATTTAGAACTGGCACCAAAAGGACATATGACCTAAAGCACCTTAACCCTTTGAGTGCCAGAGCGGTACACACTGCATTGCAAAACAATGTGTTGCATACCCCTCTGGCACTCAGTGGGTTAAAGGAAAGGAATTCTAGTGACATTGACATATAAGCTATAACCTAGATTTCTGCTGTTACATTTTAAACCCTTGAATGCTAGAGACCAAAGAGTTAATATGCTTGAAACAGCTTCCCTATCTTACTTGGTCTCATTCCCTCTCTTCCTCCATCTGTCTTCCCTCTCACTGTCGCCTTCCCTCTTTCCTGTCAATCTCCTTCCCTTTCCCCTGTCGATCTCCTTTCCTCTCTCTTCGCCCTCTGTCTCCTTTCCCCCTCTCTGTCCCCTTTCTCCCTCTCTCTGTCGCCAGCCTTTCTCCCTCTCTCTCTCTCATCTTTCTCCCTCTCCCTCTCCCTCTCTCTCTAGCCTTTCCCCTGTCAATCTCCTTTCCTCTCTCTTCCCCCATCTGTCACCTTTCCCCCCTGTCTTTTGTCAAAAAAAAGCAAATAAAAGAAACTCCTCTCTAGCACACAGTAAATATAATATATAATTCAAAGTATGAAGCCAAGTGAATAAGATATGGAGATATGCAAGGAAATACTCCAAGCCCCCAAATTAGGCTAAAGCTTTCTCCCTCTCTCGCCTTTCTCCCTCTCTCTTGCCTTTCCCCTGTCAATCTCCTTTCCTCTCTCTTCCCCCATCTGTCGCCTTCCCCTCCTCTGTCTTCTGTCGCCTTCCCCTCCTCTGTCTTCTGTCGCCTTCCCCTCCTCTGTCTTCTGTCGCCTTCCCCTCCTCTGTCTTCTGTCGCCTTCCCCTCCTCTGTCTTCTGTCGCCTTCCCCTCCTCTGTCTTCTGTCGCCTTCCCCTCCTCTATCTTCTGTCGCCTCCCCCCCCCTGTCTTCTGTCGCCTTCCCCTCCTCTGTCTTCTGTCGCCTTCCCCCCTTTCCCTCCCTCTGTCTTCTGTCGCCTTCCCCCCTTTCCCTCCCTCTGTCTTCTGTTGCCTTCCCCCCTTTCCCCCCTCTTTCTTCTGTCACCGTCCCCCCCTTTCCCCCCTGTCTTCTGTCGCCTCCCCCTCTCACCTCCCCTCTTCCCCCACTGTTGCCTCCCCTCCCCCATTTTCTCCCACCCCCTCTGTCACCTTTCCTTCCCCCTTTGTCGCCTCCCCCACCGTTCTGTTGCCTTTTCTTCCCCACCCCTCTGTCGCCTTTTCTCCCCCACCGCTCTGTCGCCTTCCCTCCCCTTCTCCTCCCTTTCTCTGTCGCCTTCCCTCCCCTTCTCCTCCCTTTCTCTGTCGCCTTCCCTCCCCTTCTCCTCCCTTTCTCTGTCGCCTTCCCTCCCCTTCTCCTCCCTTTCTCTGTCGCCTTCCCTCCCTTTCTCTGTCACTTTCCCTTCCCTGTCGTCTGTCTCCTTCCCTCCCCTTCTCCTCCCCTTCTCTGTCGCCTTCCCTCCCCTTCTCTGTCGCCTTCCCTCCCCTTCTCCTCCCCTTCTGTCGCCTTCCCTCCCCTTCTCTGTCACCTTCCCTCCCCTTCTCCTCCCCTTCTCCTCCCCTTCTCCTCCCCTTCTCCTCCCCTTCTCCTCCCCTTCTCTGTCAACTTTCCTCCCATTCTCTTTCCTCCCATTCTCTTTCCTCCCATTCTCTTTCCTCCCCTTCTCTGTCGCCTTCCCTCCCCTTCTCCTCCCCTTCTCTGTCGCCTTCCCTCCCCTTCTCCTCCCCTTCTCTGTCGCCTTCCCTCCCCTTCTCCTCCCCTTCTCTTCCCCTTCTGTGTCTCCTTCCCTCCCCTTCTCTGTCAACTTTCCACCCATTCTCTTTCCTCCCCTTCTCTTTCCTCCCCTCTCCTCTGTCGTCTTTCCTCCCCTCTCCTCTCTGTCGCCTTTCCTCCCCTCTCTCTGTCGCCTTCCCTCTCCTCTCTCTGTCTTCAAAAGCAAATAAAAGAAACTCATCGCTAGCACACAATAAAATATACATATAATATATAAATTCAGAGTATGAACCCAAGTGAATAAGATATGGAGATATGCAAGGCAAGCCCCCAAATTAGGCAAAAGCCTAAAGCAAAAGCTGGAACAGAAAAACACAGCTGCACTTCTCCATACAAGTTACCCAAATGTGAACCCTGTATAAAGCATACATTTGCAAAAAATGAGTATTTTGTTGCATAATTTAGTTATGCATAATTTGGCCAAAGTATGTTTAAGCTCCCTTACCTTGCCAAGGTATCCCATTTCAAGTAAGTTTTATCTAATATACATTATCATCCCCTAGCTAAGTTTAAAAATGCCCCTGATGAATTCTTGTGAGGAAATGCATAGGATTTAAAAGGGATTCTAATGTATATTAGATAGGATTTGCTTGAAATGGGGGTTCCTCTGCAAACTAATCAAGCTTATACATAATTGAACAAATTATGCAACAAAACGCTAATTTTTTTTTTGCAAAATTATTAACACAGTGGTATAATACATGGCTTATACATTGTTCACATTTGAGTAACTTGTATTGGGAATCTCAGTTCTCCATACAAGTTTCCCTTTCTTTTCCCACGTCTGTCTCCTTGCCTCTCCACCCCTGTCTGTCTATTTGCCTCTTTCTCCCCACATCTGTCTTTATCCCTCTCTCTCCCCGGTCCATCTCCTTCCTTCTCTTTCCCCCCGACTGTCTCCTTCCCTCTTTCTCCTCCGCCTGTTTCCTTCTCTTTCCCTCTCTCTCCGTCCCCCCGTCAGTCTCCTTCTTTTTCCCACCCCTGATCAGTCTCCTTCTTTTTCCCTCCCCCCATCAGTCTCGTTCCCTCTCCCCCCCCGTCAGTCTCGTTCCCTCTCCCCCCCCCGTCAGTCTCGTTCCCTCATTCCCTTTCCTTCCCCCCGTCAGTCTCGTTCCCTCATTCCCTTTCCTTCCCCCCGTCAGTCTCGTTCCCTTTCCTTCCCCCCCGTCAGTCTCGTTCCCTTTCCTTCCCCACCGTCAGTCTTGTTCCCTTTCCTTCCCCCCGTCAGTCTCGTTCCCTTTCCTTCCCCACCGTCAGTCTCGTTCCCTCTCCCTCCCCCACCGTCAGTCTCGTTCCCTCTCCTTCCCCCACCGTCAGTCTCTTTCCCTCTCCCTCCCCCACAGTCAGTCTCGTTCCCTATGCATTTATTAGGTTCTAATAATATGTTTAACACTTTTTTTTAATGTTTTTTTTTTTTCCTTTTTAGGCTTTTATTTGAATTCTGTGCCTTTAAGGGCACGCTTTATGGGAGACTGTTCATTCTTCTTGTCTCCCCTTGTCTAACATTCCGGTGAACATCCCTAGTGTCTTGGGGGTCTCGGGGGCATTTGGTTCTGTCTTGGGTAATCTGTATTGGGAAAATTACATTTTCCATAAACGTCCGTTTCGCGGACTGCTCGCTGATTGGTATCCTATTCGGTCACCTTTTTTTTTTCCCCTTTACATGAGTATCATATGCAGGGCTTGGTCTCCTCTACTCTCTCCTCAGGTTAACTCTTCTCTTGCCAGATGAGCACATTTTAGGCTTTATGGGGTGAATTCTTTAATCTGGTTAACAGTATTTGTTTCCTCTACTGTAAGACATTTCTCCTGTAAGGATGTCAGATCCATTTGGACATGGAGCTAGGCCTAAGGCTAAAGATTCAGGGGCATCTTTGACACACACACCCCCTTACTTACTGTTCCTCATGCCAAACAGGGCTTCTCAGAGAGTACTCAGGTCATTTATGCAGTTCATGTGCTGTGGCCCCAGCTTCCCAGTTAGGGTTCTCCAGCCATGAACAACAGTCACATTGGGTCAAGAACTTAGTCCTCTATGGCACAGTTTCCTCTTTCTTTTAAGGGGTTCTTCAGTCATGGATGCCCCCCACTTCCTTCAGGCATGTGGTCCCTAAGGCCTCTGGAATTCCTGATTTATGTAGAGTCTGAGGAGAGAGAGAGAGAGAGAGAGCGAGCGAGAGTGTGTGTGTTCAGGAGGGGCTTCTTCCCAATTTTATGGTAACCCCTTTGAAGCTGACCCTGATCCCTCTGCTGAGGGTCTCATTAAGCAGTTTTAAGTACTTTAAACATTCCCTCTACTCCTTTAAGAGCCTCAGTCTACTTCTGACGACTTTCAAAGGCGCGAGAAGTCCTGTACTGTCTTTCAGCCTATTCCCACTCTGGATCAGATTATATTGGATTAGTGGAAGACTGCAGACAAGAGTCTTAATCTTTCCAAGAAATTTTCTAAGCTGTATCCCTTTTCTGATGCAGCCTTGGCTCAGTGGGCTACACCTCCTCGGGTTGAATCCCCTATTTCCAGGCTTTCTAAATCCACTGCCTTGCCTGTTGCGGACACTTCAGCACTTAAGGAATTAACAGATAGAAAGCTTGAGGCCATCTTGAAAGCTACTTTCACTGCTATTGGTGCGTTCTTGAGGCCCACCTTGGCTTCTGCTTGGGTCAATAGAGCTATTGCTGTTTGGACTGAACAGCTAATTGACGCTGTTCATAAGGGGCCCCTAAGGCTGACCTTTTGTCCCTTTTGACCAACGTTTTTGAGGCACAGCACTATGTTACTGATGCTCTTGTTGATGCTATTAGGCTAGAAACTAAGGCTTCTGCTTTCTCGGTGGCTTAGATGTATGCAGTGGCTTAAAATCTGGTCGACTGAATTGATTTCTAAGAAATCACTGATTTCTCTTCCTTTTCAGGTACCTCTCTTTTTGGCCCATAACTGAAGAACCTTATTGGCCTATTTAATTAATTGTTGGTGTCATGGGAAGGACTGGAGTGCGTTACTCGACTTAAGGTTTTACTGGCAACAGGTCCATTAAGCCACTAGTATTAACACTGAACACTTGGAGGACTGCATTTGAAATGCAGCCTAAGCATCAGAAGGCTGAGCAAAGTTTCGCTTTGATATGTGTTGCTTACTTCTCTGACCCAAACGGAGTTAATTTGTCACTGGGAGTGAGAGAACTCTGTGTGCCAAATTAGTTATTAATCCTGTGAGGTGAGAAGTGCCACTCCCTGGTATTCCAAGGGTTTACCAGTCAAAAACTGTTTTATAATTCGCACTGTACGATAGATTTATTTCTCTATATTAAGTGATAAGAACAGTTCCACCTGGTGGCTACAATAAAAAATGCAGTTTATTTTAAAATAAGAACGAAAAGTTTGAACTGTTAAAAATGTTGAATTAAAACTGTTCTGTTGGTGTGTATACTCTTATTTTACTTAGCAGGAAAATAATTAAAATATATATTTTCATACTGAAAAAAACTTGTGTTAATTAGCTATGGCTGTTTTCACTATTTTATGTCAATTATCAAGTTTTGTAAGATTGCAAAATAATGCCTTTTGTCCTCTTTTCAGCTAAGAATGTTTACCCGGAGAGCGAACTCATAAAGCTTGACTTTGTCCTCATCACGGAGCAGTGGAAAGAGACTGCCATTCCTTCTGACTCAGACCGATATCACAGGCTTCAGGGTTAAGATTGTGGTTTAATTCCCCCTTGCTTTGGCACAGAAAACATGCTGTGAGGGTCTTTTATTGCGGGTTTGCCTAAAGGTAGAATAGATGTATTATTACTATGTAATGCAAGTAAAACAAGGCTTAGCTACATATATATTCATATATATTTATATTATTCAAATCACTATAAAGAAGGTTTTATTTCGGATATATGAAAGCCTGTCGGTCATGATGGAATGCAGTTTTCCATAGGTGAGGAAAGTGATACTATCTCGTTAATGGACTGCCATTTTTATATTGGCCAAGCACACACAGCAGGACCTCAAGATGAGCTGAAAAGATTCACTTGTGGACTCTCTGCAGTTCTTGGAAACTGCAGATTACACTTGCAGGAAGCAAAGTGACCCCTCGAACTGTAGTGCCTTCACTGCTAAGCTCCTCTCAACATTACAGCAACTGCTTACGTTGGAGGAGAAATCCCCTTGCAAAGTACTATCCATTGTCCATCAAGGTGAAAAGGTCAAGATGTTCTTTTTAACTATGCATTTTATTTTTGCCAAGCCATATTGAATTGTGTCTAATACATAAAGGCATTAGAAACTAACAATACAAGACCAACTTTAATGTGTGTTTTGGGTACATCATTTCGTTTATTTTATAATGTATTGCCTTACAGTTTTTAATGATAAAGAACGTTAAGTTAACAAACATATACACAATGTATGCACTGTGTGAAATTGTAAATTATTATTAGAACACTTTTATTGTTTTTTTTTTGGTTTTATTTTATTTTTTTATTTTTTTTTTTTGTGCCTTAACCCTTTGAGTGCTTTCTGGCACTAAAAGAGTTAGTTTGAATCTTTTTTACTGCCATGTTTTAGGTGTAGCAACACAAGACCTTGGGCCGTATTCAGGATGCTAAAGAGGAGCATTGTTTGTAACAAACAAACTGCACTATACGAAGATGAAAATTGCCCAGATTTACATTGAGTTAAAAGTTTTAACCAACTGAGAGCTAAAGAGGTTTACAACATATCGTAAAGCTCCCATCTAGTGTTCAAAACATCATTTAAGTCAATGGGGGTTT
The DNA here is from genome assembly GCA_037306005.1 of Rhinophrynus dorsalis. Taxonomy (NCBI): domain Eukaryota; kingdom Metazoa; phylum Chordata; class Amphibia; order Anura; family Rhinophrynidae; genus Rhinophrynus; species Rhinophrynus dorsalis. Next base: position 146,031,205 of record CM074723.1, read on the forward strand.
TATTTGTCCTCAACAATGCAGTTCATTTGATCCAGATTTGCTCTTATTTAATTAACTGAAATGTATTTTTCCCTCCTCAACAAGCCTTATGGGACTGAAATTTGATATTACTATGGACAGTGGGAGAAATTGGTGAAAGGCTGTTTGTAGAGGGAAAAAATAATTAAAAAGAAAACCTTAAGGTATCTGGTGTCTTTTTAGAATAAATGCACAACAAACAATCCTATGTGGATCTTCTTTTGATGTCCTTACAATTATCACTTGTATATTTTTTATTTTTCCCAAAAAGTGTTGTAAGACATATCTTGTGATTTCCTGTACAATCGCTGATCAAAACTACCTGTTGGTTTTTTGTTTTTTTTTGTTTTTTTTTATTTTATAATAGAAAATCTGCAGAGCTTACAAACTGTTTAAGCATTAAAACAGACAAAGGAAAAAAAAAAAAAGAGGAAGTGTGACTTTTTTTTTTTTTATGGACTCTTTATAATATAGGAATTGGAATATAAAATGTTCTTGCTGATTAGCAGAGACATTTCAAGGTATGGGCAATAATGATTTTTGTTTTTATTTTATACATATATTTTTTTTTTTACCAAATACCTCCTGAGTAATTTATAATGGCTTTGCAGTTACTTGTGTTAAACAAAAATAGAAAAAAAGCACTGGAAAACTGGTTTCGTCTGAAGACGATTTGCATGTTTCAAGTGGTATTGAAATCCGCACTGATGGATATGTAATAATAAACATATCTATTATTAATATTCTAATGACTGTGTGATTATTTGAAAAGAAATAAATCCTATTTATGGAACCACTGTGTCAGAATGTCTAATGTACTCTATGGCTAATTATCACCATTTTTATATCGAGGAAATTTAACTTTAGCCCTTTTTGCATACAGGGTGAAATAATGGTGTTCTCCCTATAAAATGTTGTCATTTGAAAACATAAAATAACCTACAGAAGTTATGTTGTGATTTACTGCTAATTTGTTCACAGTTTGATAAATATAATTGACCCGTGTTTGCCACTTAAGACTATTGAAGCCTGTAGTTTATTGTAAGAAGATGTGAACTTGTGCCTTTTTTCAGACTAATTTACTATATAACTCCAAGCGTTTTAACTTTGACAATTATGCAGTTGCCATGCAATCGCCTAAAAAATAAGGTTACCCTATGGAATGTTACAAACTGTGTCAACATGGTCACTCATGGATATAACATGCTGTAACTTCAGTAGAGATGAGGGAGTGTGCAATGCTCCCAAAGTCCATGGCCTCACTCATTCAATCTGTGTGGTTTATACCAGAGTTTTTCAACCACAGTCTCCTACTTCCCCTAACAGTGTAGGTTTTCAAAATGTACCTGTATGAGCATTGGTGTGTGATTACTGAATCTTTTAATCTAATTAGTTTAGCAGTGCTCAGGCAGTGAAATCCAGAAAACCTTCACTGTTGCATATTAGAAACTTAAGGTTTAGACCGAGTAATGATAGAAGTTCAGACAGGGTCTTTTGGGTGGAGACTCCTTTCTCCTTGAGCCTGCAGTTTTATTAGTTTTTAGGTATTTTTTTCCCTTTAGATATGGATCTGTATAATCCCATATTAGATGGGCCCCCATCGCTTCCATAGAGTTGGGTTTCTGAGTTTTATTTGGATCATTTTCCTGTGGAGGCTGACTTTATTATGTCTGTCCCTCATTGCTGAACATCCAAGATTCTGCTCTGTCTAGATGGGAGCCTGAAGAAAGAAAACTGGTGAGTAAAGCTTTGAGTGCCATGATCCTCTATCTTATGTCCCACTAGTCTCTAATATCCACATTCTGTGGTTATAATGCACTCATTCTTTATCTGCTTTCCTTCCCCATGTGTGATAAAGGCGGCTGCTTAACTTTTTCTCCAGATGTAACCCTTTCAGAGCAAGTTAGGATATTAGCAGCTATTGGACACAGTTTTCCAGCATCTGAGTCAGCGTTATCGCAGACTTTATTGGTAACCTTTCACACGTGTACACAGGGGTTTTGGAACTTTTTGCTTCATAATTAGTAAAAGTTTTTTTGGTACCTGGCTCTTTTAAGAACCAGTGCCCATGCCGCAGCCATCTTTGCCTCATAGACTTTAAATGGGAAAGATTGTGTGGGGCATATTTTTAGCACTCATTTATGCCTTGTGGATCAGAGTGGGCTCGTTCTTCTCTGATCACTCTCTATCACACAGTCAATGACTCGAGTTTCACCTCAATCTGTGTCTGGGAGCCATGTCTGATTAGTTTAATGTAATGGGGGAACTAGATTGCCCAGTATCCCAGGCCATTCCCAGCCTTTTTTTCCCCAATTGTTTGGTGCCTTTTCGGCAACCGTCTTACACTCCCATTAATTATACTAAGCAGAGGCTGATATTCTGCACACACTCTCTCCAGTTTAACAATTTGCATGTCCGTACATTCTGGATCCTTGAGGAATTGTTTTTATCACACTGCTTATAATTTTGAACTGGTTTTTATTTGATTTAAGTTACTTTCTCTGGATATATCTAACCTCAAGAAGTGTATGAGGAAACCAAACTAAAGGATTCAGGTGCTTCCCTATCTCCCCTCACTCATTGTTCCTCATGCTATGCTGGTCTTCCAAGGGAATATTCTGGGTCCGTTTTATACTGTGGCCCCTATACATCATGTGGAGCCATCCAGCACTGACCAAGAGCCAGCTTGGATTAAAACCCTGATGTCTTCTGTGGCATCTATTCCATCATCCATTTAGGAGGTCCTCCATTCTTGGGGACCCATGCCCCCCATCAGACAAGTTGATCCTATATTTAGGGGTCACTCTCAGCTAGTTGGGAAAAAATATGATGAGATTGACCCAGAGGAAGAAGATACGGACTCTTCCTTGTTGTTTTGGGATCTCTATGAGGCTGACTCTCTCAGAACAGTGTGGGAGACCCTTTTGGTTTCTGAGGCCTCTGATGGGGGATCTGCCTCTCTGGATATCTTTCAGAGACATGAGACCCCCCCCACACCCGGGCTTTCTTCCGAATAGTAACTTAGCTGCCAGGTTTTCCTATTGGAGGAATGGAAAACACCAGATAAGAGGTTTTCCTTAATGAGCACATCTATAAACTAGAACAATTTTTCTCTGTCGTCCGATACAGGTTACTGGTAACTTTGGGGTAGGTGATCAGCCCCTTTAAGTAGGCAGGAACAATTCTGAGAAGTGACTGCTGGGTGGGAGCCTACCTACTCTCCTTAGCTTGCAGCTAGTCAATCCCCTTCCAGTAAGATTTGTTCCTTGGTCAATACACAAGGCAAGAGAACAGTTCTGCTATAGTTTTAGCTTTTTATTATTTTCTGTTAGATATAGAATACCACCATTAGGCAGATTACCATCACTGACAATTCCCATCACCCAAACGTGGATAGCTCTGTTTACCAGGTGCATTTGTGGACCTAAGCCCTGGGGGGAAATATTGGCTGCAAGCTCTTTCCCCAGGAGTTGCCCACTGAGGCTTCTTCTTGATATATGATAATCTGAAGACAGAAGATCTGCTAAAAAAAAGGTGAGCACCCTTTGAGTGCTGAGGTCCACGTGTCCCATGCTTCCCCTCCACATAGGGGTCTCATTTGGAGTTCTTATTACATACTCGTGCACTCATTGGGTTTATCTGTATGTCTGTGGGGTGTTTGGAGCACGTTTCTGTGGTAACTTAACCCTTTTGCTGCTGGTTAGCATCTTTCAGGGGCATTGTGGACACTTTCCCTACTGGGACCAGTGTTTATTGGGTCTGCTAACTTGCTCGTACAGAGTACAGCTATTTTGTCCTGGCAGAGGAGCATGTCCCTGCCATTTCCGCAGTTCATATTCCTGGCGTAGACCATGTTTTGGCAGACCTCCTCCGTCGACACACAGTGGACAGTGGAGAGTGAGAAATGCATCGAGGTATTCGGCCTCATTGTCCAGTTGTGGGGTCTTCCGTGCATCGATCTCATAGCAACAAGACACAACAGGAAGGTTCCAACTTTCTGTTCTCACTGGGCGGATCCCCTAGCTCTAGTAGTGGATGCCTTGTAGATTCCATGGAATTTCCCTCTGGCACACATCTTTCCTCCCATTCCCCTGTTGCACAGGGTTCTGCAGAAACTGCGACTGGAGCGCTGCCCAGGCAGTCTGATTCCTCCGTACTGGCCTCGACAGGCTTGGTTTCTGGAGCTTCTGGATATCTCAGTGGCGGGACCTCTTTGGCTTCCCTCCTGTCTGGATCTTCTACAGGGTTACCTGTGGAAGGAGGATGTTCATCATCTGGCTTTGACGGCATGGAGATTGAATCCTCAGTTTTGAAGAAGGGATTTTCTTCTGGTGTGGTGGCAACTATGCTTAGTGCCCTTAAGCCGGTTTCCTCTAATGGCTACCATCGAGTTTGGTCTACCTTTCTATCTTGGTGTGCTGATAGGGACCTGTCTCAGGATTTTGATCTTTCATTCCTCCAGGATGGTGTGGATAAGTGTCTCAGTCTGAGTTCTCTTAAGGTTCAGACTTCTGCTTTCTCTGTTTTCTTTCAGAGGCGCCTTGCTATTGTTCTTGATGTCAAGGTTTTCTTAGAAGGCATTGCTCATATACGTCCTGTGTTTAAGTCCCCCGCTCCTCAGTGGAACCTTAACTTGGTTTTGGCCGTCCTTCGGCGCCCTCCCTTTGAGTCTTTGGCCACTATTCCTCTCTGTCTGCTGACATGGAAGATGGCTTTCCTCCTGGCGATTGTATCTGTTTGCTGTGTTGCGGAGCTGCATGCCCTGTCTTGTAGGCCACCCTTTTTGGTGTTTCACAAGGACAAGGCGGTACTTCGCAGGAGTTTCTCCCGGAGGTGGTTTTAGAGTTTCACATCAATCAGGAAATTGTGGTTCCTTCTTTCTGCCCTAAGCCTACTTCTGACAAGAAGAAGGATCTTCACCTGTTGGATGTTGTGCGTTGTCTCAAGTTCTGTGTGCATCGCACTGAGCCATTGAGGCAGTCTGACACTCTTTTTGTCATTCCTGAGGGTCCCAGAGCAGGGAAGCCTGCTTCCAAGGTAACCAACGCTTCTTGAATGAAGTCCACTATTCGTAAGGCTTACGAGCTTAGGAAGAATCCTGTTCCCTTTCGGGTCACGGCTCATTCCACAAGGTCTATTGGGGCATCTTGGGCCTACAAGAATCAGACTTCAGCAGATCGGTTGTGCAAGGCGGCCACTGGGTCGTCTGTGCATACCTTCTTGAAACACTACCGTGTGGATATGCTGGCATCAGCTGATGCCAATTTTGTGAGGAAGATCCTGGAGGCAGCCTTGCCTGTCTAGGATCTCATTAGTCTCTCAGTACTCTTTCACTTTTTAGCCCTGTTGGCTCTAGTTCAGTGTGCTGTGTATCCGTTCCTGGGGTGTGTTTTATCCATGTTGAGTGTCAGTTGACACTTTGTTGCTATTGTTGAGCTATTCATGATCTGTTGATTCATTGGTGCTCTGGTGACTTTGGGGGGCCTGTTCCTGGTCCTTGCCTTTCTTCCCGCCCTGGGGAACAAGTTACCAGTAACCTGTATTGGACGACAGAGAAAAAAGGATTTGTGTCTTACCTGTTAAATCCTTTTCTCTTAGTCCATACAGGATACTGGTCTCCCACCTTGTCAAGGAACCATGCTTGGCTCTCCTGTGGCAGAACGTGGGGGTCCTTCGGTGTCATGCTCACAGGAGTCTTCCTGTACCTTCTTACAACCTAGTCAATAATTTGTTTTCAAATCTTACTGGAAGGGGATTGGCTAGCTGCAAGCTAAGGAGAGGAGGTAGGCTCCACCCAGCAGTCACTTCTCAGAATTGTTCCTGCCTACTTAAAGGGGCTGATCGCCTACCCCAAAGTTACCAGTAACCTGTATGGACTAAGTGAAAAGGATTTAACAGGTAAGACTAAAATCCTCTTATTGCTGAGACTCTTATACAGTGGGCTTCTCCTCTTGCTGCTTCTCTATTCCCCATCTCAAGCCTGGCCAAAATACTGGTTTTCCACTGCCAGACACTGCAGGCATCAAGGGTAAGGCTGAGAAATGCATTAATTCTCTGTTAACCATATGAGTGCCAGAGATGTATCCAACCAATTGCGTTACAATGAGTTGGATACCTCTCTGACACCCAAAGGGTCAAAGAGAGTAACACACAATATGTACAAAATAAATCATCATTTCTGACCTTGTCAATGTCTTTACTGTTTCCTGTTCATTTTGCAACTCGTTTGATGGAAAATTAAACATTCATTTAGTTTAGGGTAGGTAACTACAGCAAATGTATACTGCAGAACAGGTGTATGTCTTTTTGACGACTAATTCAGAAGCCACTGATACTGCGATATATCACAGTTTACAGATAGTGATAGCTCTTGTGATCATGCTGGGTTTTCTGTTAAGAAGAGACAAGCTGCCCCAAGTTCTACCGCTCATCCTGACCCTAGGGAATGGATTCCACCAGTTGAATTATGCCCAGAAATTCCTGAATTCATAGGCAACAACCCAGGAATTCAAGTGGATGTGGCAGAATTTAACCACAAGCAGTTTTTTTTTTGTTTGTTTGTTTGTTTTTTGTTTTTTTTGGGGGGGAGGGGGAGAGATTGTATCCCAAACAAATCTGTCTGCAGCCCCAATTCATTGCCAACAATTCATCATACATGGTTGCAAAACAGCAATCAAGGCAACCCAAAGATGTGACCGAATTCAGACAATTCTGGGCTGTAACAATAACTATGGGGTTAATTAAAAAACTAAGTATTAGGTTATACTGGAGCAAAAATCCCATCTGTGATGCCCCTATTTTCATAAAAATAATGGCCAGGAGAAGATATGAAATGCTTTTACACTTCATGCATTTCAGTGGCCGTACGCTGTTCCTCCCAAAAGAACACTACCAATATGACAGGCTGTATAAAATTTATCCCCTAATAAATTATATACAGAAAGTTTTCAGAAGTATATACACCCCAGGAAATTTAATGCATTGTTAAATCCCTTATGAAATAAAAGGGAAGGTTGAGATTCAATCAATATACCCTCTCTGAGCTCTCCAAGTTTGGAGTCAATTTTTATAAACTGTGTGAAAGTGCCAAGGGGTATACTCAGGCTTTCTGAATTTGAGGGCAAGGACAGCTATCTTGATCAGCCTCGTCAAGAGAGCATCACAGTGATAACAGCAGACCGGCACTGTATATCTCTAACATAAATAAATAAATTTGAGATCTTGCACTTAATCTAGGTATGACACATGACACACTTTTTCACAGTGAACAGAATTAGATACTCATATTCGTGAAACAATATATGTAATTTTGTTTAAAGCTAAATAACATATATATATATATATATATATATATATATATATATATATATATATATATATATATATATATAGAACAATAGTAATCTGTGAATTGTGAAACGGAGATATGCAAACTTGAATCTGTAATTTAACACTTTGAGTGCCAGTGGTACGCAATGCATTGCAAAGCAATGTGTTGCATACCCCTCTGGCACTCAAAGGGGATATATCAAGCAACAGTTCTAGACTAAGATAGATATAATATAGATATATATATAATGGCACAAGAAAATATAATATGATAGAATATATCAGATAACTGCACAAGTAACACACAAGCACTTATAAGTTTAAACTGTATATGAATATAGTGTATATGAATACAGTGTAAGCTAGCAATGTTTGAATCCAGCAGTAGTAAGGGTTAACAATTCCTACATTTTTAGACAGTACAGTAGGTGGCAGTGCAACACAACCTGCCCCACCCTGTATGTACTAAGGCAAATTAAGTGGCAGGAAACTTGTCACTTAAGTTGCACTCAATAAGAGAACACAGGTCAAGTGACAGCTCTTAATAACCACAATGCACAATATTGCAAGAAATATTACAATATATATGAAAGAAGATGTAAGGCCCCAGATATACAAAAGAAAAATGTAACTATATGGCTGCTGGTTTCAATCTATTTATACCTCTGGAAGAGTCCAGAACAATGAAATATTTTTTCCTGGTAAAAATATGCATTACTACATTATAATTGTAAGCAATAAAAGTAAGGTATGGGTATAGCAATGCAATGATAATATATGTTAAATATACCAAAGCATGTGAACCCTAAAATATTATAATAACAAATTCATGTCTGCACACATCTATCAGCGCAAGGGGTTAACCAGAGTTATAGGGAGAAGAGATCAACCAATTACACACTCCAGGGTTTTTGTTTTGTCAAGATTTTCACAGATGTGGCTATTTCAATGGTACAACCTACACTAGATATCACAAGCAGATAAAACAATATAGAATGGAATCAGCCAAAATACCAAATGCACAATTAAAGACACAGAAAGATTCACGACACTGTGAAATAGAGCACAATGACCCTCGCAGAGTACACCATTGTGAGTTCAATATGCCTGTTTGCAGTGATAACAAATGGACCTCACTACAACCTGGCATAGACATTTGCACGCACAACAAACAATTGACTCTCCAGGTATCAGCTTATTAGCTAATCTGTAACTCCCAATGATCTAAGATTTCTATCAGTCTGATCCTTAGCCTGTTACTGATTGGACTGTATATTTTCCAAAAGTTATACTAAACTTTACAGCCAAATGGCTACTGAATTTCAATTCTTCTCAGTAGGATGGCTGGTCTTACTGGGAAGTAAATAGAAAAAAATAAAATATCCCAGAATTCATGTTATGATAACTTTGGAGGTTTATACAGTGTAAAGACAATAACTAAATTATACTTTACCAATCAAATGTCAGTGTGTGGTCTTAGGCACGGCACCGTTCTGTTCAGGAACCAGGAAAGTCCGCAACCCTCAGAAGACCCTATATACTTCCTAAAACAAAGCTTATATAACCCAAAGCCCCCCTTTACAGAAGGATACACCTATTCTTCTTAGAATTTGCATATAGTAATATATATTGGTAAATGCTAACAAAAATATATCTGAAACATAAAACCTATCATGTCGCTAGGCGTCACTCTACTATCAGGAAAAGTTAGTAAAGGAAAAATTCATTAAAAAAATTTTTTCGAATACAATAGAAGATTCAAGCCTTATCGCTTCACAAACAATTTGTACTAAACTCCAGTACATAGTTACAGTTTAGCTACATCCAGGGCAAGAGATTATAACTTCCATCCTGATGGATAACGGTTTTTCAAAGATGTATTCATGAGAGAGTCTAATATAAACACAGACAAAATGGTTTCTGAACAGATTCTTAAACCATTTCTATTCAGCCAGAGCAGATTCTCTGACAGCCTGGTTGCCCAGATTATCTGGGAACCAGTGGAATAATTGTTTGGGATCTCATTTACCTCTTATTAAATGAAGGGTATCATTTATATGTGGACAATTTTTATACTAGCCCATTTTTATTTGTTACTCTTGTTTTGACACTGTGGCCTGTGGCACTTTTAGAAACACAGAAACGCTGCAGAGCGTGCTACAGCAAGGGGAAATGGACAGACACCACCTTTTACTGTCCTGATTGCCCTTCAAAAACTGGGCTCTGCATGGGCGACTGCTTCAAACAGTATCATATAGGAGCAATGCAGTAGTGCTGTAAGAATTATTTTATTACTGGCTACTTTTTTTCGCCCCCTGAAATATCCAACTTTTTTATTTTTCAGAACACATCCCTCCTTAGATCTAACACTATGAATATATAATGGGAGGCAATGCACCCTAAGTTTTCTCCATGTCTCAAAATTGAAATGTGCATGTTCCTGAATGGGCCCAGTAGCTCCACCCAAACCTTGACAAACCTATGCATATTGGGCATTACTGTACTCAGAAGATGTGACTGAGTATCAATCAATGCAATTTTAATCCAGAAACACTGAAATATAGGTGTGAAAAAAAAAAAACCCTCCCCCCCCCCCCCCCCTTACTGCAGGTGTTCGAAGGGATTGGTGGTAAAGTGACTGTTTAAAAAAAAAAAAAAAAAAAATTTCACTCAATTGAAACTCAGGGATGTGTACTTTTGCAAAATCTATACTTTTGGGGGTACAATTTTAATTGTAGCATTGCCAAACAACCCCAAATGAGTCACTAGTTAAGCAAGCTGTAAAAAGGCCATGTCTTAAATTGGAAAGGCACTTGTTCCCAATGCATTTGTTTATATCTGCAACTATTCTGTGATTTGTAGAAAAAGAAGAAAAAGCAGGAGGCGCTCATAGGGTTAAAACCTTCATGGAGCTTGTTGGAACATATAAAGAAATGGTAATCACACTCATTTATTTTTGGCCGCACTCTATTGATTTGTGGCACACAGGCAAGTGGGGGATATTACACTGCCCACTACGCAGATCTGTAGTACACCAGCAGCTCCCTGGAAATCAACCTTCAAGAGAAGAAGGGAGAACACAGGAAAACGGAACAGATGGGGGTGCTCAATTTTAAAGAGTACAGAAATCAATAAGATATAGTTACTCACAGTTAGCGATCAACCGGTTATATATATTTCACTGTCGTCCAATACAGGTCACTGGCAACTCTGGGAGGCGATCCGCCCCTTTAAGTAGGCAGGAACATTTCTCCAAATGTATTCAGGGGGTGGAGCCTCCCCTCCCTCCTTAGCTGCTCCCAGTCAGCTTGATGCCAGAATGATTTATTCCTGGGTGTGTTCACACCAGGTGGAGAACAGCGCTCTTCAGTTTTAGTATTTTGTTATTTTCTGTCAAATATGGAATACCACCATTAGGCGGGTTACCATGGCTGACAAATGCCCTCTCCTAAGTGGCTAGCTCAGCGTCCAGGGATTTTCTAGTGGACCTTTTCCCCTGATGGGGGAACAACTTGATTTCAAGTACTTCCCTGGGGGATTATCCTTTGTGGTAATCCTTTCTTTGCATGGTGACCTGAAGACAGAAGACATGCAGAAAGGTGAGCCACCCTTTGAGTGCTGAAGGTCCACTTGTCCCACAGTGTCCTCCTTTGGGCTTGTATTTGGGAGTTCTCATTGCGCACTCCGGCACTCATTGGGTGTTTAGATATATACTTATTTATAGTATATGGGTGTTTGTGAGTTTTGGAGCAGTCTGTGGCATTTTAACCCTTTGTCTGCTGGTTTGACACGTTTATTAGGGGTTCTGTTACACTTTCTTTATGGGATAGTGTTTTCTCCTCATGTACATGTGTTCTATATGTGCTTTTAACCTTTTTATAATTGGGGTTAATTTTCTTAAATTTTCTGTTCCGCGCCTTTAAGGTGCGCTTTTCCCGCATAGCTGCCATTGCTCCTTTACTCTCTATGGGCTTACACTGTGTGGGACATATTTCTGGAACCGCTTCACCTAGCGATCTCAGAGTGGGCTCATTTTGTTTGTCTTCCCTTGCTCTTTCATCCGGTTCACTAACCAAGTGTGTTGGGGGGCTTTGGGCACTGTTTTGGGGTACTTTATGAGAAAAACTACGATTCCCATGAGTGCTTGCTTCGCGCCTTTTTTCTGATTGGCTCCCGTTGCGGCAGCCATTTTGTGAGTTCTTCTCATCGATTATACTACGCAGGGACCGGACCTTCTCCTCTCCTTCGCTGATTAACCCTTTGCTTGCCAGATAAGTTTAGTTTTTAAACGTTTCTGGGGTGAATCTTTAATCTTCACACTTTAATTGGCTGATTTTTGTCAGTGGGGTATATCTGACACTGTGAGTATGTCTACTCCACTGGAGCTTGGGACTAGACCTAAGACTAAGGAGGCTGGAGCTTCAGTTTCCCCCATTGCACATTGCTCCTCCTGTCATTCAGGGCTGCCTAGGGAATTCTCTGGTCATTTATGCCCAGCATGCTCAGAAGGTCCTGACAGCAACCCAGGGCCTTCCAGCCATGCTATAGAGCCAGCTTGGGTTAAAGAGTTTAAGGCTGCAACTAGGGACCTCCGGTCCACTCTTCAACTCTTTCCCTCTCAGGTACAGGGAGCACTGCAAGTATGGCAGGTTCCCTCTACCATCAGGACCTCCCTGCCTAAACCACAGGGGGCCCTTGACATGTCTGATTCTTCTGAAGAACAATTGTTGCTAGATTCTATGGTGAGGATGGTACTGTTATTGAGTCTAATAGGTCTGTTGGTGACCCCTTGTTGACCCTGAATTTTCTGCAGAGGGCCTAATTCGGGCTGTTCTGTCCACCCTCAACCTTCCCTTGAGTCAAGAGATTCCCTCTGACCCAACTGATGTCTTTCAGAACCGGTTAAAGCTGTTACTTGTTTTCCTCATAACCCTACATTGGAACGTTTGGTTTCCGATGCTTGGAAAAATCCATAAGTCTTCTTCAGTCTCAAAAAAGTTTGCTAAACTTTATCCCTTTTCTGAGGCTGAACTAGCTAAATGGGTTCATCCTTCCAAGGTGGATGCTCCTGTGTCTAAACTGTCTAAATCAACTGCTTTGCCTGTTTCTGATGCTTCTGCTTTGCAAGATTGGACAGATAAAAAGTTGGAGGTTTGCCTCAAGTCTATTTTTGCGTCTATTGGCACTGCTATGCGACCGGCTTTTGCTGTGGCGTGGGTTAACCGGGCCATTGCAGTCTGGACTGAGCAACTCACCAAGGCGGTCCGTCAGGATACGCCAGTTTCAGAGCAGCTGCGCTTGCTTGCCAATATTTCTGAAGCGCAGAACTGTTTCTGATGCTGCCTTTGATGCTGTCCACATGATGGCTAGAGCCTCCACTTCTTCTGAGGTGGCCAGGCGCGCGCTTTGGCTTAAGATTTGGTCCGCTGACACTGCATCTAAAAAGGTTTTGCTTTCTTTGCCTTTCCAGGGAACTTCCCTGTTTGGTTCTGAGCTTAAGGAGCTGATCAGTGAGGCTACTGGAAGAGTACCCATTTGCCCTCGGTCTTCAATTAAAATTTGCCGGTTAAGCGTTACCGGTCCTTTCATTCCTTTCAGGCGGAGGCGCTTTCGTCCTCCAAGACAGTTCCGTCCGATCCTCGTCCCTCCTACAAGCCCAAGCAATCCTGGAAGCCCAAGGTTGCGTCCAAGTCCAAGTCTTCCAAGCCTGCTTCGGCATGACTCGCCGAACCCGGGTCCGCACCCTGCCGTGGGTGGACGTCTCCACCTCTTTCGCAGGGTTTGGGAAGCATCCGTGTCGGACCCATGGGTTTTACAGGTGGTCTCAGAGGGTTACAGGATCCCTTTCTTTTCTCTCCCCCCCCCCCCCCTTCGTTTTCATCTCACTCGTTCTCCGCAGGATGCAGAGAAACTGAGGTTGTTCGAAGGCGCTATTCAGGATCTTTTGGACAAAGAGGTCCTGGAGCCAGTGCTTCCTGTGGACATGGGTTCAGGGTTTTACTCCAACCTTTTTGTGGTATCCAAGAAGAATGGCGGGGGCCGTCCTATTTTGGATCTCAAGGATCTCAATTCCTTTGTGGTGAAGTCTCATTATCGTCCGGAATCTCTGCGCACTGTGATCGCCGCCATGTCCACAGGGGAGTTCCTAGCTTCTCTGGACCTACAGGATGCGTATCTGCATATCCCCATTCATCCAGCGAGCAGGCAGTATCTGAGGTTCGCCTGCGCCAGGGGTCACTTTCAGTTCTCAGCTCTTCCTTTTGGGCTGACAACTGCTCCCCAGGTTTTCCAAAGAGTTCTGGGGGCATTGATCTCTGTCCTTCATCGGGATGGAGTGAGAGTGACTCCGTACATGGACGACTTGCTTTTGAAGGCAGAGTCTGCGGATCTTCTTCGCCGGCAGCTTCAGACCTGCATTCAGGTACTCACTCGCCACGGGTGGATTGTGAACCTGGACAAGTCGGACTTGTCCCCATCTCAGAGCCTCATCTTCTTGGGTCTGCTGTTCAACACTCAGAAGGGCATGGTGTTTCTGCCGGAGGAAGTAGCGCATCAGATTGCTCAGCGATTATCGAGGGTTCTGGCTCTCGAGTGGATTCCAGTTCCGAAGTTGCTTTCCCTGGTGGGGAAATTCATCTCCACGATAGAGGCGGTGCCATTTGCGATGGCGCACACCAGGGAACTTCAGAGGTTCGTGATCCAGACATGCAGGGATCGTCCAGATCATCAGAAGTTGTTAGTATCTCTTCCTCCTCATGTGGAGTTGAGCCTGGAATGGTGGTTGGACCTTTCCCATCTCTTGGAGGGGAGACCCTTTCTGGTACCCTACTGGACCACGGTCATGACAGACGCCAGTCTCTCGGGCTGGGGAGCTGTCCTGGGTTGCTTCAGCGCTCGGGGAAGTGGTCCTTGGAGGAGTCTCTTCTCTCCATCAACATCCTGGAACTTCGGGCGATTTTCCATGCTCTACGCCATTGGGAATCTCAACTGGAGGACTGTCCTGTCAGAGTGGAATCCGTCAATGCCACCGCCATGGCTTACATCAACAGGCAGGGCGGGACAAGAAGTCTCGCCGTGTGGCTAGAAGTAAAGGCCATTCTGTCCTGGGCGGAGGTTCATGTTTCCGCTATTTCTGCGGTACACATTCCAGGCGTAGACAACGTCATGGCAGACTTTCTCAGTCGTCAGACAGTCGGCAGCGGAGAGTGGGAGCTCCATCCGGAGGTGTTCAATCTTCTGACTCAGATGTGGGGTGTTCCTTTGGTGGATCTGATGGTGACCAGACACAACAGGAAAGTTCCGACGTTCTGCTCCAGGTGGAGGGACTCGCTGGCTTTGGTGGTCGACGCCATGTCGATTCCTTGGGTGTTTCCCCTAGCCTACATCTTTCCTCCTCTTCCAATGTTGATCAGAGTGATCCAGAAGCTGAAGGTGGAGCGTTGTCCGGTCATCCTCATCACTCCAAACTGGCTTCGTCAGTCTTGGTATCCGGACCTTCTGGCTCTGTCGGTGGCAGAGCCATTTCTTCTTCCATCTCGTCCAGATCTTCTGATTCAGGGGTACCTATGGAAGGAGGACGTTCATCGTCTCCATTTGACGGCCTGGAGGTTGAATCCTCTATTTTGAAGAAGAAGGGGTTTTCTTCTGCTGTGGTTTCTACCATGCTTCGTGCTCGCAAGCCTGTTTCTTCCAAGATCTATCACCGGGTCTGGTCGATCTTTCTATCTTGGTGTGCTGACAGGGACCTGTCTCACGATTTTCACCTTCCTACGGTCCTGGCTTTTCTGCAGGACGGGGTGGATAAAGGACTCAGCCTGAGTTCGCTTAAGGTTCAGACTTCGGCACTTTCTGTCTTTTTCCAGGAACGCATTGCTATGCTTCCTGATGTGAAGATCTTCTTCCAGGGCGTTGCTCATGTGCGTCCTGCTTTTTGGAGTCCGGCTCCTCAGTGGGATCTTAATCTGGTCTTGGGAGTTCTTCAGCGTCCTCCCTTTGAGTCTTTGGCTACTATTCCTTTACGCCTTTTGTCTTGGAAGATGGCCTTTCTTTTGGCCATTGTGTCTGTCCGCCGGGTGGCGGAGTTACAACCTCTCTCCTGTAAACCTCCCTATTTGGTGTTTCACAAGGACAAGGCGGTTCTTCGGACCTCCAAGGAGTTTTTACCGAAGGTGATTTCAGAGTTCCACATTAATCAGGAGATTGCGGCGCCCTCTTTCTGCCCTAACCCCTCTTCTGATAAGGAGAAGGATCTCCATTTGTTGGATATTGTGCGTTGTCTCAAGTTTTATGTGCATCGCATGGAATCCATCAGGAAGTTTGACGCTCTGTTCGTCATTCCGGAGGGTCCTAGGGCTGGGAGACCGGCATCCAAAGTGACTATTGCTTCTTGGATTAAGTCTACAATTCGTAAGGCGTATGAATTGAGGAACAAGCATGTTCCCTTTAGGGTTACGGCCCATTCTACCAGGTCCATTGGGGCCTCTTGGGCCTACAAAAATCAAGCGTCTGCTGATCAGCTGTGCCGGGCGGCCACTTGGTCCTCTGTGCACACTTTCTCGAAGCACTACCGTGTGGATGTGCTGGCATCGGCTGATGCCAGCTTTGGGAGGAAGGTCCTGGAGGCAGTTCTGCCTGTCTAGGACCACCTTCTTCTGAGGTCCTTTGTGCTTCTGTACTGTTGAGCCCTGTTGGCTCTAGTTCAGTGTGCTATCAGTTCCTGGGGTTTGTTTTTACCCCTAGTTGGTGTCCGTTGACACTTCTGTTTTGTTGGGATCTCTGACCGGTAGGTCCATGGAGGTCCTGGTGACTTTGGGGGCCTTGCGTCTGGTCTTTGCCTTCTTCCCACCTCAGGGTAACTCAATGGTTGGACATCCCAGAGTTACCAGTGACCTGTATTGGACGACAGTGAAAAGAGGATTTTAGTCTTACCTGTTAAATCCTTTTCACTTAGTCCATATAGGTTACTGGTCTCCCACCCTGTCAAGAGACCATGCTTGGCTCTCCTGTGGCAAGTTGTGGGAGTCCTTCGGGGCATGCTCACAGGAGTCGTCTTCTTCTCTCCCTTCTCTGGTCAGTTAGTAGGATCACAAATCATTCTGGCATCAAGCTGACTGGGAGCAGCTAAGGAGGGAGGGGAGGCTCCACCCCCTGCATACATTTGGAGAAATGTTCCTGCCTACTTAAAGGGGCAGATCGCCTCCCAGAGTTACCAGTAACCTGTATGGACTAAGTGAAAAGGATTTAACAGGTAAGACTAAAATCCTATACTAGTGTTAAAGCCCGTGTACACGGGCCAAGGTCCGCGTAATGTTAACCCTTTGAGTGCCACTCAACGCAGTGCTTTCTCCTCTTGCCTCTTTCTACCCCCTCTTGCCTCTTGCCCCCCATGCCTTTCTATCTCCTCTTGCCCCCCATGCCTTTTTCTCCACCCTCTTGCCCCATGCCTCTCTGGCAAACCCTCTTGCCCCCCCATGCCTCTTTCGTCACCCTTTTGCCCCTTCCATCACCCTCTTGCCCCCATACCTCTTTTGCCCCCATGGCTCTTTCACCACCCTCTTGCTCCTCACACCTCTCTTGCCCCCCATGCCTCTTTCACCACACTTTTGCCCCCTCAATGCCTCTTTCACAACCCTCTTGCTCCCCTTACCTCTTTCACCACACTTTTGCCCCCCCCCCCCAATGCCTCTTTCACAACCCTCTTTCCCCCATGGCTCTTTCACCACCCTCTTGCTCCCCATACCTCTTTTGCCACCCTTTTGACCCCCTTGCCTCTTTCACAACCCTTTTGCCCCCCCCCATGGCTCTTTCACCATCCTCTTGCTCCCCATACCTCTTTTGCCCCCCCATGTTTCTTTCACCACACTTTTGCCCCCCCATGCCTCTTTCACAACCCTCTTGCCCCCCCATGGCTCTTTCACCACCCTCTTGCCCCCCCCATGGCTCTTTCACCACCCTCTTGCCCCCCCATGCCTCTTTCACCACCCTCTTGCCCCCCCAATGCCTCTTTCACAACCCTCTTGCTCCCCTTACCTCTTTTGCCACACTTTTGCCCCTCATGCCTCTTTCACCACACTTTTGCCCCCCCCAATGCCCCTTTCACAACCCTCTTTCCCCCATGGCTCTTTCACCACCCTCTTGCCCCCCCATGGCTCTTTCACCACCATCTTGCCCCCCATGCCTCTTTCACCACCCTCTTGCTCCCCTTACCTCTTTTGCCACACTTTTGCCCCTCATGCCTCTTTCACCACACTTTTGCCCCCCCATGCCTCTTTCACCACCCTCTTGCTCCCCCATGGCTCAGCCGGTCGCGAGGGCAGAGTGTGAGAAAGTTATGCGCGTCCACATGCTCAGAGGGCTCCCACAGTGCATGTGGACGCGCATAACTGACAGGCTGCCGGTCGCGAGGGCAGAGTGTGAGAAACACCAGCTGCCAGCCCTCTGAGCTCTGCCAGCCTTGTCACCTTGTACGTGGACGCCAGGAAGGTATAACTGACAGGCACCCGCAAGCGCGAGTTCCTGTCAAAAACGCGTCCATAGTTACTGTAGACGGTGCGGTGGGGGGGAGCAAGTCACGTCGTCTCTGTCTATGTGAGTTAGTGCTTCATGCTACGCTCACAGGGAGAGACGCATTCTTATACTTTATGGTATAGGATATATATATATATCCGGTATATTGCATCAGATGATATCCACCTTCTCTGTACAGGCGCTCACGGTTTCCGCTACAGAGCTCCCAAATATTTCAAAGTACACAATCCCAGGATAAATTCCACAAGTAGGCGATCGCGGAATAAAACCCAATTTATTAAATAAAAACACCAACGCTTTTCTGGATAGAAATCCTTTCATCAAGGTGTCTAACTGTATTCTGTGATCGCCTACTTGTGGAATTTATCCTTGGATTGTGTACTTTGAAATATTTGGGAGCTCTGCAGCGGAAACCACGAGCGCCTGTACAGAGGCAGGTGGATATCCTCTGATGCAATATACCGGTTAAATGATATATAACCGGTTGATCGCTAACTGTGAGTAACTATATATTATTGATTATTCTGTGATTTGAAATCCACGCCAACACTGAAATATATGTGAAAAACGCTGAAGTATTTTTCTTACTGCATGTTTTGAGAGAGATTGGTGGGAAAATAAGTGCATGAAAAAGCAGCAAAAATGAAAGCCTGGGGTGTCTACTTTTCAAAAATATACACATTTGTGGAGGAATTTTAAAGTGGAGCACTGGTACACAGCCTCAAATGAGAAGTGACACTAGTTAAGCAAGCTGCGAAAATTCCATGTGTGGAAATGGAAACGTGCGTATTGCAATTTGGGCCCCGTAACACCCCCCAAACCCTGGCAAACCTATGCATAGGAGGTATTACCATACTCAGAAGTAGCTGGACACGAATCAATGAATCTTTTTTAAATCTGCAACTGTCCTTTGCTTGAAATCCAAAGCAACATTTCTATGTAAGTGTGAAAACTGCAAAAGAACAAATATTACCACAATTTTGGTACAGATTTCTGGAAAAATAGCTGCATTAAAAATGTCAAAATTCTACTGATGAATTACCCTATGTTTGCTTTTTGGAAACATTTTTGTGGGGCATTTTTTGGTTCTGACACCTTCAACTAAGCTATAATCGTCACATGCACATACAAATGCACACAGTTTAGGGAATAAGATCCCTGAACTCACTGCAATAATAACTAGGGAAGATGTGGACTTAGTGGGAATTACCGAGACCTGGTACAATGATAAAAATGACTGGGATGTAGAAATACTCTCTATTCAGAAAAGACATGAAAGGCAGAAAAGGAGGAGGGGTTGCCATTTATGTCAAAAATAGCTTAAAGGTCAATCTTATACAGAGTATGGAGGAGAACACAGAGACTATTTGGATAACTTTAGAATATGGGAATAAGATGGTCACTCATATAGGTGGGCTCTATAGACCCCCAGGGCAAACAGAGGAGTTGGATCAACTGCTGGTCAAGGATCTAACTAAGATGACTGTGAAAGGTGAGGTTATAATTATGGGGGACTTTAATTTTCCAGATGTGGACTGGAAAAACCAAGCAGCAGGTTCAGCCAGGAGTAGAGATATCCTAAATTCTTTACAAGGATTAGCTCTTAGTCAATTAGTAGAAGAGACGACTAGGAAGGAAGCCACACTAGATTTATTATTTACTAATGGAGACTTGGTATCAGATGTAGCTGTAGGAGAGTGTTTGGGCTCCAGTGATCATCATTCTGTGTGGTTTAATATAAAGACAGAGGCTGAGTTGTACCACACAAAAACAAAGGTTCTAGACTTTAGAAAGGCTGATTTTTCTAAAATGGAAACATTTTTATGTCAGTCTTTAACAACTTGGAGATCTTTAGATGGAGTCCAGGAGAAATGGGATTATCTGAAATGTGTTTTAATAAACACAACAGAACATTACATTAGACATGTCAGCAAGGGTAAAAGAAAAAGAAAACCACTGTGGTAATCAGCAGAAGTGGCAAATATAGTAAAAGAGAAGAAAGAAGCATTTAAGAAATATAAACAGTCGCAGAAGGAAGAAGATAGGTATCGGTACAAAACTAGGCTGAAGGAGGCCAAATGTATTATTAGATGTGCCAAAGCACACACAGAGGAAAAAATTGCCCAGTCAATAAAAAAGGGGGATAAAACATTTTTTAGATATATAAGTGAAAGGAGGAAAATGAAACAAGGAATAGTTAGACTAAAAACAAAAGATAGAAACTATGTAAATGAGAATAAAGGGCTAGCTGACTGTCTCAATGAATATTTCTGTTCAGTTTTTACAGAGGAAGATGAAGGGAAGGGACCTCTGTTAGAAAAAAGAAATGGCAAGACATGGGAAACATGCATGTTTACAGAGGAAGAAGTTCTACTTCCAGAAGATTGGAAGGTAGCAAATGTAGTACCGCTTCACAAAAAAGGTAGCAGGGAAGAGTCTGGTAACTACAGACCAGTAAGTCTTACATCAGTAGTGGGAAAATTAATGGAGAGTATGTTAAAGGCAAGAATTGTTGAATATCTGAATATGAATGGCTTGCAAGATACCAAACAGCATGGGTTTACAGCAGATAGATCTTGTCAAACTAACCTCAGATTTTTTGACTGGGTAACTAAAATAATAGATCAAGGGGGAGCAGTAGATATAGCTTATCTAGATTTCAGTAAAGCATTTGAAACTGTCCCTCATAGAAAACTCATAAATAAATTGCAGTGTTTGGGTCTAGATGTAAAAATAGTGAAATGGATAAGGCAATGGCTGAGTGACAGGAGAGAGAAGGTGGTAGTCAATGGAGAATATTCAGACGAAAGGAGTGTTTCTAGTGGAGTACCTCAGGGATCTGTACTGGGGCCCATTCTTTTTAATATTTTTATTAGTGATATTGCAAAAGGTCTTCAAGGTAAGGTCTGCCTTTTTGCAGATGATACAAAGATCTGCAATAGGGTAGACATTCCAGGGGAATAAGCCAAATGACAAATGATTTAGGTAAATTAGAAGAATGGTCAAGAGTGTGGCAGATGCACTTTAACGTTGATAAATGTAAAATAATGCACTTGGGACATAAAAATCCAAAGGAAAAATATACTATTAAGGGTACTGTGCTGTCAGAGACAACAGAGGAAAGGGATTTGGGAGTAATTATTTCTAATGACTTAAAGGTAAGCAGGCAATGTAATAAACGGTGGGGGATGCAAGCAGGGCACTGTGTTGTATAGCTAGGGGCATTAGTAGCAGAAAAAGGTAAGTAGTCATGCCTTTCTACAGATCTCTAGTTAGACCTCACTTAGAATATTGTGTACAGTACTGGAGACCCCATCTCCAGAAGGATATTGATGCTCTAGAGAAAATTCAAAAAAGGGCTACTAAAATGGTGACTGGTCTACAGGAAAAGAAATATCAGGATAGACTAAATGATCTGAATATGTATAGCTTGGAGGAGAGAAGAGAGAGAAGGGATATGATAGAAACATTCAAATACATGAAGGGATTAAACAAAGTACAGGATGGAAGTATATTTCAAAAGAGTAAAAACATTAGGACAAGAGGCCATAGTCTAAAACTAGAGGAACACAGGTTTAGACATAATGTAAGAGAGTTTTACTTCACTGAGAGGGTAGTAGACAAGTGGAATGGCCTACCAGAAGAAGTGGTAGAAGTTAATACAGTGACAGAATTTAAGCATGCATGGGATAGGCATAAGACAGTCCTTAACATAAGAAAAGACCAAGGACCAAAAAAGGTTTGAGGTTGTGTTTTTTTTTTTTTTTTGTTTTGTGTTTTTTATAGTAGGAAAATGGGCAGACAAGAACCATTCGGCCCATCTAATCTGCCGTCAGATTCTATGTTTCTACATGCAGATACTGAAAAACTAAAGCATGGAAATAATGGTGTTCATCTTGTAATATTTACTCTGTATATGTGAAAAAGGGATTGAAATACTAGGCATATGGGGTAGTCCCTTATTCAGGAAAAGCAAATTAATATTTCTCTGTTGTCCAATGCAGGTTACTGGTAACGCTGGGTAGGCGATCCGCCCCTTTAAGTAGGCAGGAACAATTCTAAAATTGCATGCAGGGGGTGGAGCCTACCTTCCCTCCTTGGCTGCAGCTAGCCAACCAGTTCTAGAAAGATTTGTTCCTTGGTGACGATAACACACAGGCAAGAGAACAGTTTTGCTACAGTTTTAGAAACTTTTATTTTTCTGTTAGATATGGAATACCACCATTAGGCGGATTACCATAACTGACAATGCCCTTAGATGTGGCTAGCTCAGTAGCCAGGTGCTTTTTGTGGACCTTAAGCCCTGAGGGGGAAAATCTTGATTCCAAGTGCTTCCCCAGGAGTTACCCACTGAGGTTACTTCTTACTATATGGTAATCTGAAGACAGAAGATCTGCAGGAAAGGTGGGCAACCCTTTGAGTGCTGCAGGTTCACTTGTCCCACAGTGCCCCTCCACACAGGGGTGTCTTCATTGGAGTTCCTATTACACACTCCTGCACTCATTGGGTCTATCTGTATGTCTGGGTGTTTTGGAGCAGATTTATGTGGTAACTTAACCCTTTAGATGCTGGATTGGCACTTTTTTTGGGGGGGGGGTTCTAACACTTTTCCTACTGGTTTAGTTTTTTTTTGGGTATCTTCACATGTTCTAATGCTGTTTTACACATTTTACGATTACTCATTTTTGCTGATTAACCCTTCGCCTGCCTGTTAAGCTTATTTTAGCAATTTCTGGGGTGAAACTTTAAACCTACACACTATAATTGGGTGATTTCTTATACAGTAAGGTTATTTGACACTGTGAGATTGTCTATACCGCTGGAGCTTGTGGCCAGACCTAAGACTAAGGAGGCTGGGGTCTCTGTATTCCCCATTGCGCATTGCTCTTCCTGTCACTCAGGGCTACCTAGAGAATTCTCAGGTCATTTATGCCCAGCATGTTCTGATGTTCCTGACAGCATTACAGGGACCCCCAGCCATGCATTAGAGCCAACTTGGGTGCAAGAGTTCAAGGCTTCTACTAGGGACCTTAGGTCCACATTGCAACTCTTTCCATCCCAGTTACAGGGGGCCTTTCAGTCTTGGCAGGTCCCCTCCTCAGTCAAGTCTTCCCTGCCCAAACCTCATTGAGTACCTGATGTGTCAGATTCCCCTGAGGAGGAACTGCTGGTGGATTTAGATGTTGAGGAATGTTCTTTGTTGGGCTCTTCTCAGTTTTTTTGGGGGACCCTTTGAGGCTGATCCTGAACCCTCCGCTGAGGGCCTGATCAGGGCTGTCTTAACTACTCTTAACATTCCCTTACTTCAGGAGGTTCCTTCTGACCCCTCTGATGTGTTCCAGGAGCCTAAAAAGCCCCTTGCTTACTTTCCACCTAACCCTACTCTTGATTGCCTTGTGTCTGAGGAGTGGAAATCCCCAGACAAGAAACCCTCTGTGTCCAAGAAATTTGCCAAGCTTTATCCCTTTTCTGAAGTTGCTCTTACTCGATGGGTTCATCCTCCGAAAGTGGATGCTCCTGTTTCCAGGCTATCTAAGTCTACTGCCTTACCAGTTTCTGATGCCTCTGCTCTGAAGGACTGGACGGACAAGAAACTTGAGGTTTCCTCAAGTCCATTTTTGCCACTGCTGGTTCTGCTATGCGTCTAGCATTCGCAGCAGCAAGGGTGAACCGGGCCATTGCGGTCTGGACTGAACAGCTCACCCGGGCTGTCCATCAGGATGTGCCTACTTCTGATAAGTTGCTCCTTCTTGCAAACATTTCTGAGGCACAGCACTATGTTTCTGCTGCCTTATTTGATGCAATCCGTTTGGTGGCTAGGGTTTCCACCATGTCTGTGGTGGCCAGACAAGCTCTTTGGCTCAAGATCTTGTCTGCCGACACTGCTTCTAAGAAAGCATTACTTTCCCTACCGTTTCAGGGTACCTCCTTGTTTGGGACAGATCTTAAGTATCTGATCAGTGAGGCCACAGGGGGTAAGAGTAGTCTTCTACCCTTGGTTCCCAGGAAGAAATTGCTGCTTAAACGTAATTAGTATTTTCGTTCCTTTCAGACTGAGACACGTCTGGCGAACCAGACGGTTACCTCATCTCCGCGTACCTCCTCCAAGCCCAACCAACAATGGAAGCCCAAGGTCTCCTCCAAGCCCAAGGCTTCCAAGCCTTCTTCGGCATGACTCACCGAACCCGGGTCTGCACTCTGCTGTGGGTGGTTGTCTGTGACACTATCACAGCATTTGGGAGGGTTCAGTGGTGGACCCATGGGTTTTACAGGTGGTGACGGAAGGGTACAGGATCCCTTTCATCTCTCTTCCTCCCTTTCATCTCTCTTCCTCCCTTTCGTTTTCTTCCTTCTCACATGCCTCATGGTACAGAGAAACGCAGTCTGTTCAACAGCGCTGTTCAGGCTCTTCTGGACAAGGATGTTCTAGAGCCCGTGCCAGTTCAGGACAGGGGTATGTGTTTTTACTCAAACATCTTTGTGGTCTCCAAGAAGGATGGTGGTTTTCGTCCCATTTTGGACTTGAAGGATCTCAATTCCTTTGTGACCCGGACTCATCACCTGGAGTCTCTACGGACGGTGATTGCTGCCATGTTCCCGGGGGAATTCCTTGCTTCTCTGGCTCTTCAGGACGCGTACTTACACATTGCCACTCATCCAGAGAGCTGGTAGTACCTCCGGTTTGCCTGCGACAGGGGACATTTTCAGTTCTCAGCTCTTCCATTTGGTCTAACTACAGCTCCTCAGGTCTTCAACCGTGTACTGGGAGCCTTGTTATCGTCCTCCACCAGAATGGCGTCAGTTATTCCATACATGGACGACTTGCTTCTGAAAGCCCCCTCTGCGGAACTTCTTCATCAGCAGGTTCAGCAATGCATTCATGCTCTCACCCATCACGGGTGGATCATCAGCTTGGACAAATCAGATCTTATCCCATCTCAGCTTCTGGTCTTCCTGGGCCTTCTCTTCGACACTCAGAAGAGCATGGTGTTTCTCACGGACGAGGTAGCTCACCAGATTGCCCACAGGGTTTCTGCTGTTCTGGCTCAGGATCCAGTCCAGAAGCTATCCTCTCTAGTGGGAAAATTCATCTCCACCATAGAAGCAATCCCATTTGCCATGGAGCACACCAGGGAGCTCCAGAGGTTAATGATTCAGGTGTGCAAGGGTCAACTGGACCTTCTGAAGACGTCAGTTTCTCTTCCTCTTCAAGTGGCACTGAGTTTATCATGGTGGCTCGACCTTTCCAACCTGCTGAAGGGCAAGTCCTTCCTGGTACCCTTCTGGACCAAGGTGACGACGGATGCCAGCCTCTCTGGCTGGGGAGCGGTCCTGGATCACTTAAGCACTCAGGTTCGGTGGTCTCCAGAGGAATCCCTCCTTCCGATCAACATATTGGAGCTTCAGGCGATATTTCATGCCCTTCAACATTGGTCATCTCAGTTGGAAGACTGTCCAGTCCGAGTAGAGTCTGACGGCTGTGACTTACTTCAACAAGCAAGGCGGAACAAGAAGTCTTGCTGCTTGGTTAGAGGTCAAGGCTATTTTATCCTGGGCAGAAGAACACGTTCCTGCTATATCCACAGTGCAAATTTCTGGTGTAGAGAACGTTATGGCGGACTTCCTCAGTGGACAGCAGAGTGGGAGCTACACCCAGAGGTGTTCAACCTCTTTGTTCAGAAATGGGGTCCTCCTTATATCGACCTGATGGTGACGAGACACAACAGGAAGGTACCGAGGTTCTGCTCTCAGTGGAGACACCCTCTGGCTCTGGCAGTAGATGCGATGTCCATTGCTTGGTTATTCCCTCTGGCCTACATCTTTTCTCCACTCCCAATGTTGCACAGGGTGTTACGGAAATTGCAACTGGAGCGTTGTCCAGTCACAGGGGAGGGCTGGCCTGGGGGGCAACTGCCCCCTGGGCTGGTCATATGTCTGGGCTGGTGGGCCACTGCTCCTCACTAAATCTTCCAAATTGCTGCTGTAAATGAAGCTACACTAGTGATAACATAGAGCTTACAATTGAAATGGAGCTACGCAAACAACACCACCACAGAGGAACAATCCAAATGGAGCTACACTAGTAGCATAACCCATTCCCTTGTAAGCTCTATAGTATAACTAGTGTAGCATTACTTAAATTGTAAGCTTTGTAGGAGCGCACTAGTGTAGCCTCATTTCAGCCTTAAGCTATGTGGCATCAGTTGCCTTACTTCACAACATTAATGCCAATTTTAAAATTAACCAAAGGGAGTGGGCTGGGACAGTGGGCTTGAGCGATATAAAATGGGCCACTTGACTGAATTTGCCCCCTGGGCCACAAGTTGCCAGCCCTCCCCTGTCCAGTCATTCTGATTGCTCTGTACTGGCCTCGTCAGTCATGGTTTCCCCAGCTTCGGATCTGTCAGTGGCGGAGCCATTCCGGCTCCCTTACCGTCCAGACCTTCTTCTACAGGGTTACCTGTGGAAGGAGGATGTTCATTGGCTAGCTTTGACGGCTTGGAAATTGAATCCTCAATATTGAAGAAGAAAGGGCTCTCTTCTGGTGTGGTGGCTACTATGCTGTGCCCGCAAACCTGTTTCTTCCAAGATCTACCTTCGTGTCTGGTCGACCTTTCTCTCTTGGTGTGCTGACAGTGACCTGTCTCAGGAGTTTCATCTGCCTATGGATAAGGGACTCGGTTTGAGTTCCCTTAAGGTTCAGACTTCTGCGCTTTCTGTTTTCTTTCAGAGGCGCATTGCCATCCTTCCTGATGTCAGGGTTTTCTTCCAGGGCATTGCTCATGCTCGTCCTGCCTTTTAAGATTCCTGCTTCTCAGTGGAATCTTAACTCTGTTCTGGGTGTCCTTCAGTGCCCCCCATTTGAGTATTTGGCTACTATTCCTCTACGCCTCTTGACGTGGAAAATGGCCTTTCTCCTGGAGATTGTGTCTGTCCTCTGTGTTGCGGAGTTACATGCTCTGTCCTGTAAACCACCCTATTTGGTGTTTCATCAGGAGATTGTGGTGCCCTCTTTCTGCCTGGACCCCACCTCTGACAATGAGAGGGATCTCCACTTGTTAGATGTGGTGCGTTGTCTCAAGTTTTATGTACATCGCACTGGATCTATCAGGAAATCAGACACGCTGTTCATCATTCCTGAAGGTCCTACGGCAGGAAGACCTGCATCCAAAGTGACTATTGCTTCTTGGATCAAGTCCATTAGTCGTAAGGCTTATGAGCTGAGGAAGAAGCCTGTCCCTTTCAGGGTCACGGCTCATTCTACAAGATCTATTGGGGCCTCTTTGGCTTAAAAGAATCAGGCCTCTGCTGATCAGTTGTGCAAGGCAGCCACTTGGTCGCCTGTACACTTTTCAAAGCACTACCGTGTTGATGTGCTGGCATCGGCTGCCACCAGCTTTGGAAGGAAAAACCTGGAGCCAGTCTTGCTTGTCTAGGATTTCCTTCAGTTCTTGGTGGTTCTTCACTTTTGAGCCCTGTTGGCTCTAGTTCAGTGTGCTGTGTAACAGTTCCTGGAGTGGTGTTACCCCTGTTCAGTGTCCGTTGACACTTCAGTTGTTTTCTTGGGCTATCTCTGATCTGATGGGCCATAGCTGCACTGGTGACTTTGGGGGCCTTGCGCCTTGTCCTTGCCTTACTTCCCACCTCTGGGAAACTCAGTGGTTGGACATCCCAGTGTTACCAGTAACCTGTACTGGGCTACAGAGAAAAGAGGATTTTAGTCATACCTGTTAAATCCTTTTCTCTTAGTCTATACCGGTTACTGGTCTCCCACCCTGTCAAGAGACCATGCTTGGATCTCCTGTGGCAGAACGTGGGGGGCCTTCGGGGGTCATGCTCACAGTAGTCTTCTTCCCTTCTACTATCTAGTCATAGTTAGTGTCTCAAATCTTTCTGGAGCTGGTTGGCTAGCTGTAGCCAAAGAGGGAAGGTAGGCTCCACCCCCTGCATCCAATTCTAGAATTGTTCCTGCCTACTTAAAGGGGCGGATCCCCTACCCAGAGTTACCAGTAACCTGTATGGACTAAGAGAAAAGGATTTAACAGGTAAGACTAAAATACTCTTATTTGGGGTATTTTTTTCTTTCTTTCAAATGGACTATTGGTGTACAAATCCTGACAGGAAAATGTATGCAGAACACTTTATATTTCCTTTATTTTTTTTATTTTAATCACATATTAAAAGATGGGATATCCATATAACTGTGGTATCAAACGAAAGCTACTTGTGCTTAAAAAAGGTGTATAATTTGTGTGGGTGTACAAAAGGAATTAGAGGGAAAATATGGTTCAACAAAGGCATACTCCAAAAGGTCAAAATTGATCTGGTACTTAAGTGCAAACCACCCCTGATTTGCCTGGTCCTTAAGGGGTTAATGATGCTTGCCAATATCTTAGAAGCAAATGTTTATCTTTCTGAAGCAGCCTTTGACACTACCAGGTTTTCTGTTGAGGCTTCAGCTTTATTTGTTGCCGCACATCAAATTGTGGTTGAAGATTTGATCTGTGGATCAGTCTTCCAATAAATCATTGGTCTTTCCTCCTTTTTTTGATTACGAATCTCTCTAGACCTGATCTAAGCAATATCATTAGTAATACCAATAATAATACCTTTTTTTTTTTTGGAAGACTTGTGAATTTTGTCCCCCCCCGCAAGTCAGGGAGCAAAGGGTTTAACCCCATGAAGTCTTCCAGGCTCACCCCGCTCCAAAGCCCAAACAGACTTAGTAGAGTTACTCCTGCCATGGGAAAAATACAGATTACCCCCTATAACCTGAGGCAGAACAGACCCCTGCAAATCATGTGGAGGTCTGTTTGTAAGTTTTGGGCTTCTACAAAACCTGACTGAGGCGGCTTGGATTTGGGGGTAGAATGCTTCTGGGTTGCTGAAGGAAGTGGAGCTCTGGGCATGTACCTATACTGGCAGAAGTAACAAAAACCAAGTGCCTTCTAGGAAAGTTTAGGAGTGACCTGAGATGACAATGTGCTCTTGTGTCCAGTGGTGTGACTGACAACCTTCTCCAGTTGCCCACAAATGGGAGAGATAACAAAGATTTCTTAGAAGAGTGATCAGCTGACCAATCAAGCCACAGACTGTGACAGCCAGCCACAGACTGCAGGCCTTTCCAGTAAGGTTAGGACATCAAATCCTGCTTCAGTAAGGTAAGCATTAGCGTCAAGGATCTTGGAGAAAAGAACCACCATGTCTGCCATGGGTGTATTCACTTGGACTGCATCCAAAAGCTAATCTCCACTGGCCCCCCACCACCACCACCGACAGCCATAGCCCTAGTGTCTCATGCACTGCAAAAGTGAGAAACAAAGCTGGGGGGGGGGGGAGGGCACTGCTTTAAAGCTTCAGTAGAAAGGGTATAAAAGATATTTGCCGATTAAGGAATAACAACCTGTTGGCCATTTTCCATTTCTCCAGGAGTAACTGGTCTAAGGAATGGTGAGAAGGAACAATAGCAACTTCCTTCTTGCATCCCTTGAAACTATCAGGGGAAGAACTGGAATCGGAGGCCTCCCATAACTTGTGTCTCCAGGACCCTCGGCTGAAGGACTCAGTCGGTTTCCCATTCCTTAGCAGAGAAATCCCCAGTAGTGGGAGTATCATCTTCTTTGTTATGACCAAGACTCTAAAACCCCTTGAACAGACGAGGGAACAGAACTGAGGAATTAGGGCCTTAGCCTGTTCTTGTTCAAAAGGTGAGGCCCACAAGGTTGAGTAGAACCACCAAGAAAGAGGGACATAAATTCCCTAGGAAGCCTAATCTGGCATGAGAAGCAATGGGTTAAAGGAACCCCTGATGCCTTGGATTTGTCGGCGGTTCTGACAGACAAGGGGCCCCCTAAAGTATGATGTAAATGTAGTATAAAAATACTTATCCTTAAAAGTACTTACCTACTGCAAAGGATTAATGTGGCAAGCAGGAGGGACAAACCAACTACTGTGTACAATCCAAAACCAGAAGTGCCAGCCAATGCTGAATGACACCCACCCTGACATCAGGGAGGGGAGGAGCCCTACTGGGCAGCAATAATCAGTGTTTAAGGTAAAAAAAACAAACAAACAAACATGCCTTCAGCCCCCTTATAGACTCCAAACCACAAATGAAGGCAAGAGAGAGCCCAGAATAGCATTCTATGTTCTATCAAGTATGCCTGCTGCCCATGCCCATTCTTAAAGTCACCGCAACCTAAAAAAGTTAAATGTTTTGAAAAATAAATAAAAAGCAAAAAGTTTCTTGAAATATATAGTGTTTAAGCACCACTACCAAGAAATGAGTACTATCAAATGAAAAGGGTAGTAGATAAGTGGAATAGCCTGTCAGCAGATGTGGTAGAAGTTACTACAGTGACTTTAAAGGGCTAGTAATGTTTCAGAATAAAAGCAGCTCAAATTAATCTTCATAGTATTTAAGCCATGGAGAGTGTTATTTTAATACTTGCAGAGTTGTAGTTCAAGAGCAATTGAATGATAAAATATCCCCCTCCCATCCCCTTTTACCTAGTGTAAGCTGACTCCCCTCAAATGTGGAATCTAGTCTCTTGACTGGACAGCTTACAGAAAGGGACAATCTTCTTACTGTGAGCATAAGGAAAACCCTGCCCCCCTTGACAGGTTTTTAATTTTGCTCACTGACTATTGTCCCTCTCTGCGATCCATCATGACAGCCTTGCTGCTCTGAGGTTAGCAATGATACATCAGTAAAAGGATGTAACAGTATTGAAATAATCCGTGGTCAAACACTATGCAGATTAATTGGAGCTGCTTTTATTTTGAAACATTACTACCCCTTTAAGCATGCATTGGGTAGGCATAAGGCTATACTGAACATAAGACAAGTACCAAATAAGGTTTGAGGTTTTTACAGTAGGAAAATGGGGAGACGAGAAAAGCCGAATGGTTTTTATCTGCCGTAAAATTCTATGTTTAAAAGTCCCATAGCATGAAGACTCAGGCAAGGAATGCCCAAAAACAGACAGTGCATGGTTTAAAATCCCACTTGTGCAACGAATAGGAAGCTAGAATTTTTAAATCTTTCATAGAATTGCTGCTCAAAAAAATCTCATCAATACAGTGCAAGTCAGGCTTCCAACCCACAGAGAAATGCGCTGTCAAAGAGGTAGGGATATACTGCACCTGTGCACTCAGGGAAAAATAACCCTGTCACTTCAGTTTTCAGGATCCTATACAAGTAGGGAAGCTTCAGAGAAACTGATAGAGCAAACCATCCTCCAAAAACTCAGGACCTGGAAGCCTCTTCACTGGTCAATCCTTCCAAAGAAGGCCAAGACTTGGAGCCCTCTTAATGGGAAATTATGCAGCCCCATAACCTAAAGCACAAAATAAAAATGAACGCTAAGAGATGAGATTTGCCCTTGTAAGGGCACTTTTAAATCTGAACCTGTCCTGGCTGGGGTAAACGGTTGCATGCTGCTAGTCTCTGCCTCAGACGCTTTTTTTTGTTTATGGGCCCTGATCTCTTAGAGGAGGGAACTTTAACCCCTCAAGGACCCATGATGCCCCTGGCACGTCATAGGTTGGCGAGCCATAAGGACCCACGACGTGCCAAGACCTTCATGGATTCCAGGGCTCCCGGCGCAGCTTCATGACTTTTGGGGAGCCCCCCTGGACCGGATCGCAAAAAGAAAAAAGTCTGTGGTCTTTAAGTGCCAGCCATGTTCACGGGCAGCTGGTCCTTAAGGGGTTTAACACATGGAGATCTATCTGCAAATACACAGACACACCTATAATCCAACCTGGATGCAATCCAAATTTCTCAAAATCGTGCACTGTGTTTTACGTCAGATAGTATAGTACAAAAGAATTTTACATACAAATGTGAATAGTGTTTAGGGAGATGTAGCTTTTCAAACTCTCTAAAAGAATCAATGTAAGTCTAAAAAAAAATCAAGTGCACTTTTGTTAAATTATGTGCAAGTTGTGAACTTGTATAGCAAGAGCAGTCAGCCCTGGTCCTCAAGAGCTACCAACGGTGCACATTTTTTAGGATTTCCATGAATGAGCACAGGTGGATCCATTAAGGTGACTGAGACACTAATCAGTTCACCTCTGTTCTAGCTGAAAACATGCACTACTGGTAGCTTGTAACCTTTTGAGTGCCAGAGACATCCAATGCATTGCAATACTCTGAATACAACTCCAGTATTCTGAGGGTTTAGGACCAGGGTTGTATGTCCTGCAATAAGCAGACAGTAGCCTGCACTTGCTCCAATATTCAAAGATAGATTTACACTACATGTATCAAGTCACTAAAAAGTTAGGAAACTGGATAAATTCCTAAAGCACTTACAGATCATTAGAATATTGTCTCACTGATCCATGAGTAGGTAACAGACACTTCTGAAGTTAGATTCCTTTATATATTGATCCAAAAAACTGCACAGGTGTTTATAAAAAAAATCATGATGAACAGCAAGTAAAATAAGCGTCATTAGATGGTCCTTTTCTTTACTCTTTTCTAGAAATACAATCTTCAAAGAATGCGCGTGTTCACAGATTTAGGTGTATTTTGAAAAAAAATGCAACTGTCTCCATTCTATATACTTAATAAGCTGGATAGGTTCTGCCACTGAAATGAATGGTAGAGTGGGACAATGGGGTCTTACCAGGGACCTGTAAAGAGGCAGAATAATATATTCCTCCCGTGTGTAAATATCCCTTTTAATACATGCCACTATCTTACTGGCCTTTGCAGCCTCCAGCTGGCACTGCATGCTACTGCTATGTCTATTATCTACCATTAGTCCCAAATCCTTTTCATTAGTAGATTTCTCCAAAGAAACACCATTTAAACTATATGGTGCATTTTTATTATTATACCCAAAATGCTTAACTTTACACTTGTCTATACTGAATCTCATTTGCCTGCCCAGTTACCTAATTTGTCCAAATCCTCTTGTAATGAAGACACATCCAGTTCAGACTATTACCCTACTTAATTTTGTGTCATCGGCAAACACTGATACATGGCTCCCTATGCCCTGTGGGAGATCATTAATAAACAAATTAAAAAGAAGAGGACCGAGGACAGATCCCTGAGGTACTCCATTTATCACATTTGTCCAATTTGAGAACTTCCCATTTATCACCTCTCTTTGCATTCTATCTTTCAGTTCTTTAATTAAACAAAGCAGTTGCTACTTAATATCTCATTTCAAAGCTCCGCTTCAGTGCAGGTTATACATAATGTCTCCACACATATTCATAGCCCAAACTCACCTGTTACTGTTAGATCAGTGGAACCGGTGCAACCTCCACAATCTCAGCGAAGACTTCCACAGACAAGCGGACACAGGAGGAGGTGCCCCATGGTAACCAACAGAAGCATCAGACCAGAACCATTGGAGTCAATAAAATCACCAGTTTATTTGAAAATATTTAAAAACAGAATGAAGACCTGTGTGGATCTAATATCGATGTAAGGATGTACAAAAAGCCTAACTCATTTCGTAAACTAAGAGTTTACTTAATCATAGGCATTCAATCTTTCAGCCAATGTCACTGAAAGGGTTAGGAAGCAATGCTGCTTGTGATGCTGAAGTCTGAGAGGATCCTCTCTGCTGGCCAAGCAGAGAGGATGCACTCAGACTTCAGGGTTGTCAAACTGCTGGCAATGTGTAATGGAGTACATCACTTCCACATCGTCAGCAGTTCAACAACCCTGCATGCCAATGAGGAACTCCCCCTCCCTCTTCTCTTGCATCCCTAATTCTTAATGCTTATGGTAGTGTGCCTCCATCACCATGGCAATGTGCTCTGAACACGGCGTTACACACATATTGCCACAGCATGGAACCTTAGTGCATCTCCCCCAATTGTTCTGTACTACTTTGCATAACCAAATCACAGAGACTTCAATAAAGAGTGAGGGACTGTTCATGTAAGCCCCCTATTTGCTCTTCGCTTTACTTCCTAACTACAAATCCATTCTGATTCTGAAGCCTTTTCTGGGCCTATGGAGCTGGACATCTAACTCGACTCTCCCAAGAAGAGAAGTTGTATATACTTAACTGCTTTTGGTCATAAAACCAGCTCTTGCGCACTAAATCAGGGAAACTCCAAAGCTAAGTGATGTTGCAGGGAGCTCTGATAAGCCTGAGTTCCATCCCTGCAAATATTATGACTTGCTTACTGTTTCCACTGACCCTGTCTTGGTCAGAACAGTGTGTTTCTACTCAGGCTTTCCTAGACTTTGGAGCTGCTGGACTGTTTATTGATGAGTCATTTGTCATAGAGCATAATATTCCTAGTGTACCAAAGGAAACCTCATTTTCCTCTGGATAGTGTCTTGGTCATCTGTTGTACTTATACTGTTCAAACTAGTCCAAGTTCTACATCAGGAAAGGGCCACCTTTGAGGTGATCTGTTACAATTCTGGGATACCCCTGGCTATGTCTAATTAACCCAGTTGTTGCTTGGAAAACTGTGAAGATCACCTCCTGGCGTGACTTTTGTAAAACTTGTTGCATTCTCTGTAGTGTTTCCTCATTTGCCTTAGGTGAACCTCAAATACCAGTGCAGATATGTGATTTGCAGACATATTTTGCATAAAGGAAGCTTAGATTTTACCATCCCACAGCACTTACAATTATGCAATTTATCTAGATGGAACAACTCCTCCTAAGAGTCTCAGTGCCCAAAACCAAAGTCATGGTAGAGTGTATTCAGGACAATTTGGCAAAATGGTTAACAGACTTTCCTCCTCCCCAGTATGAGCTAGTTTCTTGTTTCAAAAGAAGAAGGATGGACCCCTGAGGCCCTGCATTGATTATAGAGTCTTAAAGCGGAACTTTGAGGTAATACCAAGTCGCCATGCATTCATTAAACGCATGGTGGCTAGCTTGAAAATAGATGTCTTACCATAAAATAACAGCTTTGTCTAAAGTAATCCGTCTCGTTTCGGGACTGACGGGCAGGTTAGTGCGGTCTGTGCACGTCAGTCCCCTCCAGTGACCATATGGTGCACTGCAGTCTACTCAAAGGAGACCGGGACTGACGGCGCAGGCACACAGACAAGATGTCTGCGTTGTAGCCTAGGTTCTGGTCTCCAAACGGAACGGATTACTTTAGACAAAGCTATTATTTAACGGTAAGACATCTATTTTCAAGCTAGTCGCCATGCGTTTAATAAATGCATGGCAACTTAGTATTACCTGAAAGTTCCGCTTTAAACAGCATTACCAAGTGAAAGTTATTCACTTCCTCAAATCTCTGAATGACTAAACTGGCCTGTAAATATCTGGGGATGAGCTCTGCGATGCCCCTGCTGTTTTCAACCTGCCTGTGAGTTGATCTGTGGCATGCTTCAGACCTGCATTGTTGTATACCTGGACAATATTCTGATCTTTTCTAAGACACTGCATAAACACAGTAAACATGTACCCTTGTCCATGGAATGCTTGTGTATTCATAAGATGCAACTAAGCTAGAAAAATGTGAGTTTCAATAAACTTG
The DNA here is from genome assembly GCA_037306005.1 of Rhinophrynus dorsalis. Taxonomy (NCBI): domain Eukaryota; kingdom Metazoa; phylum Chordata; class Amphibia; order Anura; family Rhinophrynidae; genus Rhinophrynus; species Rhinophrynus dorsalis. The sequence goes on from CM074723.1 coordinate 146,066,563, forward strand.
TCTAATTATTTTGGACCAATCATCTCTGCTGATGGCCTTGAAATGGATACCATGAAGGTTGAAGCACCCAAGAACTAACCCTTTCTTCAAGGTCTTAATGCCATCCAGAGATGTATTGGCTTTGCAAATTAATATAGTTGTTTCTCCAAAATTACCTATAAGGGTGTGGGTCACCAGAAATGGTCCCCATAAGCACTGGCATCCTTTGATTTGTTGAAAACCTATTTCCCATCACCTATCCTCCTCCATCTAGATCCTCAATGGACCTTTGTCACAGAAGTGTCTTAAATGGCAGCCAGTGTAGTTCTCTCTGATGTTTCCTCACACTAGCAGACACCACCCAGTACATTCCTCTCAATATGTTTTCTTCACTATTACATTCCACTATCCATCTGATCAGCCTGACACACATTACATAGTTTCGTGCAAGATTCTCTTGTGCGTTAGCTAGGTATCCTATAAACCAGTTTCCTTTTCACCTTAAGATCTCATTTACCTTCAATATATATTTGTTCAAGCCCTGTACACATAACAGATTTGTACACTCTGCTTCTGAAGTTCCACAGGATGTTCCTGGTCTGTCAAGGATATTTCCTTGTAACCTCAAATAAGACTTAGGGCAGACATTCTGGGTTAAAGTGAGAACACCAATCTGGGGCATGGCAGTATGCATCAGTCACCATTAATCCACACAAAAGCAAGTGGGTACATCTTTATTATATATTTCTTGTATGATTTTAAATATAATGTATTTCCAGCTGACATCTGTAAAATGTGTTGTTTTAAAGGAGCAGTAAACTTTTTTTTTTATGAAAAAATATATATTGTAGGGATTTTCCTATTGAGTAAAATAAGGGTACTCCCACTGTGGAGAGATTTATATTTCCAGAGTTATTACAGTTTAAACCCATGTTTTTTTTACATTAGCAGTGCCATCTAGTGGTCAAATTCTAATTAGATTTCTTGTTAGATTCTAATGGAAAGGAAAGTCAAGAGACATACAGTTCTCCATAGAATGTGATAGAAGTTGCCTGTCACTTCCTGGCAGTTAGAACTATCAGGAAGTAAACACAGTAAATTCACTTCATGATTTATTTAAACTGCTATAATGTCTGAATAAAACATCTGACAGCAGTGGGAGTGTCCTTGTTTTATTCAGCAGGAAAAGCTCATTAAAATGTGTTTCATAAAAAAGTACTGCTCCTTTAAGTAAGAGCCCTAAAAGCTAATACAAAACTTGCAATTTTTATTTCATGTATCCTATAAAGATATGATTGTTATGTTACTCGTTTGTGCTGTGACTGATGATAATTCAGTTCATTAACAATCTCATGTTTTATGACTGGTACATTATCTCGATCTATTTAAAATCACTGCAAAACAATCATTATTAACTTATTAATATTGCCCTTGAAATATGAACACTGGAAAGGGGCAGAATGTCTGCTCTTTCAGAGCATATGCAAGACTTGGTTTTATGCCTCAGAAAACAAAAGTAATGTTACAAAGAATGGCATGAAATATAGTGTATTTACCAGTGTACCAACCAAGATCATTTTAGGCATTAGTGTTCATACGTCTATTGTGTAAGTCTTTCGGTTCGTGTATGGTGGACAACTAAATACGCTCTACTCAAGTTGAAATGTCCCTGGAAAGGTTTTAGAAATATTGGCAACTTGCGTGTGTACCATCGAATTAGCGGTACTTGTTTTATAACGCCATACCTAATGGTCCTTATCTTTCTGTACCGACTTGATACTAATAAAATGACACTAAGAAACATAAGCTTGAGGAATAATTAATTGCTAAATAGACTCGATGTTCTGCAAACCAACTAAAAAGCCGCTCTCAGAAATGCAAATGATCAAAACTTCCGCTTCACCCGGACATTTTTCTTGCCCACGTGACATACAAGGAAATAGAGTTCCAATCCCTTCCTGGTAAACGTCGGAAAGGAGCAAATACATTGGACAAAGTCTCAATCTCTGCCCTCTTTGATTGGCCCTAGCCTGTCTGTCTGCTCTTCTATTGGTTGCGTTTCCGGCCGGCGCATTCTCATTCGCCTGGTTGTCCACCAGCGTGCGTTTTCGCAGCGTCACCGCTGTGCGGGGCCCTGTTTGAATGAGACTAGTGGACGGATAAACCATTAACTGTTCTGTGTGCCGGAGCACGAAAGCTTCCAAACATGCCCGTGTTTACAGGTACCGGACACAGCTATATTGTAACGTGCTCGCACATCTAGTTCCGTGACTAGAATTGAAGGGAAACGTTTATCAGCTTGATTATAGTATAATGTATAATTGGAATTAACATTTAAGTAATGTATTTCTAGGCTAATGACATTCAATAATAATAGAATATCTATCTATCTATAGTGTGTGTCATTTTGTTATAATGTTAGTGATATTGTTTTATTAAGAGGGATAACGCTAGTGTGCTAATAGCACAGTAGATTAGTACAAAGTAGCAGTGATACAGTGCGTTTAATGGCACATACGATAACGGTATGAGTAAAGTGATAGCAGTGTCAAAGTACATTGTGGTAATACAGTTTTCTCATAGCCTAATATGGTTTGCTCATGCCACAGCACATTCTAATGACTTAATTAAATACTACAAAGGCGTTGTACTGATGCATGTATTTTAACTCCCCTTGTTTAGGAGAGAGACTTGATCTGGTGTCAGCATGTCTCCTTCCTCTTCTTTTTAGGCATGATTTACATTGGTTACTTTCGTTGCTAGGGAGCTGAGATATGGCTGAGGGAGATCATAGTTATAGTCTGAGGTAACATCTTTCATTAGGAGACTTGCTCCACAACTTAGTATGTATGGATTGGTTGGTGACAATTGCATTAGATGCAATGTTATTTAAAGTGTTAGGGAGTACCTAGGAGCAGCTAGTTCTCATGTAGTTTAAATGGATAGTAATACTTCGTTTTATGTTTATTTTATTTTGTAGGCATTAAAAAACATGAAGAATGACATAAGTCTTATCTTTTAAATCTTTATGGTTTGAGAGAGATTCATAAGCAAAGTTCCCCTCACTGACCAAAACTGTCAAGTCTGCCATCTAGCTGTCAGATTTGGAATCCGGTCTGCAGATCAACCTCTGGCTCTTCAGCAGAGCCGAGATCGCAAGATTTAAAAAAACTATTTCATTGGAAGGGTCTAAAAAGTGTGCTTGCAAACCAGTCACACTTTGTAGACTATTCGAATGAAGTAGTAGTTCTTATATCTTGCAATCTCTGCTCTGCTGTAGAGCCACGGCCAGTCCGCGGACCGGATTCCAAATCTGACAGCTAGATGGCAGACTTGACTGTTTTGGTCAGTGAGGGGAAACTTTGCTTGTGAATATCTCTCAAACCATAAAGGGTTGAGAGATAAGACTTATATCGTTCATTTTTTTTATGCCTGCAAAATAAAATAAACATAAAACAAAGTATTACTATCCCTTTGAAGGGGAACTTTGACTTGGGAATAAAAATCTCACGCTTTGTTTAAACATGTTCACTAGATTTGTCCTTCGGACATCATTCTGGGATATCCAGCTTTAATTTTTTTTTGTTTACATTATGTGCAAGTTCCACTGTTTACTAATCTCCATGGGAACTTGCCTTTAGGTTGCACATCCTCATAGTAAACAAACTTTTTAAATAAACCTGAATGCCTTTTAACCTTTTGAATACCAGGGTGGTATCCAAAACATTCCATCCAATGCGTTTGATACCTCTTTGGCACGCAAGTGTTTTTAGGGACACAAGCCATCATATTTTAACCAGTTAATGGTTTAATGGTTTTGCTATGCATTGTGAAGTAATGTGTTTCATGACCCTCTGATCCATTTAACCCTTTGAGTGCCAGAGTGGTACGGAATGTATTGCATTGCAATGCATTCCGCACCACTCTTGCACTCAAAGGGTTAAAAGGTTGAACAAACAGGCTACAAGAGATTAAAAATAAATAGTATATAGAGGACAGCTGTTTGTAAATGGTAATCATATTTCTTCTCCTTAGCTCTTAAATTCCCTTTTCTATAATGTAAGCAAATCCAGTTTGGCTAGTCTCTCTTCATAAATAAATTCTTCTAATCTCCTTATAAGTTTTGTTACACATATCTGTACTTTTTGAGTTCAATATTGTCTTTTTTTTTTTTTCTTCTAAACAATTGTCCTGAGCGTTACTCCATATTCTGCATGAGGGAAGGATTCAAGATGTAAAATTATGTTCCCGATGTATTCATACCCTCTTTTATGCATTATAATATCTTATTGACTTTCAGCAGCTGAGGGGCACTGTACTCTGTCTAGTCTATTGTCTACCAGTACTCCCAAATCCTTCTCTAACGGGTATTCCCCAATTAGTTCCCATTTAGTGTATTTGTAGCATTCTTGTTACTGCAACCCAAACCGGAAAAAGACCTGTCATCCCTGTAGAGTATACCATCCATTTTATCAGGTTACAGCCCTTAAGAGAACCTTGAATAAATGCACATCTTGCCCTTCAGAGATTGAATACCATCTAACTGTTTATATTATGCTGATTTCTGAGTATAAAGTACTTGCCAGGTATATCAAAGGAGATTTAAGCACCAGGGTATTCCTTGTCTGTGGAGATTTGCTAAAGGTCTCAAAAGTGATGGTGCAGTGTCATCTGTAAGATGTCAGCAATACCACTTTTTTTTTTTTGAGAAATGTGGTAAATATTAAGTGGTGTACATTTTAAGTACTATTAGGTTTTGCTTAAAATGCAAATAATCATAGTAAACTAAGAACAGGACTGACTTACATGGCTAACTGAGATACAGACTTCAGTCTTATGGCCTTGTTACCATCTTTAACCCTTAGCTGATTGTGAAGTGATTACGTGTGTGTGTGTGTGTGTGTGTGTGTGTGTGTGTGGCGCACACATTAAGGAAATTCATTTCAACAGTAACAAAATGATGGTGCCCATAAAAGAAAAATACATAGATGTACTCAGCCTGGGGTGTCCCTGGTTGCAGAGAGAAACGGCACACATTGCTGAAGATTCAACATCACTGTTGATTCTTCAATAAACCTTTTGAATCTTCAGCAATGTGTGCCGTTTCTCTCTGCAACCAGGGACACCCCAGGCTGAGTACATCTCTCTGTGTGTGTGTGTGTATGTATGTATATATATATATATATATATATATATATATATATATATATATATATATATATATATATATATATATATATATAGTGTGTGTGTTTCTTACATTCTGTTTGCTGCATTATTATATTATTTGATTTTTGTTTTTACTATGGTAGAGGTGATAAAACTGCTCAGACAGCTGGATTGCATACATTTGTCTGAGCCAAGCAGTCACTCAACAGCAGGTTGTTGATGTTATGGATAGGGTAGGAGGAGATAAAAATATATGTTAATGAAAAACTGCATGGCGTTAGAGAGAACTCTAATAGTGTGATTGATGTACTAAGAAGAATTTGGGCAAACAGACTGTACCATATGGCCCAAATAAAAATCTCCAGAATTGCCTATGATTTTAAATTGTGAAGACCTTTGATTACTATACCATGCCTCCCAACATTTCAGATTGCTAAAGAGGGACACTTGTGTTTTAGGGGGTGTTGCTGGGGGTGTGGGCGGGGCATTAATGAGAATTTTTAGGCTGCTTCATGACATACTGACACATCCTTGTGTTACCTAATAAATTACTTATAACAAGACCAAAGTATTGCGAGTTTTATTGCTGTGGAGCAATGTGATACACTTGTATACACACCACACAGTCTGATCTCCTAAAAAGAGGGACATTAGGGTAGGAAAGAGGGACATTGGGATTTGGGTGTAAAAGAGGGACACTCGGGAGGTATGCTATATGGCTCCAACACACTGCAAAGCAAAGTGTTGGAGATCTTTCTAGCATTCAAGTGGCTCAAAGAAATAAAAAGAAAAAAAAAAAACTGTTGTAAATGTGATGGCATGAAATGCAATTCCTATCTTGTAGAATAAATGCTCACATATATCTATCTGCTGGTTTCTAGACAGAACTAGCAATGTCGCTTTCAGGAGTTTATACCTGATCAGGGATTTCTACACTTCCTCATGACTACAGTAGAGAGAGATCAGCCAGGCACCTCAAATGGTTGTGTTGTCACCCTATGATTACTTCTGTACTGTATTACTATTTTTGAGCTATGCTTTGTAGAATTTGCTTAACACAGATTGCATTATAGCCCCATTGTGTCTGCCCATACCGACTAACAGGAGAAGCAGTGCGGGCAGACATAGAGGGGCTGTAACACAGTCTGTCGTAAGCAAATTCAGTGAGACATCAGAAAAGGGAAGCTTGAAACTACTGATACTGTTGTGGAGTGATCCAGATCTGTCGCTGATGCGGGAGTGCAGGCGCCGGTTGATGACGTCAGCAGCCGGCGCGTCATAAAGCAGATGCTTTACCTGTAAGTCTCAGTTGGGCGCGAGTCTCCTCTCCAGAAGGATCCCCCGCTGCCGCTCTGCAGTTAAGGCTAGCTACTTAACTAGCAAGGACTCACTAAGCCTCCGGTGGTCATCTGGAGGTATTACAGTTAGCAAACAGTTTTTGTGTACTCCTTAATAAACGGAGCCAGCATGTTGCTGCTCCATTGACCTCACATATTTGTGGACATTCCTTAATGATCTCTGGTATAACAAGGGTACACAAAAGATACGATACATAAATAATCTTAGTGTGCCAACACACCCCTTTGAGTATCAGAAGTATGCCCATGTCAATTGCACTGCATTGCGCACTCAAGGCAGTCAACAGGTTAAAACAGTAATGGAAGGAAGGGGCCTGGTATTCGGACGTCAGCTGTGATGCTGATGATGATCTGAAAAGTGGTGGACTGTTATATTGAGCATTCGGATATGCCCTGATGGCAGTATCGTATCTATCTAGGTATGATATGACTAGTATAATTTAATGAGTCACAGCAACAATGTTGCCATAGCCTTTGTCTTTTAAAAGGGAAATATACATATAAAACTAAGTGGCTCTTGCTATTTTAAAATAGGTTTTCTCTGTCTGTTTGCCCACAGTCCCCCCTTCTCTGACACTTGGCCCACTTTCTCCAACTCCTCCCCAGGAACATATTCCCTCATGGTTCTGTTCTTTCCTTGTTTCCTCTCCACTCCCCACCTTTCCATGCCTTATTCCACAAAGAAAATCCCTGCTAGGATACTTCACTGCCCTCTACCATCTCTTGCCAAATTACACAGAGGATGGAGCCTCCTACCCCAGTTGCTCCCTTTTTCTTTGCCCCATATTTTTTTTTTCTACCCCTTTATATTTAGCAACCCACTTCTTCTTCTCCTCCCACTTTTCATTTTACTGCCCCCCGACCTTTCATGATCTTGTCATATTTTATCCCTACCCCATTCATCCACCTCTTTCTGCATTACCTTCATCTTCATTCTCCCACTTTATAGTTTCAGGAAGGTTAATGACTGGAGTAAACCAATGGGGGGGGGGGGGTAAAAATGTCCATTGATTTAAAGTGTCATGTAAAGGGGCATAAACATATTAAGTGCTAGAGGGTGTACAATTCATTTATGTGCGCATTTCCTTGGAAAGAAAAGGATTAAGCTGCAAAATGTATATATTCATATTTAATATCCGGTTCAAACACACTACACTTCACTTACATTTTAGGTTACTGCATTGGAAACTGAAGGGAAATTATCCACTGTGATGCACAGTCTGTCTTTTAAATTGTTGGTGTGGTTTAGAGTCAAACCAAATTTGTCAAACCCTGGTATAGACAAACACAAAGCTTTCTGTTTTAGTAAATCAGAAACTGAATGAAAAGGCATGGACCCAAGAATACCATGCTGCTTGGACTTGAAGCTGCCTGTCATAGTTTAATATCCTCCAGCCAGCTGATTCATAAAACAACTTACAATAAGAACAAAAATGTCATCTGATCGGAAGGAAACAGAGATAGACATACACAATACAATTATTCTCCTATTCAGCACAGTAACCCACATTTTAAAATACATAAACTGGCACAATGTGCAGTTGATTATGTCTGAGGTGCGTTATGTTAGATGACACCGCAGCACCACACGATATTTAAGAAAAAAAGGACATGCGTGCCACTATACCATAAGCAACAACTATGTATATCACCACCACATAAGAAAACTCAACCTTTGTTTCTTTGTCAGTGAAACGCCAATAAAGATGCCTCTCTGAAACACCCTGTGTGCAAATACACTGTGTAAGATGTAATCTAATCCTGTATAATAATTCGCTATGATGTTTGTCAGAAGCAGTCATGTGCAGTAGACATTGCTGCGTGCGCTGCAGTCATGTGCAGTACTGACTGTCCGAATGCCCAGCTGAGGCCACCAGCTGAGGTTGCTGGGTGGCACTTTGGCCCATGTACATGGACTTTTCAACTAGTAACTAATATATTTCTACATAAGATCTTATTATCAACAAGTCTTCTCTAAAGGGCCATCTAGTAAAATATCAGGAATGAGCATACTGTGCCATGGGTAGACCCACCTCCCCATTTCTTCTTTGTGCTTCAGCCTTAGTGTGTTTTAATTTTAGAAAAATAATTACAATTTTAGTGCAAGTTTCTACATCTGTTGCTAATGCTTTTCATTCTGTATTTACAGTGAACGTCAAATGGGGTAAAGAGAAGTTTGACAGTGTAGAGCTGAACACCGATGAACCTCCTATGGTTTTTAAGGCCCAGCTTTTTGCCCTGACGGGGGTGCAGCCAGACAGACAGAAAGTCATGGTCAAAGGAGGGACTTTGAAGGTATCTTTTTTTAAAACTATATTTGTACAGAATGCAGAAAAAATGTATAACACTTGCTATGCTAGGCGAGTGTGTGTTCCTTTGTAGCACCAGATGGAGTTTACAGAAACAGAACACCTTCATTTACCCAATGTATAAGTGTCCAAGTTCAATCCTCAGGGGCCACCACCAGGCCAAAATTTAAGGATGTCCTTGCTTAAGCACTGGTGATTTAATCAGTGTCTTGCTCTTTTTGATTGGCTCGCCTGTACTCAAACAGGGAAATCCTTATATCCTGGACTGTTTTTATCTTTTGAGGCCTCCACTTGGACATGTGGAACCAACAGATAAGCTGAGAAAAGTAATGGTCCCCAAATACCGTAATACACTTGGACAGAAATAATATATTTCAGTATATGTAGTCATTACTTTAACATGTGATTGCAAGTTGAATTAAATAAGCTAGTTTATCTTACTACACTCTAAGCTAAACTTGGGCAAACTTGTATTTGAATTATTTATAGAATTTCAATTGTATAGAATTCCAGACAATCTGAATGTAGGAAAGATAGCCAAAGTTTTATGATAATGCTGTGCTAGGTATTAAAGGGATAGTATTCTGACATTTTTATAAAACTGCATCTTGAAGCCATTAAAAAACTAACCTAAAGGACCCAAGTCCTATCTCTCAAACCTTTATGGTTTGAGAAATTATCACAGTGAAAGTTTCCCCTTTCCCTGACATCAGCGTCTAGCCGACAGCAGGGGAATTCGGTCCCGGGAACGTTGGAGGCTCTTCAGCAGAGCAGAGATCGACAGACATAAAAAGAATTACTTCACTGGAACGGTCTACAAAGTGTGCTTGGTTTGCAAGCACACTTTGTAGACCGTTCCACTGAAGTAATTCTTTTTATGTCTGTCGATCTCTGCTCTGCTGAAGAGCCTCTGACGGTCCCGGGACCGGATTCCCCTGCTGTCGGCTAGATGCTGACATCAGGGAAAGGGGGAACTTTCCTTGCGATTATTTCTCAAACCATAAAGGTTTGAGAAATAGGACTTTGGTTCAAGGTGCAATTTTATAGAAATGTCACAATACTATTGCTTTAAGATACTTTGTTCGGATATGATTTATTATCTAAACATTGTATCTTAGAACATTGTGGGTCATTTATCTTTATACCATAAGTAGCTGTGTGGGGTGGTGTTTCCCATCTGTTATTTTTTTTTTTTATCCTTGTATTCAGTTATGAACACAGACATTAAAGTGCAATGATGTTTAAATCATCAGGCTTCTGCTTCTGTTACATGTTAATAAGATCATGCATTTTGTCACCATGTGAAAAGAAACAGAAAACTGCACAAATGAAATCTCACTTAGTGTAGTATTTATTTGTAAATATATTTTCACAGGCAATATAAAAGTAAACCTAAATGCCGTTAAGATGTATAGTAAGATATATACGCTACCGGTCAAAAGTTTTAGAAACCCCCCCCCGTTTTTCCACTTATATTCCAGCAGCAGGGCTTAAGGAAGGCCATAACTGCCTTGCAACATGGAAGATGCACAGACCTCACTATAAAGAAGTGAAGGAGGCCTGCCACATTTCGCTCACTACAGTAAGACTTGTGTCTCACGTCATGCATCTGCACCCAGTTCACATTAATCGGCATTCCTCCAACATGTAGTAGGCGTTGGAGTACGGAACACTGTATTATTTATTTAAAAAAGAAAGAAAAAAAATTACAGTTCGCTATTCAAGTGCCAGAGGAGTTCATCCTTTATGCGACAGAAGAGCAAGCAGCACTGGCACTCAGAGGATGATGCAACTTGTATTCCCCTCTCAAGATGGAGTGCACACAGACATCAGAAACCGTGACATTCATCAAATGCATTTGCAAATTAGTAAAGGCTGCATGTGCCCTGTGTTGCGTGGCAATGAAAGCCGCCTTTAACCACTTGTGTGCCAGTTTGGCCTTTTTAAATGAGTTGGTCCAGATGCGTTCAACCCCTTCAGTGCCAGAGGAGTATGCAAGGCATTGCTGAGCAATGCATTGCTTAAGCGTGTGACACTCAAAGGGATAACTGTACACCTGATGGGCTGCCTATCCTTCCTTAACCCATTGTGTGTTGTGATGTCCCCCCCACTCCCTCCCGTTGCTGCAGGTTCCTTTGGGTGGGCACACTACAGGTCCAGCTGAGGCCACTGTGAGTGTGTGTCGCCCATATTTTTTCTTCAGTAGAAAGTTGAGGGAGGGCCAAGTCCTTGCAGAGATTTTGACAGGAGGCGCCAGGGGCCTTAGGCCCCTGCCCGCTCCTATCAATATCATGACCCCTTGTATCTCCAGGACTGGCAGTATCCAGAAGATAGGAGTATCCCCTCCTTACTGCTGTCCGTGTGTGTGTCTCTGTCTGTTTCTCTCCTGAGGAGACATAAATTATGTAATGAGGCTTTCTCTTTTATATATAGATAATAACTGGATACTCTCACCTTTTTATTCATTGCTCCTTGATATTTAAGAAAATGAATCCTAAGCTAATTGTAGCAGTTCCATTTTGTGGCACAAATAACATTATGAACAAAAAGTTGGACTGTTTTCGTTCACGGCTTTTAAAATCAAAGACTGAAGTTTTTATGTTACACAGGCAGTTGATAATAGTCTTTTCTTTTTCTTAAAAACAGGATGATGAGTGGGGTAACATCAAAATAAAGAATGTAAGTATAGTCATTTTGGAGCGGCTGATCTAACCATTTTTACATTCTGCTTGAACTGTAATATACCCTTTTTCTATATATAATATGCAAACAAATGTCGTCATGTACATTGTCTGGGGAAAGTGCACATCCAGATATTGCAATTTCAAATCAGTGATTCATTGTTTGTTAACTTACAGGGCATGACCTTGCTAATGATTGGTTCTGCTGAAGCACTTCCTGAAGAGCCTGCCGTGAGGCCTGTCTTTGTAGAAGACATGACAGAGGAGCAACTTGCTTCTGCTGTAAGTGTTACTCTGATTTGGCACACGGAATTTAGACCGTGATACCCCTGCAGTGCCAATTCATTATGAAGCAATGTGGGGGTTAATGATTACGGTCTGTTATCTCCTGACCTGCATGCCTGGAAACGGGTAATAGACCTTGCATTGCTAACGGAACGTATTAAACCTTGTGAATTTAATGACATTGTAGTATATATGTTGGTATTGGCATACTGGCAAAGGTTTTGCTTATGCAGCCGAACAGTTGACCAATAAGTAACATAATTCCGATTGTTGTATACAAGCATGGCACGTAAACACAGACCATGCACAAAACCATTCATGTATTTCCCACAATTATTCTCTAAATTACTTCTGTAATTTTTACACACTTGTCCTTTCTCTCTTATAGATGGAGCTACCTTGTGGCTTAACAAACCTCGGCAACACATGTTATATGAATGCTACAGTTCAGTGTATCCGCTCTGTGCCTGAACTGAAAGAGGCACTTAAGAGGTGAGTTTATAAAAGATTATTACACTATTTTTATTCCTTTTATAAAGCACAAACATATACTACTGCTCTGTACAGTTGAGGAGCAATAACTATGAACAAATAACATGAGAGATATATATAGATAGATATAATACCAACTGAGGTGGCAGAGAGTACCCTGTTCGTAAGAGCCACAGGTTCCACACTCCCTGCTTTCTCTCCACACAGCATTCCACAGGCATTTCAGGTAACTTGCACATGGCTTTCCCTATTATTGTGCTTAATAAGCACTGTGGTATGTGACACCTTTAAGGGGGAGGTTTGTAACTCATTGCAAAGCAATGTGTTGCAACACTAACTGCTTAAAAGGTTAATTATTCAGTATCCTCCAGTGGAATCCATGTGAACAATCTCCGTGGCGATTCAGAGGCCTCCATGCAGATTAGCATACTGCAACCTGGATATGCCCAGTGCATGAGTGCGTCCAAGTTGCAGCTGCGTTGTTGTGTTCTGCTAGATGGAAATTGATTGTGTGGACAGCACTGGGGAAAGCTATTTCTCTGTCGTCCAATACAGGTTACTGGTAACTCTGGGTAGGCGATCCGCCCCTTTAAGTAGGCAGCAACAATTATAGAATTGATTGCAGGAGGTGGAGCCTACCTTTCCTCCTTGTCTGCAGCTAGCCAACCAGCTCCAGAAGGATTTGTTCCTTGGTGAAGATAACACAGGCAAGAGAGCAGTTCTGCTATAGCTTTAGAAGTTTTTTTTATTTTTGTGTTTGAAATTGAATTACCACCATTATGTGGATTACCATAACCGACAATGCCCTTAGATGTGGCTAGCTCAGTAACCAGGTGCTTTTTATGGGCCTTAAGCCCTGGGAGGGAAATCTTGGCTACGAGTTCTTTCCTCAGGAGTTGCCCACCGAGGCTTCTTCTTTAAACATGGTAATCTGAAGACAGAAGATCTGCAGCAAAGGTGAGCAACCCTTTGAGTGCTGCAGGTCCACTTGTCCCACAGTTCCCCTCCGCACAGAGGTGTCTTCAATGAAGTTCCTATTGCACACTCCTGCACTCATTGGGGATATCTGTATGTCTGTTGGGTGGTCTGGAGCAGGTTTATGTGGTAACTTAACCCTTTAGATGCTGGATTGGCACTTCTTGGGCGGTTTTCTAACACACTTCCTACTCGTTTAGTGTTTTTTGGGTGTCCTCACATGTTCTAATGCTATTTTCCACATTTTAGTATTACACTCTTAATTTTGTAAAATTTGAGCTCTGCGCCTTTTAAGGCTCGCTTTTCCGCATAGACGCCATTGCTCCATTCACTTCTATGGGACTACAGTTTGGGACATATCTCTGCAACTGTTTAACCTAGCGACTTCAGAGATGGCTCATTTTACTTGTCTGCCCTCGCTCTATCATCCGGTTCATGTTTCTAGTGTGTTGGGGGCTCATGGGGCTTTGGGCACTGTTTGGGGTACATTTTCTGGGAAAACTACATTTCGCATGAGCGTTTGCTTCACGCGCTCATTTCTGTTTGGCTTGGACTCTCCTCTCCCCTGCTGATTAACCCTTCGCCTGACAGATAAGTTTATTTTAGCGATTTCTGGGATGAAACTTTAATCCTACACACTGTAATTGGGTGATTTCTTATACAGTAAGGTTATTGACACTGAGTGTGCCTATTCCGCTGGAGCCAGACTTAAGACTAAGGATGCTGGGGTCTCTGTATCCTCCATTGCGCATTGCTCTTCCTTTAATTCAGGGTTACCTAGAGAATTCTCAGGTCCTTTATGCCCAGCCACACTGCAACTCTTTCCATCCCAGTTACAGGGGGTCTTTCATTCTTGGCAGACCCCATCATCCGTCAAGTCTTCCCTGCCAAAACCTCTGTGTGTGCATGACGTGTCAGATTCCTCTGAGGAGGAACTGCTGGTGGATTCAGATGTTGAGGAATGGTTTGTAGTGGGCTCCTCTCAGTTTTTTGGGGACCCTTTAGAGGCTGATCCTGAGCCCTCAGCTGAGGGCCTAATCAGGGCTGTTTTAAATACCTTAAAGATTCCCTTGGTGCAGGAGTTTCCTTCTGACCCTTGTGATGTATTTCAGGAGCCTAAAAAGCCCTTTACTTGCTTTCCACCTAACCCCACTCTTGACCGCCTTGTGTTAGAAGAGTGGAAGTCTCCAGACAGGAAACCTTCTGTCTCCAAGAAATTTGCCAAGCTTTATCCCTTTTCTGAGGCCGCGCTTGCTCAGTGGGTTCATCCTCCCAAAGTCGATACTGCTATCTCCAGACTATCCAAGTCTTTTGCCCTGCAACATCTGATGCATCTACTCTAAAGGACTGGACTGACAAGAACCTTGAGGTCTCCCTCAAGGCCATCTTTTCCACTGCTGGCTCTGCCATACGTCCAGCATTCGCTGCAGCATGGGTAAACAGGGCCATTGCGGTCTGGACTGAACAACTCACCCTGGCTGTCCGTCAGGGTGCTCCTACTTCGAATAAGTTGCGCATCCTTGCCAACATTTCTGAGGCACAGCACTATGTTTCTGCTGCCTTATGTGATGCCATCCGTTTGGTGGCTAGGGTTTCCACCATGTCTGTGGTTGCCAGATGGGCTCTTTGGCTCAAGATCTGGTCTGCTGACACTGCTTCTAAGAGAGCATTGCTCTCCTTGCCTTTTCAAGACACTTCTTTGTTTGGGCCAGATCTTAAGGATCTGAGCAGTGAGGCTACAGAGGGTAAGAGTACACTTCTACCCTTAGTTCCTGGTAAGAAAACTGCTTAAAGTGTTAGTAATGTCCAACAAAAAGTTTTTTGCATTTAGAAGAGCTTAAAAAACTGAGCTAAGTGCAAAAAAAAAAAAAACGTATCTCTCAAACTGCTATGGTTTAAGAGATACAGGCATTTAAAGTTCGCTGTCTCCTACTGACAGCTGTAAAGCTGTCAGCAGGAGATTCGTGTCGGTCGACACGGAGGCGCTTGAGATGTGCCGCAATCTCATTACTTACAAGGAATCCCTTCATTGGAATGGTCTAAAATGTGTGCTTGAACACCAGGTTCTTCTTCTGGATCTGTGGCGGAGCTATTCCAGCTTCCTTGCCGTCCGGATCTTTTTATACAGGGTTACCTGTGGAAGTAGGATGTTCACCGGCTAGCCTTGACGGCTTGGAAATTTAATCATTCCAGGAAGTTGCTCATACTTGTCCTGCCTTCAAGAATCCTGCTCCTCTGTGGGATCTTAACTTGGTTTTGGGCTTCCTTCAGTGCCCTCTCTTTGAGTCCTTGGCTATACTATTCCTCTACGCCTGTTGACGTGGAAAATGGCCTTTCTCCTGGCTATAGTGTCTGTTCGCCATGTCGCAGTGTTATATGCTCTGTCCTGTAAACCACTTTTTTTGATGTTTCACAAAGGCAAGGCGGTGCTTCGCACTTCTCAAGAGTTTCTTCCTAGGGTGGTTTCGGATGTCCACATCAATCAGGAGATTGTGGTGCCTTCTTTCTGCCCTAACCCTACCTCTAACAAGGAGAGTAATCTCCACTTGTTATATGTGGTGCATTGTCTTAAGTTTTATGTATATCGCACCGAGTCCATTAGACAGTCTGACGTGCTGTTCGTCATTCCTGAGGGCCCCAGGGCAGGGAGACCTGCATCCAAAGTGACTATTGCGTCTTGCATCAATCCTCTATTCGTAAGGCTTACGAGCTAAGGAAGAAGCCTGTTCCCTTTTGGGTCATGGCTCATTCTACTAGGGCTTCTTGGGCTTACAAGAATCAGGCCTCTGCAGATCAGTTGTGCAAGGCTGCCACCTGGTCGTCTGTGCACACCTTTTCGAAACACTACCGTGTTGATGTGCTGGCATCGGCTGGTGCCAGTTTTGGGAGGAAGATCCTGGAGACAGTCTTGCCTGTCTAGGATCTCCTTCAGTTCTTGGTGCTTCCTTCACTTTTTTTTTTTGCATTGGCCCCAGCTTCTCCAGGGTGTGTCGTTAAGAATTTGGTCTGTCTTATCAATGGCGATGGCTTATGTCAACGGTCAAGGAGGGACCAGAAGTGTGGTCAGACATTTGCCTGATTCCTGTATCCCTCTTCTGATATTTTATTCTTATAGGGAGGTTTTGCGAACAGGAAATAGTTCTTCCTCCTCTTTCTCGATCTGTTGTTGGGGACAGGAGTTTCACTACTTGGATGTATTTAGGTGTCTGAAGTACTGTGTTCATCTCACACAGACCTTTTCCAAAAAATGTAACTAAATATTTCTGAAGGCTCTCATGTGGGCCTGGCTGCATCTTAGGTGATGTCTTCTGGGCCTGTGTCCTTAGGAAAAAGTCTGTATCCTGTTGCGTCGCTGCTCATTCTACCAGAGTGGTGGATACTTTCAGGGCCTACAAAAACCATACCTCTGTGGAGCTGTTGTATAAGCATCTATGTGATTGTCCTTTCACATTTTTTTTCTAAATATTACTGTGCCAATGTCCAGATTTTGGCTGAAGCCAGTTTTGGATAGAAGGTCCTACAGGCCTCAGTGCCTTTACTTCTAACAACCTTTTTCCTGTTACTTTGTTTTGTGTGTTGGTGTCCATTGACACTTGAAGTTCATAATTGTTTCTGGTTTGTCTCTGAGTTTAGTTTGTATTTTGAGTGTTTTTCTCTCCCTCCGTCAAATCTTGGTGGAATAGCTTTAGTATATCCCCATGGTTCCTGTATTACACAATAACGAGAGAAGGGGATTTTAGTGTACTTACTGATACATTTTCCCCAACGAAAAACAAATAGATCCACTTGTAGGCAGGGGGTTCTCATGTTCACTGACCACCTTTCTGCCCTAAGTCTTTTTTTAAGTGGTATATGTTAAAACTGTATGTCTGTGGGGGGGATAAAATGGAGTAAGGTAGGAGTCTCTGCCTCCATATCTCTTTATGCAAATTATTAATTTTATTAATCTATTTTATTCAGGAGTACACAAACATCCCCTTTATATAGTGAACTTTTTTTTGCTAAGTCCTGCCTAAAATACCCATTGCTTCTCCACTGAAAGAGGGTGACCGATAGCTGTGTGTCGTTGTATCAGTATTGGTGATACAATTTTTGTCACTGTTTCATTCTATATGCCCACTGCTGTAAATGTAGTATGTGCTTGGATGCATAAAACAATCCAACTGGGCTTGACCAAATCTGTTAGAAGCCTGGAACTGGTCAACAGTTGTCTGTCTTGGTATATTGGAAGGAAAAATACCACCCACCCAGGAGAAGCGAAAGCTGACCTTTTGAGTTTAGTGCCCACTTGCTACTCTGGATATCCGGGAAGATTCTCACTGAGGAGGCTGCACAATTCTTTCTGGGTACTATTGGGTCATAACAAGTCATATGTTTCCATGACACACACAGGTTTAGGGCCATATCCCTAAATGTAAAGAGGAGCAGTTCTGAGAAAGCAAACGGTGCCATACGGGACAAATGGAAATTCTCATTAGATTAAATGGAACTTTGATCAAGTTGACTGCTAGAAAGGTATTCGATGCATTGGAAAGCAACGTGTATTGTAGACATTTGCAATTCTCTTGGTTAAAATCTCCCTTTAAGTCAGTGGGAATTTTTAATGATCCCCTACAGTGCAGCTGATTTGCCCCTGAATTTCCCTGCTTAATGTTGTGTTAATGTACGGTAGATGCACTGTGTTTTTGCACTTATTAAAGGTTCAGTAATGTCTAGATAAAAGGATTTCTCAGTGTTTTCTTTATATTAAAATTAACCCTTTGAGTGCCAGAGGGGTAAGGAAGGCATTACAAAGCAATGAATTCCATACCCCTCTGTCACTCAAATGGTTAAGAGATTCTGCTATACAAGTCCTTTTGTGTACTTCAATAGTTATGAAGAGATAAAGATCCCCAGCGCGCCCCTTCTAGCCTCCTCCCTCTGAACTTCAGATCGGTTCGTGCAGCTCGACAGCTGAAGTGAGGGACAAACTTCAGTGAGTAAGTATAAGGGAAATCCTTCTCCCCCCTTGATGATGGAGGGCAGGATTTCCCTTTGCTTACTGAAGTTTGTCCCTCGCTGCAGCCGTCCTCACCAGCCTGCAGCTTCTGGTGAAGTGCCAGAAAGGGGCTTGCGGGGCATCTTTAGCTCTTCATAAATACTGAAGTACACAAAAGAAAGAACTTGTGTATAGCGGAATCTCTTACTTTTAATATAAAGAAGACTCGGAGCAAGACTTTTATCTAGAGATTACTGACCCTTTAAGCTGCTAGCAAAATAGCTAAGACGTATACATGTAATCTATTGCTAGGATTTTTATATTTATATTTACTTTTTTTTTTTTTTTTAAATCTTGTGTGACCCTTCTGAACCAAGCTTTCTTAAGCTTGTTGTAGTTTAGTCCACACCTGGTGCGGAGGATATATAATGTACTATTTATGCTTTTGTGGTTTTCTTCTAGGTATTCTGGTGCCTTGAGAGCTTCAGGGGAAATGGTCTCTGCCCAGTATATAACAGCAGGTTTATTGTACTTTTATTTGGGATATTGCTTAATCTTTTCTGTACATTCACTTGGTTTTTAAATAAATGTTCAGTTAATAGCTTGTTTATGGCATTTAGAAATGTAACACGCAAGCATAAGTTACATTATGGCACATGTGTCTGCACTCTATGGAATGGCTGGACACCATGTAGCTCCAAACAACTAGAGAGCCACAGGTTGCAAGAGTATTATTGCCCACAAAATAAATATAGCTACAAGCTGCTATAATTGTAATAAGTTGAAGATTAGTGCTATGTAACATTGCATTGTAACAGTTAGGGCTGTATGTTTAAAATACAGACAGAGATGGTGTGTGGTGTGTGGTGTGTGGTGTGTGGTGTGTGGTGTGTGTGTGTGTGTGTGTGTGTGTAAAATTGTTGTCTTAAAGGTGTGTGCAGAAGGAGACGGATTTCACTAACCATAACTTCCAGTGGAGGGGGTGCACCATTAATTATGTTAATGTCAGAATGGGAGAAGGTGGTGCACCATTAGGTATTTGCATAAAGTATGTTACTGAATACACTGCCGGTAGGATTTAGTTGTTAAAATAATGTGCATGCGTGTTTAAAGTCATGTATTGTGAATTCAGCCTTAATTCTTATTATGCCCGAAGAAGAGACCTAATTGACTTGAAGGCTTGCACCCTGAAGACACTCAGGAACGGTATAATTTACATTAAGGAAGATGGTGGTGGTGGGGGTGTTCCAGGGGAGTGTACCAGTAATAACTTTAGTGTGTCTCTGGGTCTCACATAATTAATCATTGAGTTCCAGAAAGGGGGTGGTGGTTTTCTCCATTATCCAAGTCGGTGCTTCAGTAGGGGGAGGGAAGTAGTTAGGTGTCACACCCTCAACCATTTCAGTGCCAGAATTGGGGGGGGGTCACACCATGAGCCACTGCCAGAATGGGAGAGGGTACTTTTATCATTTTAAATGTTGAACGCCCACCCATTCACACTTTTACATTTTCCAATAATATGTTGCTAGCAATGACCGTTTTCAAAAGCCATGGTCCTCAGGAGCTCCCAGCCATTCATGAGTAACCCTGTCTGAGCAAAGGTTAAATAAATACACTGAGCCTAAAATGTATACTGCTCCTTTAAGAGATGCTCAATTTGTTTTTATACATTTAAAGTCTGGTTTACTGAACTTCTAGGAATTCCATGGATGCTAAACACTCCAACACATTATTTCATGATGCATTGGGGATTTCTGTAGCACCCAAGGGGTTAATCAGCATTTAGCAATTTTAAACACATTCTCTGCTTGTCCTGCAGCTTGAATTTTGAAACTAATTGTGACCATAATTGTTAACATAGTGCCTTACTTTGGTTTTATTCCAGCACTTAGAGATTTGTTTGAATCTATGGATAAAACCTCTTCCAGTATCCCACCTATAATCCTCCTCCAGTTCCTACATATGGCCTTCCCACAGTTTGCAGAGAAAGGGGACCAGGGTCAGTATCTGCAGCAGGTAAGTAGTTCAGCAATAGAGATGGAGAATCCTTGCACATTTCTATAAAACTGCAGTGTATGGGAATGCATGTATTGTGTGTATTATTTATAAAAAACATACAGCCGATCATTATGTAGAAAAAAATTAAATGGGGTGTATGTCTGGAAAGGGAATGAGGTTGGGGTGGGGGGACAGGGCACAATGTACATTTCCCAAAGAGCGTGACGAGGGGTATTTTAAAGCTAGCCCAGTGTGATGATGAGGCCACACAAGCCATAAAACAGCTTTTGGCTCACTTGGTTACATAAACTTTACAGAAAGTGATGTTTTTTGTTTTATAGTGCCTTGTACTGAATTCTCTCTTTTCTAGGATGCCAATGAGTGCTGGGTGCAAGTGATGAGGGTGCTGCAGCAGAAACTAGAATCAATAGAAGGTGATGCTGACATGGAGGTAACTGTGGCTGTTGTATTAGTGACAGAAGCCTTGTCATTTTCCCTTGCTAATCTCCACTGGTTTTAAAGGTTTTTTTTTTTTGGTTTTTTTTTTTTGTTTACCCCCTTAAATTACAGCACTTTTATTCAATGGGGATTTTTTTTTTTTTTAATTGAAAAAATGAATTTATAATACAATAAAATTTTAAAGCAATTCAATGACATACATTGTCAGAAGAAACAAAAAGAGATATGAATGTACGTTAATAAAGCATTTGAGAACCTTGAATTCAATGGGGATTTTTAATTTACATATGGTGCGGTTGACTTAAACCTTTGAGTGCCAGAGGGGTGCTCAACGCTTTGCTTCACAATGCGTTGCATACCCCTCTGGCACTCAAAGGGGGTAATCAAGAATGGTTTCACTTTTTGTGTGTATGACCCTTGCTGTTGGAGGTTTCGTGTTGACCACTTTATCACTTCCTGCTCTCACCCCTGACTGATGTCCCACTCCCCTAATCAAATTAATTTTAACCATTTCTTCCCACCAGATCACCCAATATTCCTAGGGCTGCTCTTTAGTCAGTTGACAATAAATGTGGAATGCAGGCACATGATTTAGGAGTAAAGCACTGAGGGTCATATGCTAAAAGAAAAGTGGAGCAATTCTGGCACGTACCAGCTACATCACAGGAGACAAATAAAAAGCTCTATTGATTAAATGGGGCTTTTTCATCCTTTGAATGTCAGAGAGGATTTAAGTGCATTGATTTACAATGCATCACGGACGTCGCTAGCATCCAAGGGGTTACGTTTATTAACTGTACAGTTGTGTGTCCCAGAATTGTTCACTTTTATACATATACCCAGTGACTATAATTTGTAAATCTTTTGTGTTGTTTCCTCATCCTGGGTATTGCATCAACCACACACTCGTTTGAAGAGATAAAGTACAGAGGCAGACATGTGGCTTGTCCCATACTTTTCAATGCATATTTCTGTCAATAGCTGCCCTTAATCGCATACATGATGTGCATTTACTGAAGTGTGGCTGACCTCCCAGGATGTAGTCTTGTACTATTCTTGTAATACATTAACAATCTGTGTGTGCCTGCATCCTACATTTGGTTCCAGTGTGTGATTGCTAGTTGTAGTCAAATACCGGCCTGCATTAGATTACTGATCAGAGAGAGAATTAATTTTGTTTTGCAGTGTTGTCTGTTCTGCTGAACACAGTGTTCAGTACACCATAAAATGATGCACACAGAAGGAATTTTCACTTGTTGGCCAATCAAATGTTATTAGTTTGTTAGTGCTGTAGGACTGACTTGTGTGTAAGTGGAGGGAGGGGGTGAAATTGACTGACATCAGTCACTCTTAAATATTTAACAGATTTAAATATAGCTTTTTTTCAAGCATAACTATCCCTTTACAGGGTTAAACTGCCAAGATTAAGCCATGTCTCCCACCACACACACTCACACCACTTATCTCCATTTTTCATCTCCTTATGTTGCTAAAGACCTCTCCAGCGTATTGTATTGGTGATGCCCCTTGCAGCCAAAGGGCCAGTCATGAATATTTACTTTAACTTATTTGTTAACCACCAGCATATGTACCAAAAATGAGTTTTAGAGAGATCTGACCCAGATGCATTGTACTGTTTTTAGTTGCAGTATTCTCTTAGTATCCCCAGTGCTAGTGACAGCTCGAACTGTAAATTGGTTACTAACTATCAGTCGTCAATTCCATGACACTTGTTTTCGGTTCCTTTTACTGATCTTTAAAATAATGCTACATTTTCAACGTTTCTAGACCGAATCGGGTACAGCTGCAACAGCTTCAAAGAAGAAGAGCTTCATTGACCAGTTTTTTGGCATTGAATTTGATTCGACGTATCCTTTCTGTGGCACTGCTGTGGGGGCCTGTATATGAACAGAATGGTGGTGGTTTTTTTTTTTTTTCCCATTCATGGCAAGATGATAAACTGCACTAACCACCTCAGTAAAAATACTGGTTATATTTTATTTTAGAGCTTTATGGTCTAAAGAAAACCATTTGCATTATAGGGAAGTAATACAAATTATCTTTGAACTTAAAGGGATAGTAATACGTAAAATGTAAAAAAAAAAAAAAAAAAAAAAGTAGGGTTTATCCCCCTGAGTAGAAGAAGAGAACTACCTCTGCTGAAAAGTGTTTTATTCAAAAGTTATTACAGCTCAGCCTTGAATTTTTTTAGGTGCACTATCAAAGTGGCCTGAAATTGTACAGTGGTGGTGTTGCTACACCATCCTATGGAAGTTGACCATAAATTTCCGTGGGATGGTATAGCAACAGCGCCACTCTATAATTTCAGTCCATTTTGATACTGCACAAGTTTTAGCTGTAATAACTTTTGAATTAAAAAAAAAAAAAAAAAAAAAAATTCAGCAGTGGGAGAACGCTTATTTTACTCGGGGGGGTAAACCCTACAGCATTATATATACTTTTTTTTTTTTTTTTTTTTTTTAAACATTTTAAGTATTACTATCCCTTTAAAGGGACTTTTAACCCATTGAATGTTAGCAGGGTCTCTATTGTAATACATAAGAGACATCTATAGCATGCTAGGGGTTAAAAATCCACACTGAAATCAATGGCATTTGTTTTATGAAAACAAGCATAAAAGCTTTAGATAATCTTTAAGCTGAACTGCAGCTTCAAAAGAAAACATTTCTTTTTCAGTATTTGCCTTATTACCAAGGTTTGAGCTGCAATAACTTTTGAACAAATCATCTCCCATTAGGTTCCCTCTTCTAAAAAAACAATTTTGGTTTAGTTTAATTTTGGTTTAATTCTGCCATCATTTTTTTTTGAAGATGTCTATACATCAGCAAACTAAGTATTTCTAGGTACAAACTTATGTTCTTGCTATTTACTAAATTACTTTACCCAGTAGCTAAAGTGTAACTGCCCAATCATTCCTCTTGCCACTATTGTATCCAAGTGAGTGAGAGAAATCTCTTCTTTTGTATTGGTTTCCTCAATGTTATACAAAGCATGAAATGTACAGAGTCTGAAGAGGAGGAAGTAACTAAAAGTAAAGAGAACCAACTCCAGCTAAGCTGCTTCATTAACCAAGAAGTGAAATATCTGTTCACAGGACTCAAACTGGTAAGAAAGAGGGCATGTATAGCCTAGAACTGTGATGCTACTGTGTACTATTCAATAAGCTAGAGAGATTCAGTTCTGAAGAAAGCCAACTTCACTGTAGGGGGTCAAATAACAATTTGCAAAAATTGCATTGAAGATTTCTTTAGCATTCAAGGGGTTGAGAATACAATTCAACTTTTATTGAGCACTTTAATTTCTGACCCTATGGTGCAGTTGGTTGCTCCAGAATTTCACCTCTATCTTATTCAGTATGCCCAAATGTTATTTTAGTAAATAACTTTTTTCAGCACAATAATTGCATGCCGGGAATTGTCTGGATGTTCTTGGACTGCTAATTTACAGCAAGCCCCCTAGCCAAGTCAATGAAAAATTCCAGTTTTGAAAATGTAATACTTGCCTTATAATAGTGACCCTGAAAATGCTAACATTATATGGCAAAACATCTAATTACATAAAGTAAATACATTGCAAAATGAACACTTTGCCTGGTCATTATTGTACAAATAGACTGAAATGAAGGGATCACTGGGGTAATTAGTCTTTTAAAGACTGTAAATCAATCTATCCAGCAGTGTCCTACAACAGAATGAGTACGCAAACATTTTATTTTTAAATATTATATATATATCTATATCAGTGGTTCTCAAATGTGGCCACCATGACAAATGCTGTATTGGTGGCCACATGCGTCCACGAGCCCCGCGCTGTCCTCAGAGACATGTCCTCCATAAAGAAATTGTAGAGAAAATAGCGGCACCAATATTTAAATCGGGAATAAATCACAACCATCTCACCATTCTGCAAATATAATTTGGTGCCAATTCTCGGTAGACCTCCAGAATGTCCCCTTCATAATGTGGAAAAAAGATGGAATGGCACTCTTATGCAGTAGTAGATAAAATAAAAGCAATTTATTTCTGGCTACATATGGCAGACAGACATAACGGATACACCCACTTTCACATCTAACGCATTTCGCACAACAAGGTGCTTACTCGTAGTATGTGTGTGTATAATATAATGTATGTATTTAAAATTCTGGTTTAGTGTGTGTATATGTGTTATATATAATATATTTTATGGTACTTTTGCACCCCCTACTACAGTTCAGTTGCTCTTGTTCAGAACTTTCCTTCTCCTGCTTTCCTCTTAACTGGTCTTGTCATAGGTGGAGGGAGTCGTTTCTGATGTCTAGGCCACAAGGACACCAGTCAAATGTTATTGTCTGACACCCACGCAGGACAGTCTTGCAATAAGCATTGTAGCTTCCAGCAGCTCTCATGTGAAAAGGTTGCCCATAGGCCTCTGTGTATGCCTTCCTTGCTACATCTTTAATGTAGTCCTGTGTGGATACAGCTTTGTGGACTTTGGTGCATTCATGCAGTGTGATAGTTGTCCTTGTGAAATGCACCATAGTCCTGCAGCTTGCCTATCCTCACAGTTTACATAACCAACACAGCGATGGCATGTTGGATTTTAATATTAGCCTTTTCTATTTTGTCCAATATGGAACAGACTCCCTTGCCCTCCAGCATTACTCCCTCCCCTCATTTTTAAGTGACCTAGCCTCAGGAAAAGGGTAAGCTGGCACTTTAGTCTTCCTTTTTATTTTTTCTTTATAAGGGGTTATAAAATGCCCTGTAAGGCAGGCTTCCGTTAACTGGCTTCCCTGAATTGGATTACCGAGTTCACAGGTGTATTTCTGGACCATTTCCCTGTGGAGGTTGACTTTATTACAAGTCTATACCTCATTACTGAACTTCTCTGATGTTTTGTACTTCTACAATGGGAATCAGAAGAATGGTAAGATAACAATTTGAATGCTGAGGTCTTTACTGCTATGCCCATGTTCTTTTCTGGTACCCATTATAAAGTGATGATATCATCTGTTTAGCACTCAATCTTTCGTATTTTGCATGTTTTCTCATGGTTTATAAGCTTGCAAAGTTGGCTGGCTTTTAGTACAAAGGGTTTTTTACCTTTCTTGCACTATAGGATAATTAAATTGTCCTTTGTCTACAGGGTTTTTCTTTCATGTAATATTTAGGTTTATTTCTCTTTTCCTTTGGTTCTATAGTTTTTGGAACACTGCCTCTTTAAGAACGGGAGCCTGCACTGCAGCCATCTTTGTTCCATAGGAATACATGGTGAATCTTTACAGGGACATATATCTGCATTAGTTCCACCTGCAAGGGTCAGAATTGGCTCAAAATGAATTGCTGACCATGCTTTGTGGCATGCTCAATGTAGGAGATGGTGTTCAGATAATTTTATTTTGCCATTTTGAAATGGCTGGAGAACTGCAGTTTAGTTTGTGATGTGGAAAACTACACTACCCAAAATACCCTTTTTCCCATTCTTTCTGCTGAGGGCAGGTTGAGCCTTTGGCAGCCATCTTACTTGCAAAGGCTACACAGAGGCTGGACGCTCTTCTCTACTCTGCAGTTCAACCCTTTACTGTCATATATGTACCTTTTTGGGTATCTGTGCATTTTATTATACTTTTCCACTACTTCTGGGACCGCTTTGTCCTAGTTTAGAGGAGTTTTCTCTGAACATGTCTGATCCCAAGGGACACATGAAAAAGGCCAGACCTAAGGATGCAGAGGCCCTTTAACCCCTCTAGTATACTGTTCCTGATGACGAAATGGGCTTTCCCAGGAATACTCTGGCATCCTATGTGCTACTTGCAGTGTGGCCCATACTACTCCCCTGGGGCCCTCAACTGCAGAACAAGAATCGGTTTGGGTTAAGACTCGGTCTTCAGTTGCCTCTCTCCCTTCATCTTTTCAATAGGTTCTCCATTCTTGGTGCCCCATGACTTGTATCAGACATGTTGATTCTTTCCTTAGGACCAGTCTCACTTGGTTGTGGACTCCTCTGAGGAGGAGGCTGAAACTTACTGGGAGGATACGGAGTCCTCCTTGTGTTTACGAAATGCATATGAGGAAGACACTTGCCCCTTGGCTGAGGGCCTTATCAGAGGCATTTTAAAGACCTTTCTCTGTCTTCCAATACACGGTACTGTTAACTTTGGGTAGGACATCCGCCCCTTTAAGTAGGCAGGAACAATTCTAGAATTGACTGCAGGGGGTGGAGCCTACCTTCCCTCCTTGGCTGCAGCTAGCCAACCAGCTCCAGAAAGATTTGTTCCTTGGTGAAGAAACGGGCAAGAGAACAGTTCTGCTATAGTTTTAGAAATTTTTTTTTTTTTTCTGTTAGAAATGGAAAACCACCATTAGGCGGATTACCATAACTAACAATGTCCTTAGATGTGGCTAGCTCAGTATCCAGGTGCTTTTTGTGGACCTTAAGCCCTGGGGGAAAATCTTGGCTACAAGTTCTTTCCTCAGGAGTTGCCCACAGAGGCTTCTTCTTAAAGAGGAACTTTCAAATAATAGTCTCCATGCAATCATTAAATGCATGGCAACTAGCTTGAAAATAGATATCTTACCGTAAAAAAAAAAAAAAAAAAAAAAAAAAAAAGATGTGTCTAAAGGAAACCGTCCCGTTTGTAGAACGGAACCCAGACTAGAGCGCAGACATCTTGTCTGTGCGCCTGCGCTGTCAGTCCCGGTCTCAATTGAGTAGACTGCTTTGCTCCATATGGTCACTGGAAGGGACTGACGGCGCAGGTGCACAGACCGCACTAACCTGCCCCTCAGTCCTGAAACGGGACGATTCCTTTAGACACATCTTTTTTTTTTTTACGGTAAGACATCTATTTTCAAGCTAGTCGCCATACATTTAATGAATGCATGGCAACTTGCTATTATCTGAAAGTTCCGCTTTAATATATGGTAGTCTGAAGCCAGAAGATCTGCAGGAAAGGTGAACAACCCTTTTGAGTGCTGCGGATCCACATGTCCCACAGTGCCCCTCCGCACAGGGGTTTTTTCCTTGGGAGTTCTCATTGCACACTTCTGCAATCATTGGATCTATCTGTCTGTTGGGTGTTTGAAGCAGGTTTATGCTGGTATGCATCTTTGGGGGGAGGGGGTTGTTGTCACTTTCCCTACTGGGTTCAGTGATTTTTGGGTCTTCTAACTTGTTCTAGTGATTTCTCATGTAATTTTATTTCACAGTTGGTGCTCTTTACCGCATAGATGCCATTGCTCCATTCACTCCTATGGGACTGTAGGTTTGAGACATATCTCTGCAACTGCTCAACGTAGCGACTTCAGAGAAGACTCATTTTAATTGTCTGACCTTGCTCTATCATCCGGTTACCATTGCAAGTATGTTGGGGGGCCCAGGAGGCTTCAGGCCCTGTTGGGGTACTTATTCTGGGAAACTATATTTCCCATGAGTGCTTGCTTTGTGCGCTCGTTTCTCATTGGGTCCCCCACAGCAGCCATTTTGTGCCTTTTGTAGAATGAGTATCCTACGCAGGGCTTGGACTCTCCTTCTCGCCTCTGCGGATTAACCCTTCTCCTGCCAGATAAGTTTATTTTAGCGATTTCTGGGGTGACATTTTTCTTTCACACTGTAATTGGGTGATTCATTATACTAAACGTTTTTGATACTGTGAGAATGTCTAATTCGTTGGAGCTTGGGGCCAGGCCTAAGACTATGGATCCTGGGGTCCCTGTGTCCCCTACTGCGCACTGTTCCTCATGTCATTCAGGGTTACTTTGAGAATTCTCATTTATGCCCAGCATGTTCTGATGTCCCTGAGAGTCTCCCAGGGACCTCCAGCCATGCATTAGAGCCAGTTTGGGTGCAAGAGTTCAAGGCTGCTACTAGAGACCTTCGGTCTACATTGCAACTCTTTCAATCCCAGTTACAGGGGGTCTTCCATTCATGGCACACCCCCTCTTCAGTCAAATCTTCCATGCCTAAACTGCAGGGAGTACCTGACGTATCAGATTCCTCTGAGGAGGAAATGTTGGTGTATTCAGATGTTGAGGAATGTTCTGCTGTGGGCTCCTCTCAGTTTTTTGGGGATCCCTTTGAGGCTAATCCTGAGCCCTCGGCTGAGGGTCTGATCAGGGCTGTCTTGACTACCTTAAACATTTCCTTAGTTCAGGAGGTTTCTTCAGATCCTTCTGATGTGTTACAGGAGCCTAAAAAGCCCCTTGCTTGTTTTCCGCCTAACCCCACTCTTGACCGCCTTGTGTCTCATGAGTGGAAATCTCCTGATGGGAAACCTTCTTCTGTTTCCAAGAAATTTGCAAAACTTTACCCCTTCTCTGAGGCGGCGCTTGCTCGGTGGGTTCATCCCCCCCCCCAAGTGGATGCTCCTATCTCCAAGATTTCTAAGTCTACTGCCTTGCCAGTTTCTGATGCATCCGCTCTGAAAGCCTGGACTGACAAGAAACTTGAGGTTTTCCTGGAGTCCGTTTTTGCCACTGCTGGCACTTCCATGCGTCTGGCGTTCGCTGCGACATGGGTTAACAGGGCCATTGCGATCTGAACTGAACAGCTCACCCTGGCTGTCCGTCAGGGTGCTCCTACTTCGGATATGTTGCGCCTTCTTGCCAACACTTCTGAGGCCCACCACTATGTTTCTGCTGCCTTATTTGATGCCATCCGTTTGGTGGCTAGTATTCCCACCATGTCTGTGGTTGCCAGATGGGCTCTTTGGCTTAAGATCTGGTCTGCTGACACTGCTTCCAAGAAAGCCTTGCCTTTCAAGGCATATGATTGTTTGGGCCAGATCTTTAAGGATCTGATTAGTGAGGCCACAGGGGGTAAAAATACCCTTCTGACTTTGGTTCCCAGGAAGAAAACCCCTCTCAAGCGTAATCTGTTTTTTTGTTCCTTTCAGACTGAGAGACGTCCAGCGAACCAGGCAGTTCCCTCAGCTCCGCGTGCCTCCTCCAAGCCCAAACAGCAATGGAAACCCAAGGTCTCCTCCAGGCCTTCTTCGGCATGACTCACTGAACCCAGGGCCTCATCGGCTGTGGATGGCCGTCTGCGTCACTGCCACAGTGTCTGGGAGGATTCAGTGGCGGACCCGTGGGTTTTAAAGGTGGTGACGGAAGGGTACAGGATCCCTTTCGTCTCTCTTCCTCCCTTTAGCTTTTTCCCATCTCATATGCCTCAGGGCGCACATAAACGCAGCCTGTTCAACGCCGCTATTCAGGCTCTTCTGGACAAGGATGTTCTAGAGCCGGTTCCAATTCAGGACAGAGGTATGGGTTTTTACTCAAACCTCTTTGTGGTCTCCAAGAAGGACGGTGGTTGTCGTCCCATTTTGGATTTGAAAGATCTCAATTCCTTTGTGATAAGGACTCATTATCACCAGGAGTCTCTAAGGACAGTGATTGCTGCTATGTGTCCGGGGGAATTCCATGCTGCTCTGGATCTTCAGGACGCGTATCTACACATCGCCATTCATCCAGAGAGCCGGCAGTATCTCAGATTTGCCTTCGACCGAGGGCACTTTCAGTTTTTAGCTCTTCCCTTTGGTCTGACTACAGCTCCTCAAGTCTTCAAGTGTGTCCTGAGAGCTTTAGAATCCGTCCTCCACCGGAACGGCATCAGAATTACTCCGTGGACGACCTGCTTTTGAAAGCCCCTTCTGGCGAACTTCATCAGCACGTTCAGGACTGCATTCATACTCTTACCCATCATGGGTGGATCAATCAACATGGACAAGTCTGATCTTGTCCCATCGCAGCATCTGGTCTTTCTGGGCCTTCTCTTTGCAACTCAGCAGAGCACAGATGAGGTAGCTCACCAGATCTCCCAAAGGGTTTCTGCTGTTCTGGCTCACGATCCAGTTCCAGCCAAGAGGCTGTGCTCTCTCTAGCGGGGAAATTCATCTCCACCATAGAAGCGGTCCCATTTGCCACGGCTCACACCAGGAAACTCCAGAGGTTCGTGATCCAAGTTTCAGCCGGACCTTCTGAATAAGTCTGTGTCACTTCCTCTTCATGTGGAACTTAGTTTGTCATGGTGGCTCGACCTCTCAATCTGCTGAAGGGCAAGTCCTTCTTAGTACCCTTCTGGACCACTGTGACGACGGATGACAGCCTCTCCGTCTGGGGAGCGGTCCTGGGTCACCTGAGTGCACAAGGTCGGTGGTCTCCCGAGGAATCCCTCCTTCCCATCAACGTGTTGGAGCTTTGGGCGATATTTCATGCCCTTCGTCATTGGAGTTCCCAGCTGAAAGAATGCCCAGTCCGGGTACAGTCCGAGAACGCCACGGCCGTGGCCTACATCAACAAGCAGGGCGGAACGAGAAGTCTCTCTGCTTGGTTAGAGGTCAAGGCTATTTTGTCCAGGGGGGAGAACACGTTCCTGCCATATCTGCAGTGCACATTCCTGGCGCAGACAACTTCATGGCAGACTTCCTTAGTCTACACACGGTGGACAGCGGAGAGTGGGAACTGCACCCAGAGGTGTTTTCCCTCATTGTTCAGAAGTGTGGCCTTCCTTGCATGACCTGATGGCGACAAGACACAACCAGAAGGTCCTGAGGTTCTGCTCTCACTGGAGGGATACTCTAGCTCTAGCGGTGGTTTTCTCTGGCTTAAATCTTTCATCCCCTTCCCATGTTGCACAGGGTATTATGGAAATTGAGACTGGAGCGCTGTCCAGTCATTCTGATTGCTCCGAACTGGCCTTGGCAGCCTTGGTTTCCGGAGTTTCTGTATCTGTCAGTGGCGGAGCCACAGGATCTTCTTCTACAGGGTTACCTGTGGAAGGAGGATGTTCATAGTCTGGCTTTGACGGCTTGAAAATTGAAACCTCAATACTGAAGAAGGGTTTTTCTTCTAGTGTGGTGGCTACTATGCTTAGTGCCTGCAAACCGGTTTCTTCTAAGGCTTACCATCGTGTTTGGTCGACCTTCCTATCTTGATGTGCTGATGGGGATCTCTCTCAGGATTTTGATCTGCCTGCGGTCCTGGCCTTCTTGCAGGATGGTGTGGATAAGGGCCTCAGCTTGAGTTCCCTTAAGGTTCAGACTTCTGCTCTCTCTCTCTTTTTTCAGAGGCGCATTGCTATCCTTCCTGATGTCAAAGTTTTCTTCCAGGGAGTTACTCATACTCGTCCTGTCTTTAAGACTCCCGCTTCTTAGTGGGACCTTAATTTGTCTTGGGCGTCCTTCAGCGCCCTCCCTTTGAATTCTTTGATACTATTCCTCTACGCCTGTTGACGTGGAAAATGGTCTTTCTCCTGGCGATCTTGTCTGTTCGCAGTGTCATGGAGTTACATGCTCTGTCTTGTAAAACACCGTTTTTGGTGTTTCACAAAGACAAGGCGGTGCTTCGCACTTCGCAAGAGATTCTCCCGAAGGTGGTCTCTGAGTTCCACATTAATCAGGAGATTGTGGTGCCTTCTTTCTGCCCTGACCCTACCTCTGACAAGGAGAGGTACCTCTACTTGTTGGATGTGGTGCGTTGTCTCAAGTTTTATGTACATCGCACAGAGTCCATTAGACAATCTGACACGCTTTTCGTCATTCCTGAGGGCCCCAGGGCAGGAAGACCTGCATACAAAGTGACTATTGTGTCTTGGATCAAGTCCACTATTGGTTAGGCTTACAAGCTGAGGAAGAAACCCGTTCCCTTTCTGGTTACTGGTCATTCTACCAGATCTATTGGTGCTTCTTGGACTTACAAGAAACAGGCCACCGCAGATCAGTTGAGCAAGGCTGCCGTTTGGTTGTCTGTACACACCTTTTCGAAGCACTACCTTGTTGATGTGCTGGCATCAGCTGATGCCATTTTTGGGAGGAAGATCCTGGAGGCAGACTTGCCTGTCTAGGATCTTCTTCGGTTCTTGGTGCTTCCTTCACTTTTGAGCCCTGTTGGCTCTAGTTCCGTGTGCTGTGTAACAGTTTGGGGTATTGTTACCCCTGTTCAGTGTCCATTGACACTTCATTGTTTTGTTGGGCTATCTCTGATCTGATGGTTCATATCTGTTCTGGTGACTTTGGGGGCCTTGCACCTGGTCCTTGCTTTACTTCACACCTCTGGGAAACACAATGGTTGGACATCCCAGAATTGCCAGTAACCTGTATTGGATGACAGAGAAAAGAGGATTTTAGTCTTACCTGTTAAATCCTTTTCTCTTAGTCCATACAAGTTACTGGTCTCCCACCCGGTCAAGGGACCATGCTTGGCTCTCCTGTGGTAGATTGTGGGGGTCCTTCAGGGTCATGCTCACAGGAGTCTTCTTTCCCTTCCACAATCTAGTCAATAGTTAGCTTCTCAAATCTTTCTGGAGCTGGTTGGCTCGCTGCAGCCAAGGAGGGAAGGTAGGCTCCACCCCCTGCATACAATTCTAGATTTGTTCCTGCCTACTTAAAGTGGTGGATTGCCAAACCAAAGTTACCAGTAACCTGTATGGACTAAGAGAAAAGGATTTAACAGGTAAGACTAAAATCCTCTTTTCAGGTCTCTGAGGCTTCTTATACTGGGACTTCCTTACTGGACATCTTTCCAGTTCACCACTTTTCTCTCCGGACTAGCACTTGCTCCTAAGATCTTTATGAAGGTCATGCCTTCTTTGGCAGCCCACATTGGCTCTCAAGGGATATCCTTACTTAGACAACCTCCTACTCAAGGCTCCTTCGAAGCTGTACTAGGCTCACAGATTCAAGACTGTCCCCTCCTCCTGGAGAAATATGTTTAGGTGCCCAGTCTCAAGCAATCCTTTGGTACTTGCAGGTTCTGTACTTCCTGGGCATGAGATTCAATACTGTCTAAGGGAGGATATTTCTACTGAATGATAAGAGACGGGCTCTCTTTTCATGTTACTCAAGCAATATCCTGGCTGTCGGCTATGGTAAAGAATTACATGAGTGTCCTAGGCTTCCTGGTCTCCTCTGAAAGCCATTGCCATTTCCCCTGGATGTAGTTAGAACTGGACATTCTCAAGAGCTGGTCAAGACAGTGCTCTCTCCTGTATCGTGCCATTTCCCTTTCTCATCATGCAGAGGAGGATCTTCACTGATGGCTTCACTGTCCTCCTAATGCTGGAACATTCCTTTGTCATACAGGGTCTTCTTCCAGTTAACATTCTGGAGACAGACCATTTAACTGACTCTTTGCTACTGGACACTTGCACTATTGGACACACCAGTGAGAGACCAATCATTCGCCTACATATATTTCCAGGCAGGAACCAGAAGCAAATCTACATGGGTTGAGATCTAGGAACTTCTTCAATGGTCAGAAGCTCACATCCCAGCCATCTCAGAAGTTCATAATCCAGGAGCTGAAAACCTGGTCACAAACATGTGAATCCTGTAAGTTGGGAACTCTGTGTGTTCAAACAGATTGTATAATGCTGGAGTCTTCCAGCAGGGCATCTCGTTACAACATCTGGAAGAGAAAACTTCCTCTAGTGTTTGCGATTCACAAGATGTCCATTCCATGGAACTTCCATCTGGCTTATGTGTTTCAACAGTGTGCCCTAATTCTCAGGGTACTGATGAAGATCAAGTTGGAGGCTGCTGAAGTCATTCTGATTGCTTACTTATGGCTTTGTCAGGCTTGGTTCAGTTTAACTTTGATGGCATGGCTCTTGAAGCCAACATCCTGAAGAAGAGTTTTATGACAGTCATTTCCACTATGGTTCATGCTATGAAGCTTGTTTCATCCAAGGTTTTAGGACAGTGTTTCTCAACTCCTGCCCTCAGGACCCACTAACAGGCCAGGACTTAGGGGTTTCTCTGCTAGAGCACAGGTGTGGTGATCAGAGGCTCGTTCAAATTGATTAACTCACCTGTGCTCTAACAAGGAAATCCTCAAATCCTGGCCTGTTAGTGGGTCCTGAGGACAGGATTTGAGAAACGCTGTTTTAGGACGTGGTCTCTATTTTACCAGTGGTGTGCTGATCGTGACGTCTCCTCAGTCGTTAAAGGGATAGTAATATTTATTATGTAAAAAAAAAAATTGTGGGGTTTATCCTCCTGAGTAAAACAAGGGTACTGCCACTGCTTAAAGGTGTTATATTCAAACGTTTTTACAGCTCAAAGCTGAATTTTATAGCTGCAGTATCACAGTAGCCTGAAACTGTACAGTGGCACTGTTGCTACACCATCCTATGGACAGCTCTGATCCTGGGACCATATATCTCCATAGGATGGTGTAGCAACAGCGCCACTGTGCAATTTTAGGCCATTGTGATATTGCACTTAAAAAAATTCAAGTTTGAGCTGTTATAATTTTTTAATAAAATATCTCTCAGCAGTGGGAGTACCCTTGTTTTATTCAGGGGGATAAACCCTACTATATATATATATATATATATATATATATATATATATATATATATATATATATATATATATAAAAATAAATAGAGAGAGATAGATAGATAGATAGATAGATAGATAG
The DNA here is from genome assembly GCA_037306005.1 of Rhinophrynus dorsalis. Lineage (NCBI taxonomy): Eukaryota > Metazoa > Chordata > Amphibia > Anura > Rhinophrynidae > Rhinophrynus > Rhinophrynus dorsalis. The sequence goes on from CM074723.1 coordinate 146,101,669, forward strand.
ATGTGTGTGTGTGTGTGTGTATATATATATATATATATATATATATATATATATATATATATAATATGAGAGAGAATTTTTTTTTTTTTTACATTTTAAGTATTACTATCCATTTAAGCCTTCCTACTATTCTGGCCCTTTTTCAGGATTTTGTCAACAAGGGTCTCAGTCTGAGTTCTACTAACATTCAGATCTCAGTACTCTCTCTCTCTAGAACTCCGAACACGAGGTTCAAATCCCACAGAGGAGTGGGATCCCTGAAGGTAGGGTAAAGGTGAGACACTCTGAACAAATGTATTGATGTCAGAAAAAAAGGCAAGATTCTTCTGAAAAAGAACGGAGTATCTCACCCCTACCCTATCTTCAGGGATCCCACTCCTCTGTGGGTTTTGAACCTTGTGTTCCAAGCTCTAGAGAGAGACCTCCTTTTGAGCCATTCACCTGTTTCTTTGTGTCTTTTGATGCTAAAGACTGCTTTTTCCTTTTGCCATTGTGTCTCTTCATAGAGAATCAGAGAATGTTCATTATTTCTTTCTTTTTTGCCCTTATGTTTCTAACAAGCAGGGGTTTCCATCTGCTGAATGTAGTATTTCTTCTTAAAGGGATAGTATTACTTCAAAATTACTATCCCTCATATTGTAGCCCTTAATAAACTGAGTTAAATGACACCAGCGGCATCTCTCAAACCTTTATGGTTTAAGAGATTGCCGCTTTCAAAGTTTCCTCTCCCCTGCTGTCAGCGTTCTGCTGCCAGCAGGAGAATCCGGTCTCTGAATCAAGGGGAGGCTCTTCAGCAGAGCCGATATCTCGTTATGGAAGGAAAAATGATTAATTGAAACAGTCCCTACTTGTGCTTGGTAACCAAGAACACATAGAAGTCTGTTTCAGTGAATAATTTTTTCTTCCATAATGAGATATTGGCTCTGTTTAAGAGTCTCCGCCTGTCCCGGGACCGGATTCCCCTGCTGGCAGCAGAACGCTGACAGCAGGGGAGAGGAAACTTTGAAAGCGGCTATCTCTTAAACCATAAAGGTTTGAGAGATGCCGCTGGTATCATTTAACTCAGTTTATTAAGGGCTACAATATGAGGGATAGTAATTTTGAAGTAATACTATCCCTTTAAGTACTGTCGATCACATGCAGACTTTTAGGATATATGATTTTTTATTTTATTTTAATTTTTTTTTTTTTTTTTTTTTTTTTAATTTTTTTTGTAATTTCTGAGCGACCCTGATCGGGCCAGACTGTTTCAACAGTTATCATTACTTCTTGGGTCAAGGCCACTATCTGACAAGTGTTAATGCTCAAGAAAATACCTGTTCCTTTCAGAGTAACGGCACACTCCACAGGAGCTGTGGGTGCCTCTAGGGACTTTACAGTTAATTTCTTTCTTTTCTCTTAGTCCATGTGGAACACAGGACTCTCACCTGGAGGAAATAAAAAAGGAGTTTAAGTCCTGAGGTAGAGGGGACATCTTGGGGTCTTTGTTCAGGGGGTTTCCTTCTTTTTCTGTCACTCTCGTTTTTCTTTCTACTACTTTGCTATATGTGAAACTGTGGGGTGGGGGTAAAGCTGCCCTGCCTTTTTGAATTGCTCTGCCCTCTGGGGGAAAAGGAATTTTAGACCATGGTTTCTGTGTTCCATATGGACTAAGAGAACAGTATTTAATGTCACTAAAATCCTCTTTTATGCATTTATTACATGTAGTAGTAGTAGTAGTAGTAGTGGTTGTATGTTGCTGGAATTCTAACAATGTTATTCTTACCATGTGCCTTTCAGCGCCTTCAAGAAGACATTACCAAACATTCTCCGTCACTGCAAAGAAATGCTTTATATATTAAATCTGTAAGTATAAACATATTTTATCTCTGAATGCTATCCTAAGCACCAAAAATCGTAAGAAGCGTCTGAAAATGCCTTGGTTCTGTTTAGTTACTGTGTAGGTGACAAATTAGGTCTGATGTTTTTGGAAAACCTAGTCAAGTACCAAGACATGTATTTGAAGGAGAGTCTAACGCCAGATAAAGAAAATTTCACGTTCCTTCTTTTTAAAGGAACAGGAACCCTAAAAAAAAAAAAAAACAATAAAAAAACTGTTCAACCTAAAGCACATGTTTGCCTAAATATGACAATGCTAGATGTACTGTTTCAAAATTAAGTTTCCAAATTCACATTGATTTTAAAATAAGCTTTAACAAACCAAATGCTGGGGAGGTCTCCAGTGCTCTTCATAGCTTTAGTGCTGGTGAGGTTACAAGTCCCACCTAAATTAATGAGAATAATTGTCCCCTTGGTAAGTACTTGGCTTTGAATAGTTAAACTAACATCTCTCTGTTCTTCAGGTAAAAGCAATAGGGATAATTGTCCCTGAAAGATTTCATCTAGTTAGTGACAAGTTATGATTTTAGATAAAATCTAACAAAATCTTTAGGGACTCTAGAGTACACTCATAGGGTCTTATACATAAACATGAAGCAGTGCCATTCTGGTGTAAACTAACTTCCTGTTAGGGGACAAATAACAATTCCAGTTTATTTAAATGGAACTTTTAACACAAGGAATGCTAGAGAGGTCTCTAAGACATTGCTCTCAAAATATTCAAGAAGTAAAACAGCCCCATTTAAATCAGTGGCCATTTGAGTTATTTTGTGTCCCCTATGATGCCGTTGGTTTAACCCAGAATTGCACTGATCCACTTTTATACACAAGGCCCTACATAAACCAAGCCTCACTCTACAAATGTTCTTTGCTTTGTCATGGTTTCCACAGTACTAGTCTGCAGTGGAGGGAAACAATATGTCTTTCATCATTGGGGGGACACATTGACCATGGGGTTGACTGACATAACTCTGTTTAGGAGGCTGGGCAGCTCAAAAAAAATCTCATGAGATCTTATCTGACAGTTAACACGGGCCACTAACTATTTTTAATGTGTCCTCCAAAGGAGGTGAAGGGCTTCATATTGGCTGCTTTTTAACTTTAAATTTCGCTTTATATGTATGTGCAGAGAGCTGGCTATGATAAAAATTGTCTGTCATTATGTGATTACAATGAATAAAGAGTATTTCTCCAGTTCTCATTCACCTGACATATGAGAGCTTGTGATCAATACACTGCACCGGTGTATTATCTCAGAGTTCCTGTTATACATACAACTCTTTTAGGTGGTACTTAGGTTTGAAGTAATCGGGTCATGGTACACTGAAGAGGTAGCAAATATCCCAATTCATTTTTACAGCACCGATGATCGGAATATATCAGCATAATGATGACATGAATATATCAGCATAAGTGTACTGTTCACCGGCTCAGGTGCATATCACATTGCAAAGATGTGTGATGAACATTACTCGGCACTGGTTGGATTAAACCGAGTTTAACAAGATAGTTGCACTGTGAAACATGTTGGCTTTTAATATCCATTGTCAAATCATGGCCTATGACTATTATGGTTCCGGTCCTGTCTGTATTAAATATGCACAGTGCTCATTGGATGAGCTACTAATAATCTAAAGCAGAGATAGTCCGGAAAGTATGTCATTAGAAGTGGTGAAGGCTTACATTTCTGCTGTGGTAGATACACAGGTAAGACGGTATTATTTTGTGGTTGCTGCAAAAAAGAAAACTACCTGGGAAATCAGGTTTAACCTACCCGTGTAAAATGCAGGGAAGCATTAGTGTCTGAAAAAGAACCTAAATGGATTGTCTGTATTTGACTGTCTGCTTCTCTTTTTGTATCTCTTGAACTAGTTTTCTTTAAAAGTTCTTAAAACACTCCTCAAAGTAGCTGGAAAAGAGCTAGATCATCTAAGGTTCAGAATAACCTTTATTTTCTCAACAGATGAGGACAACAACAGTGGAGATAATGACAAATTTGCATCATAAATACCAACTGATGTTCCCTCAGAAATATCTAAAGAATCAGTTAAGGGACTCAGTGGTACGGAAAGTTTCAGTTGTTGGATGTTCCAGCAACAGTGGAACCTTATTAAAAAAAAAAATAATAATAATAAATATATATAATATATAATAATAATATACACAGCTGTTTTCCCAGTCTTTGAACAGCTAAATTAGATTTAGATGAGTGGAAGCAACAGAAAATTTGGATCTGTGGAGATCTGATCCATTGGTGAATCCTCCAGTTGTTAGACTGTCTAAGAAAAGTGTTACCTATTGCCTACGTTGGATCAAACAAACAAACAAAGATCCATCTGAAGAGATTAGATACACTTCTTAAAATGGTGTTTCAGTTGCAGGAACGTCATTGAGACCAGAATTTGAGATTGCGTGGGCAATATACATACGCAAGTGATCAGAGAAGATACCGCAACAGAGAAGGTGGCAAACATTATCTTAAAAATTCAAGAAACTATTCTGTATATATAAAAATGTGACTGTTTCTGGTTTGCTGTCCTCCCCTTCCCGGGACGGCAAGGGGGGGGGGGTGTGGAGGGTACACCTGCACACCAGTGAATTAATATATGGCAGTGATTTTGACAGACAAAGCACCCCCCCCCCCCCCGGCCACTTTGTCAAAATCACCACCCTTGTACATCTGTAGTGATTTTGAAAAGTGGCTGGGGGGGGGGGGCCCACTGCAACAAGATTCAGTTATCGAGTTGCAGAGTTTTTTGGTGAACCACAAACACAGTGCAGCATTCGCTATTGTGTATATATGGTGGCTGCAAAACCTATTGCTGACACTTAACGCCTACTTCAGGCAGAGTGAGATTAGCTTACACTATTACCACAACCAAAATGGAAGATGAAGTTTATCAGTAAGTCAATCTATTTCCCATCATTGAAAAACTATTCCCTATGAGCTAGCCTCTTCTCACACCCTCTTCTGAAAACTACAAGGGAGAAAAATCAATCAGCATGGCAGGTAGTCCCGGAAGAACAGTTAAAGGGTTAGTAGTGTCCAACTAAAACTTTTTTGCATTGTGTAGAGCTTAATAAATAGAATTGAATGCAAAAAAACATATCTCTTGAACCGCTATGGTTTCAGAGATACCTGCATTCAAAGTTTGATGTGTCCTGCTGTCAGCTGTAAAACTGTCAGCAGGAGATCTGTGTCGGCCGACATGGATCTCCTGCTGACAGCTTTCTTGCATTCAGTTCTACTTATTAAGCACTACACAACGCAAAAAGTTTTAGTTGGACATTATTAACCCTTTAATAGGTGGAGGCTGCAAAGATTCCCGAAGATGCAGAAATATTCTGTATTAAACCAATGGGTGATTCACATTATTTCCACGGGAAATGGAATATTTTATTTTAGTCAACTACCCTCTGTTCGTGTTTTGTCAAGGGTTAAAAAGTAACCTAAAGGCACAGGCTTTCAGAAATCCATAAATTATCAGCTGTGAAAGAAAGCAAATACTTCACTACTTAGATTGTAAGCTCTACAGGGCAGGGACCTCCTACTGTATCCTAATGTATGCTCACCTGGCGTTCTTCTATATCTGTCTATATAACCACTTAATTACTGCACTAATTATATCCCTCTACACAAAATGTTGTATCCCTCTACACAAAATGTAAACTGTAAAGGGCTAAGTACACCTTTTGGCACTATATAAATAAAATCATACACAAATACATACATACCTCAGGACTGAAAGTTCAGAGGTTTTTGTTCAAATCTTTTCCTGGTACCAAGAAAAGATGATGGGTTTTCATCTGGTACTACACTTCTAAGCTTTAAACAACTGTTCTTAAGTCTCTCCAGATAGAAAAAAAAAAATATGGAGAAAATCCATTCAGTCATTGTGGCAATGTTTTCTGGCGAATTTCTGGCATCTGGACCTAAAAGATGCTTATTTGCGTATTCCAATATGCAAAAATCATCAAATATTTTTAGTTTTCAGACTACCCCTTTTCTAGTTTACAGCTCTTTTTTTTTAAGGATGGAAATGGCACCGAGTGTTCACCAAAGTGATGTCAGCTTTGACAACATTAAGGTATTACAAGAACACCATATTTAGACTGTTTACTCCTATAGGCACATTAGAATTACTCTGGGCTCATCTACAGATGTATAGAGATTCTGGAAACTCACCATGGTATTTGAATTTGTTGTTAACAAGATTGAGAAACAGCTTTCCAAATTGATGTCATCCAGTGAGTCTTAATTGGTTTACACTTAAGCTGGTATTCTTGATGCCAGAGACCCCCCCCCCCAAGTTTAGGAATTCCATTTGAAACAAGATTGTTTCACAGCCTTTAGCCAAATCCTCAGAATCTCCAGGATATGGTACCTCATTCAATAGATGTCAGATACCTAAATATTAAGAGAATTGGATGAAAACTTTTTGCATTGTCTAAAAATACATTAGTGGGATGGTATAAGTTTACAGAGGCTTATATACCATTATCTAAACCTGTACTATTCTATATTACCGCCTACGCAACTAGAGAGTTAAGTGCATTTTGTGCATACAAAAAACAGGATTTGGCAGGGCAGCTTTTTCAAGGCCAGTACCTGAAAGTCTCTCCGCTCATCTTCTAAACATTAGAAGCTTACTGTTTTGTTTTTTTTTTCCTTGGCTGAGGGGAGTTGTGGAAGAAATGTGCTACATGCAGTGGTGACAAACTAGAGATACGGAGATTTTACTTTCATATGAGAAGTTGCTAATGTTGTTCTGTCCCTTTCTTATTGCATACTGTTAGTTGTATACTGTTAGAAATGTCACTTATTCTTCTTTTTCCCAGTGTAATTGCTACAACCTGGATTCAAGGGGGGATGCTCACCACCCAATTTCTCTCATTTATTTTGGTGCTAGATTCCTTTTTAATATGACTTGATAACTCTTATATTGTCTATTTGACAGTGTGTGAATGCTTTGCCTTTTAAAGGTTAAGTAATACTTTGTTTATACAAGGCTTAATATTGTACGTATTAAATAAATAAAGCAAAGTCCTGTTGCTATAATGTGTATAGTTTTATTGTAATATTGTTGTAGAGTTCGGGGGGAACTTTTAGCTGCGTCAGTGCTCTAGCTGACTTGGATTCTGGTCCTGGGACCGGATGGCTCGTCTGGGGAGCTGAAATAGTATTGTATACAAAGAAAATCTTCATGACAATGGTCTACTGCCTCAAACTAGGCACACTTTTGTAGACCGTTCTTATGAAGATTTTATATTTACATATTACAATAAAACTATACGAGTTATAGCAACAGGACTTAGATTCTTTGCTTTATTTATTTAATAAGTACAATATTAAGCCTGTATACACAAAGTATTACTATCCTTTTAAAGGCCCACAATGAGGCTAATATACTAAGAGAAGTGGAACAGTTCTTAGGAAAGCCAACTGCACCATAGTGGACAATAGAAATTTGCATTGGCTTAAATGGGGCTTTTGACCCCCTAAATGCTGGAGGTTTCCAGAGCATTTGTTCACAACTTGTGTTAGACCTTAAACGTTCACAGGGTTTAAAGCCACATTTATGTTGGTGGTAATTTTTGATTCAATATGGTGCAGTTGGCTTGCTCCAGAATATAATCATTGTTTTGTACATCAGCCCCAATGTGTGTAATACTTGGTCTAACAAAAAATAAAGTTATGTCTCCCCCCCCCCCCCCCCCCCTGTGTTTTTAGTCCAGGATCAGCCGTTTACCTGCCTACCTAACTATCCAGATGGTCCGATTCTTTTACAAAGAGAAGGAGTCTGTGAATGCCAAAGTTCTAAAGGTTTGATATGTATTATTATTACTGCCTTTCTTTATCTTTTTTGTCTTTTCTCAGACCTTGTGTGAGGGGGCTTTTGATGCAGATTTCACACTGGAGAATATGAATAAAGGTAGAGAAATTACAGGTCAAACCAACTTCATCCTAGGGAGCAAAAATTCCTGTTGATTTAAAGTGTTAGTAGTGTCTTATATAATAAAAAAAAATCCATTAATGCCAGTCTGATCTCTCAAACCCTTATGGTTTGAGAGAGAGAAGGTTTTAAAGTTCCCCCTTCACTGATGTTGGCTGTAAAGGTTGACAGCAGGAGATTCGTGTCGGCCAACTTGAGGCATCTATTCAGCAGAGCAGAAATACTGCAATCTAAAAAGAAATACTTCATTGGAACGGTCTACAAAGTGTGCCTGGTTTTGTAGCCCTTTCCAATGAAGTATTTCTTTTTAGATTTCGGTATTTCGTCTCTGCTGAAGAGCCGCCTCAATATTTAAAACGTTATATATCTCAAACCAAAAAGGTTTGAGAGATCAGATTGGCATCAATGGATTTCCTTTTTGATTACCTACATTATTACTTTTTATATATAAGACATTACTAACCCTAACATTTTATTTTGACTTTACATATTCAACTTAATATGTACAGTTAAATTGCCTGTACTTTGATTTTTTTTTTTATTTTTTTTTTTGACTCGGCAGGAAAAGCCATATTACATACATATTTTTTCCATTTAAAGAGCTTACTGCTCTTTTTCTACGGATTATCAAAATATTTCTTTACCAGAATTGCTCCAGTTCCTCTTAGTATATCCAATACCTTGTGCTTTGTATCATTTGAGTAGTTATGCACTGGATAAATTTAATGAGGCAATTGGGTTCCATGGCAAGAATTCATTTTTTATTTTGTGTTTTTTGTTTAAAATCTGGTTCAGTGAGAGCTCTACTTCCTTCGAGTAATACTGCTTATACAAGGGGCTTGGTATGTGAGAGAAAATTTGCAAAAACTTTGCATGTAAAAGTGTTAAGTACATATATAATATATATATAATATAAAAATGTTTTCAATTTGTCAGAACAGGATCACAAAATACACATTTGTATTCTTTCTCCACAGGATGTAAAATTTCCTCTCATGTTGGATATGTATGAACTTTGTACACCAGAACTGCAGGAAAAGATGGTTCCTTATCGGTCAAAGTTCAAGGAGCTAGAGGATAAGAAAGTTTCAGGACCGGTACCCAAAGTAAGAAACTACATATTTACAGCAAGTTCTCCTGTGGTAGTGTAAGTCTGTGAGGCTGATGTAGTAAGGAAAGTAGGGCAATTCTCAGACAATCCAACTGCAGTATAGGGGACAAATAACCATTTTTGTTTAATTTAAATGGGGTATATAAACCCTTGAATTCTAAAGAGGTCTACAGGGCATGACTTTGCAAAGCATTTAACTTTTCGAGCATTCAAAGGATTAACCCTTTAAGGGTCCAGTGATGTGTCAGGACCATCGCTGCTGTTTTTTTTTTTTTGTTTTTTTTTTGCCTAAAGGAACAGTGACAATCCTGAAACGTCACATATTTATTATTCCCCGTGCTCCTGTGGGAGCACTGTGAGTATTAGTGGGGACTGAAATTGACCGCCCTGAAACTGAAGTGGCCACTGTCAATCCTCCGTTCGGGGTGCTGGCACACCCGATCAATCACATGTGCCGGCGCGTCAAACGTCCCTATGTGGTCCTTAAAAGGAACACATACCCCAGGACTGCTGGTCCATAAGGGGTTAAACACCCCGATTACTTTGATAAAGTTAGTTTGGTCCAGAATTGATACACCTATTCTTTACTACATCTGCCTTTGTGTCTGTGCTGTAGGGCATTTGTTACATATGTACAATAACAATCCTGAAAGTAAATCCAAATTGTTGAGGGGAAAATGTATTTCTTAACTTTGTGGCTTGTTTCACAATTGGTCAATATTGATCATTGTCTTCTATCTCTAGCCACAGTAAACAACTAAACATGCTCCATTTTATTCTCGTTTTACTTATACGTGAAACCTGGTAAGGGGAAGACTATACACATGTTCTTTGTGAATGCAAACCGTTAAACTCTACTTCTCAAACTGAAGTACAAGTGTATGTAATGGTAAACATATGAGCAAGGCTGGAGTGGCAAACAGCTTATGTGTGATTTTGTAACTGCCATTGGATGTATGGGAGACTTTTAAAGGTGAACTTCTGCCCCAAGAATAAAGAGCTCTTAATATGTTGGAGATTAATTTACCTGGGTAGGTGTCCTTCATACAGCAGTTGGATATATCTGTATACAGGGCTTAAAATATGAAGTCCTTTGCTACTAGCCAGACCTGAAAAGTTGCTCGCCGCTGAAATTTCACTCGCCATTGGCTAGTGGCAAGTGGAAATTTTGAGCCCTGTCTGTATATGTAGGCATTATATCTGTACTACCCTGTATACAGTGATCACTGTTTAAGCCTTCCTCTAGGCCACATCTCCTCACAACAAGAAATGGACTTCAAATAGTCCTGAATGGATCTTATCAGCCTTGAGAACAGAAACCAGTAGCAATGCACTACAGGAGAGTAAATGTCCAAACATAAATGCTACAGATGCACCTGACTACTGTGTGAAGAAAACCTATCTAAGTAAATCAATCAATTAAAAACACTTATTCCTAGGATATATTTCCCCTTGTGTTGAACACACCCCTTGTACTCAAGGGGTTAATTAATTTTACCTTACATTAAAAGGTTTATTGCAGGAGTCCGCTGGGATTTCAGAACCACTGACCTAAACAAAACTAGGCATCATGCACAGAGAAAAGTGGAGCAATTCTAGTGCACACACCGCAACATAATTTCTCCGTCGATTTTATAGAACAGAATTATTGCTAGTACAGCATACAGGCAGACTTTAATTTTCTGTAAAAGGAACCAAACTTGTCTTGGTAACACGTCTACTTCAAACAAGGGCTGAAGCTTGAAACCACAATGGTTTTCTCTCTCCCCCAAGAGGTCACATATCACTTGTACATAGAAAAGGGTGATGTAATAAAAATGGAGCAAACCAACAACCACAGGGGACAAAAGCAAATTCTTTTTTAAATGGGGCTTTTAACCCTTTGAGTGCCAGAGAAAATCTCTGATGCATTTCTTGGCAGTGCATAAGAGACCACCTCTAACACACATGTACACAATATGTACGGTATACTTTGCACATTTCACATCTAGTGCATGGTGTGTATGTATATTCTATTATATGTAGGGTGCTTGGGAAAATATCACCCATATTTTAGGTTACTTTTCCCTAGTTTAGATATACATGTGAAAGCCAACTTCTCTGTGTTTTCCAGCCAAATCAAGTGGCACAGAAAGAAGTTCGATATGAACCATTTGCCTTTCCAGATGGTAAGTAAAGCTTTTTATTCTATCCTTCATACATAATCTTTTGTTGGGCTACAACGCCCATCATTCTCTGTCTATCTGGGGATGATGGTATTTGTAGTCCAACAAGAAATACAGGTTGTTCCCTGCGGAGTAGGGCAATCTTGGTGCTGAAGGATAATCACAGTTGCCTACTTCTCCTGTAGAGATGAAAGGATCAGTTAATGGGGGAAAAAAAAATCAAAGCAATTATTTCTGTAGCCAAGTTGCCAAAAAAGGCATTTTTTATTTATTAATTTATTTTTAATTAAATAATGCATTAGGCGGGAGTGTACTTGTTTCTCTCAGCAAGCGAAGCCATATATAATGTACTTTATTTTTATGTAACTTTTTTCCTATGAAAAAACAGTGCTCTCTATCAAATTTCCTTTACGCGGTGCTTCAATATGAAGTCCATAATTGTTACCTTGAAATTGCAGTAGCCTGTAATATTTGCAAAATCTGTGTGTAATTTCTTGTTAAAGTTTGTCCTTTAGATCTATTAACAAGTAATTTATTGAAACTAAGGTTTGCCTAGGTTTGGTTTTTTGTTTATTTTATGTATTTTGATGTAATATTAAAAATCTGGGCATAAAATAAGTGACTTAAAGCGGAACTTTCACCTATTAATAAATCGCCATGCAATCATTAAGCATTAGCTAGTCTCCATACGCTTAATAATTGAATGGTGAAAGTTCCGCTTTAAAACGCATATGCTTTTAATAGAGAACAACGGTCAAGCCAGCTTAAGTACTAAACCTTTGCAGGACACTTAAATTCACCAAAAGGGTTCTTGGATTAGAACTGATAACATTAAAAACATAAAAATAATATAAAATCTTGCTTTACCTTTTTTGGCTAAGTTTTAAAGGTGGATATAGTGTTACATCTTGCTCTTCAATATAAATGCATACCTGTACCTTTTTTTGCTCTTTTAACTAAAACTTTGTGAAACTCTACTAAAGTCTTGGATCCAGTGAGAGTTGACAGAGCTGTGTTGTATTGCTGCTCAGTCTGCTTTTGTTAACTTGTTTCCAATGAGCTTATATTCCTGGAGTGATCCCTCTGGGTAGCGTGCTGGCTGTTGGGTTACTGTGTTCCCTAAGCATTGATACAGTTGATTATGTGAATGGTCTACTATAGGCCTCTGTGGAGATCTGCTCTGAAACTTTTCTGTGTTGAACACTAGAAGTTTCAACAAGCTCCATTTAGGTTGAATGGTGCCTATCAAAATTACCTACATGAGCAGGTCAGCTTCAGCAATGTGTTGTAATTTGGGGCATTTAAAGCCCCCCAAAAACTTCCATGTCAGCTAAGCCTATAATATAAGACTCTCCTTTAAATTGTTTTTGTTATTTGAGATAATACCATCTAAAGAACCATGGGAGGGTGATTTCAGTGAGACTGATTACATTTCCTCATATTAAATTTAAATTAACCCTTTTTCCCATAGGAGCCAAAGAAGATTTGTCATTTATTAAAACCTTTTATTGTCCAGTGGGGTGGGTATACAATGCATTGATTCCCATTGTGTCGGATGCCCCTCTGGCACTCAAGTGGGATTTTATTTGTCTTCCAATGTAGCTTACAGGTATCGTGGGGAGGCGACAGCTCCTCCCAGTAGGCTGGAACATTTTTTCAAGAAGTGCAGGCCATACAGGCTACCTAGTCACGCTCCAGATAAGATTTGTTCCATCACCTAGTAGGAAGGCTGAGAAAAGTTCTGCTTAGTTTTTTACAAAATGTATAATTTTCTCTTATGAGGTGTCAAAATCCCCCCATTAGACAGGTTACCATTACCGATTTCCCCTGGAGCATTGCTCAGTTAACAGGTGCTGTGTGTGGACCCTCACAGCCCTGGGAGAGAACCATGCCGCCCATGTCTCTCTCTCCAGAAGGAGTCTCTCTGAGGCTTCTTCCATTATAATGTACTCTGAAGAAAAGAAGATCTGCAAATAGGTTAGCAACCCTTCGAGTGATAAGGTCCACATGTCACACTGATCTCCTCTGCACAGGGGCCCTTCTGTAGTTACTCATAACTCCTGCACACATGTTGGGTATTTCATTATTCTGTTCCTGGGGTCTTTGGATCATTTTGAGCTGTGTGTTAATATTTAACTCCTTCCTTGCCATGTTATGAGATGGTGATTTTTTTTATTTAGCTTATTAAGTGTTCTGTATGTGTGTTGACACATTTCTGGCACTTTTTAATTTTTCACCCTTTATTTGAATTCAGTGCCTTTAAAGGGATAGTAACACTTCGTTTTAACTTTATTTTATTTTGTAGGCATTAAAAAAACATGAAGAATGATATAAGTCTTATCTCTCAAACCTTTATGGTTTATGAGATATTCACAAGCAAAGTTTCCCCCTCCCGCCCCTTTTACCTACTGTAAACAATATCTTCTCAGATGTGGAATGCAGTCCATAGACTGGACAGATAACAGAAGGGGACACTCTTATTCCTATGAAAACAATTAAAGCCCTGCCCCCTTGACAAGTTTTTCAGGTTTTTCCCTTATCTTAATTGAAGATTGTCCCTCTCTGCAGTCTACCTGGGCACCTCCCTTCTGCTCAGGCTGAACAGTGTTACATCAGTAAAAGGGGCAGGAGGGGGACACTTTGTCATTGAATTACTCCTGAACTACAACTCTGACAGAATTAAAATAACACTCTCCAAAGTCCAAATACTATGATGATTAATTAGAGCTGTTTTTATTATGAAACATTACTATCCCTTTAAAGTGATAGTAATGGTTCATAAAAACAGCAGCTCCAATTAATCTTTATAGTAATTGAGCCATAGAGAGTGTTATTTCATTACTGTGAGTGTTGTAGTTCGAGAAATTGAACTATAAAGTTCCCCCTTCCGCCCCTTTTACCTAGTGTAAACCCCCACTCCTCAGATGTGGAATGCAGTCCATAGACCAGACAGCTCACATCAAGGGTCAATATTCTGCTGTGAGAACAATGAAAACCCTGCCCCCCTTGACAGGTTTTTCAGCTTTTTCCCTTATCTTAATTGAAGATTGTCCCTCTCTGCAATCGACCTGGACATACCCTACTGCTCTAAGCTGAGCAGTTACATCAGTAAAAGTCGTGGGAGGGAGATATTTTATCATTCAATTACTCTTGAACTACAACTCTGATAGTATTGAAATAACACTCTCCAAGGCCCAAATACTATGATGATTAATTAGAGCTGCTTTTATTATGAAACATTACTATCCCTTTAAGGCATGTTTTACCGCAAAGCCGCAATGCTCCATTGATCTCTATAGGACAGGCTTCTTGGGGGCATATCTCTGCAATTGCTCTATGTACTGAGTTGAGAGGCTGCTCATTTTTCTTGTCTGCCCTTTTCCCTACACTCTGGTTATCGTTCTGTGTCCTGGGGGTCCCTGGGGTGTCCTGCTTTTGATATTCTTATGGGGGGGGGACTACATTTCCCATAGATGCCTGTTTTAGTGGGCTGTTTTCTGATTAGGTCTGATTTGGTCACCATGTTTTTTCTTTTCTCTTTACATGGGTATCATACACAGGGCTGGGATTCCTTTACTCTCCTCCATAGGTTAACTCTTCACTTGCCAGATAAGTATTTTAGGCTTTCTGGGTGAACTTTTTAATCTGGGTGACAGTATTTGGGATATCCTCTGCTGCAGGAACTATTCTTCCTGTCATGGTGTTGGATCATAAGGGACATAGGGCTAGATCTAAGGCTAAGGATTCAGGGTAGTCATTAACCCCCCTTTGATCATTGTTCTTCATGCCACGCGGGGCTTCCCAGAGAGTACTCAGGTCACTTATGCCCCTCATATGTGCTGTGGCTCTTGCTTCTCCACCAGGGTCCTCCAGCCATGAACAAGAGCCACATTGGGTCTAGGACTTAAAGTTCTCTATGGCACAGTTTCCTCTTTCTCTTCAGGGGGTCCTCCAATCCTCGATACCCCCTAATTCCTTCAGGTTTGTGGCCCCTAAGGACCCAGGCATTCCTGATTTATTGGATTCCTCTGAGGAGGAATCGCTTGGGGAGTCCGAGGATGGTATGTGTTCAGACAGGGCTTCTTCCCAGTTTCATGGTGACCCCTTTGAGGCTGCCCTGAAACCTCTGCTGAGGGGTCACATTAAGATGATTTTGGCTACCCTTAACATTCCTGTTAACTCTCAAGGCGTAAGAAGTCCTGTACTGTTTTTGAGCCTAATCCAACATCATAGATGAGTGGAAGATCCCTGACAAGCGTCTCACACTTTCTAAGATTTTCTAAGCTGTACCCCTTTGCTGACACAGCTTTTGTTCAGTGGGCTACACCCCCTCAGGTTGATTTCCCTATTTCTAAGCTTTGTACGTCTACTGCCTTTCCAGTTGTGGATGCTTTGGTACGCAAAGAGCTGACATATAGGAAGCTGGAAGCTAATCTTAAGGCTATTTTTGATGTCATAGGTCCGTCTTTGAGGCCCATCTTGGCGTTCTCATGGATTAATAGAGCTATTGCTGTTTGGACTGAACAGCTGATTAACTGCAAAAGTGCCCCTAACGAGGACCTTGTGCCCATTTTGGCTAATGTTTCTGAGGCTCAGCATTATATTACTGATGCCTTGTTTGATGCAATTAGGCTTGAGGTTAAGACCTCCTCCTTCTCTGTGGCTGCTAGAAGCATGCTGTGGCTTTAGATTTCATCTGCTGACCTGATCTCTAAGAAATCACTAGTCTTTCTCCCTTTTCAGGGTACATATTTTCAACTTCTTCATTGTTCCCAAGAAGGATGGTGGCTGCCGTCCTATCCTGGATCTCCATTCCTTTGTAATCCATGCTCACTACAAGCTGGAGTCTTTGGGCTCTGTCCTTGCAGCAATGTGTCCAGAGGAATATCTGGCTTCTTTGGATCTGCAGGATGCATACCTGCATCGTATCCGCACATTCCAATTCATCCGGACAGTCAGGGGTAACTCAGGTTCTCTTGCAGCCTAGGGCACTTCCAGTTCACCACCCTGCCCTTTGGGTTCCCTACTTCTCCTCAAGTGTTCACACGGGTCTTCGGGTATTGATTCCCTCCCTTCACACCAAATGAGTTTGTGACTCACACATGGACGACCTTCTGCTGAAGGCTGCTTCCAGGGATCTCCTGGACAGTCAGGTTCTCCTTCAACATGAATGGATCCTGAACATGGACAAGTCTGCTCTGGTTCCTTCTGAGGACCTGGGCTTCCTTGGTCTCCGCATCGACACTCGTCAGGGCGTTGTATTACTGACAGAAGACTCTGTGCAGCAGATCACATCTAAAGTGCCTCACGCTCTGGAGTGGACTTCTGCTCTGGCAAGGAAGTTCTCATCTCTGGTGGGCAAGATGATATCTACTATGGAGGCAGTACTGTACTCCATGGCTCACACCAGAGAGCTTCAGAGATTTGTGATTTGTGTGTGCTGGGGGGGTTCCGGCCCTTCTGGATCACCCTGTCTTCCTCACGATGTGAGATGGCTCTCTGCTGGTGGTTGTGCAGCTCCAACCAAAGGAAAGGGATGCCATTTGTGATTCCGTATTGAACCATACTCGCAACAGATGCCAGCCTGTTCGGCTGGGGAGCTGCTCTAGGTCGTCTGGGTGTTCAGGGAACCCTCTTTCCCATCAACATTTTGGAGCTCAGGGCAATTCTCCATGCTCTGCTGCATTGGACCTCTCATTTGAAGGGGTGCCCAGTTCGCATCTAGTCAGACAACTCGACAGCTGTCTCCTACATCAACCAGCAAGGAGGCACCAGAAGCGCTGCTGATTGGTTGGAGGTGAAAGCTATTTTAGCCTGGGCAGAGATGCATGTTTCTGCCATCTCGGCCGTGCACATTCCAGGCGTAGAAAACTTCTTGGCAGATTTCCTCAGTCACCAAACAGTGGACCCTGGGGATTGGGAACACCCATCCAGAGGTTTTTGACCTGTTGGTGCAGAAGTGGGGTCTTCCAGCGATAGACCTGATGGTCACCAAGGAAAACAGGAAGGTTCAGTTCTTTTGCTCATGCTGGAGGGCTCCTCTGATGGTTGTGGTTAATGCTCTGTCAATTCCATGGTGATTTGACCTGGCCTACATCTTTCTTCCACTTCCTCTCCTCCCCAGGATGCCGAGGAAGATTCGTATGGAAAGTGCATCAGTCATTCTGATCGCACCTTATTGGGCCAGACAGCCTTGGTTTCCAGAATTGCTGGCAATGGCTGCTCCGGATCAGTTTCCTCTGCCATGCAGACTGGTTCTCCTCCTCCTCCATGGTTACATCTGAAGAGAGGATGAGGACAGTCTGACTTTGATGGCATGGCTGTTGAAGCCCCCATCTTAAGGAGGAAAGGTTTTTCTACTGAGGTGTTTGCCACCATGATCCAGGCCAGTAAACCTGTGTCCTCTAAGCATACCACAGGGTTTGGTCCATATTTCATTCTTGGTATGTGGACCGGGGGGGGGAGAATCTTGGCTACAGTTTCTTTCCTCAGGAGTTGCCCACCGAGGCTTCTTAATACATGGTAGTCTGAAGACAGAAGATCTGCAGGAAAGGTGAGCAACCCTTTGAGTGCTGCATGTCCACATGTCCCACAATGCCCCTCCGCACAGGGGTTTTCCTTTGAGTTCCCATTGCACACTCCTGCACTCATTGGTTTTATCTGTATATCTGTTGGGTGTTTTGGAGCAGGTTTATGTGGTACTTTAACCCTTTAGCTGCTGGTTTTGCATTTTGGGGGGGGGGGTTCTGACACTTTTCCTACTGGTTCAGTGTTTTTTTTTTTTTTTTTTTTTGGTATCCTAACATGTTCTAGTGATGTTTCATGCATTTTTATTTTACTGTTTCAGTTTTGTAAAATTTGAGAAAGGCGCGCTTTACCGCATAGGCGCCATTGCTCCATTCACTCCTTTGGGACTGTACAGACATATCTGCAACCGCTCCACCTAGCGACTTCAGAGATGGCTCATTTTTATTGTCTGCCCTTGCTCTTTCATCTGGTTCATGTTTCCAGTGTGTTGGGGGGCTCCGGGCACTGTTTGGGAAAACTACATTTCCCATGAGCACTTGCTTCGCATGCTCGTTTCTGATTGGCTCCTGCCGCGGCAGCCATTTTGTGCTATTTCCAGAACTAGTATCCTATGCAGGGCTTGGACTCTCCTTCTCTCCTGTGCTGAATAAAACCCTTCGCCTGCCAGATAAGTCTAGTTTAGCGATTTCTGGGTGAATCCTACACACTGTACTTGGGTGATTTCTTTTATTATAAGGTTATTGACACTGAGAGAATGTCTATACCATTGGAGCTTGGGGCTAGACCTAAGACTAAGGATGCTGGGGGTCTCTGTATCCCCTATTGCACATTGCTCTTCCTGTCATTCAGGGTTACCTAGAGAATTCTCAGGTCATTTATGCCCAGCATGTTCTGATGTCCCTGAGAGTATCCCAAGGACAACCAGCCATGCATTAGAGCCAGTTTGAGTGCAAGAGTTGAAGGCTGCTACTAGGGACCTTGGGTCCCCACATTGCAACTCTTTCCATCCCAGTCACAGGGGGCCTTCCATTCCTGGCAGACCCCCTCCTCCGTCAAGTCTTCCCTGCCAAAACCTGAGGGAGTACCTGACATATATCCGATTCCTCTGAGGAGGAACTGCTGGTGGATTCAGGTGCTGAGAAATGTTCTGCTGTGGGCTGTGGGCTCCTCACAGTTTTTTGGGGATCCCTTTTGAGGCTGATCCTGACCCCCTTGGCTGAGGGCTTGATCAGGGCTGTTTTGACTACCCTAAACATTCCCTTAGTTCTGGAGGTTCCTTCTGATCCCTCTGTGTTTCAGGAGCCTAAAAAGCCCCTTACTTGCTTTCCACCTAACCCCACTCTTGACCGCCTTGTGTCTGAAGAGTGGAAATCTCCTGACAGGAAACCACCTGTGTCCAAGAAATTTGCCAAGCTTTATCCCTTCTCTGAGACAGAGCTTGCTCAGTGGGTTCGTCCTTCCAAGGTGGATGCTCCTGTCTCCAGGTTATCCAAGTCTACTGCCTTGCCAGTTTCTGATGCAGCCGCTCTGAAAGACTGGACTGACAAGAAACTTGAGGTTTCCCTCAAGTCCATTTTTGCCACTGCTGGCACTGCCATGCGTCCAGCATTCGCTGCAGCATGAGTGAATGGGCCATTGTGGTCTGGACTGAACAGCTCACCCTGGCTGTCCGTCAGGGTGCTCCTACTTCGGATATGTTGCACCTTTTTGCCAACATTTCTGAGACACTGCAGTATACTTCTGCTGCCTTATTTGATGCCATCGATTTGGTGCCCAGGGTTCCCACCATGTTTTTGGTTGCCAGACGGGCTCTTTGGCTCAAGATCTGGTTTGCTGACACTGCTTCCAAGAAAGCATTGCTTTCCTTACTTTTTCGGAGTACTTCCTTGTTTGGGCCAGATCTTAAAGATCTGATCAGTGAGGCCGTTTGGGGGTAAGAGTACCCTTCTACCTTTGGTCCCCAGGAAGAAAACGGCACTTAAGCGTAATCCGTATTTTCGTTCCTTTCAAACTGAGACACGTCTGGAGAACCAGATGGTTCCGTCAGCTCTGCGTGCCGCCTCCAAGCCAAAACAGCAATGGAAGCCCAAGGTCTCCTCCAAGCCGCCTTCAGCATGACTTACCGAACCCAGGTCCCCACTGTGGGTGTCTGTGTCACTACCACAGCGTCTGGGAAGATTCAGTGGCGGACCCATGGGTTTAACAGGTGGTGGCAGAAGGATACAGGATCCCTTTCGTCTCTCTTCCTCCCTTTCGTTTATTTCCTTCTCATACGCCTCGGGGTGCAGAGAAACGCTGGCTGTTCAACGCCGCTATTCAGGCTCTTCTGGACAAGGATGTTCTAGAGCCGGTTCCAGTTCAGGACAGAGGTATGGGTTTTTACTTGAACCTCTTTGTGGTCTCCAAAAAGGACGGCGGTTGTCACCCTATTTTGTATTTGAAGGATCTCCTCATCACCAGGAGTCTCTACGGATGGTGATTGCTGCTATGTCCCCGGGGGAATTCCTTGCTTCTCTGGATCTTCAGGACTCATATTAACACATCACCATTCATCCAGAGAGCCGGCAGTATCTCGGATTTGCCTGCGACCAAGGGCCCTTTCAGTTTTCAACTCTTCCCTTTGGTCTGACTACAGCTCCTTAAGTTTTCAGTCGTGTCCTGGGAGCCTTAGTGTCCGTCCTCTACCGGGACTGCTTCAGAGTTACTCCATACATGGACGACCTGCTTCTGAAAGCCCCCTCTACAGAACTTCATCATCAGCAGGTTCAGCTATGCATTCACGCTCTCGCCCAGCACGGGTGGATCATCAACATGGACAAGTCAGATCTTGTCCCATCCCAACGTCTGGTCTTCCTGGACCTTCTCTTCTACACCCAGAAGAGCATGGTGTTTCTCACGGACGAGGAAGCTCACCAGATCGCCCACAGGGTTTCTGCGGTCCTGGCTCAAGATCCAGTTCCAGCCAAGAAGCTGTCCTCTCTAGTGGAGAAATTCATCTCCACCATAGAAGCGGTCCCGTTTTCCATGGCACACACCAGGGAACTCCATAGGTTTGTGATCCGGCTAACACTTGCACACCTGGACCTTCTGAAGATGTCAGTGTCCCCCTCTCTTTGTGTGGAATGGAGTTTGTCATGGTGGCTCGACCTCTCTAATCTGCTGAAGGGCAAGTCCTTCCTGGTATCCTTCTGGACCACGGTGACGACGGACGCTAGCCTCTCTGGCTGAGGAGCGGTCCTGGGTCGCCTGAGCGCTCAGGGTCGGTGGTCTCTGGAGGAATCTCTCCTTCACATCAACGTGTTGGCGCTTCGGGTAATATTTCATGCCCTTTGTCATTGGACATCTCAGCTGGAGGACTGTCCAGTCCGTGTACAGTCCGACAATGCCACGGCCGTGGCTTACATTAGCAAGTAGGGCGGAACAAGAAGTCTCGCCACTTGGTTAGAGGTCAAGGCTATTTTGTCATGGGCAGAAGAACACGTTCCTGGCATATCTGCAGTGCACATTCCTGGAGTAGACAACCTCATGGCGGACTTCCTCAGTCGACACACGGTGGACAGCGGAGAGTGGGAACTGCACCCAGAGGTGTTCACCCTCATTATTCAGAAGTGGGGTCTTCGAGCCGATGGCGACAAGACACAACAGGAAGTTTCCGAGGTTCTGCTCTCAGTGGAGGGACCCTCTAGCTCTGGCTGTGGATGCAATGTCTATTCCTTGGTTGTTTCCTCTGTCCTATATCTTTACTCCCCTCCCAATGTTGCACAGGGTGTTACGGAAATTGAGACTGGAACGCTGTCCAGTCATTCTGATTGCTCTGTATTGGCCTTGCCATGCTTGGTTTCTGGAGTTGCTGGATCTGTCAGTGGTGGAGCCATTCCAGCTCCTTTGCCATCAGGAATTTCTTCGAAGGTGTGTTCGGAGTTCCACATCAATCAAGAGATTGTGGTGCCTTCTTTCTGCCCTGACCCCACCTCTGACAAGGAGAGGTATTTCCACTTGTTGGATGTGGTGCGTTGTCTCAAGCTTTATGTACATCGCACTTAGTCTATAAGTCAATCTGACGCGCTGTTCGTCATTCCTGAGGGTCCCAGGGCAGGAAGACCTGCATCCACATTGTCTATTGGTTCTTGGATCAAGTTCACTATCCGTAAGGCTTATGAGGTGAGGACGAAGCCTGTCCCCTTTCGGGTCACGGCTCATTCTAAAGATCTATTGGGCCTTCTTGAGCTTACAAGAATCAGGGCTCTGCTGATTAGTTGTGCAAGGCTGCAGCTTAGTCGTCTGTGCACGCCTTTTCGAAGCACTACTGTGTTGATGTGCTGGCATTGGCTGATGCCAGCTTTGGGAGGAAGATCCTGGAGGCAGCCTTGTCTGTCTAGGATCTTCTTCAGTTCTTGGTGCTTCTTTGAGCCCTGTTTGCTCAAGTTCAATGTGCTGTGTAACAGTTTGGGGTGGTGTTACCCCTGTTCAGTGTTTGTTGACACGTCATTGTTTTGTTGCTCTATCTCTGATCTGATGGTTCATATCTGCTCTGGTGACTTTGGGGGCCTTGCGCCTTGTTCTTGCCTTCCTTCCTGCCTCTGGGAAACTCAATGGTTGGACATCCCAAAGTTACTAGTAACCTGTATTGGACGACAGTGGATTTTAGTCTTACCTGTTAAATCCTTTTCTCTTAGTCCATACAGGTTACTGGTCTCCCACCCTGTCAAGGGACCATGCTTTGCTCTCCTGTGGGAGACCATGGGGGTCCTTCGGGGTCATGCTCACAGGAGTCTTCTTTCCCTTCTACTATCTAGTCAACAGTTAGTGTCTCAAATCTTTCTGGAGCTGGTTGGCTAGCTGCAGCCAAGGAAGGAAGGTAGGCTCCACCCCCTGCATGCAATTCTAGAATTGTTCCTGTGGATCACCTACTCAAAGTTACCAGTAACCTGTATGGACTAAGAGAAAAGGATTTAACAGGTAAGACTAAAATCCTCTTTTCCTGTTTTCTTATAGCTCTTTAACTATCTGTTGCCTCATGTTCTTGTGTATTGTTATTCATTGTTGACAGTTTGGGTTGTTCTGTGTCCTGGATAGTCCATGGGGGACCGAAGGTTGATCCTTTCCTTCTCTTCCCACCTGTGGCAGCTCAATGTTGGTACATCCCCATGGTACCTGTAAGCTATATTGGACAACAGAGAAAAGAGGATTTTAGTCTTGCCTGTTAAATCATTTTCTCTTAGTCCATATAGCTTTCAGGTCTCCCACCGAGTGAAAGAGACTGCTAGGTCTCCTGTGGCTGGACGTGGGAGTCCAATTGGATCCGTGCTCACAGGAGTTTTTACTCTTCTTCTTTTCCCTATCTAGCTTAGTAGGTTTATTGTCTCAGATCTATCTGTGACAGGGAATTGGCTGGGGATTCTCCACCCTGCACTACTCGAAGAATTGTTCCAGGCTACTGGGAGGAGCTGTTGGCTCTCCATGGTACCTGTTAACTATATGGACTAAGAGAAAAGGATTTAGCAGGTAAGACTAAAATCCTCTTTTAACCCCCTGGATATTAGAGGTTTCAATGCATTATTTTGCTTTGGAAGCTTCTAGCATTCAGCAGGTTAAAACTCTCATTTAAAGGAAAATATTTTTGGGAATGTCAGTGTTCCATGTGATGCAGTTGTCTTGCTCTTTGTTTGTTTGTTTGTTTATTTTTTTGTCCATTTGGGCAATAGTGCATTAAAGAACTTACTGTTTTTTACCTGGCAATGACTAATGGACTATTCTATCCTGTCCTTTTTTTGTTTTGCAGATGTTGGTTCCAATAATTGTGGTTACTATGAGCTGCAGGCAGTTCTAACACATCAAGGAAGATCAAGTTCGTCAGGACACTATGTCTCCTGGGTGAAGAGAAAACACGGTAACGTGAACCTGTGTGTTCAAATGCTTCAACCCTTTGAGCGTTGGAGTGATGCCCAGTCCATTGATTTGCAGTGCACTGGACAACCCTCTGGCAATCAAAGTATCAAAAGGAATACTATAACATCCTGATGATAGAAAAAATAAAAATCAAAGCTTATGCAACACTTTTTGCAGGGCTCCAGGATCACAAACTCCTCTCTAGGAAGTTTCCCTAAGAATCTTGAGAAATAACAAAGAATAACGGCTGCCCCTGTCAACATGATATCCAGCATTAATTAAAGATTTATTCTGGAGAACCAATTTATGGAAAATGTATTCATAATAGACATTAGAATATTATTCCCAGCTTAAGATAAGATAAGGGGTTATTATTAAGAGGTGTTAGTGTTAATCTCGTATCTTATGGTACCAACAGCGACCACACTTCTGAGTTTCTAAGCAATCCTTCATAAGTAGTGTATTGTGCAGCTCAAATATATTGAGATAACCATATAATTTCCCTGAGTTGGAAAACACCTTCAGATTTGCCTGTGAGGTGGAAGTGTCAGCAATTTGATCACTTGTCAGTCGACATGCTGGTTGTTTCTACCACAGTCTTTTAGAGAGTGTGCGTGAGCAGCTTGTCTGCTGAGGGGCCAGAATTAGAGAGACGTTCCCCTGTGACTTTTGAGGCCTAATATGCAACTGACTACACTGGTATTGAATTTGTATTTACTAAAGCATATAAACTACATCTTAATGCAAGGAAAAAGCACAGTCTCGTGCATCTCAATATTCAGCATCATTCGGTCCCATAAGACATTGATACATTTGCAAGCAAGTCAGCAAAGTGTAAAAGAATTTAAAATGGAAGATTGTGGCAAGTTATTCAATTCTGTTGGATAAATAAGTCAGCAAACATCCACCATTAGTGGAGGGTGATGGGAAGCGTAGCCTGACAACAGCTGATGGCTGCAAGTTGCCCACTGCACTCTAAAAACAGATTTTGGGGGCCAAAATACAAGTTGCTTTCACTGAGATGGATTAGATCTGGTCAACGTTTGCTGTACTGTTCGGACAGCATAGACTTCAGATAGTGTGCGCGTGAGTGTCTTCGCGTTCATGTGCACATGCGTATGTGGAGAATGGCTAGAGCAGAAGTAGGCAACATTTGGCTCATTAACCCTAACCAGCCAACAGTTGGTTGCAGATTATGGGAGTTGTAGTCCCCAGTAACTGGAGAGCCAAAGGTTGCAAACACCTTGTTAAGTGAGAAGGGTGTCTGCAAGCAAGTTCTGTAATGTTTGTTTCTGACTTGTAAAACAGATTTGTCACATGTTGTTTTTTTTCTAATAGATCCAACATTCTTTGTATCTCTCTTCCTTAGATGAGTGGATTAAATTTGATGACGACAAAGTGAGCATTGTGTCTCCTGAAGACATTCTGAGGTTGTCTGGAGGTGGAGACTGGCACATAGCTTATGTTCTTCTCTATGGGCCTCGGCGCATTGAAGCCAAAGAGGAGGAAACTGAACAATGATGCCATCTGCCATTTTAGACATTTTTGCCTAGGTGTGAAATAAATGTTCCTCATTTAGAATTTCCTAGTTCAGAACTTTTTTTTTTTTTTTTTTTTTTTCTGTTTTCTACCTTTTGTTTTATTGATGAAAATGCAAATTGCCCAACTTAATCCTCCATGACCCACATTAGAAATCAGATGATCAATTTCCACGCTACACAGTGAGATGAATCATGTTCTGCCAGATCGTAGGGTCTGAATTATTTCATAAACAAAGTTTTTGTAAAGTCTTAATATAGTTCTGCTTTTAATTCTAGATTTGGACACGGACAATGCTTGTGGCCATCCACTTTTTAGTGGTGCTAAAACACTTTTTCTTTTCTTTTTTTTAATATGTGAATGTGTTTTGAACAGAAAAAAATGCAGATATTTATTGCACACCTACACCATTCATTGTTACTATTGCATGGTTTATACCACAGTACTTGCCATCCTTTTGTCTTATCTGACACTTCTGCCAGGAAGGAGAATGGATACGTGATGCCTCATTGTAACAGTGCTGATGCCCATAACTTAAGACATGGCCACAATCACGTGTGTGCCAAGCCTGACCTGACGGTTCAGACCGTCCTGTTCCTGGCACTACGTGACTTCAGAATAAACTTGTGATCAATCTTGTGCTCTGGTTACATGGTGTTGTCCTCCTTTTTTTTTTTTTTTTTTTTTTTGTGCAGTACATGAATTTGTAACAAATCCTAATTACTGTAGGCCAGGGGTGAGTAACTAGAGGCCCTTAACAGCTGAAGAGTAAAATTCCCATCATTCCTTTTCGGCTGAAGTGGGATGATGGGAGGTCTAGTCCATAACAGCTTGGAGCACTTCAGTTTGACCACCCCTAGGCAGTGTGTGAGAGCTTGTGCGCATAAAATTTAACACAAATTATTAAATAAGCTTCGTTACACTGGAGACTTTATGCAAAAAGCCAAAATGAGTAATTCTGAAGCAAAATTGCATCATAAGGATGAAAACAAAGTCCAGTTTCAGTTGTATCTATATGCTATAGAAAGTCTTCTAGCTCCTATTGGCCTGTTGACGCTGGCTGTCACGTACATTTTTTCCACACAAAACTGTTCATGCAAAATTTGTTTACCATTAAAGGGTTAGTAATGTTTCAGTCCTTCCTTATAGTTTGTACTGTTGGTCCGTTGCATCATTAATGTTGAAATCACTCTAGTTCTTCCACCCTTTATTCTGCCATCAGTCATCTTGCCTCGGAACCGAAGGAAGAGCATGACAAGGGATAAACTTCTTTCAGTACAAGGAAATACCTGCTCTCCGTCAAGGAGGACAGGTTTTTCCTTATTCTGAAAGCGAGAAGATTGTCCCTTTTGATATTGACTGGATTTCTGATCTGAGGGGAGGTGACATCCTATACTATAAATGGGCAGGAGGGGGACTATTATTAATATGCTATCAGAGGAACTAGGGCGATTCCAACATTAACAATTTAATGGACTATAAGGAAGGATTATAGCCACACAGCTATTGAAACATTACTAGCCCTTTAAGTAAATATTTGATCTGAAAGCTGCCTCTTTAGTGAATGTAGCCACAAGACTATTTTCTGACCTGATAATTACCGGCCAGTGTCTTTTGTTAAAGAAAGTGGATGGCTTGCATCTCATGGTGGCCTTTAGATTGTGGCACAATGTGTTTCTAAAATACAGTGTGAAATTGAAGTAGGTGTCCTTCAAACAGCATCCAGGTATTTTTGTTTTAAAAGGACAGTAATGTCTCAAACATTTTTTTTAGAGTTTTGCAGAGATTAAAAAATAAGCAATATGCCACAAATCCCATTTCTCAAACCGCTATGGTTTGAGAGATCTTCAGTTACAGTTCCCCTCTCCCTCCCCTTCTCCTGAAGTCAGCTGTAAGCAGACAGCAGGAGTTCCTGGTCTGGGGGCCGACAAGCTGCTCTTCAGCAGAGCCGCAATAGCGCAATTTAAAAATAAATACTTCTTTGGAACGGTCTACAAAGTGTGCCTGGTTTGCAAGCACACTTTTTAGACTGTTCCAAAGAAGTAATTCTTTTTAAATCTCACTATTGCAGCTCTACTGAAGAGCCTCCTCGTGTTGGCCAACCCGGATCTTCTTCTGTCAGCTTTACAGCTGAAAGCAGGAGAAGAGGAACTTTAGCAGAGGATAGCTCTCAAACCATATTGGTTTGAGAGATTAGGATTTATGGCATTTAGCTTTTCTTTTTTTTTTTTTTTTTTTTGGGGGGGGGGGGGAATTACTGTCCCTTTAATATTTTTTAATTTCTTTTGATATCCCTTACTGCCATTGATAGTTTTAGTTTACAATCAGATAGACTAGTGTCTTTGAGTCAGTCAGTACTATGGGATCCTATTCCTTGTGAGGCATTGTGACCTAGAGGCAGACTTGAACAGAGATCACTATATACTGGAAACTGCACAAAAGCAGAAAAAAATGAATACATTTCTCTAGCGTCATTGAGCGATGCATGCACCATGGGGTTAAGAAACATGTCTACAGGAGACAGGGCATTGTAAACAAACACCACCTAGCTGCTAACACCTCTCCTTCCCAAATGCTTTTAGTTTTAAGCGTGTCCCTCAAGGAGGTCTAGGGCTACATTTTGCGTGAGAGAGGGCTCCTTTGGAATAGTTTAATATTTGAATCATAGAGGCTCAAGATCAGCCTTTGGCCAAGAGGGAGAGAAGCTTTATAGTTAGTAGGTGATAGGCTTTGTGGGACATATACATATATAATTAAAAAAAGTTTCTTCTGTGTCCTGTCCCTGGCTAAGTATAATGGGTATTGTCCCTGCCCATTTGCTGGAATAGGACCACTCAGGTGATATGATATAAGGAAGTCCTCTCACCACAGCTGGCAGTCTTTTTGGTCCTACCAAGCTGAGTGTAGAGAGCTTAGCCTTTTTTCTGCTTGTTAGGTGGAAATGTATTTTATTTGACATACCTGTTGGCTGCAAGTTAAGTGCTGCCATTCCAGGGTAGAAGGATGTCTGCCTCTGTTGCACCCTGGTAAGCCTCAACGCTAGATTGGGCTTGTTGTTCGTACTCTGATCCAGTTCTCCCTCTTAGGCAGACCGCAGGCAGGGACAGGGAGTGTGGCTAGGTGCTCTCGTGCATGCTCTTCCTCCCTTGTGTTCCACCGCTGGAACAAACTTCATTTGTTACTTCATGGAGCTTCTCTGTGTGTATGAGAGAGAGAGAGAGGCTCATATGGTAGAGTTAAGTACCTATTTTTATGTCGTCTTTGCAGGAAGATGTTGTTCTTCTGCATGTGTATATATAATTTCTAAAAGGAAAAAAGGGGAGCTAATAGTGCATTATACCAATGGAATATGACTCCCCATACACTCCAAAGGACTTACTAGACGTAGTTCTGTTAAGCAATTTTGAAGGATTCAGAGTGCCTCCATTTAGTCAATACAGCAGGATATTTTAAAATCACTCGGTGTTACTTTGTATCCACGAGGAGTTCTGTAGATACAGGAGTTCCCCTAGCAGTATGGGTTCATATTCCTCTGTGTGATATTGTTGGCTAATGGAGGATAAAGCTGGTTATCACTAAAACATGAATGATATCTTTTCATGTATTCACTATTGGCACATGTGATATTGTGGTAGTCAGCTGACCCCATTTGTTTCTGTATTTCTATATATTTCATGTTTGCCTGCACCTCTGTCAGACTAGTTTGGCTGAGGCATGGGATAGTCTCGTGGTCCTATATTTTATTCATTTGTTATTAAATATTGTGTTTTTAGCAGTCTATTATGTTTACACCTGTTAAACTGCCTTCCAACAAGGATAAGTCTCCACTAGCCTGGCATTTGGTAGGATATGCCCACTCAGTTTGTGGATATTCTAATATGGCTGATGTCATCAATGCAGGACACCTTTTCAGTCATGTAGAAAGCAGCCTGCCCTAAGAAGCTTCCTACATAGAAGACCCTGATGATGAAGGTTTTTCTGGTCCAATATTTAATTTCAGATTTGATTAAATCTGAATGGAGATGTGAACAAGGGTAACTAAGAGGAGGCTCTTAGGAGGCTTGTGGCTCCTAAAGCCCCTGGCATTCCTGATTTGTCTGATTCCTCTAAGGAGGAGTCTGAGGATGGTGTGTGTTCGTGTTCAGAAGGGGCTTCTTCCCAGTTTCACGGCGACCCCTTTGATGCCGACCCTGAAACCTCTGCTGAGGGTCTCATTAAGGCGGTTTTATCTACCCTTAAAGTTCCTGTTACCCCTGTAGAGGCGCAGTCTACTTCTGACATCTTTGCTGTTTTTCTGCCTAATCCCCACTCTGGATCAAATTATCCTGGATGAGTGGAAGACTTCTGAAATGCGTCTCACTCTGTCCAAGAGATTCTCTAAGCTGTTCCTCTTTGCTAACACAGCTTTGGCTCAGTGGGCTGTGTTGCCTCAGGTTGATTCCCCTATTTCTAGGTTTTGTAAGTCTACTGCCTTGCCTGTTTCGGATGCTTTGGTACTTAAAGATCTGACCTATAGGAAGCTGGAAGCTATCCTTAAAGCTATCTTTGCTGCTGTAGGTGCATCCTTGAGGCCTAGCTTGACTTCCGCATGTGTTAATAGAGCCATTGCTGTTTGGACTGAACAGCTGGCTGACACTGTCCTCAAAGGTGCCCCTACGGAGGACCTTTTGCCCATCTTGGCGAACTTTTCTGAGGCTCAGCATTATATCACTGATGTTTTGTTTGATGCCATTAGGCTTGTGGCTAAGACCTCCGCCATCTCTGTGGCTGCCAGATGCAGGTTGTGGCTTAAGATTTAGTCTGTTGCCCTGATTTCTAAGAAATCACTGGTCTCTCTTCCTTTTCAGGGTATATCCCACTTTGGCCCTCAATTGAAGAGCATAATCAGTGAAGCCACTGGGGATAAAAGCACTTTGTTGTCTCAGGTTCCCAAGCGCAATCCTCAGACGATGAAACAGTGTTCCTTTTGTTCTCAAAAGCAAAGCAAGGAGCAAAGGCCGAACCCGGTGCCACCTTAGGCCAGCACCCCGCGTTCCACCCCCAAGTCCAGGCAGCAGTGGTGGTCAAAACACACCTCCAACAAACCTACTTGGGCATGACTCGCCAAACCCTGGTCTGCATACTTCCTGTGGGTGATCACCTGTGACACTTTTTAAGTACTTGGACAGGCTCTGTTGCAGACCAGTGGGTATTACAAGTGGTCTCAGGAGGTTACAGGATTCCCTTCACATCCCTACCTCCCTTTAGATTCTTCCCTTCTTGCTCATCCCAGGGACAGGAAAAGCTCAGTTTGTTCAATGGGGCAATTCGGGCTCTCTTGGACAAGGGAGTCCTAGCTCAGATAGAGAGAGATTCCGTTTTTTATTCCAACCTATTTGTGGTTTCCAAGAAGGATGGCTGATGCAGTCCTATCCTGGATCTCAATTCCTCTGTGGTCCTTACTCATTACAAAATGGAGTCTTTGCGCTCTGTCATTGCAGTGATGTGTCCAGGGCAATTTCTGCTTTGGATCTGCAGGATGCTTACCTGCACATTCCAATTCATCCGGACAGTCAGAAGGATCTCAGATTCTCTTGCAGCCTAAGGCACTTCCGATTCACCACCCTGCCCTTTGGATTCACCACAGCTCCTTAGGTGTTCGCATGGGTCTTAGGGGCATTGATTGCCTTCCTGTGCACCAAAGGGATTCAGGTGACTCCATACATGGACGACCTTCTGCTTCCAGGGATCTCCAGGACCGACAGGTCCAAAAATGTGCTCAGATTCTTATGCAACACAGGTAGATCCTGAACATGGACAAGTCAGCTCCGGTTCTCTCTCAGGACCTGCTGTTCCTTGGTCTCCGCTTCAACACTCTTCAGGATCTGCTATTCCTGATGGAAGTTGTCTCACGCTCTGGAATGGACTGCCGTTCCGGTGAAGAAGCTCTCCTCTCTTGTGGGTAAGATGATCTCTACTATGGAAATGGTCCTGTACACCATGGCTCACACCAGCGCGATTCAGAGGTTTGTAATCCGTTTGTGCTGGGGGGGGGATCCGGCCATTCTGAATCACCCTGTCTCTCTTCCTACCGATGTGAGGCTAGCCCTCCGCTGGTGGTTGGACAGCTCTAACTTGAAGAAAGGGAGGCCATTTTCTGATTCCGTATTGGGCCATACTCACGACAGATGCCAGCCTGTTCGGCTAGAGTGCTGTTCTTGGTCATCTAAGTGTTCAGGGTTGTTGGATGTACAGAGGAAACCCTCCTACCAATCAACATTTTGGATCGCGGGGCGATACTCCATACTCTGAGGTATTGTACCTCATCTGAGTGGATGCCCAATCCACATCCAGTCAGACAACGCGACAGCCATCGCCTACATCAACAAGCAAGGAGGCACCAGAAGCGCAGCTGATTGGTTGGAGGTAAAGGCTATTTTTAGCCTGGGCAGAGGCATATATTCCTGCCACTGTGCACTTTCCAGGCGTAGAAAATGTCTTTGCAGATTTCCTTAGTCACCAAACAGTGGACCCCAGGAAGTGGGAACACCATCTGGAGGTTTTTGACCTGTTGCTACAGAAGTGGGGTCTGCCCTGGATAGTAGAGATGGGTGAAAATTTTCGCCTCAACCTGAAATCAGCGAACAATGGCACTTTCTGCTTGGCTAAAAATTTCCCATGAAAAGTGTAGTTTTTCTGCCCATTGAAATAAATGAGAAGAAAACTATTTCTACACCACACAAAAGTTTTCTATAGCCATATAAAAGGCTGTCCAGGCACACACAGCAGCCATTCTGTGTTTGTGAGAGGAGAGAGCAGCATGTTTTTGAGCTAGAGGAGATAGGCAAATAAAAGGGAATTGAAGCTTAGTTTAGGGAGTCATTTAGGTAGGACATTTGTTCTCTGTATTGGGGGAGTCTGGGGGCACTCTAATTGATAGTGAGGAAGGAGGTTGACCCCCAAATACTCCAAAATTCCATGTGACTGACTGGGAAGACACAGGCAGCTAGGGATCTTTGCTTGCTGTTATTGCCTCGGTGATGGGTGGGGAAAGACATTGCTGATTTTGTTTTTCAATTATAATTTTTTTTTTTTTTTTTTTTTGACAGACTGATAAGACAACAGGGTGGGCAACTTAAAAAAAAAAAAACAAAACAACAACAAAGTGTAGTTGCATAATGTCCAGCAAATGCACAGGGTGAAGGGTGGAGCAGTGCAGGGACATGAGGTTAAAGTAGTAGTTCAAAAACTGACTGCAGCAATGTAGCTGCAGCATGTGCAATCAGTGATGATGATGATGATGATGATGATCCCTCTACTCCAAGGGAGGATGCAGTTTGTCAAGGTTCCAGAAAAACTAGTTCCAGCACCAGCAGTGCCAGTAGAAACCATATAAGAACACTGAAGACAACAATAAGTTGCATTCAAGTGTTAATGATGCTGGCAGTAGCACAATAGAGGAAGGTGTAGCAGCTGAACTGCCTGCTGCATCAGATAGTGAGACACACAAGCACCAAATTATCCATACCAGGGAACTTTGTAAAAGTAAAAAGAAATTGTTTGAGACCTCCGAAAGCTAAGAGGAATAAGGGTGGTGGGCAAGAATTGTCAGGTGATGCTGCTGAGGATGACCTAATGATGACGATGCAGATCTAGAATATATCCTCCAGCATTCTTCTCTTGTTCAGCTGAAGTTGAGAGTAAGGATGGTGACAGGGCTATACGATTAGCAGAAAGTCAAAGGCTGAATCTTCCACCACTTTTTAGGCGCACTGTGCCTGTCTATCAACTGTTTGAGAAAGCCATTGGAAAGTCTGACCCTGGACAAACACAGATGTCAATAAACACACAATCACCATTGCCTCTTCAAAGTCCAAGTCCCACTCTGCCACACACCTGTTTTGAGTACCCAGCAACAGCAACATAGGTTAACATCCACAGTGTAAGATATGACAAGCACCTCTGGTGCTGCTGCTGTACCTTTGAAACCTAACAGTAGTGGCAGTAGAATTACTAATAGCTCCAGTAGTAGTAGTAGTAGTAGCAGCAGCAGAAACCACACATGACAGACAAAGCCAGGACAAATATATTAACAGCAGCACAGATGAGGAGGAGGAGGCCAGATGGGACCACTGCTATGACCGATAAGTAATGTGTGTCAATAATCTGAGGAGCATAGAGTATGCCAATGGTAAAAATACATACACAAATCACGCCAGTCCCCCACCACTACAATACATATCTGCCACATTGTAGGTTGTACTTTATTTTTTTTTTTTTATTAATTTGTATCATCATGAATATGTGCCAGTGTCACTTAAGCAAGATAGTGTTATGGGCAAAGGACAAATGCATTCTGCATGCTAACACATTTTTCAAGCCATATTTTGCTGTAAGACACAAAACTTTGACTTCAGCCCTCAGAAGAAGTAATATTACAGTGGGAAATGTAGTACCTATAGATAATATAGGCAACAAATGTGTTAACATAGGCGGAAAATGTTAAAATAGGAGAAAAGGAGGACATTTTTTGCATAGGCGGAAAGGCAAAAATTTTTGCGGAAAAGCGATAAAATCAGCATGTTTTCTCAAAATTCGTGGGAAGTTTTTCACACTTTTCGCCCAACCCTACTGAATAGACCCAACGGCCACCAGGGACAACCAGAAGGTTCAGTTCTTTTGCTCTGCCTGGCGGTATCCTCTGGCGTTTTCGGTGGATGCTCTGTCAATTCCATCTGGCCTACATCTTTTTTTCCTCCACTTCCTCTCCTTCCCAGGATGCTGATGAAGATTTGGATGGAAGGTGTGTCTGTCATTCTGATCACACCTTATTGGATCAGACAGCCTTGGTTTCCAGCATTGCTGTCACTGACTGCTCAGGATCCGTTTCCTCTGCCACGCAGACCAGATCTCCTCCTCCAAGGTTACCTCTGGAGAGAGGATGTGGACAGTCTGGCTTTGATGGCATGGCTGTTGAAGTCTTCATCTTAAGAAGGCTTTTCTCCTGAGGTGGTTTCCACCATGATCCAGACCAGGAAACCTGTCCTCTAAGGCATACCACAGGGTTTGGTCTATTTTACATTCCTGGTGTGTGGATAGGGATCTGTCCCCACCGGAGTTTCACCTTCCGTCCATCCTGTCCTTTTTGCAGGATGGTGTGAATAAGGGCCTTAGCTTTAGTTCCTTGAAGGTCCAGACCTCAGTGCTTTTAGTCTTTTATCAGAGGCGCATTACCATGCCAGATTTCAAGGTCTTCTTTCAGGGAGTCTTTCACACTTTTCCTGCCTTTAGGGCTCCCACTCCCCAGCGACCTTAATCCGGTCTTGGGTATCTTGCAGCAGCCTCCTTTTGAGTCCTTGGCCATCAATCCTTTTCGTCTTCTGATGTGGAAGATGGCTTTCCTTTTAGCTGTGGTCTCTGTCCGCAGAGTTGCTGAGCTGCAGGCTTTGTCCTGCAAACTGCCTTTCCTGTTTCACAAGGATAAGGCTGTTCTGCATACA
The DNA here is from genome assembly GCA_037306005.1 of Rhinophrynus dorsalis. Taxonomy (NCBI): domain Eukaryota; kingdom Metazoa; phylum Chordata; class Amphibia; order Anura; family Rhinophrynidae; genus Rhinophrynus; species Rhinophrynus dorsalis. The sequence goes on from CM074723.1 coordinate 146,136,212, forward strand.
TCCCAGGTATTTCTACCTAAGGTGGTCTCTGAGTTCCAGAATCAATCAGGAGATTGTTGTGCCTCCCTTTTGTCATTACCCAAGTTTGACAAGGAGAGGGATCTCCACTTGTTGGATGTAGTGCGTTGCCTCAAGTTCTTTGTGCACCGTACCAAGTCCATCCACAAGACAAATGCTTTGTTTGTCATCCCTAAAGGTCTCAGGGCTGGTCTACCATCCGCAAGCCTTATGAGCTTGGAGGGAAACCTGTTCCCTTCCGCATCACATCACACTCCAACAGGTCTGTTGGGGCCTCGTGGGCCTACAAAAATTGCTGAATAGCTGTGCAAGGCGACCACTTGGCTGTCTGTGCACACTTTTGCTAAACACTAATGTGTTGATGTTCTGGCTTCAGCTGGAGCCAGCTTTGGCAGGAAAGTCATGGAGGCAGTTTTGCCTGTCTAGGACTTTAATTTCCTGTGCCTTATAGCTGTTTAACTGTTTGCGCCCTGTTGGCGCTTGTTCTTGTGTACTGTTATTCAGTGTCAACTGATACTTATTTTGGTCTGTGTCCTGGATAGTCCATGGAAACTCTGGTATCATGGGGACCAGTGCTTGGTCCTTTCCTTCTGTTACCACCCATGGGAGCTCAATGTTGGTACATCCCCATGGCACCTGTAAGCTATACTGGATGACACAGAAAAGAGGATTTTAGTCTTAACTGTTAAATTCTTTTCTCTTCGTACATATAGCTTACAGGTCTCCCACCCAGTGAAAGGGACAATGCTAGGTCTCCTGTGACTGGATGTGGGAGTCTGATCGGGTACATTGCTCACAGGAGTTTTCCTCTTCTTCTCGCTATCTAGCTCAGTAGGTTTATTGTCACAAATCTATCTGGAGAGGGGAGTGGCTAGGTAGCCTGCTATTGAGGAGGGGGAGGCATTACCCTGCACTTCTTGAAGCGTTGTTCTAGCCTACTGGGAGGAGTTGTTGCCTCCCCATGGTACCTGTAAGCTATATGGATTACAGAAAAGGATTATTCTCTGAAGTAGTGCCAAGTAGTAGCACGAAACGCATCAGATTTATTTTAGCATTCTACTATTTTATGCCAAGATTATTAACATTCCAGCTATTAAATTGCCAAATACTATGGGAAGAATTTCCTTCTATATTGGAGAGGACATTTTAATAATGAGAAGGTGTTACAAAATAGCCACTCAAATACTTTGCATTGAGAGAAAAGAACCTGCTATATATCTGTTAAGGCACAGTAAAACTGTAAAGAAAAGTGTATAATATACAGACACGACAACAATCTGCAAACAGCCCTGCATTCAGCAGTGACGAGACGGGAGGAGGAGAACCCTGCCTGCTGGCTCCAAACACAATCATAATTTGTAAATAGTCCTGCCCATAGCAACAAAGAGACAGGAGGAGAAGAACCCTGACCGCTGGTTACAGATTACTGAAAAGTGCCTAAGATACAAGAGGTGGTCGAATCAAGTTGGGAGCTGTGACATCTGCCTGCTGACACCTTAAAATCAATACTAATTACATCAAACAAGAAACTTTGATAACATAAAAGGTAGATATAACAGCAAACAAAATAAGAACACTGTCTCATATTTTTATATATCATACTTAACTATTTTTTTACTTGCTGGATTTATTTGTATCAACTTCAAATATTGCTTAAGAGGACATTTAAAACTTTTATTACAGATACATATATATCTTGGTATCCTTTTATATACATCTTGGTTTTTTTAATAACTGCTATTATTTTCCAGTCGCTGCTATTATTTTTTTATTGAGATTATTATATCGATATGTTTTTATGTCTATAAGAATTTTATATAAAGGTAATGTTTTGATTAATAAACATATTTTTCATTACCTTTTTTGAGCCATCTATTTAGCATATAGAACACCATTTTTTAAGATCCAAGCGCTGAACACCCACTATACACTATTTTTCCTGGAGTTTATTGGTGACTTTGACTTCTCAGTCACAGTGGGTATTTAGCAGCGGGTTCTTCTTTTCTTCATTTAGATATATGGTGAGCGCCTAACATAATATTTGTTTTCTAAGAAAAGGATTTAACAGGTAAGACTAAAATCCTCTTTTTCTGCTAAGATAGCAGTAATTGGTGGCACAAAGAAACAAGATAAAATTGTGTACTGTAAAACCAGGGATGTTAAATTAATATGCTATTAAAATGTGTTAACCTTCTGAGTACTAGTGAGGTGTACAACAAATTGCACCCAAAGTGTTAAAACCAGGAGCAGCCAAGCCTTGTCCTTATAAGCTACCAACAGAGCAGGTCTTCTGCATCTCTCAAGTATACACAATATGGATAGTCGCTCAATCTATAAAGAAACATCCGATATATTAATGTCACTCACCCCTTTAATTCTGTATCGGCGGACCCGGTGCCGCTCCCCACAATCGCAGCCACGACTCCACAAACTTGAGGACAACCGGAGGGAAGCGCACTCAGGACCACCAAAGCATCACCAGCCCAATATTCATATATAAAAATATTCTTTATTTTCAAAAGTAAAAACATCCACTCACGAAACGTCATACAGCAACGACACATTGGATCAAGCGGTCCATCACCTAACACGTTTCGTGACCGTCCATGGTCACTTAATCATAGGAAAAGCTCAATCCAATACCCACAATCCTCTTTTTATGCATTTCAAACCACATTCAATCCAATTAACCAATTGTCCTACCGCATTCCTTTAGTACAGATTATGGTGCCATCAACACCGATATCCTCACGGACGCTAAAATGATGTCAGTCTCACATGACTGAATCATATGATTATACTCTCAGTCACTTGAGCTCCCCAATCATCCAGGAACACAAGTAGATACATTGTATCCATATGTCACTTAATCCAAAAGACTCCGTGACCCATCTAAACCAAAAATAAGTTCCTTAATACCAACCCAATTAACCACCAACCTCATAAATGTGAATAAGTACTAAAATCCAATCTTAATGAAAAAATATGGTGCAATATCCATATACATATGATTCCTAATAATCTCTAATAATTATTAATAGTGTGACTTAGATACACCTTAATTGTAATAATATAATTTAACAAACACTTATCATAAAACATTTCAAGTGGATCACACAAAAATAATTGTACCAATTGTTTCCACTCTAATTCCGATCAAGCATAAAATCAATGCCCAATTAAAACCCATATTTTCCATTCATTACTGTGACCTCAAAATATTGGGTCACAGTAAATAGACTATTTCCATATGAATAGAGAAACGTCTTGTTCCGAATTTAACCCAAAGGGGATTCGTGTTCTCAAATATATTATCCATTTAACTTCACATTTGTCCACCATCATATTAATATCACCACCTCTTTCTGGTAAAAGAATACGTTCAATCCCCTGAAATAAGAACTTAGACAGATCTGCTCCATTACAAGAAACAAAATGTCGAGTTACAGGTTTAGATCCATCTCCATTAACAATGGAGAGAATATGCTCTCTAATCCTCACCTTCAGGGTTCTGCTTGTACGACCTACATATTGTTTAGAACATGCTAAACATGTAATCAAACAACATGTGTCGTTCTACAATTTATATACTGACCTATTTTAAATGTTTTATCCTTACAAGAGTTTTGAAAAATATCCCCTGTCTTCACATACTGACAAGAAAGGCATTTTCTAGCCCCACATTTGTACATTCCCTTAGTGGTTAACCAAATCGGCTTCACCTTTCTCTCACTACGATACAAGGTGGGTGCCAATTTACTGGCCAAAGTTGGTGCCTTCTTAGTTACAAATCTGCATCCATCCTGTATAATAGGTCTCAATTTAGGGTCCCCCATTAGAACTGGAAGATGTTTCCTAATTATACCCCTGATCTTATCATATTCAACACTATACTCTGTGATAAAGGAGATCTTCGAATCCCAGGAAATCCGTCTCTCTTTCCAATTACCACTTCTATTCAATAAAGTAGCTCGATCTACCTTTGCTACCATATCTCTCGCATAAATCAAAAGATCATTCGGATAGCCTCTTTGTTGGAAACGCTCCAATAATATATCTGATTGTTTATTAAATTCCTCTTCACTGGAGCAATTCTTTCGTATCCTCAAGAATTGCCCCTTAGGTATAGCTTTAATAACATGCCTCGGATGGCAAGAACCGGCATGTAAAAGGGCATTTCCAGCACAGGGCTTCCTATAAATAGTGGTCCCTATTCCTTCTGTCGATTCTTGAGTGGATGTTTTTACTTTTGAAAATAAAGAATATTTTTATATATGAGTATTGGGCTGGTGATGCTTTGGTGGTCCTGCGTGCGCTTCACTTCTGCATCTCTCTACTTGAGTACTTGTATCACTCTCTTTAACTGATCCACCTGTAATTAAGCTGAAATATCCTACACAGCTGGTAGCTATTGATGGCTTTGCTTGGCTACCCCTGGGTTAAAGGCACATTCAACTCTTCAGTGCATAAGGCAGAAAACAGACATCACAGATGGATTATGATGTAATGGGCAAATACTTTATTACATTTTAATCTCTGCCATTACGAACACCTGTATATAAAAAAACAAACAAAAGGAAAAAAAAATCTCTTCCTCCTCTTCACTGTCTGAAGGAAGAACCCTGCTTTTCTCTACAGTTATTAAAAACTTCCACTTCCAGTACTGCCAGGTTTGTTTAGGTGCAATTTTCAGTGTCAATGTTCAGGTTTTCTGCCAAATCATGTAACTGTGCATTGTTCAGTGCGGTGATCAGATTCTCAGATGTTGCATGAGCTCCCTCGCGGTCCTGCCAGGCAACAAGCAGCAGTTTAGCTCTCATCTTTATATCATCACTATCAGACTCAATGCCTTTAATATCCAAGTCCTTCATGTCCAAATGAGGGGCAAGTACTTTCCACTGCTCTCCCAGCTTGTTGGCAAGGAACTCAATCTGGTCCCCAGTAATTAACTTCTGTTGCTGAATTTCAGGACCTAGAATGACAGTTATTAAGTAGAAGGTTATATTTTCTATTTGACATAGCTTTACTTATAGAATCAGGTGAGATCTCTTAGTTCACTGGAGCACACAGGGCATCTAACTCCAAGAAAATAATACAACGCTCTGTTATGGGTTGAGGTACCATGATATTTTCTTGACGTCTCTGTTTTGACAACGTTAACCCCTTAAGGACCGCGCATCCAAGTAACTTTTTTTTTTCTTGCAAATACATGATCTGTGATCACAGCGTGGTGTGCAGTGATCACAAACTTCCATGACGTGCCAGGACAGTCACTGGTCCTTAAAGGGATAGTAATGTTTCATAATAAAAGCAGCTCTAATTAATCATCATAGTATTTGGGCCTTGGAGAGTGTTATTTCAGTACTATCAGAGTTGTAGTTCAAGAGTAATTGAATGATAAAGTATCCCCCTCCCATCCCTTTTACTGATATAAAACTGCTCAACTCAGAGCAGCAAGACTGTCAGGATGGATCACAGAGAGGTATGATCTTCAATTAAGATAAGGAAAAAAGCTGAAAAACCTGTCAAGGGGGGCAATGTTTTCATTGTTCTCACAGTAAGAAGACTGTCCCTTGCTATCTGTCTGGTCAAGCAACCAGATTCCACATCTGAGGTGAGCAATGTTACACTAGGTAAAATGGCCAGGAGGGGGATACTTTATCATTCAATTACTCTTGAACTACAACTCTGACAGTATTGAAATAACACAGTCTATGGCTCAAATACTATGAAGATTAATTGGAGCTTTTGTTTTTGTGAAACATTACTATCCCTTTAAAATCCGGACAGGCATGATGGTCCTGATACATCACGCGTCGTTAAGGGGTTAACTTCATATCATTTGCTATATGTAAACTAGCTACTAGGTGGTGTGTGAGTAGTAAAGTAGGGAAGAAGAAAGTGAACATTACTGTTTTTTTTTTTTTTTGTAAATGGTGCCAGGGCACTGCCTCTTGGTGGAGGATAAAAGGATTTATCTTTAAGTATAAACCCCCCTAATTTTTCAAGTCCTTCTATGTATAAGTATGTTGCTCTAATCAAGGAGTGATCCCAGCATTCTGAAGGTGATCTAATGTAAGCTCAAGTATAAAGTATAGTATACGTTTGAGGGGAAAAGAAACAGAAAATCTAAGTGGCCCCTATGACATTTTTCATTTGCGCCTTTGTTAAAAAAAATATCATCATCATCATCAGTGACTCCAGGCTGTCATGCCCATCGAAGTGGACATGACAGTTGCCTGCATGACTACAGAACTTCAAACTCTGCCCACAGCATAACGTAGTATTAAACCTTTAAGGACCAGAAAGGTGAGTAACACACTGCCTGGTTCAGTTAGTTACTGGTGTGTTGTTTTTTTGGTTTTTTTTTTTTCTGTCATGTTTGGTTCCATGGAGAGGACATTCAGGACTGACTTATCTATTGAACAAAGGTAAAATGAAAAAAAAAAAAAAAAATCATAGGGACAATAAGACTTTTCTGGCCAAAATAAGGTGAGGTGTTCTTATTAGGTGGCGTTACTTCCTTAACCAGTTAGAATGCTAGAAAGGTCTTCAATGCATTGCAAAGCAATGTGTAGAAGGCCTCTCTAGAATTAAAGGGGATAAGGTGGTCAGTTACTTTATACTTGGCCCAAGGGCCACCAGTGCATAAACTCTGAGTGCCAGAGGGGTGCAATGTGTTTCGCGCCCCTCTGGCACTCAAAGGGTTAAATTGGGACTGCTCCACCATCCACGCAGGTCATGGAGCTCAAATTTATACTTTTAACTTGACACTTGCTGGGTAAATATCTCAAATCTTTAAGAAAACTTTTTGAAAAACAATGGAATAAAAAACAAAACAAAAACATACTTTCATTGTTTTCCTTTAACAATGATTCGTTATCTTCATCGTCCTCATCCTCCTCATCTTCAACAGTTTTAATTTCTTCTGATGGTGGCTGAACCAAATGTCCACAAAACAGAAAATAAATTAGTGTATAGGTCCACTCAGTAGATGAATACACGCAGATATCACTGCTTTGACGCTGTTCAATATTTAGAATATACATTCAAATGCATAAAAAAAGAAAAAAAAAGAAAAAAATAATTCGACATTCGTAAAAGGACAGACTGGATTTATTTACAAATCTTAAACTAGAAGAAGTCCATCTTTGACAACATAAAACTGTTGGGAACTACAACTCACATCATCTCTAACCATTCGTTGGCTGATGGAAGGTGATGACAGCTGGAAGTCCAAAGACTAACTATCCTGCTTTAACCCTTAGAGTGCCAGAGGGTTGTGCAACACATTGCTCTGCAGTGCGTTGCATACCCCTCTGGCACTCTAAGGGTTAAACTTTTACAACAACTGTTCATTAGTAGGAAACAAGAAAACACTCTTGTGATAATTTCTAAGTGTATATTAATTATATTACACCCTCGGTAGAGAGTTTGGCATTTAATGAATTAACCCTTTGAGTGCCAGAAGGGTGTTTAACAAGCAATTGTCCAAAGATGCCATCCACCTCTTTACGCCCATTCTAGCTCTGCTTCCAATACACAGGAGACACCAGTGGGTTGCTGTTGCTACACAGTAACAACAAAGAAACTTGCAGCAGAACACACAATAGACACACACCACACCACCACCATAAAAACATATGATTTCTGAATGGTTTGGAATGATGCTCTTATATGTTCGGCACACATTCAAAAATAGAAAAAGCACACCGAGGCAGAAAACATTAGTTAACACAATGGATACTCAAGATTTCACCAATATACTGTTGGCAATTCACTGGAGACATCTCAAGTATCCAGGGGGTTAAAAAGGTAAATAGCACAGTCTGAAGAGGTAAAAAAATACAAATCTGAGCTGCAAGAAATTAATCAAACATGTCCCAGCAGTTAAAGTACCCTTGTTTTACTAAACAACATACACACATACTACTGCTCCTTAACTACACAAAACAAAATAACCATAATCCTATTTTACATTTCCATACGGCCATAATTATATCTGACAAATAGACACTTACTGGTAACTCCTTGGCAAGTTTGATGACCATATTCTCAAGATATTCTGGTAAGCTTTTAAACTGCTGGTTGGTGGGTTGGAAGAAATGAGGACTTCTACGTGCCAGTAATCTCAGTGCTCTCCACCCATAATTGGAGTTGTTCACCACTCTGAAAAACAAAACACCATATGTACTTTGTATGTATTTGTGGTGAATTTCAATCATATAGGCTACGAAACTCAAGAGAGTCAGTAAATATCACAAGTGTCTCTCATGGGGAAAAAAAAAAAAAAATGTACTGGTCAATAAGATTCAGGTTACTTTTTTTGCCAGCCAATGGGCAAGTCTGATCCGTAGCTCTCTTGAAACTCAGGGAGAGAAATGTATATATATTTCACTGCTTCATGGAGACTAGCAGGAACAGAGGTGCTAAAGACCAGCACACAACTTTGTAGAATTAGCATCCAATTGAAGGCTACAATTTCAGATGTGTATGACTAGTTTTGGGGAAGGCAACCTTTGACTCTCCAGCTGTTGGAGACTACAGCACCTATCATCCTCAACCAGCCATTGGGAGTCATTGCAGTGTCCAACAGCTGAAAACCAAAAGGTTACCTACCCCTGGAGTAGATGGTCATCCCTTTTCTAAAATTCTCAGGTGCTGGTACTCTAAAACATGGCCCTGAACAAACATCATGAAGACAGCTATTGTTTTTATTAAGAATGCTTATAGAGCCAGTCTTTTGAATTAGCATGCTTCAAGAAGACAGCCACTGTCTGTAAGGAGGGCACTCCATGTAGGCAGCCATTGTTTGTTACAAGCATGCTTCATGAAGACAATTGTTATTTATAATAAGCATGGTCCATGTGTGTAGTCATTGCTTGTAATAAGCATACCTCAAGGACACAGACAGCATTTGTAATAAGCACACTCCGGGTGGGCAGCCATTGTTTGTAATTTACATGTCTAATGGTGACACCAATTGTTTGTAATAGTTATGCCTCAAGCAGAAAGTTTTTGTTTGTAATAAGCATGTCTTAGGAAGGCAGCAAAATTGTTAGTGTTAAAAAGTGACAATATATTCTGCATAATTTTTCAATAAAAGCACATTAATGGATTTATTAAAAACAATTACACAAAATAAGAGCAGACAACTACTAAACATTTCCCCAGCAAACAAATGGAAAAAACCCAAGAACACAAAAAACACCTTCACAGGTAATAAATACTGTACAGTTTTATACTTTAATGCTGGTATAATATTAAGCATTAAAGGGATAGTAATATTTCATAATAAAGACAGCTCTAATTAATCATCATAGTATTTGGAATTTGGAGAGTGTTATTTCAATTCTGTCAGAGTTGTAGTTCAAGAGTAATTCAATGACAAAGTATCCCCCTCCGTCCCCTTTTGCTGATGTAACACTGTTCAGCCAGATCAGAAGGGAGGTGCCCAGGTAGACTGCAGAGAGGGACAATCTTCAATTAAGATAAGGGAAAAACCTGAAAAATTTGTCAAGGAGGGCAGGGCTTTCATTATTATCATAGGAAGAAGATTGTCCCCTGCTGTTATCTGTCTGGTCTATGGACTGCACTCCACATCTGAGAAGAGATAGCTTACACTAGGTAAAAGGGGCGGGAGGGGAAACTTTGCTTGTGAATATTTTTTAAACCATAAAGGTTTGAGAGATAAGACTTACATCGTTCTTCATGTTTTTTTAATGCCTACAAAATAAAACGAAGATAAAATGAAGTATTACTATCCCTTTAAGCCTCAAAACAAATAGTTTAAAAGGCCTTTAGATAAAAGTGACTATAACGCAGCAACGATGATAACACATTACAGTCTTCTGTGTTTTTACTCCTCCAGACATTGAGGATTGTAATGATAATCACAAACTCATATGTTGTCTCATAGTATTCAGTGCAGATAACTTATGCTGCATTTGACCTGTGACACAAGCAAGTTTCAGCATGCCATATTAGTCTTTGGTCATGCAAGTTGATAGGCATGAGAGTAGCCCAACCAGACAGGCACATTAAGCTATGCATGGGAAATAATGAGCAGACACAGGCACTAACACTGAAGTTGTTTGCATGAAAGCCCCTAAAAGGGAGGGTCAGGGGAGAGAGACACACTTACTTGTACTCATTTTCCACCATATTTTCTGGATCAGCTTGTTCGATAGCTTCTTCAAAAAACTGTTCTAATGTTGGCATAAATTCCCTAGAATAGACAGACAATACACCAAACTTTACTATTGCTTTAGGAATCTCTTTTCACAGGCACAGCTGCAGTATATGGGAGCAAACACCAAACTTTACTATTGCTTTAAGAATCTCTCTTTACAGGCACAGTTGCAGTATATGGGAACTGAGGACACTGTACCTTTGTCATTCTGTACTGTTGCTAAAATCCTCTATGATCATGTGAAGAGATCCTGAAAACTTGCACTGCTAGAGTGTACAGGGAGCTGGAGTTTGGGGCTTCAATATTTAGACATAACAGGCAGGCTACAATGGCTTCAGATCAGCCTCAGAGGATCAGTTCCAACCAATTAGTCACAAACTGGTTAACCCTTTGAGTGCCCGAGGGGTACGCGACACATTGTTCTACAATGCTTTTCAAGCCCCTCTGACACTCAAAGGGTTAAAATAGCCTTATATTTTTTACAATTATATTACTACACATATTAAGCTAACCTTCTGAGTGCCAAAGGGATGTTCAACACAATGCAAAGCAATTCATTGGACACTACTCTGGTAAGAAACTAGAATGTCAGACGTATAATAACTCTTACACATGTAGCTGAACCAGCCACTAATAAAACCAATCCTGGTAAAGAATGTTAGTGAGATCCTCACTGTTAGCTGTATATCAACAAATACCTGCTCTCTGCCTTGCAAGCTTCAATGTTGTCAGGACACAGGTTCCAAAGTCGTGTCAGTTCTTCACTGAAAGGCAAGGTCAGGATTGAGGAACCAAAAACATTGCAACTGTGGTACATGTATATACTGTATCCAATGTGGTTGCTCATAAATAATATAGAGATAGATACATAGATAGACAGATAGATAGACAGATAGAAAGATAAGCAGCTGGATGGTAAATAAATAGATAAAAAAAAAAAACACAAACTTACTTTCCCATTAAAATTTTCTTGGATGAACCTTTTCCTAGAAAATCCTCAGGAGCTGGTCGTTTTTTTGGCAGTTTTGTTGGTTTAGCTTCTGGTGGTCTGTGTGGAAACAAAGAAGGATATAATGTTTAAAGGTCTCCCAAGGAAGCAGGCTTATTACGGCCATGGGCACTGTGCAGCCCCTGGACAGCTCCAGCTAGACTTATACAAGCATTGCAGGGATGTACTCTGCAGACCCAAAATGGCTTCACTTATACAAGCAGTATCCCATAGACTGCTAAGGCTGGACTAGAAAACCCAATTCTCTGCAATATTTGGGAGCTGCAGATACTGCCTCATGTAACCAATTTCTGAGACAACAAATCTAACAGTTCTTTGTTCTGTGGGATTAGCCAGAAAGTGCTGATGGGCTCCCCTCTAACCCTTGCTCTGCAGTCCCACTGCAGATATAGCAAGTCTACTTCTAGAAGAACAGAACTGCCAAGAGGAAACACATACAGTGAAAGTATAATTTACTTTCATTTGTTGGAAAGAAATGTAATTTGCCCACTAACCAAACATTAGATTGACTGATCAAACACCAGCAAGCAATAATTGGATTGTTATATACTTAACGATAAATAATTGTTTCCTAGTCCTTTGGGGGACACAAGGAATGTAAGTGATCTTGTTTCCACCAGGAGGGAGGCATTAACCCTTTATTGTTGAATGACGTGCCAAAACAGTCACAGATTTCAGTCCTTTAAGGACCAGTAACGTCCTGGCACATCATGGGTTAAATGATGTGCCTGACAGCGAACTTCAATCATGCCGGGAGGCTGAAACTGCTGCTCCAAGACTGATGCAGTCAGTTTCAGCCTGTCCTCTGGCGAGCCTGTACACGTGATCGTTCACATGCTGGTTCAGCCAATCAAATGGCTCTGGCTTTCCATGTAATAAAAAGGTAAAAGGAGTAAAATCTCAATAACTCAACCCCTCCCCCTCCCTAGCCATAGTTTAGTCCTCATGCTCCGTTTCTAGATAGAGAGCAAGGATGCTAGGACCTGGAATCCAAGAAAACAGAGGAGCACTACAACCCATAGAGACTACAAGTGTCCCCTAATGGACTAAGATGCTTTATCAATAAGTATAAAAATCCAATTTTCTCTTGCATTCACTGATCAAGATGGGAACAGTGGGACACCCAAAGCAGTCATAAAACAGATTAAATTGAATTAAACAGTGAGATACTGAGATATTGTGCACCGAAAACCACTGTCCTTGTAATTGTGCAGCACTTTGGAAAAGCATTTGCACTGCAGAATTGGTGGCGTAAGATGTATCATCAGACCCTGCAGAATCTCTAGTAGAATGAAAAGAAAATGGCATAGATGGAACACATACTGCATATGTCTGTTTGACCTTCCAGTAAAAAAAAAAGTGGTAAATTGCGTACGCACAAACCAAACAGCAACTCATTAAAGAATGTGCACATGGAACAAACAGTTAAGGTATCTCACAACACTGAACGTATGTGAATATTTATCACTGGTATTGTGTGGGTTATGAAACAACAAAAGTAACCACCAGTTCTGGATTGACGTGGAATGAAACACCTTGGATTGAAGTCTTGGATCCCTTCAGAATATCACATTACCCAGTAGGAACAGAAGGACGAATGTGATACTACCCCTTTATGGAAAGGATGAACAACCAAAATAATTGCCAGGTTCCTTGAAATAGCACTGTGAGAAATTCAGTTTGACTTGTGACACACATTTCATAAGATGTGTAACATAGGAGTAATTTGTGTGAATGCACACTCACATTTGTAGGAAGTGTGATGGAGCTTACATGACACCTGAATAATACAACACTTTACACAGATAATAAAAAAACCATCAGTGTGTAGAACATGTACATGCATGTAAATAAATGTGATCAAAAGGAGGTACTGCATTGCTGTAGTAGAGATGTATAAATACCATCTCTCAAGTGGTGGATAGAGTATAGCAAAGTTTATTCTTTATTTATAATTTTTTTTCACTTTACTTTTGGATAAAGAATATAAAACCATCTCCTACTAATGGGTATGTGTTAAAATATTTAAAATCCATGCAAGATGTCTGTATGTATGTAAATCTGTGCTACTAGTTCCTTGTCCTCTGTAACCTTTCTTATAAGAAAACCCCTGTCTCAAGACAAATACAATAGCGCTGTACCACTTAAAAAGAGATAGCATGACACTCAAAGCACTGCCAGCAAGAAGCCAGTAGCATATAGATAGAAAAGACATCTGCTTGGTGCAATTAAGAAGGTAAAATAAAATGCAGTGTAGGTATGGCTTAGTCACAAGTAACAGTATGCTGCCTGCCCCGCACACACACATTATCGGTGACTAAAATAAAAGTGGAGCGATCAATACAGGTCTGTGGCCACTAGTTTCTGTACAGTAACATTGAATGGATTGCATGCACACACCTTCCCCACTGCACACTACTGAAGTAAGTAATGAAAGAAAACAAAATGTTAGCAATAGAGAGTCGTTCAGTATCTTTCCCTCTGGTGTAATACATACTGAACCGGAGAAAAAAATAGCAATTGTGGCTTGAAAGGTTACTTTGACACTGCCTTGCCTCGTTCTCCCTGAGTGAGGCATGCCAAAAAAGATATATATTTAAAAGTCATCCCACGCGCTTGTAAAACAAAGTTGGGATTACATTACAAGATATACACAAGACAAAGGAAATGTTTATATGCCTTATGTGCAGATCTCCCACAGCTAGCCCATCCAGTAAGGGCTAACTGACAGACAATGGCGCACTATAGTCCTGGGACAGTCATACCATTATGCAGGATTTTGTGCCATGAATTCTGTCAGCCACGTAGGATGGTGAGAAGTTCTTATATTAGGCACAGCAGCTCAACACACAAAACCGATAAATAAAAGAATACTTATATTCAGGCATCCTAAATCCCAATGATGGAGATCCATAATCAATTAGGAAAGGCTCAGTAACGTAATGGTGCTCTTCCCTGATAAAAGAAAATACTTGCTCCCTCCATATCATCTACTGAAATTATGGGAAATCATCATTATCCCACTGAAGATAAGATTAGAAGGCTTGACTTACCCATTTGGAAAACAAGAAAATAAAGTAAAATGATGGCACTCAAAGAAAAAAATGGCTAGAGGCAGAACCTGGAGGTAAACTAGGGCTAAAGAGGGGCAGAAGTTGAGTTTTTTTAGATTATTAACTGCTTACCACCTAGTGGAGAAAAGTATATCCATATTTTCTGTGTCCCCCATTGGATGTAAGAGAAATGTTCATGTTCTATAAATAAAAGATAATAATAAATACCATTGTCCAAGCTGTCAGTGTCTTGACAGCCGTTAGGGCAGCCGGAGGTCGGCTCACCGGCCGTTAGGGCAGCCGGAGGTCGGCTCACCGGCCGTTAGGGCAGCCGGAGGTCGGCTCACCGGCCGTTAGGGCAGCCGGGAGGTCGGCTCACCGGCCGTTAGGGCAGCCGGGAGGTCGGCTCACCGGCCGTTAGGGCAGCCGGGAGGTCGGCTCACCGGTCGTTAGGGCAGCCGGGAGGTCGGCTCACCGGCCTTTAGGGCAGCCGGGAGGTCGGCTCACCGGCCTTTAGGGCAGCCGGGAGGTCGGCTCACCGGCCTTTAGGGCAGCCGGGAGGTCGGCTCACCGGCCTTTAGGGCAGCCGGGAGGTCGGCTCACCGGCCTTTAGGGCAGCCGGGAGGTCGGCTCACCGGCCTTTAGGGCAGCCGGGAGGTCGGCTCACCGGCCTTTAGGGCAGCCGGGAGGTCGGCTCACCGGCCTTTAGGGCAGCCGGGAGGTCGGCTCACCGGCCTTTAGGGCAGCCGGAGGTCGGCTCACCGGCCTTTAGGGCAGCCGGAGGTAGCTCTCTGTGGACTAGATAGCTTTTTAGTACAATTGCCTGTGGGCTGGTAGCTTTTAGAAAACCTGCCATGAGAAAACTACATAGCTTTTGTAGCAGAGTAGAATATGTAGCTGGCTGGAAGCAGGATTCCTCTGGGTGCAGCATGTAGCAGATGTGGCTAGTGTACACTCAGAATGAATACTTAGGCTGTAAGTTAATAATTTCTTTACCTCAAAACCAACTATCAGATCTGGGAAGGTAGTGAGCAGCTGATAACCAAACAGACTAATAGGAAATGATAAGCAACAACAGACCACAGTTTAAAGGGATAGTAATGTCTTAAAGGGATAGTAATATATGTAAAAAAAAAAATATATTGTAGCGTTTATCCCCCAGAGTAAAAAAGGGTACTCCCACTGCTGAAAGGTGTTTTATTCAAGTTATTAAAGCTCAAATTTGAATTTTTTATCACAGTGGCCTGAAATTGTACAGTGGTGCTGTTGTTACACTATCCTATGGACAGCTCTGGTCCGTAGACCATAAATCTCATTGGATGGTGAAGCAGCACTGCCACTGTACAATTTCAGGCCACTGTGATATTGCACCTAAAAAAAATTCAACTTTGAGCTGTAATAACTTTGGAATAAAACACCTCTCAGCAGTGGGTGTACTCTTGTTTTACTCAGGGGAATAAGCCCTACAACATTTTTTTTTTTTTTACATTTTAAGTATTACTATCCCTTTAAAAGAATAAGAAGTTAAAGTTCCCCTCTCCCTGCGAAGCAGAGCCATGATACAGAAATCTGAAAAGGAATACTTCATTGGAACGGTCTACAAAGTGTGCCTGGTTTGCAAGCACAGTTTGTAGACCATTCCAATTAAGTAGTTCTTTTTAGATTTCGGTATCACGGCTCTGCTGAAGAGCCACCTGACTGTCCCGGACCAGGAGCTCCTGCTGTCAGGTAGATGCTGACATCAGGGAAAGGGGAGGGAGAGGAGAACTTTACAATGTTCTTTATGGTTTGAAAGATAGGACTCACACCAATCTATTTATTTTGCATTATCTACAATATTACTTCTTATTCTTTTAAGACATTACTAACCCTTTAATATGAGAAGAGGCCAACGACAGCCAGTGAGGAAAACCCTGTATGGAAACACACCCATCTTGAAGGTATCACTCTCACAGTGGTTACTCTTGTGAACCCTGAGGTGTACCAAGCTCAACACAAAAGGAAATCCACCTCAATTAGAGGTAAAGTCGATGCAATGCCTGGACACCATTTTTTAGAATAGGAATGGATTAAAAAGGAGAATGGTGGCGCTTTCCCACTTAGGAAGGTGATGCCTGGAGGACAGACTTTCTGTTTCAGGTCTCGCCTCAGATTTTGCTCCAGATTAATGCAGCTGGATAATGAGAAACATAATTAAACAAAATCAAATAAAATAATATGGTGTCCATGAGACCAGCCCTCTAGACAACACATTTTACCCCATGGCCCCTGTGTCTCCATTGGACTAAAGAGAGAGAGAAAAAAAAAATTATATTATATATGTATATACACTACAAATAAACTCTACAAACAGGGGTGTCTAACTCTGGTCTTTAGGGTACCCAGCAGCCTCTGATTAACTTGACTATAACCTAGCATGTGAAGTGTTAATTTCTGGTCTTCTGGATGAACTTGAGGTTTGGAGTTGGACACACCTGTGCTACAAATTTTTGGATACCAATAAGAATAACATATTAAACTGTAAGAGGTGTACCTTTCTTTAACAAAGCTAGGACAGCCTTCATTTTTCCATGAATTCCAATTTTCTTCTGTATTAAGAATGTGCTGAAAAACAGTTTTAACAAACTGAATTCAGTAACAAATCTGCATATCTACCAACTATCAATAGTAAGTAAAATAATTACCTCCACCATTTTTGAAAACTTGTCTCCTATGGGAGGTGTTTCAGAAAGCAACTGCATAAAGAAGGGAAGAATAAATGTGAGTTGATGAAGCATTCAATTAGTTTACTAAACATTCTATGTGCAAATAATACTATTGTGTGTGTGAGCGCACAAACCTGATGAACAAGTTTGGTGGTATCCTCAATCCACAGAGATTGCTCATCTAGCAGAACGTAGTTAGAACTGAAATATAAAACAGGCATATACATTAGGAGCACACCCTAATAAAGGCTTTGCGACCATTGATTTTATACCAATAAATGTATGGCTATTTATCAACTTCAGGTCCACTGACTGCTTTTATCTGTTTACAGAGTTGCCAGTGCAGAAATGAGATAATATATATATATATTACACATATAATACCCCTGATGTTGTATGCTGCTTTGTTTCAAATACAAGCTTGCCAACATTGGATGCAAGTACTGTTTTATTATTTAAAATTCATCCATTTTGGAGAGTTTTGGGACAAACAGACCCATTTCTGCATGACCCTAATGCAGGGTTAGTCAATTTTTGGACCTCCTGCTGTTGGGGACTACAGCTCCCATCATCCCCAACCAGTCAAAGGATGTGGTCCTCAACACATGGAGGTCCAAGAGTTTTCTATGTCTGCCCTAATGGATACACTTGTAGACATCTAATTAATCTGCATTTGTTTTCTCTTTTTAATTTAGCTACTAACTGGAGTCTTTTGTGGTGAAGGGGAATTTACAATTTACAAACTATTATTGTAAGCATTGTATTTTGCCACCCATTTTGCATTTGAAAGTATATATCATTATTTGCAAATATAGTTTCACAATTTAGAAAGTTGATTTGTTGGACATGTGAGTAATTAATTATCCAGGATTTATCACACAGGTTAGAGAATAAAGCTTTGCTGACAGATTCCCCAACTACTAATCCAAATATTAATACCAAAAAGCTAAAAGTTAGATACAATTAATAAGAATAAAAGCTGTGTAGGCGACAGGTTCACTTACAGGTGTAACCCCTTGGACATATATGACCATTGGAATGAATCTGGTTGCCTGTCACTGCAGTAAGCAGCAATTTGAATAAGATCCTAAACATGATCCCATGTAGAAATAGGTTTAATTAAACAGTTATTAAAATAATCTTCTGTATCAAATTTTTATATATAAGGATGTAATCATCTGTGTTTCATAGGTGTGCCCAAAGCACTGGACACCACTCTGTCACTCAAAACATTAAAACACCACCACTGTGTTACCTTTTAAATTTGACTTGTCCTTTCAGATACTGGAACAGGATGAGGTACTGTAACAAGATGTGGCGGCGAAAATTGCTGTCACTCAGTTGGAGATCCATTAACTAAGAGAGACAAACAGTTACCAAGTATACAATTCTTCAATGGATAGAAAGGCAGTTTGAGGATTTGTCTCAAATGATTACAATTCCCTCTTGCTTTACAATAAGAGAAACTTGAAAGAAAAAAAAAACAACAAAAAAAACAAACAAAAAAAACAAAAAACAAACATATATACAATACAATCATTACCAGTAAAGGGCAACAGTAGGCCCTTCAGCTTTTGAGAGCTATAAATCCCATCATGCTAGTCCAGAGATGATTGGAATTGTAGTCCTCAATTTTTATTAAGTCTTTGATTAAAATCAAACATATAAGCAACATTGGATAATTACATTTTGTGTGAAAATTGAGTACCACTGAATGCTATATAACATGTTAGAAACCTCTACGGCATTAGAAAGGTTAAAGGCCCCATTCAAGTCTACGGTATTTTATTCGTGCTCTGTAGTAAAAGTTGATTTCTCCACTTTTAGTTTGTGCATGTGTCACAGGAGGTTTATTTTATTCGGACAGGAACAGTGAAATATTACCTTCTCGCTAGTCAAGAATTTGGCGAAGTACACATGTTCTCTTCCGGATTTCAAATCCTCTATTTTCTTCCTCGACGCCTGAGTGTCATCCAGCTTATAGCTTTTAAATACAGTGAGAACTTCATCGGAATACTGGAGAGAAAGACAAAAATACTAGGTGATTAGTGACAAGAAGAGATCTGATTCCCCTGCATCCCCTTGACCATTTTTTATGCTGAAACTTATTCTCTTATGCCAGTTTATCTTTTTTAACTCTGAATAGTTTTAAAGAGGAACTACCACCTGACATACAGTTTAGCTTAAATAACTCCTCATCTGGTGACTAGCTGCTTAGTAGCGCTGGTCGCCAGAATTATTACATTGTTAAATAGATTTACCCTTTCTTCCCCGGTTGACCTGCAGGACGGATCGCGGATATCTTGCCATAGTAACATCCACGCACCTGCGCTGTCAGTCCAAGTCGGCTCTAGGAAGCATTGCTAGAAGCCATTCGGGTCTGGAAGGGACTGACAGCGCAGGCGCGTGGACATCACTATAGCAAGATGTCCGCGATCCGTCCTGCCTGTCAGCCGGGCAAGAAAGGGTAAATCTATTTAACAATGTAATAATTCTGGCAACTAGCACTACTAAGCAGCTAGTCGCCAGATGAGGAGTTATTTAAGCTAAAGTGTATGTCAGGTGGTAGTTCTGCTTTAAACACAATGCTAAATAAAGAATTTACAAATGGTGTACATTATAGGGACCCTATGATGTAAAAAACAACATTAGGGATTCTGAAAGAGCTTTCAATTTCACTTATATACAGTAGTGGAAAAAGGGTAAGCAGCACGTTATTTGCATGCCTCTCCGTCACTCACAGTATTTATGCTTTGTTTTTAACCCTACAACTTTCTTTACCTTTATCCAGCCATTCTGATGAGGACAGCTGGAGGTGTAGATCAAGATTGCTATGGGAACCTCTTGCAAGGTTTTGTGAGATGTCAGTGAATTCAAATGCTGGTATCACCACATCACAAACACTAGACATAAGCTACAGAAGTCTAGTGCCAGCTGCATTAATGCAAACAATAAGAGGAATACTTACTTTGAGAAATACTTTCCAAGAGCTCTTATCGTAGCACTGCACGGGATTCCTGAAATAGTCCTGAAGTGACCAGAATTTCCTATACAGATTGTAATCAATGGGAATGGAGCTGGGAAAAAAGAGCAGAAAGTTTTGTGATTCTGCAAATATTACTGCTAAAAGCAGCTAGACAAATTAGTACAAATAATAAAGAAACATTTCATCACACTCATTAGTATATACCTACTATACTCGCAGGAATATTCTGCAAATAGATCACTTGTTTATTTCGACGTTTCGGCCAGATATTTTGGCCTTTATCAACGACAAAGGCCAAAATGTTGAAATAGATCACTCGTTGTTTATGTATAAAATATACCTGCGAGTGTTTTCTCTCCTTCCAGAACTGTATGTATCTATTGTTTGATGGGCACCCAAGATTAAATAGTAATTTACAGCAAGTGCATCTCACCATTCTCTCTATTATATACATAAAAATATGGGTTCATATATGACCATTTTACCTCATGTAGATACATATGCATAAATATTAACCCTTTAGGGACCAGAGTAGTGTGCAACATGTTTACACATATATGTACTCAGCCTGGGGATCCCGAATTGTGGACAGGGACAGCACACATCAGCAGTTCTTCAAATAAACGTTTCTTTTATTCACATGTTAGTTCACATGAGAGCCAAACGTTTTCGTTCCCTCACTGGACCTTCATCAGGGTCCAATGAGGGACCGAAAACGTTTGGCTCTCATGTGAACTAACATGTGAATAAAAGAAACACTTATATGAACTGCTGATGTGTGCTGTCCCTGTCCACAACCCGGGATCCCCAGGCTGAGTACATTACATATACCTATATTTATGGGAGTGCACCATCTATTATATACCAGCAATATTTTTGGTGTGTGCCAGTGCCTTGATATTTATTACATGATATATATATTATATTAAACCTTAGAATACGAGTGGGGTAGCTTATGCATTGTGATGCTCCACTGGCAGTCAGTGTTAAATTTGCAGAAAATGTATAATAAAAAAACATGCATTGTAGGGTGGAGTTATTACAATTTAAACCTTTGCGTGCCAGTGAGGTATCCAAAACAGTGCTTTGCAATGTGCTGGATGGCTCTCTGTCACTCAAAGGGTTAAACTATTGCGTGTTTGTTTGTTTTTACATTAACTGTGCCCTCAAGTGATCACATTTCAGTTAGTTACCGACATACCTTTCTCCATACAATGAGAGTCACTGTGTCACTTCCTAATAGTTTGAACCGTTATAACATTTGGATAAAAACTCCAACACTGTGAACCAACACTTACATACATGGTAGATTTTCATAAATCTAGTACACTTTTTCTTTTTTTAGTTAAAGAATGTATGTTATTATAAGGTTTTTTGTTCTGAGTAAAACAAGTGTACTACCACTGCTGGGAGATTTTTCATTCAAATTATATTACATTGTTTTGTTTTGTATTTTTATTTGCTTTACAATGAACAGTACGTTCTTATTGAAGATCACCGGGTGGATACGTTCCCATCACTTACAATGGAGAACAGTAGTCTTAGACTCAAGCACTCCCACAGAGTTCATTATTTAAAGGAGTAGTAAACTTTTTAATGAAAACCTGTGTGTTGTAATTCATTTCCCGCTTGGTAAAACATAGGTAATCCCAGTGCTAGAAGTTTTTCTTTTAATTTGTTATACTCTCTGGAAACAGAGATCCAGGGATATTACTTCCTGAAAGTTCAGACGGTCAGGAAGTGACTCAGCAGTTAATATTACATTAATCCCTTAGTGACGGCCGCGTGCAGACGCGGCCGTCACTTAATGCCCGTCTAACATTTTTTTTTTTTTTTTTTTTCATTAGAATCCGGAGTCCCCGAACGGCGTGCAGCCGCGCGGGGATCCGAATTTCCTGGACGTACATGTACGTCCTCTGTCACTAAGTGACAGCCACAGAGGACGTACATGTACGTCCATTGTCGCTAAGGGGTTAAATAGAGGATCACTGTCATTGAGTCACCTCTCTTATACAATGTAACAGAATACATACATGAAATCTGGCCAACATTAATATAAAAAAAACAAAAAAAACAAAAAACAAACAAACAAACAAACAAAAACACAACAGTTTAAACTGTAATAACACTAGAAACAAGATTCTACCAGCGGGAAGGGGGTGGGGGTGATGTAGTCAACAGTCCTACTACATATATATTTTTTTCATAACATGGTTTACTGGTCCTTTAAAAAAACAACATTTGGCAGTTTTAAATTATTTTTATAATATTACCTAAACATATCTTAGGGTGACAGAATCACTTTACACGTGGTATTGTATTGCATTCTATGGGACAGATGAGTTACCATCTGTAGTTGCCCATAGAATGTGATAGTATCAGCGTCATCACTTCCCGACAGTTTGAACAATTATGAGATGTTAATAAAACAACTGCCAGCAGTGGAAGTACCTTAGTTTTACTTAACAGAAAAAGCCCTATAACATGTAGGTTTTCATGAACCCCTTAAGGACCAATGCCATGCCAGGACCATCACTGCTGTCCTGTATTTAAGGACCAGTGACGGTCCTGACATGTCATTGAATTCAGGGGTCACCATGTGGCTGCAGCCGCTCGGGGATCCCTGAATCGAATGCATAAAAATGCCCCATGGTCCTTAAATGTGGAGCGGGTGGTCCTCATTTACTATATAATCCATGAGTAATATTGTTGTTAATGATAAACTACACTATAACATAGTCTAATAAAATCAGAGTATCAGTGCATGTATAATTAAAGAAACAGTACTTTTTTATGAAAGAAAAAAAAGAAAAAAAAAAAAAAGTGTGTGTGTGTGTATATATATATATATATATATATATATATTTTATATTGTAGGGCTATTCCTGTTGAGTAACATACGGGTACTCCCACTTGTGAAAGATGCATATTTCCAGAGTTATTACAGTTTACACCAGTGTTTTGTGTTTTTTTTTTTACATTTAAAGTACCCTCAAGTGATCAAATTCTAATTAGTTATTCTGTTATATTCTGTTTAAGAAATTCAATGACAGACAGTTCTACGTAGATTGTAATATAATCTGCTGAATCATATTGTCAGCTAGGACTGCACAGTAAATTCACTTCCTGAATATTTGAACAGCTTTAACTTTTGAATAAAACAATTGACACAGTGGGAGTAGCCTTGTTTTACTCAACAGGAAAAGCTCTATAACATAGGTTTTCATTAAAAAAAAAAAAGTTTATACTGTTACTTTAAGCAACAATCCTTTTTTTTTTTCCCATTGCGATCAAATAAAGTAGGGAAACACTATGCTTTCTCAGTTCTGTGTTATAAGAAAACCTCTAATGAAAGTCAATGCTCAGGAACAGGCTGATCTAATAGGTACTGGAACAATTCTTGAGCAAACCAACTGCAACAGAAAACATTCCCACTTCTAGAAATTGGGCTTTTAACCCATTGGATGCCTTATATTTAAAAGAACTGGAGTACTTCTGGAACAAAACAACTGCACCATAAGGGAACAAATAAAAATTCCAATTGACTTAAACGGTGTTTTTAACCCTTTGCGTGCTAGCTCTCATACACATCAAAAGGAAATGTGTTAG
The DNA here is from genome assembly GCA_037306005.1 of Rhinophrynus dorsalis. NCBI lineage: Eukaryota > Metazoa > Chordata > Amphibia > Anura > Rhinophrynidae > Rhinophrynus > Rhinophrynus dorsalis. Next base: position 146,159,784 of record CM074723.1, read on the forward strand.
AGACCTCTAGTAATCCAGGTGTTAAAAGTACCATTAATTCAAATGGAATTGAAGAATATTCATTTGTGCACTATGGTGCAGCTGGTTTGTCCCAGAATTGTTGCATAGTTCCCATGGACTTTTCATTTAGATTTAACCCTTTAAGAACCAGAAGTGTTCACAATGTATTGCACACCCCTCTGGTCCTTAAAGGGTTAAAACTAAGGGCTTTATTTTATAAATGCACACTATTTCGGAGCAATGATTTTGTTTAAAATGGCCCAAAACAGTACATTGCATCCCCATCTGGATGTCATGGGGTTAAAGTACACAGACTGACCAGAGAAGACCTCTTCTACACACTCTTGTCCAGATCACAACGTTTAGCCGACACTAAAAGTTGAAGTTCCTGTAGTGATTTTGATGGGAATGGTCAGGGGGAAATCCCCCCCATGACTTCTGTCAAAATCCCCATCCCCAGTTATGAGATAGGAGGCATTAGGAAGGCATTTGCATAACTCCTCAATACCACCACTCTTGGCATGGCTGCCATCAATGCTCGAACACCCTAAACTTTTATTTCTCTGGAAAAAAATCAACTGAATTATAAATATTAAGAGCGCAACACGAGGCAAAACAGAAGCAAAATACTTTCATAAAACATTATGACAGAAGAAAAAAAAAATTGGAAGACTTACGAACTAGTAGGAGCATCATCATCTCCCATTTCACCTTCCTCAATCTCCATTCCATCATCTCGCTCCTCCACCTGCTACAAAACCAAAAAGTTACAACCTTTACAAATAGGGGAAAAAAGTGAAGGAATTGAACGGTAAATCATCTGCACCATAGGAAATAAGAAAAAAATGCCCTTAATTTATATGGATATAAACAGAATACTGGGATTATATATATATATATATATATATATATATATATATATATATATATATATATATATATATTTTGCAGGGAACCCACACTGCTGAGAAATGTTTTATTCAAGAGTTATAGCAGTGAAAACTTGAATTTTTGAGTGCCTTACCTTCCTGGCCTGACATTTTACAGCATTCTCTGGAGGTGGCCAATTGACCAGAACCATCAATAAACTGCTATAGCAAAAATCCCACCACAATATTGCAGGTCATGGCAATATTGCACCAGAAAATTTTGATCTGAGCCACTATATCTTTGGAATAAAACATATTTTAGCACTTGGATTACCATTGTTTTACAGATAATAAGTTTTACTATACCTTTAAAAGCAGGTTTCATCAAAAATATAAAAGAGAAATGTAATGCATTTGGCATGTGTCTAAATCAATGGCAGTTGTTTGTTCCATAAGGTGCATTTGGTTTACCTCATAATTGCATCACTTTTTTCTTAGTACATCAGTCCTGCCTTCATAAAGACATACACTGGTAGTCACAGACCCACCCATACACTGCATAACATCCCAGCATTGTAACCACCTTCCCACTGGTAGCCACAGACCCATGTATACCTTGTTTAACACCCAACATTTCCACAGGTAGTCAAAGAATCACATTTACACTGACAATTCAGCCTTGTTTCTCTATCCCACTGGTAGTCAAATAATCAGACATATAGTGTATGACTCCCCAGCCTTGTTCCACTGTCCCACTGGTAGCCACTTAACCACACATACACTGCCCGACTCCCCAGCCTTGTACTACTGTCCTACTAACAGTCACGAAGTAACTCATACATGGTTGGTGGGAGACGGCATACCTAGGCTGGTGGTGAGAGTGTCAAAATTATGTGATTTGTGTCATGGCTTTATCAGACTGGGAAGGCAGGGTTTGGCAAAAAAAAAAATAAAAATAAATAAATAAATAAATAATTTTAAAAAAACGTAATAGGTTGAATGGGGAAGAGAGTGGGCAGGGTTACCAGTGAAGCAAGCTCTAACCCTTGCCCAGTCTGTGAAAATCACGTCTTCATCTATGGGAGACTCAATATGGACCAGGTGCGCATAACTGTCTTACTGCACCCATGGAAGTGTATGTGCATGGGCAGTGGAATTTTTGCCACATGACCCTCTTCTTTTACACACATTTTATATTATATATATATATATATATATATATATATATATATATATCACTATAAAATACCCAACAATTTAGGAACCAGAAGCACTTTTTAGGTTCGGGGCTCCCAGGCTTCTGTTTTAACTTCTAAGGACCAGAGAGGTGAGTTGTGTTGCACTCCTCAGGTCCTTTAATGGTTAAATAGGGATTTGAACCCCATGAATGCTATGAAGGTCTCCAAAGTATTGCTTTGCAATGCTTTGAAAACATATTTATCATTCATGACGTTAAATAACCCAAGTAAAGCAATAGGAATCTGAGGAATTTTGGTTTCCTATGAAAAATGCCCCAGACTTACCCAGTTTTTGCATTTGTGGCCTTGGGCCTTAGTATATTAAGCACCCAGTTTATGCGCACAGGATGTGGTAGAATGTGCATTTGCATGTACATCTTCCTCTGGATTTCACCATTATAACAGGATTCAGTGTAGCAAAACACTCACAAGAGTGGTATAAAGGTGATACATTTTAAAAACGCATATCTCAGTGGGACATTTAAAAGGATGCGACAGAAAGTATGAAAGAGACAACATCTTACCTTCTGTCCCAGAGTGCTCTCCTGCTCATTGACATTAAACACAGTGACATTCTCCAGATTAAATTGACTCTGAAGATTCAAGCCTATCATAAAAAAGAAAGAGATTAGGCCTCGATCCTATTACTCCGACACAAAAAAAAACAACACACAACTGGCGGCATTTCTTCAAGCACAGTAAGCAGTGCAATTATCTATGCTAAGAAGAAATACCGGCTAAAATAAAACCACCTTGAGTGCTAATCTTGATACTGTTTGAGCCACCTGCATTTAATTCCTCCTGCACTCAAAGGGTTAAGTCAGGCATATCTATAGGGCATTTTTCTTCCTCCTAAACAAAAAAGTCTTGCATTGATATTTGTTTCTATTTAAACTACAGATGGAAAGAAGACAGAAGATTACAGAAACAAAAAGAGAAGATTAACGAAGAAGACAAACAGTGGATGACAGTAAATGATACACAGACCTAGGTGTTAGGGGTAATATTGTTGCACTTTACTGTCAGGGGTAGTATAGGGTTAGTGTTTGGGAGGGTGACTGTGTGCTTAAGCTGATGGTCAGTGCTTGACAGTGTGTCAGGCACCTGTTTGGCTCTTTTCTCTGATGTTCCCATTATTCAAACTATTTGGAGTGCATTTTAGGAACTTAACACACAAAATGGACATTTGGCCACAAGTGAGTTTCTGTGCCCGAGTCTGTTGTGCTTTCAGTTGGTAGGACAATTGGATACCAACTCAGACTTTTATTTTTGTAGGCCAATAGCCAATTTTGCCCAAGCAAATGTTTTAGAGGAAATAATTGAATTGAGGCCTAAACGTGTTAACAATAAAATGAGCTTACACTTGCTGAAAGAAATGAAAATTAAATCATTTTATAAGCTAATGAGCACATTTCCATCTGCAGTTGCTCCGCAGTGTTAGTTTCAATCTTACCAGACTTTTCGGAGAGAGGGAACAATCTTGCAAGGAACAATTGAATTCTCCCACAGAAAACAGTGTTTTGTGATTTGGAAAGTCTTCTTAAAAGATCTGGAAACAAGGAAAAAAAAGCAAAAACTAAGTCCACGGATTTAAAAAGATACATCTTAATATATTAAAAACAACACTGACAGCTTGATATGATGGCAGTCTCTAAATTTTAAAACTATTCCAATTACAAATCCCAAATATAATAATCAAAAATGCACAATATATGATAAAAAGTCAATGAAAGCAAGGTTTGAGTACATAAGATTTGTACATAAGAAATGAACACACAACCTTTACCTTCCTGGAGTGATGGGCAAAATGCTACACTCTCTTCCGACATGAGATCCCTCAAGTAACAGAGAGGTGAAAACAAAATTGCAAATATCATTTTCATCTCTTTAGCCCCCTGAGGACAGGGCTCATCAAGTGTTTGAAAAGCTAAAATACAATGTTTGACCCCACACTGAGATTAGATTTCTTCTCTAGCAAAAAAAAGTCAACAAAAAAGACCCTAATATAAGGGACTTAACCAATCAGCAGATTTCTACTCCCACCTTGATAAAGCATTAAGTCTAAGTAGCAGTGTCTCCTATAACAAAAATGAGATGTGTGCTGTAGCATGTTATGGAAAGAAAATAAATCAGATTTGTGTATTTCAATATTTTTTTTATGTGATACTAGAAACAATTTAGGAAGCTTGTTATGTTGTTATACTAACAGTGGAGAGTCCTTGCTCTCAATCCCTGCTCCTCTGGTGGCCAGCTGCTGTAATCCCACCCAGCAAACTTGAATCATGCGACTCCATTACAATTCCTTCAGAGATTTGCTTTTTGGATATCGGTGGGAAATTTAGAGGAACAGAGAGGCAAAAGAAAGAGGACTACAGCTCATATGATCAGACCCTGTGATGACCAGGCCCAGCGAAAAAAAAAAAACAAAAAAAAAAAAACCACAACATTTTAACGATGTGGAGTCATTCATTAGTAAAAGTTGTTGTTTTTTTGTTTTTCTAGTAGAAGGCACTGACCCTTGGCAAAAAAAAACAAAAAAACAAAACAATATTTGTAAGCTTACAGACAGAAGACAAAATCAAGAGGAGAATATTATTTTTCAGGGTCACTTAATGACAGAGCAAAACCACAACAATTCTTAACACTGTGAGTTTATTTTAAATTAGATAAGGGAACTCACCATTACACATTCTTAGCAAGTAGTTTTTCCCTGCTGAATAAAAAGTATTCTGAGAAAACAAAAGACACTTTATTAAAAACAAATTAATTTACTGGTTTCTGTAAGGGTGGTGGGGAGCATTTGTTTCCAAATAACTTAACTAATCAATATCGTAACCCTCTCAGTGCCAGAGGGTTTTTATTGCAAAGCAATGCACTGCGTACCTCTTTGTCACTGAAGGGTTAAACTTTTGGATGCAAGATAGGTTGCCAACAATACACTGGACACTTCTAGAAACTAAAGAGTTTACAAGAGCATTAAATATAAATGGCAATGGATCAAGGCTCTGTACATTTTAAAGGGATAGTAATGTTTCATAATAAAAGCAGCTCTAATTAATCATCATAGTATTTGGACTTTGGAGAGTGTTATTTCAATTCTGTCAGAGTTGTAGTTCCAGAGTAATTCAATGACAAAGTATCCCCCTCCCGCTCCTTTTACTGATGTCACACTGTTCAGCCAGATCAGAAGGGAGGTGCCCAGTCAGAGTGCAGAGAGGGACAATCTTCAATTAAGATAAGGGAAAAACCAGAAAAGCTTGTCAAGGGGGGCAGGGATTTCATTGTTTTCATAGGAATAAGAGTGTCACCTTCTGTTATCTGTCTGGTCTATAGACTGCATTCAACATCTGAGAAGAGATGGCTTACACTAGGTAAAAGGGGCGGGAGGGGGAAACTTTGCTTGTGAATATCTCATAAACCATAAAGGTTTGACAGATAAGACTTATATCATTCTTTGTGTTTTTTTAATGATTACAAAATAAAATAAAGTTAAAATGAAGTATTACTATCCCTTTAAGCTATTACTTTCCTAGCCAGTCATCAATGTTTAATTATATATACATACAAATAGCTTTGTCACTGTAATCTGCATCAATATGCTACTGGATTCCCATGACATGAAATGAGAATGTGATACTTTATGTATGCTAAGAATACAATAAAACAACACACAGCAATGCAAATTAGTAAAATGAGGGAATTCCAGCAGATAGTAACTATATGCTGACGGCACATAAGATTGTTGGAAGAAGAGGGCAATGTGGTACAACATGCACTGGTCTCTCAATAAAACATAGAATGTAACTTACAGATTTCCAAGTGCCAACATTTTTCTCAACAAATGTAAATATTCGATCACAGTGGTCCAAAGGCAGACAGTCGAGAACATCTCCCAGAAGTACAAAAGGAGTGGTGGCTGTGCAAATACCTTAAAAATATTTAGCATGTTACTTACAGTTCAATCACACAGCCTTCTATTTTCAAACAATGAAGAATATGTATAAAAGAAACTTTAGTGCAATTCAAGGTATAATAACAGCACTGCATCTACAGAATAAAATGCTAATTCAATAAAAATTGATTTTTTTTTTTTTTTCAGGCTTGATCACAATCCCATACACCTTCGGGATGCAGCTTAGGACAGTAAAAGGCAGTTAATGTGCCCAACTTTAAATCTGTCAATATACTGATCATGAATCAAATTCAGTAGTTAAAAGTCTTGTTTAAATATAACAAGTTAACCAGCGATGAGGAGGAATTTTCTTACTCTTCAGTGAGGCAGAGAGTCTGCCATGTGCTACATGAAAATTTAAGAAATTACAATATGCAATAAATATATGAAAAAATATATGCAGTTACTCTATTACAAATGCATGATTTTTCATATAAGAGCAACTTTTGCCCACTTAGAGATGTCTGCACATTGAGTGTAAATATTACCATCATTCTTAAATGAATGCTTACCTTCTGTAACTCCATTTATGGCTAGTGAGATAATAGCAAGACAATTGGTACAGGACACCTGATTAATCTGTAGATATGTAAAAAGATTCAAAGGTTAAAATAAAAATCCTACTTGAATTCATAAAAAGTAATAGTGTGTTCAATTACAAAATGATAAAAATCACTGCATCTGAGATGTCACTAGCATTCTAGGAGCTAACCCTTCAAATGCCATAGGGGTATGCAATGCATTGCATACCACTCTGGTATTCAAAGGGTTAAAACCCAGATTTAAAAACAAGTGGGAATGTTTGTCTTATCTAATGGGTTTGTTTTGCTCCAGAATTGCTACTCCTGTTTTCTATACAAGGTCTACACAGTAATCTTATTCACAATATAAAAATTGGTTTGTAGGAAATAATGGATGGCATGGAAATAAAAAAATAAAATGAATTCATTTAAACAAATAACTTACAATTTCTTCCTCTAAAACAGCTCTGAAGACTTGGTCAAGGGTCAACTTTTTTTCATTGTCACTACAAAATAAAAGGGTAAAATATATTAGACTAAGAAATATTTAATAAGCTGAAATGGTGTCATGCAATTTATGTGTGCTATACCTTCCAGGCAGCTGGCTAAATACATTCAGCAAGTATTTGACATTCTTATTGATCACCGCTTCCCTGGTAGCGTTCTGCGGAGAAAACAAGCAGTTAAAACTCAAAACAAACAACAAATTGATCATAAACTGGGCTGGAAGAAATTTCAGTGATGTACACCAGCAAGATAAAAAAGTCACTAGTAAGGAGATGAAAAGTTACAAGTCCATCAATGATAAAGAAACTGAAAACGACATTATCTGGTACTAATCTGCTGGATATATTTATTTTTAATCACAGGCTAGTGGAAAATTCCAGCCCTGATCATAAACATATGAAAATGATTGCCAAACACTAATAATACATCTAAACTATGAAACATATTAGTATAATCAAACAGATGGAGTAAACATTTTACCCTTTGCGTTCCAGAAGTGGGTCCAACACATCACTAAGTAATATGCTGGACAACCCTCTGTCAAAGAAAGGGTTAAACAGAAAGGATTACTACAGAACTTACCACCACAAACATTGTGAAGAGAGCCTTATTTATTAATTTATTTTACAGATGCTAGCATTAAGTACAGGGATTTTTAATGCATATACAACTAATACATTTTTAGATATGAGTGTTTCTTTAAAGTACTTTACAATAATAAAAGCTTCAGCTGTTACAGACAAATGTTATGCCTACCAAATACTTTACAATTAGAAGTCGCTTTATCACCAACAAAAAAAATATAAATAAAAGGCAATCCTATTTAAATATACATTTGTATACAAACAACTGTCTATATACTAGTTTATATAACAATTGGACATATTTTAGAGAACAAGCTATCATAGTTGCATTACAGTCTTATATAGGCCACTTACATGTGTGACACCAACTCAGAAGTGGTGATCTGGTTTGGTCTCCCATGCTGAAAGGCAAGCAATTAGACATCTGTGCCTTTCACACGGGCCCCTATGGCCTTGCGTGAAAGCACCAAAATTCCAAAAAGCCTCATCTTTACTGTAATCATGCAAGAAAGCACTAAAGATGCAACATGGCAGATCTGCATGGGGGGGGGGGTGGACCCTCACACAGGAAATATTGAAGGTTTAAATTTTCTGTTGCCCTTTTGAAAGATTCTTTAAAGTGGAAATGGCCCATTGTGACAAAGAGGTGACTATGAAATAGCTTTCAGTGGCAGTTATATTTTATTGGCATTTTATATTATAAATGACAGTTTATGAGCTATTTAGCTTTATGTATGCCAGTTCATGCAATTTAGCTATTACTTCCTGGAAGAGAATGGCAGCTGGTATTGGGAGCAGTGCCTGCCATATTTCCACTTACTGCTAAATAAATAAAAAACAATTGCTTTAAATATAAAAACAAAACAAAAACCACACCAAAATAAATACAGACACGTTTGAAAGCTCTGTTAAAACTGTCTATTAGTTACAAAGTGACTTTTGAAATTTAAGAAACTAGCTGGGGAAGTAAATGCACTTTTATTTAATTCCCAGCATTACAAATGTAAAACCATCAGGTTCTTATCATCTGCTTCACAAAAACAGCAGCTATAGCTATGAACCTGTTCCCCCCTTACCCCAAGTTCCTCACAGACACAGACTATTAACTGATGCTTTCCATTTCGGTATGGTCACACAGTCAACTATATTGCAGTAACAAATTTGCCACAGGCTGTCACTCATAATTTGCCTAGGCATTAATGGGGTTAATTAAATGGACAACTGTCTTAATAACTGTATTTTACATGCTGCAGCTTTATTGTACCTGGCAAAGTTTGCATGGAGTTGCAATTAAGGTAGGCAGGGGACTTGCAGCGTGAAGAGTCTACACCATGACCATCTGTGAATGATGGGAGTTGTAGTTCCCAAAAGCTGAAGGTCCGACTAACCATGGTCTACATAATCTCTCTACATTTAAAAGTAGATTAAAATGTGTCTCTTAAATGTACTGTTATTTTGTATCTAAACAGACTCAGATGGCATTTTACAGATGTTATTGTTCACAAAAAAGCAAACCAACACAAAAGCAGTGGTACATGCTGCCGCTTTATAGATCACATCAATCAACACATGGAGAGTGACACATTGCCTACGTCTGATCGTGATCTCTATATACTATAAAAGGGAAAATTAATTATATACATAGACATATTCATTCATATGAAAATGTATAAACATCTGAATGTGCGCACCTATGCGAAGCACATGTTTATTTGTTTACAATACAGCTCATACAGACATACGTACTCGGAAACATAATTTAATGGAAAATAATGCTGTATATAGCTTACCGTTAATCTCGTTCTTGCTTCCGGTAAACTGAACAACGGCGGCGACATGTTTCCTCTCCTCAGAAACCCCACGTCGCACTATGATGACGCATGAACACAAGCACTGACCCCACACAGTCCTAACCACTAGAGGGTGAATGGAGTCTTAGTTAGTGACGCCAAAACAGGAGATGCAGGGCAGTTTTCTTCTCCTCTTAGGCTGTTTCTTGCTAATTCATTGTCACAATAATAAAGTCACTATAGTGAAGTTTTTATTTAAACCTATAGAAAGATACTTGTCTGCATATCTATATATACAGATACACGACAACGTGTATGTCTTAGAGCTCTGACGCCATTTTCTCGTAGTTCAGCAGAGGATCCAATTTTAGCGTAGGAATAAACGGGCAATTTTCCCTCAAGTCGTTTCGAAAATGATTTAAAAGCACAGCCCTTGTCATCTGAATAGGAGACGTGTCCTGTTAGCGTAGGACTGTGGTTCTCAACCTATGCCATCAGCATACCTGGGAACTTCCAGTTGAGGGCTACCCGGAGGGTAGTCCTCTGTTCACCAGGGGGTGACAAAAATGACGCTAATCGCGTCAAAAAGGGGCGGGGCTTGCAGCGAGTGAGGGGGGGGGCTTAGCCCTTTGAGTGCCAGAGTGGTACGGAATGCATTGCAAAGCAATGCATTCCGTACCACTCTGGCACTCAGAGGGTTAAAGGTGTCACACAGAAGGCTGGGGACTGAGGATCAGCGGGAGAAAAAGCGGATGTGGCAGAGTTTCAATAGAAACTCTCCACATCCGGAGGAATCTGCCTCTGCCCCGGAGACCCGGTAAAGCTCTGTCAGAACCGGAGTCTCCGGGGCAAATCCGGAGAGTTCCCAGGTATGGCCATCAGTAGCTACAAATAGGCCTCTGATCAACACACTTGTGTTCTAGCAGGGAAATTTATGTCCTGGCCTGTTAGTGGCCACTGAGGGCACGGGTTGAGAACCTCTGGACGTCTGCTCTGTACTATGTGGTTATTAGCGATGTCTGTGCTGTTGCTTGTGAGAACCCATGACCTTAACAGGTTAATGGATTTGAAGCAAAGCATACTTTTTACTGTTGGCTGTACCAGATTTTCAGGGTCAGTTGCAGGTCCTGGTTGGTTTTCTGTCCCTGGATCCTGTTTTGCTTGTCTGTTGTCTTGTAACATCTAAGTTCAACCTCATATTCTCTGTGCGTGTTCAAATGATTTTATTTAAGGCCTAGATTTAAAAGACCCCGTTAGGTAAAAAAAAAAAAAACAGGTCTGCAGTTCTTGAAGCATGGTAAGCAATGCAAATACCTTTACTATGAAGAAATGCCTGCAGAAAAATATGGACCTCAGCCACTAAAGTTAGCAGCCATTACAGCCCATTGAAACATACTAGGAAATGTAATTTTCAATTCAGTTGAATGCGTTAGGCGGTAAAATGGGGACCCACTTTAACGTGGGAAAATCTGCACCCGGTTTTTTGGGCGCAGAGTCCCTTAATGCAGCTTTAAACTGCTGACGCATCAATTGAATGTTAAAAAAAAAAAACAACAAGTCCCCAGTGGATGCATTGATATGGGGCCCTAAGAACCACATCAATACATCCAAAGCACTCCAAAAATATGTCCATTGTTAGTAGAATTAATCCTATGAGTGCCAGTGGGGTATAAATACCTCGCTGGCACTCACAGGGTTAATCTGACTAAGTTACAAAACAACCTGACAATAAACACCATTAATCCTGATGTCCAGTGGAGTCTTCAGCACCCTGGTCAGCTACTGTCCATGTTCTTCTATCTTCCTTCTCTCTTCCTCTTTTTCACCTTCTTTCTTCTGTTCAGTCTCCTTCACATACCTGTAAAATAAAGAGAAATATTAATAAAGTGCTATAAAAAGAAAACACACATACTGTATGTGCATAGTTTAATGCCTTGAGTGCCAGAGTGGTATGCAACACATTGCAGAGCAATCCATTTCAAACTCCTCTGGCACTCACAGGGTTAATCAATGCACAGATGTGCAAGTGAATATTGCATAAGATGCAAAAAGTTCAAAACATATGTTCCCATTTCTCCTCTCTTAAGTATTCTGTGATGTCTAATCAAAAATTATTCTGTGGGCAAAAACTTAATGATTAAAAATGTGTCCCCTTTTTAGTTCTCGCCACTTGGGGATTGGAGGAACCTGCTTGAAGCTGATTGGCTTGTTAAGCACACATCCCAGCCAATAGCTATGAGTGATTTTGAACAGAGACTGCCCATATTTAAAGGCAGTCTCTGTTCAAAATTCCCTCACATTGGAACAGACATTGGCCCATCAGGTACTAAAAGGGGGGTCTGCTCACTCTTCCTTTCTCCGCCATCACAAACAGAGGTAGAGAACTAAATTGGGGATATATTTTTAATTATCAAGTTTTCTCCCACAGAATAATTTTCAATTAGAAATCACAGAATACTTAAGAGAACTAAAAAGGGATGTATGTTTAATTATCAAGTTTTCGTCCACAGAATATTTTCGATTAAAAATCACAGAATACTTAAAGTGATCGTAATGTCTATTTGAAATTATTTGCCCGAGTCTTCTGTATAGTAAAAGGAACATATTGTGCTATGTCTAAGTGCTTACTTCTTTGTAGTTCAAAAGTTATCAAACACTGAAGATCCACTGCCCACCCCTTCTCCCCACATTACTCTGACGCTTCAGTCTGGTTGGGATGGCTGCAGCGAGGGACAAACTTCAGTAAGCATTTCCTTTATACTTACTTATTGAAGTTTGTCCCTCGCTGTAGCTGTTGAGTTGAATGACCCAATCTCAGATTCCGTGGGAGGCGGCCAAATAGGGGTGGGTGGTGGATCTTCAGTGCTTGATACTTTTTGAACTACAAAGAAGTAAGTGCTTAGACATAGCGCAATATGTTCCTTTTACTATACAGAAGACGGGCAAATATTTTTCATAGACATTACTATCACTTTAAAAATGGGGACATATGTTGTGAACTTTTGGCATCTTGTACAATATTCATTCACGCATCTCTGTATTGTTTAAAAGGAGAGAAGAGCTCAAACATCTGAGAGCGATCACCTGACATAGAAATCGTATTGCTCTAATAAAATTCACTTACAAGATACTTTCTTGCTTCAATGTAATGTATAACATTGATATCCCAATCAAAGTGATCCCCTTGTGTATCACAATCCGATAATGTGTCCTCTTAAGATCCACTGGGCTTACTTATTTCTCCGGTCTGAAGATGACAGGTCTCCTCAGGGTATAAGATAGAGACACTCTCTAAGGGTAACTTGTATGGTAATAATGCCCAGAGAACCCCAGTATGAGTTCTACTCGCCGGATCATTTGGAATGCAAGCTGGGCACTGGTATCTGATTATTTTTGCTGCATCTAGTTTTAATACATCTAAAGTTGCCTGTAGGTAATGTTGATTCGAATAACCCCTTATAGATTTTGCTTTTCTTTTGGCAAAGGTGATCTACAGAAAAGCGAAATCTATACTGGGTTATGTAACCCCTAGCAGACCAAAAACCTTAGAGGAACAAACCAAGAAGAAAAATGGTATATTCTGATCATCGTTATCTACAGGCAACTTCAAATGTCTTAAAACTAGATGCAGCAATTGCCCATACCTTCAAAACAAAAATAATTGTTTTCAAAGTTACAGTAACAAAGATACATTTCAGATTAAAAGTCTGATAACTTGCGATACCAACTTTGTTATCGATGTAATCTCATGTGGGCGCCGCATGCAGTATGTTGGCCGCACCACCCGATCACTAAAAGAACGGTCAAGGAAACATAGATATTTGATACAAAAGAAATCTGCAGAACAGGGATCCCTAAAAAGATTTAATATAGGAGAAATGGCACGTATTCTGGTATTAAGTAACAATCGTTATGCTAAACTGTGTCTTCAAGAAGCATTCTGGATCTTCCAATTGGAAACTCTAACATCTAAAGGTTTAAATGAAGACCTGGAAGTCAGTAATTTCCTATAATGAATTTTCTAGGATCCTTTGTTGTACACATTTCCATTTTTTATATCCTCCTCTCTTTTTTCTTTATGTTGACAACAATCACATGATATGAGGTTTGGTTATTTGCTTATAACAATACCAACTGAATGTGAGATGTTATATATTTTATTCATAATTAACAATCGGTTATTAATTAACCTCACCTCTTTTTTAGGTTGTTTATTTAATATTTTAAGGTTATTAACGTTTTGTAATGTATATGTGTTTATATTTGTTTTACACAAAACACCAATAGATATCTGAACATAAATATATTTCTTATGATTTTTTTTAAAATACTGTCTTAAATAGTAAGCAGAATTTTTATAGAGTATGCTTTTTGTAAATATTGGTTACAAATTAGACATATTGGCAAATTATGTTGCTAATAGAGAACAACAGTGTTAAAGATGGAGGGCTGGGATTTTCCTAATTCCGGAGATGCACTTCACCGCTGTAGTGAGGCATGGATAGCATTCTGAGCCGCTAGCGGCTCAGGCCTCGATGTGAAAAAACGCGGATGGATCAATCCATCTGTTGCCCTGTTATAGTCTATTTCAAGTCTTTAGATGTGTTTTAAGAGTCTTATGATGTTATCCACTGATGAAGCATGTAATACACGTGTAAAATGTGTTGGGAAACTTATTAAAGTATTTGTATAATAAATATTTATATTCTCATCACCTGGGACTTGTTCTTACTTTCCCATTGCCTTGTGTATCTGATACCAGTGCCCGGCTTGCATTCTCAACGATCCAGTGAGTGGTACTCATACGGGACTTCTCCGGGCATTAATACCATACAGGTTACCCTTAGAAAGTATCTGTTTCTTAAACCCTGAGGTGACCTGTCATCTTCGGAGAAATAAGTAAGCCCAGTGGATCTAAAAAGGACACATTATCGGACTGTGACACAAGAGAGGATCACTTTGATTGGGATATCGATTTTATACATTACATTGAAGCAAGAATGTATCTTGTAAGTGCTTTATATTAGAGCAATACGCTTTCTGTATGAGGTAGTCTTTCTCAGATGTTTGCACTCTTCTCTCCCTTTTTGATTTGTTTGTATTAGAACATGGAGGCGATCGCTGTTAACACTGCTGAAGAAGGTGCACACCTGAGGACCATATGCAATCTTCCTAAAAAACTTTTAAAGTTTGGGATTCTATTCATATTATGATATAGTCTTTAGTCAGATACCTTGGACTGGAGCTCAGTGCACCTTTTTTCCACTGCATTATTTAACCCTATGAGTGCCAGAGATGTACACAACGCATTGCTCTGCATTGTGTTGCATACTCCTCTGGCACTCAAGGGGTTAAACTATACACATACACTACCAGTCAAAAGTTTTAGAACACCCCCATTTTTCCAGTTTTTATTGAAATTTATTCAGTTCAAGTCCAGCGAATAACCTGAAATGGTACAAAGGTAAGCGTTAAACTGCCAGAGGTGGAAAAAAAAGATTAGGTTAACAAAAACTGAAAAATAATGTACACTTCAGAGTTATACAAAAAGGTATTTTCAGGGAAGAAGTAATGGGTTAACAACTCACAGTTGTTCTACACCAGTGTAAGTAAATTAATCCTTGAAAGTTCATGCTAATAATGCCTACAGGTGTCCCAACTTATGTTGATTACTTACAAGTCCTCTGTCCGTATAAAAGCAGTGTTGGAACAGACCGTGTTACTACAACTACATCCTCTTAAACAATATTTGGACAGTATTGTACTTCATGAAATAGTATATTGCTCTCAAAATGGCAAAAAAAGGCAATTAACAAAGGAAGACAGACAGACCATTATAACCCTTAAAATTGTAGGTATTTCCTTTAGAGAAATTGCAAAGAAAGCCAAAGTGTCAATGAGTACAGCTTCCTACACCATCAAAAGGCACTTGGAAACCGTAGGAAACTCTGAGAGAAAGAGGTCTGGAAGACTCAAAGCCACAACAGAATTAAATGATAAGTTTCTGAGAGTCAACAGCTTGTGTGACAGGTGGCTCACAGCACAACAGCTTCACACCGTGCTGTGCATAGTAGACGCAGCAAGGTGAAGATTCTCCTAGTTTTTGTAGCCTACATGGTGCATTCATCCCTGTTTACGTGGGCTCCGATTACCCCTCCCCATGGGACAGACCTTTTCAGGACCTGGGGTCAATATGGTGATGGCTCTCAGGAACTTACTAGCCACTTCCCTTTTCTCTTTGCATTATTAGGAGCCTGAAGAACAAAGATGAATCTGCAGTATCAGAGTGCACAGGTCCTGTGAGTTTGTCCTATCTGTCTGTTTTCCAGCCATAGTCCGAGGTCTGTAGTTTTCTGGCCTTTCCTTGCACTCTGGCCCTTTAATTCTTCAGTTATTTTTCATTACTTTCCCCTTGTCCCACAGATGGGTCAGAGGTACTCTTACGTTTTGGACCATATTTATATATTTTGGGGTGAGGCACCATCTTGGTAGAGGAGCTTCTGCTACTTGTTGGCTGCCTTCTACAGTACCAGATGGGGTTTGGGACTGAGAAAAGGGGATGAAGGAGGCACTGCTCCATTTTGCTGTATGAGGGATTTTTTTTTAATTATTTCATGAGGCATGCTTTTTTCTGGGCTTCAGCAAATGGAAGGGGAGGGCCCAATGCTCCTCTTCCTTTCTAGTATGAGGTTCTCCCAGGAAACAAGCAGACTCTGCTTCTATGTTTGTCAGCTTCCCTCCTTTCACCATCTCTTGCCCCCACAACAGGCAGATAAGTGTTTTATTCTTATAAGCTTTTCCTTTTTTTCTGACTTTGGGGGCCACCCCTCCACGTATGACCACAAAAGACATGGGGAAGGCTAAGATCACCAGATCTTTATGGGTTTCTCCAGTGGCTCTTTGTTCCACATTTCAAGTTAGCCTCCCCAGGGAACTTACTGGTATATTATCCATTTTTTGTTCTGTGGCCTCTCCACAGCCAACACCAGGCCTCCTTTCTTCTTAACAGAAGCCTGCTTGGGTTAAAGCCATTATAGCCACCATGGCTAATATTTCTTCATCTATCAAGGGGTTCTTCAGTCTTGGAACCAGGAACACCCTGCCCCTCCCAAAATAAGTGTTTTTTAGGGAAGGGAATTTTTCCCAGCTGAGTAAGATGTTGATGATTCTTCCCTTACTTCTTGGAATTAATTCAAGGAAGACCTGGGTCCTCCATGGAGGGCCTTATTTGGGTAGTGTTGGAGGCTCTTAAAGTCCCTGAGACCTCTGATTCAGGTCCTTCATCACAGCACATTTTTAAATGAGCAAATGGAATAGAGTCCTTTTCCCTTCTTATCTTTCACTTGATAGGACATTATTTATCCCCAGATACTTTTCTCTTTTATACCATTTTCTCCTGCTGCTCTACAGAAATGGGCTACCTCTCTGAGTCTGACCCTCCTATTTCTCACCTTTCCAAGCACATGGCTTTACCAGTTGCAGATGCAGCAGGTTTCAATGATCAGGGGCTTTCTTACACCCAGCATTTATTATAGCATGAGTGACTAGATTCATGGTTATTTGAGGCGAACAGTTGTTGGAAGTGGTACATTCAGATGCTCAAAAAGAAATATTGTCCACCTCTAAGATTCTTTAGGCAAATGCACATCTTAGAGAAGCGGTCTTAGACACTGTGCAAATCACTGGAAAATCATTGGAGCTGTCAGTCTCATCTTGTACCCTTTGATTTAAGATTTGGTCTGCTGATCAGTCTTCTAAAAATCCCTTATTTCTCTTCTGTTTGTGGGCAAGTGCTTCTTGGAGAAGATTATTTAGCAATATCAGTGAATAGCATCCACCTTTTTATTCAGAGATTTCATAGTTCTGCCCCCCCTCCCAGCAATGCAGTTAGGCTCCCCAAGGCTCCTAACACCTCTAAAAACCAGGCACATCCACCCTTGAAGCTTAAGCAAACTTGGGCAAGTAAGAAACCTACCCAAAAGCTCCCCACTGACAAGTCTGCCTCTGCATAACTCTTGGAGGTCCAGTCTGGCTCAAGTAATTGGAGGATGTCTGCATCTCTTTCATGATCCTTGGGTTGTAAGAGTGATTTCAGAGGGCTATCATGTTTCATGATGGAGTCTTTACACTCTGTAATTGCTGCTATGTGCCCTGGGGAGCTTATTGCTTCTCTGGACATAAGAGATTCCTAACTGCATATTCCTGTTCATGCAAATCACTAGTGTTTCCTTCAATTCGCCTTTAAGGTCTGTAATTTTCAATTTCCTGCCCTTCATTTTGAATTGGCATCTTTTTTTGTGGGGCATAACAAAATTTATGGTTGTGTTGTCTGACCACATTGCACTTTGGGGCCTTACTCTTTCTTCTTTAGATATGTGTGGCTATACTGGAGCAGCAGGGCTAGGTGAGCAGTTTGATATAGTCCTCTCTGATACTGTCCCAGGTTCTAGACATACTTCAGGGATGGGTCTTTCTCTTAGAGGACATAGTTCAGAAGTTGTTATGGTGGGTGTCTCATACCTTAACTCTCCCTTTGGTGATGGTGCAGGACTATGTGATGGTGATGGGTTATCTGGCCTCAGCCTGGAGGCAATTCAGTTCTTCCACAATTGGTAACTGCAGCTGGATAGTCTAAGGAATTGATCCAGGCAGCAGTGCACCTCACCTGCGTGATGTCTCCCTCAAGCCAGACAAAGGTGGATCTTCACTGGTGGCTTCAGGAATATCACTTCAGATTGGTGACAGATGCCACCGTGAAGGGCTTGGAGCCTTGTTCAGTACCTAGGGCCTTTGGTTTGACATTGAAAGTCTTCTTCTCTCCATCAGTGTACTGGAGCTTCAAACAATTTGCCTAACCCTTTAGCACTGATACCAGCTACTACGTGGACTGCTGATGTAGATCCAGTCCAACAATACAACAGCTTTGGTTTATGTTAACTGCCAAGGCATGACAAGAAGTGACAAGAAGTGAGGCTGCATGGTTAAAGGTTCTTTTGATTCTCTCTTGGATGGGAGTTCGTGTTCTGGCTTTCTTGGCTATTTACTTTCTGGGAGTAGACAATGTGGTGGCAGATTTTCTCAGCTGTCAGTGTTTGAATCCCAGGTATTGTAAGCTGGACCAGATAGTGTTCGACTTCATAGTTCAGGTATGTAGTCTTCCAGTTGTGGATCTGATGGTGTCACAATTGAATCGCAAAGTTCCACTGTTTTACTGTATTTCCCGGGTCCCTACCACTCTTTCAGTGGATGTAGTTTCCTCTGCATCCTATGTGATTCCTCCTTTCCCTCCCACAGTGTTAAGGAATGTCATAGTGGAGCAGGCACATGTAATCCTGGCTGCTCCTAAATGGCGTGGCTGGACGTGGTTCTCTGATCTTGTCAATCTGTCCATTGTCAACATCATCTTCCACTTCTCCTGGACCTCCTGACACAGGGTCCTCTGTATCACCCAGATGTGGAAAAGCAAGCTTTGATAACTTGCCTCTTGAAGCTAGACTTCTGACGAAGAAGGGTTTTTTTAACCTGTCATCAGGACCATGCTGAATCCCTGCAAGCCGGTTTCATCTTTGGTGTATCATAGGGTCTGTCATTGTTTTTCAAGTGTTGCGGAGACCATAGGTTGCTGCTGCTTACCTTTTGACTGTCAGCTATTTGGGCTTTTTTTCAGGACAGCCCTCATAAGAGATTTAGTCCTAATGAATTCCATAATTTAACACATCTTACAACAAAAAAAACTCTTCTGAAACCTCCTTTACTCTAATCTTAAGTGGTGGACCCTAATTATTTGATCAAGAAGCTCATGAGAGAGATCCTTGCATATACTTATACAGAGTAAAAAGATCCCCTCTTAGTTATCTTTTCTCTAGACTAAATAAACCATTAATTAAAAATTAATTTTTTGTCTTTGCTGTATTCTGTCTCTAGTTCTAGAATATCCTACATTATACTATGTTTATTCGTTTGTTGAGCAAAATATCTATCCGGTTTAGCCAAGTATATGCACTCAATATCAATATTTTTCCTGCTGGCATTTGTCATTTAATAAATGGAACATTTGTATTGTTGGGTCTCCTAGTAGTGGTGAGTGGATTTAGATGTCCATTTACATATGTGGTTGCAGAACTTTTTTTATGTTTCATATAGGTTTATACAGAACTTCCATCATAGAAGGGTATAAATAAATTAAAGGGTTAAATACAGGAGCTTTGAGTGGTTTAACTGTATGTTGGTATGAGTGTTTGATCCCTTGTGTGGGCTGTTTATTTTTAGAAAGTATTTGTACGTATCTATTTGCTTATTTTGATGGATGACCTATGAAGGGTAAGTTTATCTACATGCCCGTTTATGTATATCATACTGTGGTTCTCGATGTACTTTATTTATCTATATGTGGACTTTATATGGTAATATTCTTATTAAAGGTTTAGTGTATAGGTTTGAGATATGTTGAGTATGATTTAAGACCTATCAATATTTTAATAGTTCAATATATCCTATTATATAAAAGGCCAGATATATGATTGTCTGATGCAGTCATGCACAGTAGAGACTGTCTGATGCAGTCATGCACAGTAGAAACTGCCCGAACACAGGTATGTTTGTCCGATGCAGTCATGTGCAGTAGAGATTGCCCGAATGCAAAGAATGCTGGGAGGTATAGTTCTGCGGTAGTACACCTGCCTTGTAGCTCTTTTCTTTATGCACTTTGGCCCGTGTACATGGGCTTTTACACTAGTAGGTATATAAATACTTAATATTCTTGTATAAGTGTATGTCGGCCTGTCACTTTCAAATAAATGTATTTGTTTATTTACGTTCCTACTCGTTGGCTGGTGAATGGTAACATTTATGAATTCATAATGGTAAATAATAATTTAATTTTTAAAAGAGTGAAAGGGGTAGTAGGAATATATATATCTACAATTTACAGACAATCATTTTGGGTCTTTTAAATAATTATTTGATCCCAAAAGACAGAAAGGATCAGTAATAACATTTATCTACAATTCAGAGACGATCCTTCGGGTCCAAAGGATTTAAAGGGTTAGCAGCAACACTGATTAGGAAATTAGTGCAATCTGAGAAGATCTTGTGGGTGGCGATAGTCAAGTGATAGTATATAGGTAGGTAGAACCAGCAAGTTTTTTTTTGCTTCAGCGTTCATTCTCACGAAAAATAGATACTTTATAAAGTGACACTGTATATGTTGCCACGAAATGCTTTGTAAACATCGGTGTAGAATGTTCATTTGTTGATTTTAATTTTGTTCTATATTAAGTGACATATAATTGTCCTTTTTTACTTGTTTTTAAAATAAATATATTTTGATACTTTCAGCTCACTGGATCGTGTCTATATACAGCCCAAGCACCCCTTGGAGAGTGTTTTTGTCCGCTTGAGCAGGGACAAGCAAATGTCCCTGCAAGCTCTTTGGAACACCGGTGGGGGAAGGACACTAGTGATATTGACACTGTGAGTATCAATATCTTCCATTTGAGTACATGTATCTAAGTGCTTTTCTGGCAGAATATATACTGGCACTCTTTTTCCTGTATATATTTTTGGTCCATCGCTGCACCTGTGAGCGGGAATGCTGTGGATGATATAAGAGATTCTGGAGTACATGATAAGGCAAGAACCTAAATGGAAGTGGGCGTTATAATTTCCTCCACAAGCTTCAAATGTCTGTACTGCATATAAATGCTTGACAGACTACTCTTACATATGAGTACCCTGGGATAGGGGTTGATTTTGGAAGGTTTTCTGTGTTGTTGTCCAAGATATACTACTCTATGAGGCGCACCCTCTTGTGTTTGTCTATTTCTCTTTTTCATAACTGGTTATCACGGTGCCTGTGCTCTTTTCTGTCACTCTCTGTATGTTGCACTCCCATTGGCTGAGCTAAGTTTGGCCCGCCCAGTATGGTCTTCTTATACTGGGCCTCTGGCATCTGTCAGGTGCCCTTTCGTGGTGTTCCTGTACCAGTGCTACTGTGTTCCTGCATTCCTGTGTACCGACTTGGCCCGTTGACTACTCCTTCTGGTTCCTGCTCCGTGATTCGACCCGGCCTGGCTGACGTTCCTGCTACGTGACCTGACCCGGCTTGTCTGACGTTCCTGCTCTGTGATTCGACCTGGCCTGGCTGACGTTCCTGCTCTGTGACCTGACCCAGCTTATCTGATGTTCCTGCACTGAGATCCGGCCCAGCTATTCTGCTCCTGTTCTCCGTGTCGCTTGGGCGACATTCTTACTTCCGCCTAGCAGACTAAGTATCTCTGTGGCCTCCGTTACTGCTGAGCCTTCCGTTAACTCTCGCAGAGCGCTGTTGCCTCCGTTAACACTGAGCCTTCCGTTAACTCTTGCAGAGCACTGTTGCCTCCGATTACCACTGAGCCTTCCGTTATTTCCGCAGAGCTATTGCTGCCTCCGATTACCACTCCGGCAGTGAGCCGTGGATGTGTTCCGTTAGCTCTTACTGTGTATGGTTGCCTACGCTACAGCACCGGCAGGGTGCCATTGGCTCAATATTACCAACTCTTGCAGAGTATCGTGCCTCCGTTACTACACCGGTCGGGTGCTATTGGCTCAAGTCCACCAGCTCTTGCAGAGTACAGTGTCTCCGTTACAGCACCAGTCGGGTGCCATTGGCTCAAGTCCACCAGCTCTTGCAGAGTACTGTGCTTCCGTTACTGCACCGGTCGGGTGCCCATGGCTCAAGTCTGTTCAAGCTCTAGCAGAGTATTGTGGCCTCCATTACTGCTACAGCAGAGGGTATAAGTCTCAGTCTTGCTTTGCAGACTTAGGTGCTTCCACATCTTGCACCACAGTCTCTTGATAACCATTACCATCATACTGGGCGTTGCCAAACACACCACATCAGAGACTGATTACTATCTATGAACTTTAACCCATGCTGTGCTGAAGTTGCCTTGTTAAGCCTGACCTGTGACAGTATCTAACCATTGTATACTGGGCCTGTGTGGGCATATGTCCATGATTTATATTTTCCTGTCTATTCCACTGTGATACACTATAGCCCGCTGTGGGTATTCTCATTGTGTCTTTTAATAAAACTGTGTTTTATTCTAACCTACTGTGTCTGAGTGTCGTACAAACCGTTACACTGGTGCCCAAAACTACACAACATATTCAAGGTGAAGTCTTACTAACTATTTGTACAGTGGCAAAATTATGTTATCCACTCTTGCTTCAATATCCCTTTTTATGCAAAACAGGACTTTGTTTGGTTTTGCTACCTCTGCCTGACACTGGTCAATGTTTCCAGGGTTGTAGTTTACAAGGATTCCCATGTCTTTGTCTAGCAATGAGTCTCCTAAAATGGTTCCATTAAGTTCATAAGTAGTACTCATATTATTTTCTTCTCCAATGCATAACTTTACACATTCCCACATTAAACTTTATGTAACAGGGTTTTGTGTAGGCCCACAGACGCCCCTGTGGTCCTTTACCCCAGAAATCTCCTTGTGCTCTGCAGGGCAATCCTGAGCCTCCACTAACTGGGAGTTGGGGTACATGACTGTGGCAGTGCTTCCACCCAACTGGGCATCCAGGGTATTCTGCCATTGTATGTAAATCCCTCTCTAGAGAACAATCACCCTACTCTGAATATATTACCCTGCATTTTTAATGCCATCTGCATATATTGAGATTTTGCTTTCTATACCTATTTCCAGGTCATTTATAAACTTGATAAAAAGCAGTGGACCAAGTACTGAACCCTGAGGTACTCTCAGCTTTATCTGTAATGGAGAATTTTGCATTTATAACAACACACTGTTTCCTATGCTTATGTTTTTCTGACTAGGAGGCCCTAACCCTAATTAGTTGCTTTAAACAGTAATAGAAAATCAAATGATGTTACACAGTGCCAGTTCCGTTGTCTGTAGATCTAGTGGAGACACCAGGGAACTTATAGTGGTACACGTATATAGAGGTAGAATATTGATTCATGCACTGCTGGCATCAAATGATGGCTTTTTCAAAAACTGAGAGTATGGTGACAAAAGTATGAAGCTTTTGAAATGAGAAACAAAAAGGTCCACCTCCTTACAGGTGGTGTAGAAGCGACTGTTAGAAGGAACAGGGCATGGAAACAGCTACCTTATTACACAGAAACAGAAATTGTGATTGCAGAAAAGAACCATATGACCCATCTAGTTTGTCCATTTCTCTAAGTATTTCAAATACTGTCTTGAACACTTCTCAGAATAGACTAGACCTATTAAGGACTAGAGGGGTGTACAACTGGTAGAGTCCTGCTTTTTCTATAGATAACATGGTACCACATTTTTACCTATATAAAATATAAACATTGATATCTCTTGAAATAAAGCGGACAGCAGATGGCAGCATTGCTTTTCTCAGCAGCTCGTAGCAAGACAGACGTACAATTTTTTCATTTTTTTTGTCTTCCCTTTTTTGGGGGGTGGGTGGGTTGTAATATTTTGCTTTGGACATGGTCAGAACTGGAAATTTCCACTCATTCGCCAGTCTGAGTCAAGTCAGGAGATCTAATGCTCAAGTGAAAATATATGCTATAAATCTGGAACACAGTTTTTTTTTTCCCTTTAATGCAAGGCACTTGTCCAATACATTGCAAAACAATTTACTGGAGACAACTGTAGTGTCCAAGGGGTTTATAGCAAACAGTGATGAAAAACCTTTCTGTGGGGCTGGTAAATATTGATTGTATTGGGTCAAATAGCATATTGTAGGGAGACCACCTGTCCCAGTTTTCTGGAGACAGTCCCCTGATTAAGACCTCTGGATGTGTACACATTATTCTTTCCATTAACAAATGTTATTATTGGATGAAAAATCTAGTGAATTTCAATAATTGGCAGCCACGTTAGTGATTGCAGTTACTACCTCTGTTAATTAACCACAATGATAGGCCACTGGCCGGCCATTAAAGGTAGCTGGGCAGATCACAGACATTCAGTCTTACATACTCTGAGGGTCATGTCCGTTCTATTGATCTCAATACAATCTCTTTGGTTCAGCTTGTCTGTTCATTGCAGTCCCTGTGGCCTAGTCTGTGAATGCACTGTAAACTCTCTGGGTCAGTTCCTTAGCAAAGTCCGAGGATGAATTGTACTGCAAAAGCTCTGAAACAATGCAAGATTCACAGTCTGATGTCAGCCATATGGTCAAAATTTTAATTTTTTGTGTAAAGAGAAGGAGAGACATTTAACCCCCTAACACTAAAGAGGTCCACAAAGCATGGAATTGAAATGCAATATAGACCTCTTTGAGGGGTTACCCTTTGAATGCCAGACAGGTATCTGCGGTGAATACCTCTGTGGCACACAAAGGGTTTTAGGTTAGATGTTGTACTTCCCAGTCCAACAGTAAAACAATGTTCCCTGATTTAATTTTGCAAATCTGGTCAACTTACACTACATAATCTGTTTCCAGCTAATCAAAAAAACTGCAGTCTTGTGGTGGCATTAAAGGGATAGTAATACTTCATTTTAACTTTATTTTATTTTGTAGACATTAAAAAAACATGAAGAATGATATAAGTCTTATCTCTCAAACCTTTATGGTTTATGAGATATTCACAAGCAAAGTTTCCCCCTCCCGCCCCTTTTACCTAGTGTAAGCCATCTCTTCTCAGATGTGGAATGCAGTCCATAGACTGGACAGATAACAGAAGGGGACACTCTTATTCCTATGAGAACAATGAAATCCCTGCCCCCCTTGACAAGCTTTTCAGGTTTTTCCCTTATCTTAATTGAAGATTGTCCCTCTCTGCAGTCTACCTGGGCAGCTCCCTTCTGCCCTGGCTGAGAAGTGTTACATCAGTAAAAGGGGAGGGAGGGGGACACTTTGCTTGTGAATATCTCTTAAACCATAAAGGTTTGAGAGATAAGACTTATATCATTCTTCGTGTTTTTTTAATGCCTACAAAATAAAATAAAGTTAAAACGAAGTATTACTATCCCTTTAAGGTTTTCCATATTATCTTTCAAAATACAGGGCACTTTGCTGTATTAACCAGATGTAATCCTTTCGAGCTGGAGGGGGGGGGCAATGCTTTACAAACTGTTGTCTATAAGCAAAGTACTACATTAATCCTTTTAGAACCAGAGAGGTGTGCAATGCAATACGAAGATACTTGAAATGTCTATATGTTTATTCCTATTTGGATCTTCTATAACCTTTAGCATGGATTGGGGGCTCCAATAGTAAGAAGACTATTAACATTACTAGTATGGTATAACTTACAAGAACTGGTCATATAGAGGCACTGGGCACAGTAATGCAGCAGGGCAACAAGTAACATAGCCAACTAACTCCAGGTAGACAACTCTCAGGTTTGAAGCAGTCACTGTGTAAGGGTGAGACTTACAAGTCACAGTCACAGGACTTGTATGCTATTTCAGCAGTAGAAATGTCATTGCTTGATGAAGTGAGCATCTGTACCCACATACATACAGAGGTGGAGCTACCATAGAGAATAGTGGTTTTATGTGTACTTTCCATGATCATCTCTGTCCTACCCTTTATAATAAACTCCCATCCAGACCCTTCCCCCTGGAGGCACGGGAATGTACTGCACATCATCCTGGGGATGACTAGACTCACACCATATATCAAGTTTTTCAGAAGGATATGAGCTTTTGCATGGTGCCTCACATGAAGTATATTTTGCAACTTGTGACAAGCTATTATGTCATAATTACATAATTACATATTTTGCTAAAATCACATACTATGTATCAAAAACTTTTATGTTGATTATGAAAGTTTGTATTAAAAGGCCTGAATCTACCAAGTACAAAAATACTAAATATGTATAGTTGTTCCTAAATGCATGGCCTGCGCACACCCCCAATTACAATGAATGCAAAATTGTATTTTCAACTATATAAACTAAATTGCACATTCCAGTGGTAAAACTACCATAAAACAGCAAAATAACTACTTAAAACTATATATTTCCAGAAAGTAGATATCCCTCTTCATCAAATGAGGGGTGCAGTTGCCTTTCTACTCCTAGCCTGGTGTACACAAATGTTTCCAAAAGGTGGCACTAAAGGAAATATTGGTATTTCCACCCCTTCAAATGTGCTAAAATATTTGAAAACTATTCCTAATGTATTAGCTAATGGACTTAGGAGAAAAACTACACCCCACAGTATGAGTTGACATACCCTAGAGGTGTTAGAAGCACAAAACCACACATAGAATTCCACCACTACTAGGATACTAAAATCAAGAACCATACAATGTCCTACTCTATTCAGTGCCTGCTACCAGCCTGAGAAAAATGGTACCCCATCTTTGTGGGTTAACATACAATATGGGGGTTCCAGGATCACTAACCTACACCTGCCACTTTTCTTTTTGAAATTACCTCCCTGCACTAAAATGTTCAAACCATTATAGATCTGCAGGAAAGTTAGACGAGGTATACAATTTTGGAAAGTAGGCATTTACCCACATGAAATTAGTGATTATTTGCATTTTTACCCTTAGGCTGGTGTGCACAACTGTAGATGGTGCTATATGAAACAATTGAGCTATTTTATATTTCTACCTCTTCAAAGATACAGATAGCTTTGAAAAAAGCATGGACTGTATGACTGTAATAATTAGCTACTACTCTTCCATAAAAAATGACACCCCGTTGGTATAAGTTGATGTACTGTAGGGATGCCAGAAGCACAAAACTATGCTAACTACAATCTATCATTTTTCAACAATGACTTGCCTGTACTAAAATGTTTATATTCCAAATCCTATCACAGTGTTTGGTCCATTTTTTCATTCTTGGTGTGTTGACTGGGATCTGTCTTCGCAAGAGTTGATCTCCCGGTAATCCTGTTCTTCCTTTTTTACAGGATTGTGTGTTCAAAGGGCTCAGTCTTACCTCCTTGGACGTTAAGACTTCAGCTCTCTCTATTCTTTCCAGAGACGCATTACCATCTTGCCAGAGGTCAAGGTTTTCTTTCAAGGTGTCATTCGTTGCTTCCCTGCTCTTCAGGCTCCCACTCCACATTGGGACCTTCATCTGGGTTTGGGGGTCTTGCAGTGACCTCCCTTTGAGTCGGTGGCTATCATCCTTCTATGCCTTCTGACGTGGAGGATGGCCTTTCTTCTGTGAGTGGTCTCTGTCTGCAGAGCTGCTGAATTGCAGGCCTTGTCCTGCAAACAGCTTTTCCTGGTGTTTCACAGGGTAAGGCTGTCCTTCGTACTTCTCAGGAATTTCTTGCTAAGATGGTCTCCAAGTTCCACATCAATCGGGAGATTGTTGTGGCTTCCTTTTGTCCAGACCCTAAATCTGAGAACGAGAGGGATCTCCACTTGTTAGATGTAGTATGCTGCCTTAAGTTCTATGTGCATTGTACTGAGTCTTTCTATAAGACTGATGCCTTATTTGACGTCCCTGATGGTCCTAGGGATGGTATGGCTGCGTCGTGGCAGCGTCCAAGGTTACTATTGCCTCTTGGATTGAGTCTACCATTCTCAAGGCTTATGAACTCAGAAAGAAACCAGTTCCTTTCTGTGCAACATCACACTCAATCAGGTCTGTTGGGGCCTCCTGGTCCTACAAGAATCAGTCCTCTGCTGAACATTTGTGCAAGGCGAACACTTGGTCTTCTGTGTACACATTTGCCAAACATTAATGTGTTGATGTTCTGGCTTCGGCTGACACCTGGCAGGACAGTCCTGGAGGCAATTTTGTCTGTCTAGGACTTTCTCCTTCCTTTGCTGTTTTGCTCTTTACCTGTTTGAGCCTTGTTGGCTCTTGTTCTTGTGTGCTGTTATCTGTTATTCAGTCTCTGTTGATACTTAGTTAGTTTGGGCTGTTACGTGTCATGAATAGTCCATGAGAACTCTGTTGTCATGTGCACCGGCGTTTTGGCTTTTCCTTCTCTTCCCACCCTGGGAGCTCAATGTTGGCATATTCCATGGTACCTGTGAGTTATATTGGACGACAGAGAAAAGAGGATTTTAGTCTTATCTCTTAAATTCTTTTCTCTTAGTCCATATAACTCACAGGTCTCCCACCCAATTAAAGGAGCCAAGTTGGTCTTGCTTGGTTGGATGTAGGAGTCCACTTGGGTTGCTTACTCACAGGAGTTTTTCCTTTCTTTTTTTCTTGCTTTCCTACTTTGTAGGCTTCGCACAAATTTGTCTGGGCAAGGCTTGTGAGAGTACAAGATGGGAGGAAGGGGAGGCTCTACTCACACTTCTTTGCAGAATTGTTCCACCTTACAGGGAGGAGCTGTTGCCTCACCATGGTACCTGTGAGTTATATGGACTAAGAGAAAAGGATTTAACAGGTAAGACTAAAATCCTCTTTTGTGCACCCACAGAGCTGAAACAGCATTCGCAAAAGAGAACCCACTCACATACCTACACACCCACAGATGGCAACAGCGCTCAAGAATTCAACAGCATGGCAACCATGCTTGCGTGTACATGCACCACAGTATGGACACAGCAGTCGGCCACACACGCGCAGCATAATGTGGTAACAGTGCTCAAACACACGTACTCATCATAGTTTAGCAACATTGCTTGCACACATATCAACGCACGTGTACTTGAGTGCTGCAACAGCACTCACACAGGCCACATGCACCAGAGCACATCCATATAGCACAAGCACCACTGCTCTGCCTTGGTACATGTACCACAGCGCAGCCATATCATTGTAATATATACACATGCACTCAAGTGCTGCCATAGCCGGAATGCACTCACACCTGTGCAGCCATAGCTGGGATGCATGCACACCAGTGTGACCATAGCCAGGATGCAAGCACACTAGTACGGCCATAGCAGGAATGCTAGTACGACGAGTACGAAGCAATGCCTTGGAAACCTCTCTAGCAATCAAGGGGTTAAAAATAGGAATAGTAGTTGTTCGTTATCTGCATAAGAATTACTCCTTATCTATGGAATGCTCTACCTTCCACCCTGCGCCACTGCACCTCTCTTATGATCTTCAAGTCACACTGGAAACTACTGGAAACTACATCTCACCTCAATTAAAGTAAACTTAATGTTCCATGTGAGTGAATCTTCAATCCATTTTTATTTTTTATTTCATGCAGTATAGCCCTTGATCCAAGGTTTTAAAGATAAGATTATGACATCAGTTCAGGACAGACTGCTGCACCTCAATGCCCCTGCAGCCTGTCAAACTTTGTCTCTTCCCCTCCCCACTTGTTCCCCATTATCACCTCCTCTGACGGAGGCATCCTCTATGTAAGCTGGAGCTAACTCTTGCCAATGAGATAGCTCTAGCTCACATGCTGTATTCCTCCATCAGAGGAGGAAGTGATAATGGGGGACAACTGGGGAGGGGAAGAGACAAAGATTGAAAGGCTGTGAGGCAGAGGAGTGGTGCTGCAACCTGTCTGAACTGACGTCACAATCTTATTTTTAAAAGCTTGGATCTTGGGCTATACTGCATTAAATGTAAAAATAAAAATGGACTAAAGATTTACTCACATGGAACATTAAGATAAGAAGTACTTTAATAGAGGTGAGTTCCCCTTCAACAAAACATAAACATCTCAGAAGGCACTGACTTTGTACAACTAAGGTTCTTATAAATGATTTACTTTGTGTCCCCTATCCTGACCAGAACTCTATAACTGTATTCAGCACTTGTCCCTTATGTACTCTGTATGTCTTCCATTACCACTTTAGATCATAAGCTTTTGGGCACGGACCTCAATTCCAGTGTTTCACTTTTGCAAAGCACTTGTAACCATGTAGTGTCTAAAACCTTAAATTGTAAATCGATGCGTACACTTATGGCGATATATGCATAAACATATTAATTAATTCATAGGAATTTCAACATTTTTCTTTGCCTCCTATGGTGCAGTTGGTTTACTCCAGAATCACTCCAGTATGCCTTTATACTTATAGGCCCATTTTTTTTATTCCTAATGAAAGAAAAGAAGGTGTTAAGTGTTTAGTCTCAATTCATGTGAATGGTTCATTACATGCTTTGCTATTACTAAGGAGTTAATAATTGAGATTTAATGCGTTCAATATATCAAGTAAAGGACAATGTTTGCTAGAAGATTTAGAACTGATCTGAGTAAAATGAGAAAAATTAATCAGAGTGAAATTAAATGTCAGTTCTCATCTGAAAAGGAAGGCAGAGCGTAGAGGAATGATAATAGACCAGCATTGTCATTACTGCTGTAATTTACAGTGCACAAATATCGGCTGACATTTTTTAAGCCTGGAAAATACTTAGAACTTAAATGAGACTGGACAAAACCATATTCTACAGATTATCAGTAGCAAATTGTACTACAGGGTATAAAAGGTCCACAATTTTGCCCCATAAATCAAGAAAACTATAACGTTTCATTTAGAAAGTTAAGCTAAGGAGAAAATGGACCTTGTGTATAAAAACAAATAGGAGCAATTTTGGCGCAAACCATCCTATACTAGGGGACAAAGAAGAAGTTCTATTAATCTGAATGGGGTTTTTAACTCCTTGAATACTAGAAAAGTCTCTAAAGTTTTTCCATATTTAAAGTGGAACTTTCACTCAGATGAAAGTGCCCCCAAATCATTATGCACATAGCGATACGCATATCAATACTAGTATTAGCCTGAATAAGTCTGCTTTAAAATCTACGGGAACGTTAGGAATGCTTCATTTTTTTCCTGTGCTGCCATTGGTTTGCTCCACTATTGTTTCAGTTTGCTTTTATACATAAGAACCAATGAGTCATAAGCAAGTGGAAGACTTTTGATGCTTAGGGTCATATTCAGGAAGCTAAAGATGAGAAGTTCTGGAGCAAATCAAAAGCACCATAGGGGGCTAAATTAACATTCCCATTGATTTATATGAGGCATTTAACCCATTGAATGCTAGAGGTCGACAAGGATTTAAAAGTCTCATTAAAATCAATGTTAACTTTCATTTGTCCCCTATAGTGCAGTTGCTTTACTCCATATTTGCACCTTTTTAGCTTTCTGAATATGGCCCTAAGCCTAGCTTAAACAGTGACACTGCCAAACATGTCACAGCAGGATAGAAATGAGTAACTTTGTTGTCGATTAAAGACAAACTATTGGACGTGAGTCTCGTTATTTGTAAGTTGCATGTTTTAGTGGACCATTTAGTTTTCTCAGCTTATCTGACAATTGTTAACACACACACTCTCTCATGAATGGTGTGATGTGTTATCAAGCATCCTATATAATAATTCGCTAAGTGTGTGTTTGTCAGAAGCCGTCATGCGCAGTAGAGACGGCTGAGTGCGATTCAGTCATGCGCATTACAGACTGCCTGCGCCACGGCTGATAACAGAGCGGGGCTCCGAATTCAGACCTCAGAGGACTACGGTCTGAATTCAGAGCACCCCGCTCCGTGTCAGTCACGGCACGGGCAGCCTCTACTGTGCATGACTGCAGCGTGAATGTTGCTGGGTGGCACTGTGGCCCATGTACACTGGCTCTTCAACTAGTCTTTTTATAAATTGCTTGTGGTATCACATGCCATGCTGTCTCATAACCAGCCAGTGTTCCCTCTAAAGTGAGCAGGAGTGAGTGACCCAGAACTGAACGAGTTAAAGTCTATTAAAATTTATCAGGGCTGTATGGTGCATCTGTTATTCCAAAGCAGGCCTGAAGAGTCAGTCTTCTTTAACTATTTCAGGGCTGGGTTGCCACTGTGCATACCTAAGAGGGAATGCTACTTTTAATGGAATAGTAGTACTTAAAATGTAAAAAAATTTATATTGTAGGGTTTATCCACCTGAGTAAAATAATGTCACATCCACTGCTGAGAGATGTTTTACTCAGTTATTGTAGCTTAAGCTTAAAATTTTTAGGTGCATTATCACAGTCTCCTAAAATTGTACACTGGCGCTGTTGCTACACCATCCTATGGACAGATCTGGTCAATTGACCATAAATCTTCATAGGATGGTGTAGCAACAGTGCCACTGTACAATTTCAAGTCTGAGCTGCAATAACTTATGAATAAAACACCTTTCAGTAGTGGGAGATAAGCCCTAGTAGAGGGAGATAAGCCCTACAACATATTCTTTTTTACATTGTAAGTATTACTGTCCCTTTACGTCTGTAACAGATGGGGTACAGCAGTGGTTGCTAAATTCTGTTCCATGTACTTCATGAAGAAGTACATGGGATTCCATGGAACAAATGTAAGGAGGAGATAAAGGGAGAGTATGTATAATTCTTTGACTACCAATAGAAATGTAGAAGACAGAAACATTTCACTTAGGGCCATATGTTCAAAGAAGTAGTGAAACAGCTTTTGTCGTTTGTAACGACTTTTCAAAGTACAGTGTCGTTGGGATCATTAATATTTTCAGAGAGTGTCGGTTGTGACTGGAAATATGTCGTTTGTCCTGACTGAAACTGTTGTATGTAAAGACAAAAAATATCTTAACTAACGACAAAAATGTATTAACTAAAGACAAAAATTCTCACATTCAGAACTTCACATTCCCTCCACTTTTTTCTTAATGTACAAATTTTGTCTTTTGCAAGACATTTCTTTTGTCGGTAGTTACGACAAATTTTCTTTTCCTCTATACGACACTGGAGAATAGTTTAGCCACGCCCTTGCCTCACCCCTTTGCCCAGCAATTTTGGGGTTGTGTTGTACATAACGGACATTACTAGTTTTTTTGACGTATACTCTATAGAAAATATGTCGTTCGTGCATTCAATTACTTATTTTTGTCATTCATACTACATTTTTTTGTCGTTATCCCTTTGAACATACAGTCCTTAGTGCAATTCTTTTGTAATTTGAATTACCTTCTAATAAGCAGTGCAACATCTTTATCCTTAGGAGCCTTCTCATTAACCCTTTGGGAGACACGCCTTAGGAAAGTCATGCAGATAATTTGTGGATGCTATCTCAGTTGGGTGATTCACTGCTTCAAGGCCTTCATTCTTGCTTGAGTTGTCATGAAGATGGTGTTTAGTGTGCAAATTCAAATAACAGCTTGGGGATTTCAAACAAAACAGATGAACTTTCATTAACAAAAAAAGGAACAAGATAGCATTTGGAGCATTTTCCATCTCCTTCCTGTATCTTTGAAGTGTTCAGGAGTCTCTTCCCAAACTACCCCTAGAAAACCTTAATAACTTTAGGGTTTTCTTGCCTGAAGATCCTGGTTTATCTCTCCACACTCCTAGAGAAAAACAATAGGCATAGTTTCACCAGGCAATCCATAGAGGCTCCTTGAGGAGACCTCTGCCATTTGCCTCTCTGATTGGATGCAGCCAAAGACACATCTCTTCCCTAGCCAATCAGACTCCTGCTCCTCAACTACCTATATATATATACTCCAAATTGATGGACACTCCAAACCTCTCAGGAATTACCTGGGTGCTCTTGCTAATAAAGTATACAAAGAGTTGTATCAAAAAGTGAATCTTGATATCAAAAGCAGGCACTCGCACAATTTAAACAAAATTGACGTCACAAATAAAAGCTTTTTGTTTTATTTAAATCCTGCGAGTGCCTGCTTTTGAAATCAAGATTCACTTTTTGATACAACTCTTTGTATGTATATACATATATATATATATATATATATATATATATATATATATATATATATATATATATATATATATATTTTCCTGCTGAGTAAATCAAAGGTATTTCTACTGTCAGGTGGTGCATTTTTCCAGAGTTGCAGTTTAAAGTGGTGGTTAAGGCCCTCCACCTGCTGACAGACTACAACTTCCAGTCCTTGGATGGCAGGAAATGATTGAAGTTGTAGCCTGGCAACAGTTGGAGGGCCTCACATAGCCCATCTAGTGGACAGATCTCAGAAATCTATTCTGTTGCATTATATGGGAGAGGTGAGTCTCTAACAACACATAATGTGCTAGTAACTACTGAATCACTTTCTGCCTTCCTGGATCTCTCTTTCCAGAGACTTTTGAATGGTTATAACTTTTTTTATATCTCTGTTTTAATCAGCAGGAAAAAAACATTTAACTTTATAGATTTTAATGAAAAAGTTTACTTCTCCTTTAACTTTCCTTATCCAACCCAAAGCACCTCAGATCTTCATAGGAAAAGGGACTTCTTAAAGGAGAATATGCTCGGGGTACCTTGTTAAGGTGCTATAACCTAACACCTTCTAAGAATAATTACCCGATACAATTAACTGCTAATTTACCTGGTATTTCTTAGCCTACTAAATTAGCTTAAGGTTATCAAAATAAACTAAAAATCTTAATACATTTGAAAGTGACACATAAGATGTTAGAGGGATTGCCAATTCTTTGTGAGACAATGCACTTTGGACCTCTCCAGTATCCAGTGGGCTAAAGGGCTTGCTTGTTATAATTCAACTTGTTCCAGTATTTTGGAACTCTGGTGATCTCTTGTCTATATGTAAAAAACCCAAGGTCACTACATTTTATATAATGGTTCATATAAAATCATATTCTCCTTATCATAGGAGTAACCTTGTATTATGTGTGAGTGCACTTCTCCACTTACATAATAATGTAAACCAGGTCACACTTACATCTCAAGATCCCTTTGGCAAGACACCCTAGGTACCCCACCCATTGCCATATCAAGATCTCTCCAATTTTAACCCTTAAAATCCCTCATTACATAGAACCTAGACTGGGGGTAGCCAAGGTTTTTAGTTGTGGGCTGTATGGTCAGAAATCCAGTTATTCAAAAATATCCAATTTTTAGCAGTAATACATTTCTCTATCTATCAGTTGATCTATCTATCTATCTATCTATCTATCTATCTATCTATCTATCTGTCATCTATCTATATATTACAGAAAGAAATGTTGTCTGTTTATGTAGCCTACTAGTTCATGTATGCTTATTAGATAAAAAAGTTTTTTTTATTAAAAATAGGTGGGCTGTACCAAGAGAGTGAGATGGGCTGCATTAGGCCCACAGCCACACACTGCACCCCCATGTTCTAGATTATATATGTCTGCTTGCTCTAAACCAAAAGTGTTCTAATGAACCCTCAAGAAACCATTAATTAACTTGCTATAGCTTAGAGCTATCTCTACTTGAACACACAGGCGACATACCGGATTTCTCCCTCTGACTTTCTGGTAGAAATTCCACTAATGTACAGGATGAGGAAGCAGTCAGTTGGTTATAGATCATACACCAGGAAACACTGCACTCTCTCACCCTGAGTATCAAACCTTGAATCTTCCTAGATGTACCCATTGCCACATAGCACTGCAATTACGATCACAGTTGCCTGGCATAGAAAATCCCATTAGATTACAACATACTAGGACAAAAACCGGTGCCTGTCTAGTATCCAAGGGGCTAAATAATATTCACAAAAAAGTGGAATATTAACTAGCTTAAATCAAGAGCTGGTATCTTGTGCTCGGACAGTGAGAGTGCTTTGGCCCCACCAATATCTCAGTATGTGGGAATGGCCAGCACTGCTGCGGTGCCCATAAAAATGTCAGTCTATGTAGTTGCCTGCTTTGCATAATGGGTAATCTGAGCCTGAATAAAGAGAATAAGAAAACCGCTAGCCTTCTGAGCATCATGGGAGTTGTAGTACAATAACAGCTGGATGACCACAGGCTCTCCACACCTAGATTAAAAACAAACTTTACTGTTCAAGTTTTAGAGAAATGTTACTTGTTTCCATAAATTATTTATTCCAGTTATACATTTTGATACTAATGAAAAATCTGGCATTTCAGTGGTAATAACTGAGCTCATATGTCAGCCGTTGTCTTGTTTACATTCTGTAGAAGAAAGAAAGACAAGTGCAATAGCTCCTATCATACAGAAAGAGAAGGTCCTGGTATTTCATGTCTCTGCACACTGATATATTCATATTATTAAAAAATTTGATGAAAGCACCAGTACAATCAATGTACCTTATTTACATTTGATTGACAAGTGTGTAACATTTATTTTAATCATTCGAATGCTAGCGATGTCTACAATGCATTACAAAGAGGAGACATCTTTAGCACCTTATTGAGAATGAATGGGATCATGTACCTTAGTTATGCCTGTACCACCACAGCTATGCACTAGAGGGCTGCAAGTACATTGGGAGCAGTGGCTTTTCCACTCATGCCCTCATATGGTGGTTAAAGTAACGCCTCCTAATAATAACTCTATTTTTGTTTCCAAAAAATTCCTAATGGCCCCTAGACCTCCCTATGCATTTATCCCTT
The DNA here is from genome assembly GCA_037306005.1 of Rhinophrynus dorsalis. Lineage (NCBI taxonomy): Eukaryota > Metazoa > Chordata > Amphibia > Anura > Rhinophrynidae > Rhinophrynus > Rhinophrynus dorsalis. The sequence continues at coordinate 146,196,452 of CM074723.1, forward strand.
GTGACAGTTTATGAGATAAAATCTTCAATAAGTCCTGGATGTCATGTCCATGGAGGTGGACATCACAGTTACTACCCTTAACCCTTGATGGTCCTAAAAAGGTTAGGTAGGTTCAAGTACTTTACCTGGGTCAATCTGAAGTAACTGCCAGCAACCATGATGTCTGCCTCCATGGACATGACATCCAAGACTAATTGAACATCAGTTATCTCTTGAACAAAGGAACAAGGGTATAATCAATAGGGGCCAGTGGGATTTTCTGGCCATACTAAGGTAGGTGCATGGGGTAGGAGGTGTTGCCTATCCTTTAACCATTTGTGTGCCGAGAGAGGTTGCTAACACTTTGCAATGCAATGCGCCGGTTATCTCTCTGGCACGCAAAGATTTAATGTGGTACTGTTGGTAATTGATGTTTGTTTAGCACTTGAGAAAGAAATGTTTTTGTATCTACAGTGAGAATAAATGTAGTTTAGGTAGATGATAGCGTTCACTGACTCCTACGTAGTCTTATGATAAGGAGGTGTTTTGAAGTTTTCCCAAAAGGTATGGTGATAATTCTTTTCTTTTCAGTGTGAATAAATGCACTAAAATGGAAAGTCCATCAGAAATTATTCTTAAAGGAAAACAAATTTTGCTGTAATATGAAAGAGTAATATTCACAGATGTATTGACAGATGTTAAGGGAACACTAACACCTAAAAATGATCTCAGGTTATGTACATTTAAGTAAGGCCTCTAGTTTTTTCCTGAGGCCTAAAATCTAGTCTTACATATGCTGTGAGGGAACAGCCATTTACTGTGTCAATCTTGTTAGATGTTTCAGAAGTGACAGTTCTGTATTGTGTGTAAAAGGGCCAACAATACAATAGCAGTAGGTATAGTCTCAGTAAATTAACTGACTCAGTCCTTGTCTCTCATTATAAACAAAATTGTTACAATATTCATTGCCACAGTCCAATCAGTGGAGGCCCTCGTTGGTGTCAGCCAATCATGTATGAGTGATGTCAACATGATCAATCTGTCTGATTCTCTCCCCTTCATAAGATCTCTGGAGTAACACTGTACAAATGCCACTAAGAAAATGGTTGCTTGAAACAGTGTATCCTTAAGGAGACAAGCAGTCAGGAGTTGCATCAGGAGGAAAAAAAGAAACAATCCTCATTTCTGCACTTGGTAATTAAAAGAAAAAAATATCAACAAAAGGAAAACATTTAACGGTACAGAGGTTTGTGTAGTCTGAATCAGTAAGTCAAAATGGCAGTGACATTTCATATAGAAAAAGTGACTGGGCCCAGTGTGCAGTGCAGCAAATCACCAGTCTCCAGGCTAGCAGTTCACGTATGAGTAATGAGAACCCGGGATCTAAACAAAGTGAAAAGACAATGGATTCTCGTCAGACTGTATAGTGATGATGAATGTTATAGTATTTGGACTTACTGGTAACCCCAAGGAAAAGCCATGTCTCCCCTTTGCATATACAAAATTCATTGTATGTGAAAAAAACAGGCAATGATCAGTCAAAATGCATATAGTTGTCACTAATAGCATGGGTACAAATAGCAATTACAGAGTATGAAGTACCCCTCCCCTCCCTATAATAAGTGCATTCTGTGAAAAGATGATCCCACACTACATGGGCGAAAAACATAATAACTACGATCATCCCCTGTCAAAAACTGGAGGGTCTCACAATGCCCTCAACTGCCATATGGCATGTCATTTGTAGCCAGCATTTAAATAATAGTGACAGCCTAAGAACATCCACCTCCCTTACGTACTTACTACCCAGTCTGGAACACTTGCTCTATGTGCTGACTGTCTTTAGCCCATCTCATAATAATCTAATCTTGAAGCCTGTGTGGAACAGAAGCAGTTATTCATAGGCTGTCATTGAGATTTACATGCTGGCTAGCCTTGACATGCTGTATGGTATGGGTGAGCAATGTATGGCCCTTCAGATATAGCAAAACCAACTCCATTGGCTGGTGTGGGATGATGAGAGTTGTAGTCTGGTAGCAGCTGGAGGGCCTCACATTGCCTCCCCCTGCTGTATGAGATCATCATTTCATATAAAGCAATTAGTAAGTGCAGACTGGAGTAGAGACTTCATAAACTAGCAGTGATGACTCTTGTCTGAATAGGAAGTAAGTGCGTAGGGGAAGTTGATGTTCATAGGATGTCACTGCTATTTAAATGCTGGCTAGCAATGACATGCTGTATGGCAGTGGGTGGCAATGTCAGACCCTTGAGCTTCTGGAGAGGGAAATTGTAGTCTTGTAGCAGCTGAAGGGCCTCACTATGTTTGCCCCTGATGTGTGGGATCATAATTTCACAGATTTCACATGTATAAAGGGAGAGGAGGTGGGATTTCATACTCAATAACTGCCATTTGCGCCCAGCTGATAACTGGGGGGAGATACACTAAGAGGTGATAAAGAGGTGACAAAGCGGAGATGACTTCTTCAGTGACATCACTTCTCCAATTCCTATCTCATTTTATGGAGCCAATGCAGATTTCTCAAGTGGGAAAAATGTTAGTGTATTGGCTCCATAAAATAACATAGGAACTGGAAAAAGGATATTTTACATACAGAGCATTTATTTCTCCCTCTTGTTGCCAGAAAGTCAATTTACTAGTACACCGATCATAACTATACATTCTACCCAGACGGCCTGAACATTTTTTTTGGTGATGTTTATTTCCACGCAGGGTTCACTGCAGTGTGGACTGATGATAGGCTGCACAGTACACTGGATCCTGTCATATTTGTAATCCCTTTCCTGCCATTCTACACTTGATTTTTAGTTTTTTTAATGTATCCTCTTCTTCTGTCCCCTTCAATATAAGAACTGGATTTAATTTTATGTGATATCGTTCTCATATTTTTCTTCCTCTCTTTTTTGGGCCCTTAGCGCTTTAGTTATGGCTCTCGAGCTTTCCCTTCTCCATTTTATTACATATCTTAACAATCTAATGCTTTTCTATTGCTGCCATGCTGGCTATATTTTCATAGAAGTTAATGGTAATAAAAATTATTTTTGCTCTGATTTATTTATTTACTAGTGTAAAAGCCCACGTACACGGGCCAATCGTTCGGCCAATCTCTATTGCGCATGACTGCATCGGACAGAACGCAGTCTCTACTGAGCATGACTGCATCAAACAGAACGCAGTCTCTACTGCGCATGACTGCATCGGGCAGTCTCTACCGCGCATGACTGCATCAGACAGAATGCAGTCTCTACTGCGCACGACTGCATCGGACAGCCTCTACTGTGCATGACTGCATCGGACAGTCTCTACTGCGCATGACTGCATCGGACAGAACGCAGTCTCTACTGCACATGACTGCATCGGGCAGTCTCTACTGTGCATGACTGCATTGGGCAAACATCCATCTGGTTAATTATTATATAGGATTTTACTAACTTCTTTTAAGACATTTTTTATTTTTCTATAGTAATTCTTTGGTTTACTGGATTTTACTTTAGTAATGACAGTTCCACTTTAATCAGTGCTAGGGAACGTGGTTAATGCATTGCTGAGCAGTGTCAGTGAGTGGGTAGGTAATATAGGCCTAAGAAAGGAATGCCAGCACAGCATGCTTTAAGTAGCATAATATATAATGTAAATACATAAAAAAAAACTAATTTTCAAAATAAAAATGTCCAATATACATATATACAGTAGGAGTTTTAAAACCTATTAAAAATTAAAAAAGTTCTTTTTAGGTGATTGCATCCCTTTCTGTTGGTTGCAGCTGGACAAAGATAGACAGAAGCCATATCCAGCTATGATTTCATGGTCCTCTGTATGTACAAAAGTTAACCCTTTCAGTACCAGAGGGAAATGCAACACACTGAAAGGGTTAATAATAATATATGTAGATTAATTACAATGGCCAAAATATGTAACCAGAGCCTTGGCATGACATGACATATTGGAAATGGCATAATATTCAGCAGTGCATAGAAGTAAATAAGGCTGAACATTATGATTTATTGTAATGTGTTCATGGATGAGAGCTGATCTTTTAGTTTTCCTATATCTGCCTGGTTCCACTTCAGCTACACCCCAGCTGTTATATACTATTTTCCTTAGACTAAAATCTGAACTGGCTTAGTTAAAGCAGATTGACTGAAATCCATTAGCATGAAAATGTACTGTATAATGGTAACCCCAAGGATTTACTGCCGTCTCCAACACATTGAGTCTAATTTACTAAGAACTGGAACTATTCTGGAGTAAACCAATTGCACCATAAAGAAATACAAATTGTCATTATTAAAATGTGAATTTCAACCCATTGAATGGTATAGAGGTCTCCAATGCATTGTAAGCCTTCAATAGCAATCCAATGCATTGGATACTTCTCTGGCACTCAAAAGAGTAAAACCAAAATATATTTTTTGTCCCCTATGGTACAGTTGATTTTCTCTATAATCATCAGTTTTGGAAGGGGTTATGTACAGAACATAGTACTGTTTATTGTTATTGTTACCACAGTTTAGTTATAAAGGGCCAACATATCCTGTAGTGCCGTACCATTGCACCTAATGCATCTACTTCCAGAGTGATTGAGAAAGAAAGTGAAACCACAGAATCAATTTAAATACTTAAAGAACTCCATAGTCATTCACTTACCAATAAAAATGATAAAGAATGCTAAACACTTTAAAGGGCAACTATTAGATGGATAGTGCCTCATCTGCACATCTGCTTTTCTAGAAGCAGACCTGTCATTGAAGCCAGGCCATATCATGAACCCTAGTGGAGCAAAGGGAGAGCAGAACAGGGAGACCCCTGATGCTCCTCCAGGACGAAGTCCTGCACAATGAAATTCCAAATAGTCCTGTATCAGGCTTGAAAGCTCGACACAGAGGGTCTATGGTGACAACACACGCAAACCAAGAGTTTAAGGCTGAGAGCAAAATACCTTCTAGGTGAGATACACTATGCACAATGCACCTTTCAGTGCCATAAGGATGTACATTGCAAACTTTTATAGCACTAAGAGGTTTCCAAAATATATATTGTATATTGTCTATGATGACAATGCACATCATTGTGGTACTGAAAGGGATAAGGGAGGGCAGCTGCTGTCCTTTGGCTATATACAGCGTTATAGGAAGATCCCCACATCACCAGTTTCAGGTTAGGACTGTGAACTCCGACAGCAAAGACTACTATTGGAGTTTAGTGCATGTGGCAATGTGTTACATTAACATATAAACACACCCACATGGATTTGACAATGGCTATTTAACCTGCATTTACATATGTAAATGAGCCATTGTTGAACAAAAAACTCGGAAACCTGTTGAAGGCATGGCGGATTTATGGTGATGTTGGCAGATTGTGTAGGACTTGTGTGGATCCACAGGAATATGCTGGCAAATACACTTTATTACATGCAATTGATATGCCACTGACACCACATCGCCACCATATCGCCACCCTAGTCCCTTAATGCCTCTTAGTGCATCTTCCCATAGGTTGCATTCCAGCCTAGGGGGTCAGTATTTTGATCCCCAGAACTGCTACTTGAAGCCATTTTGGGGCTTTCCAGTGCTCATTTTGGATCAAGCAGACTTAGTACATTATAATGGCTCTTTAATTTCTTTTTGAGATTTCTCAGCATTTTTACTGGTATTTTCAATTTTTTTTACTGACACCACTAATTTTAGCTTTTTCTTTTTCCACTGACAATTAATTTACTGATGGTCGGCAGCCTTATGTACCATGTTGACTTTATGTACAAAGTCATGTGATAACCCTGCTAGCCAGAGAAATGAGGGGAGTCCACGCAGAAGGTTTTGTCTTGAAATGCAGTACGGTTCAGCCACACACTTTTTACCAACGGAATGGAAATATATATATATTTTTTTATAGTGTTGCATTATACTAATATAAGGTAATATATAATTTTGTTTCTTTTAGGGTAAGCTACACTTCTTTCTACAAAAGAGAACATATGTCTGATGTGGAAAGGTCTCTTATAGCGTTTTCTCAGATAGCCATGACAGATAAAATGCATTATAGCTTAATCTTACAGTCTTAGTGTAGAGGTATGTTTCCAAAAGGGCAACTTGCATCAGCCTCTTAATAACCACTGCCACTTGCACCTCTGGAGTTGCAGTATTATTGTTTTACATCTTTCTGTGTAGAACTTCTCCAAGATTTTTCCTCACTGGCCCTCTACAGAGGTTGCTAATGAACGCTATCAACACTGGTTCAGCAGCTTTTGATTTTATTGGTCCTGTGACCTCACTGACACCTGCATGGCTAAAAGGAATGAATCTTCCATAGGCAGCTTTACCTTACAGGAGAGAGAAGACGGAGACCAGAGGGGCCTATACACTGGATGCTAAAACCTGCCATGAGAAAGGAAGATGCAGGACCCTAGATGTGAGAAAGTACCTGCCCTGGACAAGACTAAAACTGTCAGAAAAGGAATAAGTAAGCCATCCCGGGTACTGTACATCTAGAACCTAGGGCACAATGTTTGAGAGGATTGCTTGCATATATTGACTAACTGTAGTTTTGCTGCAAATTTCATCAGGTTAAAGGTGGGAACTGAAGTTTGGATACCAAACACCAGTTGAAACAGTGATTAATCTAGATAACTGCAGCAGTGACCAGAGAGAAAGGTAAATACAGGAATTAGCAGATAACTGAGGTGGCGAAAGCCTAAAGTCTAGTAGATGGCAGAAAATTGGGGTGAAAGGATCTTGCAGGATGTAGTACCAGAGATGGACAGGAGATAACTCACTCACAGAATGGTGAGGTTGCTAATAAATATTGACCAATAGCTGGAGAGACTGAGGAGTATTGCTTTTCTGGGTCCTGGTTGGAGAGGCTGTGGATTATTGACCATTCAAGAGCTGACTGAAGAGGCAGATTAGTTTTGCCCTTCGTGCACTTGACTGGAGTGTAGACCCTGTTGAGGAATGTAGCCTTTCTGGGTCCTGGCTGGAGAGGCTCAGGAGTATTGCCTTTCTAGGACCTATGTCTATGGGTCTGGTTTAAGTAGGTTATATTTGTAGCCTGGCCTTGAGGTGCCTTCTCCAGGGTCCTCTTCAGTGAGAGCCCACCTTTATACCTGACAGCACAGAATGAAAGATAAAGGTAGATCAGATGGGAAGGCTGTGTGTGCCTTCTGTTGATGAAAGGGTGGAAGGGAGGGTCTGTCTGAAGCTCTGTGCTGGTTGAGTATAGTTCTGTCTCTTCTGCTAGTGGATCAATCAGGGATGTCCCTCCTTACAGAAAGAGAGGGCATGTGTTGGGTTTGTTACAGGGTGTGGCACCAGGCCACAAATTTGGAAGCAGTTTGAGATCATATTTTAGTGATATTACAGTTATGATATTCCAGCATAGTTATATTTCAAAGCAAAGGTGCTAGTAAATGATATATACTATCTACATTGAAGCCAGATAATGAGTGAGCCCTTCATCTGACATTTCATCAGGGTATCATGTCTGAAAATATGGAGACTGGGTTTTTACTAAATTTACAAAGTCACTTGCCTCTTGCTGTCTTTATTGGTTTATTAAAAGCATTTTGTTAAGTGTTAGTCTGCTGTGGTAGCCTATATGTGGAGTCAATAGATGAGGATGTCAGTGCAATGACTTTGAAATAGGGGGGGGTAGCATAATTCCCCAACTTCGTAATGATCTCAGGTAGCCCCCCATCATCTGACTCTATTTTACTGGTTTTCTAGACTGAATAACTTGTGAGTGGGGGCATATTAGTTGCCTGTTTTCCACTTATTCCCCATATATTTTAAAAGTTGCTTCAATGGAGGCAATATATTGTCCTTAATTGTGTGCAGTTCATCCAAAATACTTGTATATAGAATATCATACCTTCCTTTTATCTCTGAAGGTCCTTGATATAAGATTAAGCTGGGCCATGATTATAGTTTCTGCTCCACCTTAAGCAAAATAGTTGATGTTGGGCAGCACCAGAGCACATGTGAGAAGGCAGGTTTGTCTGATAGCAACTGCTCTTGGTCCATTCTGGTTTGCCATATTTCAAGGTATGTGTGTAGGATTCTGTGGGGCCAACGTTGGCTATAGTGGGATATTATAATGCTGGCTGTTGCACTTTGAACTTTGTGGAAAGCTGAGATTCCTTAGAAGGCAACCATCCTTGGCAGTTCCATGTGTGTGTCTTTAAATGGGGCTTTTAACCCCTTGAAAGGTAGTGAGGTTTCCAATGAATTGTCCCCTAAATTTCAGGGTAGGGATCTGTGATTGGAGGGTGAAGGATAAGACCTGCCTGCGGCAGATTGAGTTTGAAGCAGTGGAAGGATATACACCAACAGCCAGCAGAAAGAGATGGGCACAAGAACCATACGAGATGGGTAGTTCATATTGTAAGCATAGAGATGGAGCTGAAGTAAATAATAATTTGAGTTGAAAAGAAAAGAAGTATAGGTTAAGATTAGAACTTCAAAACTGAACCCTTTCAGTTTTTCAACTGAAGATGCCTTGCAGAGGCACAAATTCACATTTAAAGGACAACGATCAACATTGGCAGTGCCCTAATGATAGGTCTGCTGCCATGGGAGCAAACCTGACAATGAAGCTGGGTCGGTATTATGAGCAACAGCTTATCAATAGAGAGCCAAAAGGGGGTATAAAAAGTGTCTCCCAGTAATGCCTTGCTGATCATATAACAGACTTAAACAAACTTCCAAGTTGTATTGAACTCCTGCCTAATGCCAGCTAAGGAGATCCATTGTATTATCCCCCACAAACAATTGACAGGAGCTGTTTTGAGGTGGCACAGACAGCCTGGGCTTTTTATGTACTGAAACCACTAACATGAGAATCTGCCATTCTACAATGTAATAAGGTAGACTAATAGAACGTCCAAAATGTTTTAAAATTTATAATACTTATTCAAGAAATGTAGGTTTTAAAAGCAGGAAAAAAAAACATTTGTGATCTCTTTCAATAAACGAGAGGTGCAATTCTGGAGCAAACCAACTGTACCATTGGGGGAATTAAAATTATCATTTTAGCCACTTGAATGAATACCTGTCTAGCAATCAAGATATTACAAAAACGATTTAAATCAATGGGAATTTTCATTTCACCCTCTTTGGTGCAATTGTTTTGCTCCAAACTTTCGCTTTAACTTGATGAATAAGGCTTTATTAGTAAAAATACTACTTTCATGTACTAGAGACATCTCTAGCATGCAATAGTTTAACCCTTTGAGTGACATAGGGGTATCCAACGCATACCAGTGTCACTCAAAGGGTTAAAAGTATGATCACAAATTTATCACACCTATTTTATCTAGGATCCATGGCTTAAAAATGTCAGGTAACACTCATGTTGCGCTTAATAGAAAAAAATGTAGTGAAACAGGTCCAAAGCATAAATTCATACTACCAAAAAGCCATCATTCATAAGAATTACAGGAAACACTACTGCTTCTGTTTTGTGTAGATGTTCACATGGCTTCACCTCTGTACTTATTCTTTAATAAATTGGGAATGCAGTGATGTACTTAATGCTTTGGGCAATGGTTAACCAATTTTACACAACTTAATTATTATTGTTTTTCTTCTGTGCTTCAGACACTACCAGATAGATTATGAAGATATACAAAGGAAGCTGTCTCAGCAGGATATTAAAGGCAGATGGTATTTATGGACTGGTTCTTTGTTGGTAGATTAAGAAAAAACCCTGGTGAAACATGCTGTTCTTTTGTATGAATGAAATATGCACAGCAGCATGGACTGCCATTTGTCTAGATTACATTTTGTCTACAAAGTTAGTCACAAAATCCACTTTGTCTGCAGTAATGGAAAACTCAGTTTATTTGCACAAAACAGTACATATCCACAAAACTGCTGCAGAAAAGTTGCATAGTCATTTCTGTCTGCGTATAAAATTAATCCAAGGCACAAAATGTTACTTGTGATCATAAAATTGATTTTCTGAATTGTTGGCCTGTTTTGTCATCATGTTCATTGTACTCACTTTTTTAAACAACAGCTGATACTGGTGTCTGGGGGTATTTTTTTTTCTGTTGTTGTCTATGAAAGCACTAGGGTAAATAATTTAATAGATAGTGATATCAGTGATGCCTCCTGCTGACGAAAATCCACCATTTCCATTTACTTTAAAAAAAGAAAAAAAAAGAAAAGCTTGTTGAGTTGTAATAACTTTTCAATAAAGGATCTCATAGCAGCAGGGCTACCTTACTTTACTCGACAGTGAAATCCCTAAAATATATATTGCTCCTTTTGATAAGAAATGTGATTTTGATACCTCTCAAATAGTTTTGTGTGGACAGAAACATTTTTTTGAACTAAAAGGATTATTTGCATTTGCTCATTCATCAAAAAAGAGAGTACAAACCTAAGCCAGCCAGATCTGTACATTAGTCACATCTGGGGGTAGATGCACTAAGGTGTGATAAACTGTTGCTAAAAAGGAGGTAACATCACTAGTGTGATACACTCTCCCATTTCCTATGTTATACTATGTACCAAATACACACCTCTGAAACTTGAGAGATCTTAGTGCACAACATCCATACATTCAGATCGGAGAGTTCATCACCTGTTTCTCACACCTTAGCACATGGCCATCCAATTTTGTGGACCTTGGGCCAAATACAGCCTACCAGACCCCAGAGTTCTATAACACTATTTTTTGTACCAGTTAAATAGCACACATGAACTAGTAGGCCTGTAAGACTTAACCCACTGCATGCCAGTACCATGTTCAATATCGTTATTATCACTGACTTGATCAACAAATAAATAAAGCCATATTTCTGAATAGCTAACAGGCTACAATTCACCATAGTTAGCAATAAAAAAATGTGTCCATCACACTTATGGCTTTTTGATCATGTGGCCCACGACTGAAAAAACTTGGAAGCCCCTGTGCTTAGTGCATCTCTCCACCCACCAGTCTTGACTTCAACAGGGTGAGGAGCCCATGAATTGCACATATATATGAGTAGGCACTAACCAAGGTAATATGATGAAGCATCTATAAACACTTAACCCTTTTAGTGCCAGTAGGGTGAGCAACACATTGTGAAGCTATTTCCAATGGACACTGCTTAGTAGCAGATAATGGTGATGTAGGACAGTGTATTAAGTACACTTCTTGCACTGCACAATGATTGTTTTACAGATAATTCTAATCTACCTATATGATGTAGTAGCCATTTTACCCCAAAATACATTTTTTTAGAAGTGAGTCTGTGTTTTGATAGCACAGTGGTACTCTGTGTTAATTCCCTGCACAGCATGCTAATTAGTCCTCTTCCAGGCCAAACTTGATGTTCTCTGTGCTATTAGAAATGGTGTGTGGGATCTGTCTAGATTCATTCATAGCACAGTGTGTGGTTATATTGACCCAGCACAGGCACATACACTAATTGGCATAGAGTGCCACACTATGACACCAACAAATAATGGTTTATTTCTCAAAAACAATTCAATTTACAAAGTGGCTAGCACAACAGCCAGTTATTAATTTGATTTACAATTAATTAAACTTATCGTAGGGTACAGGTCCACATTAACTCAATGTGAATTTGGGGACATTTTTCCTAATGGTGCAGCTGGTTTGCCCCAGAATTGCACCAATGACTTCATACATATGGCCCTGTTAATTCTGAGGTGTGACTAACACATTGGTTTTATCTGTGTAATTCAGTTTCTTAGTCTGAGATCTCAATGTGCTGATAAACTACACCTCACAATTATCAGACTTATGCTGGCGCAGACGGTGAGAGACTGATGTATTCAGAAGAATAAAATAAATACAAATTCCCTTTGACTTAACTGAGGCTTTTAACCCCTTCAATGCTAGAAAGGTCTCCCACATATTGTATATCTCTCTATCATTGAAGGGTTAAAAGTTCCATTTGAATCAATAAAGCTGAGGAATGTTTATTTGCCCCCCCCATGGTACAATTGGTTTGCTCCATAATTACTCCAGTTCTATGTGTAGCAGAAAGCCTCAGTCACTTTTTAAACGTATAACAAAACACCTATCTATGATAAAGATGTTGCTCTTGGTACTTTCAATCCAAGTTTCTTTGATACTGACCTCAAGCATGAAAAAATGTGGCTCAGGCTTTCTCTAAACACAGATGTGTTCCATATGTGATTTCAGAAGAGCCTTTGGGAAAATTAGCAGCTCGTGTTCCTCCAATCCATCCAATCATATTAAACTATTTAGAAAATCAATGTGCCTTCCCGTAAGAGAAATTCCCTTAGAAGCTTTCTTACTTGCCATGTCCCATTAAGGTGACATCAATTTCCAATTAATTGACTTTAACTAATTAGTCATCTCTTGCAGTATATATAAAAATAGCTTACCATGCAGCTGGCGAGAGGGCGTGTGGGAGGCATATTCTAGATGCTTTCAAAACACTTCATTTGTATATGTCTCTATAAATAAAACGTTCCACAACCCTTGGGCTTATTGGTCCTTTCTTCACTTTTACCCACAACGTAAACACGCTGACCATAAAACAGTATATTTGAAAGGTTATTTATCTAGACAATTCGCCATAAAATGTTTAACTGGATATTATGTGTAAAGGCAAAGTAATGCAATTCTGGAGCAAACCAACTGTTCTATAGGGGGCAAAAAAGATCCCCAATGATTTGAAGAGGGGCATTTAACCCTTTGAATGCTACAGAGGACTCCAAAGCATTGCTCTGAAATGCGTTGGAGACCTAAGTGGCAATCATGGGGTTAAAATTCTCATTTAACGCAATGGGAGATTTGGGAACGTAATTTCATACCTATGATGCATTTGGTTTTCTCCAGAATTGCACTGCTTTGATTTTATACATAAAGTCCATTATAACTATAACTGTGGTTTCAAAACTGTGGAGTGGGGGTGGCATGCTCCTGGAGTCACTTGTGGCTTTGTTTTGAACAACAGCCTTCTGCATTGCTATGCAACATAACAATATCTGTATCATCAGGAAGTAATCATATGTAGAAATTTGGGAAATGCTGGACTGAAGAGCATTTTTAACAGCACAGTCTGCCATGTTTGTACTAATGATATGTGTACTTTTGGAGGAAAGCCTTTGTAGAAATGTATGCTGCCAAGAATGGGATGTATACTATACTGATTTCTTCTAAATCTATTACAAAAAAATTCAAATTAACAATATAACTACATGTGCAAATGTTACATTTATTTCAATAAAAATGTGATGAGAGGCATTGTGGTTTGGTGGAAACCACAAGGGGCATCATGTCTGAAAAAGTTTGAGAACCACTGTTCTATACCAAGGGACACTGAGGCACATACACTAAGACTATGAGCAATCTGTGAACAAACCATCTGTTCCATTGGGGATGAATAAAAATCCTCCATACTGTTTTGGATTTGAAGCAATAGTCATCAGTTTAACAATGTTATTGCACTGGTGCTAACAAGTAAATAAAGTCATTCCCAAATCTGAGAGATTTTGCCTTGAATAGATATTACAGTCTGAACTATTTTTCTTAACCAATCAAATGGTTAGCAACAGCACCATCTGGTGTCCAAATAGAAACTTTCTTCATAATGCACTGTAGGGAGAACGCTCCACAGTAAGTGGTAGGAGCAACACCACCTTATGAGCACAGTAGAACATTGCAGTTTAATGTAACTATAAAAAATTGAGCTGCAATAACCTTTGACTGAAAAGCAGTGTTAGCCCAGCAGTTGTAATAACCTCGGTTTTACGTTTCCTTGTCATTTAACGCTTTGAGTGCCATAGGGATGTACAGTGCACTCAAAGGGTTAAATTGGAGCTTTTAAACAAATGAATCCTATAAAGGTCTTCAAAAATTGCTTCACAATGCACTGGAGACCTCTTTAGCACTGGGTTCAAATCTCCAACTTAACCCAAAAGGAATGCTTATTTGCTCCCTATGGTGAATGTTGGTTTGCCCAATAATTTCTCCGTCTCTTCTTAGTAATTGGCGTAAATGTACCATAAAGATGTGTATGCCTTGTTCCCAAACACAGCTGCCTGAAACATCCAAGATTTGACCACAATTCATAACCCTATGAGCTAGTTCAGACATTGAAGTGGATGAGTATTTCCTAGAGTACTGTGTTCATCTGCACAAAGTCTCTCTCCCCAAGAGACCCAAGATTCTCTGTTAATTTTATGTGTACTGTAAGGTCCAGGTGTTTGATATACAGCATACCAATAAAGGCCTGTGATCTTGTAGCACATGCATTTAAGGGCTTATAAACCTGTGGATCCATCAAGTTTAAATGTTTAAAAATTACTGTGAATTTTATTGGATTAAGACTGTACAGATGTAGATCTGCAGAGACTTTGCAAGTTCAGTTAAATAAGACAACACCTAGAGCAGTGGCAGGGACACAGATTCCCACTAAGGGGCACTTATGTAGCCCTTAGGTCTCCAGGGCCAGATCTAATAGTTTTATATAATTTATTTGGGATTGAAAACCCAGATAAATGCCTTGGACGCTAGAAATATCTCTAGTCTTCAGTACTAGCTGACAAGGAGTGGCAATTAGGAGGGGTAAAAGTGTGGACTGTTCGTGTTTAGCTGGCATGCTAGCAAATACTGCCTAATTTGCATTAACCCACAAATAAATAAAGCTAAATGTTTCAAACTATTGTTTGAAGTTTGTTACAAACTGGCAGTTCTACATTAAATCAGAAGCTGTAAACCTAATCCAAACCCTAGCTTGTTAGAATGGAGCTAACATAATCAGTGTGTAGCAGTGTGTAGCCTGACAGAACAGTCAATGCACAACAAGTCTGACGGATATGTAGACTGTGCTTGAAGTTTTCTACTTATTATCAAAGAGAAATGTGTGACCCCACCCATCCTCTTGGCCCAGAACAGAGTTTTATTGTCTTGAAAAACCTCCCAGAGCGGGGGAGCTGGAAAAAAAAAATTCTACCCCAGTTAACCCTTTGAGGTCCAGAGAAGTGTGTAATGCATTTCTAGGCAATTCACATCCCTCTGATCTCCAAGGGGTTAAAGGTTTGTCTTTGGAATCACATTAAGTTCCGAGATTTTCCTTTATAGCATGGAGGATTCCTTTATAGCATGGAGGACTCTGGACATCACCTTATATCTGTTTTGTGTGGTTGAGCTCAACCACTTCTAGTATTTTAAAGGAACAGTCAAATTTTGTTATGAAAAGCAATAAATAAACATATATACCGTGGTACTCTTTTGTTCTCTGCCCACGGTCTTTATTCATGGAGTGCTTTTCTGGCTATTTTATTGGTTCTGTGTATCTGATTGTCTGTTATTCTTAGGTGGTATCCCTGATTTTTGAATCCCCTCTTTAGTGAATTGAGATGCTGGTTCATGTCTGTGCTGTCTGAACAGATGTGGGTGTATGTTATAGCTTGGCTGTAGATGATGGAGTGTTTGGTATGTTTGGGTTGAGAACTGTCATATCTGAGGTATGAGAGTCTGTCCTTGGGTTTGTGATGCAAGGATGTCTGTATGTTTGTTTGAACCATTAAGCATACTGGGGTGTCATATTTGTTCCTATGGTTGTTCCCATTTTTGTAGATGTAAGTCATTCCCAAATGTGAAGTAATTGTGAGTGGGTTCAAATTTTATATGCTATGTGTGCTAACGTGCTCATGGCAAGATTTTCTATCCACTTGTAGGGCTAAGTCACTAATGTACTTGATATCCTGATATCCGGTCTGCATGTGAACAGCATCTTACACAATTCCATGACAGATTTAACCAATTCCACCCAACCATTAACCTCACTCTGATCTACTCTGCTGAACACATACATTTCCTTGATACCATGATCTATATCAAGGACCAAAACATACAGACATCCCTGTATCACAACCCACGGACAGACCCTCATACATTAGCTATGATAGTTAACAACCCAAACATGCCAAATACTCCATCATCTTCAGCCAAGCGATTGGATACAACCACATCTGTTCAGACAGTACAGACAGGAACCAGCATCTCCATTCACTAAGGAGGGGATTCAGAAATCAGGGAAAGTGGGATAGTGTCCTGAAAGTGTGCACTTTCTATGTCCTCAGTTAGCCATTAAAAGGTATCACCTTTGTGAAAATTTTGCTACAAAAGTACATTGTCTTCCATCTACTCTACCGGCTAACACGGTACCACTTTTTTTTCCCACCATTTCAATAGTAACTTTATCAGGTCCAGCTGCTTTCCATTTTTCACGATTTTAATGCAGCTTCTACTTCTTCTAGCAAAACTTCTGCCACAGATTCAGCCTCTGGCACTGCATTCAGTTATTGTTCCTCATCCTTATAACGATTTGTATAATATTCTTCCACTCATTTTAGTATTTGTTGTACATTTTTTTCTGTTGTACCATCTTTAAGCTTTAATGTAAAATTTTTTCTCATATGTGAGGCCATCTTTCATTTTGCTTTCTTTTGCACTTGATTTTTTCCAGTGTCCCTCTGGCACTCAAAGGGTTAAGACTGAGCAGTGAATATAATTTTATTATTTGCAAGTATGAAGTTGATTTCATGTGTATTACCATCAGGGCTTTTCCTTGTTTGTTTTCTCTGGATCTTTTTCTTGTAGAAACAATTCATGATGTACAAATTTTGTTCTTTTGCAAATTCGATTAGTTGGTTTCCTCTATCATCTCTGTTTCCAGTTCCATGTGGTCTGATCGATTTTTCACCACTTTGTATTTTATCAATTCCCGCATTGAAATCTCCCATTATAAATTTGTAGAGGTGATTTTTTTGTTTGTAAAGGCACAATAAATCATCATAAAATTCTTCAACTTCATCATCACTGTGGCTACATGTAGAGACATAAACCTGAATGATCTGAAGAACATAGTGATGGGGTTGTTAATAGCACAGGAAGCAATTCCTTCAGAAATACTTTATACTTTTAAGACTGAGTTTGTCAGTCTTTTGTTAATCAAGAATCCAATTCCTCCACATCATCCATCATTGGTTTCTTTATAGTATAGCCAATGTCCATCTTCTAATTTGACTAAATCTTCATCCTTTTTACGAGTCTCACATAAGCCAATAATGTCCCAGTTGATGTTATTCAGTTCTTGTACTAGTTCCCCTAAGTGTGAAACCGTATTCATAGATTGAATGTTAAGTATTCCAATTTCTAAATACCAAAGGCAGCCTTATA
This sequence comes from Rhinophrynus dorsalis, assembly GCA_037306005.1. Classification (NCBI taxonomy): domain Eukaryota; kingdom Metazoa; phylum Chordata; class Amphibia; order Anura; family Rhinophrynidae; genus Rhinophrynus; species Rhinophrynus dorsalis. The sequence continues at coordinate 146,213,625 of CM074723.1, forward strand.
CAGTCCGGTGATGCAAAGCATACTCTGTCATTGAGCTGGTTTTCCTGTTTCCATAGGTAATAGCTCACAAACCTCTGATTAATGAGATCCAATTTTTTATTGTGAAGTCGTGCATATATATATATCTTGTTGAGTAAAATAAGGGTACTTTCACTGCTGAGAGATGCATATTCCTAGAGTTATTACGGTTTAAACTTGTGTTATTCTGTCTCATTCTGTTTGAGAGGAAAGTCACTGGCAATCAATTCTCCATAGAATGTGATAGAAACTGCTAAGTCTTGCTGTCAGTTAGAACTTTCAGGAAGTAAACGCTCTGTAATTCACTTCTTGTTTGATCTGTTGTAACATTTGAATAAACCAACTGACAGTGGTGGGAGTACCCTTGTTTTATTCGTCAGGAAAAGCTCTATAACATAAAGGTTTTCATAGATCCAGTGATGTTTCCAACACCTTCAGCAGCAATGTGTTCATCTCTAGTATTCAAGGGTTTAAATCTGTTGGTGATTACTGGACTCTAAGCTCTTGTTAACTGAAACTTCTGATACTTTTACACCATTTGGGAGCTGTAAAAAGGAACTATACCCGTAGGAATAAGTGGCCCTCTTTATGTCTAACAGGAGTACTTGGCGAAGAGCCCTTCACACAGCAGTGACACTCATCTATTTATATATTTTTCACAGTATCCGCAGTTGTCTATATTTGTTGAGCAGCATTATAGGTCTATTTAGATTTCACCTCTACACAATAAACAATATATGTTATCACTCTGAATGTGATTAGCCATAGAGACGCAAACCCATGATTCTGATGGGACATGTGAACCCTCTCAAGACAGCAATATGTCCATGTTCAGTCATAGACAATAGCAGCAGAATTCAAATGCAAAAACAGTAAATACATACATTTGACTGCTGTATGAGGACCAAGTTCTAAGCAAGTCCTTCTAATAAAAAATAAAGAGTCACTTATTTTAACCCTTTGTGTGCCAAAAGGGTGCCCAATGCATTGTGTTGCAATGCATTGGGTAGCCCTCTGCCATACAAAGTGTTAAGGGTATAATTTCCAATTAAAATATAATATTGCATCATTTTAAGTTGGCTCATTAATCAGTCATAAATCTGATGACACGTGCAAGAAATCCACATTTCCTACTCCTTTCCTATTCAGCAACATGAACATCCCAGTCAATATCCAGCATTTTATATTAAGATGAGGAATTTGAGTTTTAGTAGGTTAAATAATTATAATCAATATACAGTACTTATCAACTAAATATATGATTAGTATGGAGATAAAGGAGTGATAAATGTTATATAGGAATTAGCCTTGCAATTGAAATAGGCTGTCTAATAGTCAACAACATATTTGATTAAAATGGGGCTTTTAACTACTTGAATAATAGAGGTCTTCAGTGCCTTTCAAAGCAATGGGTTGTAGATCTTTCTAGCATTCAAACATTGCAAAATCCCATTTAAATCAATTGAAATCTTCTCACCCCCCCCCTCCACTCTTACACACACCTTGCCTTGTGCATTAGTTACTGAAGACAATGGGAAATGTTCCCCAGTAGTAACTGGAGAGCTGGATTTCCACACTGCTGAAGTGAAGTGACAATCCTATATGTCTTGCTTTCTATTACAAGTACAAAATACCCAAAGGATACCCAGTACGTTAATAAATAATTGAACAACAAATCAGTATGAAGAGTGACCTTTTCCTTCTGAATTAAAATGAACATTTCTATTGTTACTCAGAACGATCAAATGTCTGTTTCCTGCTGTGTTTAGAGACATTGCTCCACTCAGTAATCTTGATATATAACTCATGCTGCATGATATAACCTATGACATCATTCCCTTGACACTCCACAAGTAGTAGCTCTGTGCATGATGTCATTATTGGCATTGCTGCCAAGTAAGATTTTCTGAATCGGGCTGTACATTTCTTATTAATGTAATTATGTGTAATTATGGCAGTTTGGTTCCTTAGATGAAAAAACAAGCAAATGCAACTAATACATAAAACAACTATTTTGTGTTTGTGTGGCTACTGAGATGAACTGGAGTAGTTTGGGGGCAAAACACCTGCACCATAGGAGACAAATAAACATTGTAATTAATCTAATTTAGGCTTTTAACTTGCGTACTAGAGAGGTCTGGATTGGATCATAATGTGTTGTAAATTTCAATAGCATTCAAGGGAATAAAAAACAATTTAACTTAACAGGCATTTTGTAATTTTATTCCATGTGGTGCAGTTGGCTTGTCACAGCATTGCTCTAATTCTCTCCCCTTTCAATGACACACACACAATTACTTCCTCCAGCATAGAATGCTTTCTAAGAGGGGCAAGTCCCTGCATGTTTCAGGCAAACCATTCCCTGTAAGAACTTTCACTCTTTAACTTCTTTGGAACTTATCTACAATCTGTTTAGCTACACTCGGCTCCATAACAGATTCAGTACCTTTTCATCTCTACAACATAAGTTAAACAAAAAATAAGGACCCTTGCCATCAACCCAGATGGATTGCCACAAACAGCCCTCCCGCATATCTGTTTCACTGTAACCATGTTTTTTTGTTAGATATTTGAAAATTTCTTACTAAACTGCTTATGTATCATGTTAAAGTATGAGTAACATCCCAATAAAAAAATTCTTATTTTGTAGAGTTTAAAAAAATTAATTATGAGGCACAAATCCTATCTCTAAAACCTTTATGGTCTGAGAGATATTCACATTTAAAGTTCCCCTCTCTTGATGTCAGCTGTAAAGCTGACAGCAGGAGATCCGTGTTGGCTGACACAAGGAGGCTTTTCAGCAGAGCCGAAATCACGTTATTTATAAAGAACTACTTCATTGGAACAGTCTACAAAGTGTGCTTGCAAACCAGGCACACTTTGTAGACCTTTCCAATGAAGTAATTATTTTCCTATAATGCAATTTCATCTCTGCTGCAGAGCTGCCAGCTGGTCCTTGGACCAGGATCTCCTGCTGTCAGCACAGCACTGACATAAGGAAAAGGGGAGGGAGGGGGACTTACAGGCGAATATCTCTCAAACCGTAAGGGTCTGAGAGATAGGATTTATGACACATGATTTCTTTTTTTATACTCTACAAAGCAAGACAATTTTTTTATGTGACATTAGTGTCTCTTTAATCAAAAGTTCAGCAGATGTGTAGTTTAGGAAATATTTACATGTTAATTTCTGGGAAATGTAAAGTCTCCTGGTACAGCATTGTAGTTAATTAGCATATGTAATGTCACTGAAAACTTTAATTAGCATATTAAACTTCATTAAAAACTTAATCAGCATATGAAACGTCACTGGAACAGTAATTAGAGTACATTAGCATGTGGTTCTAAATATGACTATCTTGTTAATTGTACATTTGCTGATATTTCGGCTGACATGACTCATAGGCAGTTTTTAATGAAGTTTCAGATATACAAACTTGCATCAACTCCAACTCATATACGAGCAGAGCTACAAGCACACACACACACAGATACATCTCATCATCATCATTTTCTACCGTCGTCAATCCACTGCAGGATATAGGCTTCCAACAACTTTGGCCCAGTGCCTTTTGTTGCCACTGTGTACCAACAAGTTTGGTAATTTTATCTACCCATCTTGTCTTTGGTCTTCTTCTTGGTTGTTGAGTGTCTTGTGGAATCCATTCCAAAATTCTTTGATCCAGCTACTGAGTCTACAGGTCTTCTTGCTTTGTGCTATGCCATTTCCATTTCAGGAGCTTTACTGTTTCAAAGATGTCATAGACCTTTGTTTGCTTTCGAATCAATGTACACATTTTTCTCTTTTTGTTATGTTTAGAATTCACCACTCCATACTTTTTCGTGTAACCTTAGGTTTTGGTATGGCTTTGCATTCAGTGTCCATGTTTCAAAGCCATACATAAGGACTGGGAGCACAAAGGCTGGAAAATGCTAAATGGTTATGCCCCCAGCCTCCTCAACCAAACGCACACACTATACATACTGGAGTAGTAGGAGGCTAAGAGGAGGGTCCACCCTGTTTGCTGTGATGAAGGGGAGAAGCTATCCTGTTCACTCTGGTGAAGGGACCACTGATGTACATTTCCCTTCGCTATGGAGAAAGGGACATTTTGGCCACTCCCCTTCACCGTGGCAAACAGGGTGGCCCCCTCCCCTTTGCTATGGCAAACATGGTGGCACCTTCCCTTTACCACAGCAAACAGGGTGGTCCCTCTCATACCCTTTGGTGAAGACAGGCAATAATATAGAAGATAGTGACTCTTAAGATATATTAGCTTTTATTTTTTTTGATCCAGCTAAAACAGTTTACAGACAACCCCGAGTGGAGATAGGGTGATTCTCTCCAGAGCCCTTCCTGTTGTCTCTAAGTCAGTTGCCAGTGTTACCTGGTGTGTGAGGTCTGTTCTTAAGAACAGCTAATTGCTCCTCTAAAATCTGCCTTGCTGATTTATCTCTGCTCCACTCCATCTGTGTATGTGTTTTTATAATGTAACTGCAGCTCTTAACATGGCCTCTGTGCTCACTCAGTGTACCTCTCCCTTCACCTAGATTTAAATAATAATTAAAAAAAAACCATCCTGCAGGCAACAATCTAAAGAGATGTATAAAGTTAGATGTGATAACTGGAATCTAGAAGTTAGTGAGGAAAGATGCCTGCAACAGAAATAAGCAGGGATTTTTTGTTGGGTTACCCATGGATACTGGGTACCAGCAGAATACTTTTCTCCAAAAAGAAAAATTGTATTATATTACACCAGCCCTGTAACTGTCTTACAATATGTGGCTATTGAGTGATCCGCTTCTCTGGAGCAGGATTCATAAAGCCATTGTGCGAGCCCTGGTGTGAACTTATAGTGTCCTTTGAAGTTAATTTAATGTAAGGGCAAAATTATGTGAAACTACAGATGTAGTTATTACTTAACCCCTTGGATGCAACAGAGGTCTCCAACAAATTGCAAAGGGTTTAAGGAGGACCACTATTTTATACTTTTCCCTGGGTCAGCAGGAGCTTAAAATAGCCCTGCCTAATGCATAGGGTTAAATTAATAGAGGCACACAGCATAAATGGACATTATTTTATTACACCATGTTTTTAGTTTTTTTTTTAGGGACTTGATCCTTATATAAGTTTTTTTACATCCATTTATGGATGGCAAGATACTTTTTTTTACATATACAGACTTTTCTTTTCTCTCTGACAGACCACGGAGCATTATAGCAGAGGGTATTGAGAAAATATTGCTGCATGTTCAGCCATTTTGGTAGGAAAGCAAAGTTTGAGAATGCATGTGGATGAGCAGGTGTTATTGCTACATACATGACATATCATGTGACACCCACCAACCCCTCCAATGCTACAGCCAAGAAGGGCTGCTTCTTCAGTTCTACCACTGGGTAGCTACCTGGGGACCTCTCTCTTTGGTTTCACCAAACATACTGACCTCCAGACTGCTACTGCCAGTCGCCTAATCCCCTATAGTAAACTATATATTTTCTAATTTAGCAATTATTATTAAAAAGTCACACTTGTCACACAATGCTATAAACACTAGAGAGAGAACTGAGCCTTGTTCCTGACATCAGACAGGAGCTACAGTGCAGTGTTGTTGTAGTGTAGTGCTAATCTAAGGCTTTGGGCATGATGTACATTTTCTTGTAGCCCATCACAGACGTCACTTTCTGTCACAGCAGCCAATGAACAGTTCTCTCTCTAGTGTTTAGAACTCTGTGGTGCACAGGAGAAAGAGCAGGCTGCACACCGATGTTCAGTAAAGAATAGTGACCACATGGCTTCACTAGAACTGAGGACAAGTACTCTGCTGCTCTCATCTCTGCAGTGTCCCTGAATGGCAGAATGTAAATGTGGTCACCCTTTCCTCAGGACACACATGGTTTGCAGATGCACAGTCATTTTTGTGTGACCAAATGTAAAGCTCCCTTTGTCAATTTACATGCCCTGAATACAGGGACTGCAAATTGTCCCATTTCCCTCAATATATCATATATCTCCGGAAGTTAGGAATATCTTACATCTGCTCATGCAGTTGTGCAGTACTGTTGGACTTATATAGGCCAGTGTGACTGACCACACAAATATCCATATTAAAGGGATAGTAATATTTTGTTTTATCTTTATTTTATTTTGTAGGCATTAAAAAAAACATGAAGAACGATATAAGTCTTATCTCTCAAACCTTTATGGTTTGAGAGAGATTCATAAGAAATGTTTCCCCTCCTGCCCCTTTTACCTAGTGTAAGCCATATCTTCTCAGATGTGGAATGCAGTCCATAGACCAGACAGATAACAGCAAGGGACAATCTTCTTCCTATGAGAACAATGAAAACCCTGCCCCCCTTGACAAGTTTTTCAGGTTTTTCCCTTATCTTAATTGAAGATTGTCCCTCTCTGCACTCTACCTGGGCACCTCCCTTCTGCTCTGGCTGAGCAGTGTTACATCAGTAAAAGGGGCGGAAGGGGGATACTTTGTCATTGAATTACTCTTGAACTACAACTCTGACAGAATTGAAATAACACTCTCCATGGCCCAAATACTATGATGATTAATTAGAGCTGCTTTTATTATGAAACATTACTATCCCTTTAACTGACCACAAAGACAGTCAACAATGATTTAAACAGGGACAGCCACATTGTCTGGCCACACAGGCAGCTATAGTGACTGACCACATACGTTCACACAGAAGCACTCTAGGGTGCTATAATAGTTAAATTCAAAGATGTTCCGCACCTGCTTTAATCAAATTACACATACAGATCATATCTGAATCTCGCTCACCAATGTAGAAACTACAAACCTCAGAATGCATTACATCAACCCACAAGATTCAGACAGTTTTAGGTTTGTGCAAACATGTTGGGCAATGTGAACAGTGTTAAAGAAAAGTGTAACAATTCTAGAGAGATCTCAACACATTATCATGATTTCTAGCATTCAAGGGGTTAACCCTTTGAGTACCAGAGAGGTACGCAACACATTGCTCTTCAATGCGTTGTGTACCCCTAGCACTCAAAGGGTTGAAAAGTCTCATTTAAATCAATGCGAAATAGGGATTATTTATTTGTCTCCTGTGGTGCAGATAGTATGGCCAGAGTTGGTCCGCTTTTTTTTTTTATACACATGGTCTATGTTGGATTGGCCTTCGTTATTACACGGCTAATCATATAGGGCTGACTAATAACAATTCCCATTGATTTAAAGTGGAAAATGTAAAAATTATACATAAGGTGTGAAGTCTAGCTTTAAAGTGATAGTAACGTGTCACAACAACAGTAGCTCCAATTAATCTTCATAATATTTGAGTCATATAGAGTGTTATTTCATTACTGTGAGCGTTGTAGTTCAAGAGTAATTGAATTATAAAGTATCCCCCTCCTGCCCCTTTTACCTAGTGTAAGCCCCCACTCCTCAGATGTGGAATCCAGTCCATAGACCAGACAGCTCACATCAAGGGTCAATATTCGTACTGTGAGAACAATGAAAACCCTGCCCCCCTTGACAGGTTTTTCAGCTTCTTCCCTTATCTTAATTGAAGATTGTCCCTCTCTGCAATCTACCTGGACACTCCCTGCTGCTCTAAACTGAGCAGTGTTATAGCAGTAAAAGGGGCAGGAGGGGGATACTTTATCATTTAATTACTATTGAACTACAACTCTGACAGAATTGAAATAACACTCTCAAATGCCCAAATACTATGAAGATAAATTAGAGCTGCTTTTATTATGAAACATTACTATCCCTTTAAATGCACCTTGTAGCTGTAACCAGGGGTGCTTTGGGTAAATTTCCCAGATACTCATTTGCATACATACATTTCCTAGGTATCTCACAAGAGATAGTGCAGAGATTAGACAACTGCCTTCCTGAATAGAAGAGGGCTGTGTACTTTTCACAGAACATTACCTGTTAGCTCACTCTTTACAAGCTGCACAAACAAATGTAATTAATCTGCGACTGTAGAGAACAGTAATCCAGTTTCTACAGATACCATAGAAAAGGACATCTAGGATTAGTATTTAAGAACCTAAGAACACATAACTTTTTTTTTCTTTGCAAAGACTGGCTTGGAATACACAATATTTAAATGTATATTACACATTTAATTGTAGGTATTATATGTTCCTTTAAGCTTTTCAATGCCAGGGTAAATGCCAAGGATTAAAATGCCTTTATACCAGGGTAAATGGCCGTTGCATGGCCCAGTCAGTTTTCAGAAGTTTGCTGTCTGTGTCATAAGGTTTCCTTTGGACAACTTTCTACAAACCTGAGCAAGTTATATCTTTTTTAACCCTTTGAGGGCAGAGGGTATGCAATGCATTCCAAAGCAACTCACTGCAAAGTTGGTCTTTTTATTGGCAACGTTCTTGACAGGGGAGGGCTGGCCTGGGGGGCAGGGGGGCAATTGCCCCCTGGGCCGGTCATATGTCTAGGCTGGTGGTCCACTGCTCCTCAATAAATTTCCCAGTTGCTGCTGTAAATGGAGCTACACTAGTGATAACATAGAGCCTACAATTGAAATGGAGCTACATAAACAACACCACAGAGGAACAATCCAAATGGAGCTACACTAGTAGCATAACCCATTCCCTTGTAAGCTCTATAGTTTAACTCGTGTAGCATTACTGAAATTGTAAGCTTTGTACTAGTGCATTAGTGTAGCCTGTTTCAGCTGTAAGCTATGTGGTATCAGTTGCCTTACTTCACAACATTAATGCACATTTTAAAATTAACAAAAGGGGGTGGGCTGGGACAGTGGGCTTGAGCGATATAGAAATGGGCCACTTGACTGAATTTGCCCCCTGGGCCACAAGTTGCCAGCCCTCCCCTGGTTCTTGAGTAAATTATATATGTTATAACGAAGAAACGTCATAGAAATGAAAAAAAAAACCAACAATATAAAGTTTGCATTATGTTATTTGTAGTAAAAAAACATTGTTCTATGAATATTGGTATTGCAGTGTATTATCTTGTATTTGGAGTAAAATGATACCAGATACATGCTGGTTTTAATAAATATTTGGCTTCTACAGACCCACAATTCTAATGAGCATGCATATATTAATTTTTCACAGTGAAGGAAAAGAGGCATTTTCGTTGTTGGCCCAGTAAAATTGGCCCATGTAATAATCTCCAACACAAAATATGTACATATTTTAAAAATACATAGCCCAATAAGCATGTGTCACCCATAAAAAGAAAATGTTACATTTCATACTGGGCCAACATTTCACCATATTTTAGGAGGATATTATATGCAAGTTTTTTCCAGCTATATTGATGTGTTATGCTGAAGATAATTCCAGTTTTTTTATTACAACTATATGTTTCCTGGAGACAAACTGCAACACGTTTTTTGGTTGCCATATATTATAGGCCATGCCAAAAGCGCTAAATTCACCTCACCCAGTCCATGAAATGTCTAACTGAAATGTCTGCAATTAAATGGACACCAAAAATTGTAGAAATTAAAATAAGGTAGACGTATCATACATATTGCAAACCATACATGCTATTGATTTAGTTGAGGGCTCATTTCTATGCCAAGGCTGGACTGCACAATCATTTTCAAAATGCAGTGCTTTAATAAAAAAACACTATCCTTTTTTTTGTTTTTAACAAAAATAAAGTTTAATGCGCATACACTGAATGCGTGTTAGAATATTTCACCCCAGCAAAAATATATATGCTAAATAAGATTACTACAAATGGGCAGCAATGAAAGAAAAACACTAACACCACCACTATAAGTGTTATAAATAAACTAATAATATATAAAACATTTTTTTCAGCACCTAAAATAATCTGACTAAAATAAAATATAAAGTCAAGGACATAGATATAGAGAATAAAATGAATGAATTGATCATATATCATATAAAGGTATATTGTATAAATCCTTATAACTGTTATGTGTCAACAAAACAAATTCCTGTCATATACCAGTTACAAAGAGTAAATGAGAAAGGAAATATGGATAAGAGAGCACAAGGGAAAAAATGAATCTATCTCATAAATAAAAAGCTATTCATCAAATCTTAAATACTAAATGGATTATCGCAATACCACAAACTCCCCACAAAAATATATAACTCCTCCAAGAATATAATAAAGAGCAAGAAATATCAAAAGTCAGAATACCTCTGCCCAATCCACTCCACTATTTGCTCTATAATATATTGCATAGTCCTTGCAGGCAGTTTTTAGATTATTGATATTCCTTTTTCGCTCTGCCTGCAAGGACTATGCAATATAATATAGGGCAAATAGTGGAGTGGATCGGGCACCAAAAAACTCTACAGCAGGTTCTAGACACCAGATCCCACCCACTGCCAATTAAACTGTTGAAGCGTACACAGCACAAGAATCAATCAAAATCTATTGAATGTTATCAAAAATATAAATGTATTATTTATTAAAAAGTATGTATTATGTAATAACAAACTATCACAGTTCACATGAGTTTAAACAACATTGGTGCACTTCTAGTTGGATCCTCCTTATGATGATATATGGTGTAGGGTATAGTTGGGAATGGTTAATCCAGAGCACATGGAGATTTTTCACCACTTATTCAGTGAAATCAAGTCCAGCTATCAATTTCCACAGTGGACAAGTTATAGTTATCGAATACCCAACTTATTAACAGTTAAAAATATATAAATTAAAAACAAACTAATCCCCAAATCTACACATTTCAGAAGGCACTCCTTCCTTTCTCAAGATAATCATAGTATGCCCCATACCAAACACAGCCCTGCTTAAATGCTAAGAAACCCACCAAAACAATTAAAGGTATATAGCTAACATTTGCTACATCCATTCAAACCTCTTTAAGCTTTATTAGCAAATGCATAAGAAACCAAACAGTTCCATTTCAGAATTTAACCCTTTTGGTTGAATGGTAGCCATATCAATTATCCATTTGGATTCAATGTGAGACATGGCTGCTATATGATTGCCCCCTCTCCAATCCCTCCGAACTTGCTCAACAGCAAAAAAATTTAAACACTTAGGGTCAGAATTATGAAATTCTTTAAAGTGTAAAGACACACTATGTTTATCAAACTTTTTTTCAATATTCCTAATGTGTTCTGCTTTTCTTATATTTAAAACCCTCTTTGCTCATCCAACATATTGCTTCATACAGCTACATTGTAGCACATAAATAACATCCTTGGATTTACAAGTTAACATTTTTCAATTTCAAATTGTTCTTTTGTACTGGATAAAGCAAAATGTGTAATTTTTGTATTACTCTTGCTAGTCTTCTTACAGCAGATGCACCTGCCACATCTGTGAAAACCCACAATTCCCCTTTGTAACCAATTTGTCTTTTTATTGGTCACAATATTGATATTCCTCACAGTTGGGGCAACTACGTTCCCTATACTCTGTGCTTTTTTATATATAATCTTGGGTTTGTTTGGCAAAATAGTTTCTAACCATTTATCTCCCCTCAAATGGTGCCAATGATGCCTAATAATCTTATTAAAATATTTACAATCTGAATTATAATTGACAAATAAAGCTAAATGAAAATGAGAAGTATTATCTTTTCTGTCACTTGGGGTTAACAGTTTCTATCAGTCGCATCTACCCTAGATACAGCTTTATTGAATTCCTTAACGTCATAACCCTTCTACATTAATCACTCTCTTTGTTTAGGTAATTCATCTCTATAAACTTAAGAATCTGTACAATTTCTTTTTAACCTCCTAACCTCTCCAAATGATATATTCATGAGCCACTTATTGAAATGGCAACTGGTAGAAACAATTAAACTGTTGGCATCTACTGGTTTGTTGTAATTTCTAGCAAAAATGTTATTATCCTGAATATACAGAGTGATGTCCAGAAAATGTATGGATATGACGCTGTAGGTCTCAGAAAAAATTGTTATATGTGTTATTTTTTATATATTGGAGAAAGGAGATTAAAGAGTCGGTGTTCTTCCTCCAGATAAATAGGACATCATCCATGTAGCGCTTCCAGAGCACCAGATTTACACCATTTACATATCTTTAATATAATATTTTAGATTTTTTACTGACTCTTGTAGAAATTTGTCAACATATGCAGAAAGGTTAGAACTGATGGAACCGATCCCAGATACAATTGGTCGGCCAGGCGGGTCGACCAAACTCTTATGTATCTTAGGTAAAAAATAAAATACTGGTAATCTGGGATAGGTTACATTCACAAAATTAAATTCCCTCATATTCAAAATCCCTGCTTCCCTACCTTGGTCTAAAAGGGTTTTCAGTTCTTGTTGGAATTGGATGGTTGGATTACCCTCCAATTTCACATAAGTTTTATTATCTGAAAGAATGCGCATAGCTTCTCTATTGTAATCATATTGATTTAACAATACTCCCCCCCCTTATCCGCAGGGTGAATAATTATCTCCTCATTATCTCTAAGTTTCTTGACTCTATATTGTTCTTGTTTAGTGATAGAAAAAATTTATTTTATTACAATTGAAATTCCTAATATCTTTTTTTGAATACATTTTCAAATATTTTCATCTTATCACTAATCTCTTCTCTTGGAAAGAAATGCAATTTTATTTTTAAGTCAGTATGTGTAAAAACATCCTCTTGCTGGGTACATTGAAGTTTGTTCTCCATATAATAGTTCTTTAGACATAAATTTCTTACAAATTTTTGCGTACTACTATATGCCTCAGACTTGTTAAATTGAACACTTGGAGCAAACTTCAAACCTTTTGATAAAACGTTCACTTCAGAAGTTTTCAACACATATGAACTTGAAATGAAAATTCCTGCCTTTGATTCTAGTTCTGTAATATCTCCTCTTTCTGACAAACCTCTTCTTCTACTTCCTCTTTTTCTAACAGTCTTTTTTGTTTTTCTGTTGTATTGTCATAGACAAATGTTTCTTTTTGGCTTTTCTTTTTTTGCCTAACTCTAAAAAAGAAGAGGAAGTAGTGGGCATCACCTTATCTCTTATTGTGTTATTCTCATTGTTATCATTCTCATTTTCATTCCCATTTTCATTTTTCCCTTCCGAGAATACCCCAGATCTGGTGTCACCCCTGATGGGCTCTGGGATATTTTCCTTCTCATTGTGACATCAAGGTCTGACATAGTGGTATCTCTGATGGAAATAATTTGATGGATGTTATATCTTTGATGAAAGAATCTGTTGGAAGCTCCATTTTGATTATAATTCCTACCATATTTTACTTGGTGCCATACTTCCTGTGGTTTACTATATTGCTATCATTTTTTTCTTGTCCTTTAATTAAATCATCAACCCCATTAGGGATTATATATCTCATAAATGTATTCTTTTTAGTTCTTATTATTTTGTCTTCCAACATAGAGATGGATTCTTTAGTTTATATTTTTGATAATATTCAATAGATTTTGACTGATTCTTGTGCTGAGTACGCTTCAGGAACCTACTGTAGAGTTTTTTGGTGCCCGATCCACTCCATTATTTGCTCTATATTATATTGCATAGTCCCTGCAGGGAGTTTTTAGATTATTGATATTCGCTGCCTGTTTCCCTTTAATCGTGGCTGTGTGAGCTTCGGGTTTGATACTGTTGTCGGGGCAGCCACTGGGAGGAAGACAGACAGCGAGTGATTTTTCAAATGATATATTGTTGCTAAATAGTGTATAGATGTGAGTAATTGATACTAGAGATAGAGTGTGGTTAGTGGTTTCTTGACTGTATTTTTTATTTAAGTGAAGTACTGGTGTGGTGTCTGGGATTGGGCTGTTGGACTACCAATACAACGGAGAGTGCGGATCCCTTTAATTGCAATCTTTTTTTGAGATCTATTGTATATTTATGGGTGGATTTTCTTTTTGCTCCTCTTTGTGGGTATTCTGACTCCATCTTTTGAGGAGTTATAGATTCTTGTGGAGGTATCATGTTACAGAAGCAGGTTATCGATTGCCAGAACGCAGCACCAGTCAGTCACCTGAAATTTGGTGGTTGGACTGCCAATAATTGAAAGGACAGATACCTTAGATTGTGTTTTTTAGGAGTTTCACCATAGATTTTCATTGGTAAATTTCCTTTTTCGCTCATTGAGGTATTCTGACTTTTGATATTTCATGCTCTTTATTATATTCTTGGAGGAGTTATATAGTTTTGTGGGGAGTTTGTGGTATTGTGATAATCCATTTAGTATTTAAGATTTGATTAATAGCTATTTATTTATAAGATAGATTATTTTTTTCCCATGTGCTCTCTTATCCATATTTCCTTTCTCATTTGCCCTTTGTAACTGGTATATGACTGTAATATGTTTTGTTGACACATAACAGTTATAAGGATTTAAACAATATAGCTTTATATTATATATGATCAATTCATTCATTTTATTTTCTATATCTATGTCCTTGACTGTATATTTTATTTTAGTCAAATTATTTTAGGGTGCTGAAATAAGTTTGTATATTGTTTTTTTTTGTTTTTTCCATTTTTTACTGAAATTGTTGAAAATATTGAACACAAGTTCACTTTAAATAGCTATGGGCTTCACAATAAAAATGGTACCTCGTAGGTAAGGATGAATGACCTCCAGGGCAATTTTTAATAACAGTGTCCCCTCAACCCCTAGTCAAAAGCATAGTGTAACATGAATAGTGTCTGATTTGTGGTGGCTGGAGCCTGATAGCATAGTGGTTCACACTCATGGAAAACCACAGTAAAGATGGGCTTTAGAATGAAGTTAGAACTCCCGCATTTAGTGTTTGCAAAGGGGCAGATCCATAAGTTGCATACATGAGCCAAGAAAATGCACTGTCCTGGACAAAACCGCTAGATTAAATATAAACATTAAGCCTTTGTGGTAGCATACATTAAAATCGTATGTGGAACATTCAAAAAATCATCTGGCATAAATTACTCTGTGTGGAAAGACTTACAATTGTGGAGCTGCAACTAGTAGATGTGTCCAAATGGCATCCCAGAGATCAACGCGTTTAGCGTTCACCATGCTTACCCATGATCAGAGACTCTGATGAATGTTGTCCTTAAAAATTCTGATGTCAAAAATGTCTTTGATTTTGTCTTTGAAACAAAAATTTTAAAAGAAACAGACATTTTTTTTGGACACCATACTAATTTATTGTATTGCTAATAATAATCAAAAATAATATTGTTTAATTTAAGGGACACTAATGCCAAAAATGAAAAAGGTGGATATAACTTTAAATATCGTATTGTTACAGCTAGCATATATAAAAAAAGCTATTGGACTGTAGATAATCAAGCTTGAGAATTGAATTGCTCATTGTAAATCTTATGTATGTTGTATAATTTATTTATGTCATACATGACTTTGTAATATTTTCTTTTACTCTAAATAAACATTTTAAAAATTAAAATAAATGAATAAATAAACAAAAGCTCTCTGAATAGAACAATTTATACATTTGTTAAAGAAATAAAGACATTTTTGTCTTTGAAACGACAAATTGCTTCTCAGTCCCAACAGTATTTTAATTTGTCTTCTCCAAGGTTAGACCATTTTTATATTATTGGGAAAAAATGACATTAATCAGACAAAAAAGTGACGTTGAAAGGAATATTTTTTTTCTGAAATACCTGACAATATCTCGGCAGATTAAACTGCATCCAGTTTTAAGACTGCTTTTCCCCTTTGACAAAGCTGGTGGAATTGGATGCCAAAAATGACGGTAGTATTTCTGAGAATTGACGTACCATGGTGTAAAAACATTTTTATTCTGATTACACACAATTTCAGTTACCACCACTTTCTGAACATCTTGCCCTTATTGTCTGATTCCAAGGTAGAGGGAGGGAGTGGAACCTGGGAACCCTCAAAATGAGTTGACCCTGAGATCTTTGTAATATTAACCCATATATTTTCCCGTACGTCAGTTTTAGGTCCTAGGTCCCCTCTTGATCTAACCCAGAATTGCTCCATTCAGCCAACAAGGAACCCTTATCATGCTATCCATTAGTGATCTCACTGTTTGTGCATACTACACAAGAAAGACTTGATGCAGATCATGCAGTATGAGACCCTTGAGAATTTGGCCCTTAACCCTGAGATTTGAGTGAAAGACCTGGGAGGCTGGAATTACAGGTGCATATTATACACAAGTAATTAATTTTAAACTGAAATATTGGGTGTAGGTTACACCTGCATATTATACCCAAAATTTTGCAGTAATATTATAGTGCTGCAGGCAGATGTCAATATAATAGTTGAAAGGGAAATTACCAGGTTTTACTAAGCCTGCTGCAATGGGATCAGTCTTAGCAAGAAAATCAACGGATTGCCATGAGCAGCCTCAAATGGCTCCTATCAGCTGATGGGGGGAGGGGGTCAGAAAACTCCTCCATTCAGCAGGAAAGCAAACCAGAATTGTGTGGCCCCCAGCCACAAACTCTAGGTTTGCCTGTGTATTGCCAATAGATCCTCTGTGTTGGGTTTTTACATTAAATACAGTGAGATGATGGAGAACTTCACCATATTAGACAGGAGACAGTCCTGCATGGTGCAGCAGAGATAAACCCCCATACTGCTCCCCTGTTGCTCTGCCGGGGCTTGAAATGTTGCCCCCAACTTAATTGGCAGGTCTGCTTCCAGGGAAACATCTGTAGATGGTGCAACTGATAGTTGCAGTTAAAAGAATGGAAACTGATCAATAATTATTGACCACAATACATGATATTTTTAATGATTTACATTCAAGAAAAGTATAACATACTGTAGGTTTCCAGCAGTGCTGTACTGATTTAATAGACTCATCCGCAGTCCACTGGGGCAACTGGAGGGCAGAAACAATTTTCCTTTAATGGTTTCCAAGGGAACAATGCAAAGACTCATCAGAACACAATGCTGGAAGGTAGCCACAGATGAACAACAAAATACTATACTTGTTATCCACTTTAAAGTATTTTTCTTTTAACCCTTTATGGAGCAGACAGGATTGCCATGCATTGCTTTACAATGTGTTCTATATACCTTTTGTACTTAGAGGGTTAAAGCAGAAATACATTTTTTTTAATTAAAAAATATATATAATAGAATTTTCTATTGTGGTCATGGTGCTGTTGCATACTATGGAATGTTGTAGTCTATGACTTAAGCGCTCCCATTAAAGTACATTATTAAAAAAATGCCTTTTGGACACCACTTGGCACTGCTGCTAATGTTTTGATTAAAAAATTAGCTGTAATAACTTCTAAATAAATAATCTTCCCCAAGTAGGAGTACACGTGTCCTACTCATGAGGAAAAGCCCAATTATATATGTTTTCATAAACATTGGCCAGTTAAGGATAAAGGGAGTTATAGCCAGACAACAAGAAGAGTTGCCCACCCTAGTCGGTTTTAAAGGGATAGTAATGTCGCTTTAAAAGTTGCTCTCCGAGTCTTCTATATGTTAAAAGTAACCGATTGTGCTATGTCTAATACCTTAATTGTTTGCAGTTCAAAAGTTATTCAGCACTAAAGATCCCCCACCCTCCCCTTTCTGGATGCCTCCCTCTGAATCTGGTTGTTTGACTCGATGGCTGCAGAGAGACAAACTTCATTGACGAAGGAGGGTAGGATTTCCCTTTGCTTACTGAAGTTTGTCCTTCTCTGCAGCTGTCCTCACCAGCCTACATCTTTAGATGGGGATGGGTGGGGGATCTTTAGCACTGAATAACTTTTTAACTTCAAACAAGTAAGGTATTAGACATAGCACAATCAGTTACTTTTAACATACAGAAAACTCAGCAAGCAACTTTTAAAACCACATTACTGTCCCTTTAATCAGCTTAGCAAATCAGAAGCTGTTCATATTTTCTTAGTTCCTAGTGACATCCAATTGTTATTATTTAGGAGGCACTAAAATTAATTAGCAGTCAGAGAGATTTTGCTGGAACATGACTGCACATTTAACATCTGGACATTACAGAAAACTCGTCAAGCAACTTTTAAAGCCACATTACTGTCCCTTTAATCAGCTTAGCAAATCAGAAATTGTTCATTTTTTCTTAGTTCCCAGTGACATTCAAAAGTTAATATTTAGGAGGCCCTAAAATGAATTAGCAGTCAGAGGGATATTGCTGGAACAAGACTGCACAATTAACATCTGGACATTACAAAACATTTGATTCATGATGTTTATTGGTTTTTCAGATGTGTTTAAGAAAACAATTATACTGGAAATATTGCAGTGGTCAACATCACAGAACATCCTATTGTGAAAAAAAATGATATATTCTTATTATTTTCTTTCTTATAAGGAACGTTCATAGAGCTAACAGAAAGCTGCTAAAGGCAGAAAATCCATGTGGGCATTATGAATAATTTCTGTGTTGGCTATTTCTCCAACTTTTGCAGTCGTTTTAGGAATGAGGTAAGACTTCTGTGGGAAGGGCTTAGGGCCTTGTGTACACATCTCTGAACATGATATCCATCACTAATTAACCCTTTGAGTGCCAGAGAGGTATCCAACACATTACCCATTATGCTCATGAATGACTCATAATGATGGTTAGGAGTTTCTGCCCAGAATAAAGTGGACCTGACACCTTACAACAGCTTTAGTTTATTATGTAGAGTATTCAAATTTACCTATATATTGAATTGCTATTTTTTTTTGTAAAATAAAGTTTTTTAAAGAACTTTATGTTTCAGTGGCACAGAGAGCCACTTCATGCTAATTTGTGGCAGTTAATTAGTTCAGTTTGAGGCCAAACATATTTCCTGCTATGTTATTAGATTATAAAAGCCCACAGTGTGCGTGTGTGCTCTGTGTAGATTTATTTATAGCATCACGTGTGGTACTGTCATTAGCATAAAGGGCCACACTGTGCCATCAATAAACAAAACCTTAATTTCTTAAAACTATGTATATTACTAACAAATGGCTAGAAAACATATAGGAACTTTATAATTCTCCTTTAAATTAACCAAACTTATCTTAGTATGACAAGGACATTGTGGGAGATTTACTAAGCAGTGATAAAGAGGCGATAAAGTGGAGATGACTTCTCCAGTTTATCACTTCTCCAATTCCTATGTTATTCTATGAAGCCAATGCATTAAGATTTCTTCAGCTTTGGAAATCTTAGTGAATAGGATCCATAGAATAACACAGGAACTGGAGAAGTGATGTCACTGGAGAAGTCATCTCCACTTTATCACCTCTTTATCACGCCTTAGTACATAACCCCCATTATGGTGAGGTTTTATTATGAGGAGGTGTTAGTCTTTCTTTAATATAGGATGTCCTGCAATCTAAGAACAACAAATGTAAATTTGTGCCATTTGTGCCATTTTCAGGAAGCTAAAGATGTGTAAATCAGGTGCTAACCAATGACACCAAGCATAAAAATTCCCAGAATTCCTTGAATGCTAGTAGCCTCTAGTATTCAAGAGGCTAAAAGAGCCATTTAAATGGATAGTAATACTTCATTTTATCTTTATTTTATTTTGTAGGCATTAAAAAAACATGAAGAATGATATCTTATCTCTCAAACCTTTATGGTTTAAGAGATATTCACAAGCAAAGTATCCTCCCCCCCGTTCAGCCAAATCAGAAGGGAGGTGCCCAGGTAGACTGCAGAGAGGGACAATCTTCAAATAAGATAAGGGAAAAAGCTGAAAAACTTGTCAAGGGGGGAAGGGCTTTCATTGTTTTCATACAAAGAAGATTGTCTCCTGCTGTTATCTGTCTGGTCATACAACCAGATTCCATATCTGAGAAGAGATGGCTTACACTAGGTAAAAGGGGCGGGGAGGGAAACTTTGCTTGTGAATATCTCTTAAACCGTAAAGGTTTGAGAGATAAGACTTATATCATTCGTCATGTTTTTTTAATGCCTACAAAATAAAATAAAGACAAAACGAAGTATTACTATCCCTTTAAATCAAACAGAATTGTCATTTGTCATCTGCGGTGAAGTTGATTTGCATCAGAATTGCTCATCTTTATCTTCCTGAATATAGTCATGTACGGTACATTAGCAGCCTCTATGTTCATAGCGTATAGCTCAGATTATATTGACCATGCTAAATGTATCTCTTTTTTTCTAAATTTCCACACAGACTACACGTTAATTGTTTATAGCAGTTCTTCTCAAATTTTCTTTCAGTCAAGCCACTAACATGCAATCTGGAATTTTAAGAGCACCTCACAAATATTATTTGCAATTTCACAAGGACTTAATAAAAGGAACAATTCATAAATATATAGTTAGTTTTAGGTCTCACAGTCAGAATGACAACAAAGAGCACATTCTGCTTAATTTCCATAAACATACATTAAAAACTCAATAAAAACTTTTTGTCCAAGTCTTCATGGAAAAAAGTGGGGCTCCCTGAGCTGTTCCTATGGCACGCCCTCGTGCCATAGCAACCAGGTTGAGGACCACTGGTTTATAAGTAAACGCATTCACAGAAATACATCTCTATGTTACAGGAAGAGGGTCCTCATTAAAGTCAACCTGTATTATGTGGTAGTCAATCTTTGCTTGTTCGGGGATGATGGGGGTTGTAGGGATTAAAGAGGCGATTAGGTGGACAGGTGGTAAAGAGGAGAAGACTTCTCCAGTGATATCACTTCTCCAATTCCAATGTTATTCTATGGAGCTAATTCACTAACATTTCTTAAGTTCTGGAGATCTTAGTGCATTGGCTCCATAGAATAACATAGGAACTGGAGAAGTGATATTACTGGAGAAGTCATCTCCTCTTTACCACCTGTATATCATGCCTTAGTGCATAACCCCCGTAGTCTTCAAAAGTTGATGACCCCTGCTATATTATCTAACAATTCTGGATAGCAACTTCTTTATCTTGGGTATAATTAATAATTTGTATTTCCCAAGCTTTGTTTTGAAGCTAGATCCCAAATGCTGAGAGACCTACAAGACAGTTACAGAGTACCTTATGGAAGATTTGCAAGTAATATTTTTAGTGAATCACTTGGCTGCCTAAAGGGATTACAACACATAGCAAAGCGAAATAAAAAATGATAATGGTAAGAATAGTATGTGCTATGAAAGCTTTACCACTGTAGAATCAGGGAGGGCGATGTGCTAACAGAGGAGATGCAATTCTGGTGAAAACCATAAAACTTCCAAAAATTCTCATTGATATAAATGGGGCTTTTAACCCCTTTTGGGAGATTCATTAAGCAGTGATAAAGAGGAGATAAAGTTGAGATGACTTCTCCAGTTTATCACTTCTCCAATTCCTATGTTGTTCTAGGGAGCCTATGCACTAAGATTTCTTCAGCTTTGGAGATCATAGTGAATAGGCTCCATAGAATAACCTAGGAAGTGGAGAAGTGATATCACTGGAGAAGTCATCTCCACTTTATCAGCTGTTTATCACAGTGAATCTCCTCTCTTGAATGCTAGAGAGGGCTAGCAATCAAGGGGTTAAACTTTGCATTTCAATCAGTGGACATTTTTATTGGTCCTCTCTAGTTCAGTTAGTTTGCCCCTGAATTGATTCTGAAAACATACTGATAAGAGCGAAGCAAAAAAAAAAATCTAAACGTTTTTCTGAAAGAATTACACTTACAGGCAACAAAGAAAAAAACAGCACTGAATCCTCCACATTAATCATCTCAGTGAGCTTTGACCCCTTTATGCTTCACTGACGCTGTGGACCTCTCGAAGTTCTCCACAAGTTGATAAGCAAGGCTACTGTACACGCACTGTGAGTACAATAACCTTGCTTATCAACTTGTGGAGAACTTTGAGTGGGACGCAGCGTCAGTGAAGAATAAAGGGACAAAAGCACATAGTGGCAATTAATGTGGAGCATTCAATATTGTTTTTTATTTGTTGTCTGTAAGTACAATTCATTTTGAGTAGGGATATTTATGGAATAAACCCTGCTTTTAGATTTTTGAGCTTATGTTTTCAGAATCTATTGGAGTTCAGGAGGTAGCATCATTGAGCGTCATGTGGAATAGTCTAATAGCAATGATGTCCTCTTATGGTCGTTAAGTGTTGCTGGTAATGTATAACACCAGATCGGACACAGGAAAAGGTTTTCTTAAATTTGGGACTAGTTAGTCTGGTGTGACTTTTTACCTCTGATAACTTTGCTATATCCAAACTCTCTGCTATATAGGAATCATACAAAGCCCAATGAGATAGGGCTTATGTTTGTGGGTAGGTGGCTGTCTTTTTCATTGTTTGGCGTATTGTTCTATGTACTATATGTTCTTGCCCCAGAATTGCACCACTTTTACTTAGTACATCAGCTTCAGGGACCGATCATATATTCCTCCAGATGCCTACATCAACCATTAACCCCCAGGAAGCAAAATCTCAATAATATCTCTGATGCATTCTGAAGCAAAGTGTTGTGAGACATCTTTAGCATCCAAGTCAATTCAGGAGCCTGAGCCTGCTAAGGTGATATTGTGATATTTATTAAAGGGACACACCCATATTAGATCCTTGGGTGCTAGAGATATTTCTAGCATCAAAGTGACTAAAATGTTACAACAGTCAAGTACTACAAGATGTTGTTCAATATGGAGACACACACACAGTAGGAACAGAGGATTGCAGTATGAAATGTAACATCAGGCCTGCTACAAAAAATACAATTACAAAAATACAATACGCCATTGCATTGGATACCTTTCTAGCACTCAAAGGGATATATCTCTATGAAGGTATATTAGCTATTAGATGATGTTACAATATGCTCTTTGAGCGACACGTGTTTTAACATTTGTGTATCCCTCGTGCACTCAAAGGGTTAATTCAAAGAATTTAAAGCGGAACTACCACATCAACTAAAGTCGCCCTGCAATACTCAGGCAGGTGGTGACTAGTTTAATAATTGTTATTTTACCTCTCAAAAGTGCCTCTGAGTAAAGTAACTCCCCGGATTATAGAGGAGGGGAGACATGAAGAAGGGGAGGGTGGGAAATGAGGTAGTGGTAGGTGGGATTTAGAGGGGGTAAAGAAGCTAGCAAGCAGGAAGTGGGGTCCTTTTAGGAAGAAGTTGTGGAGCGGAGAAGTTGCACGTCTCACCTTGTTATGGCTGAACTGTCAGGCTTGCTGGAGGAGGTGCGGCGTTTGTATGCTGCTGAGGGAGGACAGTGGCTCCGGGAGCGGCTGTCGGAGCAGCGGTCAACGGAGGCTGTGCTTGATGGAGCTGTGGCTGGAGGAGCGGCGGGGCGGCCTGTGCGCAGGACCAGAGCGCGCCCACCAGAGAGACTGAGTCCTGACAGTCGGAGGGGAAGGTGGAGGAGTCGGAGCCCTCTCCCCTCTGGCTCTAGGAGTGGTGCAGGTGGCAGTCGGTCTGCTGGTGAGCCGGACCGGGAGGCGGATGGAAGGCGTGGTGAGCAGGGCCGGTCCAGTGGGACTGTGAGCCGGAGGGCCAGGAGGCAGTCCAAGAGCAGGAATTCTTCGGTGGGCCCCAGTGAGAGCCGTGAACTGGGGCCTGGAGGGGACGGTGACGCCAGCAGTGCTGCACGCCAGGTGAGCCAGGGGACTCAGTCGGCTTCTGTTAGCCTGCGCCCTCTAGTGGCGCTTCCAGGAAGTGACAGCAGGGGATCCATGGAAGGTGACATGGGGAGGAGGTTGCCTGGAGGACTGGATTCCTTTCCTGCGGGGTCAGATGTGGCACTTGACGGTGCTGGAAGGGCACCTGGGGGGCTGCTGGGGCTTCCGCAGGTTTCTGGGACCAGACAAACAGTGACTGGTGGGGGAGCTGGTGGGACTCCTGGGGGGCAGGCCGGTCCTCTGCAGGTTTCGGTGCAGCAGGATGGCGTCACGCCGGTTGGCGCTGCTAGGGGTTCATCCGGGTGCGAGTCGCGCACCGCGGATCCGGGCATAGGAGGGATGGGGGGTTCACCGCCGGTGGCGGTTGCTGATGTTTCTTCTCCCCCTTTGTCGCAGGTCCAGCTTCGGAGTCCATTGGCGGCTGGAGAAGGCACTTCGTCGGCTGGGACGCAGCTGATGGCGGCACGTACTCCTGTGGTGGCGGGGGCTGATGTAGGAGGTACTTCTTTTGGGGTGCCAGGGGTGGAGGGGGGTGGGGGCTTGTTGGGTGACGTGGTAAGTGGGCTGCACAGGTTGCTCTGCGCTCTTCAGTCCCGGGTGGGAGTTCAGGGTTTACCTGCGGAAGAGGCGTTGAGCTCCTGGGCAGCACACTTGGGGAAATCGGGGGTGGGTGGGGTTGGGGAGGGTGCTAGGGATGGGGGCGCTGCGGTGGTTTCAGGGATTCCCGTTGGCCCGAGTGTGCCTCAGTTCTCGTCATCGTCTCCTGCTGTTTCCGGGGAGGCTGTCGGGACGTCGGTGGGCATGGGCTCTTCGGCTCCAGCTCTCGGGTTTCCGGTTCCGGTGGGTGTCGCGGCTGCAGCGTGTGGGGCTTCCTATCTCTGGTGGTCGGGGCCGTTGGGGGCCCACCTTAAACAGGAGGTGCGGGAGAAAATTTGGCGCAGCGAATATGTTGAGCTCTATTCCTTACTCCCGTTGGAGGATGCCCCTCCGTACAAGGACGACAAGGACGAGGGTAAGAAGGACGACCGGGAGCGCAGGCGGTATCGGAGAATTCCGAAGATTTTTGGAGCGTTTTCGATTTTGCCGAGCGTGATCGGTGAAAGGTTTCCGCAGAAGTGTTCTGCTCTTTTTTCCTACCAGGACACCATCTGGTCTGCGTGTAGGACGTATGGGGGTTTGTCGTGGTGGCGCTATGACGAGCAGTTTCGTCAGCGCATGGCGGTTCGTCCATCTATGGCATGGGACCAGATGGACATCGGGCTCTGGTTGGCGATTATGATGCGCCCTGCGTCCTCTCCGGGGGGCATGGCGTCGTTTCAGTCGGGCGCCGGGGGGTTGGGGCTCCCCACAGTGTCTGCCGCCGGGCGGAAGTTCGGTGTGTGCTGGCAATTTAACGACGGTTCCTGTAAGTTCGGGCAGACCTTACACTCGTGGCGGTCCACATGCATTGCAAAGATGTTTTAAGCGGTTGGACTGGGGTGACTTGGGGGAAAAGGGGGGCGACCCCGGTGCGCATCGACCGAATGCGCCCGTGGCTCGCTCGGTACCCCAATCGTGAGGCGGCTACCTTGCTGGAGGAAGGGTTTTCGGAGGGGTTCCGGATCCCCTTTACGGTGCACAAAGTGGGTTTGTTGGAGGGAAATTTAAAATCGGCTGAGGAGCTTCAGGAGGTGGTGCAAGGGAAACTTGATCGTGACGTTTTGTTGGGCCGGATGGCCGGTCCTTTCCCTTCACCTCCTCTGGCTAATCTTCGGGTTTCCCCTCTTGGGGTTGTTCCTAAGAAGGAGCCGGGTACATTCCGGATGATCCACCATTTGTCTTTCCGTTTCGGTGGATCGGTGAATGATGACATTGATAGGGAAGCATGCTGTGTATCTTACGTGTCATTCGACGTGGCTGTCCGCATGGTGGCACGTGCGGGGAGGGGGGCGTTGATGGCGAAGGGCGATGTTGAGTCGGCTTTTCGGCTATTGCCGGTACACCCGGACTGTCACCATCTTCTGGGTTGCTTTCTTCATGGACAGTATTACGTGGACTTGTCGCTACCGATGGGTTGTTCCATTTCGTGCGCCCATTTTGAGGCCTTTAGCACTTTCCTGGAGTGGGTAGTGAAGTCTGAGTCGGGCTTTGGTTCTATCACCCACTATCTGGACGATTTTTTGTGCGTTGGCCCTGGTGGTTCAGCGGTGTGTCTCTGGCTCCTGCGTTCCTTGCAGTGGGTGGCGGATGTGTTTGGGGTCCTGTTGGCGCCGGACAAGACGGTGGGGCCGACCACCCGTTTGTGTTTTTTAGGCATTGAATTGGATTCTCTTGACATGGAGTGCAGATTGCCGCAGGACAAGTTGCAGGAGCTGCGTGATTTGGTTGGTGCGTTTTTGGGGGTGCGGAAAGTTACCCTGTGGCAGGTACAGTCCCTGTTGGGAAAATTGGCGTTTGCCTGCAGGATTATCCCGATGGGTCGGGTTTTTTGCAGACGGTTGGCCCAGGCTACGGGTGGGGTGACTCAGCCGCATCATTTTGTGCGGCTTTCTAGGGAGGTCAAGGCAGATTTGAGGGTGTGGGAGACGTTTTTGGAGGATTATAACAGGCGGTCGTTGTGGCAATTGCCTGTGGTGTCTAATGGTGAAGTGGGGCTTCATACTGATGCTGCGGGTTCGGTGGGGTTTGGCGCCATTCTTGGGGAAGAGTGGTGCATGGGTTGTTGGCCGTCGTGGTGGATGGCGGACGGGTTGACCCGTAATCTGGTTTTCCTTGAGCTGTTTCCCATACTGGTGGCGGTGGTTTTGTGGAGGAATCGGTGGGTGGTGTTTCACTGTGACAACATGGGAGTGGTTGAGGCGGTGAACAACCTATCTGCCTCTTCCCCTCCGGTGGTGTGATTGTTGCGGCGTCTGGTGCTGGAGTGTTTGCGCCTTAATATGTACTTTAGGGCGGCTCATGTGCCTGGAGTGTTGAACGTGGCTGCTGACGCTCTGTCTCGCCTGCAGATGGACGAGTTTCGGATGGCGTGGCCGATGGCGAAGGAGGTGGGAGCAGTTTGTCCGGATTTCCTGTGGGACCTTGGCAGGGATGGATAGCGGCACGTATTCAGCAAGCTGTTTCGCCGGTCACTTGGGCACGGTATTCCAAGGCGTGGGAAGAATGGCTACAGTTCTCTGAAGTGGCTGGAAGTTTCCCTGATGATGCTAGTCGTCTTCTTGGGGTACTGTGGTTGTTGTGGTCTTGGGCGGACCGTGGGTTATCGCCGGAAGCTGTTTCTGGTCGGCTGGCTGGTTTAGTGTTTGGTTTCAAGTTGCGGGGTTGGAGGGATGTCACAAAGGAGTTCGTGGTTCGCATGGCCTTGAGGGGCATGCGACGGGGTGCGAAGGTCCCGGATCAGCGGCGACCGGTTTCCCTGTCCGTATTGCGCCAATTGATGCGGGTGCTGCCGGAGATTTGTCTATCTGCTTATGAGATGGCGCTGTTTCGTTTGGCCTTTAGTTGGGCATTTTTTGGCGCTATGCGGATTGGGGAACTTGTGAGCAGGAGTAAGTCTGCCCCGGGGGGTGGATGTGGGGGATGTCCGTTTGGGTGCTGGGGAGCTTAGTTTTAAAATTGGGCGTTCTAAGACAGACATTATGGGAAAAGGCGTTTGGGTTACTTTGTTTGCCATTCCCGCCTCTCCTTTGTGCCTGGTTCAACTGCTGGTGAATTTCCTGGAGTTGCGGCCGCCGGTTAGGGGCCCCCTCCTGGTTCACGCTTTCGGCATCCCGTTGACGCATTATCAGTTTGTCGGGGTGTTTCGCCGCTGTTTGGAGTGGTTCGGAGCGCCGGTGGCTGAATTTGGAGGGCATTCCTTTCGAATAGGGGCGGCGACCGAGGCATCTCGGTTGGGTCTCCCGGATGAGGTGGTCCAGCGCATTGGGATGTGGGAATCTGACAGATTCTGGTTGTATGTACGGACGGACAGGGCATTACATCTGTAGGCTGGGGTGCTTTGTTTGGGGTTGGGTTGTTCTAGTCTGTGATGCTAAAAAAAAAAAAAAAAAAAAAAAAAAAAGGGTAAGGTTTGGAGTTTTTTCCATGTTTCAGCTTGGCTTCTTCTCGTGGGTGGGTATGGTACATCTCAATCAGTGGTATGACTGTCTAATACTATAAAAAAAAAAAAAAAAAAGAAATTGGTACTTGCGTCATGTGTATCATGCTACTTGATGACGTTTCAGTAGTCGCTTTTAAGTGGTGCGTCCCCCCAGTGGGGCTTGTGGGGTATTTGTAGTTATGCTGTGTTTTTTGCAGGTGTTTCTTCGCTGCCTGTCTGGATTATCGGGCACTCCTATGTTTACTGGGCTCAGAAGCGGGCATCGTTGCGTAGGAATGGTCTGCAGCTCGGCTTCCCCGTAGCTGATGGGGAGGTATCCTGGTTCGGGAGTAGGGGTATGAGATGGGTGCAATTGTTGCAGCATGTGGTGCAATTGGCCAGGTGCCTGGGTCATGGGCCCCGGATTTTGGTCATTCACCTGGGGGGTAATGACTTGGGTACCTTCCCTGTTTGGGGTTTGGGGGAACGGATGAAGAGGGATTTGCATCGCTTGTTTGCTTTTTTTCCGGGCCTGGTGTTTGTATGGTCGGAGATGGTGGCGAGGAGGGTTTGGAAGCAAGCAAGGGATCCGTGGGCTTTGGATAAGTGCAGGATAAAATTGAACCGTAAGATTTCCCGTTATGTTTTGAACTTGGGGGGTATTGCGGTTCGGCACAGGGTGTTTGAGGGGCAGGAGATGCAGTTGTTTAGGGGCGATGGGGTTCACCCTAACGGTCTGGGCCTTGATTTTTTCAATTTGGAGTTAATGGGGGGTATTGAACAGGCGGTGGCCTTGGTGAGGGGGGGGGGAGGGCCAGCTGGCTAAGGGGTTAGCCAGTGGCCCTTTGGCGGTGTGACTGTTGTTTGGGGAGTTAATTTAAATGGAAATAAGTGATGATGTTTTCCTTAGGGAGTTAACCCTAAGGAAATATGCCCCGGACATGTTGTCGCGGGAGTTAACGTTACCCGTTGGAGGCTAGTGCTGTATGGCCTAACGGGGTAATTGTGGAAATCGTTGATAAAGAATGTTGGTAGTATAAGTTTAAGCATGTGTCAGGGAGAGTTGGCCATGCATTGGAGTGGTTAGCAGTTGGGAGAGCTGTATGTATTCAGCTAAAATGTATACGGGGGTTTATGTGTAAAGTTGGAAGAGAGTTATGTATATGTGAACATAACATGTTATTAATGTTGGCCTGTTCATACCCATTTAAGTTGTGGTGTCTGTCATTTCTATGCCCTTGTCCTTCTTCAAGTAATCCTTAAAGGGATAGTAATACTTCGTTTTAACTTTATTTTATTTTGTAGGCATTAAAAAAAATATGAAGAATGATATAAGTCTTATATCTCAAACCTTTATGGTTTAAGAGATATTCACAAGCAAAGTTTCCCCTCCCGCCCCTTTTACCTAGTGTAAGCCATCTCTTCTCAGATGGGGTATCTGGTTGTAAGACCAGACAGATAACAGCAATGGACAATCTTCCTCTTATGAAAACAATGAAATCCCTGCTGCCCTTGACAAGCTTTTCAGGTTTTCCCCTTATCTTAATTGAAGATTGTCCCTCTCTGCAGTCTACATGGGCACCTCTCTTCTAATCTGGCTGAACAGTGTTACATCAGTAAAAGGGGCGGGAGGGGGATACTTTGTCAATGAATTACTCTTGAACTACAACTCTGACAGAATTGAAATAACACTCTCCAAAGTCCAAATACTATGATGATTAATTAGAGCTGCTTTTATTATGAAATATTACTATCCCTTTAAGCTTCCAAGACCGAAAGCCAGGCATGATTACAGACATCTTGTCAGCGCGCCTGCGCTTTCAGTCACCGTCACCCTTCAGAGGCATTGCACTGGCCCAAACGGCTCCAGAAGAGACTGACGGTGCAGGCGCACAGGCTGCACTAACCTGGCCGTTAGTCTCTGAATATTACTGATTACTTTACTCGGGGGTACTTTTAAGGGGTAAAATAACGATTATTAAGCTAGTCGCCACCTGCCTAAGCATTGCAGGGCGACTTTAGTTGATGTGGTAGTTCCGCTTTAAGTAATGGTAAGGTGGTCAAAATATTTCTTTCAACAAATAAATGACTACAAATCCTTGAATATGTTACACTTATAGAATTAATAAAATTATGAAAAAAATATTGTTTAGGGCTTCGTCTGATAAATAAATAAAGTAAAAAAGGCTACTTCTACTGCTGGAAATTAATTTATTCAAAAGTTAGAACTGTCACAAAGTGATGCAGCTATTACTATCACATTCTATGAAGAAATGCAGCTAAAGTCTCATCTGCCCCATAGAATGCACCAGAATAAAGGTTTAGACATCAGGTGGAACTGTTAATATATAAAAACTGGAATTATTCTTGGGGTAAACCAGATGCACCAGAGGGGACAGATAAACATTCCTGATAAAGTATATTTGGCTTTTAACCTCTTGAATGCTAGAAAGGTCTCCAGTGCAGACCTCTCTGGCATTCACGGTGTTAAAAGGTCTATTTAAGTCTATGGGGATGTAGGAAATGTAACTTGTCCCCTATGGTGCAGTTGGTTCACACCAGAATAACTCCAGGTTGTATAAATACTAGTTTTAAAGCCTGTGTACACGGGCCAACGCTGGAGGTGCTGCAGTCATGCGCAGTACTGACTGCCCGAATGCGTCGCGGCTGATACGGAGCGGGGCTCTCTGAATTCAGACTGGTCCTCTCCGCGCACCGAAGGTGCGGGCAGTCTCTACTGCGCATGACGGCTTCTGACAAACATCCTAACAAATTATAATATAGGATGGGCTTATAGGCCTTATACTTAAAAACAGAGAAGAGATTCTGTGGCAAACAATCTCCAAACATCATATGGGAGAAATAAAAACATGCCTATTCTTTTAAACTGGGTTTTAACCCATTGGATGCTAGACAGGGCTTTGTAATGTACTGGAGCATTTAAAGGGTTAAATGCTCAATTTAAATCAATGGGAACTTGGAGAATTATTTTGGTGCAGTTAGTATGCCTGGAATCAGGCTCACTGTGTAATGATAAAAAACAGGTAAAGAACACCCACACATGCACATGCACACACACCAAATACACACACACACTGCAACCTTCAAAATAAAACAAAAAGAATGATTATATAATTTCAATGTTTTACTGGCATTGAAAAAAAAAATGTGCAGCATAACTGTCAATTTTATCATCCACGAATTCAAAATGATATGTGAATAAAAATATTGAGAATGACAAATGCTTCAAACAGTAAGAATTCATACAAGTTTATGCACCCAAGAAAAATGAATATGTGAGTGCAGCTAGTGGCTTGAATAGAGGTCAGGTCTGTGGGTCACCATTAAGGAGCAGTAAACTTTTTTTGTGAAAAAATATATATTGTAGGGATTTTCCTACTGAGTAAAATAAGGGTACTCCCACTGCCGACAGATTTATATTTCCAGAGTTATTATAGTTTAAACCAATGTTTTTTTATATTAGCAGTGTCATCTAGTGGTCAAATTCTAATTAGTTTTTCTGTTAGATTCTAATGGAGAGGAAAGTCAGAGACATACAGTTCTCCATAGAATGTGATAGAAACTCCCTGTCACTTCCTGTCAGTTAGAACTATCAGGAAGTAAACACAGTAAATTCACTTCATGGTTATTTGAACTGCTATCAATTTGAATAAAACATCTGACAGCAGTGGGAGTGACCTTGCATTATTCAGTAGGAAAAGCTCTATAAAATATGTGTTTTCATAAAAAAAAGTTTACTGCTCCTTTTATCTGTCTAGCACACTATGATCTGTGTGCACCAAACAGCACAATTCTGGAGCAAAGCAGCTGCACCAAAGATCACAAATGAAAATTGCTACTGATTTAAATTTGGCATTTTACCCCTTGAATGCTAGAGAGCAGTGGCGTAACTATAGGGGTCGCAGGGGTTGCAACCGCGACCGGGCCCATCACTCCAGGGGCCCGGCTGCCCCCTGCGACCCCCTACTCCTGGCGCCGCAATCTCCCTCCGGCGCTCTAGTAATGCAGAGCACTGGGAGATGACATCATCTCCCAGCGCTCTGCATTACAGAAGAGGACAGCGTGGGAGCACGTCGCGCCAGCCCGTCTATCCTGCCACTCCACTGGACCACCAGGGATTGGGAGGTAGGAAATGGAGGCATTGTGGAGGGCCCGGGGGCCAATGTGTTTGGGGGCCCCATGGCACTTCTTGCACCAGGGCCCGGACCGTTCTAGTTACGCCTCTGCTAGAGAGGTATTCATAACATTGCTTTGCTACTCAGCCCAATCTAATAAATTTCATTTTCTCTGTTATGGTGCAGTAGGTTTGGTACAGAATTGCTAATATTTTCTTGGCGGACATGGCCCTATAAGCTTGCAACAAAGGAGGCAACATTACCATTTCAATAACAAAAGGCACAATGGTTGTTATTCATTAAGGTGTGAAAAAGGGGAGAAGACTTCTCCAGTGATATAACTTCTCCAATTACTATGTTATTCTATGAAGCCAATTCACTAACATTTCTTAAGTTTTGGAGAGCTTAGTGCATAGGCTCCATAGAATAATATAGGAACTAGAGAAGTGACATCAGTGATATCACTGGAGAAGTCATCTCCGCTTTATCACCACTTTATCACACTTTAGTGATTAACTTCCCCTGTATTGTATATTCTTTTATGCTTTGAGTTTATTTTCAGTAATTCTTGCATAGAAACTTCCTTGGTCAACGTGAAGGAGACCATGTTCATATAACATAGTAAGACACATTTCCTAAAAAAATATATGAATATAAAACTGACAACACAAGTAAAAATATAATTTTTCACATAATTAAAAAAATGTCTTTGTGTAGCTGCTTCTACTGTATGAAAATGTACCATTATTGTATTCTTTGGTGTTCATATTCTACAGTACAATAAAAAAAATACAAAGATAGTATATTGTACAAAAATACAATGCTTTTAAAAAGTATATTCTGATGAATAAAAATTGCACTATATACTTGTATTCATTTTTCTATATTGTAGTTTGGATTTCAGTAAGAAAAACATATTTGTGTAAAGTTGTTGAACCTATCTCAAAATATTCCATATTTTCAAAGTCACATATTGTATAAAATCTGAATAAGAACATTTGCAGTCAATAGTTTCTGAGCCCAAAGATGGGTTTTAACTTGTCCACAGATAAGAAGTTCCCTCTCAGTTGTGTAATTCCACAGTCTTTAGCAAGGATGATGTTATTATGAAGAAAATTGTAATTTTGAGTAGTCCACATATCAGTGTTTGGTCCATTAAGCTTGTGGAGCTTCACAATCCATTGCCCAAGATATTGAGACATTTGAATATCAGATTAGTTCTAGTATTCTGGATCCATTAACAATGTAAGAGTCTAGGATGTGTCTGACAACTGACCTGAAAGGCATAAGAAACATTCAGATTATGCCACCTTACTAGATATTTTCTGTCACTCATAAAACATTATAAATCTTCATGTCACAGTATAAATTGAAGTAACAGCAACATTTCCCATGACATTAGCCAGTTTGTAGAAAAAGATAACTGACAATAAAGTTATGACATGCTCTATAATAATGTTGCTATCACTTATCAAACAGAATGTTGTTTTAAACATTTTTTTGACATATTACTGGTTTCTTTTGTTAAGTTTAATTTTGATTGGTTATTCATATACAAATAAGAATCAGATAAATATCACTAATATCTTGTTTGTAAAACCAGTCCAATCTCTGGAGTGGAGTTAAAGGGATTGTAATGTCCCAAAAAAGTATCCTCTAAATGGTAGCTGCAATAAACAAACACTTAATGCACTTAATCCTTTCTCTCAAACCATTATGGTTTGAGAGATATAATAAAATACATTTCCCCGCTCCCTCCCCCTTCTCATTTGTCAGCTGTATAGCTGACGACATGAGATCCTGGTCACGGGACCAGACGGCGGCTCTTCAGGAGCGCCGACATAGCGATATCTAAAGAAAAATACTTAATAGGAATGGTCTACAATGTGTGCTTGCAAACCAGGCACATGTTGTAGACCATTCCGATGAAGTATTTATTTTTAGATATTGCTATGTCGGAGCTCTTGAAGAGCCGCGTCTGGTTGCGCAACCAGATTCTGCCTCTGACAGCTTTACAGCTCATCAGGCAGAAAGGGGAGGGAGCGGAGGACTTTATTTTCTTATATCTCTCAAACCATAACGGTTTGAGAGAAAGGATTAAGCGCATTAAAATGTTTGTTTATTGCAGCTACCATTTAAGGGATACTTTTTTTTGGACTTTACTATCCCTTTAAAGATGCAAAATTTATCTAAATTGTGAAGCCATGGAAATTATATTTTTGCATTTTTAAAGGGATAGTAATGTTTCAAAATAAAATCAGCTCCAGTTAATCTTCATAGTATTTGGGCAATGGAGAGTGTTATTTCAATACTGTCAGAGTTGTAATTCAAGTGTAATTGAAAAATAAAGTACCCCCCTCCCACCCCTTTTACTGATGTAAAACTGATAACCTCAGAACAGAAAGGTGGTGTCCAGATGGCTTGCAGAGAGGGACAATCTTCAATTAGCATATGAGAAAAACCTGAAAAACCTGTCAAGGGGTGAAGGTTTTCCTTATGCTCACAGTAAGATGATTGTCCTCTGCTGTTAGCTGTCTGGTCTCAAGACCAGATTCCACATCTGAGGTGAGCAGTGTTACACTAGGTAAAAGTGGCAGGAGGGGGATACTTTATCATTCAATTACTCTTGAACTCCAACTCTGACAGTATTGAAATAACACTCTCCACGGCCCAAATACTATGAAGATTAATTGGAGCTGCTTTTATTTTGAAACATTACTATTCCTTTAAAAAACAAAAAAAAATATTTTATTAGCACTCTTTTATATATTAAATATTTAAATACCTTATGAATAAATTATTTGAATTAACATTAAGATGTTTTTAATTTTTATTACAAATGGAACTGCAATATGTTGAAATACAGGGGTTTAGCTTTTCTTTGTTTTTGCCATTCTGTCACAAGCAGGCAAGAATTTTAATTATGAATATTTTATTGATCATTTGTAATTAAAGTATGTCTTCTTAATTTTTTTTATTTTTTCAAAAAAATAAATATTTCCAATTTTTCCGAAAACAATAAAAAAGAACTTGAGCCAAAATGTAAAACAACATTTTTACTCTTGAATTCTATATTTGATTCCCCACGTCTTTACATATCTAACTACAGTGCAATGTTGGATCAGTGGTGTGAATGTACTATGCTGGTTCTGCCCAATAACAGGCACTGGAATCAGCGTTATCTGCTTACCATCTAAGTATTAAGCTATGTACACCCAAAATCCTCCCCTTGATGCCATGTACACTAAGGGGAGGACCACTGGGCAGCATGTGGACATTTTGGGGCATTCCTTTCCTCTATGTCTTTTTTAGGTTACTGTACTAAGAAAGGCAAGGAGGAAATGGTATAAGTGTAAGACATTTTCCTCTGCATACTATGAGGCTTGAGTTAGTCCTATGCTTATGGAATGTATTCAATAGTATACCCTATATCGATCTTACACTTTAGTGCATACCCTGGAGTTCAGTCACTTGTGTTAAAGCGTAACTCCAGTATGGCTGCACTGATGAAATTCGTACGTTTGCCTCTCTGTCTAATATAGAATTTTTGAACGAATACCTAAAAATGTTAACATAAACATCCAGCAGATTGGCACAACAAAGAAAATAATATTGATAATAATATTATTACAGGATTGGCTGATAATGTTTCTCACATTCTAAGGGTTTATTTAATTGCCTTTATTTAATTTCAAAGTTTCACCCCTATGCCTCCATCATACCTCAGAATAACAGTACATTTCTGGTCATTGGAAAACCATCTGATATGAGTGGGACATACATGGCCGGTATTGTATTCTATCCAGTCTTGATGACTCATTCTCACTAAAGCTGTTGTACTGAGAAGAATTAGAGCAATTCTGGAGCACACCAACTGCACCCTAGGACATAAATAAAACTACCCAAATTTCAACTGTAACCCTTTGGATACTAGAGAGGTTTTAAAAGCATTGCAGAGAAATATATTTGAGACCACTGTACATTAGGTTAACCCTTTGAGTGCCAGAGGGATTATTAAAGTCCAAATTCAAAACAAAGGGGATTTTTATTGTTTCCCCTGTAATGGAATTTGTTTGCCCTAGGATTGCTCCACTTAAAACTTAGTACATCAGCCTCACTGAGAGTTACCAGGAATTTCAGTCTGGAGTCAGACCGCATTGTCAAGACAACATTTCCATTAAAGCTCTTTGAACATGCATGAAGTAAGAAAGATGGAGGAAGAAAGCAGTTATCTGCTTTTAAAGCATACAGATTTAAAGGGCAGCTAACATGAAAAAAAACATATTGTTAAATCTCTATATTTTACAAATCAATCTCTGCAACTCCCACCTTTGCGAATAGCAAGATAATAGCAGCAAAACTTTCAACCCAAATTGTACAGGTTTTTGTTCTTGTTCCATCACATGGAAGCCTAATTTTCTATTGGCTGGGTAGGTTGGTATGAATTCAAAGCAGCCAATAGAAATGATCAAGTTCCTCACTAGAGCTCACAGAAGGTAGGGACCCCCTACAAGTAGGACTGTATATTTATATTGATGCCATTCCCAGAGGTAAATAGCAGTATTTAACTAGTAAAAGGCTTAAACCTATGTGTGCCATAGAGGTAACAAACAGTTCTACTGTACTGGTTACTTCACTGGCCCTCAAAGGTTTAACATACATGTTATATGCCCTTTAAATACATGTTCTGACACATGCTAACAGTTAAGTACATGAGCATAGTTTTAACCCTTTCCCAGAGGGGTGTTCAATGTATTTTTTTTCCAGCTTTCAGGTACACAGAGCCTCAAGGTAGAAAAAGATTCCATTGTCGCTTCTCATTCTTGAAAATGAGAAAAATCTCACTGTATTCGTCCTGCTAAAACACTTGATAAAGTTACATTCTAAATAAATGCATTGATGCAGATGCCCCTACTACATGCATTAATCATGTCTTGTTCCCACAACTACTTCAATAATAGCAATATTAGCCCCCATCTGCCACAGAACACTGGAACACATAAGAACTTCACCTTCTAATCCACATCAGACCTCCCACACCACCTTTTGACTTTATAAAATCAAAATAATCTAACGTAATTCACATCACCAGTATCAGCACAGGTGGAGTGTCACTTTATTGTTTAGGGAGGCTTTATAAAGGCTTTTTTTTTCTCCTGCTTAAACGTCTCAGACAAGACACATAAAGACAGATACCAGATATTGTTGCTACATAGAACAGTGCACGTCCTAATATTTTTTTACGACAGCACAAAGCTTCATATCAAGAAAAAAAGATATAGCATAGTTTCTAACATTTCGTAAAAAAGTAAATTAAAAAATCTAGGGACACTTTTTCCTTAGGCAGTCACATGACAGATTGTCACTAGTGGTTCATTGTACCAACACCAGTAGAAAACCTCATAAAACTGTTCTATCACAGAACATACATTACTCATATTTAAATACCCCATGGACTCATATAAATAAGCAATAGTAACATGAGGAAAAAGTCAGAACCTATTAATCTTTTAATGACAGTATGGGGTTAAAATTAAAGTTTACAAGCAGTGACAAATAAAGGGACAGCAGGATCCATGGACAAATAACCAAAGCCAGGGAGTGTTCCTGGAAATCAGGAACATTTGGCAAATATGATATATAGCAAGATGCATAAATATGAATGAGATAGATAGATAGAAAAGCAGACCTACTGACAAATAGATTCATAAGATGCATGAATTTATGAGTACATGCATGAACATGCATGAACAATATAAAAAAAAGTTCATATCGTGTATGAAAACATATTTCAAAGCATCACAAACACACACATTTACAGACACACAGTCTGTCTCACATTCCGCATCTACCTGCTACTAGAACTTCTTCATCACCAGTAGTACTCTACCTCCTCCTGCACAGCACGGTCCTTCTTTCCGAGTTTCGCTGCAGGTCACATGATCATATTTAGTTACTTAAAAAAACAGGTGCTACCAACACAGGCACTTCAGGAGGGGTACAGAGAGGTGTGAGTAAAATGGATGTGTAACTTGAAGGATCTTAGTAAAGAATAAAGATTAAACATAAGTTATTTTTAGTTGCTTCCCTGATCATATAATATATTCGCCAGGACTTTGCTTAAGTCTGCCCCTGTTTAGTAGAAAGGAGCTGATATTGCAGATGGCTGGACCTGTTGGGGTGACTTTTGGGAACCGGGCAATAAACCTACATAGTTGCTAACATTCCCAAAATATCTGCAGGGACACTTTGCCCCATGACATCAGAAAACCCTATGCTATCATGAAGCCCCACCCCATGGCATCACAAAGTCTCATCCATGACATCGCCAAGATAAAGGAACATTCTGCACAACATTATATTTTAACAAACCATTGTGATTTTTTTTTCCATTTTTTTATCTTAGAAAATTTGATTATTTTAAATGCATTAATATCAGCATCCTAATTTTAAATATTGTCTCACTGAATTTAGGATTGCAATGCAACAATGTATTATGCCATGCCTATTGCTTATTTAATATTTATTAATATTATTAATATGCCATCATGGCATAATACATTGCATTCTTAAATTCACTGCTTTTACAGCTCAACTCATAGAGAGATATTTGTTGGTCAGGAAAGGGGTGAAAAATTAGGGGGTGTCTCTACAGAAACAGGACAATTGACAAGTATGAATTTGTTATATAAATTCACCTCTTGGGTGCTAAAGATACAAACGCTGGGCAACTTTCTATCATTGAAGCGGTTAAAGGGGTCAGTGCAACAGTGTAGAAAGCTCTGTGTTTGAGCAAGTAGTTTTGGGGAATTATGTCTCCCCCCAGCCTTCATTATGCTACATCTACACAATCTTAATAGAGGTCCCTTACTTCCTATAAAGCCATGATATATACTTACTCAACAGAAACACAAAGCCTTCTAAAAGAATCATTGGTAATATATACTCCATCAGCAGCACCAAATCTACCTGTACCTCATTAGCAGGACCAAACTTACTGTCAACCATTAGAAGAACATCTGCCCATGTATCCTGCATGGTGATGCTGGTGACACATGCCACCACATAAGAGATAGTTTAAGGAAAAGGAACACAGCCTCTCTGTTTGTCAGTATATAGACGGATATGTCTCCAGTGCATTTATTTACAATGTGCTGGAAGTGTCTCTACCATCCAGTGAGTTACAAGTACAATACTTCTTTGATCAAAGCAGAAATGCTCTTCATTAATATATGACCGTGAGGCTGATACAGTAATTCTCCACAATCTTGGTTTTCCGAAATCAAGCTGCTTCATGACTCTCCTCCTATCTCTCACAATGTTCCTTTTTTGTGTCTTCTGGCAATAACACCTCCTCCATAGTCCCTCTGTCTGTGGGGATGCCTCAAGGCTCCGTTCAGGGTCCGCTGCCTTTCTCACTGTATACCCTTTCATTGGGTGAACTTACTAATTCATTTGGCTTCAAGTATCATCTATATGCTGATGATAGCCAAATTTACATCTTCACTCCTGATCTTTCACCTGAAATTCAGCTACAAATTTCAGACTGCCTCTTTATCACGGTGTCCGTGATTGCCTCCAGTGTCTGTGTGCGAAGGCGACATTCTTTACTTCCTAGGCGATTCCTCCATCTATCGGTGCTCAGTTGTGTCAGTCCATGTCACTGACTTTCCGTTGCCATCATCCTGTACTATGCCAGTTACCCTAGTGTTCCAGGGCAAGTCTGTCTCAGTTGCCTGTCTAGCCACCCTAGCGTTCTAGGGCGAGTCCACCTCTGTTGCCTGTCCAGTCACCCTAGCATCCTAGGGCAAGTCTACCTCTGTTGCCTGTCCAGTCACCCTAGTGTTCTAGGTTGAGTTTACCTCTGTTGCCTCTCCAGTCACTCTAGTGTTCTAGGTTGAGTTTACCTCTGTTGCCTGTCCAGTCACCCTAGCATTCTAGGACAAGTCTACCTCTGTTGCCTAGCCAGTCACCCTAGTGTTCTAGGGCGAGTCTACCTCTGTTGCCTACCAAGTCACCCTAGCGTTCTAGGGCGAGTCTGTCTCTGTTGCCTGTCCAGTCACCCTAGCATTCTAGGGGATGTTACCTCGGTTTCTAGGGGCTTTACAGCTGCTCCTGCACTAGTAGCTACTACCATCCTCGCTACTACTATTTCATGACAGTCAGAGTGGTACTCTATCTGCCTCCAGTCTGGTAATACTGTCCTTATCCTAACCTGCCCTGAGAAGGTTGAGCAAGTGTCTAGTCTCTGTCCTTATATCTGGCCCTGTGAAGGTTGGGGATGTGCTATTCTTAATAAAGATCAATTATTTTACCATATTTGTACTTGTTAAAGTTGTTATTTCACAGTCACTCCGTGACACTCTTGGCCATTTCCTCCTGGATGGCACACCGTCAGCTGAAGATAAACATGTCCAAAACTGAACTGCTCTTTTTCCCTCCAAGACCTTGCCCAACACGTAGCTTCACCATTACAGTTGATGGAATTGACAATGATCCGAAGCTCAGCATGCTGCCTTGGGGACATATTTGATTCCTCTCTTTCCTTCTCCCCTCAAATTAACTCAGTGGCTAGATCATCTTGCTTCTTTCTCCGCAACATTGCTAACATCTGCCTATTCCTCCCCCAACAAACTACTAAAACACTTATACATGCACTCATTCTGTCCCTCCTAGACTATTGCAATATCCTACTTACTGGCCTCCCCACTACTCATATTTCACCAATGCAATCTGATTTAAACTCGGCTGCATGAATCACCGCACTCTCCCCAAAAACTGAACCTGCTCACATAATTCTTAGACATCTGTCATGGCTCGCTATTCAGCAATGCATCAGTTACAAAGTCCTTCTAACCTTTAATGCTCTCCGCACTGCTACCCCTTCTTACATCTCTTCCCTCATCTCCTCTTATGTTCCTGGTTGCCTCCTTCGCTCAGCACACAACGCACTTCTTGTTGCACCATCCACACCCTCCTCCCTCTCCCGTCTCAAACCTTTCTCATTTTCTGCTCCATACCTATGGAACTCCATACCCCTTTCCCTACGTCCTGAAAAATCCCCCTCTGTCTTTAAATCTATCCTGAAATCTTATCTTCTGGAGCACTAGGGCCATGCACTACCTTCAGCCAAACTCAGCAGTTGTAATCTCAGCACTTGACACCCTCTTACTCTGTTGTCTGTCTCCTTTTACCCATTTAGACTGTAAGCTCCTTGGGGCAGGGATCTCACTCCTATTGTTTCTATGAATGTGGCACTTATTTAATCCCCTCTTATTTGTTGTAACATACTTCTATTGTAAGGGGCTGTGTACACTGTGTGGCTCCATATAAATAAAGATATACATACATATATACAATTATAGAGCAAACTAACTTCACCATAAGGGAAAAAACAATTTTGCAAAATCCCCATTGATTAAAATGATGTTATAACCATTTGAATGCTAGAGAGGTCTCCACAGCATGTAAAATAATGCTTTGAAAGCCTCTGTAGCATTGGAGGGGTTATGGAAGAGCTAACACCTCCTAGTAATAGCCACCCACTTAACTTAAAATAGCCAGCAAATCCTAATGGCCTCTATAAATGCTCTTCATGCTCCCTGGTTCAGCTCACAACATGTAATCAGTTCTGAGTATCTTGTCCATGGGAGCGGACATGACTAGAAGGATTTGCAACAACTTGCTTGTGTTATCAATGCCTTGCATACCCTTTAAGGACCAACACATGTGGACGGCACTTAAGGACCACAGAGCTTTTTTTTTTTTGCAAGATCCTGTTCAGGTTTCCACGAACGGCGTGCAGCCACATGGGGAGCCCTGAAATCCATGACGTGCCAAGACTATCATGGGTCCTTATGGCTAGTTCACCCATAACGGTCCTGACACGTTATGGGCCCTTAAGGGGTTAAAGGGTTAATAGACTCAGGCACTATGCCTGTTTCCATTGAAAAATCTGCCAGTAGCTGTCACGTTTATCTCCATAGAACTGATGCACAGGACTGATTGCAGATCTTATCTCTTGAGGCACAAGGTAAATTTCAGAGGGACCATTAGGATTTTCTGCCCATAGTAAGGTACATAAGTGGTTATTATTATGAGGTTTTAGTTCTCATTTAAATAGCAATAAGGGATGCCATCAGGGGTTACAGGTAGTACCTATGTATGGGGCCCAGCCAAACAGGGGGGGCTCGCCTTCCTGATCAGATATGAAGGCCCCTGTAGACTCCATGATGCAGGGAGGGAGGCTGTCCCTATGCAATCAGACTGGCCCAAAGGGATTCTGGAGGATTCCTTGGTGGGCTCCCTTTTAAGTATATTCTGGAGGTATTGTATTAGAGAATTGGAGAGCACCGCTGCCGATCTGTGCTCTGTCTCATATCATGCTGCATAGTGAAGCAGTTTCATAGGCTCCATCTTTACAGACACTGCCAAGTTACAGTACATATGCATGGCGTGTGGGGGCCCTGGGTTTATGTTTGTACCATAGATTTCTGATGGCAGCCCCAATGGCAATGTTTTATTTGCTCCCTGTGGTGCAGGAGGTTTTTCACAGAATTGGCCCAGTCCTCTTTATAAGCCTTGATGGGTGTCAGGAATTGAGTGGATAAATACTGAATGTGCAGAATAATGTATGTCCTTTGTAATGCAATCAAAAGTCTTATTCACAAACAAAACAGGAGTAAATATAGTAGCACTCTCAGGGGACAATTAAAAAGTCCTATTGGTTCACGTGGGGGTTTAACCCATTGAATGTTACATAGGTCTCCAATACATTGTGAAACAATGTATTGGAAATCCCTTGAGTGTTCAAGGGGTTAAAAGCTCTATTTTGGGGCACATTGAAATCTCCACCAACCCAAAGTTGGCCTGAATAAATATATTCCATGAGGTTCAGTTTGCCCTTCCACATGAGGAAGTGGCCTGTGGGGCCCTGTAGTATAGACTCTGTTTCCAGATGTAGCCTTAAAATTCATTAGCTGGGTTATAGATGGGCCCCAAGATACACCCAGCCTAATCCATGTAATCTCTCTCAGATTGGACATCCTACCCCTTGACATCTGGCGAGAGCTTCATCTCGAACGAAAGTTGTACATGGCTGCCAAATCAACTACTTTTTTTGGACTGAACATCACCAAGGAAAAGGTTCACCAGACAGATTGCAGCCATCACTAAAAAGATTGAAAATATTTAAATTGCAGTCTCTAGGTCTCTCACTTTTCTGGCTTTGCTCACTATATAAAAAGGTAGACAACTGGCCTAGCACATGCTTCATTAAGAATATATTTGGGCCCCTGTAAACTGACAACAGTGTCAAAAATTACAGCTCTGAAGGAATTCAGGCAATTCTATGGCTAACTGTATAAAGAAAACATCACTCAAACGTCAGTGAAGCTCCAAAATGCTTCTTTGACAGTATCCATCTTCCCCAGACCTCCCAAGAGATGTTACCATATATCAACTTAGATATTGAATGGCAAAAGTGGCGGGGCTGGATGAGTACACCGTTCTATTACTATAAATAATTTAATCCACAAACTGATTCCCCATGTTAGTGAACTTGCAATCTATATTCTGCATAATGGAGATAATATATCCAACACGTTCCATATACCATACATAAACCAGGCGTGGATCCTGAAAGGTTCAAGAACAACATACCCATTTGTTTAATCAATGCAGAGGTGAAGATTTTATCTAAACTACTCAAGCAGAGGCTATTCCTGGTGCACTTATACATTAAGACCAGGTGGGTTTCATGCCACCCCCCACTACATTAAGAAATTGTTCAATAGCATCTTTATCCCTATGTCTGATAACAGAACATGACGTCCCTGAAGCTGAGCATATAGAAAGCATCTGACACACTTTATTTTCCTTATTCACTGTTCTGCACCATTTTTGTTTCCAGGACAAATTTATCACTTGTTTTTAGCCCTCTCCTCACTTCTCTTTGTACTAGCAATTGTAGCACTTTCTTTCAATAATTTGCATGTTTTAGCATTCTATGCTGACGACTAGGTTTACATGCAATCAGATAAATTGTGGCTTGTCAATGATGGTAATGAAGGTATAGATCATAAATAGAGTGTAATGTATAGTTTGTTTATATTGCAGCACCACTGGAATGATCATCCATTGAAAAACTGTATTGGCAGAAGTTACCTCCCCTTTTAAATTTATATGGTCTTTTAAATTTATATGAGAGAGTCACGTCATTAACTAGACAAACATGACAAATCCTTCTGTGAATCGCTATAATTGGCTCTAGCAATGATAACCATCCAATGACATCATTAAGCAAGGCCCATTTATACAAACAGCATGTTACCATCATGTAATCTCCATTAAATTAAAAACAGGAGCGAAACATGCATCTGGTCTTCATCATCTCTCCATTGATTACAATATAGATCAGTGGACTTATCAGGAATGACCATGATGTCTTATTTGGAGTAGCTTTTGCCAGAGAATATATATAGGGACTGGTTTGTACAGGATGATGCTAATTTGACTCTATTGTTGTTCACCCTTTTTCCTTGTATGTTATAGTCCCCCTTTTCACTTTATTCTACATTCCTCCTCAACCAATTTACATATTTTGTTGAGGAAGTGGTGTATACATGGGTGTAGCAGATTTGCACATAT
Organism: Rhinophrynus dorsalis; assembly: GCA_037306005.1. Lineage (NCBI taxonomy): Eukaryota > Metazoa > Chordata > Amphibia > Anura > Rhinophrynidae > Rhinophrynus > Rhinophrynus dorsalis. Next base: position 146,257,989 of record CM074723.1, read on the forward strand.
GTTTTATGTTCTAAACATGGATTGATCTTCTGGGAAAATATTCTGAGAGCCTGGAATGACACAAGATGCAGCTGGTGTCCTACTTCTGGATCCCCTCCATTTCCTCCTCCTAACTATCTAAACTGACAGACATGGTAGTAAGGATAAGCAACATCTCTCAAAGAGAATCTCTCAGTGCTGTGTCACACAATATGCTGGATGGATTCACCTACATATGGCACCCTTGGGCAAACATGGGCTGACAGGACACGTGAAGTTCTTGTATTTGTTTGTGTGTTTTCATATGCACTTGTTACCACTTGTGTAGTTTAAAAGTTAATACAGTTAATATTATAAAAACCCCATTTGAATCAATAGGATTTGCGGAATATTATATTCTTCCGTGTGGTGCGTTTGGTTTGCTCCAGACTGGCTCCTCTTTTTGTTTTTGTATAAAGCCCATATTGCCTACCATAGCGGCAAATGCAATACTGTGCTTTGCTTGATCTAAAAGCATACAATACACACTTATTACTATCTACCAATCTGATAGGACAGAGTGATGTCCTTTTGAAGTATCTCTTACCTTTGTCCATGTCTTTCTCACAAATGAAATGATTATTGTCTTGACAATGAAAGTCATTCCACAAGCCTGAATAAATTAACCCTGCACAGTCTTCTCCAGGACCAAGCTGATGAGACCAGTTGTCAGGCTGTCCAGTCTTCCAGTTCCTGTTAAGTACATTATGAATTGTACATGAGTTCAGTTGCACTTAGGGCTCTATATTCAAAAGAAAACTGAATACCTCTGTGGTAAACAAGTTGTATCATAGGGGACAAATAAAAATTCTCTTTGACTTAAATTGGAATTTTAACCTCTTGAATGCTGGACAGGTCTCATTGCAAGAATCCAAGGGGTCAAAAGTGACATTTAAGTCAATGGGAATTTTAGGAATTTGTGACTACAATGATGCAGTTCCTTTTTCCATAATTGATTTTGTACATAGTTCTCTAAAAATATTTCTGTAGAGATCAGAGCAACACTTAACATTTTAATAGCTCTTTTACCTTTTAAACACAAATATAAAATATATACATTTTAACAATAAGGCAATGTGGATAGATGTTAATGACTAGTTATGGGCAAAAACTTTCTCCTTAAAAGAGAAAAGTGTGAAAAAGTCACTCTTTGCCTTCTGCTTTTTCTGCCACACAGATACTGTCCCTGTCTCACAGTAGTCAGAGAAAAAGACATACTGACCCCCATCCTTGTCTCACAGCAGGCATAGAAGCACACATACTGACATACCTAGCTTTGTCCCATTGCATTGGCATCCATAGGGTTTGTCAGTGTAAAGCCTTCCAGCTGCTGCTAGGCTAAAACTTCCATCATTTGGGAGTTCTAGTCTGGGAGCAGCTGCAGGGCCTCACACCGCCCACCACATCCATAGAACGACATACTAAACCTCCACCCTTCTCCCAGTGGTAGCCACAGAATAATACGTATTCACCTCTCAGCCCTATTCTACCTCTCTGGTTGCCATAGAAACTCACATTCTAACCTCCAATCTCAGCTTTGTTGTCTCGTTGCACTGGTAGCCACAGAACTACACATACAGATTCTGAATCATGGTGAGAAGTCTTAGGCATAGGATGAAAGTGGAAAAGTTCTTGGGGGAAATTTTGGGGGGGTTAGAAAAAAGGATAACATTTTATGGGGTTTCTATATGTGGGAATTTCCATGAAAAAAGGCAGATTGTGGGTTTTCAGGAAGTATTCAGAAAGCAAACAAAATTGGACTGTTTGCCCATTCCCTCCCAGGACCCACTGGTGGAAAGAACACCCACAGTCAAAGAATTACTGCTGTGAATGTATGTATCTGTCAGCTCAGCTCCACTGGCGTTAGCATTCAAGGTTAGTTGTTGCACTTCACAGTAAGCACAACAGTGTATGATCACAGCAGTGCATACTCGAGGTCTGATTCCACCATTCTTTAGACTTCAATGTCAGCAAGCCCATTATGGTTTCCCAATAATATGTGCAAGAACATGGAGTAAAGTTAAGCAATTTCCTCAGAATTGTGATTAACATATGGTGATAAACAAGGCAACAAACTGAAATGATCATAGATTACCCCCTTCACCCTACCTATAGCTCAAATAATGTTGTGGAGAATTTTTGGTTTAAGTGGCTTAGTAAATTAGCGTTAGGCAGGCATAAGGCTTGAAAACTGATTCTAGTAACTTTTTGTGCAGAACTATATTCGTATATTTGTACATTCTTCCTCACGCCAGTAATCTGGAGCAAACAACACAGTCTGCTGATTGTGTGAAGCCAGGTGTCAAAACTCAGCATTTTATGAAGATTGATGTGAAAATTCTGGGCCTTTTGCACAAAAGAAAGTTGGAGCAATTCAGAAGTAAATGAACTGTGAAAATGTCTCAAATCTCCATTTATCGAAATGGGGCTTTTACACCCTTGAATGCTAGAAAGGATGTTGTTCAAGGGGTTAAAAACTCAATTTAACCCCTTCACGACCACTGACGTGCCAGGACCGTCATGGCAGTCTGGCACTTAAGGACCAGTGACGGCCCTGGCATGTCATGGAGTTCAGGGCTGAACAGGAAGTAGAAAAAAAAAGAAAAAAATCCCCGTGGTCATCAAGTGTCGGCCGCACATGTGCGCGCCAGTCCTTAACGGGGTTAAATTAATTTTTTCCTTTGGCTTACTGTAGGTTCATAGATTTGAGGACTTAGCATTGTGTGAGTCTAGGAGACACAACCATCTATGACAATAATTGAAAGTTCAACGTTTTATGTGCTCCCTTTACACAGGAGTATTTACTTTTAGCAAGGAGGTAAACAGGTGTAATTATTATTATTTAACCTCTTGGGTGCTATAGAGGTCCCCAATCCACTTTAAAGCAATATGATAGAGACCACACTAAGATGCAAGGATTTAATGCTTCCACTGCTATATATTTTACCCTGTCCCAGCAGAAGCCATGGACCCTGTCCTATATGAAAAAATCATGGTAATACATTTTTTGTTTGTGTCAGTAAACCTTCTGTAACCCTAACACAGTGTAGTGCTGTAAACAAAGTGTTTTAGTTATTTTTTCTATAAACCTTTTGGTGCCAGAGAGGTGTGTAATGCAATTTGGTTCATTTTTCTTAATTAGGATTATTTTAGATTTAAATCATGATTCATTTCTCAATATCAAGGGTTGGTAAACTTTGGCACTCCAACTTTTGGAAATAAGAGCTCCCATCATCCCCAAGCAAACACTGCAAGGTGCAGTCCCCAACAGTTGGAGTACGAGAGGTTGCCTATCCATTATCTATATTCAGAGTTAGAGGATTATGCTCACTGTAGCTTTTGAAACTTACGTGTAGTTTGGTGTAGTGCCATCCAACCACTTCCACACATTCTCTTCATCAGAGTCTGTCAGCCCTATCCAAAAGTTTCCTTTGCCACTGGTTTGCTTTTTAAGGAATTGCTGTGTGAAAAAAGGCAAATGGTTTTATTAAGAAAAATATATAATATATTCGCATTCCTGAGAGATGCTTTATACATAAGTATTGTTTAAAGGAGCAGGAAACTTTTTTTTATGAAAAACAATATATATTGTAGGGCTTTTTCTGTTGAGTAAAATAAGAGTATTCCCACTGCCGAGACAAACATATTTTCAGAGTAATTACAGTTTAAACCCATGTTTTTTTACATTAGCTGTGCCTCTAGTGGTCAAATTCCAGTCAGTTTTTCTGTTACATTCTAATGGAGAGGAAAGTCAGTGACATACAGTTCTCCACAGAATGTGATAGAAACTGCTGAGTTACTTCCTGTCAGTTAGTAATATAAGGAAGTAAACACACAGTAAAGTCAATTCCGAATGAAACAACTGACAGCAGTGGGGGTGTCCTTGTTTTACTTAGCAGGAAAAGCTCTATAATATATAGGTTTTCATAAGAAAATAATTTACTGCTCCTTTAAGCAAATAGCACCACCTGTGCCAAGATGCAGGTGCTGGATCTGTGTTGAAGACACATTGCCAAAATGCACTAACATTTCTTTGCCATCATATCCCCTTCAATCCACCACAAATCCACCATCATCGCCATCAATCTTCCATGACTTCGACATGTTTACGATTTTGCACTGAACACATTGACAATGGCTCATTTGCATATGGACATGTAGGTTTATGGGCCATGGTTGTATTTATGTTGGTGTGTTTATATACCAGTGATTCTCAACCAGGGTGCCCTGGCACTTTGGTGTGCCACGGAAATCAACTTAGGGTGCCCCATGTTTTCTATGAAGACTGACAAAAATTGATTTTTAAATGAAGATTTATAGAAATTGTTATGCACAATATGATTAGTTTTGTTATTATGATTATAAGACCTCATAATAACAGTATATTATGTATTGTATCCCTCTTATGTCCTTGATAAAGTACATCAAATATGTCAGTGGTGCCCCGAATGTTCTAGAGTACTTGTTAGGGGTGCCCCGAACAAAAAAAATTGAGAAACACTGTTATATGCTATTCACCATATACACTAAACACTGGTTGCAACCACTGCTGTCAGAGTTCACAGTCCCAACATCACCTAGCTGAGGTTGGCGAAGTTAGGATCTCCCTGTAGCTTGCTATGGAGCCTGAGGACAGGTTGCTGTCTCTGCTGAACATCAGATGCCCTCCTGTAACCCTTTCAGTGCCATGGCACTGAAAGGGGTAGAAAAGTTGTAGTAACAGCTGTAGATGAAATGCTAGATGCTAGACTTATTAAGATAGGAATCCCAGCTAAAGAATTCAGGCACTGTTTGTCTGTAAGATGTATAGCTGCACAGATAAATTATTTGCCAAGCAGCCCTGCTGTGCCAACTTGCACAGTGTGTCTGGCGATATGAGGGTATGTGAATTCACCAAGCGATGCGGCATACACACATTCCCCTTCCCTGTCTTTCGCTCTTTCTCTCTTCTCCCATCCTCCCCTTTCACTCACCACCCGATCAATAACGCCCTTTGCACAGCCCCCTTCACCACTTCATCTGTCCTCCCACCTCCATCTAATGCAGAAGAAGGAGGGGATATAGCACACAAGAAGGTGCTCTAAGTGTAGTATTATAGATACATATTTATTGGGTTTAAAATACACATTCATAAACAGGATAAACACATGATTAATATATAAGGTCCCAAACAAATAGTCTGAGTGACCTCTTACTTTTTGTCCAAGCAATCTCTGTGACTGAACCATCCCATAAACTTGTGCTCAGCCAGGGCTCTGCGGGACTTGCCACTATTCCTTGTCACTGTCTCTCCCTTTTATACAGTGCTGTGACTCTCCTTGAGCTGGTTGGTCACTGTAGTCATTCTGTACGTCCTATACACATAAACAATACTTCAGTTGAGCATGTAGTAAAGTAAAAAACAAAGATAAGAAGTAAACTCTTCTTTCCAACGTGCTTTGGAGTTCAGAAGTGGAATTCTCAGACTAAGACGCCACTTCTGAGTGCCGAAACACATCGGAAAGAAGCTTTACTTTTTATCTTTACTTTTTAACTTTACTACATGGTCATGCAGAATATTGTTTATGTGGACTGGACATACACAGTGACTACAATAATCAACTAGCTCCAGATAAAAGGGAGAGACGGTGACAGGAGTATTGGCAAGTCCTGCAGAGCTCAGCTGAGTGCACACTTATGTGATGATTCAGACACTGAAATTGCATAGACATTTAGTAAGAAGCCACCCTCGGGACTAGATAAATGCAAAAGTCTTTGACTCAAAAAAGAAACAGGAAAAAATGTCACTTTTCACTGAGGGGCAGATTTTTCACAAAAGTTGCTGTTTTTCAACAAGCTCATTGCATTGAAATCAATGGCATTTCTCCCCACCACTAGATAAAACGGGCTAATGCAGTGGAGTTGAAGCTTAGTTTAGGGAGTCTTGTAGGCAGGACATTTGTTCTTTGTATTAGGAAAAACTGGAGGACTCTGAGGGACAGGAAGTGAGAAAGGAGGTTGACCCCCAAATTCCATGTGACTGACCGGGAAGATACAGGAAGCTGTGATCCAAGTTCCTTCCTGATCTGGCTGTTATCTCTGTGCTAGGCGAATCTGTGGGTGTGAGATGGGAACAAAGTAGATTTACCCCAAATACCCTAAAATTCTGTGTGACTAATTGGAAAGGCACAGACAGCCGTGATCCAAGTTCCTTCCTGATCTGGCTGCTATCGCTGTGCTAGGGGAGTTTAGGGGTGTAAGAAGGGAGCATAAGTGAATTACTCCAAAATTCTGTGTGACTGACTGGGAACACACAGGCAAAGGTGATCGACGTTTATTCCTGATCTGGCTGTTATCTCTGTGCTAGGGGAGTCTGGAGGTGTGAGAAGGCAACAAAGGAGTTTTACCCCAAATACCCTATAATTCTGTGTGACTGATTGAAAGACACAGGCAGCTGTGATTCAAGTTCCTTCCTGATCTGGCTGTTATCTCTGTGCTAGGGGAGTCTGGGGTGTAAGAAGGGAGTAAAGAAGAATAACCCCAAATACCCCAAAATTTTAGGTGACTGATTGAAAAACACAGGCAGCCATGATCCAAATTTCTTCCTGATCTGGCTGTTAGCTCTGTGCTAGGGGAATATGGGGAAAGAAGTAGTTGAACAGGGGGTAGTTTGTTTTTGCTTGTTTTTTATTGACAGTGATAGGGATAAAAGGACAATTAATTAAAATAAATAAATTAATAAATAATAAATAAAAATTGATAGGTGACAGAGAGGGGGACCTTGACGAGAGCTGTAACTGAAGCAGACTGATACTAGACAAGATAGAGTATTTTGAAGAGTGTCAAGGCAAGACATCACTCAGAATCAGTTCTATTGTGTGCTTTACTATAAAAACACCCATAGTAGTTGAGAAATGTCCAGCACATGCATAAGGGGTAGAGGGAGGGTGAAAGGATAGGAGCAGTGCAGGGATGTGTGAGTAAAGTGGTAGACCAAAAAAACTGACTGCAACCATGGTTGCTGCAGCGTGTGCAATAAATGATGTTGATCCTTCTCCTTCCGAGGAGGATACAGGTTGTGCCAATAAAAGGTCCATAACCTCCAGAACCAGTACTATTAATAAACCATCCAAAACACTGAAGATGACAACTAGTCACATTCTAGTGTTGATGGCATAATGGAAGAAGGTGTAGCATCTCAACCAGCTGCTGCATCTGAAAGTGAGACAAACAAGCACAAAAACACCTGTCCTGAAAGTAGTAGCCAATGTTGTGAAAATCCCTGAAAGGGAAAACTTAAAAAGAAATTGTCTTAAACCTGTAAAAACCTAGAGGAATATAAAGTAGTGTGCAAGAAGCGGTGGGGGCAATGCTGAGGATGACCTATTGACTGATGATGCTAAGCATGTTGCTGTCTGTTGTCTGTTTAAAAAGTATGTGCGCAGGGGAAAGCAGGCTCACACTAGAACCTCCTCACTAAGATCCCACCTGAAGCAAATGCACAGGTCTAACTGGGAGACACACTGAGTGCCACAAGTAGCAGCAGCAGAAATACTACACAAAGTACCTGGGGCTCTGGGGCACATAAGAGAAGTAGTGATGTTGATGTGTCAGGTGAGGGGAGAGGTAGAGAATGGCTTTCTTTTTCTCCACAATCACATTCACAAGCTGGGACAGGTGGTGCTGCTCCCTAAACATCATCACTGGAGCTAGGACTAGTATTATTGATGGCAAGTAGAGCAGGGCCTGGTCCCATATCGATGCTTGAAAAAGCCAGTCCCATTTTGGCCACTGTGATCAGACAGTGGCACACTAGCCCTCTCATCACCATCCTACTGCTAAGACAGATGAAAGTATACAGCAAATACCACAAAGTCATTGCTGGTGGTTGCAGTGATGCCATCCCCATTTGCATCTTTTTCTCTCATTCCTTTTCGCTTTGCACCCAAAACACTTTCATGCTCTCCTCCACACCAGCTGCTTCACCACCACCACCCTCACTCTCATCAAGATCCCACCAGTCTCTAGCTTCTATATGGTGGTGGGCCTGCTTGTGGATGATGAAGTGTGGCTGAGGGTCCCTTGCTGTCACACTTGCCATCTCCTCCTCAGAAGAAGAAGGCGGCACACTGGCAGCAGTAGCAGCAGGCACAGGAAGCTGGCCTGTGCTGTTCACACAGCTATCCAGTTTTGTGCTATTCACACAGCTATCCAGTTTTGTGCTGTTCACACAGCTACCCAGTTCTGTCTTCTTCATAATTTGCCCCCAGATCACATGGGTTGATGCTGGGGGATTTGGTCTCATTGGTTCTGTGGAATGCGGGTTCCCAGTCCCTTTAGCACTGGTGGTGCCACTGCTAGAGTTGGTGACTTCCTCCTCCTTCTCACAGTCACTAGCCTAAGGGTCCATCCAGCTTCCATTTTTTTTTTTTTTTTTTTTACAATAGTGGTGGTGGTCATAGTGTCAGCCAGCAATGTGAACCACTAAGTAACCACTTTATTTTTTTAAATATTTGAATTCATTTTTTTTGTCTCTCTCACTGTCTCCTTCTACTCTGATTTTCTTGTAAAATATACTACAATACAGTGCAGAAAATTATGGGTTTAGATAGTATATAGGCAGGAAGTTTCACCTCATTGAATAACATAGGGGGAAATGGAACAATTTTCCCAAATTTTCTGTGCTCTAGGCGAGAAGTAGGAAAATCTATGTGTCCCTCTATGGGCTGCGTTTTCATTGGGAAAGTGCAAAACCATGCTTTTTCCACAAAATTTTCAGCTGGAACAAAACAGGTCTTTTCATCCATCCCTACTCGGGACTTTATATATCATTCATTTGTTTATGCTGTTTGTTATCATATTTTGCATTTGTATTGTAAACACAATAAATATGTATCTACCTTGTTCGCTGTCTCCCTTTCCTTCTTCTTCTGCATTAGACTGAGGAACGGAGTTGGGAAGGGAGGACAGAGTGGTGGTGGGTCCTGAAAATGGGGCATTATTAATGATGGAACAAGTGATGAGTGAGAGGGGAGTGTGAGTGGAGGGCAAATGGAAGGGAAGGGGAATGTGTGTGTGCTGCACTGCTTGGAGAATTCACAACCCCCTCATATTGCCAGACACACTGTGCAAGCTGTGATGTGAGGGGATGCCAGTGGGGTAGCGTGGCAAACATCATAGCTTGTGTTGAAAAAAAATTACGCTTGTGCAGACACAAGTCTTCTATCTGTGCAGTTATACATTTCACAAGTAAACAGTGCCTGAATTCTTTAGGAGGGATCCCTGTCTTAGTAATTTCCTTATCTAGCCTCTCAGCTACAGCTATTACTACAACTTTTCTGTGCCACAGGTGTATGAAAGGCACATCTCTATGGCACTGAAACTGTTTGCAGTGCTGTTTGTGGTGATGAAGTCTGACCACATCCTCTCCGCTCCCCCAGTGGGGGAGCAGGGAGCAGAGAGAATGCACTCAGACTTCAGGGTTATCAAATTGCTGCCAATGTGTAAGGGAGGGCAGACATTCCACATCACCAGCAGTTTGAAAACCCTGTATGCTAATGAGGAGATTCTCCACCCCTCCCCTTACATCCCTAATGCTTTGTGCATACAGCAATGTGTGTCTGTGTGTCTCCATTGCCAAGGCGATGTGCTTTCCTCACAACGCCAGACACAAATTGCAACTGTATTGCCCCTTAGTGCATCTCCCACTTGTGTCCAGATGAAAATATTTATTTGTATTGGTCACTATGGGAGCCTTAGGCTGCACCCCTCCATAGAATGTTATAGTAACAACTCCACCTCTTCATGGTCTGGATTACATTGCATTTGATGACTTTATTAAGGATTTTATATACAAATTTATTGGGGCTTAGGAATCTGTTAGCTAACACCAATGATAACTGCTTATTAACTGCTATGTAATCAAAACACTGGTGACCACAACAGAATATTGCTCTGTCAAATGTCTCCTATTAGATTCAATGAGATTGCAAAACAAAAAATTACAATTAAAACATAGGTAATGGCATTTTCAGTGCATTTTTGTTCAGCTGTCTATATGAAAAGCAAGGGACACTAGGAGAAAATAAAACCATGCTACAAAGTGCATCTAAATTGTATGTAAAACTCAGTAAAAAAGCTGTCAAAATGTATCTCTTTTTTCATACAATTTCACTGTTACAAACTAGACACAGAATTGGAGCAACTATTGGGCAAACATAAATCCCTCTTGACATAAATGGAGCTTATAACCCCATAAATGCTAGAGGGGTCACCAGTGTACTACTGGATTGCATTATAAATACAAGGGGAAAAGCCAGCCAGCTAAACCAAATGGTATACTGAGAATTGTTACTTGTCGTTAATTTTACACATTAAATTATATACTTCTACCATATCTATTCAGTCTGATGGTGATCACTGTTTATGTAGTATTGTTTGTAGGCAAATACCTAAACTGGCTAACCCTCAAATCCACACGTACCCTTCACCTTTCCTTCCTAGGTTATAACCACTTCTCTGGAAAGATAACACACTACCTGAGCAGTATGCTCACTCCAGCTCTCCATACCTATATATATAATTTGCTAGGATGAGTCGCTCCCTGTGTTCATAAGACGCACGGACATAGAGAACAATGCCTCCTAGCAAATTGCGCGTGCACGGTGGTTGAGGGGAAAGCAGCTGCGGTGGAGGGGAAAGCAGCGGTAGAGCGGCACGCTGAAGTGATCACCGCAATACAGCCTCTGTCCACCTCCCCCGCTGCCATGCAGAGGAACAGAAGAGCCGGCGGAAGGGAAAGCAGCGGCGGTGGAGGGGAAAGCAGCGGTAGAGCGGCATGCTCCGGGGATCACCGCAATACCGTCGCTGTCCCCCTCCCCTGCTACCATGCAGAGGAACAGAAACGCTTCTGTATGACCTAGACCCTGTCGAATGACAGGCTTTAACCTAGTTTCCTATAAGCTCTGCTCCACTAACACCAACTCACTGACATTTCCACTCGACATGAGAAGTATACTCATTCCAGCTCTCCATACTTCCCATAACCTCCACTCCACTGCAAGTAATTCACTGACTATTCCAAACTACCTGAGCAGTGTGCTGACTCCAGCTCTCCATACTTCTAATAACCTCTGCACCATTGCAAGAGATTCACTGATTTCCAAACTACAAGAAAGAAGCAAAGGATAATCTTCCTTTTCCTGCAGAGCTTTGAAAGCCTTGAATAACCTACCTGAAAAAAAAATCACAAATTCTCGCAGTTTAAAATCCCTATAAATCTATTTATAACTTTGCATTGCAAATGAGGACATACTTAAAAATGAGAGAAACATCAATGTATTTTTCCCAGTAAAACTTTCTAAATAAATACACACGTGCGCACAAGCACACACACAGCCATTGTTTTAAATTAATTTCCCATTTTTATAAACTTACTTGCTCTTCTTTGTTTTCTATCACAACTAATATGGCTCCCTTTTCTTCACAGGAAAGTTTGGCATCGTCAAATATTTCCTGTCCAGTTGAGAAGTAGTAACATTTATCAGTAAAGTTTTTCCATTCGAACGGACAACCTGAAAACAGACCCAGTTCATCTTTCCAGATTTAACAGAACTTAGCAAAGCTTTTTGTAACCATTTTCACAGCAATAACATAGATGCATATTATTGTACAATACTATTACTTTAAGCTAAGAAGAGGTAACAAATTGATTAGCCTAATAATAAACTGCAGGACAAATACACATTTTTGAGCGGCCTAATCTTGCTTTAATGAAGTTTTGGATAACCTTTCCATGACCAATAGGTAGAATTGTTCAGGAACTTGTAAATTATGAATCTGTAAGGATCATGTCTTTAGATGAAACAATATTGAGTAAGATTTAGAGTGGGATATGAAAAACTTTCCTTTTGCCTTTTATAGATATTGGATTTACAGTAATTGGCACAACAATGTCATAGTAGAGCCAAATCATGGACTACCAATAGATATGGTTTTTGCTTTGACATAATTTTTACCTTGTAACATCGGAAACATAGCTATCCTATATTTTCACCTACCTGTAACACCAGGGTCAAGCATAAATTCTGATGGAGGATAGCCATGAAATGCTAAAGAAGTTCCTGGTGGCAACACTGCGGGAGGCCCCGGAGGACCTCTAGGTCCAGGCAATCCAGGTAATCCAGGTAAACCTGGTGGTCCAGGTGGCCCTCTCATTCCAGGTACACCGGGATCACCCATAACACCTTTATCCCCTTGTGGTCCTGCTGGACCAGAGGGACCAGGTGGTCCATTAACTCCAGGGGGTCCTGGTGGTCCTGGATCTCCTTTTGGTCCAGGCTCACCACTTTTTCCTGGAGATCCTCTTTGTCCCTTGTTTCCTTGTGAACCTCTTGAGCCTTTTGAGCCTTTTTCTCCTGGTGGACCAATGGGTCCAGGTAGTCCTCTTTCACCTTGTGGACCAGGTGGCCCTGGTTCTCCTTTTTCTCCTGTTTGTCCCTTAGGTCCAATAGGTCCAATAAAACCTTGTGGTCCCCTCTCACCCTTTGGTCCTCTTGGACCTGGGGGTCCTGAAATTATTACAGAAATATAAAATTATTACGTTACCAACAACCAATAGAATCTGTCAGTAATTTGATATTTTACGAAGAACATACTTTTGAACTAGACTACAGACTACTTAGTTTACACAATGCTTCTTATATTTGGAGATATCCCAATAGCTCTTGTTGTGTGTAAAAAAACCAAATACATTAAAGAAGGGTTTTCCTTACTACATACATTTATAATCAACCAATTTTAAAGGGATAGTAATGTTTCACAATAAAAGCAGCTCCAATTAATCTTAATAGTATTTGGGCCACGGAGAGTGTTATTTCAATACCATCAGAATTGTAGTTCAAGATTAATTGAATGCTAAAGTATCCCCTCCCTGCCCCTTTTACTGATGTAACACTGCTCACCTCAGAGCAGCAAGACTGTCCATATGGATTGCAGAGAGGGGCAATCTTCAGTGAACTTAAGGAATAACACGAAAAACCTGTCAAGGAGGGCAGGGTTTTCCTTATGCCCACAGTAAGAAGGTGGCTTACACTCGGTAAAAGGGTCGGGAGGGGGATACATTATCATTCAATTACTCTTGAACGACAACTCTGACAGTATTATTAAGATTAATTGGAGCTGCTGTTTTTGTGAAACATTACTATCCCTTTAAGATGAAAAATTGCATTCTTGAAATGTTTTGTAAGGTGCAACATATTGGTAAATGTTTCACACTGTATAGTATTTTTATGTATTCTAGAGAAATTAATGCAAATGTCTTCCATGTCATGTGTTTTTGACCAAAAATGCTAGTTGTGTGAATAATCTTGAAAAGATACATTTAGGAATACCGATAATAATGGTTTGCCTGCTTTATGGCAAATGAAGGATGATATAAACATCTACAAGATAACAAGATTCTCAGCTTTACCAGAATTTAAGTACCAGAATACTAAGTACAGAAAGCCAGTGTTAAGGTTCTCACTCAACACTTAAAAGCCAGAAAATTAAAATGCAGATATATTTAACTCCTCCTTCATTCTACTGCTAACTATACTGCTAACTATATCATACATGATAACATCAATAGAATCTGATAAAATTATCAGTTATGACATCACATCATGACATCACCAATAACCTGAAATGTACTCACCATTTTAATGAGCCTGAATTTCAGTTAAACTTATCAGTTTTCTCTTAACAACACAGTATGATGTGCTTTAGGATACTTCCTCTCTGTGAAAGGCGCTAGTGAGCTAAAAGAGATTGCAACCTGGGTTGGATTGTTATCCTAAAGAGCCTCATCAATTCGAGGGCAGACTCGTTCCTAGTTGAGCATCTCTGACTAGCTCTTTGCATATGCAAATTACCCTTGGGACCAGTCACCCTAAGGGTAACAGGGTAATCCAGACGTGAACCCCTTGCTCACAGTGCCCAGAGAGATCAGCTGCACCTCACTGACGAGGCCCAACATGTCTGAAACGTACATCTGGGGTTGGCTGCTTCTGTTGTTCAGAGAGGGATTGCCTGGCACTTTGTGGCTGGACTGCCTTTTGGTAGGATCAGTATGATGTGCTTCAGGATATTTCCTCTCTGTGAAAGGCACTAGTGAGCTAAAAGAGATTGCACTCATCAATTCAAGGGCAGGCTCCTTCCTAGTTGAGCATCTCTGACTAGCTCTTTGCATGTGTCGGCACTTGTTTACCTGGTTTGCTTGGCAATATGTAACACTTTTTGACCTTGGAACTGGTGACCAATTTATTAGGGTTCTACAAGGTGAAGGCACTGTCATCACCTGTTGTATAGAAATCTCTCACACTGCAGAGGCTAAGGACTCCTGAGGGGTGACATGCTAAGGTTTAATGCAGTGTTGAAGTGTGCCTGTCGATGTGTGGAGATCTATTCACCATGAAGAATAAGCATTATGGATTAGTTATGCAAGAGGAGGAGGAGAGATTTTGATCATTAGCATATGAGGTTGTCGTAATGGGAAGGGAAGTTGTAACGGTTTGTTTGACACACAGACACAGTGGTTTAGGATAAAACACAGTTTTATTGAAATCACAGTAATAAAATAACCCTCACAGGTCCTGTAGTATGTAAGTTGAATAATACAGACACACGACAGGTTACATATACATATGCCTACACAGGTCCAGCATAAACATAGAGTCCACAACAGTCTATACTGACACAGGTCAGGCAGAATATAATGGGTTCCCAGGAGCAAGGTATTGCATGGGTTAATGGTCTTCTTTGAGTGTAAACAGTCCCATGTGCAGAGAGTTCTGTGATGGGGCTCTCTCCATATAGACAGCAGAGGAATTTGTAACGCCCAGAAACAGGATAGCAGAACAAAGCTGAACTGCCAAGGTAGTAATGGGAATTGAGTCACATAAGGAACTGCCGTAGCAGTAACGGAGACCAAACCACTTGCACTCTGCCGGAGCAGTAAAGGGGACAAGACCAATGACACACTTCCGTAGCAGTAACGGAGACAGACACATGCACTCTGCAGGGCAGTAACGGAGACTAGACCGGTGACACACTGCCGTAGCAGTAACGGAGGCAGACACATGCACTTTGCAGGTGCAGTAACGGAGACAAACCAGTGGCTCACTGCTGTAGCAGTAACGGAGGCAGACACTTGCACTCTGCAGAAGCAGTAACGGAGGCTAGGCCCAAGGCACACTGTCGTAGCAGTAACGGAGGCAGACACTTGCACTCTGCAGAAGCAGTAACGGAGACTAGGCCCAAGGCACACTGCCGTAGCAGTAACCGAGGCAGACACTTGCACTCTGCAGAAGCAGTAACGGAGACAAACTGGTGGCTCACTGCCGTAGCAGTAACGGAGGCAGACACTTGCACTCTGCAGAAGCAGTAACGGAGACTAATCCCAAGGCACACTGCTGTAGCAGTAATGGACGCAGACACTTGCACTCTGCAGAGGCAGTAACGGAGACAAACCAGTGGCTCACTGCTGTAGCAGTAATGGAGGCAAACATTTGCACTCTGCAGAAGCAGTAAAGGAGACTAGGCCCAAGGCACACTGCCGTAGCAGTAACGGAGGACAAGGCCACTTGTACTCTGCAGGAGGAAATGGAGGCACAATTGCCTGACAATCAGAATGTCGCCAAGGCGAAACAGCGCAGGAACGCCAACCAAGCCGGGTCGAATCACGGAGCAGGAACATCAGCCAAGCCGGGTCGGTACACAGGAGCAGGAACGTCAGCCAAGCCGGGTCGGTACACAGGAGCAGGAACGTCAGCCAAGCCGGGTCGGTACACAGGAGCACGCAGAAGAATAGTCAGGCAATCCGGGTCAGTACACAGGAGCAGGAGACAAGATGCAGAGTAGTCAGGCAGGCCAAGTCGGTACACTGGGAATCACTGATCAGAAACAAGCACTGGTACAGGAACACCAAGAAAGGGCACCGGAGGGGTGCCACAGCCCAGTATATAAAGGTCATACTGGGCGGGACAAATACAAGGAAGCCAATGGAAGCAAAGCACAGGATTAGACTGACAGAAAATAACAAAGGAGCACAGGCACCGTGATAGAAGTGTGGGAGCAGAGAGAATGGTCTCACCTTCAAAACTAATTTTCCTTGCGGAGTGCTGCATAGTTTTATGCATACCTGGGAACTCTCTGGATCTGCCCTGTAGACTTTCGTTTTCAGACTGAATTACTGGGTCTCCAGAGACAGAGTCTGATTCTCCGGTGGTGGCAAGATTCTTCTCCTTCCCACCCCATTCCTCTAACTTCCCTCCCACTTCTCCTCCTTCACACACTGTTTTGCCCACTTCCCACCCACTTTATGACACACAGATGATTAAGCCCCACCCAAATGATTAATCCACACACCTTTTATGGCACAAATTGTGTCATTGACATGCCGTGTCCAGCAGCACATGAGCCCTCTCTGGGGACTCAAAGAGAAGAAGTTCCCAGGTATGGTCTTATGTTTATATGAATCAGCTCATCAGTGGACAGTTGATTGTGTACATGAAACATATCTTTTCATGTACCAATCACATGTACCAATCACTGTTTATATATTTTCCCATGCTCCCATTGGCTAGGTCATGGGGTTACGCTGGGTACAGAATGTGTCCTGTAGTAACCTCACTTCTCAGCCAAACACAGTAGAGAAGAAGGGGTCACGTTTGTGCAAGACCTGAATCCTTCCACTTGTTGCTGACCGGCTAGAGGAAGTGGTCAAGTCTTTTGCATGTGTGACTAGTTCTTCTCTATTGTGTGTGGCTGAGAGGTGAGATTAGTCCCAGGCACATTCTGTGCCCTGCATAACACTACCTCTCAGCGAATGTGAGCATGGAAAATATTTAAACAGGGACTGGCCTTATAATAGACAATTCCTGTTTATTTTTCTCTCACAGTGGCTTGGGCAATAGAAAGGCCCAAGCAGGATAAGGGGTTGGTTTGTTGTTTTATTCTGTGTTT
This sequence comes from Rhinophrynus dorsalis, assembly GCA_037306005.1. Taxonomy (NCBI): domain Eukaryota; kingdom Metazoa; phylum Chordata; class Amphibia; order Anura; family Rhinophrynidae; genus Rhinophrynus; species Rhinophrynus dorsalis. The sequence continues at coordinate 146,274,990 of CM074723.1, forward strand.
TATTTTTTTTTTAACTTACAGCTCTGGTGACAGTGGCAGTGGGTTTTCAGGGTGTTTTTTTATTTGGGTGACTGTAGTAGAACACCAGTGAGATGCAGACACAGCGAGACCTACAACATCCAGGTATGTGTTTAACACTAAACATGAGGGGGAGGAGTGTGGAAGGTCCCTGGGACCCCTTCTTTGGATTTTTATTAATTAATATGTGGGCTCCAGTCCCCATATTAACTTACTGGAACAAGGCTAGGGTGTCTGTGTATGATTCTATGACTATCAGTGGGACAGTGGATTGGGAAAGGGATGTTTATGTATGATTCTTTAACTACCAGTGGGACAATGGAACAACATTAGTTCAGAGTATGTGTCATTCTATGGTTACAAGTGTAACAAGGCTGGAATGTTAATTTATGTTTTGTTGCTGCCAGTGAGACAGTAGAATGAGACTTTATCACACTTTTACCACACTTTACTGCATCTCTTCTTTGGAGTAAATCTACTACACCATAGGGGGAAAATAAAAATTTCCATAAATGGTACTTTAATCATTTGAATGCTAGAGAGGTATCCAACACACTGCATTGCAATGTGTTAGAGACCATTTTAGCATTTAAGGGGTTTAAAGTTCCATTTAAATCAATAGGAATTTGAGGAATATTTATTTGCCTCTTATGGTTCAGTTGGTTTACTCCAGAATTACTCCACATGTTCATAGTACATCAGCATTGTATGTCTGCCATAAAATAAAAATAAGTAGCAACTCAAACATGTCAATGAAGGGCCATGAAACAGTATAGTAAGGTTTTGCATTGGTATAATAGCTCATATATATTACATGGATGTGATTGTTAACTTGATTTTTCATCACCTATGCATTTACTAAAGAACTTATTTTGCTTTCACTTTATTAACTCTTTAGATGTTAGACATGTCTCAAACATATTGCTACTTGATGAAGTAGAGGCATCTCTAACATCCAATGAACTAGTCACCATGCACACAGTCTTGCTTACCTTGTAATATTGTGAAATTCTTGATAAGTTGTCCATGCATTGAATCTACAACTTTCATTTCTTCCATAATAATCGATAAATTGGCAACTTCATTATCCAATCTTAGCCTCATTGTGTCTTGCTGCATCCTTAGAGATGTAGTGTCTAACTGCATATTACTTAGAGAGTTATTCAAGTTAACTAAGTCTTCTGTATGTTTACCCAGTGTTTCAGTGCAAGTTGTCCTTACATCGTTGAGATTGCTAGTTAGCGTCCTCAGATGGTGGGCAGTGTAGCTAATGTTGCTGATAATACTCACAATATCTACTTCAAATTTTTGGAAACGCTCTTCTAAATTGTTGAACTTAAAATTTGTTTTATTTTCATACTCCTTATGGTAATCCTGGAGATCCTTAAGGTTTTGTTCATTAGCCTGTGCAATCACTGTGATGTTGTCAATCTGACCAGAAATGGTGTTCAGTTGACTGGTCATGTCTTCTAGAGTCTCATTGTTGGCTTTAACAAGAGCAGAGTTATTAGAAGCAATACTTTGTAAGCTTTGGACCCTTTCTTTTAGCCATTCGGTGTCTTTCCGTGTTTGTAACACAGCTTGCTGCAGACTCTGAAAATCATTCTTTATTCTTTGTATAGCTTGGCTGGTATCATCAACAGACCTCTGCAAAGTGTTTATAACAGTCCTTTGCTGGAACTGTGTCAGGTTTAAGTTATTTATATTCACAATGATCATATTGCTTGACTGTATTTGGCTCTGCAGGTTTGTCTGTAGAGTATTGGTATCCTGTTGCAAACTAGAGACATAGGTATTATACAACTGTAATGTTTGATTAACTCCATTGATCATTAAAGAGTTGCTGTCTAAAGCACTTTTCATTTGGCTTTGCTTTGCATCTAGGAGATCCCCAGATTCCTGTAGCTTCTCCAGGGTTTCCTTGTTCCTGGTAGTTTTCTCTGTGATTTCACGTAGCTGTTGACGAATGGCCATGATATCCGACCTGACACTTGAAAGCTCTGTGTTGGTGGTCACCGATTTTACTCCTGCTTGATCATCTGAAACAAAATTTTAATATAAAAAGAACATATATTAATCACACCGGAAGATTAATTTCAGAGAGCCTTATGCCCAATGACAGTAGAGCAATTATGGGGCAAAATAAAAGCATAAATGGGAACAAACCACGAAATGTCCATTGAACCTCCTCGGTGCCAAAGGGTTCCCAATATTGGATACCCCTCTGGTACCCAAAATATTAAATTGGGCTTTTAACCTCTTAAAGTGGCACCACAGGAGACAAAAAGATACCCATTTATTTAAATGATGCTGGGACTCTGTTGCAGATGATGATCCAAAATTAATTTTCAGTCTACTTGGACATCATGAGAAAAAAAATCAATGCTAAATGTATTAAGTGAAATGTAATGCAGCCCATCATATACAACTGACTTTGGAATACACTCCTTCAGCCATCTGTTACATGACCACACTTACCACCTTCAAGCAAATACTGAAAACCCACCTGCATCAGGAGCCATCTCAATAAAACAATTCTGTCCATACTCATCTGCATTTACATCAAAATCACTAAGTATCTGCCATATGGCCATCTAGTATTTGTATATTTCATTCTTGTCCTGTCTCTATATGATGTTATTAATACAAATTAGTTTTAAAGCTCTTTTGGGCCTGGTTTCTTTCCCAATGTATTATTCACTTGTCCCCTACTAATAATACAATGTTTACACTTTTGTCTGATGCTTTTATGCCTGTCTTTGTATTATACAGTACAATCACTTCTGTTTCTACAAAGCTCTGTGTACATGTACATGTATTGTGCTATATAAATAAAGGTATGTGCATACATACCTATATACAGAGGCTAAGGCTAGACTGTTTAGGACTGATAATTACATGGAAACACCATTTATCAGGAGACACTTACATACTTTTCATTAGTGGGGTGAACACTGGGACAGACATACAATTTGTTGAGGGGAATGTATGAAACACACACATTTCCTAAGACAATTTTTTGAGGGGAATGCATGAAAGTCTCACACATTTCCTATATCCCAGACAGAAAGCTGTTTAACAAACTGCTATTCTATTTAAAATTAAAAAATGCATATCCCAATTGTCTTTGCTTATCCCACTAGTCAAGTGTTGGGCCTATAGCTGTTGGGGACTACAAAGCTGTGGTCCCTAACAACTAGAGTTCTGGCAATTGACTACTCCTGTCTTATCCAGTGTTGGATATATTGCAAATGCAGCACATGCTATTCAGACAGCTTTGGGAGCAACTAGACAACATTTAATCCTATCTTCACATTCAGCTATTCATTAGGAAGAAAGCCACACATGTTGATAGTTACATAATTACAAAGTAAATTAGGTTGAAAAAAGACACAAGTCCATCAAGTTCAATCTCTGCCTCATAATAATCCAGAAAATGAGAATTATATAGGCCTTCCCACCTCCAAAATGGGTATTAGCCTATTTACCAGAACTTCCTGTACTTACCTACAACTACACAGTGTAACCCAGTATGTTCCCTTCTTGTAGGAATGCATCTAATCTTTTAAATGTATCCATTTTATCTTCAATACCACATCCTTGGGTAAGGAATTCCACAATTTAACAGACCTTACTGTAAAAACCCCTTCCTCTGCTGAAGTTGAAACCTCCTTTCCTCTAATCATAAGGGGTGACTTCTTGTTATTTTATCAGGCCTTGGAATGAAAATCTCACTAGAGAGATCTTTGTATTGACCTTGCATATACTTTTACAACATAACAAGGTCCTCTTTTAAAAGACTTTGCTCTAGAGCAAATAAACAAGTTTGGCTAGATGTTCTTCATATTTCTAATCCTCCATTCCTTTAAATTGGACATGTCACTTTGATTCATGTTTGCATATTTGAAAACGTCATTAAAAACCGCCTATGCGTCGTGTTAGCCAAAAGACCAGCGAATGTACAGTTAATGAGATATTCATACTTGTTATGCTAATGTATGAACATAGCGGTTCAGTACAAGTGAAACTTCATATGCAAATGAAGTATTTTCGGTGAGGTTTCACGTGGTATTGAAGGTTTTCACTTACTTTTCATATGCTGATAAAGCATTTTGCTGCACCAGGAGACTTTCACTTTCCCTTTTCCCAGAAATAAAAGTGTGGCTATTTCCTAAAATCTGCTGGACCTTTGATTAACATGACATGTTGGCAGTTTTGAATGACATTTTCAAGTAAAAGAAAATCAAGGTGACAGATCCACTTTAATTAAGTTTCTTTCACTTCCAATTCTAAAATATTCCTTTTCAGAACTGGTGCCCAAAACTGCTCTGTATATTCGAGATGAGGTCTTACCAGTGATTTGCACAGTGGCAAAATGATGTTATCCGCCCTTGTTTCAATACCCTTTTTTCATGCAAGACATTACTTTTTTTTGCTTTTGCTACTGCAGTTTAACACTGATCACCATTTCCAAGTTTACAAGGATTCCCAGATCTTCTTTCTCTACCAATGAGTCTCCTACATTCAGGGGCATAACTACAAGGGGTGCAGTTGCAACAGGCCCAGCATCCAAGGAGGTCCATCTACCCCAGGGTTCTAGTTATGCCTCTGAGAAAATATGTTTGCTATAAGGGCCCCAATTTTTTTTGTACCAGGGCCCTCCAATGATTAGTTATACCATAGCCAAGAATTATTCTATAAAGTCATAAGTAGGATTACCATTTGTTGGACCCACATGCATAAATTTACAGTTCTTCTACATTAAATGTCATATACCATTTGTTTGCCCAAACTGCCATTTTAAGTAAATCCCTCTGTAGAGAACACACACCTTGCTCTGAATTTATTACCCTGCATAAATGAAATGTTGGTTTCTATTTCTAACTCCAGGTAATTTATACGCATTTTAAAAAGCACTGGACCAAGTACCGGACCCTGAGGTACTCCATTCTTAACCTGAACTGTACAGGAAAATTTTCCATTTCAACCACACACTGCTACTTATCCTTTAACCAATTTTCTATCCAGTTGCAAAGGTACTTTCTCTAGACCCAATTTCCTTATTTTATACACTGTATACATGCCTTGTAAAATCTACTGCTTTACCATTATATGGCTCACCACTTTCATCTTCATAGAAGCTCAAAACATTTGTTTCACAAGATCTGTTCCTCATAAAAGCATGCTGATTCCTGCTAATAAATTTATTCTTCACAGTGTAATCCTGAATATAATCCTTTCAAGCAGTTTTCCCACTACTGAGGTCAAACGCACAGGTCTATAATTCTCAGGTTCTGTTTTAGTTCCCTTCTTTATGCCAATCTTTTGGCACTGAGCTTGTGGTGATAGAGTTTTTAAAGTGTAAAAAGAATGGACTTGCTACCATTGCACTGAGTTCCAGAAGAACCTTTGTATGTATACCATCAGGACTAGGGGCTTTGTTAGTCTTATTTTTGTCCAGACTTCACCTGACCTCTTTTTGTATTAACACTATATCTGATAATGGCATGGCTTTGCTTATTATTTATTAATGCTCTTCTGCCATTTTGTGTCCCCTGGCATATGCTGATGAAATGAATGTGTTCATAACACCAGCCTTTTCCTTATCCACCCTAATCAACTTTTGAAAGGTCCAATGAACTCCTTCTTTAGTTTTCTGCTATTTATATATTTGAAAAAATGTTTGGATTAGTCTTGCTATTCCTTGCAAATTGAGTTTCATTTTCTATTTTTGCTAGCCTAATTGCCTTTCTTGCAGTCTTTGTTGCACTCTGTGTATTTTAAGAAAGAATTCTCTGTTGTTTCTGAATTTAGTTTAAATTCCATTGTTTCCTTGCCTTTTTCTTCTTTATCTTTGAATTTAATCACATTGGTTGTGATCTACTTCTTTTGTATTTGTTTTCCAGGGGTATAAACTGTTGAATATATTACTCCAACATAAATTTAAATTCTGACCATTTTTTAAAGTATTTTTTTCCTTTTAATAATTTATCCCAGGCTATGTGTTACATTGATGATTTTAACATTTTGAAGTTAGCTTTTATATAGAGTCTTGGTTGACTCTATTTAGTTTTGCTTCTTCAAACTGATCTCAAATGAAACCATGTTGTGATCACTGTTTCCCAAATGTTCACCTACTTTTATATTGGACACCAGGTCCATTTATTAAGTCCAATACATTATTATTTCTTGTCGGCACATCCACCATTTGTGTCATGTAGCTATCCATAAAAGTGATAAACCTACTTTCCTTTAAATTCAGACATCATTACTGAAGTTTATATCTGGTTAAAGTCTCCCATATTTATAGTATTCCTAAGATGTGCAGCTTTTTAATTTGCAATAACAGTTGGGCCTCAAAATTTTCATCAATATTTGGTGGGTTGTAGCATATACCCACAAAAACATTTTTTTTACCTTTTATACCAGAGTTACTTTCAATTTCTACCCCAAGGACACCTGTTATGTTCAGTTTCAATCATGTGTATCATCCTACCATGTTTCAGTTATACCAATTATGTTCAAATGCCCATTAACTGCCAGCAATTCCAGCTCTCTCATTTTGCCTACCTGTCAGTCCCTGGTCTTGTGTCCCAGGAGGATGCCATTGCATCACACACCTCACTTCTGGGCTGGTACTTCCAGCGCACTCCATAGGAATACATTTTGTGCGTCTTCCACGTGTATGTGTACACGACACTCTGCGTTCGTCTTGAATCATATGCAATTTTGATGTATGCTATTGCACTCTATGAATTCACGTCATTTGATGCACAACCCAGCATCTTTTTTGTCATTTACATGATGCATCCTTCCCAGATGATGCAAGTTCCCACTTTTGGCTCCCTTTTTAAACCCTGGGTTGTTCCTTGTTCAGTGCTCAGTTGTTCTGGTGCCTCTGTACTTGTGACAGAGCATTCCAGATTCTCCTGACCCATTGCTGACTCCTAGCTTGTGTATTTGACTTCCTGACTTCTGGCTCCCTGACCCTTAGCTTTGATTCTTGGATTCCTGACTTCTTACCTGATGCGTCCTTCCCAGATGACGCAAGTTGCCACCTTTGGCTCCCTTTTTAAACTCTGGTGCCTCTGTATTTTTGACCTAGCATTCCTGATTCTCCTGACCTCCTGTTGCTGACTCCTGGATTGCTTATCCAACCATCTGATCTCTGGCTTCCTGACCTCTGGCTTGCTCTACCTGATCTCTGACTTCCTGACCTCTGGCTTGTACTACTGACTTTCTGCTCTTTGTCTTCTGGACCATTTGCTTGCTTGCTACTAATTGGAGGAGTATGTCACTGAGTTCTGTCGCCTTAATATATAAAGCACTTGGAATGAGGCCTCTGTACTTAATCAGTTTCACTTTGGCCTTTCTGAGGGACTTAAGGATGAATTGGCGTGTGAAGGGGTACCAAGCTCACTTGAGACTCTCATAAAATTAGTCATTAAAATAGACCACAGACTGCATGAGAGGAGATTGGAAAGTGCCACCTCCTCCACACCACCTGTTAGGCATATACCTCCTGCATCTGAGACCAGCCCAGTGACCACTGAGGAGACTATACAGATTGGTCTTGCTAGAGGACCCTTGTTTGAATCTGAGAGAGCTCATAGATGTTCCAACAACCTTTGTCTTTGTTGTGGTCAATCTGGTCACCTTATCCATGCCTGCCCTAGGTAAGAGGAAAGAGGACTCCAGATAGCATGTGTATGAGTTCAGGACAACACACACAAGCATCTCATCTATCTGTTTCCTTATTCTAACAGTGGACCAGTAACTCTATACTTGTGTCTGCTGTTATGGACTCCGGGGAGCCAGCAGTTGCTTCTTGGATCAATAACTTGCAGAAGATTTGCTATACAATGGTCCTTGTACTCAGTTCCCATCTACACTGTCTACCTCATTTTAGTAGCTATAGCCTCCCCTCCATTCCATAGTTGAAAAACTCCTCCAGCCTTCTAAGCATTCTATCCAGTAGTATAGCAGCTCCTTTTGTATTTAGGTGCAATCCAGCACTATCATACAGATTGTACCCAATAGTAAAGTTAGTCCAGTGCCTTAAAAATTCCAAACCATCCTTCCTGCACCAATACCTAAGCCTTGCATTAAGGTCCCTGAGGCCCACCCCCGTCTACTTGCACTGGAGTATGGCACTGGTAGTATTTCAGAAAATACTACCCTGGAGGGCCTTGCCTTGGTCTTGTACCTTAGATTCCTGAAATAATTAATTATGGATCTCCATTTTCCTCTAACATAGTCATTGGTATCAATATGTACCAAGACAGCTGGATCCTTTCCAGCCCCTCCCAGTAATCTGTTTACCTCTTCTCTGCATACTGAATCCGAGCACCCGGGAGACAACATATTGTTCGGCATCCATGTCCCTGGTGACAGATTACCCGGCCTAGATACCCTCCTAATAATAAAGTCCCCTATTACAACCACCTGTCTTGGTTTCTACCTACTCTGCCTCTCACCTACACTGGAAAGAGGATTGTTCCTCTTGCCGCTACAGGAATCAGCTCTTTCCAGTGGCACCAATTTTGTGCTATTTTCATCAATAGCCTTACCCAGTCTTGTAAATATGTTGGTTTGAGTCAGCTCAGAGCTGGCCTTCCTTACTGTTACCCAGCTGCTTACCTGCCATTCCTCATCTGCAAGTTCACCCTCTACATCATTAAACCCACATACTACCTGCTCAGTGAGCTCCAATCTGATTTCCAGGTTTCCAGTCTCACATAGTGTTTTAATATTTCTTTCCAGATACATTATCTTAGATTCCAAAAATTTAATATGCTCACACTTGCTACAGCTTTATGTCCCTTTAAATGACTGTTCCATGTGTTCAAACATGTGACAGGATGTGCTGTGCATGAGATTGTCCAGCCTGCTACCACTCACACTTATAATTCTACAATTCCACTGGTATTACAAGGTCCATGAACTCACACTCTTAGTTCAAATATACCAGGTTTAAATATGTGAGACCAGTAAATTTGATTTTCTGATTTGCTTAAAACTAAATCTGAAGTGAAATTCCTGATTCTTCCAAACTCTCCTTGTCTGTAAGCCATTTCTCTGTAAGCCCAAAGAGCAGGTTCCAAATGAGCCAGGTACCTACTTAGAAAGCAGAGCTGCATACAGGTGGAACCCCTTTCTAATCAACACCTCGTACCCATGCACATAGTAGGGAAGAAAAAAATAAAAAAAAAGAATTTTCTTTTTTAACCTTTTATATACTCAAGTGCAACACACAAGTAATTTTTATATACTTAACTGGTTCTTTCAAACTCCATTTTTCTCTAAGCCACTTCTCAAAGAGCAGCTGATGATACAGAGATTATCTGCATACTACACTTCAGCCTCTATGATAGGATATCCTGTATACTGTGCCTGAGGTATCAGTGTATTGCATAAAGTGGAGCATGTTCTACTTTTTCCTTATAAAACATTCCAAACTGTGAATAAGGCAAAGCCTAGTAATCATCTGGAAATGCTAAAAAAGATAGTAATATTGTACTGTATATTATTATGGGGTCATTCAATGGTATTTCAACTGATATGAACCATATCGATGACCTTTTTATGAAACTTCTTCCAGTCCAAACCAGCCACCAAGGTGCTAGAACGTGCAGTCCTACAAGAGCATGTTAATGGACTGTATCATGCAATATAGACAAAATATATATCGCAGGGCTTATGAATGGATACTGGGTAGTGGGTACTCCCACTGCTAACATGTTATTTTAAAAGTTATAGAAGCTTAAACTTGCACGTTTTGGACACAGTAGCTCTGTGACGTAAAATTTTACAGTGGTGCTGTTACTACTGCAGCCTATGGAAGTTTATTGTCATTGGCAGTAGCTGTCCATATACTGTAGCAAAAGTGTCAACATATACTTTCAGGCCATGAAAGTACTGCACCCCAAAAAATACAAGTTTGAATAAACATGTTATTAAAATATCTTTCAACAATTAGAGTACCCTTGTTTTCTTTAGCAGGATAAACTCTGCAATAAACATTTTTCCAAATTACTTAGTTATTGTAAACCATTGCTGGGTAATTAATTTAGGGGTTGGCAAACTGAGGCCCTCTAGCCATCTGGGGATGATGGAAATTGTAGTCCTAATCTTCTGGAGGGCCTCAGGTTGCCCACTCCTGATTAAATTATACTAAATTTGTCTCAAACTTTCATGACAATTGTTACAGAAGAAATTTCAAATGAATATGTTGTAAACTCGCTTGCTCAGAAATTACCTAATTTCTTTAAGTTCCCCTCCACTTCAGACAGTTTCTTGGTATAATCCATGTGGGACAATTCCATGTCATCTGAAACGGTGTCCATTCTTTCTACAACTGAAACAGAAAACATCTAATCAGTTCAGAATTGTTTTGCTGTAATATACTATATAGATGGGTATAGTTCACCAAATTCCAACTCTCCCATTTATTTTTTTTAAGTAGTATGGATCAGTTTTCTTTATTGTTTTATTATCAGCCCATTTCTGTTTCTAAAGGTAGATTTATACATCTTTCATTTATTTTTCTGTGTTCCAATATGTGGGATGACTTGCATGTTAACAAATACCAGTCAGTAGGATTTTTGGCGTTGATGAATGTAAAGCTTCTATATTTTATCTAATATTATACACATATGGAATTAAAATGCTTTGATTTAATGATTAAAAGATATGAGCACATTAGTATCTGGTGATAAGATGTTAGTTGGATTAACAACCTTTCAAGAGATCACCTCCCTTCCTCAGGTCAAATAATGCTGAGAATGTCTGAAGATTGCCTTAAAAGTTAAACTGTTTCAAAAAGTTAAACTGTATCAAATGCAAGTTGTACCTGTTACCAACTTACTCATATCTTCTCAATTTTATATCTGGACCAATACAGCTACAACAAATTAAACTGATTTAGTGGGTACAGAAAATTGGATTTGAGTGCATGGCACTGTAGAAATAGTGTCACATGCCATCCCTATAAACTTTGTGATGGGTTTTCAAACTCACTCATTGTAGTACAGAGGAAACAATACACAGCAACTGAAGCCTTATGCCACCCAAGATAATACATTTTGTGACACTACCCCTCCAGAATGCTGACAGAAGCAGTTTTGGGATGCACAGTAAAGCTCTGGGCATTGGAGATGTTGCCCATTGTGAAATGTATAATGCTGGACTATGGTGCTTCTCACATGGGCATACCTGGGAACTTTCAGTTGAGGGCTACCCGGAGGGTAGTCCTCTGTTCAGCAGGTGGTAACAAAAATGACGCTAATCGCGTCAAAAAGGGGTGGGGCTTAACTCGAGTGTTGGGGGGATTTAACCCTTTGAGTGCCAGAGTGGTACGGAATGCATTGCAAATGCATTCCGTACCACTCAGGCACTCAGAGGGTTAAATGTGTCACACAGAAGGCTGGGGACGGAGGCACAACGGGAGAAAAAGCAGATGTGGCAGAATTTCAATAGAAACTCTCCACATCCGGAGGAATCTGCCTCTGCCCCGGAGACCCGGTAAAGCTCTGTCAGAACCGGAGTCTCCGGGGCAAATCCGGAGAGTTCCCAGGTATGCACATGGGTGATTATTTGCTCATGTGAATGCACTGTAGTTTAGCACACTGCAAATTTACTGCATTCACATAGGAATGCAATAAAGATTCAGCAAGGAAGGCCTGCACAGAGGACTATGGGAATGTCAGCAGGCCTTTTACATGAGCCATGTTGGTGGTTGCAATGCTCATCACAACTGCCAATGAATGGCCAACTCATATGGTTTCCAGTTAATAATACTTGGCCTGCTGTCAGACACACTTCTCCAGTGACCAGACTGATGGTGGACCGCAGGAGAAAGGTGAGTTTATAACATGGACAACATAACTTTGTGATAGACCCTTAAAGGGATAGTAATGTTTCACAATAAAATCAGCTCCAACTAATCTTCATAGTATTTTGGCCATGGAGAGTGTTATTTCAATACTGTCAAAGTTGTATTTCAAGAGTAATTGAATGATAAAGTATGCCCCTTCTGCCCCTTTTACCTAGTGTAAGCCACCTCCCCTCAGATGTGGAATCTGGTCTCTTGACTGGACAGATCATAGCAAGGGACAATTTTCTTACTGTGATCATAAAGAAAACCCTGCCCCTCTTGACAGGTTTTTCAGGATTTTCCTTATGATCACTGAAGATTGTCCCTCTCTGCAATCCATCCGGACAGTCTTGCTGATCTGAGGTGAGCAGTGTTACATCAGTAAAAGGGTGCGGGAGGGGGACACTTTATCATTCAATTACTCTTGTACTACAACTCTTTGACAGTACTGAAATAACACTCTCCATGGCCCAAATACTATGAAGATTAATTGGAGCTGCTTTTATTGTGAAACATTACTATCCCTTTAACTTTCTCAAGTTTATTGTCTTTTCTGAACAAGATGTAACTAAATACAGATTATAGTGGAGATAAGAACTGCAGCGACAATGCAAAAATATGTAATTTGATGTACATGTCTACCGAATGATGGACTCCACATTCTTATTACTAAAAAAAGCAAGATACTTAAGATGTCTAAAAAAGCATAGTTATGAAGAGAAGCTGCATTTTGCATTTCACACAATCTCATCCTAATGCCAGCTAAAATGTGGGGAAGGATGAAAGTATAGAGTTTTAAAAAGATTAAGAAAATCAAGTTTAAAGGTAACCTTAAAGCTGATATCTCATTGGAAATTGTATTTGATTCACTTCCAGACTAGCCTAAACAGTTCTGTGGTTTAGATTTAGTCTAGGTTATAAGATAAAATGCCCTCTTGCTCATAATTCAAGGTGTTGTTATTTTTTTTATTTTGAAAGTGGATAGCTATCCAGGAGCTTTTAAAGTTGGGTTGTTATTCTACTGTTGCATAATTGCTATGTACAATATTTGTCTTTTGCTTAAATTTACTGCCACTTTAGAATATTATGGGGCAATTAAGTTCTTTAAAATATATAGTATTTATGAAATTAAAATTCTAAAGACATGTTTTGATGGTATTTAATTATATATATATTTGTGCTTTTCTTTTTTTAGGTTTAGATTTAGGTTTAGGTGGCTTTATATAGGAGAAATTGTGTGACAAACCAACTGCATCAATAGGAACAAATAAAAATTCACCGAATCACCATTAATTTAATTGGTGATTTAAGCCCAAGGAATGCTAGAGAGGTCTTCAACACTTTGCTTTCATGTGTTTGTGACAAACAAATAAATTGATCCAGAAAATGAATTTGTTATAAATTTGAGTTAATGAAACTATATTGCAGGCTATTGAAATGCTGCTTGATTATTATTTTCAAATTAGTTTATAAGGATAATAGATCACCCAAAATATTTGCTTAAATGTCAGATAATTTTGTTGCTAAATTAAACACTAAAAATCTTCTTATACCTAATTAAGGTATTCCGTGTTAAATATATTTAATCTTATTTGAGTTGAGAATGGTGAATGGTCTATATTTGCTTTTGTACTCCAGTGTGGAAGAGAAGATTGAATAAATGAAATGTGTTTGCGTAATACATATACAAACACAATCACTGAATCCCCATGTTCCTTATCTGGAATCATTGGATTTCCAAGTACATTGTCAATTGTTGAAGTAAGACATACATAAAAGACTTCACAAAAATTATATACATGATGGTTCCCCCAAAACTTTTTATAATAATTATGACTGTAATCTCTCAAGACTGTAAGCTAGACTGTAAGCTCTCACGAGCAGGGCTCTCTGATCCTCCTGTTCTCCACATCTGATTGTACTATTTAATACCTCTGTATGTCTATTCCCCAATTGTACAGCGCTGCGGAATTAGTTGGCGCTATATAAATAAAGAATAATAATAATAATAATAATGATAAATAGAGAAGAAATGCAGATACTTTATAGTTACTATTAAACTTTTTGGGTGAAAATACAGGATGATCACCTTGGCCCGCATGCTTTCAAACAAAAACTAATAAAGAAGGAAAACTGAAATAGTTTTTTTTTTAAACAGTACTAGGTGTCCCTGTAGTGTGAGAGGTAGTGGTATAGAAACTCTTGCTGTATAATTTACAACCATCCAAATGAATAAATGTTGCTCAAAGATCAAATTCACTGTGAGTGATCCATTGAATTACAAGTGAGTAGTAACATTTCTCAGTATATATGGAAGAGTGTTTCCTTTAGTTCATAAACAGCATCCTGTGGAGAGCAGATTGTAACCTGTGAGGGATTGTAATACCAGCCTCTTGGATAACGTGAGGTGTTTGTGATTAACTGAACGGGAGACTGGTTAATGTAAGCTACGTGGCCGTTCCTACAGGCAGCATTAGTATCAGGTCTTACTGTCAGGACATCCCGTAGGGATATGTGCATACTGTATACATATCTGGGAAATTCCCTGATGATGAGGGCATTGAAGACGTAACAGGTAACATAAGTAACTCATAACATGAATTTTCATATAGGAGTATTCAATGCCTGTTGCCATCATGTTTAACCTTCCTAATGTTTCACAAGAGTGGGTTGTTTTTGACAAATCTCTCATCTGTGGCAGCAATATAATTACCATGAATATACCTAGAGCGGTTATGGCATCAGTACAGTACTAGGTTATTTAGATACTGTTAGAAAGAATTCAGATATTAGCGTGAGCCCTATGCTGATGCCCCTCTTAGATTCTGCCTGGACTAGATAGGCAATTATTGTCTATTACATTTGTATCAACCGGGATCCATGTAAATAATAGGGAATTAGTGATTGTGCAGCGATGCTTCCCCTTTGTATTAGGACCGGATCTTACTGGAACAGAGCAGCTTCAAGCGCATGTAACTAAAACACAATATGGCCTATTATCCGAGATCCCATTCGTGAGCTTCGGGTCCTCATGTGTTAATAACTTTGCAACTATATCACACCAATAAGTGGTATTGGTAAATGCAACCCTCAGGTCTAATCAAAAGTGAATTAGTTGAGAGTGCAACTGGGACCCACTTATAGGGTTACACATACTACTTCGCAGGTAAGCTACCCGCTTGTTCCAGTGGATCTTACCAGAGTCGAGCGGCTTTATCTAAAAGTATGCGAGGTATGAAAGGGCTTGTTCTCCGGGATCCATGTGGGAGCTCAGGGTCCTCAAGGGTTAATCACATGTTGGAGGAGTTCCTCCGTTGTACCTATTGGGTATAGGTGCCCACACTGTGTGGAATTAAGAGAGATTTGTACCAGGCTTAGGCTCATGGATCGCTCTACATAGAATAATGTGTTAAAATAAGGGACAGGTGGTGGTTCCCTATGCTAAAAGGTCACCCTTATGGCGATCTTATATCCTAAGACTGGTATATTGCCCAACACCGATCTCAAATTATTCACACACTTAGAGAGACAGATGTATTCATGGTTGAATAATCATGCTTAGCTAGAACCTGACGCATGTTTCGCTTAAGCTTCTTCAGAATGTGGAGTGCCAGACTGTTTGGCGGCAATATTTAAAGGTAGAGCCCCTACCATTGAGGGCTGGATACAGTATGCACATATCCCTACGGGATGTCCTGACAGTAAGACCTGATACTAATGCTGCCTGTAGGAAAGACCACGTAGCTTACATTAACCAGTCTCTTGTTCATTTAATCACAAACACCTCACGTTATCCAAGAGGCTGGTATTACAATCCCTCACAGGTTACAATCTGCTCTCCACAGGATGCTGTTTATGAACTAAAAAACACTCTTCATACATACTGAGAAATGTTACTACTCACTTGTAATTCACTGGATCAAATTTGAACTTTGAGCAACATTTATTCATTTGGAATGTTGTAAATTATACAGCAAGGGTTTCTATACCACTACCTCTCATACTACAGGGACACCTAGTACAGTTTAAAAAAAACTATTTCAGTTTTCCTTCTTTATTAAAATTCACTGCTTCAGTGTATCTCTTCAGTTGATCATTATTATTTTTATTCTGCAAACAAATAATTCCTTTTATTTTTTCAACTAATAAAAGTTATGTTTTATTGATGTGCCGTATATTGTTTGCCTCAAGTTCATCCTTTTCATGCATAAAGTTTAACCTGAGACTACATAGTTAGGGACCGAAGGGTGTGCAACCAAGTGGTGACTTTAACAATCTCCTCCTTCTGATAGGAAAGAGATTGTTCTCTCTTCTTCTTCTATGTAGAAATTTTGACTCACAATTGCACCCCTGCCTTAACCACTTTTCACTTAAAAAGGTTGTCTCACATACTATTTTAGGGTGGTGCAATTCCCTGTCTTTTTTAATAATGTCAGAAACCTTGCCAGCGCATTGTGAAGTCATGCTTTGGAGACCTTTCTAGCATTCAATTGATTAAAAGCCCCATATACATTAATGGGGCTGTTCATTTGCTACATGCTGTATGTTGCAGTTGGTTTGTCACTGAATTGGTCATCTTATTCCTAGCCCCATAATGTGATACCATTTATTTCCAAGAAGAGACCCTCTTGTTTTAGTGAATTAATATTGCTGCTCTCTAAAATACATGAGCTCAAAACTCCCTTATTCTCTCATCACTTGAATGAATGCTATGAAAAAGATGTAGATAATGGCTTGTAGATACAGAAAGAAAGTACATTTCCAACATTTATTTGTTTTTCTGTTATCTAACAAGCTTTCACGACTTGTTAACTTGTTCTCTACCATATGAAGAATGTTCAACACTAAATAACCCTTGCTGATTATAATGCAACCCATAGACATTTTTTGGTTAATACTATTATCATGGTACTCAATATCTTACATCTTATCTAGGCCAGGTACTGTGACATGCTGAAGAGTAAGTGGTATAATGCTATGAGGTGGCAGAAGGACAGTTATATGAAAGAAGCAAATAACAAATATGTTTCTTATACATACATTGCTATAGCCCATAGTACCAAGCAGCCAAATAAGACAATGCTAATAGATTAATTATTTAAAGAAAATTCCTCAACACTATTTCTATCTTATTCCCACCTCATCAACCACCCGTGTATATTTTTTTAAATATTTTTGTTGTTTTTTTCTTTAAGCAACACTAGCACCCATTTAATAATCTGAGCAGAAAGTACTTTTGGTCACTAGGAATCAATTCTATGTAGACTGGGTCTCCAAAATGCAGCTTTAATTAATGTATGACACCATGTCCATAGAGGAAGCATGATTTTTTGTTGCAGTCCTTCAGTATCCTAACCTCCTCCCACTAGAGAGTTCAATGAAAAGAATTTGTCGTCCTGGAGTTTAGCAAAAAAGAATCATGTTTTTTTTCAGTTTGAGGTTTTTACAGTAGGACAATGGGAAGACTAGATAGGCCAAATGGTACTTATGAGCTGTCAAATTCTATGTTTCTATGTATGCCTCCATGGACATTACATCAATAGTAATTAGAGACCCAATCCATACAGAACTGGCTCAATGTGGTATTAGGGCTCTCTGTTCAAATGAAAATAAGCGGGAGTTTATTATTAACAAGTGTTTCTATTTCTTTAACAACTTTGCTGACTAAAGGGTTTACTGCAATAGATTCAATTACCTAATGAGAATGGTTGTGATAAAATTGATGAATCCAGCCATGATATGTTCTTATTTAGCAATGGAGCCTCATAGACTATATGGCTGATGGTAGTAAGAAGAAATTGAGAAATACTTTAACAAATCAACTGCAATATATACAGCCCATAAAAATCCCTAAATTCCCATTGATTTAAAAGACCTTTTTACCCCTTGATTGATAGCGATATCTCCACAAAATTAGTCAATGCATTGGGAACCTCTCTAGCACTTCCAAGTTTAAATCCTGCCACTTAAATTGGGAATATTTATTTGATCCTGATAATGTAGTTGGTATGACCAACAATTGCTGCAGTTATGAGCACCCACTTCTAAATGTGAGCAACATCATGGCTGCCTGCTCTTGAATTGCTCTTGAAGGAAAAACGATCCTATATAATAATTTGCTAAAACGTGTGTAATGACACAGTCTTGTGCAGTAGAGACTGCTGTGCGTGCTGCAGTCATACGCAGTAGAGACTGCCCGCAACCGTCTGGCAGTGGCACTGTGGCAAGTGTAACGGGCTCTTCAACTAGTAGTAGCATAAAAGAGTTTTTACATGCCAATATTATGTAGCCTCCAAAAAACGGTACTTGCTTTCAAGAAACTGACTTTTCATTATGTATTACTTGGATAAGTTTTGAAAGCTGAAGTGATGGGAGTATGCATTGTATCCTTGAAATGATGTCACTGCAAACAGACCTGCTATAATCAAAAAATCCAGATGGCTAATTTTAAGAAGCTGCAAGGTCAATACAGATGCCCCTAAACTTTTACAACTCCAGTAAGTAATAAATAAAGATTAATCAAGATTTAATGAAAAAACGGCTTCTTTTCAAATAATGGTATAAAAATATCCCTTTCACTTCCTTTTTGCAGATTTATTTTCCCTTTAAAAGCCTTCTACAGCTCTGTGTCTACACTTTTTTGCAAGTTGGTGACCATTTCTTTTACACAATTTCACACCTTTCTTCCCAGTTTGCAAACATGTTATATTGTGAATAATGATAGGAGGTCAGCTTGTTAGTAAATGGTCCTGACCTTTACCAATGGTGGACTTAGGTAGTAATTGAACTCTGACAAATATGTAGGAGTGTTTTTTTTTAAATACAAGCATATACTGTATTTTATAGATGCTAAAAATATTGTGGTGCATGTATGAATGTAATATCCTGCTAAACCAGGAACTGTAATACATTTTGTAGCCCTACCCATCCTAAATGTATTAAGTGGCTTACACTGAAAATTATCCCATGAACACCAGTTGTGCAATGAGCATGGCAGTGGAATAGTGTATGGGTGTTTCAGAGGTTATTCCTTTCCTCTGTGCACCATGTATTAAATAAGGCACAGAGAAAACGGTTTAATTTTTCTTTATTTTCCTGTGCATGTAATGGGACAGACATACGGGGCTTGCAAGCAATAAAGGGATAGTCATGTTTCACAATAAAATCAGCTCCAATTAGTCTTTATAGTATTTGGGCCATGGAGAGTGTTATTTCAATAATGTCGAGTTGTAGTACAGGAGTAATTGAATAATAAAGTATCCCCCTCCTGCCCCTTTTACTGATGTAACACTGCTCACCTCAGAGCAGCAAGGCTGTCTGGATGGATCACAGAGAGGGACAATCTTCAGTAAGCATAAGGAAAAATCTGAAAAACCTGTCAAGGGGGAACAGGGTTTTCCTTATGCTCACAGTAAGAAGATTGTCCCTTGCTGCCATCTGTCTTGTCAAGAGACTAAATTCCACATCTGAGTGGAGGTGGCTTACACTAGGTAAAAGGGGTGGGAGGGGGATACTTTATCATTCAATTACTCTTGAACTACAACTATGACAGTATTGAAATAACACTCTCTATGGCTCAATACTATGAAGATTAATTGGAGCTGCTGTTTTTGTGAAACATTAATATCCCTTTAAATTTGTAACAACAGCAGAGTGTACACACTGATAAGCACTAAAGCATTAATATGCTCTAGTGCAGTATTGAGCAATATGAGGTCCTCCAGCTCCTGTCAGATTACAACTCCCATCATCACCCACCAGCCGTCAAGTTGTTGACCACTGCTAAAGTACATACCCCTGCCACTGGTGTTAGAGGCTAGCTCCAGTGGACACCCTCTCTTATCCAGATACTAATTTTAAGGCTGATGTACTACGAATAACTGGAGGAATTCTGGGGCAATCAAACCACAACATGGAGAAAGATACAAATGCCCCAGATTCCCATACAGTTAAATAAGGCTTTTAACCCAGTGAATGCTATTAAGGATTTCAATGCAGGGCAATGCATTGGAGACCTCTTTAACATTTAAGGAGTTAAAAGCTCCATTTCAGTCAGTCCACTATGATGCTGCTGGTTTGTCCAAGAATTTCTCCAATTCCTCATAGTACATCAGCCCTCACAATGTAAAATGTATTCAAGAAAATAATGTAAATACACAACTATTGGAAATATTTGCTGATAACTGTAAACATTCCATAAATGAACCCTTTGAGTGCCAGAAGGAAATGCAAAGCATTCTTTTGCAATGCTTTGCATACTCCTCTGGCACTCAAAGGGTTAATAATTCATAACGGAATATCATTAAAAAATGAATGCACTTACCTTTGTAGCCCAGTATTGAGACTGTAATAGTCAGCAGCGCACACAAAATGTATAGCAATATGATAGAAAACTTCAGCGCCCAGTTATTTTTACACTTTGTGCATTGTGTGCCTTCTTGTATACCTAAAAAATAAAATATTTCAGTGTAAGGTATTGCATAAATTTAAGATAAACTTCAAAGGTACTATAACAGTCTGGACTTCTCTTAAAGGGATAGTAATACTTAAAATGTAAAAAAAATATATGTTGTAGGGGTTATCCCCCTGAGTAAAACAAACGTACTCCCACTGCTGAAATGTGTTTCATTCAAAAGTTATTAATTTTCAAAGCATTTTTTTAGGTGCAATATCACAGTGGCCTGAAATTGTACAGTGGCGCTGGTGCTACACCATCCTATGGAGATTTATGGTCCCGGGACCAGAGCTGTCCATAGGATCGTGTAGCAACAGCGCCACTGTACAATTTCAGGCCACTGTGATATTGCACCTAAAAAATTCAACTTTGAAAATTAATAACTTTTGAATGAAACACCTTTCAGCAGTGGGAGTACTCTTGTTTAACTCAGGGGGATAACCCCTACAACATATTTTTTTTTACATTTTAAGTATTACTATCCCTTTAAAAGGAAGCTCCTATGGCATATTTATTAACCCTTTGAGTGCCAGAGGGGTAAGCAACGCATTGCTCCGCAATGCGTTGCGTACCCTTCTGGCACTCAAAGGGTTACTGAGTTGTACACAGTTGCTGAAGTGTGATGCCTAGTAGGTCAGCAGACGAGCAGAATGGAGACCTGAAAAGAGACAATGGGGGAGATTCACTAACCAGTGATAAAGTGGAGATGACTTTTCCATTTGATATCTTCTCCAGTTCCTATGTTATTCTTTAGAGCCTATGCACTAAGTTATACAAACTTGAAGATATCTTAGCGCATAGGCTCCACAGAATAACATAGAAATTGGAGAAGTGATAAAATGGAAAAGTAATCTGCACTTTATCACCTTTTTATCACCGCTTAGTAAATCTCCCCCTTCAGTGCACTTTCACTAACCTTGTGGTTGACAGACTCTGAACTGCGAGATTCATGTCATACCACACCCAATGGGTCCTATAGACTGCTGTGGACTGTTTTCTGACTCGCAGCAGTCTAATGAGCATCTCTTGCAAATCAGATGTGTTATGGTATGAATTACAAACTTAGGTTTGCCCTCAGTCCACCTGTCAGCAGAAGGAGCCAGATTTCTGTTCTGACCCATCAAACAACTGATGGGAGCCATTTTGCACAGCCTCAAGAATTTTAGTGTCTGCTCCCATAGCAACAGATTTAATAAAATATAATAATTGCAATTTCAAGTTTATGTAATTGAAGTAGGCTATTTTTATAAAGCAGTTCTGACTGATGTACCCTGTGATAGTCCTTGGGTAATGTCTGTGTAAATATGTGTTCCTATTTAGGGCCCTACTGTATTTGTAGGAAAACCATTACAAAATGTGGTGGAATATTGCATAAATCAAAATAAATTTGGTTACATTATGCTTTCTTATTCTTACTTGTTTTAATGCGTCTCTAATAGTCACAGATAATTAAAGCATCAATAAAGTATGATTATAAAAACATATATTGTAAGGATTTTCCTAGTGAATAAAACAAGAATAATCCCACTGCTTGCAGTTTTATTTCAAGTTATAACCATTTGAACTGTCACAAAGTGGTAAAGCTGTTACTGTCAGCACTGCCATCAGAAATCATGGGGCCCAGGACAAGTTTAGCTGTGAGGGCCACCCACATGCACACTATTTTTTTAAACCCCTTGGCTGCTAGAGATGTCTACATTGCACTTCATAATGAGTTGGAGACACCTCTAGCATCCAAGGTTAAACACCCCCAAATCCTTTCTGGTCTGATGTCCAGAACACAAAAAACAGCAAAAAAAAACAACTTCCCCCCAAGAATTGGCTTAAGCCCATCTCTATTTAAATCTTTGTCCAATCTCTGATTGGCTGAGAGGTGGGTTACACACAGCACAGCACAAGTCCTGGAGTAACTTCCCATTCCATCCAATCAGAGGAGAAAGAAAGTGGTTATGTATGAACAATTTATAACCCCTTCCCCTAGCTGCTGCTTGGGAAGAGGATGGGGTCACGTTTTGCAAATAAATTACCCCTTTTTCTCCCCACTGGCTGACTGAAAAGGTAGGTTACTCCAGGTAACCCTACGTCCCAAACAATAAGAGAATGGGAAAAAATTAAACAGTGCTTGGCCCGTACTTAGGCCAAACACAATTTGTCTCTTGTTAGGAATCCTGGGCATTGAACCAGGAAGGATTGGGGGGGGGGGTTCTTTATTTCATAGGGACGACGTACATGACTGACAATTTTTGTATTGTTTTATATTTTACTTATTTTATTTCATGTTAATTTCCTACATGCCTGAGTCCCAACCTCAGCAACTCTATGCCTCAAAATGCAGCATTCAGTGGTGGAACAATTCAGGATTAGGAGGGGGGCAACGCATTGGTTTGCAATGAGTTGTGCACTCCTCTGATCCTCAAGGGGTTAATGAGAGAGCAACAGCCTTACCCTAAGCAGCAAGCTGCTGCATCTCCTGTTTTTTTTAAGAATGTACAGGAGAGTTCTCTTCCCCTTTACCAACCTCCTACCTTGTGCTCCATCATCATATAACAATTTCATTTAGATCTGAAATATGAGGCAGGAAGCTGGTGTGTGGCCTGCAGATCGTGACGAGGTTACTGCAAGCTGCACGGGATCCTTATTTTCAAGTAAAAATTGGCCAGATGAGCTCAATGTAAGATTTCTGGTAAAAGGGAGACCAGATTGATTCTATGAGCAATTATGCACATGCCACAAATTGTGACAATGAATGACCCTTTACTGACTTGCCCATGTTGAAGTGGTGTGATATGAGAACCACTGGAGAAGAACAAATTATAACTTATGTTGAATGTACATAAGAGTTAATCATTTTAAAGGTCACAGGCTCATTTTGTCTCGGTAATAAGAAACACAAACAGTAAAGTGCGTTGGGGTTTTCTCTGTTTTTATGCTATTGAAAAAAGATTTGTAAAACTGTGCAAATGCTTCATAATATGATGCTCTTATCCTATATAATAATTTGCTAGGATGT
Organism: Rhinophrynus dorsalis; assembly: GCA_037306005.1. Classification (NCBI taxonomy): domain Eukaryota; kingdom Metazoa; phylum Chordata; class Amphibia; order Anura; family Rhinophrynidae; genus Rhinophrynus; species Rhinophrynus dorsalis. The sequence continues at coordinate 146,298,348 of CM074723.1, forward strand.
TTGTCAGAAGCTGTCATGTTCAGTAGAGACTGCACACGTTTGGGCAGTCTCTACTGTCCATAAAGTGGCCGCTTAGCCCTTTGAGTGCCAGAGGGGTACGCAATGCATTGCAAAGTAATGCTTGGCGTTCCCCTCTGTCACTGAAAGGGTTAACATTACCCGGACCTTGGCCCGTGTATAGGGTTTTTACACTAGTTTTCTAAGATAAAATTATTAAGAACTTGTTGAACCCCTTATGAACCAGTGGGGGGAGCAACTCATTGCAAAGCTGCATACCCCCCTCTGGTCCTGAAGGTGTTAATGGCCTCACGACAATAATTGGATTTTACAGGAAATTATAATGCAATGTGTGCCAAACTCTATAAACTTTGAAGAAGATTATTAGACATACTTTTGGCTGAAATCTATAAATCTCAATGCAAATATTTGGTAGAAACAAGTTTCTTTTGGAGACAATAGTTCCTGGACCTAAGTACAACATACATAAAATATTTGACAGTAAAATAAATGAAATACAGACTTCACAGATGCTTATTTAAGATCTGTCATTAGATCTGTCTGACATATAGGGTATGAGGGAGTTCCACAAAACATTACAAATATTATATAATTGGGTACTAAACATAGAGGAGTAATGACTAATGGGGGTTATGCACTAAGTTGTGATAAAGAAGTGATAAAGTAGAGATAACTTATCCAATTATATCACTTCTCCAATTTCAGTGTTATTCTGTGGAGTCTATCCCATCTCTCCCACTTGAGAATTCTTACTGCATATGTTCCATAGAGTAACATAGGACTTGGAGAAGTGATATCACTGGAGAAGTAATTTCCACTTTATCTCCTCTTGATCACGCCTTAGTGCTTTTCCCCCAAGGTCTTATCTAGGTAGGTTTATCAGGAGTATGTGTCTACTTTTTTTTATATTGGAACTCTGTTCTACTTAATGCTTAGTTTTCCAAACCGCCACAAGTTCTTTCCTCTCTAACAATCCATATAACAGCAGCAATATTCCAAATATGTCTACTTTCATCTGGTATCTTGCATCCTGGCAAAACAAAAGATGAGTGACCAGCGCACATTGAGAACAAATAAGTACATTTTCTTGAGGATAGTGACCCCTCTAGAGAAATAGCAAAACCACCAAAGTATATTTTAGCCTTTAGTGGGCCTTGTCAGTGAGGTGCAGTTGATTTCCTCTAGGCATGAGGAGAGCAAGGGCTCATGCTTGGGATACCCTTCCACTTAGGGACACTACAAAGCAAAAGATATGTGACGTGCACACTGAAAATGAATACAACTAAGTATTTTATTCTTGGGGTGCTGCTAAAGTGCTGCTCAGTCAAGTTTTTTGCTCCCAAATGCCGCTGCAGAGAAAAAATATATATATTCACATCAATCTGGTCTCATTCCCAGACAGTCTTGTACTATAATGTCATACAAATCCCTGCACAAGAGAAACAAAAAAAACCCCAGCTGAAAGTCTCATCCTTTAGTGGGTTCCATCAGTGTGGTGCAGCTGATTTCCTCTAGGCACAGCCTAGCAAAACAAAAGAGGTGTGGCAAATGAACAGTGAACAAAACAGATTTAGTAGTTTATTGTTGGGGCTCATTCATTTAATTGATCTGTTTGTGCTCAAACAAGGATATTCTGAAAACATGTACTATTGGAAACTCACAAGAACTGAGTCTGGCTATACCTGTGTTAACCAATGTGGCAACCATGGCAGCTTTGGAGTAGTACATCTGCTGCACCATTTTCATTATGCTAAAAATGTTCAATTATGAAGCAATCCAACTTACCCATGGGGGAGAAATAAAAGATTCCAGTGCCTTAAATTGGGATTTTAACCTCCTGAATGCTAAATAGATTTGTTATGCAGTAGCGTTAAAAATTCCATTTAAAACAATGGGGATTTGAGATTTATTATTTATTCCCATGGAGCAGTTTGTTTCATCTAGAATTGCACCTCTTTAGCTAATTCAGTGCAAACCTCTATACATTAACTTCTTAGAAGCTAGAAGTCACCAGCTTATTGCACTGTTAAATTAAAATGTAGCAAGCAATCAGTTTTAGTTAGGAAACCAGTGACAAATCTATTAGAAATCCTTCATCATTCATCTGTCACATCATTGGGTAGTTAAATTAATATAATTGTGTGTAGTAACATAGAAATGGACATACTAGGCTTTAAAACAAGTGGTTTGGAAAAAGGTGACAAAATACCCATTAGTTTATATATATACTAGTTGAAGAGTCCATTACACAGGCCACAGTGCCACTGCCAGACGGTCGCGGGGAAGTCATGTGCAGTAGAGACTGCCCGCACCGAGGATGATACAGAGCTCTGTATCAGACGCGCCACAGGCAGTCTCTACTGCACATGATTTTGTCGTTACACACGTTTTACCAAATTATTAAATAGGACTGAAAATAGCAACAATTGATTCCTAAATCAGGGTTATGGCCATCAAGTCAAAGAAGTGCAATTCTAGGAGAAATCAACTCCGCCATAGGGCTGATTGGAAATCCCAGATATTTAAATGCATAAAATAACAGGGAGCCCAGGTGCTATACTGTTCAAGGCACTAAAGCCATTTTATAAGTGCAGTAGGGCTCAAGCAAATACCCTAGATCCCTGACGAAAAAGGCTTTAGCACCTCTCAAGGTTTCTTTCTGTCCTCTACTTACACAACTCAAGCCATCTGTCTGCTTCAATCACTTTCACTGGCTGCCCCTTGACTTTGGAAAGCCTTCCCTACTCCATTCACCAATCATCTGCACATCACTTTCAAGCATCTCCTAAATACCTGCTCAAGTTGGCATCTCAGTAACAATATTCTCCTTGTGCACGCTGACAGGCACATCAGAATAATTCTGCACTTCCTTTACTGAAGCCTTGTACTTGCACTTATGATCCTTCAACTATTGTCTCTGTTATCATGAGTACTAATTAGACTGAAAGCTCTTTGGTACAAGGTCTCCTTCCCAATGTATGATTCACTTTGTTACACTTTTTCCCCCCAGCTAAAAATGCAGTCATCACACTGTAGCCTGATGCTCTTAACCCTGTCCTGTATTTTTGTAATGTTCTATTACTTTTTCAGTAAAGTGCTGTGGACATATATAGTGCTATATAAATAAAGATACATACATAAATAAGTAACCTTTAACTAACACTTTAGTTAATAGGTCTATCATTATTATTGTTTTAATTTATATATATATATATATATATATATATATATATATATATATATTGGCTTGTATGCCTTGTTTATGTACTTCTAACAAATATTTTTTATGTTACTTCCACCCCTGGTCCTACTTCACAATTTGGGAGATACCTGAACAGGCCGGATGATTTTCCTGAAGCATTCACACTGAGTTCACATTGGAGTTATCTATATTCAGTTTTGGTTATTTATATATGTGATTTGTTCAGTATGTTGCTCCTGCTACAGGGTGTGGGTGATTTCCACTGAAGACTTTAAGCCGATTTTACATGTGAGTTATATAAATTCAGTTTTGGCCATTGCTATCCATATGTTATTCAGTATAGCTCCCCTGTTATTTTGGGCCACCATTTTCTGGTTCTTTCGAGGTGAACTTTATCCATTTGGGGAGCACATGAGATGGCACCTTACATCTTAATGCAGACAGTATCATCCATTATGTTTTCTGTTAAAGTTCAATATACATACGGTAGCAATATTAGGATGTGTTTTTGATCGTATTCATTTGAAGTGTTGCATGTAAAGTTTTGCATCATAAAATGACGCATGTGTTTTGCTGCATTATTTGAAGTGTCGCATTTAAAGTTTTGTGTCATAAAGTGACTCACATTCTACATCTGAATGTGCGTCACTTTATGATGCAAAACTTTAAATGCAACACTTCAAATGACGCGGCAAATTACATGCAAAGCTTTACATGCAACACTTCAATAGTAAACCGTTTTTGTTTATAGCAATTGAATTGAGTCTTTCCATTGGTACTGAATGTTCCTTCTCTGTGCGTCACCCTCTTTAGATATTGATTATATTTTAACCCATTGAATGCTAGAGATGTCTCCTGTTCATTGCTTTACAGTTGGAATTTTATTTTGCCCTCTTTAACTTGAAGTATTTGGCCCTTGGTCTTGGTCATCCAAGAAAATGAAATCAATAATAATCGCTAGCATTTAACAAAGCACCTTTAAAGGGATAGTAATACTTTATTATTACTATCCCCCATATTGTAGATATTTGCAAAATAATTTAATAGCCCCCAGGTCCATCTCTCAAACCTTTATGGTTTACAAGCACATGCTGAAGACCATTTCAGTGAAATAATTATTTGTCACTAGCGTGATCACGGCTCTGCTGGAGAGCCGCATGATGAAAGTCAGACCAGATATCCCTGCAGTCAGCACAACGCTGACTTCAGGGAAGGGGGAGGGAGGGGGGAACTTTGCCTTCGGTTATCTCTCAAATCATAAAGGTTTGAGAGATGAACCTGGGGGCTTTTAAATTATTTTGCAAATATGTACAATATAGGGGATAGTAATAATAAAGTATTACTATTCCTTTAAGTCATTTCTTTGTTTATTTGTATACCAATGCAGTACATTCACACCATGGCTCCAGGGAAAACACCTGGCAAAACAAACTAGAATTCAATTCAAGCTCCCCCTCTGGCTCCAAATGGGTGGGCTGTCTAATGCCAACTAGCAAGGCTTTAGAAACATATAAATAAAGTTACAGGGGCACCCCTCTGCTTTCAGTATGTGCTGAGCTTATTGTTTAAAGTAGTGTCCTCAGAGACTGGGCAATTGTGTGTTAACTCCTTGTGGAGCAATGCATTAGAAATGTCTTCAGAATCCATGGAGTTAATCTCAATGTAGGGGCAGATTTTTGCATATTTATATATTTTTATCCCTTTGAGTTCCAGAAGGTGTGTGAAGCATTGCTGAGCATTGTGCACACCCCTATGGTACTGAAATGGTTAAGATTAACCTATAACTTTTTAGTACACAACCACTTCTCTGGAAAACTACCAGACTACCTGAGCAGTATGCTCACTCCTGCTCTCCATACTAATTATAACCTCCGCTCCACTGCTAACAACTCTCTGCGTATACCACAATGCAAGAAAGAAGCAGGAAGATCTGCCTTCTCCTTCAGAGATCCAAAGGCCTGGAACAATCTGCCTGAAATAATCACATCCGCTCCCACTCTAAAATCCTTAAAAGTAAATTCTTCTTTATATCTAAAACAGTGTGACTGTATGTAATTTTAATATTCAATATGTATGTATATTCATATGTGTATGTATAACATGTAATATATAATGTTTCTCAATTTGTGTAAATATGTAACCCTTTACTGAAAACTATCCTGGACTTACTTGAAAACAAGAGAAATCTCAATGTATTCTTCCTGGTAAAACATTTTCTAAATAAAAAAAAAAACAAAAAACCTGTTTTGTTTATTCTGTGTAGCCTCTAATTTTTATTTTTAATGTCTGGTACATCCCTCAGGAGCAAAATAAAAGAAGTCTAATCTAGGAATAAAGTAGAATCCACAAAAGTTGTATATGAAAAAATCCTATATATAGTATGACTTTTCCTGCTATGTAAAACGAGTACTCCCACTTCTTTTACTTATTTCATTTAAAGGTTATAGCATTTCAAGCTGTCACGTGTGGTGGAGCTGTTACTATCACATTCTATGGAGAACTGTAGCCAATGACTCTACTCTTCCATAAAATGCTAAATTATTTCAGGACACCAAGTGAACTGTCTGGACACCAGGTGGCATTGTTGCTGAAAATTAAAAATCAAGCAGTTTAGCTGTAATACCACCTTTAGAAAATACAGTCTCCCATGAGAGGGAATGCTATTATTTAACTCAGTAAGAAAAGGCATTCAATAGATATTATTTCATATGCATCTGGCATTCATATGGTGAAAAGTGTACTGCTCATTTTAAAGGAATAGTAAGGCTTAATAAGTAAAAAAAATATACGTTGTAGGGATTATCCAATTGTACCTCCACCGCCAAGAGGTGTTATTGCAGCTCAAACTTTAATTTTTTAAGATACGGTATCTCAATGGCCTGACATTTTTCGGTGGCGCTTTTGCTACACAATCCTATGGACAGCTCTGATCAGCTGACCATTAATCTTCATAGGATGGTGTAACAGCAGCACAACTGTAAGATTTCAGGCCATTGAGATACTGCACCTGAAAAATTCAAGTTTGAGCTGTAATACATTTTGAATAAAACACCTTTCAGCAGTGGCAGTATCCTTGTTTTACTTAGGGGGATAAACCCTACAATATACATTTTTTTTAATATTAAGTATTACTATCCATCTAAATTAATAGAAATGTATACTTATCCCTTATTATGCACTTGGTTTATTGCAGGATTGCTCCTCTTCTTCTTTGCACGTAGAACCAATAGTGTTAAATGGTCAGACTAACTGTAGGAGACTAAACTCCAATTAAAATGATTAGCCACTGCTAACTAAAATGCCAATGCAATAAAGGATTGTAAAACCAGTGATGAATCACACATTGTCTGTTTTGCTGTAGATGAGTGATGGTTACAGAAGAGATACACAAGTAACCCGACCACAGTTGAGGTTGGAATCATGACAGCAGCAGAGCACAGCAATTGTTCTTAGACAGTGACACCGGAGGTTAGTGCCAGGAGCTATCCACAGTGATTAGTGCTGATGTTTAGTAGCTCACTTTGCCCTTTGTCTGTAGTCATACAATAATGTTGGCTGACAGTGTGAGAATTAGAAAAGAGGCATAATTGCATTATAGATTTTTCTGTGCCCCAGTTATGCCTTTTCCTTCATTTGAAAAATGAGAAGGATATATAGCCACGGAGTATAGAGACTGAAATAGAAGTGCCTTAACCTTCATTGGTCTAACATGATTATATGACCTTATTTATCTGGCCAAAAAGTTGTAGTTCTGGAGCATACCAACTGCAATAGTCGGGTTAAAATTGGTGAAGTGCAGACGTCTCTAGCATTCAAGAGGTTAAAAGTCCAACTGAAATCAATTCACTTTTTATATTCCCTATGGTTCAGTTGATTTGCACTAGAATTACTCCAGTTGTGTAGTACATCAGAATTAAAACGAATAATATTGCCTATTACATAACTGTACCTTCCAGTATCTGAATAAAGAGGAGTTGATGAGCACATACCACTCAGCCATATGTATAAATACAGACTGATCGTTTTACCCCTTGATTACTACAGAGGTTTCCAAAGCATTATTAAAGGAGCAGTAAAAGTATTTTATGAAAACATATGTTATAGAGCTTTTACTTCTGAATAAAACAAGGGCACTCCCACAGCTATCAGTTGTTATAACTTATAACAGTTCAAATAATCAGTAAGTGAATTTACTGTGCTTTACTTCCTGATAGTTCTAACAGACAGGAAGTGACAGGTAGTTTCTATCATAGTCTATGGCAGTGATTCTCAGCTCCAGTCCTCGGGGCACACCAACAGGTCATGTTTTCAAGATATCCCTAATTAATCACATGTGAATCAATCACAATGACTGAGCCACTAATTACTCACCTGTGATTAAGCAAGAACAGCCTGAAAACCTGCACTGTTAGTGTGCCCCGAGGACTAACGTTGAGAAACACTGGTCCATGGGGAACTGTAAGTCACCATTAGAATGTAACAGAAAAACGAATTGGTATTTGACCACTAGAGGGCACTGCTAATGTAAAAAAAAAAATGTATGCACCTCTCAGCAGTGGGAGTATCCTTATTTTACTCAACAGGCAACACTCTGTATTATATATTTTTTTCATAAAAAAAAGTTTACTGCTCCTTTAAGCATTGCATTGGAGACCTCTAAAGCAGTCAAGGTGTTAACCCTTTCAGTTCCAGAGGGGTACACAATGCATTGCAAAGCGACCCCCTGTCACTGAAAGGGTTAACACTGAATGCTAAACAGGTCTCCAATTCAATGCTACTCAATGCACTGAACACCTCTCTAACATTAAATGTGTGAAAATAAAAACGTTTTTTTATTTACATGGAGACTTCTCCAGCATTCAAATGATTAAAAGCTCAATTTAAGAAATGGGTGGTTTGCTTTGTCCCCTATGGTGCAGTTGGTTTGTCTCAAAGTTCCTCAAAATTTTGACATAAGGACCTAAAACTTTCTAATTTATCTTACTCCAGCTTCAATTCTTATCTCTATCCCTCAGTTTGCATTACAGGCCATCCGTATTCATCAATGAATCATTGACATTAGAGTGCTCTTCTGCACTATCCTGTGTAAGTGATACATCTTCTACTGGAAGTCAGGCCACAGACTTATCTATCAATATGGTGTGCCATGGGAAGATACTTATTGATATTTATAAAAAAAACAAACTAAGCCAACATATGTGAGAGGCTTATTGAGGACAAACAAAAGCAAATATTTCTTGTTCTGCAGCTAGTCATGCCTCAGGAACATCACATTTTAGCTCTCTAGTAACTTTACAGAGGAGAACTTTCAATCTTCAGAACAGATTAGCCCCATCCATCGGAGAATTCTAGTTCTGAAAGGACATGCAAGTCAACTTTGCAAGAGAATACACCAGACACATGTTTTGTCCAGTTGAAAACAAGGGATTCACTTCTGGATTACCCTTCTCCCTTAAAGGGATAGTAACCCCCCAAACAACTTGATGCCAAAATACAGCAATCATACAAACATACTGAAAACACTTAGTCCCATCTCTCAAACCTTTATGGTTTGAGAGATGTAAGGCAAGACAATCCTCCGATCCCCCCCCCTTCTGCCTGACAAGCTGTAAAGCTGTCAGAGGCAGCATCCGGTCGGCCGACTTTCGGCGGTTCTGCCTGAGCTCTGACATCTAGATATCTCCGTATAATTACTTCATAATTACAGCTTGTCAGGCAGAAGGGGGGGGGATCGGAGGATTGTCTTGCCTTACATCTCTCAAACCATAAAGGTTTGAGAGATGGGACTAAGTGCGTTCAGTATGTTTGTATGATTGCTGTATTTTGGTGTCAATTTGTTGGGGGGGTTACTATCCCTTTAAGGAGACAGTCAAGGGAGTTTAAAAAACATAAAGCCAAAATATATGCGAGGCTATCATTTTGGAACTAGACCTTCCTTTTGGGTGAGGTTAATCTGATATGCACATGGACATGTATCCTCTATAATGTCACTAGCAAGGTAACACATGATGAGTGGTGACTAACCAAAGAAAAGCACATTACACTTTTGTTCATTCCCATTAAGCCTCTCAGATTTTTGTCTTGAAAGTGTGTCTGAACAGCTGCTTTTCATTGATATATCTTCCTTAAAACAACATGTTATTTTTAAGGTTCTGCACCATCCAAATAGTGTTAAAGTATCATTAATGCTTTATTATGGAAAGTCCTTACATACATTAGGAATGTGATCAGTCCAGAGAGCCTGATGTCACAGAAGTTTGGGATGTGTGCAGGTAAATAGAGATAAACTGAGTTTTAGATCAGGAAAATTAAACTGAAGATAAAAATGCAGTCATTCTAGGGCCTTGAAATAAAAAATTCCAAAACTGGAATGGGGCTTTTAACCCACTGAATCTTACAAATATCTTTCAAATGCATTGAGAACCAATGCACTATTGACCACCCTTGCATTCATAATGTTAAAGGCCCAATTTAAGTCAATTGTTTTTTTTTCTCCTCTGGTGCAATTAGCTTGCCCCAGAATTACTCCAGTATAGAGGTAATAGCAAATGACATACAAACCAATTATTCTTAACAATATTAATTAATCCTCTAGGACCAGAGTTATTTGCAATACATTGCAAAGCAATGTTGTGTACATAGCTCTGATCTTTAAATGGTTAATATAAGAGCAGTGTCTTTTGAAGATAACCTAGCCTTTAAATAAAAACAAGCAATTAATTAAGTCATCCATATTTAGAAGCTTGCAAAAGCCTAATGAGCGATAAGACCAAGCTGCTTTGCATTTTTAAATTACTCATTGTGAGGCAATGACCCACTTGCCTAATGACTGCAAGTGCAAGTGTTTTGGGCTAGATAATTAAATACAATTATTATGTAGCTGTCAATCATTTTTTCACTGGCCTTATATGTTAATATAAAAAAATTATCTGGAAATAAAGCAGTGGTAGAATAAGATAATTGTGTCTACTGTCCAAAACCCATTTTAATCATTTTTTTAAAGGATAAAGGAATACAAAACAAATTAATCAGTCCATTAATGAAAAAGAAATGTACCTGATAATTTAACCCTGTTGATTTAAATGGGAATTTTAACCCCTTAAATCAATGGGATTTTTTACTGGTTTCATATGGAGTATTAGGTGAGCATATATCCCTTTAAAGGGATAGTAACGTTTCACAAAAACAGCAGCTCCAATTAATCTTCATAGTGTTTGGGCCATGGATGGTGTCATTTCAGTACTGTCAGAGTTGTAGTTCAAGAGTAATTGAATGATATAGTATCCTAGTGTAAGCCGCCTCCCCTCAGATGTGGAATCTGGTCCTTGGACCAGACAGATCAAAGCAAGGGAGAATCTTCTTACTGTGAGCATAAGGAAAACCTTGGCCTCCTTGACAGGTTTTAAAGGTATTTCCTTATGATCATTGAAGATTGTCCCTCTCTGTGATCCATCAGGATAGTCTTGCTGCTCTGAGGTAAGCAGTGTTACATCAGTAAAAGGGGCAGGAGGGGGATACTTTATCATTCAATTACTCTCAAACAACAACTCTCACAGTATTGAAATAATGCTCTCCATGGCTTAAATACTATGAAGATTAATTGGAGCTGCTTTTATTTTGAAACATTACTATCCCTTCAAATCAGGGATGCTTATAAAAACACACACACACACACTTTAAAGGGATATATGGTCAATTGAATGTTGAAGTTAGTTAACCTCCCCTTTTATACATATATTTATACAATGTGTTGGATACCCCTTATGAGGCACAAAGTTCTAAAAGTCAATTAAAGGGAAAGTAACACCTCCTAGTAATAACTTCCCACTTACCTTATTTATATGGACAGAAAATATTAATGACCCTTATGAATCTTCCCTAATCAGTCCTGCATGTCATACCCATGGAGGACATGAGAGATGAAGGCAGTTTTTTCAAAATAAAGCAGGCTGCATGCATAAGCCTACTTAACTCCTTAAGATAAGCTGACCAGATCTCACTTTTACCAGAGGAAACATAGAAAATATGCACATTTCATGGCTGCACTGAAATTAAAGCAGCCCTGCAATATGCATTTTTCACATAAGACCCCAAGTTAAAGGAAAGATCTGGTCAGCCTACTTTAAGGACAGAACATTGTGCACATTGCACAGCAATGAGATGTACACAGTTCTGGTCCTTATAGGTTACCATGTCCATTGGGTGGAGTTTGTGTCCTCTGTCCTGTGGTCCTGCTATCAGCATTCATTGGTGCCGCCATGGACATCCAGGGCTGACTGGTGCAAACACTATATGCTATAAGCAATACACCAAACTCTATATGCCAAATGCTATATGTACTACGCCAAACGCAAAACTCTATACGTCAAACACTATACTCCAAATGTAAAATGCTATATGCAACATGCCAAACGCTATGCACCACAGACAAAATCCATACGTAAAACACTATATGCCTTATGACAAAAGCTACACTCAATAAGCCAAATGCCATACTCAAAAGAGCATCTGCAAAACTCTATGCGCCAAAAGCTATACACAAGCTATAAGTAAAATGTTATACGCAACATGCCAAATGTGATATGCAAAATGCTATAAGCAAACCACCAAAAGCTATGATATCCACCAAAAGCTATAAGCACAACTCTATATGCCAAATGCAAAGCGATATATTCCAAAAGCCATACTCTAAATGCCATACTCGAAACGCCACTTGCTAAACGAATAAGCAATATGCAGAATGCTATATGCCAAACATAATACTCCAAATATTATATGCAAAATGATATACACACAATGATATATGCCAATCGCCACGCGATATATGAAAAATTATATATGCACATTGTTATGCTAAACGTCAACTGATATACACCAAACATTGGACGCAATAGGCCAAAAACTATAAGCCAAACACTGTACGAAATAGGCCAAATGCTATAGCCAAATGTTATAAGAAAAACGCCAAATGCTATATGCAACGTGAAATGCTATATGCAAAATGCTATAAGCTAAACTCCAAACGCTTTAAGCAATGCTGCCAAAAGCTATATGCAATATGCCAGATGCCATACAGCAAAAGCTATACGCCATATGCTATTTGCCAAAAGCGATATGCCAAATGCTATACACCAAAAGCAATATGCCAAAAGTTATGCATCATACACCAAACATTATATGGAAAATGCTATACGCTATACGCCAAACACTGTACGCAATAGATCAAAAGCTATACATTAAAATATATTTACTTATCCTTTAACTCCTTAAGATCTCTGGAGATTCCAGGATTTGCCGTGTGTTAAGGACCGATGATGTTCTTAGCACATCATGATTTTTATATATCAAAGCATGCCTGCGGGTGAGCTGCGTTCACACTGGGACTCTAAAAACTGACTGCACTAAGACAGGAGCAGTCAGTTTCAGCCTCTCATCCGGCAAGAGGTTACATGCGATCGCTCACCCTGAATGTGCTCTATCTGGTCCTTTAGGGTAAAAGTACCCCTGGTCCGCCTGGTCCTTAAGGGATAAATGTAGAGTAACTTGACTGGATCCTCTGTGTCACCCCATCTAACCCAGTTTCAGTATGTTTCCCTTCCTTAATGAAAATGATACATTGGATTGAAATATAGATCCCTTGCATCTATAAATAACAGATATTAGACAGAATTATCTTTTAGCATGAGATTTGGAGAAAAATACATTCCCTGCTTTTCTTACGCAAAATGTAATTAGAACATCTGCTTTGAATCCAGGTTTTCATCACAGTCTTTTACTCATTAAGAGAACTAAAAGCACATGTTCCTGTTAAGGAATCTATTGCTATGCATTTTACAGGACTTTGGTGACCTTCAGTACAATACAAGTTACAGAAACCTGACAAGAATGTAACCTGATGAGTCAACTTGGCTGTTTTATCTAATTATCCAGCTATTTCCAATATAATAGGTGTGAACAGGCACTGTTCAGTGACTGAACTATGATAGTTACATCTATTCTCCAAACAGAATTAACCCTTTGATTTCCAGAGGGGTATGTAACGCATAAAAGTAAAGTAACTGGACCAGGCATGTTCTAGAGTCAGCTAATGAAGCACAAAAGTTTGTATTATCAGTAATAATAATAATAATCCTTTATTTATATAGCGCACACAGATTCCGCAGCGCTTTACACTCATATTGGTTCCTGTCCCCATTGGGGCTCACAATCTAAATTCACCTATCAGTATGTTTTTTGGAGTGTGGGAGGAAACCGGAGTACCCGGAGGAAACCCACACAAACACAGTGAGAACATACAAACTCATTGCAGATGTTGTCCTTGGTGGGATTTGAACCCAGGACCCCAGCGCTGCAAGGCAACAGTGCTAACCACTGAGCCACTGTACCAAACCCACTGATTCTCAACAAGGGTGGCATGGAACTTTGGTGGGCCATGGAATTCCACTTATGGTGCTCTGAAAAATATGTGAAATTTAAGCTTCAAATGTATATTTATTGCAGGGCTCAAAATTTCCACTCGCCACTAGCCAATGGTGAGTGAAAATTTAGCCCTGGCGAGTAGAAATTCAGCCCTGGTGGGTATGTTTTGGCTTGCACTGGCGAGTAACTTTTCAGGTCTGGCTAGTAGCAAAGGACTTCAAATTATAAGCCCTGTTTATTGGAACTCTGATGCAGCTATATGTTTGTTTTTATCATTTTAATTGTGAGGAAAAAGAATAATCATATACTTATGCAGCTTCCCCTTCTTTATGCCCTTGTCAAATGACACATCCATGTTTAGGGTTGCCACAAAAATTCCAGAAAGCATGTCTGGGGTGCCTTGTGCCTCTCTAAAGTACTATTTAACATTAAATTACTGCAAGGGGATAATTATTTTCCTTTGTAATGTCCAAGTGATTTCCAGTTCCTGTTGCCTAGTATGACCTTATTTGGAGCCTGCAGGCAGTAGGAGAAGGCATATCAATAGGGCTACAGTTATTAAAATATCACTCTAAGGAGGGTTACAACAGTTATGGCTATTACCATTCAACGTGTTTAATGTTGACCCACCACGTTGATTCAAGTTTGCATATTTGAAAACATCATTACAAATTGCCTTTATGTCATGCTACCCAAAGGACCAGTAAACGTACAGTTTAGAAGATATTCATACTTGGAACCATATGATATTGTATGCTAATTGTGATACCTGTGTGGTATCAGTGATGTTCCATTTGCTAGTGACATTGCATATGCTAATTAAGCACAGTGCTGCACCAGGAGACATTGGGGTTATGCAATAAGGCATGATAAAGAGGTGATAACGTGGAGATAACTTCTCCAGTTCTTATGTTTTCTGTATAGACACCATTTTCTGTGTCATTGGATTGATATATTCGTTATATGCTAGTGTAACTCTTCACCACTGTGGAATGTGGGCCCACTGTTTATGTTGCATTTGTCAGCATTTACCCTGTCTTTAGATTTTGTGCCTCTTCTGTGGGTTGGTGGGGCACGGTGGATAGGCTGTTAACCTGTTCTGCTGTCACCTACTGTCCTACAGACAAGTCACACATCCACACTTCACTTGATATATATTTATAAATTGAGATTATGTACCACCAAAAAAACAAATTGGAATGGACGGACAATCCTGGTTCCCCATGTCAACAGCCTCAAGGATGTACCTTGGTAATGGGAATATCCATGCTGTGCAGGACATGACAGCCAGTTAGAGTGTAGAACCCCCCATTTGCACATCTGGGAATCATCATCTGCCTGTTCTTTGGTTCCTATATTATTGAAGAACACCACGGCTTGATTGTCTTTGGACCATGGGGACTGGTTAGCTCTGGATTTTGGGATTAGGACTGCTGATCTGAGGACACAGCCTGGTATCTGCACTCCTGGCCCACCTTGAGGGTGACAAAGTCCCTGGTGCTTTTGAGCAACTGGTCATGGCTGTGGTTAAAGTCCTGTGGTTAAAGTGAGGCCAGGGGCGGACTGACCATTCGGGCATTCGGTCACGGACCGAGGGCCCGTGACCGAAGGGGGCCCGCCGCCGCCACTTCCAGAGCTGCTCAGCAGTTCTCCTACAACGGCAGCCGGCGCACCGTTCTAGTAATACAGAGCGCTGGGAGATGACATAATCTCCCAGCCTCTACATTAGTAGAGGTGCGCGGGACATTGCAGTGCTAAGCCACGCCGCTAGACCACCAGGGACTGCAGGTAGGGGCATGGTGGAGATGAAGGGGGTATTGTGGAGATGAAGGAGCAATGTGGAGACGGGCACATTGTGGAGATGGGGGCATTGAGGAAGGGGCAATGTGGAGATGAAGGGGGGATTGTGGAGATGAAGGGGGGATTGTGGAAGGGGCATTGTGGAGATGAGATCAAGGGGGCATTGTGGAGAGAAGGGGGCATTGTGGTGATGAGATCAAGGGGGCATTGTGGAGAGAAGGGGGCATTGTAGCGATGAGATCAAGGGGGCATTGTGGAGAGAAGGGGGCATTGTGGCGATGAGATCAAGGGGGCATTGTGGAGAGAAGGGGGCATTGTGGCGATGAGATCAAGGGGGCATTGTGGAGAGAAGGGGGCATTGTGGAGGTGGAAGGGGCATTGTGGAGATGGGGGCATTGTGGAGGTGGAAGGGGCATTGTGGAGATTTCTGCAGGGGGCCCAGACCTCTTTTTGGACCAGGGGCCCTGGGTCCTGTCAGTCCGCCCCTGAGTGAGGCTAGTTGTTATTTGTCATTCTTTGTCCTATTTTGGCATGGAGCTATGTGTTGCTACATATGCCAGTGCTATATATGTTCTGGGCCCTTTCTGGACAACCTTTGACAGTTTTGCCTCTGTTTCTTTTACATCTTCTTCTTTGCTTTTTTAACTTTCTATGGTGTGCCTTCTCCCCTCTGTAGCTTCGGTGGCTGGCACATGAGTACAAGTATTCCCTGCACACGTTTCAATATGTACACAATGTTAGCACATTTGTTGCAATACCATGATGCCCAGCCCGTATCACTGCTCCTCTAGTTCAATTAAAATGTAACTATGGTGCCTACTATAGACATTAATTACGATGATATAGACAGTTGCCCATTATATGCACACTCTACCAATCTAAGGGGCACGATGTTGCCTAAATCACTCTTTGAATCTTATAACTCAGAGCACATTTGTAGTTTCTGAGGTGATACCTAGGAACAAGGCCACATGCTACGTGGGTGGGATCCCACAGGCTGAATGAACGACATTCACTCTAATGGATTTACAAAATATACTGATCCCAATACCAATTCCACTGGGTAGTGGCTTCTAGATCTCCACATACAGTTGAGCCTCATCATAGGTCTCCACAATGTCGCCATGAAACAGCACATGTAGAGCCAGGGTCTCCTGCTTAAGGTACCCACTACTGGTATTTACTTTAGTTTTGATGTATATGAATCCGAGTTTCCTTTTCTTACATTGAACTTTGCCAGAAAGAAGAAGGAAGAAAGCTCACAGCGCTAAACTCATCATAAGATATCCTTATTATAAATCTAAATTAAATAAAAGTATATAGATGAATGATATAGATAGCAGCAAGAAATGAGAGGGTTCTCCAGTCCCCCTGACACTAAGCCTAAACCCAAAAGTGAAAACACATATGAACAAACAGACCTGCGCTTCTCTATTTGCTGTAAATAATGTGTGCCCTGTAATGGGCATATATAATAATTCATCATAAATCTTAGTGAAATAAGTGAGAATTTAGTTCCACAAATTGACCTATACATTAGTAAGCTTACCACCACGCCAAGGTATCTCACTTTATGGTAAGTCCTACTCTAATACAACTACAAATACTACCTAAAATTATCTAAATTAAAATTCTCTGATGAAAGATGTTTGATATTTTGAAACGCGTTAGAGGGGATCCTTTAATTAATATTATGATGTTTTTATTGTTCTTTGTGGGTCCCAATGTGGTGCAATTAAAAACAACAGAGAAACAATAATATAAAAAAGTATAGATGAAGGACTTACCTGGTGCAGGACTCATGTGGTCCTGCACTAACAAAGTGATTACATAGAGAACTGTGTTCCATTTATATCCTTCCCCACAAATCATGTGAGGAATAGTTGATACCAAATTGATAGGGGGTACACACAATGGAACAGGCAAAAAAGCCTAGTTCTTAAAGGCAAAGTGGAAAAGAAAAGAAATTGTGAATTAAAGTAAAACAATAATGTGTTTTTATTTGGTGATTGAATTGGATAAAATGAGAAGCCGCTAAATTGAGCTGAAAGGAGATGTGTGCAACAGAAAGAAGGAAGAAAGCTCACAGCGCTAAACTCATCATAAGATATCCTTATTATAAATATATATAATGGCCAATTTGTGGTACTAAATTCTCACTTATTTCACTAAGATTTATTATGGATTATTATATATGCCCATTACAGGGCACACATTATATACAGCATATAGAGAAGCGCAGGTATGTTTGTTTGTATGTGTTTACATCGAACTTTGTTAATCTGATACAGAGTTGTGTGCGTTGGTGCAACATTGTTTGAACACAGTGACAACGGGACATGTATTATTACAGTATTGAGAGGTCCTAATTTTAACTATTACTGAAATGCTATCTAGGCACTCGGTGCCCTTCTACGATAGATGTGTGCATTAGGGCATCAACCCCCACTGGGCACTATGAACTTGGGAATAGATGTGTTATCAAGGTTTACAGATGAGCAGTGTAATCTGGTTTTAGCGGTGATACACTATCCACATGGATCGCATTTATGTAAATAATCCAACACGACACTGGGTTTTCTCACACATCTTGGGTTTTATCTTTATTCTACTGTTATTTACTTTCTTTGATTTTTACAGCTGTTACTTTCTCAGATGTGTGACACTTTTCCCTATACTCTCAGGTGGTTTATAAACGTTGCAACTATATATAAGGTCACAGGTGTATGTTCTGGTTGTCTAGAGGAAGGCCTTTTAGGGTGTCAAAACGTTGACTATATATATTGTATTTCAGGTGCATGTAATTACTGATCTCCATTGAATTCTGTCTTTAGTTCACATTTATTGGGATAATCCCTACCGAGGATTCAGGTGGCTCTTGTCTTTATGGCCTCTTTCCCAAGTTTTCACCAAAAGAGAAATATTTAATTGGTTATGTTGCCTGTGGAAAATAAAATGCTATGATTCCATTCATACTGGTGACCATTGGATGTACCAGAGTTCAGTAAGCTGCATTTTTATTCATTCCTGTGGGAACATAATAAAGATGCAGAAGGGGAGATCTGAACAGTAGCCCCTGGGTTCCCCTGGCAGACCTTTCACACGAGCGATGTTGAAGATTGTGATGCTCATCAAGAATCATGAATGGTCAGCTCACATGGATATCAGGCAATAATATTTGGCTGGAACTGACATTGACCAGCTGTCAGCCAATGCCCCCAATGAGTTCAGAGGGGAAAAAAGCAGGAAGGTGAAAGCAGAATACAGGAGACAGATCTGTAGTAGGGAGTTTCTATACTTCTGTTGCTGTATGAAAGAGCTGTCAGTTTGTGAAACTAAGAGATCATCTATAAATTACCACAAGTTTCTAATGCATAAAAAAAAGTATTCAGATATAACTGATATATGAAGGACACCTACCAAGGTAAGTGCTTTTGTTAACAAATTAAGAACCACTTATTAATATTGGTACAATTACATTTTAATATTGGTTACAGCAATCACATGTTCCGGCGGAGCCACATGACAAAGGCAATGTAAATATGGTTTAACAAAGGCATATTAAAAGGTCAAAATTGCTCTTGTCCCCTATTGTCAAAAAGCCTCATCACCAACTGGTTAAAGGTAACTGATTTTCAAAATGTAATAAAAAGTTAAAAAAAAAAAAAAAAAAAAAAAAATAGATTGATGCTATCTTATTTCCTTGGATGCTGTAAAACTCATTGCTTTACAAAGTGTTGGTTACCTCTCTAGTATCAAATTATTAAAGGGATAGCAATATCTGATTTTCCTAAAATTTAATATTATTCATATTCAAAAAATAAGTTAAATGATGCAAGTCCCGTTCCTTAAAGTTTTGTAGTTTTTGAGTCATAAGTTTATAAAGTTCCCCCCTCCCGCCCCTTTCACAGATGTCAGAGATCTACCTAACAGATTGAGATTCTGGTCATGTGATCAGACGGCGGCTCTTCAGCAGAGCCGAAATAGCATTGTCTACAAAGAAATACTTCATTAGAATGGTCTGCAAAGTATGCCCGGTTTGCCTACTAGTTCATGTGTGCTAGGTAATTACTTGAAAAGTATTTTTTCTTTAACGCTAAGGTGGGCCACACTCTGGGGTCAGGTAGGCCTCATTTGGGTGCCCATGATCTAATGTATATACCCTGATCAGAACAGTCTGAAACCAAACTTCTGACCTGCTGATAACTGATACTTAAGTGAATACGAATACAGAATTCCTAAAAAAGTACAAACAGTTCTGACAATCTACAATTATGTTTTTATGTATCAAGGAGGGCCACAGTCAGTGCAGGAAATATATATGCCGTGACTGCAAAAAATCTTCTCACCATACGTAAAAAGCTGTAATAGTATACCTAATCGAAATCATATCAATATAGAAAAAACAATCCCCTATATTTAATAAGAAATCCAAAACAACCATGATCATAAAAATATCAATTTACTACATATAAAATTATTGGTAAGGAATGCCCATAATTATGCAACAGTACTGCTATGTGCACTATATATGCAGCTTTCGTAGATGTCCAATATAATCTTCCACCAAGTAAAAGGACTTATGTATGGAAATACATAAAACTGTTATGTATCCCAAAAAATATCACTGACTGAACAAGACTGGAACGTTCAGAAAAATGTTGTTTGTTGATATTCTTATTTGTGTGTCCAGGTCTGAGGTCTGAACAATGTGTTGTACACCCCCTTGTCCTTTATGGATTAACTAGTTGAAGAGCCCATGTACACGGGCCACAGTGCCACCCAGCAACAGCCGCGGTGCAGTCCTCTCTGCGCACCAGACTACGGTCTGAATTCAAAGCCCTGCTTCGTTATCATCCGTGTCGCGGGCAGTCTGTACTGCGCATGACTCCATCGCGCTCAGCAGTCTCTACTGCACATGACAGCTTCTAACAAACACATACTAAGCGAATTATTATATAGGATAAACTCCACATTGCCCTGACTGAGTGAGATGTGAAAATAGTCATGTAGATTCTATGCCAAAACAGCTGCTTTTATTTTACAGATACAGGAATACTAGAACAAGAGAATCTGATCTAAAATTGGAGGATGGAAAAATATGAGAGAACTAGTGTAAAAGCCTGTGTACACAGGCCAAGGTAAGGGTAATGTTAACTCTTTGACTGCCAGAGGGGTATGCAACGCATTGCTTTGCAATGCGTTGTGTACCCCTCTGGCACTCAAAGGGTTAAGTAGCAGCTACCTCACTGCACAGTCTTGAGTCACCTCACTCACGTGATGCAATCATGCGCAGTAGCGACTGCCCAAGTGCATGCAGTCTCTACTGCTCATGACAGCTTCTGACAAACATCCTAGCGAATTATTATATAGGATTTCATGAAGAACTACTTCACTGAAAGTGAATACAATCCCAGCAGCAGTGGTAGAGGCTAATACAGTAAATGAATGTAAGCACTATTGGGATAGATATATTATTCTATTCTAAGGATTACCTAAGTCTAAGGGGGGAGATGCACTAAAGCGTGATAAGAAGTGATAAAGCTGATATGACTTCTCCAGTGATATCACTTCTCTAGTTCCTATGTTATTCTATGGAGCCAACGCCCTAAGATTTCTCTGGAGATCTTAGTGCATAGGATCTATAGAGTAACATAGGAAGTGGAGAAGTGATATCACTGGAGAAGTCATCTCCACTTTATCACACCTTAGTGCATAACCCACCACGCCTTTTTAAACAGTTAGGTAAATAAACAGACTAAATGGTCCATTTAATTAGTTATCTACATCCAATTCTATGCAAGTATGTACAAAAGAATTTATATATTGTTATTAAATGGGAAGTATCACCAGGAAACAAGAGGTTTTCAAACACTTTACAGTTAGCTTAAAAAAAAAGTTTTTTATTCATTGGCCTAATTGTAAGCATTGTAAGCATTATTAGACATGGGTGCATAGCTATTTGGTATTTAGTTTAACCAGACTTGATAAATATAGTAAATTAGATCTGTGTCCTACTCGATCTCTATATCAAAAGCGTTTTACATGTTATAATGAATTATGAATCATTAGTGCAGTATGTCACAGAATGTGCCTTTCAGATGTAGTAAGGCCACCAGCTAGGCACATGGTCCATGTTTTTTCATTCCTTTGCATCACTCATGCATCTGTAAACCAGCATGAGCCTATGTACCTTCTGAAAACCCAGCCCACCACACAGAAAAAGAATGTTTATTCAGCTTGACCTCAGATTTGCAGCAGGACAGTTGAGGAAGGCCTGAATAAATACTTATTTCCATCTGATACTTTCCCATTCTGAAGAAAACTGTATCCTAAGAATAATTGGTTTTTAATTAGTTTAAAAGATTAACTTGTCTAGGTAGGTGCTCTTTATACAGCAGACAGGTATATCTATATATGTTTTGCGTCAATTAACTATATATCCCTGCTGAATATACCCTGTTGAATAATGCCTATAGTTTATACTTGGTAACAAATAATGGGTTTTAATATGCCTGAGTGGCTCATAATGTTACATTTGAAACAACTAGCAGTAAACTACAACAGTGATCAAATACAGATATAAAAAGCATAAAGATATGACTAAAGTTTGAAAAGCATCTAATTAAGTAAATGCTTCAATTAAACACATTAAGAGTCACTAATTCTTAAGGCATAGTTCCGCTTTAACCCCATTGACGTACCCGGACCGTCACGCTGGTCCGGCACTTAAGGACCAGTGACGGTCCTGGTACGTCACATAGTTTTACTCACCGCGCTCCTGGAGGAGCACGGAGAGTAATACTGGGGACTGATCTCCTTCAGTCCCTCGTTTGGCGTGCCAGCACACGTGATCAGTCACATGGGGCGGCACGTTGAACTTCTCTATCTGGTCCTTAAAGGACCACACACCCCAGGACCGCTGTTCCTTAAGGGGTTAAAGGGCACCATGGTCCTTTGAAAACCATCTGCTTCAAAAACATAAAATAATAAAACACTCTACATGGCCCTCTGATCCTTCTGTTCTCCACATTTGATTTGTACTATTTAATACCTCTGTATGTCCATTCCCTATTGTACAGCGCTGCAGAATTAGTTGGCGCTATATAAATAAAGAATAATAATAATCTTACAGAAATTACATTGCTTTTAGAGTTGCATAGTTTTCGTGCTAAAGTGACCAAAAAAAAACTAGTGAGTTTAACATTTTTGTAGTTCATCTATAAAGGACTCTAACTGGAACACTAAGAGTTAAGAAATGTGCACACTATTGAATAAAAAGCTGCAAAATAATCTCACAAGGACATTTTAAAATTCCATTAACCACTGAGCAAATGCACATCCCAGGAGCCATTGTTGATACATTCGAAGTCTAGAAGTAATGTGTACATGCCTTTAGCTGTAAAATGTTTAGTCTGTACTTTAATATAAATTTATGTGTAAAAAAGTACAAAGAGAAAAAAAGACACGATTTTGCTCATTCTATGGAATTTTAAATATATACTTATACCTTACATAAGTTTTAGGGACAAATTAAATAAGCAGCATGCTCTCAAATTTACATTGATATTTATTTATGATTAGGAACTCCCACGTAGTAATGAGGATGAGGTTTCACTTTGTGTGGGAGACTCATTTTAATAGTCTGTGTAGTCCAAGTACAATTTTGCAAAGGTGGAGCCAAGAACTACAGACAACATTGTTTATGGGAACTGAAAAAACAGATATATTGAAGTAAGCTCTGTTTTTACATCTGACATGTCCAGTAACACACTGCCTTCATTTCAGTGCTCAGAAGGGAATGAGCTGGCTTTCCAGTGTATATCTCACTCTAGCCCTCCCACACTGCAGACGCCAGGTCAGGGGCCTATCAAATTATAAAATCAATTCATATTGTCAAAACATTATATAACATTTCAGTTGAATTTTGCATTAAAGAGGCTCTGTTTAATCTTCCAGTCAAACTCTAGCCACTGCAGTTTCTTGTGAAACAATTCCCTGAAAATGATTAATAACTTGGTTAGGGGAGTCATTTATTGGGTTGGAATAAAACCTTGGAAAGGTAATTCCAGCAAATTATTTCTTTAAAATATCTGTTTTTGACAATCTTTAACACTAATATAACCAATATAGCTCCATTTATTTTATTGTTTATATTATTCAATGATATAAGGACATCAGAGTTAATAAGGTTCTCTTATGGAAAGGAACCAAGATATAATACATAAGAAGATATTAGACTGAATAGTGGACTAAACAGTATAAGGAGTGTTTGTCGAAGGGGGTTCCTTTATCTACAGGAAACCCACTCATATATCAGTTCTTCCTAATCCTTAGGAGAGTTTAGGGAGAACTGATATATGTTTGGGTTTCCTGCAGATAGAGGAACCCCTTGGACAAACACTCCTTATACTGATTAGTCCCCCATTTAGCCATTTATCTTCCTTTGTATTATATCTTGGTTCCTGTAAATAAAGGAATTTTAATAAGTCATATTTCATTATAACATTGATGTCCCCAACTCAATATTGTCTAAACTCACACTATGAGATTATTATTTTGTAGTTTATTATAACACTTGTAGTAAAAGTTATGTTTTAAAGGGATAGTAATGTTTCAAAATAAAAGCAACTCAAATTAATCTCGGAGAGTGTTATTTCAGTACTGTCAGAGTTGTAGTTCAAGAATAATTGGATGATAAAGTATCCCCCTCCTGCCCCTTTTACTAATGTAACACTGCTCACCTCAGAACAGATAGGTGGTATCCAGATGGCATGCAGAGAGGGAAAATCTTCAATTAACATAAGAGAAAAACCTGTCAATGGGGGCAGGGTTTTCATTGTTCTCACAGTAAGAGGATTGTCCCTTGCTGTGATATGTCTGGTCTAAAGACTAGATTCCACATCTGAGGGGAGGTGGCTTACACTAGGTACAAGTATATAAGAGGTCAATACAAGGATCTCTGCGGTGAGCTATTTATTACAAGGCCTGATCAGGTGACCAGGGGACACCCCTTGAGATTAGAGGAAAGGAGGTTTAAACTTCAGCAGAGGAAGGGTTTTTTTACGGTAAGGTCTGTCAAATTGTGGAATTCATTGCCCAGGGAGGTAGTTATGGCAGATACAATGGATACATTTAAGAGAAGATTAGATACATTTCTTTCAAAAGGGAACATACAGAGTTATACTGTTTATCAGTAGGCTGATCAGGAAGGTCTGATAAAGACTAATTTAATTGATAGCAGGAAAGCTATAAAATTCTCAGTTACTGAGGTATGAGGCGAAGGTTGAACTTGATGGACTTGTGTCTTTTTTCAACCTAATTTACTATGTTACTATGTTACTAGCTAAAAGGTGCAAACTAAAACCCTGACATTATTGAAATAACACTCTTCATTGCTCAAATACTATGAAGATTAATTGGAGATGCTTTTATTTTGAAACATTGCTATCCCTTTAACCATAAGTTCGGCATCAAACAAGGTGCTGTCAAACAGGTTTCTTTTGATAAATATTGTTCTCTATTCCTGTGGGCACTCACGTACAATAGAAAATGTAGGTTAGCTTGATACCCTTAGACATACAGTTTGGTACAATAATTTTTTATGCTTATATTCTCTAGGACTGAACTACAGGATTTGCTGGAAAAGTACAGTTCGTCAGAGATAAGCAATGATATATTTACACTTCTATAAACCAGACTATAAAGCAAATATTAATACTCATAGTAATAAGTGACTATTCATTTTTTAAAATACAGGCTTTCCTCTGTATGTTCCTATCAGTATGCACAAACATCTTTTCCAGGGGATCTTCATTATCAGTAGGAATCTTATGCAAGGTGGCTGAAAGCTTTTGGCAGGGGAAGTAGAATGTGAGGCAATAATTTGAAAGGAAGGTAAGATGGGCTCATCAAAAACCAAAGTATCAGAGCTTTCCTCAAATTGCTGAGAAAGGCCTTTAGACTTAGAATTCTTGGAAACAAGGATGTAAGAAATAATAAAGTTGAACTGGCTAAAGAACAAAGTTCAATGAGCTTGATAGGCATTTTATTTTTTGGCTTTTCCCAGATATTCAAGGTACAGTGATCCGTTAAGATTAACTGTGTAACAGCACCTGCTAGCTGGTAGCATGGTAGCACCATTTTACCATTTTTCTAAGGTCATCTTGATTTCCAGAATCTCTGTTACCCACTTTATAATTTGCCTCTGACAGGGAAATTTGTTTTGAGAAGAATTCAAAAGAGTGGAGTGTGAGGAGATCTCTGAAAGAGGACTGCTCTGGCTGCCACTTCAAACACATCTACTTCCATGACAAAGGCACATTGAGGATTCTGGGTGTAGAAGAATATATGCTGAGAAGAAAGAGTCTCTTGGCAAATCAAAGACTGCCAATGCTGCCTGGGATTAGTGCTGGTGATTCACACCCTTAAGGGTCATTTGGCCATGATGAGGGATGCGATCTTGGAAAAGACCTTTATGAAGCATCTATAGTAATACACAAAGTCAACAAATCTCTAGGTGCTTTAAGACCTAGAGGTAGAGGCCAATTCTTGATAGCTTCAGCCTACAAGGAATGAATTTGCAGGCCAAACAGCATCACCATATATTCATAGTGTCCTTGCTTGCTTGTAAAGTTTAGCTTAGAAAAGACAAGAATCTTGAAGATTGTTAAATAGTTCAGAGGCAAGCGAAGTGGATAACTCTTACACTTGGTAATGCTGTTTAAGCCTCTATTATCAATGCAGAGCCTGAGGGATCTATACATTTTTTGTACAAAAAAGAACACAACTCTTGCAGGAGAGGACAGTGGTCAGATAAAGCCTCTTGCCAAATTGTCCTAAATATACTCTTCCAGGATTTATAGATTTTGGCATTGCAAGATGGTAGGTGCATCCCTTAGGAGGAGTTGTTTGAGGCAGAAGATTAATTGCACAGCTGTAGGGTCTGTGGGGTGATACAATTTCATCTATATTCTTGAAAAAGATGTCTGCAAATTCATGGTACTGGAATGGCACTTGATTAAGTTAATATGTGGTAAGAAAAGCAACAGAAACAGTCACCATGTTCTTCAAATCACAGTGATGTTAAAGTTGAAACATTTTACAATGATTTATTACGACTCTACAAAAAGGATAATTACCACTACAAATTTACAGTGGGAAATTTCAATGTTAGGGCTGGTAAGGTCCAAAATGATGAAAAATTGATTGGGCCACATAGAACTGGAAAAAGAGATGATAGAGGCAACCAACTAATAGAATTTGCAGTACAAAAAAATGTGCACATCGTGAATTCATTCTACATGAAAAAGACCCACCGAAAATAGACATGGAAAGCCCTAATGGTAATACAAGTGAAAAAGACATCATACTTGTAAGTAATAAAATGATATTCACTGACTGCTCAGTTTTAATTCATTTTAACTTTGGTAGTGAGCATCAACTAGTGAGATCAAAAAATCAAAATTGACTGCAAGAAATAAAGAAAGAAAATGATAAAGTCAACAAATGTAAAGATCGACTCTAGCCAGCGACTGAAAAAACATACAAATTTTGAGATAGTTCTGTCTATTCGCTTCAGTGTGCTGCAAGACCTTCCAGACACAGACATTTCAACCCACAAAGAAACAGTTATTAAGAATATTGTAGACACTGCCCATGGCCTTGAACATACTGTAAAACAAGAAAAACCAGTCCGAATAGCAAAAGAAACAGTTGCCATGATGAAAAAGTGACAAGAAATGAAGTAAAAAGGTAATATTAGAAACAGGGTTCTAATGTTCAATGTTGAGGTCATCAAAAGAACACTGGAAGAAAATCAAAGGCTAAAGAAAGCAAAACAGAAGATGACCACACATAGGAACCAAATGTTTGCATCAAAGTTTGAAGATGGTACAACAGTAAAAACTCAACAACAAATACTAATACTACAACAAATACTAGTGGAAAAGTTTTATTCAAATCTTTATGAAGATCAACAACTGAATGCAGTACCAGAAGCTGAAGTTGTGCCAGAAGTTTTTGTAGAAGAAGTAGAAGCTGTAATGAAATCAATCATCTGGACTTGATAAAGTTACTATTGAAGTGTTGAAATCAGGAGGCCAACCCTTATTCAAAGCCCTAGCTAAACTATTTTCAAAATGTCTACTACTCTGCAAAGTGCCTGAAACATGGAAAAAATGCAAAAGTCACCCTATTGCACAAAAAGGTGATCAGGTGGATCTAAAATACTACTGACCAATAATCATATTGCCAGTGGTCTGCATGGTTTTCACAAAGGTATTATCAAGAAGAATGGATACAATACTTAACATGGCACAATCTAAGGAACAAGCAGACATCAGGAGCAGTTTCAGTACAATGAACCACATCCAGACAGTGCAACAAGGTTTAGAGAAATGTAATGAATACAACATTCAATTATGCATAGCCTTCATTGACTACAAAAAGGCCTTTGACTCAGTGAAAAAGCAAGCAATAATCGATGCCCTGATCAACCAAGGAATAGATAAAGTTTACATCAATAGTCTCCAATCAATATATGAAAATGCAACTGCATCAATACAGGTCAACAATGAAAAATTTCAGATCAACATAGAAAAAGGGGTTTGACAAGGAGACACAATCTTCCAAAAACTATTTTCTGCTTGTTTAGAAGAAAATTTCTGCAAACTACTACATCACTTACATCAATCACATTTTGCATACGCTATCATTCTCTTTGCCAGTAGTCCTAAACAATTGCAAGAATGCATAGAAGAGCTACAACAGGAAAGTAAAAATGTTGGTCTGTAGATGAATATCAATAAAAACACAAGTGATGTCTAATAAATTTACCATACGAAGGAAAATCACAGACAGGTACTAGGAGAAGAAGTGGACAAGTAAGTTTACCTTGGACAGGAAATGTCAACAGATTGAAACACCATGATGGAAAATGAGCATTTAATTAAACTGGGATGGCAAGCATTTGGAAAACTTAGAAGAACTGTCTTTAAGACAAATTTACCACTCTGCTTCAAGCAAAACTTTTTTGACCATTTGGTCCTCCCAGTTCTTACGTATGGCTGTGAAACATGGACCCTGAAGTGATACAAAACCTTAAAGGGACAGTAACACTTAAAATAAAGTGAAATGTATATTGCAATGTTTATCTTCCTGAGTAAAACAAGGATACTCATTCTGCTGAAAAGTGTTTTATTCAAAAGTTATAGCAGCTCAAACTTGTATTTTGAAAGGTGCAATGTCTCAATGGCCTAAAATTTTACAGTGGCGCTGGTGCTACACCATCCTATGGAAGTTTATGGTACTTTCGATAGGCCACGGCACTACGCACCATTATAATATTGCTGCCCCTTGCTTGCAACTCACTGGCCCACTGTAACACTCGACAAGTACTCACCCATGCTCAGCAGTCATTAACACCCTTGTCCTATCCCTTCAAGACAAAAAATTGTTTGCTTAAAAAGTTAACCCTCACCACCAGACACCCTCAGGACCAGAACACTACTGTGTCATGCTCCACACTGACTTGCCCATTCTCTGACACCCACCGCGCTTCAATACAAATGAATTAACAATTTACTGAACATATGCAGTGGAAGATATCAATATTAACACATACCACCACAAACACACTGTAGCTAAACACAACACTAATTACATAACTTAACCCTTACAATGCCAGAGCGTCATACAAGTCATTGAGTTTCAATGCTTTGGATAACTCTGTGGCACACAAAGTGTCAAGGAACAGCACTTCCAGCAGCACTTACTTATCACATTGACCCCGTTACTACTTCATTAAAACCATGCCCCCTGCATCCACCTCTACTCAATCATTAAAACCACTCCCCCTTCCATCCAGTCTCATGAACACAACACACCACACCACACTACTCTACACAACAAATAACAAAAAATTAATTAAACACCACAAGTCTTCCAAGACTGAACAATCAGTGCACAAAAAAACAAAAAAGTCCCAAGAGGGGACAGTTTACACTGAAAATCTGTACAGACACATTGCTCTTACAAAATGGTTTACACACATCCATATATATATAAACACTCATACAAACACACACACAGACTTCCACAGAAACACACAAACACTATGAAATCCATTTAGTATAATTATGCCCATGTTACATAAAGTCTATTATCATGAGCGTGACATTCACAACATCAGCAAAAAACACACACACAATCCCATTGGCAGTGTGTAGACCATTTGCTAGTATATGCGTGTGCCATAGTGTAACAGAGATCCATGCAAAGGATTTCTTGAGTAACAAAAGCTCAGTACAATACCCAAGGGACAGCTGTTTCCCTTGGGTCATGAAAATTATATACATGTATGTATCTTTATTTATTTAGCGCCATACATGTACACAGCGCTTAATAGAAGTTGAAATAATACAATACAAAAACGACAGAACTGGGGTTAAGAGCATTAGGGTTAAGTACAATCATTACATTATTTGTGAGGGAAAGTGCAGCAAGGGAATCATACACTAGGAAAGGGACCCTGCCCCAAGGAGCTTACAATCTACATATAGTTTTGTATATACCTAATATGCTTGAACCACTAGTAATAGCTTACCTGACTGGTAAAAGAGTGTCATGTGTGAAATACAGTGAAAGAGGGAGAGATATGACTTGTGAGAGAAAATGACTTATTTCCATCTGTCCAATAATGAACTGAGAATTCATACTTTGGTTTTTGCAAATTAAATGCATCAATTCAGGATCTCTGTTCCAGAACAGTTAAACACTGTAGCAGTGTTGTTCTTAGTGATTAAATGTATCATTCTTCCCAAAAGTGATACTATTCTATGCAGAAGAACTGTTTTATGTGTACTGCAAGAGAGGCCTGTGGGATGTATTTTGGCCACACCTGACATAGAGAGAGCTTATAGGGTATTTGTTGCTTGTTTGTAATGCTCAAAAAGTTGTTCCCATTTTTGAGCGATTTAGAATTGACATAGTTTTGTGCAGGTTGTTATAATATAGAACGGTCTGTTATTCATGGGCATGCAGAGTAGAGAACTCATGTGTTTGATCGGTGTGCTAAGAATTCTGGTAACATGGCTTCATTAGAAATGGACACACATGATGCTTGGTGGCTCAGTACACTGAGGTCTAAACTCATCAACAATTTGAACTGGAGGATACTATAGATATCAGGAAATATGCCTAGGGGAACCCAACAAGGAAATATATACTGTATACAGGGCCCCAAATGCTCTGTATGGTCTATATAATAAATGATTGAAAGAAGAGAGATCCCTCCTTCCCTCAAGTAATTTCTGCACCAGGGATATGGATACATTGAACCAGTATGCATTCAAAGTTCCCCCCTCCCCTTTCCCTGATGTCAGAGTTGTGCTGACTGCAGGGGAATCCTGTCCGAGGACCAACTAGCGGCTCTGCTGGTTTGCAAGCACACTTTGTAGACCATTCCAATTAAGTAATTTGTTTTAAATTGCAGCTCTGCTGAAGAGTCTCCTCGTGTTGGCCGACATGAATCTCCTGCTGTCAGCTTTACAGTAGGAAACGTCAAACTTTGAATGCATATATCTCTCAAATCATAGCGGTTTGAGAGATAGGGTTTTTTGCATTCAATTCAACTTTTTAAGCACTACAAAATGCTAAATATTTTTCTGGGACATTACTGTCCCTTTAAAAAACTGTATTAAACATATAAATAAGGAACTCTATTTTAATGTACAGTTAGTACCTTTCAAATTACAATATGATTAATGCAATATCTCCCCAGAATTTTAGGTAGGGATTTTCTTTATGGGATTTCTCATTTAGAGTGTTTATGCTTGACATATGATGTCAGGAGGTGTGACCTAAATATAGACTTCACTGGAGTTCAGGAAGTACTGGTAGCTGTGGATGCAATTAAAAAAAAATCCCCTGCATTAAAGATATACGGCTGTCTGAATGACTCTTCCCTGATGAAGGGCTCTATCCAAATGTTGGTGTTAAAACCAACATGAAGAAAAAACTGCCTTCACGAGTTAACCAAGACCGGGTAACGTGAGATTCAAATCTTCCTTACCCAGAAAGGCTAACGAGCGACGACCAACAAAATACATGTTCACCTTAAACCTGCATCGCATAGAAAATCTTACCTAAAAACACACAATAAAAACGTTACCTAGTACCACAGCCAATCACAGCACCCCAAAGTATCAAGTTCAGATTTCTGAAGGTAAATGTTGCAATTTAACTCCTGTTTTGTTTTCCTCTACGGTGGTTTTCTACTCTGAGTTGTATGCTAACAAAGTAGGTGTTAGGTTTTAGTCGGAAAATGTTGTAGTTTAACTCCTGTTTTGTTTTCCTCGACGGTGGTTTTTACTCTGAGTTTTGTAGTGTATGGCTAAACAAAATAGGTGTTAGATTTCTGGAGGAAAATGTTGCAATTTAACTCACGTTATCCCTAACTCCAACATTTGAATGGCTCTGGGGTTAGCTTTTACATTGTCCTAAATGGGAGATATTTTGATCTTTTGGCGACGAGCGTCGTGTTTTCAAAACTGACGTTATTTCTTACTTGTAGGAACATTTGCATCGCATACTTGACTTAAAAAATCACCGTCTCCAGTTTTTTCTGCCGACGCCAACATTTGGATCAAGCCCTAAATCTCATGACACAACTTAAGCCACGTATTCATTTAGATATAGTTCCCCATTAAAATGAATTAATGAATGAATGAACTGAATATGAATTTGGATTCATAATATTGCTTCTTATAATGTTATTGTGTTATTGAAACCATCACCTGTTTGAAGTGTTAACTGGTGTACTGTATTTATATCTCTTCCTATAGCCAAATCCCAATTGTACAGTTCCTAATCTTCTGGATCTTATGCACTGAAATGTGATAAAGGTGAGCTTAACTCTCCAATCTCAATGTTACTCTATGTATCCTTATGCACTAAGACTTTTTCTAGTTTGGGTGATCTTAGTGCAAATGCTCCTTAGAATAAAATAGGAATTCTCTTCTCATCACACCTTTATGCACTAAGGTATGTTACAGAGATGATAAAATGGAGATGACTTCTCTATTGATATCACTTCTCCAAGTCAAATGTTATTCTGTGGAGCCAATGCGTTAAGATTTATCTTCGTTCATAGGCTCCATAGGATAACATAGGAACTGGAGAAATAATATTACTGTAGAAGTCATAAAAACATAGAATTTGATGGACGATAAGGACCATTCGGCCCATCTAGTCTACCCATTTTCGTACTGTAAAAACCTCAAACCTTTTTTGGTCCTTGGTCTTTTCTTACGTTAAGGACAGCCTTATGCCTATCCCATGCATGCTTAAATTCTGTCACTGTATTAACTTCTGCCACTTCTGCTGGTAGGCTATTCCACTTATCTACTATCCTCTCAGTGAAGTAAAACTTTCTTACATCACATCTAAACCGTTGTCCCTCTATTTTTAAACTATGGCCTCTTGTCCTAACATTTATACTCCTTTGAAATATACTTCCATCCTGCACTTTGTTGAATCCCTTCATGTATTTGAATGTTTCAATCATATCCCCTTTCTCTCTTCTCTCCTCCAAGCTATACATGTTCAGATCCTTTAGTGTATTCTGATATTTATTTTCCTGTAAACCAGTCACCATTTTAGTAGCCCTTCTTTGAATTTTCTCTAGAGTATCTATATCCTTCTGGAGATGGGGTCTCCAGTACTGCACACAATACTCTAGGTGAGGTCTAACTAGGGATCTGTAGAGTGGCATAACCACTTCCCTTTTTCTGCTACAAATTCCCCTAGCTATACAACCCATTACCTTGCTTGCATTCCCCACTGCTTTATTACATTGCTGGCCTACCCTTAAGTCATTAGAAATAATTACTCCCAAATCCCTTTCCTCTGTTGTCTCTGACAACACAGTACCCATAATAGTATATTTTTCCTTTGGATTTTTATGTCCCAAGTGCATTATTTTATATTTATCAACATTAAACTACATCTGCCACACTCTTGTCCATTTTTCTAATTTACCTAAATCATTTCTCATTTGGCTTATTCCCCCTGGAATGTCTACCCTATTGCAGATCTTGGTATCATCTCCAAAAAGGCATAACTTTCCTTGAAGACCTTTTGCAATATCACTAATAAAAATATTAAAAAGAGGTGATCTCCACATTATCACCTCTTTATCACACCATAGTGCATAACCACCTGTGAAGCAAAGCATTAGAGATGTATACAGCCTTCAAGGGGTTTACACTGACAATAGTAATAACTTTTCTTATACGTAGCCAAAATATACCTCTTTTTTCTCTCCTTAATGCACATAAATGTAGTTATTTGCATACTATTGATAAACTAGCTTACGCTCAACAAGAATTTGTGTATTTTTGTATGCAATAATTATCTCTGGTTAGTGTATATAAGTGATGACTATATTAGTATATCCTAATAATGTAAATTAGTATATGCATATTAATCTTGATTCAGCCTGCTATGATAGCAGACAGTCATTTTACTAGGAAAAATATAGAAGAAATGTGAGAAGCATTATTGCGCACACTGCTAAGAAATTCCTGGCTTTAATGCTCAGGAAGCATTGTGTTGATGTTGGCTTCCACGTGGGTTTAAAATCTTGTTTAAATGTAACAGACTATGAATAGACTTTGAGGTTGCTTTGTGTTATTCTATGAAATGTCTTCTGCCTGATTATTTACAGATGCTGTCTCTGAGAAGCATGAAAATAGTATGTCACTAATTCTAAAAAATACAGGCCTGTCTTAGCATTGTATTATTTGACGGTTACAGTAGGGTAACTTATGGTTTTTATACATCCTACTATTAAACTTGTGAAATCCAATGTCAAAATGTCACCTCAATATAGCCTTAAAACATCAAATGATCTTAATTAGACATCAGGCACAACCAAAATCTGACTACAGCACAGTTTATCAACAGATATGGTGGTTTTCCATCTTCTTACTATGAATCAAGTGGAATTTAATGTAAGGGCATATATGGTGTTTGCAGGGGACCTTCAGTCTCCAGGGGCCTTCACCTTGGGTTTCCAACCATCCTAGTTTTACAGAAAGGAACCTATTTAACTCAGTGTGATGGTCAGGGAGGAATGAGGCTGTTGCTGGTGCACAACACATAAGTGTGACTGCTTTCCTTATAAATAAGAAGGGGAAAGAAACAGGCTGTCACTTAACTTTTGAGGATCCAAAGTGTTTACCTACTTATTAGGGCCTCCATTCACAATCCTGCAGGGGCTTCTTAATACTGCCTTGCTGTGGATTGGAACCTCTTGTTTTTAACAAAATCCCTGGGCAAATGTAACAGTTACTTTAATCCTTTAGAAGATCAAATGTAACAATTAGTTTAATCCTTTGGAAGCTGCAGAGGTTATTGTTAGCTTCCCAGGGCTTGGACTGATGTTCTAAATACCAAGAACTGGAGCAATTCTGGGACTCTAGCTGCACTGCAGGGGATAAATAAGAATTATCAATTGAAAATGATGCTTTTAACTTCTTGAACACCTGAAAGATATCCAGTGAATTGATTAACAATGTGTAGGACACCCCTCTAGCATTCAAATGGTTAAAAGTCCCATTTAACTCAAAATTAATTTTTATTTTCCTTCTATAGTGAACTTGATTTGCTTCAGAATTACAACGTTCTTAGTACATCAGCACCGCTATGTCAACTCTTTGTGTGAAAGCACTCAGAGAGTTAAACCCTGGAAAGCTAGTGATGTTTCCAGTGCTTGCAAAGCAAGGAACAAGTGTCTTCCCAGTCATCCAAGGGGTTAAATGGTCAGGTGTCTTCCCAGTCATCCAAGGGGTTAAATGGTCTGATTAAGTTGCATACCAATTTAATTTGCAATAAAAATGTTGCAATTCACAGTAAAACAAATCCATTTAATCTAGTGGATTCACTGATACGTATGCAAACTGAGGATGAGTATTAAACTGGATTTGTGCAATTCTGGAGCAACCCAGCTGTACAATAAGGCAAAAATAAAAATATCTGTTTCCATTGATTGGAAATGTGCTAAATTTTAATTATAATTTATTATAATTAAACATTTCTAGAGGGGCAAACATTTAAAAACCTTTGAAGACAAAGGTAATGTATTTTTAGAACCCTGCATTTTAGAAGCAAGAAGTATAAAGGTTCTTGTACATTTTCCAGTCCTGAAACATTGCTCTATCAAAGGCCTTTGTCATGCTAATTTTGTACAACAGTAAAGCATAATGAGTTCAATTGGGGGCTTCACTTACAGTGATTACACATGCAGACTTCCATTGACTGAAAGGGAGGAAGTACATTTTCATCCATAAGCATTATAGGAAACATCTCCGGCATCAATCTATTTAGCTTTCTGCTGCCGTAAGTCCAGCTAAGTTCATGAATGCACACCCACAAGCACACACTTTGCCGCTCCCTCACTCTATCAAGCCCATTTCACAGACCACAGCACCCCCTTTTTTACAAGAAGCACAGAAAGGGTTTAATTACTTAAACATATGCAATGTGGAGCCCGCACAAAGTAAATGGAGAAGTCTGTGGGGCTTCACCTCGGGCCACAGGGACGCAAAAATAAATTACTATATAATAATAAAGAACTTCAATGTGTCAAAGCCACCCAAAAGTCTGTAATTGAAAATCTGCTGCCACCTGCCAAGGTCTACTTGGCCTAGTATTAAATACAGCACTGAGAGTAAGTCCTCTTAGAAACTACAGCATGTCTTCACATTTCAGCCCTTGATTAATCACTAAACTGTTACCATAGAAACAGACTAACATTTTTAATGACATTAGTCCTTTATACATTGATAGAAGTATATGATAAAGCTGATTACCACAAACACACAATTTGCACTATAGACATGATATATATCGATCAAAACTTCAGTAGCAATTAAAAACAACAGCATATATTTGGGTCACAGTAAAAGAGACTGAGCGGTTATTCAGATATGCTGGTACCGCTTATTTTCTGAGCCGTGACAGTGGTTTACTACTCATGTGGCTATACTTCTGAGAGTGTAATAAAGCCTATGGGTCCCAACTCCTCTTGGTGGCCTAGATTTTATTACAGCTTATTTGCTTTTTGGAATTCCCAAAAGTTGTTTTGGCCATATTTTTGCAAATCTGCCACTGCATATGCTGCCGATGCATGTCTATTTTAACAACCTCTGGCCTAATTTTGGGAGTGTGATAAAAATGACAGACTCTAAAATAAATGACTGTAACTATATGGAAAACTCATTTGCGGAGTGCCTTTTGTTTACCCCGAATCAGATGATCGGTGGATAACCCATTGATCAGCTGATTTAGTAAGTACATGTTATATGTAATAGGTTCTCCGCTAGTACCCACACTGTATAAATGAGTGGTGGCAATGGCTTGTAATGCTGTAACGTTTCAGTGCCACTGGGGTTTGCAATACACATCCCTTTGGCACTGGAAAGGTTAGGAAACAATGGTGGCCTTTTTCTACTGAAGTCTGATAACATCATCTCTGCTCCTCCTCTTGCCCTCCCTAAACACCACCAGCATTATGACAACCGTACATGCTAATAATTAAACTCTCTCTCCCTCAGGTTGCAAAACAGATTCTTAGTGCATATGGCTAAGTGTGTCATATTCTTCATGGCGAAGTTGTCTCCACACATTTCCAAACACACTTTGCCATAACATCACCCCTTAGTGCATCTCCTCCTTGGTTTTTGCATGCAGCTTGAATTACTTCCAATAGAGATATATTGGTCTTCAGAAGGCTGGATATACTGAATGAAAAAAGGCACCTGTTGGAAAATTGTCTGCTGATGTAATGTGATGGTGACCGCATACGGCCTAAAGGGGTGCAATTCTAGATCCAACTAACGGTACTATAATGGAGAAAAGAAAACTGATATATATGTGGGACTTTTAACCCATGGAATGATAGAGTGGTCTTAAATGCATTGCAAAGTAATGTGCTAGAGATCTCCCTAGCATTCCAGGGATTAAATGCCACTTTGCAATAAAAGGGGAATTTGTGGGATGTTTATTTCCTCCATTGGTGCAACTGGTTTAATCCAGAATTGCTCCACTTTAGTTTGCTGAATCAGGCCCATAGTGTTTTCCTCAAAGTCACAGAAGATTCCTTTAGAGTCTATGGCTTTTTTATGAAGCTCCTGAATTCGGCCAGAGACTGGTAAACTAGACAAGCATTGGCTGCAATGTAATGGCAGAACTGCCAAAAATATGTCCAAAATGGCTTTCAGAAATCCTGAAGAGATAATTGGCTATAATGTAATTTAGTGCAGAATCATGTTAGTACCTTCTTCCCATGTTGAAGAAAATAAAGTACACCACACAAACAATAATGTACTTTTGAACTTTCTTACGTGCCAGAATGAAAACTGTTAAATGGACTCTAAGGCCTATTACCGAGAAAACACAGAAAAGAACAGACTGACATCACCTGTCTCCTCTAAAACACCAACTTCTTGGAACAATTAAAGGCAAAATGTGCAAGTTCCATAAGTTTTTACAAACAGAACTGATAGTCTCCGGGGCTCAGACATGTCCAATGTCATTCTATAACTCTACATTTCAGTAACAAAACATTTTTCTTGGCTATCTAATAATACTCATTATATTGCTTTTTATACAAAGCTGCGTAGGGGGATATCCGTCACTCACAAAATCAACTTTTTTGTGCAACTTTTGAATCTCATTTAGTCCTCTCAATTAACCAAAGATAATATTAAATGTCCTTGTGGTAAGATGCCTGATAGTCAAGTATTTGAGGGGGTTAACCCCTTAAATGCTAAACATCTCCAAGACATTGTAAAGCACAGCAATGGAGACCGTTCTAGCAAATTAGGGGTTAAGGGGACACAAAAGCTCTCAATGTGATACTCTGCAAGACTTTTATAGTGGCCTCTGATTGGACTGGTCTCCTAAAGGCTATTCTACCTTGGATTCAATAGGGCAGCACCAAATTAAATTAGTAGCAACCCTTTTTATGAAAACGTATATCACGTTTAGCAGCTGTTTTATTCAAAAGTTATAACTATTCACACTGTCATTAAGTGATAAAGTTACTAGTTACAATTACATTCTATGGAGAACTACTGTTGGTAACACCTCTCCTAGACAAAGTAATATTACAACTGGCTGAAAACTAGACAAACTGTAAGTGAACCAATTGAATCTTTGGTCAGATGGCCAGAGAAGAGTGAGTCAGTTCTGGTTGCACAACATGCAAATGTGGATGCTTTTCCCACAGATAGGAAGAAAGGCTAATCCTACTTGGTAACCTATATGTGGGGATCCTCCATTCACAATTCCACTGGGGGCCTCAGGGGTTCTTAAAACTACCCTGGAGGGCAATCGGGTAGTCAATGGGCATTTTCGGGATATTACATTGCTCTACGATTTGTTTAACCCTTTGAATGCCAGAAAGGTATCTAACGATTTGCAGTGTATTATGTTGGATAGCACTCTGACACTCAAATTGATAACAATGTGTACTAAACAAGACTCAGAGGAAACAGTGTAGCTCTAAGCCATGTTCCTGATCATGCTGTGGGGCTAAGGAGTTTGGGGCCTCGGGCCTGCTGGTATTAAAGCATGTCTGCCAGTGCAGGGATTGCCATTATGTCTTGATTGGTGTATAGCTATAAACAAAGCACAGAGGAAAGGACAGCCCAAACCCCCCACAGACTGACCCACTTCCACCCCCATGGCACAAGTGCCATTAAGAGGTGACATTCTGGCATGAGTGCTGTAGCTTAGTATACTGTTGTTAGGAAGTCGTAGGACAATAATCAAGTTCAACAGCTGATCCTGTCCTCTCTGTCTATCATTTGATATACACAAGAAACCTAACGTAAGACTGCATAAAGGCATACGTGTACAAAAGTATGGTCAATGAATATGTATAGAAGGAATAGCATACATTTTGTGTATGCTTTTCATATTAACTCCAGCAGACAGAAGATAGAAAAAAATTCCACAATGGTCTATTCAGGACTAGTGAATAAACAACATTTTTATCAAAACCAACCTACATTTTATTAAAAGAATAGATGCACTATACTGTGTGGAAGCATATTTTCTGGCAGTAACATTCAAACTTGAATCATGATCATAGAGTTTCTAGATCTTTTGACTTGCCAATGAACTATGGGTGTGGCTGTCTGTCTTTTTTAGCATTTGTATGAGCTACATTCTAATTAAAGTGACCTCGACACTGGCAAGTGTGTCCAATTGGTTATTACATACATACTTCCTAGACTAACTGACTGACATCTGTGGCTAATCTACTCATTATCTGGATTTAGGCCCACATTTACATTGCAGGCTCCTCCAGGAAAGGCACTTTAGGTGAACTCAGCCTGCCCATGCCCTCCCCCACTCCTCCTATATTATCCAACGGTATCTACTGTTGTTTGGCACAAAAACACTATTAGGACCATATGTACAATCAGAGCAATTCTGTGGCAAACCAAACCGTGGATGTGTCTTGTATTATGTGACTCTGCTTAGGATGACCTTTCTGTTTTTCTAACTACACTCATTACCTGATATTAATTGTCCTCAAATGTGCCAAATTCTATTTGCTATATTTCTGCTTTCCAGGGGCATTTCTAAGTCATGGCTGAAAGAGGTCAAGTTCTGGATCTCATGATTAAAATGAACAAATTATGTTGCTGTCCCATGATATGGAATTGTGCATTATTGTGACTATTTTCCTAATGACAATGGAATAATATGCTGATTTATCCACAGCATTGGTTAGTAATCTTTAGTTCTCTAGCAGTTGGAGACTATAACTCCCATCAGTCCCAACCAGCTGGATATCCAAAAGTTGCCTACTCCTTCCCTAAAGGTAATAGAGCTGCAAGTCTGTGTTGCGTTCTAATAATGAAGTAAATGAGCCCAAGAACAAAGCTCCTGTTGTTTGCCCCCCCCCCCTCACCTATCTAAAAATTCCAACTAAGTTCTGTATCATGTCAGGTACACAGTACTTGTTTTACTGAGTATCCAGCTTTTCAGCTTGTCGGGTACCCAGTTTGGCATCCAGAGTTCCCAGTCTTGTAAAACTAATTACCCAAATCTCCAGATTTCCACCCACTGGATTACAGTTTTTTTCAAAGCCCATGTACATGGGCCTATGGTCTGGGTAATGTTAACCCTTTGAGTGCCAGAGGGGTACACAACGCATTGCTTTGCAATGCGTTGCATACCCCTCTGGCACTCAAAGGGTTAAGAGGCCACTACCACACTGATCTATTCGATGCAGTCATGCGTCGCCTCACTCATGCGATGCAATCATGCACAGCAGAGACTGCCTGAACGCGGGCAGTCTCTACTGCGCATGACTGCATTGTGACAAACATCCTAGTGAATTATTATATATAGGATTGGTCCAGATCTGACGCTTTCAAATTCCTAATTGCCTTCATCAGTTTTTTTGTGCCAGAGTGTTCTTTTCTTACAGTTGTGTAATACAGGAAGACACAAAGAGCATATGAGCCAAGTTTTCCTTTGAACTTTTGTGCTACATGTTTTCATTTAGATGATCAAAGGTTGCAAAAAGAGATGCCAAAACAAATCCTCAAAAATTCCTTAAATATCTCTTAGTTTAATTATTTTTATTGAAACTTTTCAATATAATTTAGGTTAACAAAGAACATATGAGTAGGCACTTTTCCACTTATTAAACGTGGTGTAAATACCGTGTGTTAACCCTTTTAGTGCCAGAGATGTATGCAACACATACTCTTCTGGTACTCATAGGGCTAAAGATACAAACATATTTACCAACCATTTCTGCAGGGATGTGAACAATTTGATAGAATGTGGTAAAAAAAATATTCAGAATTACAAAACAGGTTACAAATAAGTATATTTTAAAGATAATTGAAACTGTAAAAACAAACTAATAATGTCTTATTTAGGGTGACAGGTCCATTTTAAGTATGCATTGATGAAGAAAAATAGTAATGTAGTAGGTGATTATTAATGTGACTAATAGCATGTTAGTTAATGTGACTAGTACTGACCCTAAAATAGATATAAGGGGCTTTGCTAGTTCCTGGCAGATAAGGCAAATTATCTTCCAATTTCGTACACATGGAACAGCAGATGGTAAAATCTGCAGGCATGTGCTCACTGGAGATATTGTGAGGCAAACCAACTGCATCATATGGGACAAATAACAATTCTGCAAATTCCCACTGATTTAAATGAGGCCTTTAACATCTTAAATGCCAGAGAGGCCTGTAACACATAGTGAAGCAATGCAATGGATTCAATGGGTTAAAAAAAACAGATTTAAAGGGGGACATTCACCTCTTAAAAAGTTTTTACCATATGTTTAGTCATTAAAGTAGTATTAGGAAATTTTTTTTTATTATTTACGTACTTTTAAAGATATTTAATCTTCAAGCTGTACACATCCGCATAATGCGGCACGCTGAATCTTCGGCACAGCTCTTCATGACTTCCCAGTGCTACTTAATTCTCCTCCCACCTCCCTCCCAGCTGCCCCAGGGAGCATGTTCACGCTTCCCTTCAGTGTGGTGTGAATCGCTTCTATCGTTACAGCAAGCTACCGTTATCATTATAATATGCTATTTAGCGTGAGTTGTGGGAACAAAAAGCTATAATGAGCCTTAGGTGGTGGATGCTGGCCAAGCAATAGGATTCTGACTTTACAACTGTGTGTGTGCCACCCAGAACTCCTTTGGCCCCTATCAACGATTTTAGCACTGTTAATAGTATCAAACCCTAGATGAGAAATCATACAGATAAAAGCTACACCAGTGGTTCTGGACAGCTTTTGTTCATCAGAATATAAACAAAAAAATTGACTAGTTACAGACCACGCTAATACAAAAAAATAAAAAGTAAACAAACCTAGATAAATCAATAGTTATGTAAATGAGCTCTGAAATCATGAAGTCTTTAAAGTGGACTTGTCACCTTAAAATATGTTTAGTTAATTTTATAGATAATTAAAGGGATAGTAATACTTTGTTTTAACTTTATTTTATTTTGTAGGCATTAAAAAAACATGAAGAATGATATAAGTCTTATCTCTCAAACCTTTATGGTTTATGAGATATTCACAAGCAAAGTTTCCCCTCTCCGCCCCTTTTACCTAGTGTAAGCTATCTCTTCTCAGATGTGAATCTGGTTGTATGACCAGACAGATAACAGAAGGGGACAATTTTCTTTGTATGAAAACAATGAAAGCCCTTCCCCCTTGACAAGTTTTTCAGCTTTTTCCCTTATCTTAATTGAAGATTGTCCCTCTCTGCAGTCTATCTGGACACCTCTCTTCTGATCTGGTTGAACAGGGGGGGATACTTTGTTTGTGAATATCTCTTAAACCATAAAGGTTTGAGAGATAAGACTTATATCATTCTTCATGTTTTTTTAATGCCTACAAAATAAAATAAAGTTAAAACGAAGTATTACTATCCCTTTAAAAACAACCTCTATGTTGTCCTACCCACTGTTTTGTAATATAAATAGTTCCTAAGAAATTAACCTTTATTTGTTGATAGCACCGTGTGATAGTTTGAATGAACATGTTTATTTATATAGCTCCACAAGCGTATACATTGTGTTTTACAATTTAATGGTTTAGACAATACAGGGTTATAAGTGCTTAGTATAGTGAAACATTATTAGTGGGGTCTGTGTTCAAAAGCTTGAAATATAAAGTGGTGAAGGAAGACATACAGAATATATGATTGTCAAGTGTGAAATACAGTGCTAAAGGTAGGAATAGTGGAAACATTAATAAATAACGTAAATGTTAAGAGCCTTGGAATTCAGTGCTTTCTAGCTTGTTGAAACCTTGTTGAGGAGGTATACATTTAATTGAGACTTGAAGACTGCAAGAGAAGTGCAGTGGCTCAGTGCAGGAGGTAGAGCATGAGAGAAAAAGGTTTGATACAAGAGAGAGCTGTAGACACAAAAGGAGCTGAGAGAGGAATGTCATTGACTGATTGTAAGTGGCTGGATAGGGTCTAGTGGGAGATCAGAGTGGAAATGTAGGAAGGGGTAGAGGAGAGAAGGGTCTTATATGAGACTTTATATTGATTAGTTTATGAGCCAATATTACCGCACGCTGTGCAATGAATTAAACTAGGCAGAGGCCAGATGCTGGGGACACTTAGAATAACATAGGCAGTGATATGTTTGGCTTCAAATGGAACTAATTAGCATATTGTGCATAACATGCCAAACAGTGCCATCAAAATATAAAACTTAAGTTCTGAAAAATATTATTCTACATAAAATATCTGGTACAACATATAGGCAGTGTAGTATTCTTAGGTTTGGCTCCAGCCAATCTGTTTATAGTAGAGCAGTACTGTTATTTTATGAACATGTTATATATCGTATCTCTGCTCATAGAAATAAACCAACACCTGTTAATATAATAATCAGCATAATACTTGTATTGGATACTAATAATAAGCAATAACAAGCATTACATGGTGTCAGAAATAAAGGATTTTTCTATCCCAATGGATGCAGCTGGAGTCCCAACGCCCACA
Organism: Rhinophrynus dorsalis; assembly: GCA_037306005.1. Classification (NCBI taxonomy): domain Eukaryota; kingdom Metazoa; phylum Chordata; class Amphibia; order Anura; family Rhinophrynidae; genus Rhinophrynus; species Rhinophrynus dorsalis. Next base: position 146,342,373 of record CM074723.1, read on the forward strand.
ATGAACTGGGAAGTTACTAACTTACCTGATGCTTGGCGAAAATTCAAACAGCATGCTGATCTCATGTTTGGAGGACCTCTAAAGAATAATGCAATTATCTTCTACTATGGGTTGGTGAACAAGGCAGAGACATTTTTAATACATGAGCCTTACCTGCAGTTGAAGCTGTGTCACCAAAATCTTATTATGACTGATTTGCAGCATATGTCCAGCCCAAAGCTAACATCATCTTCTCATGTTACAAGTTTCATGAGAAAATACAACAGGATCATGAGACCCTGGAGCAGTTTGTTACAGATTTACGTCTCCTTGACCGAGACTGCAATTATGCCCAGAGCGATGAAATGATCGGGGATCGTATTGTCTTCGGAATACTCTCACCTAAAGTAAAGGGAAAACTCCTTAGCATAGGGTCTGATTTAAAGCTTGAGAAAGCCCGCTCACAAGAACTAGCCCAGGCTCAACTACGGTCCATTTCTAAAGGCCAAGACACCCCACAAAGTGATGTCATCCATGAGATTTCACACCATGAAACTAATGGCTCGAAATGGAGACAAAATAACACCTGTCGCCTGCATCCACTGGCAGGTGTACCATACATTTAAATCCACAGGCAACTCCAGTGGTGCACCCACCTAGGCGTATACCCCTTGCATTGCGCAGTCATCTTAAAGAGGAACTCGAGGACATGGAGAAACTAGGAATTATTAGTAAAGTCACAGAACATACTGATTGGGTTAAAGTGGAACTAACACCCCTACAAGATGTAGCCTCAATTAGAGGGCTACAATCCGTTATAACTCGCTGTGTAATTATTTTTTATTAAAAAACGTGTTATTAAAGAGTAATCCGTTAATTCCAAAAAGTACCTGGTGACGTCTTCCCCCCAGAAAAGCACATTGTGCATGTCAGCACAGAGCCGACTGGCTCTCTTGTAACTCCCCCCGGCTACACGAAAACACCTAGATTCTCGGACCAGCAGGAGAATCTAAAGCTGATGATATAGGTGTTTTCGGGTAGCCGGGGGGAGTTACAAGACAGTCGATCGGCTCTGTGCTGACAAGCGTAATGCGCTTTTCTGGGGGGAAAACGTCACTAGGTACTTTTTGGAATAAACGGATTACTCTTTAATAGCACTTTTTTTTTTTTAAATAATTACACGGCGAGTTATAACGGATTGTATCCCTCTAATTGAGGCTACATCTTGTAGGGGTGTTAGTTCCACTTTAACCCAATCAGGAGGTTCTGTGACTTTACTAATAATTCCTAGTTTCTCCATGTCCTCGAGTTCCTCTTTAAGATGACCGCGCAATGCAAGGGGTATACGCCTAGGTGGGTGCACCACTGGAGTTGCCTGTGGATTTAAATGTATGGTAAAATAATTACACAGCGAGTTATCACTGATTGTAGCCCTCTAATTGAGGCTACGTCTTGTAGGGGTGTTAGTTCTGCTTTAATTCCATCGTTATTGCAGAAAAACCACATACAGACAATCTACGAGTATGCTTAGATCCTAGAGACCTCAACAAAGCAATTAAGTGGTGACACTACCCTTTACCTACACTTGAGGATGTCACACCTAAGTTGACAGGAGCAAGTAAGCTATTTTGGACACATACTCGTGGCTGATATTAAGCCTGACCCTGTAAAAATTTCTGCAATAAGGCATATGAAACCACCTACAGACAAAGGTGAATTAGGAACTATACTAGGCATGATTAACTATTTGTCAAAGTTTGCACCTAATTTATCTGAAGTCACTGCTCCAATGCGACAACTGGTACACTCATCAAGATGAGGCATTCACCAAAGTGAAGGCTTTGCTCGCATGCGAGCCGGGACTGGTACTCACATATTTTGACCCTCTCAAGGAGCTAAAGTTGCAGGTTGATGATTCTAAATACGGTCTTGGAGCAGTATTACTGAAAGATGGTAGACAAATTGCATACGCATACAAGTCACTCACAAACAGTGAAATCAATTATGTGCAGATTGAAAAGGAACTGTTTGCCATCTTATTTGGCTGCAAGCGTTTCCACCAATATATTTATGGCTGCCACATTGTCGTGAAAAGTGACCACAAACCATTGGAATCTATTATGAGCAAACCAATGGAATCCAGTCCCCCAAGGATTCAGAGGATAATCTTACAGTTGCAGAAGTACAACTTTTACATTATCCATCGTCCAGGAAACGACATCCCTGTTGCGGACACATTATCCAGGAAACCACTGTTTGACAAGGACCCAAGCATCAGCAAAGGCATGGATGTGCAGGTACACACCATATACATTAACCTGCCAGTCAGCAATTCCAGGCTGGAGGAAATTAAAGTACAGTCAAAAAGAGACATACAATTCCAGGCACTAAAAGACAGAATACTCAGTGGTTGGCCTGAGGATAGGAAGCAATGCCCTCCAAGCTTACTGGAATATTGGAATCACATGGCATCATTTTTAAAGGCGAAAAAATTGTTATCCCACCAAGCCTGCATCCAGAGATTCTCATACTTATACATGCCAGTCATGTAGGCATGGAGAAATGTAAACAGAGAGCTTGTGACATCTTCTTCTGGACAGGTATGGGGAAGGAGATTGAGGAAATTGTGAGCAAATGCCCTATCTGCCTTAGTTACTGCCCTTCAAATATGAAGGAGCCAATGATAAGCCACAGGGTACCGGACAGACCATGGCAAATAGTGGCCACGGATCTATTTACTTGGAGGAATGAAGTTTACCTCATCACAGTTGATTATTTCAGCCAAGTTTTTGACACGGTATCCCTGAGACAGTGGCCCGCAGTACATATCCAGTGATTCTCAGCGTTTGCCAATACATGGACTTTCAAACACATCACCTCAAGCCTGTATCACCCGCAAAGCAATGGATTGGAAGAAAAGTCTGTACAGACTGCAAAGATTTTGCTGCAAAAAGTTAGAGCAGGCTGAAAGGATCCTTTCATGAGTCTCCTGCAATGACAAAACAGCCCCATTGATAACTTCCAAACACCAGCACAGCTACTCATGAGCCGTCGCCTGAGATCCACACTCCCAAGCACCAACCAGCAACTGATACCTAAAGCCGGAGGTTTAACTGGAAGCCTCCGGGCCCTGGTACAAGAAGTGCCATGGGCCCACCACCACCACCACATTGGCTCCCCTGACCACATTGACCCCCTCCACAATGCCCCCATCTCCTACCTGAAGCTCCTGTGTGGTCCTCTTAGTAATGCAAAGCACTGGGAGATTATGTAATCTCCCAGCGCTCTGCATTACTACAGCACCAGCAGAAGATTGCGGGAGCCAGATGGAGGGGTCGCAGGGGGAGGCCGGGCCCCTGGAGTTACGCCACTGCCTAAAGCTGTTTGCCACAAGCCTATCAAGGCTCACTGAAGGACAGAGAGTGTGGTTGCAGGAGCAGCGGCAATGGAAACCAGCTGTGGTCACCCAAACAGCTGACACAGCCAGGTTGTACCATATATGACCCAATGACGGACTGGTATACAGGCGCAACAGGTGCCACCTCCTAGATACCCATGAGTCACACATCAGTGAAGATGCAGTATCTCTACCTGAGAGCACTGAGTCAAGCTATACACCATCGCAACACGCGTCATCAAAAGTCACTGGCCGCAAGTCAGAGGTTTGTGAGGCATTGCCCACATCTATCCCCTACCAGACAAGATACGGACGTCAAGTCAAACCTAGAGACATTCTGGATTTATAATCACATTCAGTAGGCATGAAGGACTCAGATGGAATTATCTTGTGTATATGTTACACTTACTATGCCATAATATTATAAGACTTTATGTATTATATTATTGAATATTACTGGTAACCATTTATATGTTGATAATGTTGCAATTTCCTGCCTAAAACTTATACATTGCATGTATTACCTAATCCGTTTTTTTAATTTTTTTTTTTTTACCCCATATATCTAAACCAGTTATGTTATGTATATTTGCAAGTATTCTATATTAATTATTATTATTTTTAGGACGGGAGATGTAATATTCTTAGGTTTGGCTCCAGCCAATCAGTTTATAGTAGGCGTGGCTACCTCTCTTTAATGTGTAGACACTTCCTGGTTTTTGTCAGTTAGAGCAGTACTGTTATTTTATGAACATGTTATATATCGTATCTCTGCTCATAGAAATAAACAATCACCTGTTAATATAATAATCAGCATTGTACTTGTATTGGATACTAATAATAAGCAATAACAAGCATTACAGGCAGGTTATAATTAACTGTAAAACAAACCAAGCATGTTTTACAGTGACAGGTCCACTTTAACTAGCATACTTATGTAATTATCAAAAAGTGTTAATTGTTTTTGAAAAATTGACAGAAACATGAAAATATGGATAATTTTGACTTTTTGGACCTGATTTAATTGTCTGTTCTAAGTTTATGACTAGTTTTAGCTATAAATTTAAGCATACACTATAATATGGATTTTTTAGATAAAGTATGACAATTACTTTTTTTTATAGCTAAAACAGTCTAGTTTCAAAAGTTGGTGCCAATAGGAATTGGTTGGCAGTAAATGATGTTAGTGGCTTAAGCCTTGGATTTCACTTGTGTTTGATTGAACCATTTTGGGTCTGTGGTGCCCCTGGGTTTTTATTAAGTCTGCCACCATTGAAGAACACTTAATAAACAGAAAATTTCCACATAAGTGGGAGCCAATCCTGTTTAGATAATTTATTATTTTATTAATTCTTCTTGTATTATCTATGTATTTTTAAAATGTAATTGAATCTATCAAGGAACTCTTGAACTGAATAATAATAATCCACTTCTAACATTAGTCTGTACATTTGTCATGAAAATAACACCATAACCCCAGTCTGGAAATAATCGACTTGATGCTAAGCACCCTTAGATGTCCTGACAAGCTGAAACACCCTGTTGAATTTTAAAGGAGATACTGTAACACAAATGTTTCAGTAATGCCAATGTTGACATTACTTCATTTAAACAAAAGACATCCAGGGGTTGAAATGTTACAATTCCCAAAGAATGCAAAATGATGTATACCAATTCTCATCTCAAATAACGAAAACATTGAAATTGAGCAATTAGAGACATGTGTCTAAGCTTTGTTTATTCAGCTTCTAGTTTCAAGAACTAATAGTACTCGTACACTGGAGACAATGAAGCAGGACCAAATCTCCATGACTAGTCCTCTAAAATTGTTTGGCCTCTACCTTTGGGTACATAAAACTGGAGAAAACTGATGGAATGCTATTTGAAGACACAGGGAGGCTGATGTACAATAAAAATTGGAGCAATCCTTGATCAAACTATCTGTACCATACCGGACAAATAAAAAACTGGGGCGTGGTTTCTTTTGCACATCTCCATACTAAGCTCTGGGTGCTGGAGTTTAGTGACCACTGCATGTCACATCGCACACAGTCTCATGAGTCTCATGCAGTATACTCCCCACTAAACCTCGTATCCTGATCGCATATGCTGTTTGTTTCCTTAAAAATAATTCATGAATGTCTTTAGAATGCATGCATGCAGCCATTTTTGCCACAGACAATAATGCATTAGAACAAAGAATATGTAATATGCAACATGTGACAGAATGTTGCGGAAGAATCTGATTCTAATCTTGTTGGCAGTAAGGAATTATGGGATTTAGGTTTTTTTTATGTATGTCACTATATGGTTTGATGTTTGCTGGTCAAGTTGACTGATAGGATAGAAGGCAGACCTGCTGGGAAGAAGAGGAAAGCTAGGCACTTACTTGAGAGCAGTGCCACTGGACTGCTGGGAAGTCATGGGTCAGTAGATCAAACAAACACCAAAAGCTGCTGCAATGAGCTGCTAGAGAGTGAAGTTGAGGTACGTAGTTTGCTAGTGATGTCGACTGCAAGTGCGACCTTGCTGCAATTACTAGCCTTGGGTAAAAGTCATGCAGCAGGATAAAGATACAAGGATTGATAAACCAGGAACTTCTAAGGATTGTTTGCAAGAAACCAAAGGTACCAGATCAAGGCAGAATTTTAGTCAAGAACATTACAGAGATCAGGACAGGTGGCAAACAAGTGAAATCAAGAGCGACCCGAGGTCAAACACTGGAAACAGGAAACAAAGGTCTGGGATGCTAGCTGGTATAAACACTTTGCATACACACTTCAATTCTAGTGAGACTGCTTGATCTAGGCCTTAGGGAAGAATGAAGCATGGTTATCAGAAGCAGAGGTGAGTCTAGATCAGGAATGAGTGGAGATGGTGTATCCAGGGAAGCAAACGAGAACATGTATTGTAAATGGGAACGCCGCTAGACATAAGAATGTACAAGTACTATTTGTACAAAATTAGACTCACCCATTAAATTTTATGGTGCAGGTCCGGTGCACTCCCTAGAGCCCCATCCAAGGGCTCCAACAAACAGGATGACACTGGAAGGGAGCGCATACATGGAGCCACTCAGCGTCCAATAGCCATCATAGAATCAACATGTTTTGGTGAAAAACAGCTCTTTATTATACAAAAGTTTAAAAACAAAAGACCAAGTCTTGTCAGGTCAACATAATCACTCTCGACAGCATCAGAAAAAAGCATGTTTATTGTCTAAAGAATTTCGTGCTATCAGCAAATATTCGTAGGACTCATGTCCTATCAATACATGTTGATTCACTTATGGCTGTTGGACGCTGAGCGGGTCCGTGTATGTGCTCCCGTCCAGTGCATCCAGGGAAGCAGACAGAACTGCAGGTAATAGCAGAACAGGATCTCTGGCAGCAGGATCTCACAGAGGTGAGTGATGTAACTGGAAGGATATGATGCACCTAAGGAGTCTGGGGTGTGAAACTAGCAGAGGTCTGGCCTTGCTGAGGCTACTAGGAAGGGAAAAGGTGCTGAACACAAGGTCGGAAGACCAGGATGGTTGAGCTGGAAAGGTAAGAATGAACCTACATGTTTATGTATAGTTGGATTCAACACGTACTGGCAGCGGATCACATTGCTCTGAAAGATAACCCTGTGATGCAGAAGGTAACCAGAAGCAAGGCAATAGGATAACTGCAAAGCTCTGGACTAGTAGGTTTGATACATAGACAAGATAAAGCCAAATGGCAAGGCAGCCAGCAAAGGTTCATAGTCATAGACAAAGCCAAAAGTTAGGGGAGGAGGCACAGGTTCAGTAGATAAAGCCACACACGCACACAGGATCTCCAAACTGTACTCTTGCATGGGTATGTATAAATACCATCACAGAAGGAACACTGCATGTATGCAAAAATACACTGCTTCTGTTGAAGTAATAGAAAAGTAGAGAAAATACGCTCTCTGCGACAAAATAGCTGCAAGGAAAAAGACAAGGTGGCTAGGACCAAATCACTTGTTTAATTAATTACAGAATCTGTTATGTGGTACACTTCACAAGACAAATGTAAATTCCCCAAATTCTCATTTATTTAACGGGGCTTTAATCAATTGAATGGTAGAAAGTTCCCCAAAGCAACGTGAAGATATTCAGTGGAGACCTCTTTAGAACTCAAAGGGTTAAATGCCATATATAAATTAGCGGGAATATTTGTCTCCTATGGTGCATTTGCTTCCCCCAGAATAACTCCAGTTCTTAGTACATCAGTTCTTCAGCCCAACTCAAAAATGTGTATGAATCCGACAATGGGATATATGTAATTGAAGTTGGACAGACCTGCAGCCCAGTAACTTCATTTTTCTACGTATAGCCCATCTATCTCCTTTTGAGGCATCCCTATGACCACTTGCATAGGCCATATTTTCAAAAGAAAAGTGGAGGAATTTGGGGGCAAACCAACTAGTCTGCAGGGGAGAACGAAATAGTCCAAAAACTCCCATTAATTCAAATGGTGATTTTAACCCCTACAATGCTTGAGAGGTCCCTTGTGCATTGTGAGGCATTGAAATCCCCTTTAGCATTCAAGGGGTCAAAAGCCCAATTTAAATCAATGGGAAGTTTGGGAATGTTTATTTTCCCCTATGATACAGTTGGCATACTTCCGAAGAGCTTGTATTTTGCTTTCAGGATAATGCCCTAAATTGTGTCAAAACAGCTAGATTATCAGATCTGGATATAAATGCTGGTTTTATACCCAAAAATACAAAACTCAGAACATGCTGATTAAGTTTAACTGGCGTATGAAAAGTTTCACCTCTTTTTATAATAGTTATAATATTTATGTTGGGACAACTTTTAAGCTTTTTACTTCACAAGTTTGTATTAAGCATTTGGACACTGAAGAACACTAATGCTAAAATACAAGTTATTGAGCTCTTGTTCTTTGCTTGGCTTTGAGTAAATAGTTTGTGGAGAGTTCTATTGACCTCAAATACATTTGTAAATAGTATCATATTATCCCTTAAACGTCTTTTCCCTAATGTAAACAAGCCCAGCCAGCTAATCTCTCTTTATAACTCAGCTCTTCCAATCCCTTTATCAGTGTGTCCAATGATAGCAGAATTAACCGTATGAGTGCCAGTGAGGTATAATTACCACTTTGGCACTCACAGGATAGATCCGAAGTTATGAAGCAACAGCCCATGAAAAGCAATGCTTACCATTAACCCTGATGTCCAGTGGTGTCTTCAGCACCCTGGTCACCTACTGTCCATCTTCATATTCTCCCTTCTTTCTTCTCCATCTTCTTTCTTCTTCTGGTTTGTCTTCTTTCTTCCATCTTCTCTTCATTTACCTGTAAAAAAGAGAGATATAAATAAATATGCCATAACCCCACCCAGCACATCTATGCATAGTTTAACCCTTTGAGTGCCAGAGGGGTACTCAAAGCATTGCAGAGCAATGCGTTGCTTACCTCTCTGGGACTCAAAGGGTTAAACAGTGCATAAATGTGAGGGTCTATAGTGTAGTACATGCTTAAAGTCCAAAACATATGTCCCAATTATTATCCTGTAATGTGTGTAGGAAATCAAAAACTGGCAAAAATGTTAAAAAAAAAATAAAAAAATAAAAAATGGCCCTTTTTTATTTCTCCACCGCTGTTTATGGCAGCAGTGCAGAAAGTAAGATGGAGCACCCCCTTTTGTACCTGATGTGTCAATGTCCGTTCCACAGAGAGGGAATTATTATTATTTATAAATATATAAAGGCAGTCTCTGTTCAAAAGGATTCACAGCTATTGGCTGGGATGTGTGTTTATGCACCTCAGCTTCAAGCAGGTTCCTCCAATCCCCTGCTGGAAGCTGATTGGCTGGGAAGTGCATAAGCACACATCCTAGCCAATAGCTGTGAGTCCTTTTGAAGAGAGAATGCCCATATATAAAGGCAGTCTAAGTTCAAAATTCCCTCACAATGGAACGTGCATCAGCCCATCAGGTACAAAGGTGTGGGTGTGTTCCTTCTTACTTTCTCTGTGGCTGCAAACAGTGGCAGAGAAATAAAAAATCGACAATTTAAAAAAAAAAAAAAAGTTTTTGAAAGTTTTCGATTTCCTACACACATTACAGGATGATAATGGGGACATATGTTTTGGACTTTGGGCATGTCCTGCTATACTGATGCATTGTTTAACCCTGCATTTTGCACCTCTCTGGCACTCAAGGGTTAAACTATGCATAGATGTGCAGGTTCTTTGTATGGCATATTTATTTATAACTCTCTTTTATTACAGGTAAATGAAGAGAAGGACTAAAGAAGATAGACCAGAGGAAGAAAGAAGATGGAGAAGAAGGAAGAGAGAAGAAAGAAAATAAGAAGGAAGATAGAAGAAGAAGGACAGTGGATGACAGGTAAGTGTAACACAGATGCGCTAACAATTGGCGCTTGACAGTTTGTCAGGCACAGATCATTAGCTTTTTCCTTTGATGTTCCCATTATTACCTCTATTTAGTGGCATTTTGGGAACTTAATGCACAAAGCGGACGTTTGGCCACAAGTCCTTTTCTGTGACCTAAAGTCCATTGTGCTTTCAGCTGGTAGGGCAATTGAATAACTCGTTAGCACTTTTTGCTAACTGGACATTATCCAATTATGCCTTACCACATATTTTAACGGCCTTCTTTAAATTGAGCCCTAAAATGGACACTTTGCACTGTGTGCAACAAGTGGATGAGTCAATGTGAGAGGACTTCTGCATTAATTTTAATAACCTAAAAATATTTTCCCAGGAAGGATACACTAAGATTGTCTCTCATTTTCAAGTATGTCTTGGGATATAGATGTTATTATTACCCAATTTAATGGTACTTATTTTATCATTACTGTGCATGTTGTTCCATAGTGTCCACATACAGATTATGTGCCAACCTAGACAGAGATAAATTAAGCTCATAATTCTTCCTTTCTTTTCCTTATCTACTATAGGTCCGATTTTAAGGGATGTTTGCTTAGATAATTTGCTCTAGAGCTGTACTGAAATTTACTAAGGTATATATACATAAGCACAGACAAAGATGTATGTTTAACAAATGTCTGTACTGACACAGGACCTGCGCTACATCCTCATTTTGTAAATTTCGCTCATTCTTTTTTGTTGTAAATTGTTTGCATTAGAATTAAGTGCTCCATGCAGTAATAAAATATAATACCTACAGTGTGCGTCATAGGATCTGAAAATCATTAGGCAAACTGGGCAGTTGTCCCATTAACTTTATGATCTGCACAAAAAGACCTCTATGACATGGGTCAGCAACCTGAAGCCAAAGAGCTGTCTTGGACTACAAAATCTTCATTTTGTGATGCAACAACTGGAGGGCTGTAGGTTTTTCTAAGCAGTTGGTAAATTTGAATAATATCATTAATTATTCTGTATTCAACATGTATTACACCAAAATGTATTTAAGAAACCGTAAAATAAATGTCAACTTAAGGGGTCTGTTGTTTGTTTTTTATTTGTGCATCCCAAACAAATCTATAGTTTCTTAACCTTTGTTGTATATTAATTTCATAGCTAATCTGGAAGTGTACTGAGCCTTGAATATATATTGAATGCAAGTCAGTAGCCACTTCTATGTCCACACATTATCCACACAAACTGACCAACATTCTGATTTGCCTTCAACAATATTTATTGAGTTAATGTACTTAGAACAGCAGTTGTGGGGCAAATCAAATGCATCACAGGGAACAAATACAATTTCAATTTCTCCCATTGACTTACGAGAGGTTAAAGCACCATTTAAAGGGCAGCTATCTGGTGGAAAGTGCCAGCAAGTTTACTCCGATGGGAGCTGACTGATCAGTGAGGCTTTGCTGTATTGTGAGCTCCAGATGAACAATGGGAAAGTAGAATGAAGATCTGCGAAGAGACCCTGGGGATCCCTTGTTGGTCTCATGTGAAAAATACTGTACAGTGAAACTCTGTTTTTCACAATTAGTCTTGTAGGGCTGCTCGCAGCCTCCTTAGACCCTAGCAAAGGTCTTCCAAATCTAAGAAGGAGATGCACGAAGGTGTGATGAAGAGGTGATAAACAGGTGATAAAGAGATTACTTCTCTGGTGTTGAAAACTCTCCAAGTCCTAAGTTATTCTCTGGAGCCAATGCACTAAGATCTCTCAGTTTAGAGATATATTTATTAGTGCATAGACTCCATAGAATAACATAAGAACTGGAGAAGTGACACCACTTTATCACCTCTTTATTACACCTTAATACATAAGCCCCACTGTGTTTATAGATGTTGTGAGTTCAACCCACAAAGTTTATTGCTGTGCATCACAGACGTCAGGGCTGAATTACAGCCCTCTGCCCCCCAACAGCTGACAGGAAATGTTTTGGCGTTCAAACAGTGCAGCCCCAGTCTTTTTACTAAGTCTGCTCCTTCAAAATACAAGATAATTGCATTTTAAATCAATTAACATCTTTATTTCTACATTATGGTGCAGTTGGTCTGCCCCCGAATCACTCCAATTCCTCTTAGTGCAGCCTCCTCATTGAGAGATCCTTGCAGTATACAAATATCATCAGGCTTCACAAAGAACCAGAGAGGTCTAAAACATCTCCATTCGTTTGATTCACATATCACTCAATAAATACTGCTGAAGCCAAGTCAAGAGGCCTGGTCAGTTTGTGTATTATTTTCTGCAGTACTTAATTGTTCAACCATCAGCAGTTGCGGACTAACTCCTGGCATCCCCAACCAGCCAAAGCTGAGAGCTGTAGACTCCAACAGCTGTAAGCTGTACTTCCACTGCTCTATATTGTGTATCAAATATATCAGACTAAAATGTTGAAGAAATAATACATTCTCCTATGGGTAACATGCAGATCTATTTTTCATGTCTGAGTAGCAATAAAAACACTGTACTGAGGACATAATCATAGACTGGAATGTAAAATAAAGCAAATATGTTGTGGTTCAAGCTGTATGTGGGTGTGAACAATGATCTGCTCCCACAGGAGAACAACTGTGGAAGAAATAAAAGAGCCACAATGCATTTTCTGATTTTCAATGTATTCACCATGTTACAGTGAACTATGTGGAGAGAGCATTGTCTCTGTGTTTCAAGGGGCACTTTAGGTTATGCTAGTTTTAATTTACTGGAAAGCGTTTGGCAGCTTGAGTATGGCTTAGCTTGAGTATGGCTTGGAAAAGGAGGGAGCTATGTAATTTATAACTTTAAAACCATTACTGTGGATTAACCCTTTTGCTCTTCTTTTCTGCTAGAGACACAAGCAGAACCCCAGAAGTATACTAATACACTGCAGGTGTTCTGAGTAGCTTGAGTTATTGGAGGTTTGTAATGAAATAGTGCAAAGATTTAGCATTGCTTGGCCTGTATGCGACAGAGACTGGAATCATTTCTTCACATCATTTGAATTCCATTTATTGAAATAACTAGTGTAAAACAGGCCAAGATCCCGGTGGTTAACCCTTTGAGTGCCTGAGGGGTACACAACGCATTGCTTTGCAATGCTTTGCGTACCCCTCCGACACTCAAAGGGTTAAGAGGCCGTTCCTGCTCTGTGTCCTGCTGCCGATGCAGTCATGCACTGTAGAGATTGCCCGGATGCACAGAATGCTCTTAGCACAGAACTCCCAGCATTCTGTGCGTTCGGGCAGTCTCTACAGTGCATGATGGCTTCTGACAAACATCCTAGCTAATTATTATATAGGATTTGTGAAAGTTTCTTAAACATGCTCACATTTTTTATACCATTGAATCAGGGTGCAAACACAATAGGGCATACTCATACAGACAAAATGGACACATTTTGGGATAAACTAACTATATTATGAAAAAAACATTCAACAGATTCCCATTGAAAGCAATCGACCTTTTAAATAGCTTGATTGTTTTTAACCACTTGAATACAATGTAATGCAATTCCTGAATCCAACAAGAGTAGGTCAGCTCAGCTGCATCATAGGGGAAAATAAAATTTCTCATTGATTTAAATGAGGCTTTTAACTAGATATGGGTAAAAAGTATTTTCACACTTTTTATTCAATAATTCATTTGCATAACACATACATTATATGTCTGCCTTATTGCTACCAACAATTCATTTCCCATGGGACTTTGCCATTTCCTGCCTAAGCTTTCTATAGTGATAAGTCCCACCACACTACTATTAAAATCCTGAACTTCCCACTGTTCTGTGAGATGTCATTGAATAAGCAGAGAGAGCTACAAGAAAAAAAAACATTTAGAGTAGTTGTATAGTCAAACAGTACCAGTAAACCTGTACCTGCTGCACTGCCAGAAAATGTATGTTTGTGTATATGCGGGGAAATTAGTAAGAGGAGTTAGAGAACTGCTGATGATGAGGAGGAATACAATAGCAACAGCAGTAGTCCTAGTAGTAGCTATGATCAGCAGAGTCCACCATTAGATAGTGCTGCCACCCCACCACCCAACCACATTCCCTCTGAGTCAGAGATGCCCAAGCCCACCAGTAGATAATGCTGCCACCACCCCCACCACATCCTATGTGACTCAGAGAAGCTGCCACCCCATCACATCTCTTGTTACTCAGAAACTCCTCCACCCCACCACATACCCTGTGACTTACTGCCACGCCTCCTGGAATGAAATTCTAAAAGTGGCAAATATGTTTTTCACCGGTTGGCTGTGTGCAGGAGAAGCAACACAGAGTTGCAGCTGCCAGTCTCTAAACCTAATGGAAATGTATCTGTGAATGTGACAACAGAGGCGCCACCTCCACCTACGTCACATTCACAGTAACAACCACTGCAAACAAGACAGGAAGAAGAATATGGTAATAGTGTTGCTGCTGATGAGAGTTGTGGTGATAATTCAGACATGGTGTTGAGAAATTTCATTGCTCAGACAAACCAGGAGTGCGAGAGAGATATGGTAGAAATGGATATCAACAATAACATTATGTTTAGTGTGATGGCAGTTTCTGAACATCTTACTTCTGAATTGTCTGCCTTTCAGTCCGAACAGCATCATTAAATATTACAGCAGTGTGACCCCATTCTGTGTACTGATGGAGGTTGAGTCATCATCCTGCTACAGACTTTGGCGGTGGCGATACAGGAAGCACCATAAGTGATATGGGACAGACAGATGTAAGTGTTGATGATGAGGTAGCAGCAACAACAGTACTACAAGCCACTTCAGGTGCATCCGATGAGAAGATGTGCAGTCATGAAGATCATTCTCTGCTCCCCTCCATGAAATCAAGTGTGTGGGAATCATTTTCCTTGGGGCATGGCCTGTGCAATTATCCACTGCAATATGCATACTCTAAGACAAGGTTATGAAGAGGTGGAGGAAGGGGTCCTAAGTTGGTACATCTATAGATGGAACACATGTAACTACCTCCCAAGAAAAAAATCAGGTGCTACTGTCAATGTGCCCGCTGTTCTTTCCTTACAAGAAAAAACAACATTGCACACAAATCCTATAAAAAGGAGTGAGGCAACTTCCTATCATCCTAGAATGTCAACAACCTTACATGCATCATTGTCATCTAGGGCTAGGGTCTGGGACCAGGCTACTAATAATATCCCATTTACACCCAAAAGCACTCTCAGGGTTCTTCTCCTCCTGCACACTGTTGCTGACAAATCTGCCACCAATACGACCAGCAGACAGTGAATCTGTAGATGTAAGGATATGGCAATATGCTTCCATACATTGCACATTGTGTAGTGCAATAAACACACATGACATTGTGAGACCAAAAAGAATGCAGGGGATAAGGGTGCATCTGCAGACTGCCGAACCTGCAGAATATGCTACCCTCATATCAAGAGATGGGTATTTCTGTCTTATCATGGAGTGGTAGATCGCCTCCTTCAGTCACTTACTGTTTATTGTGGGACAGACAAGAGGCACAGTGACTGACACCACCTGTTCTTGGGGGAAGTCCTTCCATGTCTTCACAATGTTTTCAAAGACTGTGACATTGCAGGTGTTAATAACTGTACAGTCAATTCTTGCCACCAAGTAAAAATATTTGAACACCCATAACTTTATGAAAGGTTGAGGATAAGAAGGATTATGGTGATTGGACAACTTGTTGTGGCACTGCTGCTGCCTTAGCACTGTGTCAATAGGAACCACAATCACAAGTGCCATGTCACCTGTGGTGCTTCTGCTTCCATCACCACACTCTGTGAGGAAGATGATCCCAGTCCAACTCTTACCAGCACCACCACTACTACTACCCATTGGCATGGTGGATACAATGCCCTGATTATGTGATTTTGTACAATAGCCTGATAACGTGATAATGTGCTCAGCAGCATCAGAACCTGAAATTAGGAAATACCATAATGTTACTGATGGGTGGCATATAATGTTTTTGATGGTTGCTTACCTGGCTGTAGACCTGCAAAAATTTTTCCACGGTTTACCTTGCTGTAAGCCTGAAAGCTATTTTTTTCAACACATACTTTGCTATATAAGCATGCAAACAATTTATTCCAGTCTTGCTTTCAGTATAAGACTGCTATAATTTTTCAAGCTTGCCTTGTTGTATAAGCCTGTTTATACAGTTTGTCACCCAGCCGCTTCCTCTGCTGCCCTGGAGCCGGGAGCACAGACAGGCTGTCAGCCTTCCAGAGCTCTCCACTCTGGATCAGCCCGTTCTGCGAGTCCCCACTGCGCATGTGCGGTTACACACACAGTGAGAGACACATTCTAGGACTTTATGTTATAGGAAATCTCTATTGTTGATGTGCAACTAAATAAGTATTAATGGCTGACCAGTTTTTTCCCCACGCTTCAGTCAGGCCTTCATTCAAATCACTCAACAGTCACTGCTCTCCTAAAAGTATCCAATGATCTCTAGACTGGTGAACTCACCTGAGCTATTTTCCTATTTTCCTATATTTTGCAAAGGCTCTTGATACAATAAACCATAATATTCTGATAAGTAAATTCCAAAGTTCAGGATTGGGTAATCATTCTCTAAAGTGGTTCCGATCCTAATTATCAGACAGAGAGCAATATGTCTACTACTGACAATATTTCCCTTCCGCTCAAAGTAACAAGTGGGGTTCCCCAAGGTTAGCCAGCCCTGGTACTCAAGAGATACATGTTTGCAGGATATCCAAGCTAGACCACAGGTGGACTAATTATTGGCTCAGTAACTTTAACTAGACTGCCTGTGCTCATTCAGAGATATCCTGGAAGCATGCAAGTTGGTACTTGAGGGCCGGGGTTTACTTCCCCTGGTTTAGAATGTATACAAATGTACCTTTTTTTAATGCCCAAAGTGCATATATATTTTCATATGAAAATAATCCTTCAAATAAATGTTCTAAAATAATATTTTGCATGGAAAATTTGGCCCAACTCAAATTAATATGTGGAGATTTTTCTTTACTTGCGGGAGAGCAGAAATTGAGCAGTAAAAATGTGCAAATTCTGGGTCTTTAAATTTCATGATTATTTTTTTCATCATACTGGGACTCATTAGGGTAATTTGATCTACTCACAATTCAGTAGGTTTCCAGGTTGCCATACTTGTGGCCGTGTCTGGACCGCTCTAACCTAACTATTTCTAACAGGGTTTTAAACCAATAAATTGAGTGTTTTTGAAAGGAGAATGTGTGCAAGTGTCGAATGATCCTGAAGCAAATGCAGAGGAGATCAAACCTGGCAAATTAACAAAACCCCCAGTGGGGTTCTCCAAGTCTTGCTGTGTAAAGGCAAGAGGAGGAAATAGAAGCCAAGAGTCACTGGCCTGCTGACACAGCTGTAGTTGAGATAACTCCCGTCCACTGGTGCTCATGTGGGATATTCAGTTACAGAGGAGAAATCATAACAAAGACAGGAAACAGATCAGCACACTGCAGATTTAATACACTCGTGGGATACTGCTGAGTTTCAAAATGCAGATGTCTTAAAACATTTATATGCCTGTATGCACTGCATGCATCTCTCAGATGTGGGCAAGTGTAGGATTCAGAATAAAATGTTCTGAAAGAAAATTAGGCAGTTTTGCTCATGGATACTGAGGAGATTCTTAAGACCTTGGGGTTAGATGTTTCAGCATTTTGGTACATTTGCATATATACTGCTGAATAATATTATATTCATCAGATAAACCTAATATCTTAAAATGAGATAATCTATCACACATGGGTTGTCACACATACAAAAAACAAAATGTACACGGTTCAGATTCCCCTTTGAAATGTAAAATCTCATTATTTATTTCCTAAATACATAAATACTGTGAGCTTACTGAATTTCTATTTCCAAAGAGTTATTGTTATACTAGTTTTAAAGCCAGTGTACACGGGCCACAGTGCCATCCAGGAACCTCGGCTGGTGGCCGTAGCATCTCTTCTCACTGGTGGCACTGCAGTCATGCACAGTACTGACTGCCCGAATGCTCTGCTGCTGATACGGAGTGGGGCGATTCGAAATCAGATTGTAGTCCTCTCTACGCACCCTTCCTGGGACAAAGCGGTCCCAGGAAGGTGCGCAGAGAGGACTCAGGTCTGAATTCGGAGTGCCCCGCTCCGTATCAGCTGTAGAACGTTCGGGCAGTCAGTACTGTGCATGACTGCAGAGTGGGCAGTTTCTACTGTGCATGACTACACAGTGCGCAGCAGTCTCTACTGCACATGACGGCTTCTGACAAACATCCTAGCGAATTATAATATAGGATATGAAAGTAAAGATAGTAATACAATGTTTCAGGCTCCCTGCAATACTGAGTGATCTTTACACTGTAGAGGCAGATTGTCTACATTGTTTCACTCCTTACATTGTATCTTTTTTTTACATTGTTGCACTTTCCCTTCTTTCACAGTCCCACACAGAATGTTGTATGAAACATATGCAGAAAGCTCCCTTTTAGGACCATGAAAGTATAAAAAAATAGGTGAAGAAGAGAAAAATATAAAAGTATAGGTAGTTTGACTTTACATATTAAGCACTTACAGAATGTGTTCCTTTAACGCGTTGAAAAATACTGACTTCTCTTTAGCATTCAAAGGGTTAAAAGTTCCATTTAAATCAGTGGTTCTCAACCTTATTTTGCTCGGGGCACCCCTAACATGTAATCTTGAACATTCGGGGCACCCCTAACATATTTAATGTACTTTATCAAGGGCATAATGAAGGGTACAATACATAAATATACAGTATTATTAGGTCTTATAACCATAATACCATAACTAAACATATTGTGCATAACAATTTCTATAAATCTTTATTTAAAAGTCCATTTTTGTTAGTCTTTATAGAAAACAAAGGGCACCCTAAGTTGATGTCCGTGGCACACCAAAGTGCCACGGCACCCTGGTTGAGAATCACCGATTTAAATCTATATGAACTAAGAATTTTTAATCTTCCCCATGATGTAGCTGGTTTGCTCAAGAATTGTGCCTCTTTAGCTTCCTGAATGCAGACCTTCATATTCATATATCATCTTTTTGCCTCCTAGGCAACTGTTTGTGTTTGTGTGGGCTGGGTGTATTGTACCATTGTCTGGTCTTAAAAGTTATAGGTCAGGAGATTCACTGAGATGATAAATGTCAGAAATGACCATTGCAACACAAGATGACATTTAAAATGTCCCATTCTGTTGTAGACTGGCTGACCTGCTGATGCTACAGGAAGTAGCTTGGATATGAAACCTGGGTATGTCCAAAGGAATGTATTGAGATCTCTCTAGCATTCAAGGGGTTAAAAGCCCCATTTAAATTGTTTAGGAAAATGAAACACTGGAAATGGGGTCCCTGTTCGAAAGCTAGTATTGTGCTTGCCATTTGTTTGTAATGTGAATAGTTTTTGAGAAATTAACCTTAATTTGTTGGTGGCAAAGTCTGGCACTTTAAGCTACTTAGCTTCTGTGCTGAACCAATATTACCACACACTGTGCTATGGTGAATGTATGCAGTGCCTACACACTGGGGTCATTTCTAATTGATATGTCTGGTCCTCAAACAGATCTAATTAGCATAATGCACATTGAATTAGCACAAAGTGATACACTGTTCTTTCAAAAAGTAAACTTTAACCCTTTGAGTGCCAGAGGGGTATGCGAGCCCCTCTGGCAGTCAAAGGGTTAATATCTAAAAAAATATTTAACAGAAAATGGCTAGTATAGCTTATAGGTAGATTTTAATTTTCTGTTAAATAATCTAAAATATTTTTAGACTGACATGCCCACTGTAAATCAAAGAGAAATGTTGGATGCAGTTGGTAAAAGCTTGACTTTTTAAAGCTTTCTTATTATGTTGTATTTGTCCCTTGCATGAAGGAAGTCACCACTTCAGCCCAATACCTCAGCACTAAACAGACGCACCACCTTAATTATCAGCTCTCAACCCCTAGTGAATGCAGAGACATTCTGCAGAAAAACCATTGTATTTCACTCACACACACACACACACCAGATGTTGCCAAATGTTCTATAATACAGATCAAAGTTTCAGTAACCTTAAAGTCCAGTTTCAAAGGGCTTATGTAATGGCAAATTGGAGTTATCCAGGGACAAAATAAAACCATATTATATTAAACATAAGGGCCTTAGCCTGGTTAGATAAGACTCTTTTACTGGTATTGAAAAAGAACTAAAGCAAAAGAAATATGAACTGGGTTGTTTAGCTAAAGTTAGTTCCCCAAAACAAACAGAAATGCAAAATAACATTGGCATATCAATGCTAGCAAAATAAAACAAAGCGCAACAGTCTGGATTCCACTGTAAATGATAAGTACTATTACTGGTTTTATTGCACATTTTTCTATTGAAGTCTAGGGGACATCCTATATAATAATTCGCTAAAACGTGTGTAACGACAAAGTCATGCGCAGTAGAGACTGCTGCGCGTGCTGCAGTCATGTGCAGTAGAGACTGCTGCGCATGCTGCAGTCATGTGCAGTAGAGACTGCGACATTCCACCTCTGTATGAGCTGCGGAGTGGGCAGTCTTTACTGCGCATGACTGCCCCACGACCGGCTGGCAGTGGCACTGTGACCCGTGTAATGGGCTCTTCAACTAGTTTAGAAATAAAACCAGCAATCACCTGCAATGAAAGAAAAGCATGAGAGAGAAAGAGAGAGAGAGAGAGAGCAAGCAAGTGAAGGTAACAAAAAAGAAGAAAGAGAGAAGGGAATTGAGACAGCTGTTTTGAGAACATCTGAGGATTCAGGCAATATTGTAAATGGAGGCCCTGTCAATACTTAGGAATACATTTAGTATCTTCTTACATTTAGTCACAGTCTGTCTTGGGACTGTTAATACAAAGATATGAGTACTTTGGTGATACCTTTTATATTGGACTAACAGTTATATATTTTAAGACAAGCTTTTGAGAGATCCTCAGGTCAAGTAATACTGAATCACATAGTCTATTCATTGTAATAGATGTAGTTGGTCAATACAACTTGTAAGAAAGTCATATTGATGTATTTTGTGCCCAGAATAGACTTACTATCCATGGCACTGGATAAAAAACTGGTTCCTTTCTAAGAAAATGGAATTGTTGGGAAACC
Organism: Rhinophrynus dorsalis; assembly: GCA_037306005.1. Lineage (NCBI taxonomy): Eukaryota > Metazoa > Chordata > Amphibia > Anura > Rhinophrynidae > Rhinophrynus > Rhinophrynus dorsalis. The sequence continues at coordinate 146,363,272 of CM074723.1, forward strand.
AAGGTGAGACACCCTAAAACAGGAGGTAGTGTGAGCGGCATATGCAGTAAAACGCTACTAAACCGCGAGAAGATCCTAGAACACATCTCCTAATTGAAGGGACACTATCATACCTCCAACATTTTAAATGGACAAAGAGGTACACTTTAGTTTTAGGTGGTATTGCCAGGGAACATGGCTGTTAGACAGGACATTACAGAGAAATTTCTAGGTTATTTCATGACCTATTAACACCTCTTTGCGGCCAGATTTAAGGCCAGATTTACAGGCAGATGACTCAAAAAAAAACCCAAAACAGGTGACAGTATTTTTTCAAGCACTGTAAGCGATTTAAAGATCAGTGCTATGAAAAAAAGCCGTAAAAAATAACCCCTATCGGACGCTAAATTAATCTGTTTTGGCCCATTGAAAATTTAAAAAACGAGTTGCCATTTAAAGGACTGCATTAGTTGTTATGATCCGATAAGACTCACTTTAGCGCATAAAATTTAAGACCCAGTTTTTTTTTTTGACTGAAGTCCCTTATCAGATCCACAGTGGATGTATTGCTATGGGGCCCTAAGCCCCACATCAATACATCCAGAGTGCCTAAAATGTGTCCAAAGTTAGTAGAATTAACCCTATGAGTGCCAGTGGGGTATAGTTAGACATTTTATTATGTTGGCTGGTACAACCCAGTATTTAAAGGCCTTACTAGCTAAAAGCGCAACAGACTTTAGGCCACAGAAATGGTCTTGTGGCTAAATGTTCATTTTTTGCGTTAATTTCCCAAAACCCTGCTAAATAGCAGCGATATTGAAAACTTAAAGGGGAACATTCACCCAAAATAAAAATTTGACCATGTGTTCTAATCATTAAAACAAGATTAGCAGTGTTTTTTTTTTTTACTAACTTACCTACTAGTGGAGATATGAAGCCTTCAAATCTGGCACTTCCACGTTCTGCGACACGCTGTATGTGCTGCAGACGCAGCAGGACTTCCCAGCTGCCCCAGGGAGCGAGTTCACGCTTCCCTTCGTAGCTGTATTTTTGTAGGCTAACGTTACAGCAGGTTCCGTTTACTTATGCACATCCCAGCCAGTCAGATTAAAGCACAACCGTTCACAGCTGATTGGCTGGGATGTGCGTTGTATAATTTGATGCATATTCATATTTATAAAAACGGACAGTAAGACATGCTTTAACCCTTCTGAGCCCCAAAGAGGTACACATCGCATTGCTTTGTGGGACTGTGCTTTGGACTCTTGGACTTACAAGAATTAATGGAGTTGAGTTTTTAAAATTGTATTTATTCTAACTTTATTCCCCTCTGTTTACCCCTTTCTCCCTTTCTATACGTCTCCCCCTACCTCTGTAAAGTCTCTCCCACCTTGTCTGTTTCCCCTCCTTGTCTCTGACCCCCATATAACTGTTAGAATCCCTACCACACACCCAGGGGAGGGCTGGCAACATACAGCCTAAGGGGCAAATACAATTAAGTGGCCCATATCTACTATCGTCGAAGCCCATTGTCCCAGCCCACCCCTGTTTCCTTAATTTTAAAATTGTCCTTAATGCTGTGAAATAAAGCAAGTGATACCACAGAGATTACTGTTGAAATGGGGCTACATTAGTGATAGTACAGTGCTTCCAATTTAACCCTGTGAGTGCCAGAGGGGTACACAACACATTGCTTTTTCAATGCCTTGTGTACTCCTCTGGCACTCAAAGGGTTAAGTAAAGATAGAATAGTGATGCCATAGATCTTGCAAGGGAAATGGATTATGCTACTAGTCAGATCTGTTTGGATTGTAGCTCTGCGGTCATAAGTTCTGTGGTATCACTAGTGTAGCTCCATTTACAGCAAGTGAGGCACTGGCCCACCAGCCCTGACACATGGCCAGCCCAGGGGGCAATTGCCCCCCTGCCCCCCAGGCCAGCCCTCCCCTGCACACACCCTCTATTTCGTCACTCAATCTTGTCTCACACCTTTATCCAGTCAGGATGGTTGCTCAAGCAGCTTTCCAAACTGAGGAGGGCTACATAGCTTTCAGAGACTGTAAGGTTCAGGAACACTCACATTCATCCTAGGGGTTAAATAAGCTTCAAGACTAGAAAAGAAAAGCTTTCTCACTAGTCATTGCTCTTTCCCTAGTAGTCTGATACATTCTATACTAAATTTATGTTAACAGGAGAACTGTATTATAGTCAATAGATGCTATACCCATGAAAACTTCTTTTATGAGCATTATATGCACATATTTATTCCATGTCTCCCATTTATTTTTCAATTTTCTAATAGGTAAGCATATGTTCATGTTTTTGTGAATAAGATAATTCTATATTTCCATGTGCAACACTGTGAAATTAGTTATAAGGCTGCCTAGCAAATCACAGGCAATGTGTAAATGTACATATAGCACAAATTACAAGGATTAGATGATGAGTAAATATGTTATATTTAACATAACATATTTACTCATGCCTGAGGAAGAGACCTAAGGTCTTGAAAGCTTGCATTTAAATCTGCTTAGTTAGCCAATAAAAGGTATCAAAAAATATATTTGCCTCCTGTATTTCTACGGCTAACACGGTACCAACTCTCATCTTAAATATGTTATAGGGCTAGTAAAAACATTTTATAGGACTTTTGTTGCTAAGTAAAACTAGAGTACTCCTGCTGCTGGGAAACGTTACATTCTAAAGTTATTACAGTTCATACTATTTTTTTACACTAACAGTGCCCTCTAGTGTCCATAAAGTTCAACTACAGTTCATCTGGTGCTCCGACAGTTATTATATTGCATTCAATGGGAGAGGTGAGTCACTGGTTGCAGGTTTCCATAGAATGTGATAATGACAGATTCATTATTTTGAATGGCTCTTCATTTTGAATAAAACAACTTCCAGCTGTGGCATTACCCTTGTTATACTCAGCAATAAAACCTCTGTGGCATACTTTTTCATCAAAAAGGCTTACTAGACCTTTAGTATCTCATTAAAACTACATCAATCATTTCATTTTCAGGCCTAAATCAATGAGTTAGTCATGCAGTGTTATTAATGTAACTGCCAGTTTGAAGCTTTTCTTTGAATGGCTGGTACAAGGTACAATCCTTTACAGACTTCCCATCTGTAAAGGGTTGAATCAGTAATACTCTGTTGTAGCCGAGCACACACATTATACAAATTGTTTTATAACAGTGGTTCTAAAACTATTTTTTTTTGAACCCCTATTGGAAATCAACCCTTAATTGCATGGATGAAGAGAGGTCTATAACTGTCTTGATGGCAAGTCCTGATGGTGACCATCTTGATGTTGATTGACAGTTTCACTTAAAGGGATAATAATTAATCTTCATAGTATTTGGGCCTTGGAGAGTGTTATTTCAATTCTGTCAGAGTTGTAGTTCAAGAGTAATTGAATGATAAAGTATCCCCCTCCCGTCCCTTCTACTGATGTAACACTGCTCAGCTTAGAGCAGCAGGGAGTGTCCAGGTAGACTGCAGAGAGGGACAATCTTCAATACAATTCACAGTAATGAAATAACACTCTCTATGGCTCAAATACTATGAAGATTAATTGGGGCTGCTGTTTTTGTGAAACATTACTATCACTTTAAAGGATCATGATGTCAATGCAAATAACTAGCATCTTACAGGCTAAGAGAAAGTGGGGAAATATGATCTATGAATTAAGACCATTTGGGTATGTTCACTTTAGGAAAGAGGTGCCTATGAAATGTCTATTAGCTCTGAGCGGCAAATTTTTTAAAATAGCATATTTTCTTTGAAAAATGCCCTAGGACTAATTACATAATTGGCAATGTTATAGCAATTACTGGGAACTCTCATGTAGCCTACTGAAAGGTTGTATCCCAGTCCAACAAGTACCACTGGTCCTTAAAGGGTAAAATTGACATTGGGCTTCCTCAAAAGGGACTGACAGTGCAGGCGCACGGACGTCACTGTGACGAGATGTCCGTGCTTCCTGCTCCTGTGACCATCAGAAAAAGGCAAAAATCTTTTGAACCGAGTAATATTTCTGGCGACTAGCTCTACTAAGCAGCTAGTCCCCAGATGAAGACTGATTTAAGGTAAAGTTATTGCGGGGTGGTAGTTCCCCTTTAAACCTAAGGCCCAGATTGCTACTGGTGCCTTGAGCGGAAAAAATTTTTGAGAACCACTGCCTTAAATACACTGGAGACCTTCACATCATTCAAGGGGTTAAAATCCAAGATTATATCAATGGGTATTTCACTTATCCTCTGAGGCACATTTGCATTGTTCCAGAATTTAACCTTTTCAGCTTCCTGAAAAACGGCCCATAGGACCCTATGTGAACATCATCCATAAGCAAGATAAGGACAACATAGATGGAGATCGGTTAATAGTTTTGGCAGTATGCCTCAGAGTTCCTTAGCATGTGAACAAGTAATTATCTATTTATTGCACAATTTCATAGAAAATAACTCACACTCATATGATTTTAATTAAAATGTCCATAAATACATTTGGCATAAAAAATTATAACATCATGTTTCCCATTTATTATGCCAGTATGATAGCTCAGTAGGTTAATGCACCAGCTGTAGGATCTGTTCTAGTCCTGGTAGGGTCATCTCATCTTTCTGAGTAGGTAAAATGAGAAGCATTAAAATGGGTAAAAACATATATACCCCAGGACATATTTAAAATGAGAGACAATTTTATTGTATCCTTCCTGATAAAATGCCTTGATATGAGTATTATTAACCTGTAGTGAATATGCTGTATATCTGTGCACTGAGATATTGCCATGGGTAATCTGAACATCGAGTACAGTATCTTGTTAAAAATGTACAGTTACATAATCTATTCCATGTTAACCCAACCCATTGGATGCAGCCATCAATCCTCATACAAGGAGTATTAGAAAAACTGCTGCACATGCTAAAATAAATTGTCCCAACAATATAGCAAAATATGCAAGGTGCACTCATAGGCAAAAATCATATGAAATAATAAAAGAAGGGAGGTCCTCAAGGTGAAGAATACCATGAGGGTCAACCTCACTTAAGAAAGAAGCCTGTTCCAATGAGGCACTCAGAGTAGAGAAATACAAGAACTATGAAGGCTTTTTTGAACAATACATATATAAATCACAGGCAAGCTAAAAACAATTAAAAACAATCATTATAAGGCTGGTCAATCACAAATAATATACATTTCCAGATCAACAAAACAAATAATAGATAACATATACCAGGAAGTGAATAAACACTGAGAGGGCTCAACTAGAATAAATAAGAGCCCATAAAGTGCATGAGTGGTGAAAAAAATAATACAAAATGTATAAAGTACAAAATAAAGGTATACTTATCATGTGCAATCATAAAACAGTAAACACACTGGGAATGTCTAATATAGCGGCCAAAGATACTGGACACCCGATGCGTGTTGCCACCTCTGTGGCTTAATGAGACCTCAGTGCTGTCAGAGATATAAAGAAAGTACTATCCAATCTTAATGATGGTAAAAAACACGTGATGCAAATAAGTGGCACGAAAAATGAAACAAAGACAAAACACAAGGTCCGATCCCACTCCTCACCCAGCAGGAAGAACCTACCTAAAGTTATCTAATAGAGGAGCAGTACCATCCAGTATGTAATAGCGCTAAAGAAATGAGATAAGAAATAATTATGACATGTTTCAGCGAGAAGAGATAATAAAAGATAAATAATTATGTCCCTACTTAGATCTACCATAAGTACTAATTTAAGCACATGTAGATATTATAACTTGAATGCATGAATAACCAATATAAGTGGACAAATTTAGAACAATAGACCATAAAATAATGGGGTCACGACTGATACACGAATAATATATTAATAGAAAAGTTGAGTGATACGATCATATATTTTCACAGAAGCATTGCAGAAAAAGGTTGACTCATACATAAAAAAAGGACATTTCTCAGTCCCACTATTGTAAAATTCAAAGCGCAATAATGATTTCAGGCAGCTAACGAGCCATAGTACCATTCATATGTATAGAGAGAGAATAGATGAAAAGAAAAGAAATATGCCGGACAAGGGTAAATCATTACTATAATACAAGACAAGCGGGGCTGGCGCCACCTATAGGTGAGGTAGGAGTTGGCCTAGGGCGCACATCTACAAAGGGCACAGAGCAGAGACGCAAGCCCACACACAGCTCGGCGTCTGCTGCATTACAGTCAAAGGCTTAGCGGAGCGCTGACCTCAGGGGCCCCCTGGTGCACCCATAAAGTTTTGACTCATACTGGAGGCCCCTGCCAGACAGGGCTGAAGACCTGGGTGATGTGATGGTGAGCAGCCGCATGTGCTACATCACCGCGTAGCTAGTGTGGGCTGCTTTTATATCTTCAGACACCAGCTATGCTCTTACATTTACAGTGCATAGCTGGTGCGTGTGTTTTACTCCCCAGAGGCTGCATTTTTGTGCCATTGTCGTATTCCTCTCTGTTGCTGCCAACCCCAGGGAGAGAAAAGAAAGGAAAACGTAACCATTACCATTATATCAGAAATCCCACAGATAAGGAAGATAAAAAAAACAACACACACACAAGACTTACAAGGGAAACTACTAACAAAGAGAAACTAAAGGAGAGATATACATGCATACAATACGTTGTATATATACACACATATATAATGTGCATCATGTTCACCTGGTGCACCTTAATACTAGGTACTCCCTGTGCACATCTGTATCCTAAAAGGCAAAGGGCCAAATGTACAGAATGTATAATGATATATTAATTTACTAGAAATATAGAACAAACTCAATACATGCTAAAAAAATGTGAAATATAAAACCTACAATACAGAAGCTGAATGCTGCAAATGGAAGTTGGCTGTAATGTGGAATAAGGCTGTAGGGAGGAAAAAGTTTTCAAAGTTACTTGTGAAACAAATGTAAAATCACACAACCCTTCTCAGGTACAGATGACAGAGGTTGTGTGATTCTACATTTGTTTCACATGGCACTTTGAAGACTTTTTCTTCCCTACAGCCTTATTCCACATTACAGCCAACTTCTATCTGCAGAATACAGCTTTAATATTTCTTATTTTTTTACCATGTTCTTGAGTTCATTCATCGTATGTTTTCTTATTACTAGTAAATTAATATATCATTATATATTTGGTCCTTTGCTTCATTGCCTTTTAGGATATAGCTATACAGAAGTGCACAGGGATTACGTTGCTTGTGGCGCACGCGTGCACACACCCACAGGCACATACACAGAACAAAGGGAGGGTGCCAGCTCACTATGCCTAATCTGAAAATTAACCCATTGAATGCTAGCAGCCAAAGAGAGGTACAAAACGCATTGCTTTACATTGCATTGCAAAGCAGTGAGATGTGTACTTTTCTCTGGAATTCATAGGGTTAATCTGCAGTTTAGGCTCAATTAGTTTAGGCTCAATTAGTTATTTGGTAATTTGTGACAAAAAACATATGTTAATTAGCGCATAAAAGGCGATATGGTAACAATCATTAAAAGTGGTGGGGTGTAAGTGGGCAGGCATAAAGGGATGGGACACAAGGGACAGAGCCAATAGGGTGGCAAAATGAGGTATTGCCTAGGGTGGCAAAAATCCTTGCACCAGCCCTGAAGATAAGTCAGGCATGTAACATAACTGCTGGTAATGAGGAAATGGTGACAGACCCTGTCTTTGCCAGAAAAAAATGCTAGTAAACAGGATTTGGCAATAGGATTAAACAAACAAGTTATACAATAGACTATAAGAATGTGAATAATACAAATTTTGTGCAGTATACATTTGAACCAAATAAGTTCACAAACAAAATAAAGCAACTCATCAATTGCACAAAACTGAATATGAAAAGTATACATATAAGCATAAGATATAAAATATACACACAGGTGTTCATTTAGTAAATGGTAGATAGTAGAACAATATCCAAAATGATGTCCAAATCTCAGGTTCCTAATTGGATAAAGGCCAAATTGTAAAGACATAATCAGAAGGTCCATAGGTAAGGACATCATATTCCATAGCTGATAGAATCATCTGAATATTCCCCATAAATAGTAGAGATGAATATGTGGTCAAATCTACAAGTGTTACCAACATAAGTATCTCAATAATTTGTCTCTTTGCTCAGATACAAATCCCACTAGAGGTAAGGTCCAAAAATTCATAAATAGAGAAAGGGAGAATTACTCGTAAATTGGATTTAAGATGAATATCCCATTAGAAAAGTCCAACCATATGGATAATAGTGATCACAGAAAAATATTCACATTTAAGAGGTCCAATAAGAAGGGCAACCATTCATATATGGACAGTCTAATGTGTTGCGCTATATCCCAATGGTACTGTAGTCATCTGGCAATGGTGCAGAGGATGAATTATCTAAGAAGTCCTGTGGAAGAGCCAAGTGTAAACTGGAACGGTAGTAAAGGAAATTCATATATAAATACTCCAATAACTTTTGCTATACCCAGATAGCACAGTGACGATCTCTAAATAAGAAAAAAGAATAAAATAATTAATATACACAAAATCAAGAAGGCAAAAAACAAGAAAACAACATTTCCTCATTCATGTCTTTAGGATGACAAGATTGGAGCATGAAGATCCATTCATGCTGGCTCAACTTTTTAACCAAATCTCTCTTCCTAATGCCCATAGAAATCCTGTCTAGCCCCAGTACCTGTAAATGATCTGTAGTTCCACCATGACAGGAAAAGAAATGTTCTGCCACTGATGTTAAGTGTTCACCACGCATTTTGTCCCAGTCTGCATTCCTAATTAAAGAGAAATGTTTTTGGATTCTGCTTTTGAGCATTTGTGTATTCTGACCGACATATATCAACTTGAATGGAAAAATAATAGCATAAATACAATTTTTCGTGCGACAGTTGATAAAATGTCCGAAAGAGAGATTAGAGTGAGTTACAGGACTAAAAATCTCTTTAGATTTAGGGATGAACTGGCATACTGTACATTTACCACAAGGAAATGTGCCTACAATTTTAATGCCAGTAGTCCTTTGGGTAGATGATGAGAAATAACTACGAACTAGCTTGTCATTTCTCTTTAATTAGGACTGCATACCGGGACAGAATGTGTGATGAATGCTTAACCTCAGTGGCAGAACATTTCTTATCCTTTCATGGTGGAACTACAGATCATTTACAGGTACTGGGGCTAGAAAGGATTTCTATGGGCATTAGGAAGGAAGATTTGGTTAAAAAGTTGAGCCAACATGAAGCTTGGTGGATCTTCATGCTCCAATCTTGTCATCCTGAAGGCATGAATGAGGAAATGTTGTTTTCTTGTTTTTTGCCTTCTTGATTTTGTGTATATTAATTATTTTATTCTTTTTTCTTATTTAGAGATCGTCACTGTGCTATTTGGATCTAGCGAAAGTTATTGGAGTGTTTATATATGAATGTCCTTTACTACCGTTCCAGTTTATGCTTGGCCCTTCCACAGGACTTCTTAGATAATTCATCTTCTGCACCATTGCCAGATGATTACAGTACCATTTGGATACAGTGCAACACATTGGACCATCCATATATGGATGTTTGACCTTCTTATTGGACCTCTTGAATGTGAATATATTTTTCTGTGATCACTATTATCCATATGGTTGGACTTTTCTAATGGTCACATATTGATCTCTACTATTTATGGGGAACCTTCAGATGATTCTATCAGCTATGGAATATGATGTCCTTACCTATGGACCTTCTGATTAAGTCTTTACAATTTGGCCTTTAGCCAATTAGGAACCTGAGATTTGGACATAATTTTGGATATTGTTCTACTATCTACCGTTTACTAAATGAACATCTGTGTGTATATTTTATTGTATAATATCTTATGCTTATATGTATACTTTTCATATTCATTTTTGTGCAATTGAGTTGCTTTATTTTGTTTGTGAACTTATTTGGTTCGAATGTATACTGCACAAAATTTGTATTATTCACATTCTTATAGTCTATTGTATAACGTTTGTTTAATCCCATTGCCAAATACTATGGCTCTAGCGTTTTTTTTCGGCAAAGACAAGGTCTGTCGCCATTTCCTCATTACCAGCAGTTATGTTACATGCCTGACTTGTCTTGTATTATAATAATGATTTACCCTTGTCCGGCATGTTTCTTTTCTTTTCATCTGTTCTCTATCTATACAAAAGAATAGTACTATGGTTCTTGTTACCTGCCTGAAATCATTAAACATTACTATCCCTTTAACAACAGAGGAATATGTGCGTGCCAGTTTGTACAGTTAGGCTAATTATGTAGCAACCCAAATTCACCATTGGAAACAAATAAACATTCTCATTTATTTGAATGTGGCTTTTAAAGGGATAGTAATGTTTCATAATAAAAACAGCTCTAATTAATCATCATTGTATTTGGGCCTTGGAGAGTGTTATTTTAATTCTGTCAGAGTTGTAATTCAAGAGTAACTGAAAGATAAAGTATCCCCCTCCCTCCTCTTTTACTGATATAACACTGTTCAGCTCAGGCAGCAGGGAGGTGCCCAAGTAGATTGCATAGAGGGAAAATCTTCATTTAAGATAAGGGAAAAAGCTGAAAAACCAGTCAAGGGGGGCAGGGCTTTCATTGTTCTCACAGAAGAAGATTGTTCCTTGCTGTTATCTGTCTGGTCTATGGACCAGATTCCACATCTGAGGTGAGCAGTGTTACACTAGGTAAAAGGGGCGGGAGGGGAAAACTTTATCATTCAATTAGTCTTGAACTATAACTCTGACAGTAATGAAATAACACTCTCTATGGCTCAAATACTATGAAGATTAATTGGAGCTGCTGTTTTTGTGAAACATTACTATCCCTTTAAAGGGAAATTATCAAAAATGAAAACTGCTCAAATCCATTAAAATAATATGTACTCCTAGGCAGCATTTTTATATATTTTTTTCAATGGTTGGAAATTTCTAAAATCTTTCAAAATAAAAGGTAAAAGTTGTCACTTTCCCCACTTTTGATCAGAACTCACCTAGTTCAGTTCAGTGAAACTCATATCTTATTTGCTCAGTTGGTTAATACACAAGCAGTAGAATCTGTTCAAACCTCAGGGTTACAATTTCTAGTCCAGCAAGGTCAACTCAGCCTTCCATCCTTCTGAGATAGTGCAAATGATAAATCTCAATGTATCCTTCCTGGTAAAATGCTTTTATTAAATAAAAAAGATTTATTTACTTCAGTCATTTGCTGCTGCCAGACAAATAGCAAAAGCAGTTTTCTAATATATTCGGGGGCTTATGCAACTAACAAATCATTTTTACAAATGCTGGCTAGGAGTACACAATATTTAAAATGGTATAAACGCTATTCATTTTAGGAAAAGTCCCATTTTCACTGAAAGTTTAGTTTCTTTTACAGAGAATTAACCATTTGAGTGCCAGATGAGTGTGCTGGCATGGCAAAATTTTGCACTCAAATCTGGCACCCAAAGGGTTAAAATCTGCCTATCTGTTGTATTAACCACTTTAGTAAAATAAATAGTTTTTGAGAAATTAAATGTGTTGGTGTTACAGCGTGGCATCATATGCTAATTCTCTGCATAGTATGCAAATTTCTTCTGTTTGACATCAAATGTCTCTCTCTCTGTACTTTGAGAAATGTCCCCAGTGTGTTGGGCTCCATCTAGATTCATTTATAGCACAGTATGTGGTATTATCAGCCTTGCACATATATTGATTAACCCTTGCTTCACAATGCATTGCACAGCTTTCTGGTATTTAAAGGGTTAACAGAGTATCACACCTTGCCACCAACAAATAAAGGTTCATTTCTCAAAAACTATATTACATACATTCCTATACCATAGACATATTTAATGTTTTTAGAAGAGAAGAGGTTATCTGCACCCATCCAGCTTAATGTAGACTGATATCCTCTTCCATTGATGAGTGGTCTCAAAGTAATTACATACAGATGCAAGAAGCTCTGTGATGGGTGGTCATGTGTAACTAGGTCCATTACAGCTGGGAAATACCTCTGTTCAATAAACAATTGAGTTGCACATCTGCTTTAACTGTTAAAAGAATATAACAACAATGTGCTGGATGACTTGTCTCGAAACATTCACACCACAGTGACCTCATTAATGAAAATGGGTTCATATGGAATCCAGGTTGGTAAATGTTGCATGCTTAGCACTACTACAGTCAATGAAGAACTAACTCCTCCTAATAATACTTTACCTTACTATGGCCAGGAAATCCTAATAGCCCTTGTTTCTTGGTTCAAGAGATAACATCTTCAGTCAGCCCTACATGTGTTGTCCATGGTGGTGGACATGACAGTTGTTAGAGGGACCACGTGACTTAAAAGACTCTTAACTGCATGTGATAATCCTAACCCTTTAAAGGATTAAAAGGACATGAACACCTAAATATTATCTGGGGCTATACACACTTAAATACCTTGTATTCCATGCTCTCGCTTATAAACATTCCCTACTTGTTTTCAGTAGCATAAAATCTACTGTTACATATGATCTGTTTGTGTATATGTGTGTGTGTGTGTGTGCATGTGTGTGGGGTGGGGGCGTCCATTTTTACTTTTTCCATTACTATAGCAAACTTGAAAGGGTGTCTAAGAAGTGACTGCTCTGCATTACTTTCAATTGGCTATGATTTGTCCCTTTAAGGGAGGCTCATTCATTCTGCCTGCCAGCAACTGTCATGTCTATCCCAATGGACATGACATCCAAGGCCGAGATGTACTAAAGTTCAATAAGGGGCCAATCTGTCGATCTTGTGTCATATCTGTGTCGATGACAAATTGACTGAATTCATTAAGATATTTACACCATCATATTCTGAGTTCTACAGGTTTACAGTTTTGCATATTGAAAACAGCTTAATAAGCCACTGTCTTATTCATGTGTGTTTACATGTTAATGTGGCACATTGCACATGTACTTAGTTCCGATAGTTGGGATCCCCCCTATAGCTTTCTATTCGGCAACAGCCCTCGCTTAATCTTTTGAGTTCCATAGGAATGTGCACTGAACACCCCTGTGGTACTGAAAGGGTTAGAAAAGTACAGTCTCCCACTACACAAACAAACATCACTATACTGAGTTCCCATTACTTCTGTAATATAGAGTTCTCACGGATTACTGAATCCCAGTACTCACATCCCTCTATAGATTGCCTTTCCTAGTACCCAAATCTGAAACATAACCCCATCTTCCAGTACAGTGAAACACCACTCCTAGTCCCTTGAACTGTACGCAGCCCCCTACTATATCCCGTGGCTCTGCAGTGCTCTCACCCTTGTCCTGTGCTCTCATCATATTGGATTCTCCCAGTGCTGACCCTCACCAGGAATGGAGCTTAGCAGAGTGATGTTTATCTGTGTACTGGGTGTAATGGAGTGGGCTTGTTACTTGAGGAACATGGGCCAACACAAGGCATTTCTCAATGCCTACACCAAAGAAGGCCAAGGACTGAATTCCCAGAGCCAGCTGGCCAAAGGAAGATTGGCATCACATGTTTGAAAGGTCGTCAGCCCCTGGATTGGCCAGGAGGATGTGGACTAAAAGTAGGAGACTTCCTGATTGGTTTCTTACCCTCCCCTGTTAAAATGGTGTATAGGGAATGCATTGGACAGGTAGGTGTCCTCCTGATTGGTCACCACCTGTCCCCCAGCTTGTCGCTCCAGTTCCTATTGGTTGAGTTATTTGTCAGACCTGAGTAATTCCATCTCCTATGGAGAACAATGGCCCGGGTCCTCATTGGTTGTTTTTTTCTTGTTACTCCAATTCCTATTGGCTAGTAATTGGAGAGGCAAGATTAAATTATGTTCACATTGTTCAGATGTTTATGGTACTATTGTCCCCATGTCCCTGTCCCATTGTGTGCCCCTACAATGTTTATCCAACCAATCTTTCCATGCCCCTGTCCCATTGTTCTATGATGTTTTATTATAAAATAACCCAGTATGCTCCAATAAAGTTGAGTTCGTTCTGGAACTAGATGCGCGTCCTGTCCTTTTGTTACAGAATGGTCTAAAGGGTCTCCTTTTGACTACCATTCCTGGATGAAGTTCTGCGGAGTTACCGGCATGGCTCCTCCATTGTAGATGCACTCAGGAGGGAGAAGCCAGGCACAACGGCCCAAGACAGCACTGTGTCTTGGGTACCCATTACAGTTGGAGACTGTACTTTAGTAAGGGGCCAAATATAGTTGTTGATACATTTACTGGCTAACTTAACAGATTTAGAATGCAAGCATACAAGACCTTAGGTCTCTTCCTCAGGCATGTTATACAGATAAATATGAAAACATCTATCTTATATACAGGTACACATTGCATTGTTTAGAATGGAAATCAGATAAAAGAACGCAGTCCAGATCCAGATATTTTAATCAGTCAATGGTAAATTGCATTCTTCCTCTGAGGATTTAGAGATATTTACAATACCATTAGGGTTGTTGGAAAGGTCAGTCTACAATGTGACAAGAACTCTCTGTCTTTATTCAAACCATTATGAATAGTATTAAACTTCAATATTAACTTAATCTCCCATACTTTTCTGTCCCTCTGAGTGAGTAATAGTCCCATCAGTACAGTTAATCTAGTGTCCCTGACACTGTGTCCATTTTGGCAAAAATGTTCTCCCACTGGTGTCTCTGTCTTTTTGTTGTTGACACTGGATCTGTGGGAATTAAACCTTTTATGTAGTGGTTGTCCAGTTTCACCCACATAAAGAGCTGTTGGGCAGTTTGCACACATGATGAGGTATATTACATTGGATGATTTGCAGGTGAAGGTACCATTGATCTTATGGTGTTTGGTATGGGTACCTTGTCTGTGGTGTAAATATGTGCACAGGTTTCACACCTCTTTCGTAGGCAGGGAGATGTGCCATTTTTTATATTTTTATTCAGGGCACTCCTTACCATCAGTTGTTTTGAATTTGTAGGCTGTCTGAAGGAGAGTAAGAGAGGTTGTGGGAATATGTTCTTAAGTATTTCATCCGTATGTAATGTTGTTTGAAGTTCTCTTGATATTTTGAGTAGAACTTCAACCTGGGGGTGGTAAGTGACCACCAGTGGCACCCTGTTTCCCTTGTTTTGTTCTTTGTAGCTCAGTAGATATTTTATTGGTATTTGGGTAGCCTTCTGTATCTGACTGTCAATAATCCTTGAACTGTAACCCTGTTTTATAACGTCTCCTCTGAGTTTCTGGAGGTGCTAGTCACGGTCCGTCATGTCAGAACAGATGCAGTTGTATCTGATGGCCTGGCTGTATATGATGGAGTTCTTCGTGTGTTTTGGGTGGAAGCTATTGTTTTTCAGATAGGTTGGTCTGTCTGTTGGTTTGTGGTACAGGGATGTGTGGATGGAGTTGTTCTGAATACTGATAGTTGTGTCTAGGAAGTTAATGTTTGTGTGAGAGTGACTGAGAGTTAGGTTAATATTCAGGTGGAATGTATTCTAGTTCTCATGGAATCTGAGAAGCTCCTGTTGACTGGCGGTCCAGATGATAAGAATATCATCTATGTAGCGGAGATAGACCAGTGGTTTTATCTGGCAGGTGGACAAGAAGTCCTCTTCCAATTTTGCCATAAACAAGTTGGCATATTGTGGTGCCATTCGGATACCAATCGCAGTCCCCATTTTCTAAAGGCAGAGGTCCTGTCCAAACTTGAAGTAATTGTGGGTGAGATGCGTGGTGTCCTGAAGGAAGCTGGGTGTTTGTTTTACCAGGTGTTTCAGGGTATTTTCTACCCAGCCAGAGATATTCTCTGCATGTGTACCAGTTCCTGAAATTATGGGTCTTCCCAGGTTTCTTTGTGTATTTTTGGTAGCATGTAGAAGGAGCCTATTTTTGGATCTGCTGGTATAAGGAGTCTTATCTGTTCTCCAATGTTGGATGGCAGTTCTTTTATGATCCTATTAAGTTATTTTGTATAATTTTTTGTGGGATCATCTTGTAATTTCACACAGTATCTTTCATCAGAGAGTTGCCTGTTTTCTTCTTGAATGCAGTCTGCAGTATTCATAATAACAACAGCTCCCCCCTTGCCTGCATGCTTAATAATAATGTCCTGGTTATTCTTCAGTGACTGTATGGCTATCTTTTCCTTGTGGGTTAGGTTGGGTGCTGGTTCACATTGTTTCTCCATTGTTCCTGTAGTGACACTGTTCCTGAAGTTCTCTATGTGTCTGTCCAGTGTAGGGTTACTTGCTGATTTTGGAGTCCAGGTGGATCTTTTTGTGGGTGCCTTGGCATTGTGATGTTGCTTTGTGGTGTTGGCATAATCATTATCCATTTTGACATGGAAGAATTCCTTGAGTCTGATTTTTCTGAAAAACTCCTCCCATGTCACTGCAGAGTGTTACCTTGTCTATAGGTTTAGTGGGACAGAATGACAGGCCTTTTGAAAGTACAGGTATTTCTTCCCTGCTTGGCTTATGTGTGGAAAGATTCACAACACAGTTCTGTTCTTGTTGATTTACAGATTCTGCTGGGAATCCTGCTTTGTATCGCAGTCTCTGTAGTTTCTTCCTCTTGGTGTTGATGAGGAGTGTTTGCAGTTTCTTGTAGTATTGTTTAAGGGCCTGTTGTATGTCCTCAGTGTCTGGTTCAGGCTGTTCCTTGACAGTTGATATTTCTGCTTGTATCTTTGATTTCCTGTTGTAGCAGCCAATAAAGGTATCAACAACTATATTTGCCTCCTGTATTTCTATGGCTAACAGGGTATCAACTCTCATCTGTACTTTTGTAAAACTTTCAGTGCCACAGGGATGTGCAATGCACAATGATATGACACTCATAGGGTTAAGGAAGCGATACTGTTTGAGGTGCTGAAGTTTGAAAGAATTCTTACTGTGCAAGTTGAAGAGCAGAGAGGATGCGCTCAGACTTAATGCTGGAAATGCTACACATCTCTAGCATTACGACAACCTTGCACACTAATGAGAAAACTATATCTCATTTGTAATGTTATTAATGTTAAAAATGATTTCAGTTATGTTGTCATTAATCTCATTTCAACAACAAAGCACATGAGATTTGTATAGTTAATATTTGCAATACTTTAACCCTTAATTTTACAGCTCTTGAGTACAAACCTTAGTATTGGCTTCAATTAAAGTATTTTGCCTTTTAAAAATGACTAAAATATTATATATAGTTTATGATTTCTTAGAACATGTTATAAAACATATATGAATAAATGATGAGGTAACAGATTCTTTATATACCCATGCATGCTAGACACATCAACATAGCATTGCTTTAATTCCTTCAATATGTCCCAAGCAAGCAAGGGCTTTAATAGTGTTACAAGACTTGGAATCATAATATGAGATAAAATTAATTAAATCACAACACAACTAAACAAAATTACAGCAATGTATTAATTGTGCAGTGCAATTTAAAAATGTAAACACTAAAAATAATACAAGTTTTTGAGACATTAACCCCTTAACAACCGAGTGCCGTGCTATGACCGTCATGCGGTTTTTGCGTTAAGGACCGGTGAAGGTCATAGCACGTCACTTACATTTTACTTACAGCGCTCCTCTGGGAATGATGTAAGTAAAAACGGGGAGTGAAATTGACCACTCCAAGACTGGAGCCGTCTGTCTCAGTCCCCAGAACGCCAGTACATGTCACAGGTCACGTGTACCGGCAAATCGGAATCTTCAAAGCGGTCATTAAGGGAAGGTTACTTCCCAGGATTGCGGACGTGAAGGGGTTAAATATGCTCAGTGTTAAATTCTTTTTGTTTGAATATATCTTGAGATATGGTTTTGTATGTAGGTAGAGACTGAATTTGTTTTGACAAACTCGGTGCAAATACTAGATTTTATGTCCTTGGCTGAAATTTCCTTTCCCCCCCGTGGAACAGATGTGTTTAGTTATGTCATTTTTTTTAAGAGGCAAGGCTTACGCTTAGGGAATTTCTTTGCTCTCTTTTTAACTGCCTATACCTTGTTCTTATTTTCATTTTGTGTAATTTTTTAAATAATTTTGATTTAGTTATTAGATACTATTTAACCTCAGTCAGCAGACCTGGGTTCTCAGACCTGTGTTTGTACAGCCTACTTTATTAATTGCACTATTGTCCTGAAATTACCTTGTTCCACCTTTTTAAGGACAAAAATGGCTTTAAAATATACTACTAGAGTATGTTTTCATATTAGAAATTTACTGTAACCACATTGTTCTGAAAATTTTCATATCAGTACATTATTATTGAATTATGTGCAACTAATTTGACTGCACATGTGTCAGAACCCTCAATAGTTCCAGCCAAACATATTGTGACTATATCTAGTAGATTGTGAAGACACTGGAATTTATATGCATCACTTTTAAAAACCTCATGAAGGGGACAACATAATACTCGGGGGAGCTGAGAAATCACGCAGCTCAATTGAGGCATGTAGTTAATGAAAACAGGGCTTCTGATACCCCATAGTGCAATTGATCTGTCCTGCAATTGTTAAATATTTCTGTCTCCATATGGCCCTAAAGATGCAATTCAGCAGTATTAAAAACTCCCTACACCATAGGAGATAAATAAACATTTCCAAAATGTTTAATCCCCTGAATGCTAAAGTGGTCTCTAATGCACTGTGAAGCAATGTGCATTGCTGGGAACTTTCAAAATCAGCAAACTCTGAGATCTGTAAAAAATCAATCCTTAAAGTTCACCATAACACAGATCAGGGGTTCTTTTTTATGTTGTGCATAAAAGTTTCCATAAATATAGACTTGAAACACAAAATTCACAATTTTATCACAGTTTTCGGAGAAACCATTGGAACTCTAAGCTGGTGACCACAGCACAGCACCCTAGCTGAGAAGCACTGGCACTACTTGTCTGTGGTCTGTCTGTTCTTGCTTTAACTAGGGGTGCACCGAAATGAAAATTCTGAACCGAAACCAAAACTTCAGGATGCACTTGGCCGAAAACCGAAAAATGAGTTTTTTTAATTTATAGGGAGATGCTTAACAAAAGAAACAAAAAATATAGTAGAGCAAGTGCCCCCACCAACTCTAACTTGCCCCCCATCAGCTCCAACTTGCCCTCACCAGCTCTACTTTGCCCATCAGCTCCAAGTTCCAACTTGCCCCCCATCAGCTCCAACTTGCCCCCACCAGCTCTACTTTGCCCATCAGCTCCAACTTGCCCCCACCAGCTCCACTTTGCCCCAATCAGCTCCAACTTGCCCCCCATCAGCTCCAATTTGCTCTCACCAGCTCTACTTTGCACATCAGCTACAACTTGCCCCCATCAGCTTCAACTTGCCCCCACCAGCTCTAATTTGCTTATCAGCTCCAACTTTTCCCCCACCAGCTCCAACTTACTCCCACTAGCTCCACTTTGCCCCAATCAGTTCCAATTTGCCCCCAATCAGCTCCAATTTGCCCCCACCAGCTCTACTTTGCCCATCAGTGCCACCTTGCCCCCCCATCCGCTCCACTTTGTCCCCCATCAGCTACAACTTGCTCCCGCATCACATACCTGTAGCTGCTGGAGCTCCCGTTTGTTCTCTTTAGTAATGCAGAGAGATTATGTCATCTCCCAGCGCGCTCTGCATTATTAAAGAGCCAAAGGCGACGAAGGAACTCAGTAGCTACAGGTCTGTGCTGAAGACCGCACAGATCTGTATGTATTGTGGTGCCGGGCGGGGGAGTCCGAAACGAGTGAAGTAAGATCTGCAGCACAGCACACGGATGCGCTTTAGCTGCTGCACACAAGGACATCACTAGCACAGTCACATACATCACTGCTGTTCTTGTTTAGTGCCTCCGTGTGCTGGAGCTGAAGCGCATCCGTGTGCTGTGCTGCAGATTTTACTTTCGCTCGTTTCGGTGCCCCGTTTCGGCCATTTTTTTATTTCGGCTTTT
Organism: Rhinophrynus dorsalis; assembly: GCA_037306005.1. NCBI lineage: Eukaryota > Metazoa > Chordata > Amphibia > Anura > Rhinophrynidae > Rhinophrynus > Rhinophrynus dorsalis. Next base: position 146,383,176 of record CM074723.1, read on the forward strand.
TGCCGAAAATGCCATTTTCGGCTGAAACATTTCGGCCTCCGAAATGTCGGTGCACCCCTAGCTTTAACATCAATCGATCCACAAGGAACAATTATCATTTAACTCTGTCACTACCTGAACATATACAAGAAAAGACTGGACTCCTTCCTCTGCCTTTCTGATACAAACTGCACCAAGTAAGAGACAAAAAAACAACAACAATCAGTTGGTGCAGACCATATAGTAATTAACAATGGGCTCTCTCACCAGAGAATCTGACCCTTCACCGTTAGTTTTGGGTCAGTACCCTACTGTATCAGTAGACTTCAAAAATATGGCAATGCAGTGTAAACCTCTCCAGAATTCAAGGGGTTAGAGGCCCCATTTATATCAATGTTTGTACTTAAAAACAAAATGTAGCTGTATAAAAAGCTTAATGGGTTCTTTTTATTTTATATATTTGTTTTGTTCTGTTTGTGGCAATGGGTATTATAAATGATCTCCAGAACAGATGAGAATACTATTCTTTCTGGTAAAAAAAAAAATCTAAATAAATACATTGTATTGTATTGTTTATTTTTATTTATATAGCACCAACCGGGTTACTTGGCACTTTACAGATTACATTTAATATAGCAGGGGTACAATTAGTGTGGTGATTAAGTGCTTATATAGGCAGTCATAAGGGGAACAACAGGTGAGTATACATTAGGATAAGAGGTCCCTGCCCCGTAGAGCTTACAATCTAAGTATAGGATGGGTGACATACAGATACAAGCTGGTAGAGGAGGAAGTGCAGTGTTTGGCTTATGATAATAATGATAATGTTTCCATATTATGCTGTTGCTAGAGACAAAAGATGCTCTTTTAGTTTAGATTTAAAATTGTTGAGGTTGAGGCCTGGTGAATACTGGGTGGTAGGGAGTTCCAGAGGTAGGGGGCAGTATCGTGAAACAGCGATAGTGGTTAAAGGGGCAGTGAGTCGTCCAGCATGTGTGCTGCATAGTGGATGTGCAGGAATATGGCGGGATATCAAAGATGAGATATAAGGCGGGGACAAGTGATGGAGAGCCTTGAAGGTAATGAGGAGGATTTTGAATGTGATACACTGTTTTATGGGAAGCCATGACAGTGATTTTAAGAGTGGTGGGGTGAGTACTGTTCTGGAGGAGAGGAAGAGTATTCTGGTGGCTGAATTAAGAACTGATTGAAGAGGAGTGATATGGTTAGTAGGAAGACCAGGAAGTAAAGAGTTGCAGTAGTCCAGGTGAGAAAGGATAAGAGCATGCATGAGGGTTTCTGTTGTAGAGTGAGAGAGGAATGGCCGGATTTTTGCTATATTCCGAAGAAAGAAGCGACAGGTTTTGGTAACGTTGTTAATGTGGGTGGAGAAGGAAAGAGAAAAGTCCAAAGTTACCCGATGCAGAGGGCCTTGTCTACAGAGTAAATATATATATATATATAAAATACATATCTATCTATCTATCTATCTATCTATCTATCTATCTATCTATCTATCTATCTATCTCCTCTATAGTGCAGTTGATTTGCTCCAGAATAGCTTCCAATAGTGTACCTTAACCTTTTGGATGCCAGCAGGGTACGAAACACAATGCATTACATACCCCTCTAGTAAGTAACATACAGTATATATACATGATATTATCTGCACCAACTGATTGTTTTAATCTCTTACTTGGTGCCATTTGTATTAGAAAGGCAGAGGAAGGAGTCCAGATTTCTCTTGTATATGTTCAGGTATTGGTATCTAATAGTTGAATGACAATTGTTCCTGTAGGCCCGTATTTATAAAAGCAAACTGGAGTTATTCTGGAGTAAACCAACTGCACCATAGGAGACAAATAAACATTCCTAAATTCCCATGCACGTGAATAGAGCTACCAATAAAAATTGTTAAATTAAATTTGGCTTTTTAGACCCATGAATGCCAGAAAAGTCTCCAATGCATTGCTTCACAATGGATTGGAGACCTCCCTAGCATTCCAGGGGTTAAAAGCTATTTTAATTTAACAATTTTATTTGTTGTGATGTTACTGCACTAGGAAGAATTAGCACAAACAAACTGTACCATAAGGGACAATACAAATTCTCCAAACCCACACTGAATTAAATGGGGCTTTAACCCCTTGGATGCTACAGTAAGCATACCTGGGAACTCTCCGGTTTTGCCCTGGAGACTCCGGATTTCAAACTGAATTACCAGGTCTCCGGGGCAATGTGTGAATCTCCGGGTGGGCAGAGAAACTCTGCCCACTTGTGCTCCATCCCACCCAGTTCCTCCCACTCCCTGCCCTCTTACCCTCCATTCCCAGGTATTTTGCAGTTGTGTTTTTTTTTTGTCCCATGCCCCCTCATGACTAAGCCCCGCCCCTTTTATGATGCAATTTGCGTCATTTCCTCCCCGTTCGGCACTGACAGGGTTACCCTCCGGGTAGCCCTGCTTCAAAAGTTCCCAGGTATGACAATAAGTCAAAAAGTATTGTCTATATATATAAAAGAAGACTTTGTGCCTGGCAAAACACACCCAGGGGCGACAGTAAGGCGGGGTTACTGCTCACATTGGGTGATTCAATGGGGGCGTGAAATCATGCAGGGAGTTGGCCCGCCCACCACTATCCTGCCCCCCCCCACTATCCAAAAATGGCTGCCACTCGCTGCTACACCACCATAATATACACATGCCCCACAATACACACACAGAAGGGTTTCCACCCATCCGGTAATTTACCGCACACATGATACAGCCTTGCCACTTCCTCCCTGTCTTCCCCATAGCGTTAGGCTGCTATTCCAAAGGTGCAGAGGCGCTTGGATAGAAGGAGATTGCTGGATGTACTGTGGAAGGTAAGTGGACAACCACAGCAGCGAGGGAAACGTTGGAAGTGTGTGAGAGTCATAGTGGAGCAGATGCGTGTCTCCAACACATCTTGCAGCATGTTACTCATATTTGTCTGTATCACACTCACCTCTACTATGAGTGACACACAGAAAAATATGAGTAACATGCTGGAGAGCCGCATCCACTCCACTATCACTCTCACATACTTCCGACGCTTCCCTCGCTGCTGCGGTTGTCCCCTTCCCTTCCGCAGTGTTCGTCTGTGTAGCCTCCTTTGTCCTCTCCGGAGCACACCTCTAGTTCCAGTCAACAATGCCACATACCACAATCTTTAATTCGCTCACTCTAAGTGCAGCATTTAAACAGAGACCAGCACTGCCTCTTCCCCCGCCAGCCTTATGTGTCATGCTGCAGCCACCTGCCTGCCTACATTAATTTGCTACACACCGCGTCACAGGGCTCCTTCACACGGGACCAGGGACAGAAGGAGGGACAGCACCCACACAGAGCTGGGAGAGCGGCTGGGAATATGGCAGACACGTGCCGCTCACCATACTGTGTGTGAGGGGAAGAAGGGGTTATTGTGAGGAACCACTGACCATCCTGTGTGTCTGTATGTGTGTGTCAGTGTGTGGGGCGGAAAGGGTTAATGTCAACTACCTCTGGACATCGTTTGTGTGTGTGTGTGTGTAAAGGGTTAATTTGAGGTACTGCTAATCATTCTGTGTGAGGGGAGGAAAGGGTTAATGTGAGCTACCTCTGACCATCCTGTGTGTATGAGGGGAGCTGTATATATGTTTATATATGTATGATGTATATGTCTGTCTATGTGTGTGTATGTATATATGTGTATGTATATATATATATATATATATATATATATATATATATATATATATATACATATATATATATATATATATATATATATATATATATATATATGTGTGTATCTCTGTTTTTATATGTGTGCGCATGTATGTGTGTACTATAACTAACTCACTCTTCACAACACACTTTTATTAAACAAATCAAACAATCTTAACTTAATACAGCCATAACTAAGCAAACCAGACGGGCAACGCCGTCCCATTCTGCTAGTTTCACAATATGTTAACCCCTTAATGACAGGGTTTTTTTTTTCCATTATAGTGAATGACTTCCTGGACTTACCAGGAAAGTCATCTGTCACTAAGGGGTTAAAAACCTCTCTACCATTGAAGGGATTAAAATGTATATTTAAATGAATGGACATGGTTATCTGTCCCATGTTGGGCAGTTGATTTGCCCCATAATTGCTCCGTTTCTCCTCAAAACATCAGCCTCTCTGGGTTCCAAAACAGAGGGCGGCTGTAAACATCTCAGACATCTTCTGGCCAATCAGGAAATGAACAGCCCCACCTAAAGACTTGGGACTATGGCCAAGTGAAACAACAAGATTCATTTTAAGTCATATTTTCCCTTAAAATCTGAATATACTCAGGACGCAAGGAATATAAAAGAAAGTAACCAACATCTTTAGTTATGAATATGTTGCATTTTAACATAATGTCCTTTGCATCAATACAGACAGTGAGGTAAACAAAAACTCCTTTGCTGAACTCTGAAGAGGATGTTTGGTCAGATTTGCTTTTGCCAAAAAGTGACCAACAAATGTTTCCAGCTGCCTGTAATTCGTAAGAAAGAGCCAGTTTAAATATACTCCTGCATTAAGTTTTAGAGGAATCAGCAGTTTGCTTTTACTGACTTGGTAACTCTCTCTCTCTGTGTCTCTCTCTCTCTCAGTATATTTATTTGGTTGTAAAAATAACTTATTACATTAATTTGTTGTCATATTATTTTTATTGTTACTCAATCCACTTGTCTATTTCTAAATAACTATATCCAGGCTCATACCTCCCAAGTGCCTCTCTTTAGGATGGGAAGTCCATCTTTGAGTCCCAAATCCCCCGGTCCCTCTTTCCCATCCTGGTGTCCCTCTTTTTACGAGATCAGACTGTGTGGTTTGTATATGTGTATCAAATTGCTCCACAGCAATAAAACTCACATTAATGTTTGTTTAAACTTCAGTGTATGTGTTTATAAATTAGTCTGTGTAAATAAAACACTTTGGTTTTGCTCTCAATTATTTATTCAATTACGAAAAGAGGTTTCAGTAAGTCATGAAATAACTTAAAAGTTCTTCTCCACCCGCTAGCCACGCTTCCACCAACACCACCAAAAACAAAAGTGGCCCTCTTTGGCCATTTGAAATATTGGGAGGAATGCCAGGCCCTCAAAATAATGTCTAACTTGCACAATATTTATTTAAACAAAGTATCAAGGGCCACACAGTAATGTTGTACAGCCATCAACAACACAAGGGTTGACAAGAGAATGAACTAGTTTCTTCAGAGAACACATATATTAACACTGTAATTTAAGGGTAAGATCTTGACTGTTTAGTCGCACATGGTCACTGTGGGGGTGGAGGGATGTAGGAAACCAATGAAATGAGAACATCTGAGACAATGTTTCTGTATGAATAGAAAGGGAGTTTCATTAATAAATCATAACAAAAACTCTGAAAGCAGGTTCTACATGGTTGAAAGTCCTAATAGTCAAGTCTGACTCTATACGAACAGGTTTAGTTTTTAATAATATTTTATAGATTAACTTTAAAGGTCAACTATCTGGAGTCAATAAGCCTGGTCGTATAGCAGCATAATTTATACATAGTCGAGGGCCATATGGCAGCTCCTATTAGCTGATTTGCTGATCTGAAAATGTCCCCCATTGCTATCAGGCAGACAGTATTACACAAGTGATTTCGAGCACTGGAGCATTTTTCTTTGCTTATTGCAGTTCAGTTCCTGTAGATGGTTGTAATTCTACTTGAACAGTTGTAGTCTATGGGAAGCCTGTGAAAGCTCACCTCAGCTTCACTTTTCTTCTCAGAGTGATTATCATTTTTTCTGTCCAATGAATCAGCTGCTTCTTTGTACGATACAATGCAGCCTATATTATTTTAGCAGTGCCATTAATGCCATTAAAAGATGTTTAAGCTTGGATATTTTATACTTTTCTTAAAATCTCTCTTTCCTATTCCTCTTGAATGCTTCAATGCAGGTTTACCCCATCCCACTGTTTATACTATTCACAAGTAAATGCGCACAATGTCTTATTTAGTTGAAGAAAGCAAAAAGGAAAACGGCAAGATTTGAATTTATTGTGCACGTTGCTAATGCTGACATTTATTGTCAATGATGTAGACATGTATAAATGAATGGAAGATCATGCTCAGAGTCCTACCTGTTACATCATCATGGGGAGGGCTTACACATTTTCTGCATGGTATGTAGCAGGGTACTTTGATGTTAGCAAAGGAGAGTGGGACATTACCATCAATTAAGAAAATAATACAACATTGCTTGTTTGTTGAAATTATAAATTCTGCAAAAATTGAATATATTTGTATAAATTTACACCTTAAACACTGATACTCTCCTAGCAACCTTCAGAAACCATTCATGAATCAGACCCATAGGGCAATGTAGAATAAATTATTTATCTCATACTGCATTGACATTACATTCTGAGGAATACACTCAATATTTCAATTAAATAATTAAGCAAAATCAAAGCCTTGCATTGTATTATCTTATGCGCATTGTACAAGTCACATGTAACTGCTAGAACCTTGGCCAACATTAGCGTTAATGACACATATCTAACAGAAGCCCAATAGCACTAAACCTGACTTGCAATCCAGCTGCATTATTTTTATTCAATATTTTGTGATATTATAAGATGTCTGACTCACCAAACCTCTTGTATCCGAAGGACTGCACCTCCTCTTCTTCTGCAAAATCGTCTGCAAGAAAATTAAATCCATTAAATAACACATCTAAAGTTGTCTTGTAACTGATTAACTGTATTCAAACATATTATCTCTATTGCATACTCCTCTGGTCTTCAAGGGGTTAATGAACATGTCTGAGAGGTAAAAAAATTCTCACTTTCATTTTTTTTTTATAATTCTTCAATAAGATTAGATTTATAACCCTTTGAGTGCCTGAGGGGTACGGAATGCATTGCAAAGCAAAGGGTTAAACATGATGTGTGTGTGTGTGTGTTTGAAGGTAAATAATATTTTTTTTATATTTGAGTGTTTTAAGCCCTAATGATTTCTTTCAACCACTTTAGATTACAAGAATGGGCAAAAAATGTTGCCTCAAACAGGAAACAGGTAAAAAATGGCACTTCCTACTGTGCAGGAAAATTCTTTGTGGAAAAAAGTGCAGCTTGCCAGCTTTTTCTGCCTTTATCATTGCATTGAAATTAATTGCAAGAATGAATCCTCCATGTGGACAGTTTCTCTTGTATTCCTGCCAGGATAGCATAAAAGGGGTTTCAGGTTCCCACAGGTTATATGTTTGTAAATGACTGCGAAAGTAACCAGCTTTTGGAGCTAGAGAAGACAGGCAAAGAAAGTGGAGTTGGAGTTTAGTTTTGAGAGTCTTGTTGCCAATTTGTTCTGATGGTTCTGGGGACTGTGAGGGAGTGTGACAGGAGAAGGAGATTTATCCCAAAATCTTGTTTCACTGAGCAGAGACAGGAAGATGATCCAAATTCCTTCCTGAGCTGTTTGAGCCTCATTGACTGACAGATATACTTTGCAGACTGACACTCAAAAGAAAGATAAGTAACACTGACACTGATTCCTACAAGCGCCAGATGAAAAGGGATCAGCGTATGTAGTGCTTGGACAAGGCATAGTGGCACGTGGAACTGCAGTTACCTGTTCTGGTCCCATATCACTGCTGCTAGAACCTAAATTCAATGGTTGCACTGGGAGGACAGTGACACATTAGCTTGATCATCAGCCTGCAGCTGTGAGACTGTCTTTGAGGAACCAGCAGCACAAATTACACAGCAGCAAATTCAAGAATATTACTGCTGCTGTTGGTGGTGATGATGCACATTCCCAAATGCATCTCTCTCCCACTTTATATCACTGTCTGCCAAGAAAGCACTAACACCACCAGCTCCACCACTTTCACAATCATCACCACCACCATCAGTCTATTGCTACTCTCTAGTACTACTTGATGACCAAAACATTATACTCTCTTTATATCTCTTTGTCTCTCTGTTTCCTTTCTTCTACCTGTCTATACCATGGCATGTGGCATGGCAAGAAGTTCCAGGTTTTTATATTATGTGGTAGGAAATCTCACCACAATCAAAAACAGACAGGTAATGGAACTATTTTCAAGGCAAAATCCATGGTGTCAGCGAAACAGTGGAAACTCTGTGGGTTCTGAAATAGGCCCATCAATAATTATTAGTGAGGTATAAAACATGCATTTAATATTATTATGTAATTTTATACTCTTACGCTCTGTATACATTTTAATATTTAAATTTTCCTGGTTTCAAAATAAAAATGGTCAAATTAAAATTGAGGTTTTGAAAATGTATTAACTCCATAGCACAGACTGTACTATTAATGTTATTGCATTTATTTAAAAACAAAAAACACACTTATATCAGATAAAAATTATGAAAAACACATCAGAAACAAAATGCTGATACATCCAGCAGGTCCAGACATCAGAGAGTAGAAGAAAAATGGATCAGATAACTACAAAAGGTGAATGGGGTATAATGAAAGATTTCAACTGCCTGATGATGATGATCCATTAAGCAACACAAAGCTTAATGAGGAGCTAGTGCAATGATTTATGAGAATTGGGAAAAAGAACAAAATTACTGTAAGCTTTAGCAAAGACTATTGACCGCATAATTTTAAATATGTGGAAATGAGTACAGTCTGGATTAAGCCCAAAGAATACGGTTGTAATTAGGATCTGAATAAAGACTCACATTGCAGTTTCCAGTAACATGGAGAGTAGCAACAAGGGAATGTTGGCCCTAGAAAGTTTTAGGAAATAACGGAACCAAAATAAATACATTAGGCATATTGATAATGAAGGAATATATAGTAATGGTTACTGTGTTTCCTCTACAACAATAATTATTGTCCAAAGTAAACACTAACTTACAATAGAGTCTGCATAAGAGATACAGACTGTAGCTGTGCTATAGCAAATCTAATCCAAGAAAATGTGCAAAATAAGCAGTTCTTTTGAGGATCCAAGAGAACAGAGCTGATCACCCCGGGGTTCATTATTTTCCCTCCATTTCTGTCTGAAGACTATATTGAAAGAAAATTTGTATCAGAGAGGAGAAAGAAAACTGCATTAAAGGAAAGAGCTAGCTCATCACCTGAGAGGGAGAAATAAGGTTGCACGTAAAAGAGCGTGTGACCACTTGACACATTAACCATGTCGCCTAGATAAAAATGGCGATATGAGAATCTCACACTGCATGCCAGTGTGAGATACTCATATCACCTTCTGAACGGTCGCATAGAATAATTATAGAGTCGTCTGTGATTCTCTTCACCTCCCAGTCACTCACCGGGTGCCAAGAAGAAGCTATGGAGAATACACAGTGGACATGTTTTAATTCAACCAGCAGAATGTCTTTTGCATACAACCTTTTAAAAGGATACCAGCAAAACAAGGGTTCCCCCAATGTTCCCTCTAAGGTGATTAAAGGTGAATGACTTAACACTGACAGAGTTATAAGAGGAATTCAAACTGGGCAGGGAATGGTGCATCTATTACTCCAGTACAACCCTATATTAACAGGGATCCTCTTTAAAGGGATAGTAATACTTCATTTTAACTTTATTTTATTTTGTAGGCATTAAAAAAAACATGAAGAACGATATAAGTCTTATCTCTCAAACCTTTATGGTTTAAGAGATATTCACAAGCAAAGTTTCCCCTCCCGCCCCTTTTACCTAGTGTAAGCCATCTCTTCTCAGATGTGAATCTGGTTGTAGGACCAGACAGATAACAGCAGGGGACAATCTTCTTTATATGAAAACAATGAAATCCCTGCCCCCTTGACAAGCTTTTCAGGTTTTTCCCTTATCTTAATTGAAGATAGTCCCCCTGTGCAATCTACCTGGGCACCTCCCTTCTGCTTTGGCTGAGCAGTGTTACAGTAAAAGGGGTGGGAGGGGGACACTTTGTCATTGAATAACTCCTGAACTAAAACTCTGACAGAACTGAAATAACACTCTCCAAAGTCCAAAAACTATGATGATTAATTAGAGCTGTTTTTATTATGAAACATTACTATCCCTTTAACTATTTCAGTGTAGGGTAACTCACCACTGCACTCCTTAGAGCAAACACTGTCACACACCTCATTCCAGAGTCATTAAGGAGCAATACTAGGGTTCAGTCTATTTGTGGCTTGCCAATTTTATAGGAGCACTGTTGTAATAATGCATGTCTATGGATGGCTCTTTTCAAAGACAATAGTTCTCAATAAATTGCAGTAAGAAAGTACCACCATATGTTGGACACTCCATGTAAGTACAGCACAAAAATAAAGTTTTGTATTAATATTTGAATTAAGCATCTCCCAGCAATGGGAAAAAAATCTTATTTTACTCATCTGGAAAAGTCATGTGATATCTTGAAAATAAAAAGTATTGATTGTGCAATCTGTAGCAGTTACAGTGGAGATGATCATGTGAAAAAGGCCTTATGTTAATGTTACTACAGCACATTTGCTTAGTAATTAACTGAAACAACTCAAAACTATCTCTACAAAGAAAATACATACATATACTTATAAAGAAAACACAGTACCAGCCAATTAGTTGTCTATAATGAATAGAATATTGAATATAGTTGAATAATATGATAATAGATTGGCAAATATATATAACATTTCCTTTGCAACCCAAAATGTACCTTGAATGAAAAATCAAATGGTAATTAAGAGCCAGTTTCTTTCCATTCTAGGAAATACTTGAGAGGTTAGCATTGGTTAGTTCCCTTCTTGTTAGGTGGAGTCTTATGTTTTGATGTCACTGTCCCTTCCTTTCTTCTTCTCTGCTGAAATAAAAAGCACAGGTAGTTCCTGGATAATTGGTATTGTTGAGGTCTAACTTACCTTTAGTGTAATTTATATATTATAGCATACCTTAGTTGGCCTATCGGCCAAATTTGGTATTTAGTTTGTAATCCTTTCCACAGCAGATATACCAATGTATACAGCATAACAGGATTTGGTAGAGATTAAATTCAAGGACCTAGAAGTGGGTTTTCAGTTGCCCATAATCCTCTTGCTCTTATTTGTCCCTATTATGTTAATGGGAGACAAAGCTTTCCCATCCGAATAATTATGACATTCTTGTTGATGTTTTGTCTGTGATGGGGGGTTTGCTACAACCTTAGCCAGTTTCCAGCTTTTGTTGTCATTTTTAGTATAATTACTTGCAAACCAGATCCCAGGGGAAGACAGGAATCATAGTCCAACAACAGCCTCAGGACATCCACTTCTGGTGGGTTAATGACTAAGGTGCGATAATGGTGAGATAAAATCATCAATTCCTATGCTATTATAACTAAGGAGCCTGTACACTAAGATCTATCCAACTAGTAGGGACAATAAAAAGTCCTGTTTGGATCCCATGGGAAGTTTTAATGAAAAAAAGCACGATTTTCCAATTTTTCTCCAGAAATTCCCTTCCATTGAGAAACTCATAGATCTTCTGCTGTTTTGTTGATACCTCAGACTATCTGGCAAGAATGGTTCCATTTCCCACCTATATTTTCAATGCTGGTGAAACTATACTATAAAAACCAAGAACATCCATACAGCATGTTATAGAATAAGCACAAAGGAGAGAGAAAGTAGACAGAGAGAGGAAGAAAGAGAGGGAAATAGAGAGAGACAGAGAGCAAGGGAGAGGAATTAAAAAAAAAGTTGTTTTGATTACTGGATAGCACAATGAGCAGGTGGAGGGATACTGCTGATGTTGCTTTACAAAAAGATGTTGCTGAAACAGAGATGGTAGAATTCAGTAGCGCCATCAGTAAAGGAAGCCCACATTCCTTTGACCAAATGATCCCCAGCCCCCAAACTACTTCTCAATGGATCAGATGGTGTCACTGGACAGCACTATTAGCAGCACAGGTCAGCTGCCTGTGCCTGCTACTACTACCAGTGCGCCTTCTTCTAAGGTGAAGGCAAGAGTGACAGCAGTTGACCCTCTGCAACATTTGTCATCACCAATCAGTCCCATAGATCTGCAAGATACTCATGGTAGTGATGAGAGTGAGGGTGATTGCGCAGCTGGTGTGGAAGAGAGTATGAGATCATTTTTGGCAGAAAATGATAAGGAATGGGAGAAAGAGATGCAGTCAGGGATGGGCATTACCACCACCACCATCACCACCAGTGACATCCTGGATTTTGCTACTGCTTTAATTCCAGAGAAGATGTTCATCTTTCACAGCAGCAGAATGATGAGAAGCAGGCTAGTGTACCACAGACCACAGTAGCCACCATGGGACTGGATCCAATCAGCAGTGATATGGGACTTGCATATGTTCTTCTTGCCACCACTACTTCTAGCTCTAGTGCTGATGCTAAGGCAGTGCAGAACCTGCCCCAGCCAATGACAATGCTTTTGGAGAAGAAGAAGACGAAGAAGGACATTCTATTCCACCTCCTTCCTCACTGAAATTATGCATGTGGGAATATTTCTCACTTGGGGCAGACACAGTACAATCATCAGAGCATTATGGATGATAAGGTAGTCAGTGAAAAGGGGAAAGAAGGGGACACTTCTTGGCACATCTGCACACACTAAGCACATGCAACATATACACCATGACATTTATGTTAAGCATATGAAACCTTCCTCCCAAACAATGAAACTGAGTGCTGCTGTCACTATACCCCTTGTCCCTCACCAGGGGTACAAAGAACGGTGGTAGAAAATGCCAGAGGACGACAAGAGAATCCCAGCATGGAAGTTGGATGATGAACATAACCCCTGCATCATGATCATCTTCTTGTGCTAAGGTATATGTGTAGAAAAATGTACCAATTGTCCCTGCCTAGGCACTCTCCGGGTACTCTTCTTCTTCTGGGATACCATTTTGCTTTTGTTACTTCCCTCACCTGTTTGAAAACAAGTCTGTAAATGCGGGGATCTGATAATTGGTCTCCACCCATTGCACATTGTGTTGTACACTGACCACACACGGCAATGTGGCGCAGAGGAATCATATACAGGGAATCACTAAATATTTACAAACATTCTATCCCACTGCATATGCTAAGCTGGTGACAGGGAGGATTCATTATTTTTATTAAGTCTTCTTGTCATCACATGTCCTTAGCAGAGAGGACAAAGGCCATAGTGACAACAATACTTGATTTCTTGGGTGATGGATTAACATTGCTGACCTAAATGTCAAGGTTGCTGGTGGCAGTTGTGCGTGTTGCTTATATGGGAGCAGATGCGTTAATTATTATACACAGACCTACCCCTATTTCACAATGTTTCGTTGCACGCACTGTGCACACTGCAGTTGCTAATGATAAAGCACAGTTAATTTCTGCTCTCAAGGGAAATTATAATATTCCAACACACCTATGGCTTTAGAGGAGGTGCAGGAGGAGTAGCATAATTGGCCAACTTCTTCTCACTAGATGCACCCGAATTGGTGGGGGCTTGTTTTGGTGTTGCTGCTGCCTCTGTAGCAGCACTAGAGCTAGTTACAAGTGGAAGAATCATCATACCGCCTCCTGTCTCATGTGTCTGTTGAAGATCCAAGTCCTTTGCAGCAGCCTATTCTTCCTGCTGCTTAGACAACTCAGCAGCAGGAATTTCATCAGTAGACAATGCCACAATGCCAAGAGTGACTTTTTCCACCATCACCTAGCACTGCTTGGACTACACCAGTAGTACATATAATTTTTTTTCACCTCTTCTTTCAGGGCTTGATGTATGCAAGCTTGAGGTGTGCAAACATGTCTTCAGGGCTTTGCTTGTTTGAAGCCCACAATAAATTTTTTTCAAGCCTACCCTTGCTGTAAAATTTTGCAAGTATCACTTTCAGTAAACCTGCAAACAATTATTTTTCAGGCTTTTCTTTCTGTAAGCTTGCTCTTACGCTAACCATTATTTTGAAAGTAATAAATAAAAAGTATATAAAAATAAAGTTAAACTGAATGTTGCAGATGTGTTTGGTGATGGTTTGATTAATGTGTATATACATATTCATGACGATTCATAGGAATGACTATTATACAAATTATTTGCATTATCATCTTTGAATACAGTTTAAGCTTGCATTACTCTCAGATATTGTCATATATTATTCAGTGGTCATAGCAGTGGTGCCAACAGTTGTAGATGATAGCAACCCTACAAATCACCCATCCTCCTGCTCATCCTCAGTACTGCTGTTAATAGTACATGTGCTGTGGGTTTCTCTTTAATGTAGTATCAGATGTTGGCTCATTTTTAGAAATGTAAGTCTCCCAACAGTATTGCTTGATAGCCATGACCAATGGTCTTTTACAATATAACCAACTGCACTGAAAACCCACTCAGACTGCAAACTTGCTGGTAGTCAGCTAAGTGTTTTCATGGGAGTATGCAGTTCCGTGGTCATGCACACTGTTTTCTTTTCCAGTAGTAAATGGTGTCATAATTTCTGCCTAGAATGTAGCTATATTGCAAGTATGCTGTAACCATCTCACATGAGGTGGTACCTCGTGTTCATCAGCTACCAACCCATACTCTGGGCACAAGTCCTACAGAGGTATGCCGCCAACACCACCACTATCACAAATGAGCACCTGAAATACATGAATTACTTTCTTTAATTATGATGATGTGTTTGGAAGTATGTTGGAATCTTCTTGTTGATGTTGCTGCTTTTGGTAAAAATCCTTTGCTGACTTATTTTTCACTATGCTTTCAACCATTTTTTGGCCTACTTTCTCTCTCACCTCCACAATGCAATCTTCCACTCTTTCATATTATTATATTCTTTCACAGAATGCTCTGATCACGCCTTGGTGCAAATTCAGAAACTGTATGTTTAAAGCAGGGTTCCAGAAAAGCAGGAATAATGTATTCCTCATTGCTTGTAGTTTGTAGATCCTGCTAAAGCATGTTAATGTCATTCACTAGCTGGTTCATGTCTGTGTTGTCATTACTGTAATTTTCATCAGCCATACTCCTCAGTTTTTTTCTGCAGTACATATCAGTACAAGAATCTCGCTAATTCCTGACCTGACGATTAACCACCAAGGCGGCCTTCTCAAAAGGAGCCACTCGCATTGGTCACACATTAGCCATTGGCCAGGTGATAAAGTTGTTTCCTCCAAAGCCTTTCTGTTTTGCTAATGTCTTATTCTGCTACAAATTTTCTAGCATGTACAATGTGGAATTTTACCTGGTAGGGACCCCCATTTACAGCTGTGATGGGACGGTTTGTAACTCTCTTGTATGGAATATAATACCTTTTGCACACTGAAGTAGTGGCTACAATAGGAATAGATTTTGCAGGAGATATTTAGCATCTCTGAAGGTTTCTCATTCTGCTAGGAATTTAGCTACAAATAAGATTAGGACATGGACAAAGCAGGGTACATGCACCATATCACTTATTCTCAAGGAAGCTTTTATGTTAGACCCATTACCATAGAAACAAAACCAGCCATTCCTCCATCATCTGCTCTAGTTTATTTAAAACATCCATGGTTTGTTGGATTCCTCATGCACAAAGTGGTGTGCCAGTGGTGTGGGATGCAGTACTCGTGTCCTTTAATAACGTAGTCAGAACAAGAAACAAGATTACTTACTGTGACCTGATGCTGCAAGCTATTGTTGCCCACTGTTGAGAGGGAAACCCAATGAGCAGTGACAGTCATATCGTTTCTACTCTGGCCACTTGTCCACATATCTATTGTCAGGTGAATTATCTTGCTGTATGAGGTTTCTAGGCCTTTTCCGAAAACATTACCATCTGCTTGTACAATTCTGGCACAGCCATCCTTGAAAAATGACTATGGCTTGGGATATGCCAACAGGCTGCAACACATGACATGAGTTATGTCAAACCTCGGTTTCTTACAAAAGAATAAGGCAGCAAGTTAACTACCAACATTTTGGCAAGTTTGCCATTCCACAGGCATACTTCAAGATTATTTTTGTCAAATTTTTGGCTCCTTCCCAAGAACGCAGTAAGTGTGCGTTAGCACTACATAGCAGAAGAACTGTAACTGTATTGCTTTATCAGCATGACTTGTGGTGGTGGTGGTGGAGGCGGAGGCATATGTGGACACTCTATGACACTTGTCATCTCTAACAAACTCTGAGTCATACTCCTCTGTGTTCTTCACCTGAAGGACAGCAGCAGAAGCCATAAGCATTATTGCCTTTGACACATCAACAGCACTACTATTATGTGCCCAAGAGCCCTGGAAACTTTTAGGGGTGCTTCTACTGTTGCCAGATGTTGTAAGTCTGACATGCAGCTGCAGGTTTGTATCTCAATCAGACCTGTGGTGGAGTGTGCTTCAGGTGGAATCTGTGTGAAGATGTGTTTAGGTGTGATACTGCTTTCCTTCTGCTCACTTGTTTTTACACATACAACAGATAAAATAGAAAGAAAAGATGTTGTAGTCCCTAATACATGAAGAGTGATATCCCCAAATGTATGGAACCCAACAAATTAGCCGTTCAGGGCTACAAAGAATCTTCAATATAAATATCCAAGCTTTTAATCATTATTCATAATTAAAGGTTACGTTTTAACCTGTTATCTACACTGTATGGAAGACTCCTTGTAGTGCTACACTCCCAAGAGCAGCAGAAGCATTCACCATAGCTAGGGTGGTGGATGTTGATGACCTCAGTTGCTGATTACTCAACAATAGTGTGTTTGTATATCAGGGTGATGATGACTGACAGGATGATTATGTATTGTTAGGCATATTTACTTGTCCAGAATCAGACTTTTTAATTGATTTCCCAAGGAGTTTATAATCAGGCACGGTGCATCTTTTCAGTGGTGGATGATTGAGCCTTTTGCTTTCAGTTCATTTTATGGCCATATAATCAGCTTTCACTATCAATTTCATCTGTATCTGAAGAAGAGGAGACATATATTGTAAATCATCATCAATAATTATGTCTTCCTCAGTATTGCCTGTCACTTTTTCCCCACTACTTTTACATTCCACTAGGCTATTTTGAAGTACCAGTTTATTTTTACTTTTCCCCTTAGAGGGATTTTCCAAATGTTAACTACAACTTTCTGGACAGGTGTTGTACTTGTTAGTCTCAATGTCACATGCAGCAGTTGAACTGATACACCTTCCTCTGTTATGCAACCAACACTAGAATGTGACTTGTTATCTTCAAGGTTTTCAGATGGTTTATTAATACAGCTGGTGGTGGTGGTAGAGGAGCTTTTCATTTCATTTTCACAAGCAGCCTTCTCAGAAAAAGAAGGATCATCTTTGCTTATTGCACACAATACAGCGACAATGGCTGCAATCAGTTTTTGGACAACCACTTTACTAACACATCCCTGCACTGCTCCGACTCCCCCTTCTCCTGCCCCTAATATGTTTGCTGGACATGATCAACATAGCGTGGATTTTAACAGTAAAGTACACAACAGAACTGATTGCATGTGATGTCTTGCCCTTTACAGATTACCGGATCATATACAGTAAGTCTCTGTCTCTTCTAATATTTGTCAGCATCATTCACAGCTCGTATTGGTCTCCTTGTCAACTATCAGCCAAACTATTTTTGTTTTATTATTTTTCTATTCTATTCTATTAACTGTCTATCATGTATAAAAAACACACACGCACCCTACAAGTGCAACTACTTGTGATCCTCTTTGACAATAGCTAGTGTAAAGAGAATTTCAGTTGCTGCTTTCTCTCTCCGAATGTCAGTGCAGTAATATATATTTATTTTATTTTACAATATAGGATGACAACATACCTTACTCAGCATGCTTATATCTCTTCTCCTGGCTATTGTAGGAGTCAGGTCAGTTGATCTTGTCTGTTGATTGAGTGTCAGTCAGTCACAGAGGCTCAGCCAGTGTAAAATGAAACTTGGATCACTTGCCTGTCTCTTCTCAGTCAAACAAGATCTTGGGGTATTTTGTGTAAATCTCCTTTCTTCCTTCACACCCCTCAAGACTCCCCTAAAACAGAGGCTCAGCCAGTTCAGGATGGATCACCTGCTTATCTCTTCTCAGTCAAACAAGATTTTGCGGCATGCTGGAGTATATTTCTCCATTCACACTTCCACAGATTTTCCCCAGAGAAACAAATTGCATGCCAAAAACACTCCCTAAACTCCAACTCCATTGTATTTGTCTATCTTAACTAGATCCATAATTGTGCTGCTTTCTTTCTGTCTAACAAATGCAGAATCACATGGTGCAGGAACGTGCAACCCCTTTTATATTAACCAGGTGGGAAAAGAAGGGACATTTTCTATGTGTGTGTGTGAATGTATGTGTGTAATTCATTCTTACCATTAATTGCAATGCTATAAGGGGGAAAAAGTAGAAAATCTGTACTGTTTGTGGAAAATTTCCCACTCAGCATTTTTTCACCTGTTTCATTTTGAAGCAAACATTTTTGCACATTCTTACCATCTAGAGAGAACTTAGTGCAAATGTTCCATAGAATAAGACAGAAGGTGGAGAGTTTGTCTCAGTATTTACTTTATCTTACCATTATTTTGCATTAGGTCATCTCTCCCATGGTTTAATTGGCTTTTGGACACATTCATGTGCAAAATGTTTGGATATAGAGGTAGTCATAACACATTCTAGGTACTGATAATGCATACTTATTTTTTATTTTGGAAACAGCTCCTTAAAAATCCACTGAAGTAGTTAAAAATATCATTGAAATATTATTTTGCATTAATTTAGACATATTTAGTGTGAACAGAAACTTTTCCTAACATCTTCTGTGAAGGTTGATACTTGATGCTGTAATTATAGTTATTCCAATATCAGCCACTATAAAATGCTACTACTGTCCAACTAAAATGCCTCACCCCAGCCTTCCCTTCTGCCAACAATCCATGAAACGCGTTCCATTCTGTCCCAGTCTTCTTCCAAATTAAATGTCAAATTATCCTCTATTCATGACTTGGCCCATTTGAAAGACTAATATATTGTTACACTCCCACACACATCTACACTCTTCAGCATCAGCAGTGGTTAAAGTGTGATAAATTAGTAAAGAAGTAACCCTTCTGTTTCCACTTTTCGGATTTATTAGTTTAAAAAATATATTTATTTTGAAATTCTTTGGATTCTATCTATCTATCTATCTATCTATCTATCTATCTATCTATCTATCTGTCTGTCTATCTGTCTATCATGATATGGACTTGCCTGTGTGATTCAACCCTTTGAGTGGCAGTGGGGGTATCCAGTACTTTGAGCAACAACAAGGGTTAAACGTTTGAGTGCCAAAGAGGTATATAATGCATTACAATGCACTGGATACCTCTCCGGCACTAAACGGGTTAAAAAAATTCCCCAATCTGGTATGGAGAGGGACCCCTCTGGCACGGAAAGGTTTAACCCTTTTTAGTGCCAAAGATGTATTCAATGCATTGCAAAGAGTTGGATAGCACTCTGGCATTGAAATATTTAAAAAATTATCTTCAGAGTGTGGCACTGAAATGTTTAACCCTTTGATTAGAGATATCCAACATACAGTTTTGTAATGCAGTCAATGCATTAACATGCACACACACCCTGAGATGCTGACAACAGGAACGGAGGATGGAAGGACAGGGAAGAACGCAAATCGGGAGGGAGGAAAGATAGGGGTGAAGGCATTGAAGGGAACATGGAGGGAGGAAGGACAGGGGAGAAGGCAATGAGGTGAATGGGAAGGGAAAGAGGAAGGAAAAGGGGGAAGGCAATGAGGCCAACAGGGAGGGAGGGAGGAAGGAAGGACAAGGGAGAAGGTGATGAGGTGAATGAAGCGAGAGGGAATAAGGATGGGGAGAAGTCAATGAGGCGAATGGGGAGGTAGAAAAGACAGGAGAGAAGCCGATTAGGCAAATGGGGAGGGGGGGAAGGACGAAGGAAGGGGACGAGGAGATGAGGTGAATGGGGAGAGAGGGAAGAAGAATGGGGAGAAGGTGACAGTGCAAATGAGGAGGCAGGGAGGAAAGACAGGACATAAGGTGTTGAGGAAAATGGGGAGGGAAGGAGGGAGGAAGGACAGGGGAGAAGGAGATGAGGCAAATGGGGAGGGAGGGAAGTAGGACAGGGAATAAAATGGTGAGGTGAATGGGGAGGGAAGGAAGGAGGAAGGATAGTGAAAAAAGAGGTAAATGGGAGGGAGGTAGAAGTCTTTGCAGAGATTTTGACAGGAGTGTCCATATAAGTATATGACATAACACGCTGGTAGTTGGTGGGTTTTTCAAATAATGTATATATAGATCACGTTGAAACAAAGACACAAAAATAAATTAATTCTTCACTTTGAAGTCATGAGAATGCTTGTAAGACTTTTATTTGTGAGAGTGCTTCAGATCCAGATGTTTGTAAACACACACATATGTACACACACATATACACTCATACACATTCACACATACACAGTCACACAGATACACACACACACATATATACGTTCACAGACTTACACTCACATACAATCACACACATAAACACACACAGACACACATATATACAAAAGAACACATATACATAGTTGATGAGACTGAAAAATAGACATGAGTCCATGAAGTCCAGCCCATGCCAATTCGCCCCTGTTAATCCAGAGAAAGGCAAAAAAGGAAAAAAAAATTGAAGCCATTTCCAATTAATCCCCAAGTGAGTAAAAAAATCCTTCCTGACTCCAAATTGCAATCAGATTGTTCCATGGATCAATATCCTATCTACTTTGAAGCCAAGTGTCATAATTCTCAAAATTGTTATGTGCTAGGTAGGTATCCATTACTTTTATTAAAGCAATTACAGTATCTTGAAGCACAGCATCGCGAGGCAAAGAATTCCATAACTTTACTACCCTTACTGTAAAAAATGTGTGCATTTGTTTTATACACATATATTTTTACACACACATACGCACAAATATACAGTCACACACGTACACACATACACAGTCACACAGGCATGTAGATAAACACACAGACACACACACACACACACTCAAATATACAGTCACACAGACACACGTATACAAAGATATATGCACATAAACACACACATATACATATATACACATATCACTATAAGATGCTCTTGTTTTTTATTTTATCTGTAAAACCAATAACATAAATACTCATTAATATATATATATATATATATATATATATATATATATACAAATATTTCTGCTCAGTAGAAATGTAAGTGGCTGATTTAATAAGAAGAACAATTCTGGGGCAAACCAGCTGCACCACAAATTACCATTTTTTAAATGAGGGTTTAACCCAGTGTTCCCACCAAGGTGAGCAGAGTGTTTATGCAGGGCTGTACAGGAAAATCAGATGCACTGTGTAGCCCTTCACAGTTTTAATTACTCTTTTAACTCTTTCAGTGCCTGGATGCTCACCAGCACTAATCTTTGAGGAAACACTGCCAGAGAGCTCTACATTGCTTGGAAATACATAGAAGACCTCTCTAGAATTCAAGTGGTTAAAAGACCAATTTAATTATTTTTATGGTCTCCCTTTGGTGTAGCTGATTTTCTCCAGAGTTGCTCCAGTTCTTTTAATTGAAACCTAGATCAGAGGTTCTCAAGTGCGGCCACAGTGGCACAGACTGCAGAGGATTTTTTTAATGCTGTCTGACTGGCTGAGGCTTCCCGCTTGAAGTATCTCTGCCAGCCAATGATTTTTCAGCCCGCCCCAGCCTCAGCTTTCTACTACGTGCTCTGTGGACAAGCACGCAGAAGATTGGACTGGAGTCATAAAAGAGGTAGTAATCAGTGACGGGTGACCAGTTGTTTTATGGACAGTGCTTGTGTGGGGCAATCTGGTGGGGCAATGTGAGTGAACATTGTGAGGTGGGCAATGTGGAGGGGCAGTGTGAGGTGGGCAATATGGAGGGGCAATGTGAGTGGACAGTGTGAGGTGGGCAATGTGAGTGGACATTGTGAGGTGGGCAGTATGAGTTGGACAGTGTGAGGTGGGTAATGTGAGTGGACAGTGTGAGGTGAGCAGTATGAGTTGGACAGTGTGAGGTGGGCAATATGAGTTGGACAGTGTGACTTGGGTAATATGAGTTGGGCAGCGTGAGGTGGGAAATATGAGTTGGGCGGTGTGAGGTGGACAATGTGGAGGAGCAATGTAAGTGGACAGTGTGAGGTGGGCAATATGAGGTGGGCAATAAGAGGTGTGCGATGTGGAGGGGCAATGTGAGTGGACAGTGTGAGGTGGGCAATGTGGATAGGCAATGTGAGGTGGACAATATGAGTTGGACAGTGTGAGTTGGGAAATATGAGTTGGGCAGTGTAAGGTGGGCAATATGAGTTGGGCAGTGTGAGGTGGGCAATATGAGGTAGGCAATGTGGAGGGGCAATGTGTAAGGTGGGCAATATGAGTTGGGCAGTGTGAGGTGGGCAATATGAGGTAGGCAATGTGGAGGGGCAATGTGAGTGGACAGTGTGAGGTGGGCAGTATGAGGTGGGCAATGTGAGTGGGCAATGTGAGTGGGCAATGTGTGGTGTGCAATATGAGGTGGGCAGTGTGAGTGGGACAATATGAGTGGGCAATAAGAGAGGGACAATGTGAGTGGGCAATAAAAGGTGGGCAATGTGAGTGGGACAATGTGATTTGGACATGTGAGTGGGCAATGTGTGTTGTGCAATATGAGGTGTGCAATGTGTGGTGGGCAATGTCTGGTGGGACAATATGAGTGGGACAGTGTGAGTGGGCAATATGAGCTGAGCAATATGAGAGTGGGCAATATGAGTGGGACAGTATGAGTGGGTAATAAGAGATGGGACTGTCTGAGGTGGGCAGTGTGAGTCACTGTTGTAGTCTCTCCCCTAAGCCTCAACCTCAGATGGTCCTGGGATCAGTGAGAGTGAGTGCTGAACCTGAATGAGACACACACAGTGCACCCAGTACATACTGTTTTTTTATTAATCATGTCAGATTGCTGGATAATGTATAGCAGAAAATATGTAAGTGTATGTGTAAGGAGAAAAGTGAAGCAAGGCAAAATAATTGCAGAATACTTCAAAAAAAATAACCACTTGGATGATGGAGAGGTACCCAATGCATTAGAAAGCGTTTGAGGGGTTAAAACTCACATTTGAATCCATTGTATTTTGTTTGTGTTCCATGTGGTGTAGTAATGGTCCTTACAACAGGATTGCTATTCAGTTGTCTTGTAATTTATATTGACCTTCAGTTCAAAGGAAAATTGCTTACTTGTATTAACCCCTTGAGGATCAGATGTGTTGTGCACCCCTCTGCTGCTCAAGCAGTTAAAACACTGAACAAGAATGGCAGGATTTTGATATCTCAAATGTATGTTAGATTCCAAAATGCAGAGTGCAGGGTTGTGTTGTTTTCACTCCTTGGCTGTCACAAAGGTACCCAATCAACTGTGAGGCCTCTAACATCCAAGGGGTTAATTTTATACTAGAGAAGCTTTGAGGGAATTATATAAATCCCATTATAAAAGTTGGTGGTGTTAATGGTGAAATCTACTGACCCATCCATCCCAGTGATACAGGTGAAATGAAAACTGTCATTGTTATCAGTATAAATCTGGAGGATGACTGTCTGATTGCTCATTGGGTTTCCAGCTGAGTCTGTCAGGAATACCTGGTCAAGAGGCATATTGTCAGTAACATCAGAGGTCTGACAGAGAATGAAAATGTATCAGAATGGTCATTTCATTTGAATAGGTGTTTTCTACCTGGTCAAATAGTTTAAAATATAATTTCCAGGGGTGCACCCAGGTGTAAGCCTTCTGGCTTTCAGAAGGTTAAAAATGCATTTTTTACACTGGTTTACAATGGTATTTACTGGTTTACAATGGAACTGTCACTTTGTAATAAAGTCCCAGAAAGGTATCCAACATATTGCATTGGATACCTCTCTGTCACTAAAAAGGTTAAAAGCATTTATAGTAATATATGTTTTAGCCATGTTTTAGCACTAGTGTGAGAATGTAGCTTTATGTGCTGGTCAGTTTTTATTTGGCACTTTTTATTACCATATAATTTATTTCTGGAATGTTTAAATTGTAATATGATGTAAATGTATTGTTGTTCCACTTATTTATATGCAATTTTGTATGTCTTAACATCCTTATACCATTTGTGCATGTAATGTCATAGTGTTGCCACCAGGACATGGTTGCGGCCACCAGAAAAAATCCCTTGTGGACCACTGGCCTAGATTACATTGCAGTTGATACGTGTTATCAGCTGGTTTTATATAATAGATTCTCACTAATGTCTGCGGACAAAGTTGTAAATAAAAAACCTTGATAAAGTTATCAATTGCAGTGGAATCCAGGTCTAAATCAATCTCAGTCTTAAGCAGGGGTCGGCAACCTGAGGTTCTCCATCTGTTCTTGGCTGACTGAGGAAGCTGGGAATTTTCTGTGCATGAGCTGCAGCCCTTCAGACTGCCTACTGTGGAGGAAAGGAAATTAGAGAAGGTGGCAGGGGAAGAAAAAAGGGGTGAAAGAAGGTCAAGAAAAACAAATACTACTTAATAGCTTATTCTATGGGATGGACTCCATTCTAGAGCAGATGTTAGAAAATGTGTAAATGCCTCATACTACAATATAGCCCCACCACCAAGCTAAATACATTTAAGTATTTGAATGTAAGGGCAGTAAAGGATGTGGATTTATTTGCCTCAGAGGGTTATGCTGCTAGATAATATATATATACTGAAAAAAAAGCTTTGGAAGCCTTTTTTTCAGCTCAAAACACTATAGACAATTATGACAGTTGAAAAAAATGCAGGTAGGATGTTGATATAGGGAGATATCCAGATGCCTTTTGGAGTTCAAAAATAATTTATACTCACTTGGGACAAAATTGTAAAAGGCTTCAGTTGGTGCTTTTTTCCTTCCTCTTGACTGACAAAAACAAGGGTGATATGGCAAAGGTTGTCTTTCTTGAACCACATCACTATGTTACTATAAAAGCCTTGGGTCTATGGAGCAGAAACTAATGGCATGATGTTCAAAAAGTTCCAGAATTCTGATCGTAAATTGATGGTTAAAGGAATAGAGGTAGGATGAACTTGATGAATATTGTTAAAATGTACTTAAATCTGTCTTTAAAACAAACAATTTAAAGGAAACAATGACTTTTTTTTTTACCAGTTAACATCATACTGCTGCTTCACACTCACATCTGCTAATAGTACTTTAATTTGTCTTCTCCAGGTTTAGACCATTTTTTTTATTTTGTCAGAAAAAATACATTAATCAGACAAAAGGTGATGGCTAAAGTATTTATTTCTGAAAATACCTTACAATGTGACTAAAGATTAAACCAGCCCACTTTTAAAACTGCATTTTACCCTAAAAGGGAGATGGTGGAATTGGATGCAAAAAATGACTGCAAAATGTTTGAGAATAGTTGACATAAGAACTTTTTCATGCTGATTACAGACAACTTTTTCAACATCTCGCCCTAAGTTGGTTTCATAATACTGGGGCTGTACAAAAGCTAAGCAACTCTGAGTGCAGTGACAACCTGCCTTACAGCTAGGACTGTAAGAGAAAAGTGCTTTGGAGTTTTGTAAGGGGAACTGACACAGTTTAAAGGGATAATAATATTTCACAAAAACAGCAGCTCCAATTAATCTTCATAGTATTTGAGCCATAGAGAGTGTTGTTTCAATACTGTCAGAGTTGTAGTTCAAGAGTAATTGAATGATAAAGTATCCTTCTCCTGCCCCTTTTACCAAGTGTAAGCCGCCTCCCCTCAGGTGTGGAATCTGGTCCACAGACCAAACAGCTCACATCAAGGGACAATCTTCTTACTGTGAGAACAATGAAAGCCCTGCTCCCATTGACACATTTTTTCCCTTATATTAACTGAAGATTGTCCCTCACTGAGATCCATTGCTCTGAGGTGAGCAGTGTTACATCAGTAAAAGGGGTGGGAAGGGGACACTTTATCATTCAATTACTTTTGCACTACAACTCAGACAGTATTGAAATAACACTCTCTATGGTCCAAATACTATGAAGATTAATTGGAACTGCTTTTATTTTGAAACATTACAATCCCTTTAAAAGTACCACATTTTTATAAATAAGAATTTATTTTACATATTACAGTTGTGTAAAACTGTTTATTTCAAAGAAATGTCATCAGTTGGATAAAAGAGGATACAAATCTTACTTACACAAGGATTCAGAAACCAATACAACTGAAACATTATTTGTTTTTTTGCTAAAGTCCAATGATGTAACTATTTTGTAACACTGATACCTTAGGGAGCCAGGGAAAGGGAAACACATATGGTGCTTTACTCATCTCAAGAATCCAACTTGTTTGTGCTTTTATAAAAAAGAAACTCTTTATAATAGCAGTATTATATTAGAGTCATTATGTGTTATTTATGCATTTCAAAACACAGGGTCATATGTACAAAGAACTAAAGTAATTCTGGAACAATCTAACTTCACCATAGGGAACATATAAAAATCTCCATTGAGTTAAAACACACCCAACACAACTGAATAAACCCACTCAGCCAACCAATATCACAGCTTTTATCATAGATCCATCCTCACTGCCTAACTCACCACAGGAAACACACTTCAACAAAACCCAATAACCTACTAAGCCAATCAGCATCAGCTCCCTTCCCCATGTCAATCTACCCTTATTAAAAAAACATATGGAACATACTCCAACACAAACCAACAAACCTACTAAGCCAGCTAATATCACTACCCGCTCTAGGTCCATCATATCTGACTAAAACAACCCAGGGAACACACAAGCCAACACAACTGATCAACCTATTAAGACAGCTCACAGTTACCCCACACCCAATCCTAGCATCACTAGCACAGCTAATACTAACTTCAGCAGCCCCAACACACCAATCCTTCACCCTGCTAACACTAACTCCCACAGTCCCAAAAATAACAACACATGCTTTTATCCCCTTGAATCATTTAAATGCTGGGGAGATAGTTCAGTTGGTTAATGCACCAGCCGTAGAATCTGGGTCACAGGTTCTAGTCCCGGCAAGGTCAGGTTAGCCTTTCGCCCTTCTGAGTTACAGAAATTGAGTCCGGGAAATACTTTAGAATAAGAGACAATCTCAGTGTACCGTTCCTGGTAAAATACTTTCACCAAAATCAACTGGAATTTTGGTAATCTTGTTCCAATGTGCTGTAGATAGTTTGCCCTCTCAAGCAGTCATCGGGTTAAATGACCCATTTAAATAATTTGCAGTTGTGATTGGTTCCCTGTGGTGCAGCTGGCTTGCTCCAGAATAGCTTCACTTTTTTGGGGAATGCAGCCAAGTATGTATCCTGTTTCAAACAGATAGTAGAATGGGAAGTACTAACTTGAAATTATGAAGTAAGAGAGGAAATATAGTGCAACGGTTGGGTTGGTGTTGGCTTACTTGGAAATCATAAAAAATGCCACATTAAATTAAAGTGCACCCCTTTCAAGCATCCTCCTAAACCCCTGATTCTCTATTTCTGCTTTTTATTTTTATATTCGTTATTAATACCAATTGTTTTAAAGGAAAACTAACCCCTCCTAATACTCACCTTAATCTGAGCATAAAATCAATTCTGCTTTGATTGTTTAACCCCATCCCGACAATTGACTTACCAGGTACGTCCCGCAAAAACTGTCACTTAGTGACAGAGGACGTACCTGGTAAGTCACGGAAGTCTGGGTCTCCGTGCGGCTGCACACCAATCGGGGACTCCGGACTTGTTTAAAAAAAAAAAAAAAGTTAGCCGGGCGTTAAGGTGACAGCCGCTTACACACGCGGCTGTCACTAAAGGGTTAACAGAAATTAATGGTAATTAGTACTGGATATAATTTCCACTAAGGCAAACGTGTTTGTTTTTGCAGGACTCCAAGATCCCAAGCTCCTCCTGCTCCTACAGTGGGAGGAGTTTGTCGTCTTGCAGTTCTGCATCAAAGGATCATTTCTGCCTTCATGGATAGGGCATCCAATACAGAGTAAATATTAACCCCCTTAAGAACGCCTTGTCTATAAGGGCTTAATTTTGATGAACCATTCCACACAGGATTGATTCAAAATTATTAGGATTTTCTACCCAGATTAAGATAATAGGATAATAATAAGATATTAAGAGGTATTAGCATCCCTTTAACCCTTCAAGGATCAGAGGGGTGTGTACTCTTCATCAATGGTGTACGATGAGCCTCAAACAAACATCGGATTAGCCTATTGTTAATCATCAGTGTGTTAAAGGCTCATTTCCATGCACCATGTGTGGGTCCTCTCTGGTGGTTATGTCAGCTGCAGATAGCACCTGGTGGGCCCATTAATGTGACTGTGAGAGACACTGCCCCTGATACACAGACCACAGGATGATGTGGCCTTTTATGTCCCCCAGTTGCCTGGTCATTCCATTGTTGGTATACTACATATCATGTAGGCATGTAGGATTGAAGGAAGAGGTATCTTGTACACTAAGGCTTTGAGGTGGTCTTTTACAGCACAAACAGTTTAATAGAATGGCAGCAGTGAGGAAAATGGTGACTAAGTTAGCTAGATGGGGAAGGTATTTCAGATGCACAAACAACCCAGTACGGGTTCATGTAAGTTCTTAGCAATTAGATTTTAAGTTATTATCAAGTTTTCAAATAAATACTAAACCTCAATATATTTGTATGTTGTTCTGATAGCATTTACCTGTTATTGCTACATAATGTTTATTATACGTTTTTTTTGTGCCAGAGAGGTATCCAATGCATTGGACTGAGGCATTAATGCTTCAGTGGTTAGACTAGATATTTGCATTCTTAAAACTGCCATGTAGGTACAACCACTTTTGAATGACCAATTTCATTCATTCATTTAAAATACATCTGTTTCCTCCTGAGATTGTTATTTGGTTGCAGGTGTTTTTGAGTCTCATCAGAAATCAGTGGATATATTGTTCACGTGCCAATTTGAATGCAGCATCCTTTTCAGGGCAGCTCTTTATAAGTAAAGGACACAAAAGGTGTAACAATACTGATGTGTGAGGCTAGATAAATACCAGGACTAAAAGTTCAAAATGGCATGCGTTGTTGTTTTAATTACATTCTTAGAAAGAAGATGCTGAGTGTTGAGATTCATGGTTTTGTACGTCTCCTAAAAGGTGTCACCAGTGCAAAATCTACATTCTGAATTCTGTATTTATTTCCTTACATTCCTCTAACAAAGAGGGAGTTTAGGGAGGAGTTGAAGGCCCCATTCTTTAGGTTTAAATTTATTGCTCACTAGGCTGGAAAATAAAGGGAGGGGTCAAAGGACCTTGGCCAAATAAATATTAATACGGGGTTAATAGACTCCATATTTATTTTTTAACATTTCTCCTCATTTGTGAAATGGTAAGATATTGAGAAGGTGATCTAAGAATCACCCCTTTGGATTATCATAAAAAATATGAGGTCAATAGACATCATATTAATTTATTTCAATTAATGGTGACAAAAAAAAATACATTAATGCAAGGTCAGTGAACCCCATATTAATTTTGTTTGTTTTTAGTGAGGCACTGAATAGTTTATAATGGGTCCAAAGATCCCATGATAATTTTTTCAGTTTGTTTAATTTGATCAGGTATTGATAAAAGGATCTCCCTCAGAAGCTTGTTACTCTGGACCCTATATTATTTGTAACACTCTAAATATACACTAAACTGGATAATATAGATGTTTGGAGGAAAAGGGGATACTTTTAAGATCAAGGAGGCAATGGTAAAGGCTGGCTGTGCCAAAAGTGAAATGTGCAGCCCGCCTAGTGCAGTAATGTGTGTGTCTGTGTACTGAGGAGCTGATGAGGCCTTGGTATATAGACACATATAATAAGACTCAGTTTTCCTATTGTGAAAGTAATTATTGCTTTACTTGAAAGTATTTTTTGTATATTCAAGAAAATTAAAATGGCTGCCTGATCCTGGAGTGCTGATAGCCAGAGTATCATTCAGATGCTGGTTTGATATCACAATTTCCTTTGGGACACCTCTTTACTAAGTCTAACAGAATCCTAGAGTTAAAAGATAAGGATGATATTATCAAAATAGTTGGGATTGCTATTTTAATGAAAATGCTGTTTCTATCATAATGACCAGGAGAGTATTAGATTCATATTTTTGAAGGACTTCTAAAAACACGTACAAGAGAAAAGAATATTTTCTGAATTTCAAAAGAAAGTGGGTACGTATTTCTCAACTTTTCACCTCAAAATACTTCTATAAACAACTTACAATTTCACATGTAAACCCTGCCAAAAGTGACTCAAGACAGTGATTTGCAAGTTAACTAAATATAAAATCTGTTTAGTCACCTGTATTCCACTTGTGCTGAGGTCTGGAAACGTATCATAGCTAGAGCTCTACTGAGACCAGGCTTATTGGCAAGTGGAAAAAGGAAGTGCTCAGATTTCTAAGTGCTAAGCACCAGATACAAAATGGAAGCACTATTAACCAGCCCTTATAATTCAAGGGGTCTTATATATAAAGACAAAGTGGAGCAATTCTAGGTCAAATCAACTGCACTGTAGGGGACAAATAAATATTCCCAAAATCCCTATTAATTGAAAGGGGGCTTTAAATCTCTTGAATGTTAGTGAGGTCTCCAGCACATGTGTTATAGACCTCTCTAGCATTCAATGGGTTTAAAGCCCCGTTTCAATCAATGCAGTTGGCTTGCTCCAGAATCTTTTCGCTATGTCTTTACACAAAAGGCCCGGTGGTTTGAAAGCACCCAAATGTATTCATATTATGAACTTGCTGAAGCAAAACTTAGAAATATTACATTTTAACCCTCTGAGAGCCAGAGAGATGTTCATCCAGCAACTGGTCTTAAGTTGAGCACCTCTCTGACACTCAATGGGTTAAGCTTTGAGGACATATTATACATGCTTTCATCTAAAAATGGCAATTATACAATGATGGTAATGTACAATGCTGCCAGTGTAGCTCATTTGCTGCATTTCTACAAAAGCTCACAAATCCAGTAATGAAATCTGATCATAGGTACTGATCATAGCTACTGACACCTTTAGTACATAACAGCTCACGCAAATCCTCTATTCTGGTCTGTAATGAGGGCAAGCCATTGCCATCCACTTTATAGCAGGTGCAAGAAAAGAATGCTTATACTGATTCCCTCAGCTCCCCCTAGAACATGACATAATGCAAGGTGCAGAGGAACCACACATCAAGAAATGCAAATGCATTCTCTCAGTGCTCCACCCTTAGCACAAGTGGTGCAAATTGGCCATTTTTTTGGAGTAAAAAGCTTAGTACATAGGCTTTAGGTGAGTGCAGCTCACAAAATAAGTCTGTTTTTGAGTGAGTATCTCTTCATACATACCCCTAAAAGTGTTTGTGTGTGTTGTTTGTGTGTCTATGTGTATGCTGTTTGTTTGTCTAGGTGTGTTGTTTGTGTGTGTGTTGTGTTCGTGTTATTTGTGCATCTAAGTGTACGTTGTTTGTATGTGTATGTATGGTGTTTGTGTGTGTGTTGTATATATGCTGTAGGTGTTTCTGTGTTGTTTGTTTGTGTGAGTTGCTTGTGTACAGACAATCAGTCATTCATCAAGACATAAAATAATAGCAGTGTTTGAGATGAATTTTCATTTAAACTCTAGGATGCTAAAGATATTGCCAATGCATTAAAAGGCAGACCTATGGAGACATATTGAGCATGCAAGGAGTTAAACTGTTTTTTTAACCTTCCCCCTTACTTATTCTTTTCATTATAATGTGAATGGTTGAATAAGCAATGAAATATTAATTGTAAATGCAATTTGCTAATCAATAATAGCTGGATCGTCTCTGGTACTCATTCATTCAGTTAGCACATTCCAGGTAAAGCTGTCATTTCTATCTGCACAGCTGAGGCTGGAGGATCCCAAAGCGCTGTATGGGATGAACATAAGTATACACTGTATGTATGTGTATGTATCTCTTGTGTTTACCTGCCTTGTATACGTAAATCAGGCAAACACATCCAATCATAGATAAATACCTGAGGGAATTTGTCAATAGTCGCATTGAAAAGTAGTGCATTGGATATGCTGCTCTTCCAGCACTTTGATGAATCCTACTAGCCTTGCGTGCCAGAGTGTCAACTCCTCAAAATGAAGCAACCCACCCTATTACTGCATGTCAAGCCACTATTATTCATTCTACAGAAAGTTCTATCTTTTTTAGGTTACAAGTTCAGTGTGAGAGGCTTTCTCTGTGACTTAATTAGACCAGCATGTTTCAGACATAGAAACCTCTACGCTTTTGTAAGTCTCAGATCTCACATATGTACAAGGCACATATTTTCCAGTCAGTGGATCCCGAGCAGAAGGATGCCAAATTTATTTCACAAGCCAGTCCTGCCTCCACTGGCACATAACCATTTCCAGATGTGCAGAGGAAAACACAGCACATCATGAACCCTTAGCACAGGGCTGTGCTCAAGACAGCAGAGGGAACAGAAAAACAAGCAGAGCGCCAGAGGGAATCTGCGTTTTCAACCTATCCCACTCCATGGAAATTATGTGGGCCGAGGCAACCATTAGGCCAGGGGTACTTGTTGGACCTCCAGCTGTTGGGGACTATTGGGGACTAAAACGCCCATCATCCCAAACCTGCTGGTTGGTGATGACGGGAGCTGTAGTCTTTAACAGCTGGACATTCATCAATTATCTCTACATCCTATATAATAATTCGCTAAATTGTGTGTAATGCCGCGACATGCGCAGTAGACACTGCTGCGCGTGCTGCAGTCATGCACAGTAGAGACTGCCCGTGCCGCTGCTGATACAGAGCTGGGCGCTCCAAAGAAGCATCCAGCTCTGTATCAGCCGTGGCGCGGGCAGTCTCCACTGCACGTGACTGCCCCGCGACCGGGTGGCAGTGGCACTGTGGCCCATGTAACGGGATGTTCAACTAGTTAGGCAATAATAGGCTAACTCCCTCAGCCCTACATCTGTTGTAGAACTACAATCCCCATCATCCTCAGCTGGCAACATTATCTAGGGAAGACAGGATACATATATGAATGCTGTTTTAGGAGAAAGATTAAAAGAAAAAGGAGACAGTGGGGAATGAATAGGGAAAATGGATAGAAAATAAGAAAACTAAGAAGAATTGGAGTCATTTTGGTCCATCCCAACTGCACCATAGGGAACACATAATCAGTCCCAAAATTCACACTGATTTAAATGGGGCTTTAACCCCTTGAATGGTATTCCGTTGTAATAGTTTAGAGACTTCTCTAGCATTCAAGAGGTTAATAGCCCTATTTTAAACAATGGGGATTTTATTTGCCCCTATGGTTCAGTTAAATTATCCCAGTAATTCTGGGAGGTGAGAGGTGAACAACATGGACATTAGTTATAGGAGAGAAGGCCACAATGTTTGGTTAGGGTGTTGTATACACTTCCAGGCCCTACAAGAATGCACGCGAACACTCTACTATGCATCTACATGTAACTGTATGTGAAGTTATTTTACAGTGGTACTATCACTTTATAATGACATGGATGATTTTAAACCTCTTAAGGACCCTTGATGTGCCAGGACTGTCACACCACTCCCGGCACTTAAGGTCCTGGCACGTCATGGAATTCTGGTATTAGGCGGTCCCTAAAGCGTTAAATGGCTTTCAAAATCACTTCCAAATTGATGTTTATGTTAGCCATTTTTATTTAACCCTTTGAGTTCCAGAGGGTTATGCAACGCATTGCTCTGCAATGTGTTGCATGCCCCTCTGGCACAGAAAGGTTTAGAACTATGGTTTACTTATATTTAGAGTTATTTGTCAGTTTATGTAACTGAGCCAGTACTTTTTAGTAGGAAATGGCAGTCGATAGGGAGAGCAGTACGCTAGTATCTGACACACCAGGCTGTGTTAGCCTGTTCTGCTTAATGCATAAATGGACAAATACATTCAACTAAATACCTGCTAACTCTTTGAGTGCTAGAGGGGTATCCAACACAATGCTTCACAATACAGTGTGTCATTGAGGGGATTAAACTATAGCTTTAAGAAAAGAATGGCTAACAAAATATAGATGATTTTGAAATCTCTTTAGAAATCATCTGTCATAGTTTTAGTTCCACATCAAATATATCAAGGGTTACCATTTTTAAAAGCCCTCTTTAACCCTCTGAGTGCTACAGGGGTACCAAAGCATTGCAGAGCAATGCAATGGACACCTCTCTGGCACGCAAAGGGTTATATGAGAACTTGTAGTTGTTCCATGTGGTACAGTTGGTTTGCCCCACTTTTAGATTGCACAGCAATATATTTGGTGACCTCTCTAGCACTCATGGGGTTAAAACTCCACTTCAAATCAATTGGAATTTATTTTTATCTTTGGTGTATTTTTTTGTTCCAGAATTGTTCCAATTTTGATTTTGTGAATATGTCCCAACAGAATGTATTAATAATTATAATAATTATTATTTTTATTAGAAGAGCCATTTTAACCATTTGAAAGCTAGATGATGCAAAGCCTTGCACATGCCTTTTGCAGTATAGGGTTAATTAAAATGCAAAACTCCAGCTATACTCTTACCTTTCATGTTGGCACAGTAAGCAATCACGCAGGAAACTCTGAGACGTCTTTAATGAAGTGCCGGCTGAAGTTTGGTCCTCGTCTGGGTTACTGTGTTTCCATATTGATTGTAGCCAGCTGATGGAGGAGCCCCCTGCTGCCTTGCTTTATAGGCTGACCCTCCTGCTGCTGCCGTCTCACAAGCTTCTGATACTACAAAGTCACTGAGGAGCTCAGCCTCCTCACACACAGAACAGAAAGAGATAATAACAGCTCTCAGGCTGACTTGTTGCTGAGCTCTTGACTCACTCTCCCTCCTACTCTGTTACCCAGCAGTTTGGGATGAACAGGCAGAAGTTTGTAAACTTGAGGCATGCAGGGTCTGTCACCTATTTAAAAAAACAAGAAAGAAATATTCCAGCAAGGCAAATCAAGAGGCCAAGGAGAAGGAATTCTGATGTCTGCAAGTTTATTTGCAACCATGTGCTTTTTGTACATATGTCTCAGATCTCTGCCACTCCCCTACTTCTTTCTCCAACCCCTCCCCTCAGAGGTCTAGTCAGGGGGCCATATGTACAAAAACTAAATGTGGAACAATAACATCATCATAAAAAATAAATAAAAAAAATCCCCATTAATGTAAATAGGGCTGTTAACCCTTTGGATGCTAGATCGGATAATAATGAACTCTCTAGCACTAAAGGGGTTTAAAGCCCAAACTACAACTATGGAGATTCAGGAATTTTTTTAATTTGTTCATTACAGTGTAGTTGGTTTGCCCCAGAATTACTCCATGGGCCATATGTTCAAAGGGATAACGACCAAAAAATGTTGTATGAAAGACAAAAATAAGTCATTGAATTCATGAACACCATATACGACAAAAAACTAGTAATGTCCGTTGTGTACGACACAACTCCAGAATTGACGGGTAAAGGGGCGTGGTTAGGGCGTGGCTAAACTATTCTCCAGTGTCGTATAGAGGAAAAGAAAATTTGTCGTAAATAACGACAAAAAATGTCTTTCAAACGACAAAATTTGTATGTTAAGAAAAAAGTTAAGGGAATGTGTTCTGAATGTGAGAATTTTTGTCTTTAATTAAGACATTTTTGTCGTTAGTTAAGACATTTTTAAAGACATTTTTGTGTTTAGTTAAGACATTTTTTGTCATTGCATACGACAATTTCAGTCAGGACAAACGACATATTTTCGATCACAACCGACACTCTCTGAAAATATTAATGATCCCAATGACACTTTACTTTGAAAAGTCGTTACAAACGACAAAAGCTATTTCGCTACTTCTTTGAACATATGGCCCCATATTTGTCTTGGTACATGTGTTCCTAAAAATTCTAAAAAAACAAATTCAGTTGATTCAAAAAGGAGCTTTTAGCCCTTTCTGTGCATGAAGGCCAGACACATTTTCAGTACAGTGCTATCCATCTATTTAGGTATGATTTCCATAGGGAACTTTCTAGTTACATATGATAATATGTATAATTTTTTTACAGAACAAATTCAGATTTTTCATGGTGCCAAACGTAAAGTACATTTTACATTGTGCATGCCTATAGTCATGCTCTGCACAGACCCCTAATTAACGGGAGCACAAAAAAAAAAAAATAAAAAGGTGTTTTTAGCAAGGCTGGCAGCAAACAATGTATGTGAGGCTCTGTGGGTACCACTAGGAAAGATGAACAAGGCTGGGGAAGTGGGAAGTGTATTTTTGGGTCTGTGGCTACCAGTGGGACAGTGCAACAAGGCTGGGAGTAGATAGTGTATGTGTGGCTCCGAGGCTAGCGTTAGGACAAATGAACAAGGCTGGGGGAGCAGGCAGTGTATTTGTGGGTCTGTGGCCATCAGTGGGAGAGTACAACAAGGCTGGGGAAATGGACAGTATTTCTTGGTCTATGAATACCAGTGCTACAGTGGAAGAAGGCTGGGGAAGCAGACAGTATGTGTGGGTCTATGGGTATAAGCCTGAGGAAATAGGCAGTGTATGTGTGGATCTATGAGTACCAGTGGCCAAGGATGGGATTTCACACAGTGTATGGTTCTGTGACTGCATGTGGTGCAAGGCTGGGATGTCAAGAAGTAGATGTGGGACAGTGAAACAAAGTTGAGATGGCAATATTTGCATGTGAGGTATTCAGTGGGTTATCCAACACATTACAAAGCAATGCCTTTGCCACTCCTGTGGGACACATGCTTCCTTGCATGTCCCAAATATTATTGATTGCCCAGCTCTACTGCCTGGGCAATTAATAACTGGGAGAGCATCATGTGCCCTCCCAAGCAGGTCTGATGCCATTTTTAATAAAGCTTTGGAGAGGAAGTGGGAAAAACTGTTCACAAAGGACATATTTAATATGTTCTTGGCCCTGTAGGCATACATTTTTTGCAACATATTCTGTGAGTCCTTGGCATACAAAGGGTTAAAGGACTATAAACCTTTCTTAATTGAAAAAAAAAATATATATATAGCATACATTTTTTTCTGAAAAGTAAAACAAGGGTACTCCCACTATTGACAGCTGCATTATTCAAAACTTGTAACAGATAAAACTTCCTGGACACTATGTGAACTTTCTGATCAGATGACACTGTTAATGTATAAAAACAACAGTTTAAAATGTAATAACTTTGGACCAATATATCTACCAGCAATTGGAATATGGTTATTTTACTCAGTTTGTGTTTTTCATAAAAAGGTTTGCTACTCCTTTAATGCTAGATATGCCCATATGGAAATTTGTGGAATGTTAATTTCTTCCATATGATGCAGTTGTTTTGCCCAGTATTGCTCCACTTTTGTCCTATACATATGGCCTTGTATGTCACTGCAGGAGGCTCACCAAATATCAGACATACTATGTAATGGGAAAGACAGGATGGGGGTATAGCATTCCACCATACCTGAGAAAGCTCCTCTCAGCTGATGGGAGGAAAGGGGATGCTGAGATATCTGTGAAAACAGAAGGATAGGGTTACTGACATGTAACTTCAGTCAAGAGGGGTGGCAGCATCCTGGTTTTTATTAGCCTTTAAATTAAAACCATGAATGGATTTTGTTTAACCCTTGGAGAGCAAGGGAAATGTTCAGCCCATTTATTAGCTCCCAAGAGTTCAACCCATTTATTAGTGCCCAAGAGTATCCTATGCATTATTTCTGGCACTCAAAGAGTTAAAGAGATAGTAATGTTTCAAAATAAAAACAGCTCTAATTGATCTTCATAGTATTTGAGCCATGGAGAGTGTTATTTCAATACTGTCAGAGTTGTAGTTCAAGAGTAATTGAATGATAAAATATCTCCCTCCCACCCCTTTTACTGATGTAACACTTCTCACCTAAGAGCAGCAAGACTGTCTGGATGGATCGCAGAGAGGGACAGTCTTCAGTGAGCATAAGGAAAAACCTGAAAAACCTGTCAAAGGGGGCAGGGTTTTCCTTATGCTCGCAGTAAGAAGACTGTCCCTTGCTGTGATGTGTCTGGTAAAGGGACCAGATTCCACATCTGAGGGGAGGCGGCTTACACTAGGTAAAAGGGGTGGGAGGGGGACAATTTATCAATCAAATACTCTTGAACTACAACTATGACAGTATTGAAACAACACTCTCCATGGCCCAAATACTATGAAGATTAATTGGAGCTGCTTTTATTTTGAAATATTACTATCCCTTTCAAAACAACACTGAATTGTGCTACAAACTTAGAAGGCCAGGGAGATGCTTTGCCCACCTCTCTGGCCCTCCAAGAGTTAAGCACTTCAGGACTAAAATTAATACAAAAAATGCATTTCACATTATCTGCTAAAAAAAGGTAAATGTGGACAGTCTTTAGTTTTTTTCAGTGGGGCTCAACAAGTTTATTATAAAAAAAAGCATAATGAACTTGTATTGCAGTAGAATTTTGTTACTACATCTATTGATTATGAGACATATACAACACATTGACTCAGAATTGCTCTACATTTGGTTTTGTGCATTGACCCTATGTTATGTATGTTAAAGTATATGCGTATCTATTAATCCACCTCACTGATGATACTTCAGGGACAGATCGACACACGAAGATGGTTTATTGTACCGAAACGAGTTGGAGATTGTGGAAAGAGCTTGCACCAGTATGCCAAGCCGCAATAAGAAGAGGTGGACCAAGCCTCCAGGGAAGATTTCAGGTTGATTGTCACTGGAGGACTTCTCTGCACGGAGGGCATCCAGGAGGGGGAAGAAGTGGAGACTAGCTGAAAAGCAGACTGTAAGCCAGCATGTCTGCGTTATAGGTAGCCCAAGGATATGAGTAGGAAGAGGAAATTTGTCACATTCTTCTGTGGTCAACAGATACACTTGTACTACATTTGCCTCTGTAATGCATACTGTACCATAGTTTTTAATATATATTTTAAATTATATGGGCTTATGTGTGTTTTTTCTGTTTGGTATATGTTTGAGCTCATTCATTTGGAGATTTTATCTGTTGGAGGATCACTAGATAAATGCATGTATCATATTAGCTATATTGTCCTCCAAGCATTTTTGTTTCTTTTTCATGTTCATGATATTCATTTTGGAGACTTAAGAAAAGTATATGTATTGCATTACACGTATATTGTTGTATTTCATGCCATCCCCTGAAGCCTCTTAAGGCTATGTTTAAATGAGTGAATGTTTTCTAGCAGTGAAATCGTATGGGGAAAATGTTATGTTTGCTCTTGGTATAATCCACTGTCCAGAATCGCAACTACCTGTGATATATTTGCAATTCCACAGTGATCCCATTGAAGCTCATACCATTGATTTGTAGGTGCTCTGACACACTCAGCTGCATCAAACTGAATTGATATGTGACATGCAACACGTAAATCTCACGGGGAACAGTCTCATAAGTAACAGTTGGGGGTGTGCAAATCTAAAGATGCCACTAATTATTTTGCGCTGTGAGGTCACTGTCAGGGACTAAAAAATAGGTGAAGATGAAAAAACTATAAGTAATTTGACTACATATTATGCACTTGCAGAATATGCAAATGGTTATTAAGCTTAGTGTAGTGACTCATATGTGTCAATAAATACCTGTTGGGAACCACCATACTAGAGCATATTTATTTAGAAAATGTTTTACCAGGAAGAATACATTGATATTTCTCTAGTTTTCAAGTATGTCCTGGATAGTTTTCAGTAAACGTTTACATATTTACACAAATAAAGATACATTATATACATACACGCATAAACATATATTATACACTTACATTGCTGGATCTGTGGGCAGGATGAATGCAGGTCCTTTTATGACTTGCTAACAGCAACTTGCTGGCTTCTTTTAATAAATGTGAGCAAGACAAAATGTATGTTACACCAAATAATTAAAAACACATCTAGTGAAGTTTAAACACTGATTAATGCTAGTTTTACAGTTGTGGATCAATGTAATACACATATACACATTACACAATAATAGCTCCAAAACTGGAAAAATAGTGATTGAAAGAGGGACATGGGGATTTACACCCCATAGACAGTGCACCTATAAAATGGCAAATTGTATAGGTATGAATGACCAGTCATACCTTCCATGCAGTCTCCATAAAAATTAAAGGGGAACTACCACCCCGCAATAACTTTACATTAATTAATGTAAAGTTATTGCAGGGTGGTAGTTCCCCTTTAACCATTTGGGCACAAATGACCACCAGCAAAGCAATAGAAATTGTGGGGGTTTTTTTTACATTTTTTTAATGGTTTTCTTTATTTTTAATTAAATAAATGGTGGGTTACCCATATAAGTGTGCTATCTAAAGAAAGTCCTGCTTGTGCATAAAAAAGCTGTATATAATTTTTGTGGCTGGAATAAAGACTTAGAGGGAAAACATTGTTGAAAAAAGACATAGTCAAACAGGTCAATATTGCTCCGGTCCTTAAGTACAAACCACCCCAGATATTCCCGGTCTTTAAGGGGTTAATGCATATTGGTGTACAAAATCTAAATCATTTAGGGCTTTAGAGTACAGTTACACCACTTCCCACTGCAGCTTGTCAGTAGATTGGGCCGTATGTTCAATACAAAAGTGGAGGAGTTCTGTTGCAAACCAATTACACTATAGGGAAGAACTAAAATGTCCCATTGATTTAAAAGGGGAATTTAACCCCTTGAATGCTAGAGAGGTCTCCAAAGCATTTGCACTGGAGAGCTGTCTAGCATTCAAGGGTTAAAATCCCCATTTAAATTAATGGGAATTTTTTTAAGTTTTAGTTGTCCCCTAAAGTACAGATGCTTTGCCCCAGAACATTTCCACTTTTTTTTTAATATATGGCACATAGTATTGAACAATATGTAGAGGAAAGCCACATTCCAAAATGCCCATACAATTTATCACTGCCCCCTCCTTGGTGCAAACGATGTACAGAAGACCATTTCCAGAGTAAATAGCTTAGAAATTTAACATAGGCAAGAGAAGCACTAGGACATTGATTCCAGCACTTAGTTAGGAATGGAACCATATAAAAAAATGGAAAAAACAGGGCTAAAACACCATGATTAATACATATTTTATATACAATAATGAAAATCTATGTGAATAGGCTATGGATAGAGTTGCCACCCAGCCGGTATTTTACCGGCAGGCCGGTAAAAAATTGGCTTCTGTCCAATGTTAAGTCTATGGAGGGAATGCCATGGCCGGTATTTTTTTTAGGAAAAGGTGGCAACCCTAGCTATGGAGCACAGCAAGAAATGAAGGGGATTCTGAAACCCCCAAACTTAAGAAAAACCTAGAACAAGCAGTGGCGTAACTATAGGGGTCGCACCTGTGACCGGGCCCGTCATTCCAGGGGCCCGGCCTCCCCCTGCGACCCCCTCGCCTGACGCCCACAATTAAGTAATGCAGAGTGCTGGGGCTCTGCATTATGAGAGTGCCGGTCTGCCAGAGGGAGATCAGTATTCCCTCCGGCAGACCGGCACTCTCGTAATGCAGAGCACTGGGAGATGACATCATCTTCCAGCGCTCTGCATTACTGAAGAGTACCGCGTGGGCGTAGAGGTCTGTGCAGAAAGAGGCACAGACCTGTCCTCTGCCATTGGACCACCAGGGAGGTAGGAGATTTAGGGGCATTGTGGAAGGGGCAATGTGGAGATGGGAGCAACGTGGAGATGGGGGCATTGTGGAAGGGGCAATGTGGAGATTGAGGGGCATGTGGAAGGGGCGATGTGGAGATTGAGGGGCATTGTGGAGGTGGCCACTGTGGTCAGGGGGATCATGGCAATTCTTGCACCAGGGCCCCGTGGTTTCTAGTTACGACTCTGAGAAAAAAAAACAAAAAAACATGGCCTGCTCCATACAAATATTATAGATTGTGAACCCCATGCTAGTCATATGTCATACCAGTGTGGTAAATATTATTAATAGAATATAATTAGGGTTTTAGTTGCATAGTTTGGCCAAGCTATGTTTAAGCATCCTCACCTAGCCAAGGTACCCCATTTAGAGTGAGTCCTACTCCTAACCTATATATGTTAACATTAAAAACACTTGCATTATAATATTCTACTAATAAAATTATGTTTCAGGAAATGCAGAAGCAGGCCTAGTTAAAAACTTTAAATAAGTTTAAATCCCACTAGATTAGACTCCCCTGCTTTCCAGCAGGAACCATCCACAGTGGGTGAGTTAGCCAAGATCTAAAAGGGCCATTACACCACCAGTCCCCTTTTTAGTCCCAACCTCCCCACTGTGAGGTACATAGATTCTTTTGAGCAAACCATAACTAAAGGAAATGCCAAGGCCAGGAAATCCAATCAAACAATAAGGCAATATACTATACCTTTAAAGTAACCTTTTTTTTTGCCATGATTGACACTTGAGGCTTGACCTCCAATTTTCCCAGGGTCCTGGGTTCTGTAAGTCCACCCCTGGTACCAGCCAGTAATATTGGTTGGTATTGGCAATCACATAGGTCAGCTATCAGATACTCCAGTCTCCTTCCCAATAAGCTGGAGAACACAGGAGAGAGAGATGAATGAAAGAACACATCTAACAGAACTGTTGCAGGGGACAAAAAAGCACAATTACCAGGCAACTGTTATAACATAGTAATTTAGTCTTACATAACTGATAGTAACTAGTATTCAGATGCATTAATTATCTATACCTTGTTAATCCTTTGAGTTCCAGGGGCAAACTCAACATATTAGGGTTGCCACCTTTTCTTCAAAAAAATACCGGCCATGGCATTCCCTCCATAGACTTAACATTGGACAGAAGCCAATTTTTTACCGGCCTGCCGGCTGGGTGGCAACCCTACAACATATTAAGATAGGTCTCAACTTGTTGGAGGCCTGTTTAGCAACCAAAGGATTAAAGACCTTAAGAAAAAGAACATGCCAACTGCACCACCGGTGGGAAATAAACATTTATTTAAAAGGGGCTTTAACCCCTAGAATGTTAGAATGATCTCCAACCTATTGCAAACCAAATCATTCAAGGTGTTACAATTTTCATTTAAATCAATGGGAAAGTTGGTGCAGTTTGTTTACTTCAGAATTGTTTATCTTCTGCATTTTACGAAAGGCTCTTTCTTAGGATTCCATGGGATTTTTTAACTCTTTAAGTGCCGAAGAGGTAGTCAACACGTTGCATACCTCTCTGGTGCTCAAAGGGTTAAACTACTATTTTCCACCACAACTAAAGTTTGAGAACCATCGAAATAGAAAAGAAACACTGCTAAAAATATAATTCTATAAAATGTAAAAATAAAAAATGTGCAAAATTAGAATAAATTCAATTGCAATTTAAAACACATGCTCTTGATTGGTATATTATACAATGAGGTAATGTCCTATAAACAAGTTATTTTTTTCTCACCACCTTGAGTTCATGTCACAAATAAAAAGTATAAATCTCTGATAAACGTATGAGGTAGACAGCATTCTATGGGGCATATGTATTATCTTGGCATTACGCCTTAAACATGTCTCTTGTTTCTGCCATAGTAAATATGCCTCTATGACCTAAGTAGTTTGCCTGGAAAGTTCTCTTGCAGACATAACCTGCAAGACATAACAGTAGTTCTCAACCCATGCTGTCAGGGCTCACTAACAGGCCAGGATTTCAGGATTTCCTTGTTAGAGAGCAGGTGAGTTAATTAAATTTATTGAACCTCTGATCAGCACATCTGTATTCTAGTGGAGAAGTTCACAGGTCCTATTTGGTTAGGCAGCCCTGAGGGCATCGGTTGAGAACCACTGCTATAGAACATACTGTCACAGACACCAGAGTAAATGAAACACACGGCACAGGTACAGTTGAATTTAACCAGTTTATTAAAATAAGTAACAGCAAGCACTTCCTCAACCTAGTAGAAACAGGCGTGAGGACCGTGTCTAGTCCACTACCCAGGGATTGACACTGAACTGTAGCCGGTTTTCTGTAGCCTATAGAGTATATGGGAGCAGAACCAAGCTTGGTTCTATCACAGAGTATATAGAGACCTGGAACGCCAGGAACCCGGACTACTGGAGCGACATAAACTCCCTGACATGAGACAGGGAGACAGGCGTCTAGTAAGCAGTGACTCTACCATGGATTGGTAGGAGGAGTGAGGCAGTTATACCCCGACAGGTAGGCACAGAGCGGAGGCAAGAGAGTGGAGCGTAGCCAGCCACGACAACGGTAAATATGTGAAGGCTGCACAATATATAGGCCACAGAGCAGAGTGTACGCAACAGGACCAGGAGGCAACTGATACCATTGCACAGAATGGAGGCAACGGAGTGAGAGGCAACCAGCAACTCTACTGCAGAGGTAGCAGTTGTTCTACATTGATGGAGCGCACCCACAACTAGCTAGGACAAGTGGTAGTCAGACTGGAATGAGAGGCAGCACAGAGCGTAAGTCAGATAAGCCACAGTCAAGAGCCAAATCAGGTAGTCAGCCACAGCCAAGGTCAAAACAGAGTGTGTAGTCGGACAAGCCAGGGTCATACACAGATCGGGTAGTCAGACAAAGCCACTAGGTCTCAAGCTGGAGCGGAAAGTCAGACAAAGCCAAGGATCGATCAGGAGAGAACACGGCAGCCAAGCAAGGGTCATACGAGAGCAACACTGAAGCAACGCACAGGTACACCACAAAAGGGCAACAAGTCCTAGCCCCAATGAGGTTTATAAAGCAGGAGAAGGAGGCAGGACCCAATTAGGCTCAACAGAATAGGCCC
The DNA here is from genome assembly GCA_037306005.1 of Rhinophrynus dorsalis. NCBI lineage: Eukaryota > Metazoa > Chordata > Amphibia > Anura > Rhinophrynidae > Rhinophrynus > Rhinophrynus dorsalis. Next base: position 146,427,906 of record CM074723.1, read on the forward strand.
ATAAACAGGCATCCGTGCAAGTGCCTGTAACATGACTCTAGCAATGAGGAAGTGGCTGGAGGCCATGTCGGCCGGCGGCCATACAGAGGTAAGAGCACAGAATCGCTTAAGCCTCAAAGGGAGACTGTGATACATACATCCTGTGGTTACTGGGAAGCTGAACAAAAAGCCATTGCATCTGACTTAATAATTAAAAACTGGAGCAAGTCTGGAGTATAACAGCTCCTTATGGACAATTAAACATTTCTCAACTTCCCATTAATGTATATGGGGATTTATATTAATGCAACACAATTCAATGGGGAACTCTCCAGCACTCAATTACTTAAAAATCCTGTTTAAATCAATGATAATTATTTGTCCCGTACGGTGCAGTTGTTTTTTTCCCAAATTTGCACTTCGAATACAGCATCTGACCTAGCATAGGTCTGCCCTTTTTGTCCCAAACACTGGTTTTGCGGGTCCTGCTGGCCTCATACACGGGAAAGCAGGGCATGGGTTATAATAAAGGTTAAACCTAGGTGCTCTGTCCCCATGCCTTTTCCCTAACACATAAACACAGTGTTGTTTTGGTTGATTTTATTGAGTGTGTTGTTCTTTACAAAGGATGACATCCATGCTGTCCTTACTGTGAGCAGGGTCTCAGGCTCCCTGAGAACAATGGGCACCAGTCAATCTGCATGTACTCTGAAACAAAATTCGATTGGAGCATGTGCAGAAGGCTCCTGGAACAATAACCCTTCAGGGATGTGTCTGAAAGATAGGTGGCTAGATGGGGTCAAGCCTGAGGGAACATGTTCTAGCCTTAATTCAATCAGTAGACAGGTGGCCAGATTAGTTAAAGCCTTGGGGAACAAATTCCATCATTTATTCAATCAGTAGATTGTCGGTGCTCCCCATATTAAATGTTGGCAATTTGCTGATGTTGGCTCTGGATTGGTTGCCTTTCCCTCTGGAGGTCACTGGGGAAACTGAAATGTAGTGGCTAGTCCTAAGTTCCAGAGAGGGGTATAAGAGCTAGGGACAATGTTATCATATTACCTTGACTGTTAGAGAGGTCCTAAAACTATTAATTGAAGACTAGCTTTAGTATTAAAAGGGTTAAATGCCCATCTTAATCAAATGGAATTTGGGAATTTGTATTTGTCCCCTATGTAACAGCTGGTATATTCCATGTCATGGCATGTATGGATAAGCAATTTATCAGAAGCCTGGCAAGGGTGAGAGAAATAAAGATATCCAGAGCATTGTGTGCTGAATGTGTTATTGTTTGCCAACTGGACATAGAGGCACAAAGGTGCTGAATGCACACACATTATTATAAGAACTGCTGATACACGGCATGATAAAGAATTGTCTGGGCAGAATAGTTCTAGCCCATAAGCCTCATGTCATTGCCTCATCCTATAGCTCTATGAATTCAGTAATATGCCTGGAAAGCTTAGTTTGCAGCCATGACCTGGTATATCCTATAAACATACTCGCTAAGGTTAGTGGGAAAGTGAACAGTCATTGAGTCTGACATACTGAAAGGAACTATATGAGGTCTGCAAACCAACTGCAAAAGCAAACCAACTGCACGGCAGAGGAGAAATACAATGGTTAAAAAAATTCCTTTGATTTAACCCCTTCCCGACAATGGACTTACATGTACGTCCCGCAAAAACTGTCACTTAGTGACAGAGGATGTACATGTAGGTCCCGGAAGTCCGGGTCCCTGCGCGGCTGCACGCCGTTCAGGGACTCCGGAATAATTTAAAAAAAAAAATTCTTAGCCTGTCGTTAAGAGACAGCCGTGTGTGCGCGCTGCCTGTCATTAAGGGGTTAAATGGGGCTTTTAACCACTTCAGTGCTAGAGGTCTCCAACACATTGTTTCACAATGAGTTTGAGTTTTCACCCCTATGGTGCAGTCGGTTTGCCCCAGACTTGCTCCAGTTCATCTTAGTACATCAGCCTCTGTGTATAGATCTGTAGGCATCCACTTTCACATATCATGAGATGGATGGTGACTTATTGCTCATTTCTTCACTTTTATCCACAGCTTAAACCTGATGACCATGAATTTCATGCTATAGGTAAAAGTGATGAAAGGAGCAATAAGTTGCTTTTAGCCTCTCAAGAGATTATGTTGAAATAACTTTTTAATAAATCTAAATGAATGTTCTTGTTCCTATGTTATACTGTAACACTGCAGAAATATTAAGTTTGTGTTTTGAATCATCAAAATAAATAGAACTGTCAGCAGCCTTTTTTTTTCTTTAACCATAACGTGTTTTATCATATTTCATTCAGTTTAGATGTGGCTAGTCCAGGGGTGAGCCACAGGTGGCTCTCCAGTTGTTGTTGGCTGACTACTCTCATCACAATAAGTCTGAGGAGATTGGAGGAGTAGGGTATGACTTAAGGTAAGAAAAACTTTATTTTCTATATTTTTGTATGGACCTTATGCACTAAGGCCTTTAGAGCTTGAAAAAGAGGCTCTAAAGAATAACATAGGCACTGGAGAGTTCTCTCACTTGAGAGTTATTTCAAACCTTAGTGCATAACCCTCTGGACTTGTAGTCCAACAACAAACATTACTAACCTCCACACCGCACAAGTCCTCAAAAGCTTGAAAAAGACAACAGGTGACTTGTATCTGCTTTGTGACTTAAAGGGATAGTAATACTTTTTTATTACTGTCCCCCATGTTATAGCCCTTAAAATTCACTCTTTTCACCTTTCCCCTGATGTCAGCGTTCTAGCTGGGAGCAGGGGAATCCGGTCAGTGAAAAAGCGGTGGCTCTGCAGGAGTCCTGAGATCGCATTATAGAAACAGAAATCCTTCACTAAAATGGTCATCTGTGTGTGCTTGCAAACCAAGAAGACCATTTTAGTGAAGGATTTCTGTTCTATAACGAGATCTCAGCACTGCTGCAGAGCCGCCGCCGGTCCTGGGACCGGATTCCCAGATGCCGCTGGTATCATTGAGTTCAGAATTTTAAGGGCTACAACATGGGGGATACTAATAATGAAGTATTACTATCCCTTTAAGAGCTAGAGATGAGCAAAACCTACACAATTTGTTTTGAAATTAATTTGGAGGACTTGAAGAAAATTGATGGATCACCCGAATCAATTCAGAATGAAGCATTGTGATGGAAGGGAAAGAAAGGGACAGGGTAGAGTGGGAGAGAGAAGGGGCAGAACACACCAAAGACTGTGGAGGTGGGAACGGGGACTGCAATTGAGAAACTGGTTGTGGGAACTTCATAAGAGTTAGGAGGTGGGACTAGAGAGAGGAGAAGGAGGATATGTACATGTGGAGAAACGAAGTAGCAGTAGGGAGTATGGAGAGTATAGGAAAGGAGGATGTGGAAGCAAAGAGTATGGAGAGAGAGAGAGGAAGCAGAAGTGGGGAATATCAGAGAAGGACGCTGCATTGGGGCACATGAGGAGAGAGGAGGTGGGAGTGTAAGGGCTTGGGAAAAATGAGGGCAGCAACCAGATCATGGTTAGGGAGGACACAGGAGAGGTCAGAGGGAAATGGGGGGGACTGAGGAGTGAGCTGTTCAACAGTCTTGTCACTAAAAAATCAATCCTACCTTGTTCAGATGTGTGACCACGACGGGAACCTGTTTGACTTGACATCTGAAGGGACAATCAGATTCTTAGCTCTGCTATGTGCAGCAGCTGTGGGTTGCTTGTCTTTGTGTCATATTGTAAAAATTTAAGTGGACTAATTCTGGGGCAAACCAACTGCACCATAAGGGCACAAACAAATGTTCCCCAAACTCCTGCTGATTTAAATGGGTCTGTTAAACCCTTGAATGCTGGAAAATCAAATCTATATACCCCCCCCCCCATGTTCAAAAGAAAACTGGAATAATTCAGGAGCAAACCAACTGCACCACAAGGGACAAATGTCCACTAAACAAACTGATGTAAACGTGGGTTTAACCCCTTGAATACTAGAAAGGTTCCTATCTCAATGTGTTGAAAGCCCATTTACATCAAACAAACTTTTCATTTTGAAATGATGATTTGCTCAGTATTGACTTATCTTTCCTTTTGAACACATGGCCCTTACTCTGCTGTTTGGTGCCTTTAGGGCTGTTACCAGTTAATTTACACAAATCAAGAAAGAAAAATCTTTATATGAGTTAGTTTATCATGAAAGAAATGTGTAAACATTTCTAAGTCAGCACATTCCTTTGGAGACATTGATACCCTTATTTACTAATTGGGAAGTAATAACACATTTTCCAGCCCTGGAAGATACCACCCAGCTCTCTTGTCTGCAGCTTTCCTAAGGCATTGTACAAACGTAAACATGGCCCTCACAGTTTAGGAAACACTCTTGTCTATTTGGAGCATAAGAGAGAGAAGCAGGAATGTGATGTCACCAGCAGCTCAGTAAGTAACACCCCCATCCCAGCCTTGCACAGGATACAGTACCCAGTGCAAACATACATCTTTCAGGCCAGTCAATGCCATAATTCCCAGTGTATGACTCCCACTATCTTAAAGTAGCATAATCCTTTTTAAAGAAAACAACCTATCTCTTACTGTTGATAGATTTTTACTTAAAAGTTATTACAGCTCAAACTTTTTTTTAAATTAAACTGCAGTCTCATTTTCTGGTCACCCCGTGGTCATGTATAATGAAGACCTGTTGTCAATGACTAAAGCTTTTCCACAGAAGGCACTATAAGCAAGTAAGTGCAATAAGTGAGTGTTATAACACACAAAGATTATAGTGTAATCAAAACAAATATAAAACAGTGATACAATAATAATCGTATAATAGTAGTGAACAATAAAAAATATGGGGAAATGAGTAATATCAGTAACGTGTTACAATACAGGTGAAAGGATACTTAGTAAAAGGAGATCTACAACTTGATTCCTCAACAGAATGGAGGTGGCATATAGACATGCAAAGAAATACAGAGCATAGCGTGATTTGTGTATATCAATTGTGAAAACAGATGAATAAAGCAATAAAGTCCCAATCAGTGTAAATACAAATGCTTGTGATATAAAATTTGCTTGCAGATATTTCTGTACAAATGGTATTTCATCAACTGTATGACATTCAATATGGATATCGAAACTCACTGGTAAAGGAGTCCGCTTGACTATCCTTGAAAGGTCAGACAAGCTATAAGTGTATGTGGGGTAATTATACAAGCTGCCCACACTCAGCTACACCTTACAATCATTCAGGTACTTAAAGGGATAGTAATGTTTACCAAAAACAGCAGCTCCAATTAATCTTCATTGTATTTGAGCCATAGAAAGTGCTATTTCAATACTGAGTTGTAGTTCCAGAGTAACTGAAAGGTAAAGTTTTCCCTTCTGCCCCTTTTACCTATTGTAATCCATCTCTTCTCAGATGTGGAATCTAGTTGCTAGACCAGACAGATAACAGAAGGGGACAATCTTCTTCCTATGAGAACAATGAAAACCCTGCCCCCCTTGACAAGTTTTTCAGGTTTTTCCCTTATCTTATTTGAAGATTGTCCCTCTCTGCAATCTACCTGGGCACCTCCCTTCTGATCTGGCTGAGCTGTGTTACATCAGTAAAAGGGGCGGGAGGGGGATATTATATTATTAAATTACTCTTGAACTACAACTCTGACAGAATTGAAATAACACTCTCCAAGGTCCAAATACTATGATGATTAATTGGAGCTGCTTTTATTATGGAACATTACTATCCCTTTAATATACAGTTGGATAGGAGACTAGTACTCACAGGTTTGGGAGTGCCCAGGTCTTGAGTAAGGCTTATGGAGAATTATTGACCGCCCTCACTCGGTCGCATCCAGATGTGTGCTGTATCCAAGGGAAGTCCAGTGGATGTAGGTGCAAATTAAACTCCAAAGGATAGACATATATAAAGCACCAAATAAAAGCAAAAATAATGCATGGAGCAAGGGAAAAATATTTTAATAAATTAAAATATCGCAAAATTAGATAACACTAGTGTTTCACAAAACCAATATAAAACAAACGAATAAGAATAATATTAAACAATACTTTTTGAACATCAGTTGGCACTGATGAGTAAAAACAAAACAAAACATACATTTGAGCTGTAGTAACAGTGGAAGAAGGCTTTATATAAAGAAGCCTACAAATCCAACTTAGTAAACTTGACACATTGTATAACTCATTATGCCACTTTATCCTCTAGTGTTATCACACTACCAATCATTGTGATATGCTTAAAGGGATAGTAATACTTCGTTTTATCTTTATTTTATTTTGTAGGCATTAAAAAAACATGAAGAACGATATAAGTCTTATCTCTCAAACCTTTATGGTTTAAGAGATATTCACAAGCAAAGTATCCCCCCCCAGTTCAGCCAAAGCAGAAGGGAGGTGCCCAGGTAGACTGTAGAGAGGGACAATCTTCAATTAAGATAAGGGAAAAACCTGAAAAACTTGTCAAGGGGGAAAGGGCTTTCATTCTTTTCATACAAAGAAGATTGTCCCCTGCTGTTATCTGTCTGGTCTTACAACCGGATTCCACATCTGAGAAGAGATGGCTTACACTAGGTAAAAGGGGAGGGAGGGGGAAAGTTTGCTTGTGAATGTCTCTTAAACCATAAAGGTTTGAGAGATAAGACTTATATCATTCTTCATGTTTTTTTAATGCCTACAAAATAAAATAAAGTTAAAACGAAGTATTACTGTCCTTTTAAAGAACTAAATTGGTTAACACTTGAATCTAGACATACCCTTCACCTTTCTTGCTTAGTACACAACCACTTTTCTGCAAAACTACCAGACTACCTGAGCAGTATGCTTACTCCAGCTCTCCATACTAACTATAACCTCCTCTACTCTGCTAACAACTCACTGAGTATATTTCAAACTACAAAAAAGAAGCAGGACCATCTGCCTTCTCCTTCAGAGCTCCTAAAGTCTGGAATAACCTGCTCTTAAAAATTAGGTATTCTACCAGTCTAAAATCCTTAAAAATATCTGCTTCTTTATATCGTAAACAATAAGAATATATTTTTAGTAGGTATGTTCATGTTTGTGTGTATATATAGATCTATATATATATATATATATATATATATATATATATATATATAACATTTCTCTATCTGTGTAAAAGTAACCTTTTACTGTAAACTCTCAAGGACATACTTGAAAATGAGAGAAATCTCAATGTATTCTTCCAGGTAAAACATGTTTTAAATAAATAAAGTCTAATAGGACATCTATAGTTAAATTCAAGTGCAAAGTTTCTGTATAGACAATTATTTACATACACAGCCTAAAATGGTCTCTGATTAGATCATAAGGAATTGGACACTAGGCTTGTCTGACAGGTATGTCTTCCATCCTCAGCTGCCCCATCCTTCAGACGGCTCCCAGTCACTGCAAGAATCAAGTTCAAGCACTGTGCCCTCACCTATAAAACACTGATTGATGATGCACCATTGTATTAATAACTACTTATTTCTAAACAAATACTCTTGCTCCTTTTATTCCACCAATAATCTAAAACTTAACTGCCCTTGTAACCTTGTTGTACTCGTGCCTACAAAACTTTGCTTGTGTATTGAACATCTGTTGAACATACTATCAACCCTTCAACTGATCTATTTAGGTTCTCATATGCTGAAACACAAATGACTCTGCTGCTCCCACCACCTTTTCTTCTGGTAAAACTTTCTTCGATGACACACTGCAGGAGCTCAGTGTTATTTTTATTCCCAGTTGTATTAATATTGCTCTATTTTCACAGGCATCCTATTATCCATAGATTGCTTTTCTGGACAGGAACTTTACTACGTCTAGTTTTTGTTTGTAACAATAATTGTTACTTGTTACTGACATTTTACAGTGCTGCAGAATATGTTGGGGATTAATAAATTATTATTATTATTATCTTTTATTTATAAAACGCCAACATATTCCTTGGTGCTGTATAAAAGAGAAGAATATACTGTATAAACATGAAATACATGTACAAACAGAAACAAGTGGAGGGCAGGCCCTGCTCATGACAGCTTACAATCTAGAAAGAGTAAAGCGGAAAGAAAACTTGAGGCAAATGTACATGGTAACTTTATACTGTCAAGTAAATAGATATGCCAACGGGATGGTTGGCCACAGGGCAGGTATGAGTGAATAGAACAGAAAATGTGTTGGGGTACAGAGAGATAGCAAGCCAGTGTAAAGAAGACAGTATATGATGTGGGTGTAAGAATGATGAGTCTTTAGAGAGCTTGAAGGCTAAGATGTTGGATGACAGTCTGAGAGAGCGAATTCCAGAGATAGTATACAGCGCTGGTTGTTGGGTATAGTTGGCTGCACAAATACAGAGGTTCTTGTATTCTGAGAAAATATCACTTCTGACTTTCTGGCAGATTAACTGTTATACATTTTATCACAAAGTACAAAGTTGGTACAAAGGAACATATGTAAAAAGAAATGTGGAATAACTGTAGGACAAACCAACTGCAAAACAAACAAAGCTTCTAATCCCTTGAGGTATCTAACACATTGCTTTACAATTAGTTGGTGGCCTCTCTGGCATTCAAGGGGTTAAAATAAATAAAACAAATATTTTGAGTGCAAGGAAGGTATCCAATGCATTGCAACACAATGTGTTGGCTACCTCTCTGGCACTCAATCAGGAATAATGCACTTTTTTATGTGTTCCTTAGGTCAAAATAATTGAAAATCCATGCCTTTGGAGCCCTCCCTAGGATCCAAATGGTTACTAGGCATTGTCATAAGAGTAGACAAAATCTGTTTAGTTCCGTACCTTTGTACCTCTTCTGTAAAGTAAATATATCAAGCTTTCAAGACTATTAAAATACATAAATTGACTATTCATGTGAAAGTTTTATTTTCTCCAAACCATCAGAAATGCTTGTCTTGTACTTTTTTTTCAGTAAAGGGCCAGTCAGCAAAATTCTACCATTCCCATGTATCACTATTACAACCTGCTTTAATCACTTTCATCCTAGGAGGCGTTGTGGCTTTGAAAATAAGCTCCACATATGTTTTACATCAGTAGGCTGTCTGCATTTGTTGTGTTAGCTTCAATTGCTTGTTATGAAATGGCGCTGAATCAGCCATAGGCTTAGGAGGTCACATTCATCAAAATCTGATTGCTATAATCACTTGATAACAGCTATTTACACCCCAAGAGATATAGGCATCAATTCAATTCCCCCCCATTGCCAAAAAAAACACCCGCTGGCATTTTTTCATGCACGGTATCCAATTCAATTACCAGTGAACAAATGTCGGCAGAAAAAAATGCACTTTGGGTGCTAAAGTTTGTACCCATTGGAACCCATTAAAACAAAACTCCCATTCAATTCCATGCATTAGGAAGGAACATGCGTTAAGGGACCCACTTTAATAGATGAACCCCCTAACACATGTTTAATCCTGCTGAAGCTGGAAATGAAAGTGAAAAAAAGGAAAAAAAAAACCCTAAGTGACCAGTGGATGTATTGATATGGGGCTCTAAGTCAGCTACTGTCAGTCTTCTTCTTCAATCTTCTATCTTCCTTCTTCTTCCTCCTACTCATCTTCTGTATTCTTATCGTCTGTCTTCTTCTGTTCTGATCTTCTGTTTCGACCAGATTTCCCTGTAAAAAAAATAAAGTCAACATTAACCCCTTAAGGACCGGCAACGTGCACGCACGGTGCGGTCACTTAAGGACCAGGGACCGTTTTTGGGTTTTTTTTGGATTCCAAATCTGGAGCCCGGAATTCCATGACGGTCCAGGACTGTCATGGGTCCTTAAGGGTATAACAACCCATGATGGTCCAGGACCGTCATGGGTTCTTAAGGGGTTAAAATTCTTTAAAAAAAATATGTCCAAGAAATGTATTCGTTAACCATTTGAGTGCCGGAGGGGTACATTAATAAAAAAAATAATGTTGGGCCCAATGCATAAAAATATTGTCCAGATCCATGTGGCAAAATAATACTTTTCCCTCATAGAATATATACGTTTTTCAATGACAAATACAAAATATACTCAGGTGGTTCAAATGTTAAAGATGCTGCCGTCTCTGCTGCTGTTGGCAATATTGCAGGCCAAAAATCCCCCCTCCTTGATACCTTTTGGGCCGTTGCCAGAGCGCCTCTGTGAAAAAATTGAACAGAAACTGGCTTTTATATTGCTAGTCTCTATTCAAAATGATCTCCAGCCTACCATTGTCTGGGATTTGTGCTTACACACCTCTTAGCCAATCAGCTTCTGGAGAAAGGGGAGGGGGTTATGAAACCTGCTAGAAGCTGATTGGCTGATATTCTATGGTGGAAAAAATATTCTTGTGCCGCATGGATTTGGACAATATTTTTTCCTACTGGGCCCAACATTATTTTTTATTAATATATTACTGGCACAGATTTAACCCTTTGCAATGCATTGCGTACCCCTCCGGCACTCAAAGAGTTAACGGGTACGTTACTTGGATACATATAATAATTTTAATGTTGACTTTATTTTTTTTTTTTTTTTTACAGGGACATCTGGTTGAAACAGAAGAGGATCAGAAAAGAAGACGACTGAAGATAATAAGACAGAAGATGAAGAGAAGGAAGATGAGAAAGAAGAAGAAGGAAGATAAGAGACTGAAGAAGAAGATGGACAGTGAATGACAGGTAAGTGTTACACATATCTGGGTGTTAGGCCTGTGTTCGGGCTAGTGCTGTTGCACTTTACTGTTAGAGGTAGTGTAGGGTTAGTGTTTGGGAGGGTGACTGTATATTTGAGCTCACGCTCAGTGCTTGACAGTGTGTCAAGCACCCAGCATTAGCTTCTTTCTTTGATGTTCCCATTACTCACGCTATTTAGCATGAGTTTTGGGAACTCAAAACACACAACAGACGTTTGGTCACAAGTCAAGTTCTGTGACCCAACGTTTGTTGTGGTTTTGGTTGGTAGGGCAATTGAATGGCTCCAGTGACACACATTGTGTATAGGCCATTAGCCATTTTTGCCCTAGTGGGTGTTTCAATGGGCTACATTGAATCGAGGCCATACAGGCTGGTGTACAAAGAGGAACGGGAGTCATTCTGGAGCAAACTGACTGCACCATACAGGACAAATAAACATTTCCCATATTCCTGTTGATTTGCCTTTCACACCCATCATCATTGCACAATAGAGACCACTCTAGTAATTAAGGGGTTAAAAGCCATATTTAAATAAATGGGAATTTTTATTTATCGCCCATGGACCAGAGTTGGTTTGCTGTCACGGTTTTTAAAGACTCTCAGACCAGTATGTAAAATAAAACACAGTTTTATTTAGCAATAATAACACATAAGGTCGCCCTCTAGTGGCGGTTGGGTGTACATAAATGATAGTGACTGGAAAATACAAAGTTAAATGCACAAACGGAAAGCAAGTACACATTTACCACCAAGGAAGGGGTATAACCCCGGAGGGTTAAGTCCTTTAAAAATATTAGTTTCAAAGGAACTGTTTGGCACGCCCTGGGTATGAGTAGGTTACGCTTAAGGTAACCACAAAGGGTTAAGTCCTTGATTATGATCAGTCTCTTAAGTGGATGCTTGGCACGCCCAAGGTGTAGATAAGCTGTGCTGAAGAAATGTTCACCAACAAGTGGATAGGGACTGTCTCGCCACGGTGTGTAGTATAGCAGAGCCCCAATAGCCCCCCACGGCCGTACCTACAGGAATGGCTACTGCTGGTGCAAGTGATCTTAGCCCCATGGGCGTGTATTGGACCGGCCTGCAGTGCAAGAGCTCCCAAGCCTCTTCAGACTCTACCGGACTGAGTATAATGAGACAGGGCCCAAAGCCCAACAGAAGTAGTGCCGGAATGCTAGTGCTAAAGCCTGTGCCCGTCACCACTCGGTATAACGGAATCGCCCAGTGTATACAACGAGAGAGATAGAGAGCCAAAGCGCCCAACCGGCCTAATAGGAAGTGAACACTCTACTGGGATGGCATCGAGTTGCCGACGGAGAGCGGCCAACTCAGCAAGAGTTTCACTATGAACGAGGCTCACACTGGAGTAGGGAGAGTGGGACCGAGACAGCACTGGTAGGGTTAAAAGGCACGTTTACACAAGGCTTTTCTGCGGTAGCACAGCACTGCGGTCTGAGGGAGGCGCACACAGCTCTGCACGATAGTAACACTGCACTGCACGAAGTAATACCAGGCAAGACAGCCACACAAGTACTGGAACAGTGGATGATAATGTCGCGACGGCGACAAACCGGAATGTGGGTCTTCTGGAACACGCTGGAGGTGATCTTGCGGGAGGAAGTCAGCAAGGCCGGATCGGAGCACGTAGGAGGTAGTCGTACCAGCCGGGTCATACACGAGTAGGAACGTCAGCCAAGCAGAGTCGAGATCCGGAGGAGATAGTCAGACGAGCCGGGTCATACACAAGCAGGAACGTCAGCCAAGCAGAGTCGAGATCCGGAGGAGATAGTCAGACGAGCCGGGTCATACACAAGCAGGAACACTGGAGAATGGTCAGGGCTAGCCAAATCGGTACACAGGAATCAGAAAATAGCAACAGAACAACTGGCTCAGAAATACCACGAAAGGGCGCCTGACAGATGGAATTGCCAGGTATAAAAAGGAAACCAAGGGGCGGGCCAAACTAAGTGAACAAATCACCCTTGTACATAGCAGAAAGTGACAGCTAGATCACAGGCACTGTGATAGTACCCCCCCCTCAAAGACCCCCTCTCCCAGCTGGAGGCTTCGGTTTCTGAGGGTATTTGGAGTGGAAATTGTGCACAAGTCTGGGCGCATGGAGGTCCTTCTGGTCAATCCAAGAGCGCTCCTCCGGGCCATAGCCCTTCCAGTGGACCAAGTATTGCAGCTTCCCTCTAAGTCGCCTAGAATCAATAATGCTCTGGACCTCATATTCCTCTTGCCCCTGGACGTCCACCGGCCCAGGAACCACCGGAGTGGTCGTGTAACGATTGCAAACCAAGGGTTTCAATAACGACACATGGAACACATTGTGAATGTGCATAGACGGTGGAAGTTCCAACGCATAGGAGACCGGATTAATTTTGCGAATAATCTTAAATGGGCCAATAAACTGGGTAGCCAACTTATTCGAAGGGACTTGCAGGTTGAGGTTTCTGGAGGAAAGCCATACCCTATCCCCAACCTGGAAAGAGACCGCTGGCAGCCGTCTGTGATTGGCATACCTCTGATGTCGCTGGAAGGACTGACTGAGGGTCCTTTGCACCTGTGCCCATGTGGAACGGAGCTGCTCCATATGCTCATCCAAAGGCGGAATCTGCTGAGACTGAAACGAATCCGGGAGCAAACCTGGCTGAAACCCATAATTGATTAAGAACGGGGAGCTCCCGGATGATGAGTTAACTGCACAGTTCCTGGCAAACTCCGCCCATGGCAACAGGTCGGCCCAATTGTCATGATGATCAGAGATGAAACAGCGCAGGAACTGTTCCAATCCCTGGTTGGCACGATCAGCGGCTCCGTTGGTCTGGGGATGGTAGGCGGAAGAGAAGGACAATTGAATGCCCATCATGCCACAGAATGCCCTCCAGAACCTGGACACGAATTGACTCCCACGGTCAGAGACCACCACTCTGGGTACCCCGTGCAAACGAAACACCTCACTAGCAAACACTTTAGCTAGTTCCTGAGCCGATGGAAGCCCTCTGAGTGGCACAAAATGAGCCATTTTGGAGAACCGATCAACCACCATAAGTATAAACGTAAACCCCCTCGAGTTAGGCAATTCTCCCATAAAATCAATAGAAATGTGGGACCAGGGTCATTCCCCATTAGGCACAGGTTGGAGCAAGCCCACTGGAAGATGCCTGGGGGTCTTGGCATGGGCACATGTGGCACAGGTGGCAGTAAAGGCGGAACAATCGGCCACCAGAATAATTGCGAAAGAGACCATGCCAGTTGATCCCTGCCAATGTGCCCGGCAGCTCTAGAGGAATGATAGGTCTCCAAAAGGCGAGTATGGAAAGGCTCCTCCACAAAGCATTTGCCAACTGGAGTCTCAGGTGGAGCCCTAGCTTGAGACCCCAGAATCTCCTCTCCCAGAGGTGAGGTTATACTAGTGCGGATGGTAGCCAAAATACGGTCAGGCTGAATGATGGGTACCGGCTCCTCCTCCCTGTCAGTGTCCGATACAAACTGACGAGACAATGCGTCTGCCCTGATATTCTTAGACCCTGGAAGGTATGATACCACGAAGTTAAATCGGGACAGAAAGAGTGCCCACCTGGCCTGACGAGAAGATAACCTCTTAGCTTCAGAGAGATATGTCAAGTTCTTGTGATCGGTCAGGATCAATACTGGGTTCTTAGTACCCTCCAACAGGTGGCGCCACTCCTTCAATGCCAGAATAATAGCCAATAACTCTCTGTCGCCAATCTCATAGTGACTTTGTGCGGTAGACAACTTTTTAGAAAAAACCCCACAAGGTTTCAAGCTACCACCTCCCACAGGACGCTGGGAGAGTACTGCCCCAACCCCAACTTCGGAGGCGTCGACCTCCAACGTAAAAGGCAGGGAGGGGTTGGGATGGGACAGTACTGGAGCAGACGCAAAGGCAGATTTTAAGGTCTCAAACGCATTATCAGCGGCCTCGGACCACTGAGAGGGAGAAGCGCCCTTATGAGTTAAGTCAGATAAGGGTTTCACAGTAGTGGAAAAGTTGCGTATGAATTTCCTATAATAGTTGGAAAACCCTAAAAAGTGCTGAATCGCTTTTAACACTTTAGGGCGAGGCCACTGCAATACCGCTGCCAACTTCTCTTGGTCCATAGCGATTCCATCCTTCGAGATTATGAACCCCAAGAATGGTACTTGTGACACATGGAATTCGCATTTTTCCAACTTGCAAAACAGCTTATTAGCCCTGAGTAGTGACAAAACTTGCGTGACATCTTTAATATGCTGGGCTAGCGTAGAGGAGTGAATCAATATATCGTCCAGATATACTACCACACAGTACTGAAGCATGTCACGCAAGATGTCATTAATCAGCTCCTGAAATACCGCAGGTGCATTACATAAGCCAAATGGCATTACCAGATATTCGTACTGTCCCGTTCTGGTATTAAATGCCGTTTTCCACTCATTACCTTCTCTGATTCTTACTAGATTGTAAGCAGCCCGTAAATCAAGTTTGGTGAAGAGAGAAGAGCCCTTCAATCTGTCAAATAACTCAGTGATGAGTGGAATAGGGTATGCATTCTTGGGCATCAGCATGTTAAGCCCCCGGTAATCTATACAAGGCCTAAGTTCGCCATTTTTCTTCTTAACAAAGAAGAATCCGGCACCAGCCGGGGAGTTAGACTTGCGGATAATTCCTCTACTAAGGGCATCCTCAATGTACTCCTCCATAGCCCTGTTCTCTTCGCAAGACAGTGGGTAAGTACGACCCCTTGGAGGAAACACGCCAGGAGGCAGATCAATAGCGCAATCGTAGGGTCTGTGCTCGGGCAATGCGCTAGCCTCCCCCTTGCTGAATACATCACTGAATTCACCATATTCAACTGGTATAGCAGGGGAGGTACACATAATTTTCACAGGGATAGATAGGCAGTTTTCTTTACAGTAATTGGACCAGGCACTGACTTCGCATGTTTGCCAATCAAATTGAGGATTATGCCGAAGCAACCATGGAAACCCCAATATGACTGCATGGTGAGGAGAGCGGATAATCTGAAACTGAACCTCCTCTTTGTGGAGAGCCCCAACTGACATAGAGATAGGAATAGTTTCCATAGTAATAAAGGCTGGCTCCAATGGTCTGCCATCAATGGCCTCTACTGCCAACGGACACTCCTTCTTGCATAGAGGAATGTTGTGCAAGTCTGCGAAAGATTGGTCCATAAAGTATCCGGCTGCACCAGAGTCCACTAGTGCCAAGGTGTCTGCGCCCTTATCTGCCCAAAAGAACGTCACCTGGATGGTGGGTTTAGCAATGTTAGGATCTGGGGACTGTTGTACACCACCTAGGGCCTGTTCCCCCAAGGTACCCTAGGTGCGTGCGTTTCCCGGCCTTACCGGACAATTGCGCAAAAGGTGCCCCTGTTTGCCACAATCATGACAGAGACCATGCTTTTTACGAAAAGACCTCTCCTCGTTGGAGAGTCTCGTGAAACCCAGTTGCATTGGCTCTGCTGCCTCTCCCTTGCGTTCAGGAGAAAAGGGTGGAGAGGGTGGGTCAAAGAAGCAGTTCACCCCATGCTTCCTGGAGGTTGCCTTTCGTGCCAACCTTCTCTCCCTGATACGGGAGTCAATGATCATTACATAGTCAATGAATTCATCTAGGTTACCGGGTACATCCCGGGCAGCAATTTCATCTTTAATTGTCTCGGAGAGCCCCTTAGCGAAGGCTGCCAATAATGCCTCATCGTTCCAGCCCACCTCCGCAGCCAGGGTCCGAAATTCTATCGCATAACTGCCAAAGGAACGTTCGCCCTGCTGTATTTCCATTAGCTTTTTCGCAGCGGAGGCCACTCTACCAGGCACCTCAAACACACAGCGGAACTTCCTTACAAATTCGTTAAAGTTCAGCGTGCAAGGTCTGGCACCTTCCCACAAGGGGTTCGCCCAAGCCAAAGCCTTGCCAGTTAGTAGCGATATCATGAAACCGACTCTGCTTCGGTCGTTAGGAAAAGCCTGAGGCGTTAATTCCAGATAGATCTCTAACTGGTTAATGAAGCCCCTGCATAGGGAAGGCTCGCAATCATATCTCAACGGTAACGGCGCCGTAGCCGTTAGGCCCCTGAAGCCCGTAGGAGGAGCTATAGGCGGATTGTCCGGTGTCAAGACTGAGGAGACCACCGGACTCGGATTAGGCTTGTCTAGGTGTATCGTACGCTCCAGCAGGGTTTGTAGAGCCAGTGCCAATTGATCTAAGCGCTGCTCTTGGGCATCCATTCTCCAGTGGATGTTTTGAGTGTTACCTTCGCCCTTACTGTCTGAGGTCATTGGCCCTTTCGTACTGTCACGGTTTTTAAACACTCTCAGACCAGTATGTAAAATAAAACACAGTTTTATTTAGCAATAATAACACATAAGGTCGCCCTCTAGTGGCGGTTGGGTGTACATAAATGATAGTGACTGGAAAATACAAAGTTAAATGCACAAACGGAAAGCAAGTACACATTTACCACCAAGGAAGGGGTATAACCCTGGAGGGTTAAGTCCTTTAAAAATATTAGTTTCAAAGGAACTGTTTGGCACGCCCTGGGTATGAGTAGGTTACGCTTAAGGTAACCACAAAGGGTTAAGTCCTTGATTATGATCAGTCTCTTAAGTGGATGCTTGGCACGCCCAAGGTGTAGATAAGCTGTGCTGAAGAAATGTTCACCAACAAGTGGATAGGGACTGTCTCGCCACGGTGTGTAGTATAGCAGAGCCCCAATAGCCCCCCACGGGCGTACCTACAGGAATGGCTACTGCTGGTGCAAGTGATCTTAGCCCCACGGGCGTGTATCGGACCGGTCTGCAGTGCAAGAGCTCCCAAGCCTCTTCAGACTCTACCGGACTGAGTATAATGAGACAGGGCCCAAAGCCCAACAGAAGTAGTGCCGGAATGCTAGTGCTAAAGCCTGTGCCCGTCACCACTCGGTATAACGGAATCGCCCAGTGTATACAACGAGAGAGATAGAGAGCCAAAGCGCCCAACCGGCCTAATAGGAAGTGAACACTCTACTGGGATGGTATCGAGTTGCCGATGGAGAGCGGCCAACTCAGCAAGAGTTTCACTATGAACGAGGCTCACACTGGAGTAGGGAGAGTGGGACCGAGACAGCACTGGTAGGGTTAAAAGGCACGTTTACACAAGACTTTTCTGCGGTAGCACAGCACTGCGGTCTGAGGGAGGCGCACACAGCTCTGCACGATAGTAACACTGCACTGCACGAAGTAACACCAGGCAAGACAGCCACACAAGTACTGGAACAGTGGATGATAATGTGGGTCTTCTGGAACACGCTGGAGGTGATCTTGCGGGAGGAAGTCAGCAAGGCCGGATCGGAGCACGTAGGAGGTAGTCGTACCAGCCGGGTCATACACGAGCAGGAACGTCAGCCAAGCAGAGTCGAGATCCGGAGGAGATAGCCAGACGAGCCGGGTCATACACAAGCAGGAACGTCAGCCAAGCAGAGTCGAGATCCGGAGGAGATAGTCAGACGAGCCGGGTCATACACAAGCAGGAACACTGGAGAATGGTCAGGGCTAGCCAAATCGGTACACAGGAATCAGAAACGTAGCAACAGAACAACTGGCTCAGAAACACCACGAAAGGGCGCCTGAAAGATGGAATTGCCAGGTATAAAAAGGAAACCAAGGGGAGGGCCAAACTGAGTGAACAAATCACCCTTGTACATAGCAGAGAGTGACAGCTAGATCACAGGCACTGTGATATTTGCCCAAGGAATGAGACACTACTTTCTTAACAATTTTAAGATAATTAAAAAACAAACCAAAAAGCATTGAGCTCAGGACTGAACCATGTTGCACTCCACTAACAAGTTTAGAGCAATTTAAAATGTTTCCATTTACATCTCTGCCATTCTGCCACAGTTCGCTATCCATGCACAGATGCCACCATTCAAACCAAAGATTTTTAATTTATGCAATGACCTGTTGTGAGACAGTGTCAAAGTCTTTCACAGAATTCAAATATATGTACTTATGTATGTATCTTTATTTATATAGCACTATATATGTACAGAGCACATTAAAGAAATAGCAATAGCAGAATACAAAAATACAGGAAAGGGTTAAGAGCACAGGGCTAAAGTGCAATCATTCCATTAACAGCGGAGGAAGAAGTGCAGCAAAGGGGGTCATACAATGGGAGGGGGACCCTGCTCCAAAGATCTTACAATCTAATTACAATCTAATTAGTAATTAAGACAACATGTAGAGACAGTAGACGGAGTGCAAGTACAAAGCTTTAGTAAGGGAAGTGAAGAATGAGTTTGATGCAACTGTCAGTTTGCACAAGAAGAATATTGCTATTGAGATGCCTCCTTGAACAGGTGGCGCATGAAAGTGATGAGTGTGGATGTTTTTCGAATGGTGATAGGGAGGGCATTCCAAAGTTAAGAGGCAGCCAGTGAAAATTATTGCAGCCGAGAGGTGGCTAGAGTTGTGTAAGGAGAGGACAGAAGGAACCCTTGAGAAGAATGCAGATGATGGAAAGGGGTGTAGCGGGAGATAAGAGCAAAAATGTATGAGGGTAGAGAAGAAGAAGAAAGTGACTTAAAAGAGAGGAGACCTTATGGGTAGCCAAGGGAGCAATTTCAAGAGCAGATGAGAGGGAAGTATCTGGAAGCAAGGGTAGTTATTATTACAGCAGAATTGAGAACAGACTGAAGCGGAGAAAGAAGAGAGGCAAGAATACCAGAGAGTAGAATATTGCAATAGTGTAATCTAGAGAGTATGAGGACCTAAGAGAGGTTTTGTGGTTGATTTACAGAGGAAGGGCCCTGTTTTGGCATTATTATTCAGGATGAAGTGGCAGGATTTGGTGAAAGCTTTGATATGGAGGGAGAATGTCAAAATAGAGTTAAATATAACACCAAGACATCGTACTTTGGTTACTGAGTGAATGGTAGAATTTGCAACTGTGATGGAGAAATGGGTTGTGGCAGGATTTAGGAGGAAATACAAAAAGTTCTGTCTTTTACATATTGAGTTTAAGATGGCTTTGGGCCTTCCATGATGATATTTCCATGAGACACTGAGAGACTTGAAACTGCACAGACTGAGAGAGGTCGGGGGAAGAGAGGCAGACTTTTGTGTCATCTACATACAGATGGTAATTAAAGCCAATAGATATTGTCACCTAGTGAGAGGTTGTAGATTGAAAAGAGAAGTGGTTCCAGGACTGATCCCTGGGCAACCAGCATTGGGATATCATGAGGAGAAGAGAAGGTGTTAGCAAAATAAACACTAAAAGTACAGTTTGAGAGATAGGAGGCAATCCATTATAGAGCTGTATCATGAATACCAAGGATATGCAGGGTGTCCAGAAGGGGTGCATGATCAACAGTGTCAAAGGCAGAAAAGAGGTCTGAGCATTACCTCCTCATAGGCCTTATGATTGCTTGATAGACCTATTACCTGGTACTACCCCTCCTAGGTGCCGTATATACCCGCTGTCTGTGGAGGAAAACAAGGCTATGGAGGACTATGTTGCTGATGCTCTGGAGAGGGGCATCATTCGCAAATCCACATCCCCTGCTGGTGCTGGATTTTTTTTGTCAAAAAGAAGGATGGAGAATTGCGTCCATGCATCGATTTCCGTGGCTTGAATAAATTGATGGTTAAGAACACTTATCCAATACCTCTGATTACGGAACTTTTTGACCGTCTCAAAGGTTGCAAAATATTTATGAAACTGGATTTGAGGGGGGCTTACAATTTGGTCAGAATGAAGGAGGGCCACGAATGGAAGACAGCCTTTAACACCTGGAGCGGGCATTATGAATATCTTGTAATGCCCTTTGGTCTTTGCAATGCTCCTGCTGTCTTCCAGGAATTTATCAATGATGTGCTGAGAGACCTATTACAAAGTTGCATTGTGGTTTATCTGCATGACATCCTCATTCATTCTCCTACATTAGAGACTCATCGGTTGGATGTATCCAAAGTTCTAGGATTATTGAGAGAAAGTAAGTTGGAGAAATGCAAATTTAGTAAAGGGTCTCAGACTGTAAGGAGCATCATCAGTTTTAGAACCGTCACTCTAGGATCTACAATATTTAGGGGTATTAAATCCTCCTTTATATGAAGGAAAGGGTCCTTCAGGGGACTCTTTATAGTTAGGTGTACTTTGGGGTTGACGGACCTGCCTTTGTTCCCCTTTTTATCTTCCTTCCTCAATCTGGGATTTCCAATAGCTTCTCCTGTGAGATTTTTACCTATAATAGTATAAGTATTCTTAATTATTTCTGGTACCATGAGAGTTCTTTCTGCTGGTGTAATATTTTGCATTTGTCTTTCCAAATCTAACAGTAAGCCTTGTCCTCTAATAAGAGGTTTAAGGCAGCCCAATACTATATCATGACTACTCTGAGTAAACCTTTACTTTAAGCAGCTATTATACCGCTGGTTTTATTTACTCTTGACTCTAAGTATCAGCTAAGGAAGAAGCAGTTACTTTCCCATGGGTTTTTTAATACAGGGAACTGATTACAGAATCCCAGCTTATTGCTTCTTCGAGGTTAATAGATTATCCAAGGGGTAATAAAGCATTCACTAGGGCTCTCTTCTGTTGGACAGAAGGAGTAGGATACACTCTGTCTAAAGAATGTATTTTGTCATTTAGCCAAAGGGCTAATTCTTTTGGATTACTGGGAACATGTCCTATAATGGCTTTAATGATGGACATACAGAAGGTATCCATACTGGATAAGGTTGGACACCTACAGGTACAATAGGTATACCTCTACGTAGTACTTGATTTAAAATTGCAGACATTAGGGTTATTTCAGCCTGATACTGGGCTGCTTGTGCTGCAACAGAAATTTCATCTAATCTCAAAGGATTAAAAAATAGAGAGCGAGTGGAAATCCAAGCTCCATGATGTATTAAAGGGCCATGCCACCTTATTGAATTTGGGATATTTGGGGCCTGTCTTAATATATTAACAGTATCATCATAAGTAATATTTACAATATTTGTAATTTGTAATGCATTATAATCTATATCTTAAAATGTATAGGTAGGGGCTACAGCAACATTATGTAATGGGTTATACCTTTCTTCCCATATAACGTCTCAGGGGGCAGATATTTCCTATTCTTAGTGTAAGTTTTCCTACCTCTGATTTTGTATATATAGAATGGTCTCACAATTCCTTAGAATATATTGGCCTAGATGCACTAAATGTTAATGTGGTGTCGGTATGATATTGTTGATGTGTTCGAATCACTCTGACAATTCGATCTGCACACACATCCACATATTCACAAAAATTGGAGAAGGTCCCTATTAGCATACAGGTTTTTCAAAGTGCTGTCGGTGTGGAAGGGATCTCCTCCCCTCACAGATCACCAACATTACAACAATTCTGAACAGCATTCTCTGTGCTTCCCAACCCAGCCAGTAGGGGAACACAGAGAAGGCTTTCGGCACCATGGACAGCATTGAATGCCATAGGGATGTGAATTGCTCACCCCTGTGGCATTCAAAGGGTTACAATAAACAAAACTAGTACACCAAGCACTACACATTGTCCCTCCCTTCGACATCCCCCCCTTAGTATGACGACATATCCTATATAATAATTCGCTAAAACGTGTGTAACGCCACAGTCATGCACAGTAGAGACTGCCAGTGACGTGGCTGATACAGATCAGGGATCTCCGAAGAAGCTTCCCGCTCTGTATCACCCATGGTGCAGGCAGTCTCTACTGAGCATGACTACACCGCGACCGGCTGGCACTGTATCAGCCACGGCGTGGGCAGTCTCTACTGTGCATGACTGCCTTGCGACCGGCTTCCAGTGGCACTGTGTCCCGTGTAACAGGCTCTTCAACTAGTATTGCATATATTCGACATAATAATCCCATCCGACATTGACCTCATTGACTGACATATAGTAGTCGAACCTGTCTTTTATTCGACACTTAACCCTTTGAGTACCAGAGAAGTAGGAAAGCATTGCTTAGCATGTGTTTCCTACCTCTCTGGTACTCATAGGGTTAATAGGCAAGGTATGGACTATATACCTTGCCTGTATATGTGTGTGTGTGTGTGTGTGTGTGTGTGTGTGTGTATTAAACATTTATTTATTTTTTATTAAAAAACTGTTTACCATTAATAATATACACATTAGACCTCAAGGGGAGTGTCATGACCCCTCATGTCACCCCCTAACATGAGGCTGACAATTGCTTTTTAATAACATTAAGCGCATTTACAGCATAATATTAATGAAGGTTAGTGTCAAGCATGCAACAACAAAAAATGAAACAAAATGAAAAGGCCTTGTTTCCATCTAAACTATCCTAGACACTAGAAGCAGTAAGTTTAAACAAAGTTTCTAACACATTCTGCAAATGACCTTCTATACACAGTGCTGTAATAAAGTAGCTAAATGGTTCAAAATTGATTCATTATATACCCAAAACATAGTTTATTGATACCAATACCAGATTAATCATTATCAACGATTACCCATGACAATAAACTTTTCCTGTCTCTTTTAGACTTTGTCCTTGGTAAGCCATGTACATAAAGGAGGAAATGGTGTGTTTCCCCAAAACATGTTATAGTTGTTTTCTTTTTACATACAGAAGAAAATAGCTTGTTGAATGTATCAGCCATTGCCTTATTCTCACTAATTAATTCCCTTGCTACAGTTTTAAGGAGCCCAATATCAACCTTCATCTTTTTGCCAATCATATAATTGTCAAAATGTTTAGGATGTTTATCCCATGTGTATCCCATATAGTACAATAACGATACATACATAATAAATATGTGAACAGCTTTCATGAGATACAGTCGGGAAGCCAGCGGGGAAATGTGTGTGCAGGTCCCTCCTGCAACAGGACTGTATTAAACTAATAAGCAAATAAAAAATGAAAAATAAAAAAATGTTCTGCAGATGAATGGTTAAAAACTGTATGTTTATTAAAAAATCTTATAAAACTCCCAACATGTTTCATGGTGCCACTAACTATTTCATCAGAGGAAGGAAAATGTATACATGATCTGCCAAACACAATCTATTTAAATAGCCAAATGTACAATTGTATTAATATATGAATGCAGGCAACAGCATGATTCATTCATTAACTCCTCAAAGTGCAACAATATTTGAAAGAGAATTACAAGTTAAAGGGGAACTATCACCCCTATACAAGTTTGGCTAATAAGTTACTAAATAGAGTGACTAGTACGAACAATTGTGTAGTTTTTTTTTTTTGTTTTTTTTTAATTTGTGGTTTGGCTAAAATTATTTGTTTAAAATGATCTGTGCCCTTACTTCCAGACAGACCGCGGCTACCGCTCTGCATCATGATCTGTCACTCTTCCTCTGTTCCCCTCCCATGTAGCATCTCGATCCAGCCTCTGATGATGATGGAGAATTTCTACTTATAAGCTGAAGCTCTCTCATTGGCCAGTAAGTCATTGATAAGTGAAATCTAATAAAGGAAGGAATAATGAGCTTGATCTAAACTGGCACTAATAACTAATAAAAGAAAAAAACATCTGATGTCATAAAAATCTTGGGATCAAAATATATAAAGCATAAACCTACAAAAACAACTATTCATAGAAATCAAACAAAAAAAAATAACCTGATAAAGAATAAATAGAGAAAGGGTGAGGTGGAATGGAGAAGTGATAATTATGTGTGAAGTGATATATACAGTAAAGATAAAATACAGAGATGATAATAGAATATCCCAATATCCCAGTGATATAATCTGAATATGAGTGACTATCAGTGATAAACACTATATATACGCGAGAAGAGACATGCAGAATAAATAAACATATATATATCCTGTTGAAGGAACAGGTAAGAATATCAATAGAATCTCTATTCAGCCAATGTATTATGAAATTAGCTTGTGTTCTAGTTAATGAACCAAAAACCTGTCTAGAAGAATGTGTGTCTAATACCTGGAGCCAAGTGAAGTAATAAACAGAAAGAAAGTATATAAAAAAAAGAAAAACAGTATATCACCCCCACACACACACAAATTATGAAGTACTCTCAACTAACTCATTGAGGCCCTATGCATATAGAGTTCTCAAATGAAAAATCCAGTAGGACTCTCTATTGTTCAATTGTTGCAATCTAATAATAATAATAATTTGTGATTTTTATAGTGCTTTTCTCCCTGTGAGACTCAAAGCGCTTTACAATTCTATAAACAGACATAAAATGTAAGGGTTCCTTATGGTTAGATGAGGTGACTGAATGCCTGATAAAAGAGATGGGTCTTTAGCTTTTTTTTAAAAGTCTGTAGTGATGGTGCCTCTCTGATTGAGGACGGTAAAGAGTTCCAGAATGTGGGGGCAGCATGGCTGAATGCCCGGGAACCTGAGGTTGTCTTTATTCTGGGCACTGACAGGAGGGATCTGTTGGCTGACCGCAGTGAGCGGGATTGAATATAGGGTGTCAGGAGCTCTTTCAGGTACTGTGGGCCTTGATTATTTAAGGCTTTGAAGGTCAGCAGGCCAATTTTAAAATATGTTCGCCATTTAATTGGAAGCCAATGCAGGGAATGGAGAACAGGTGTTATGTGACATGAGCGAGTTTTATTGGTCAGTAGTCTGGCTGCTGCATTTTGTACTGTCTGTAGGCGATGGAGTTCTTTTTCTGGGAGGCCCAAGTACATTGCGTTACAGTGATCTAGACGAGAAGACACAAATGCATGGACTAATGTTGGCATATAATCTGGTGGAATTAAGTGTTGTATCCTGGCTATGTTTCTCAGATGAAAGAAGGCAGATTTTATTACAGAAGAGATCTGCTGTTTAAATGACAGTCCAGAGTCAATCATCACTCCAAGACTTTGTACCTCTGTTGAACTAATGAGTTCAGAGCCTCCAAGTTCCAGGCCAGTTGGGTGATCCTGAGATATTCTTGTTGCCCGGGGTCCCCTCACCAAGAGTAACTCTGTTTTGTCAGGGTTCACTTTAAGCCAACTAGCATTCATCCACTCTATGAGGTCTGCTAAGCAACTGTTGATGAGGCATGTTGGGTCTTTAGTATCTGGAGCAAAGGAAAAGTAGAGTTGTGTGTCATCTGCGTAACAATGATATCTTAGGCCGTGTCTTCTGATGATGTCTCCCAGTGGTAGTAAGTAAATTGTGAATAGCATAGGAGACAAGATGGAACCTTGTGGAACTCCGCAGGCTAATTCTGTTGGTGCCGATGAGCAAGATCCTGATGTTACTCTCTGTGATCTACCAGTGAGGAAAAATTTAAACCAGTTAAGAACTGTGCCTCCTAGACCACAGATGTGCTTCAAGCGCGCTATTAAAATCCCATGGTCAATGGTGTCAAATGCAGCTGAGAGATCCAGGAGGATTAGGATGGAGTAATCACCTTTGTCTCTTGCCAAAAGGAGATCATTTAGCACTCGGACTAGCGCTGTTTCCGTGCTGTGGCGGCATCTGAAACCTGACTGGAAAGGATCAAAGATGTTATAGCTTGATAGATGGGCCTCCAGTTGAGTTGCCACTACTTTTTCAATAATTTTCCCCAGAAATGGAAGGTTGGATACTGGTCTGTAATTTGCTATGCAGTCTGGGTCTAGTGAGGGTTTCTTTAGGAGGGGTTTTACCACTGCTTCTTTTAGAGGATCTGGGAAGATTCCAGTTTTTAGTGAACACTCCACTATTTTTGTGAGGGCTGGGGCAAGGGTTTCAGTACATGCAGATATAAGACGAGTTGGGGCAGGGTCTAAGTCACACGTAGTGGGGCGCAACTTTTTCATGGTTCTTTTAACTTCCTCTATATCCACATTTGTAAAAGTAGACCATAAACTGGGGGAATCTGGTCTTACACTGTAGTGGTTCTGGTGGGTAACTGGTTGGCCTGCTGTGATGGAGGCTCGGATGGAGGAAATCTTGTCTCTGAAGAAGATTGCAAATTCTTCACACTTATCTTGAGAAAAGTTGGTGGGTATATGCATGCATGCTGGTTTGCATGCATCCATATACCCATGTATCGTAAAGACACTTCGATCTGCTCAATACGAACAACAGTGATAACCCCTGGATCCCTATTGTGTTACTCTGAAAAATGTTTGGAAACATTATGTAATTGGAAGTTTTTAATAATATTCCTCCACGTTGACCTAATCTCAGTCTCATTGTCTGTGTTGTTCTCCCCACATATAGAGCACCACAACTATAATTCATAAAGATAAACTATAAAACTGGATTAGCAATTGAGAAATAACTTTTTCCTGTTTGTTGTGATCTAAAGGTTGCCGTCCTATGTAACATGTATGCGTAGGTTCCACATCTTGAGTTTCCACATTTAAAAATCCCAACCAGTCTCTCTAAAGTGATTTAATTTCTTTTAACGTTGTGTACCTTATTGCATGCTATCCGGTTTGGTGCAATCATATTCTTGATTGTTTTACCTCTCCTAAACACCAAACATGGTTTTCTAGTGATCTCTTTATTTAAAAAGGCAATGTTAGGATAAAATATATCTGATTACTTTTTGTGTTGAAATCTGTAATAAATGCTGTCTGAAATGCCCCAGTTCTCTGATCAGAACCTCTTCTTGATAAATGGTGATTGTATCTGAAAAATGTCAAAAGAGCAATTACACAATTACAGCGTGAATGCAAAAACTGGGAAAAAGGAACATTTGTCAGCCAGAGTTTATAATGACAACTGTCATATCTAAGGAAGCTATTTGCATCAACATCTTTAAAATGTGTGAGAGTATCAATCCCCCCCCCAAAAAAAAAAACAGCAGACAATATCAAATCTCTGTAGTGGGAAACTGCTAGAAGGGATAATAAGGGATTATATTCAGGAATACGCCACAAAAATAAGATTATAAGCAGGAATCAACTTTTTCTTTATGAGGAATAGATCAAGCTAAACTAATCTTTTCAGCTCCTATGAAGAAGTAAGTAGCAACCTAGATAAGGGTAAGGTAGTTGATGTAGTATATCTAGATTTTGCAAAGGCATTTGATACAGTGCCACACAGGAGGCTGGGGTATAAAATATGGAAATTGGGGCTAGGGGATAACCTTTGCAATTGGACAGAAAATAGGTTGAAGGATAGGGAACAGTGTGTGGTTGTAAACTGACTATTCTCCAATACAGTTAAATTTGAGAGTGGAGTACTTCAGGGTTCAGTACTTGGTCCACTGCTTTTTAACATGTTTATAAATTACATGGAGATAGATATAGAAAGCAAAATATCAATATATGCAGATGACACTGAATTATGCAGGGTAATAAATTCAGAACAGGCTATTTGTTCTCTACAGAGGGATTTACATGAAATGGCAGAATAGGAAACCAAATGGAATATGAAGTTTAATGTGGAAAAGTTTAAAGTCCTTCATATGAACTTAATGGAATCATTTTAGGGGACTCGTTGATGGAGAAAGACCTGGGAATCCTTGTAAACTACAAACTTTGAAACAGTGACCAGTGTTAAATAGCAGTAGCAAAAAAGCAAACAAAGTCCTGCCTTGCATAAAAAGGGGTATTGAAGCAAGAGTGGATAGCATCATTTTGCCATTGTACAAATCGTTGGTAAGACCTCACCTCGAATATGCAGTGCAGATTTGGGCACCGGTTTTGAAAAAGGATATTCTAGAATTGGAGAGAGTACAGCGAAGAGCAAATTAATTAATTAAGGGAATGGAAGACTTGAAGTATGAGGACCACTAAACAAACTAGGTTTATTTACTCTAGAGAAAAGGTGACTAAGAGGAAATCTTATCACAATGTATAAATATATGCAAGGTTAATATAGGGATCTCTCTGGTGAGCTATTAATGCCAAGGCCTGATCAAATAACCAGGAGACACGCCTTGAGATTAGAGGAAAGGAAGTTTGGACTTCAGCAGAGGAAAGGGTTTTTTTACAGTAAGGTCTGTTAAATGATGGAATTCCTTGCCCAAGGATGTGGTTATGGCAGATAGAATGGATCCTTTTAAGAGTAGATTAAATACATTTCTTTCAAAAGGGGACATACAGAGTTATAATGTATATTAATAGGCAAAGCATGAAGGTCTGCTAAAGACTAACTTATTTGGAAGCAGGAAAGCTATATAATCCTCATGTCTCTGGGCTATGAGGGAAAGGTTGAACTTGATGGACTTGTGTATTTTTTCGACCTAAGTTACTATGCTACTATGTTACTAAATCCAAAATAAACAATTTGCTTACTATACTGGAAGTGTGTGTAAAAGATAGACCACACTTATTGCAATTTAAATGGTCAACAAACAGAGGAATATCTTTGGCTTCCCCATCCTAAATGATCAAAAGGTCATGTATATAGCGAGGCAGAAGACAAGGTTCACCTCAGAAGAATGCCCAAGAGAAAAATGGTCAAGTTCAAAAAAGCCCATAAATAAATTGGCATAATTGTGGTGAACTTTGTCCCCATCACTGCCCCCTTTACCTGAAGGTAAAACGTATTTTGAAATGTAAAATAGTTGTGTCAAAATATGTTCAATGACCTGTATAATAAATTTTTCTGTTTCTGCAAAAAGTATTCAACTGCCTCCAAACTGCCCTCATGTGGAATGTGAGAATACAGGCTGGACACATCTAGAGTAACCCACTGACAGCTACTAGACCAAGGGACGTCACTTAGCAACTACATTAAATGCGTGGAATTCTTTAAGTATAAATCCAGTCCTAATTCCAATCTTTGTAAATGAAAGTCCACAATCCTGGACAGGTTTGATGTAAGAGAACAGATACCTGAAATGATGGGGCATCCAGGTGGAGCAGAGGGACTTATGCATTGAATTTACAAAGATTGATATTAGGATTGGATTCATACTTAAAGTATTCCTTACATTTAATGCAGTTGCCCAGTGACGTCACTTGGTCAAGTAGCTGTCAATGGGTTACTCTAGATGTGTCCAGCCTGTATTCGAACATTCCACATGAGAGCGGTTTGGAGGCAGTTGAATACTTTTTCTATTCCACCTCACCCTTTCTTTCTTTATTCGTTATCAGATTATTTTTTTAGTTTGGTTTCTATGATTAGTTGGTTTTGTAGGTTTATTCTATGTACAATTTGATCCCAAGATTTTTGTGACATCAGGGGGGAGATTCACTAAGGCATGATAAAGAGGTGATAATGTAGAGATGATTTTTCCAGTGATATCACTTCTCCAACTCCTATGTTATTCCATGGAGCCTATACACTAAGATCTCCAAA
This sequence comes from Rhinophrynus dorsalis, assembly GCA_037306005.1. Taxonomy (NCBI): domain Eukaryota; kingdom Metazoa; phylum Chordata; class Amphibia; order Anura; family Rhinophrynidae; genus Rhinophrynus; species Rhinophrynus dorsalis. The sequence continues at coordinate 146,457,800 of CM074723.1, forward strand.
ACTTAAGAAATGTTAGTGAATAGGCTCCATAGAAGAAGAAGTGATATCACTGGATAAGTCATCTATACTTTATCATGCCTTGGTGAACAACCCCCAGCTGCTTTTTTTTTTTTATTAGTGCCAGTTTAGATCAAGCTCATTATTCCTTCCTATATTAGATTCCAATGGGGACTTAATAGTGGTCAGATGTGTAACTAGCATTCAAGATGCTATTTGTTTTATGTATTGTCAATATATATGCCTAGATCAGATGCTTTTATTAGTTCATTTGAATTTTCTTCCTTTTTTGATATTCTGTCTTTCAATTTTACTTGAGTGCTAGACCCATTGACCCTTTGGGTGCCGGTTGGAAACATGCATTGATTCAGGATGACTACTATACTACAAAGAAGAAAAGAAAAGGGGGGGTGCCCAATAGTGCCTGTAATTGTATAATGTCACTCTGATGTGAAATATTAAGTGAAAAAATACTCACAAAAGTGTTGGCTGATAATTGAATATAATCAAAATCAGCTAAAATCGCTTTAGGGGAATATCAACCTGTCCCCACTCAGGTACCTCCAAATGTTGCTGAATCAAATGTTCAATGAAGGAATCCAATAACGGAATAAAGGCTGCTGAAGAACTTCCAAATGATAATTTTAATAAAATTTGTATATATAAAATGCATATAATAAAAAGACCAATTGAATAAACAAAATCATGTAACGTTTCGCGGCCTAGACCGCTTTATCAAACCAACTGATCAAAAGCAAAATTGAAAGAAGCAAACACAGCAGCCATAGCATTATTTAAACTTCCCTCCCTATCATTTGATTGGATATGAGAAGGGTCAAAGGTCAAAGGTGAAATTGTACCTATAATGAATGTATAAATACATATATATAAATAGTCATCACATGAAAATTAATTAGCTCTAAAGAAACAATAAAGAATTTAATGACAGGGATTGTTTCAAGTCCACCGTTGATTAAACTGATAAGTCTACAAAATATAATTATGCAACCAAAAGAACTCTCAAGTGATGTGGTCCAAATGTGGACTGAAAAAATAAATAAAGTTTTGAAAAACTCAATGAAAAAAATGGAGTGAAATGAAAAACTCATCCAAAGGATGACCACAGAAAGTCATTTGAATATAGAGTACCACAAAAACTGGAAGGCCATCCGTTTGGAAATGAAAGCTTTTGAGTTAGGACTACCGAAAGTAAATAAGTGATCAATCATTCAAAACAAATAATATAAAATTCAAAACATACTATTCATTTGATGATATCCTAATAGGTATTTCTATGTACCTTTAATTTATAATTCTGTGCTTATAATATGCCATGTGTCATAACGATATAATGACACATAACATAACCTTTCTAACAAACCATAAAAATATATGAAAGATGTATAAATGGATATGAGCGATATTATAAAATATTCCTTAACTTGTGCATAAATTTAAATACTTGTGAAATGATCCGATCAGTACGTCAAACTAATGGATAAAAAAATGTGAAACCAAGCTGGGTTCACGAAAATCTATATGAGACCCACGTGGGCGCTGGTTCAACAACAAGTGAAAACGTGCATTCCACGTGCGTTCCATCCGTTATGAAATGAAAACTATTAAGATAGAACTACCAAAAACAAATAAGTGATCAATCATTCAAATCAAATAATATAAGAGATGCTATTCATTTGATGATATCCTAATAGGTATTACTATGTACCTTTAATTAATAATTCCGTGCTTATATTATGTTATGTGTCATAATGAAAGTGATGACACACAACATAACCTTTGTAAACCATAAAACTATATGAAAGATGGATATAAGCGATATTATAAAATACTCCTTGACTTGTGCATAAGTTTAAATACCTGTGGAATGATTCGATCATAACCCGTACGTCAAACTAGTAAAAAAAGAAATGTGAAACCAAGCTGGATTCACAAAAATCTATATGAAACCCATGTGGGCGCACGTTCAACAACAACAAGTGAAAACGTGCGTTCCACGTGCGTTCCAGCTGCGTTCCACATGCGTATCACCAATAGACCAGTGCAATAAAGGGATAATATAAATCGAAATGCAAGGCAAGCTAAAGTCCAGCCAATAAATGGCCAAACCCTACACAATAATCGGAAAAAATATATAAATAAATAAATACATCTAATGCGCTAGAACTAAACAGTTGAATAAACCATCTGATGCATCTAATGGGCTAGAAATAAACAGTTGAATAAACCAACCTGTCTCCAGAGAATACTCACCAATAAAACCTAAACTCTGCCAAACATATAAAAACAGGAAAAACAAAAATGGATAACAGAGCTATTTGGATATTGATTACATACATATGAATAAATGAATATCAATAAATATCAACACCTAAGTGTGTATCTAGAACAAAAACATACCTTCACATATGTGTAATCTTATATGCCCACGCAAGCTCAAAAAATATCGAAAATGTAATATATATACAAAATTTACTCACCATGCCACTTCACAAGCTTCATTTAATCCTTGGGGTATCATAGTCCCTAATCTAAAAATCCAAAAGGATTCTCTCATAACAAGTTTCTTATGGGAGTCCTGACCACCGTTAACTTCAACATGTTCGATAGGGAGAACTTTCAAAAGACTAGGATCTTGATTGTGATGTTTTAAGAAATGTCTAGAAATGCTATGTAATAAATGACCTCTTCGAATGTTATATCTATGTTGGATCATTCTGGCTTTAAAGCTCTGTGTGGTCCTCCCAACATATTGGAGATCACAGGGACACCTCAAAAGATATATAACATTTTTAGTGTTACAATCCAAATGGCTTTTGATATTAAAAACTTGCCCTGTAACGACAGAGGAAAAAATTGAGGTTTCCTGTAATAGCAAAGTGCATGTAAGACATTTATGTGATTTACATTTATAAGCTCCCTTTCTTTTTAATAACCTTTCACCACTCACATCTGTAGATGCCTTCACTGTATTTTTAATTGATGCAATCTGTTTAAAAGCCGTTGGAGCTAAAATATTTTTAAGAGTCTTGGCCCTTCTAAAGATAACGCGTGGTCTGGACGGAATACTTTTTTTCAAAAGGGGATCTTCCCTAAGAATGTTCCAATGCTTTGAAATTATTGTCCTCACTTGTTTACCCTTGGAACTGAAATTTGTTATAAAATTTGGAAAAATTTGTTCAGAGTTTTTAGAAGATGGAATATGTCTAGTTGTATTTCTTTTCACTACACAATGATCTATATTCTTATCGGTGATTTCACAAAAATTTTTTGCCTTCAAATATGAATCTTCTACTAATTGTTTGGGGTAACCTTTTTCTTTAAATCTTTGTTTCAAGAACAATGATTGTTGGTCATAATCATTTATATTACTACAATTTCTTTTAATTCTTCTAAATTGTCCATATGGTACATTATTAAGCCATGGTTTGTAATGGCAACTCTTATATTCTAAATAACTATTGGCATCCACTTTTTTAAAAAAGGTACGTGTCTGGACTACATGATTATGTTCACCAATAAGTTCTAAATCCAGAAATTGAATACATTTATGGTCATATGTACTTGTAAATTTCATATTCCAAAGATTGTCATTCATATATGATACAAAATCAGTTATTAAACTTGAATCCCCTTTCCAAACAATAATAATATCGTCAATGTACCTGCGATAGAGCACCAAGTTCGCGTCAAATGGACAGTTGTCATATATCTTGGAATCTTCCAAAAAACCTAAAAAAAGGTTAGCATAGCTAGGCGCGAACTTGGTGCCCATCTCAGTACCCTTGACTTGTAAAAAGAAATCGTTTCCAAATTTAAAATAATTGTGAGTGAGGATAAATTCAATAGCATCTATAAGAAAATCAGCTTGCTTAGAAGGCATAAGTAAATCTTTATCTAGAAAATATCTAGTAGCTCTTAATCCTCCATCATGTGGAATGTTTGAGTAAAGAGCTGTAACATCTAACGAAAGCCAGATATAATCCTCATTCCACGTAAAATCTTTCAATATACTTAGCAGATGGTTCGTATCTCTCAGATAGGAGTTAAGTCCACCAACGATCCGTTGTAAATGATAATCAATGTATTCAGATAAATTACTAGTGAGGGAATCAATGCCTGAGATGATGGGTCTGCCGGGAGGACAAACCAAACTTTTATGAATTTTGGGAAGGTGATAGTATGTAGCTATCCTAGGATTCCTAGGGATAATAAAATCTCTTTCAGGAACTCCCAGGAGGCCCATCCCAAAGGCATGATCGATCAAAGTCTTCAAACTACTCAAATATTCCTCCGTAGGATCATATGATAATGGACTATAATATTCTATATCAGAAAGAATTCGATTGGCTTCACCCAAATAATCACAAACATCTTGTATGGCTACTCCTCCACCCTTGTCTGCCTGTTTTATAATTATGCGATCATTATCAAGAAGAGTCCTAATAGCCTCACGCTCAACTTTATTCAAGTTGTGATTGATGCCCAACTCCCTAAACTTCCTCTTTTCAAGGACTCTAAATTCTTCAATGACTACTGTAGAAAACACTTCCACATATTTGCCTATGGACTCCACCGGGAAAAACCTTGATCTTGGTTTAAAAGGAGTAGGTACTCTTCCTTCCAAAATGAATTGAGTATTCATATCAATATAAGGATGTATCTCTGTACCAGTGTGGTCTAAAAAGGGCTTATCGGTAATAATTGGCACCCTATCTGGATATCTATTGAGAGATTTGGACGCAAAATACCTTTTCAATGATAATTTCCTTACATAATTGTGTAGATCAACAAAGATATCAAAAAGATTAAAATCAGACGATGGACTGAAAGACAATCCCCTCGAGAGTAAAGATCTCTCTGCATTATTCAAAACATATGTAGACAAATTAAAAATGTTTTTTCCATTTTCAACTTCTGATATTAACTTGTTCTTGTTTTCTACAGTAGTCATGGAAGAATTTAGAGTCCTTGAAAAAAGGAAGTTTAGGGAGTTGGGCATCAATCACAACTTGAATAAAGTTGAGCGTGAGGCTATTAGGACTCTTCTTGATAATGATCGCATAATTATAAAACAGGCAGACAAGGGTGGAGGAGTAGTCATACAAGATGTTTGTGATTATTTGGGTGAAGCCAATCGTATTCTTTCTGATATAGAATATTATAGTCCATTATCATATGATCCTACGGAGGAATATTTGAGTAGTTTGAAGACTTTGATCGATCATGCCTTTGGGATGGGCCTCCTGGGAGTTCCTGAAAGAGATTTTATTATCCCTAGGAATCCTAGGATAGCTACATACTATCACCTTCCCAAAATTCATAAAAGTTTGGTTTGTCCTCCCGGCAGACCCATCATCTCAGGCATTGATTCCCTCACTAGTAATTTATCTGAATACATTGATTATCATTTACAACGGATCGTTGGTGGACTTAACTCCTATCTGAGAGATACGAACCATCTGCTAAGTATATTGAAAGATTTTACGTGGAATGAGGATTATATCTGGCTTTCGTTAGATGTCACAGCTCTTTACTCAAACATTCCACATGATGGAGGATTAAGAGCTACTAGATATTTTCTAGATAAAGATTTACTTATGCCTTCTAAGCAAGCTGATTTTCTTATAGATGCTATTGAATTTATCCTCACTCACAATTATTTTAAATTTGGAAACGATTTCTTTTTACAAGTCAAGGGTACTGAGATGGGCACCAAGGTCGCGCCTAGCTATGCTAACCTTTTTTTAGGTTTTTTGGAAGATTCCAAGATATATGACAACTGTCCATTTGACGCGAACTTGGTGCTCTATCGCAGGTACATTGACGATATTATTATTGTTTGGAAAGGGGATTCAAGTTTAATAACTGATTTTGTATCATATATGAATGACAATCTTTGGAATATGAAATTTACAAGTACATATGACCATAAATGTATTCAATTTCTGGATTTAGAACTTATTGGTGAACATAATCATGTAGTCCAGACACGTACTTTTTTTAAAAAAGTGGATGCCAATAGTTATTTAGAATATAAGAGTTGCCATTACAAACCATGGCTTAATAATGTACCATATGGACAATTTAGAAGAATTAAAAGAAATTGTAGTAATATAAATGATTATGACCAACAATCATTGTTCTTGAAACAAAGATTTAAAGAAAAAGGTTACCCCAAACAATTAGTAGAAGATTCATATTTGAAGGCAAAAAATTTTTGTGAAATCACCGATAAGAATATAGATCATTGTGTAGTGAAAAGAAATACAACTAGACATATTCCATCTTCTCAAAACTCTGAACAAATTTTTCCAAATTTTATAACAAATTTCAGTTCCAAGGGTAAACAAGTGAGGACAATAATTTCAAAGCATTGGAACATTCTTAGGGAAGATCCCCTTTTGAAAAAAAGTATTCCGTCCAGACCACGCGTTATCTTTAGAAGGGCCAAGACTCTTAAAAATATTTTAGCTCCAACGGCTTTTAAACAGATTGCATCAATTAAAAATACAGTGAAGGCATCTACAGATGTGAGTGGTGAAAGGTTATTAAAAAGAAAGGTTGCTTATAAATGTAAATCACATAAATGTCTTACATGCACCTTGCTATTACAGGAAACCTCAATTTTTTCCTCTGTCGTTACAGGGCAAGTTTTTAATATCAAAAGCCATTTCGATTGTAACACTAAAAATGTTATATATCTTTTGAGGTGTCCCTGTGATCTCCAATATGTTGGGAGGACCACACAGAGCTTTAAAGTCAGAATGATCCAACACAGATATAACATTCGAAGAGGTCATTTATTACATAGCATTTCTAGACATTTCTTAAAACATCACAATCAAGATCCTAGTCTTTTGAAAGTTCTCCCTATCGAACATGTTGAAGTTAACGGTGGTCAGGACTCCCATAAGAAACTTGTTATGAGAGAATCCTTTTGGATTTTTAGATTAGGGACTATGATACCCCAAGGATTAAATGAAGCTTGTGAAGTGGCATGGTGAGTAAATTTTGTATATATATTACATTTTCGATATTTTTTGAGCTTGCGTGGGCATATAAGATTACACATATGTGAAGGTATGTTTTTGTTCTAGATACACACTTAGGTGTTGATATTTATTGATATTCATTTATTCATATGTATGTAATCAATATCCAAATAGCTCTGTTATCCATTTTTGTTTTTCCTGTTTTTATATGTTTGGCAGAGTTTAGGTTTTATTGGTGAGTATTCTCTGGAGACAGGTTGGTTTATTCAACTGTTTAGTTCTAGCCCATTAGATGCATCAGATGGTTTATTCAACTGTTTAGTTCTAGCGCATTAGATGTATTTATTTATTTATATATTTTTTCCGATTATTGTGTAGGGTTTGGCCATTTATTGGCTGGACTTTAGCTTGCCTTGCATTTCGATTTATATTATCCCTTTATTGCACTGGTCTATTGGTGATACGCATGTGGAACGCAGCTGGAACGCACGTGGAACGCACGTTTTCACTTGTTGTTGAACGTGCGCCCACGTGGGTTTCATATAGATTTTTGTGAATCCAGCTTGGTTTCACATTTCTTTTTTTACTAGTTTGACGTACGGGTTATGATCGAATCATTCCACAGGTATTTAAACTTATGCACAAGTCAAGGAGTATTTTATAATATCGCTTATATCCATCTTTCATATAGTTTTATGGTTTACAAAGGTTATGTTGTGTGTCATCACTTTCATTATGACACATAACATAATATAAGCATGGAATTATTAATTAAAGGTACATAGTAATACCTATTAGGATATCATCAAATGAATAGCATCTCTTATATTATTTGATTTGAATGATTGATCACTTATTTGTTTTTGGTAGTTCTATCTTAATAGTTTTCATTTCATAACGGATGGAACGCACGTGGAACGCACGTTTTCACTTGTTGTTGAACCAGCGCCCACGTGGGTCTCATATAGATTTTCGTGAACCCAGCTTGGTTTCACATTTTTTTATCCATTAGTTTGACGTACTGATCGGATCATTTCACAAGTATTTAAATTTATGCACAAGTTAAGGAATATTTTATAATATCGCTCATATCCATTTATACATCTTTCATATATTTTTATGGTTTGTTAGAAAGGTTATGTTATGTGTCATTATATCGTTATGACACATGGCATATTATAAGCACAGAATTATAAATTAAAGGTACATAGAAATACCTATTAGGATATCATCAAATGAATAGTATGTTTTGAATTTTATATTATTTGTTTTGAATGATTGATCACTTATTTACTTTCGGTAGTCCTAACTCAATAGCTTTCATTTCCAAACGGATGGCCTTCCAGTTTTTGTGGTACTCTATATTCAAATGACTTTCTGTGGTCATCCTTTGGATGAGTTTTTCGTTTCACTCCATTTTTTTCATTGAGTTTTTCAAAACTTTATTTATTTTTTCAGTCCACATTTGGACCACATCACTTGAGAGTTCTTTTGGTTGCATAATTATATTTTTTAGACTTATCAGTTTAATCAACGGTGGACTTGAAACACAATCCCTGTCATTAAATTCTTTATTGTTTCTTTAGAGCTAATTAATTTTCATGTGATGACTATTTATATATATGTATTTATACATTCATTATAGGTACAATTTCACCTTTGACCTTTGACCCTTCTCATATCCAATCAAATGATAGGGAGGGAAGTTTAAATAATGCTATGGCTGCTGTGTTTGCTTCTTTCAATTTTGCTTTTGATCAGTTGGTTTGATAAAGCGGTCTAGGCCGCGAAACGTTACATGATTTTGTTTATTCAATTGGTCTTTTTATTATATGCATTTTATATATACAAATTTTATTAAAATTATCATTTGGAAGTTCTTCAGCAGCCTTTATTCCGTTATTGGATTCCTTCATTGAACATTTGATTCAGCAACATTTGGAGGTACCTGAGTGGGGACAGGTTGATATTCCCCTAAAGCGATTTTAGCTGATTTTGATTATATTCAATTATCAGCCAACACTTTTGTGAGTATTTTTTCACTTAATATTTCACATCAGAGTGACATTATACAATTACAGGCACTATTGGGCGCCCCCCCTTTTCTTTTCTTCTTTGTTCCATGTACTTCTCTGAGATGATGGTGAGGTATGGCCCTTGTTAGCTGTCTAATCATTGCTGTTGACCTTTGGGACGGTCCTGAGTTCCCTACTGAATATACACTTGGGGAACATATAAATGTTACCCCAAGCACTACTTTTGTGAGTATACAACATTCATGAACTATACTTCAAATTATTTTGATATACTACACTAGGAGCGCCTCCTTTCTGTGTTCTTTTGCAGTACTATACTACAAGTTATGCTCACAACTGTATCCAGGTGGTCAGTAAGTCAGGTATAGAACACCATACACAGTATATTTACAACATAGAATACAAACAAATAGAAGAGAAATACAAAAGATCCCCCACACTTTTCTCATTCCACACCCAGTCTTAGATGGAGTACAGACAATGGGATGATGAATGATGAATATAATGGATGAAATGGGATGAAGATGGGCAAGTCCACAGTCTCTCACTTAATCAGTTGGGATTCATGCAGCCTTACATATGGTTTTCCTCTATATATCACATGAACACACAAATATCTAGAAAAAAAGCTGAAAGATTAGTATATAAAAGTAAAGCACCAACTTTTATTGCAATAGTTATAAAAACACTTACATGATCCCAAGTGGTTCATGCATATAACTCCCTCTCAATTAGATCTCCCGGTCTACTCTGTTCTTACTCGGACTGTATCCTAAGAAAGCTCCAAACCACGCTCTCACCGCATGTGATGGTGCTTGTATATTATCCATCTCCAGGTGATAACGTTCAAGCCATCAGCCATTCTCTTTGCTATATATTTTATGCAATAGCACATAGGAAGCGGCTCTACTCACACGGACCACACGGAGTCCGGGAACAAGATATTACTATTAAGAGGAGTCTCCTCACCACTGGAGTAGCACAATAATACACCTATTTGTGTAAATGTTTCAATGGTTTAGAGCAAGACCAAAGTATTTTATTTACATATACTAATTTGTAAACACATATACTGAAGTTTAACCCCTTAAGGACTACATGACATACTGTGACCATCATGGTCCTTAAATACTTAAGGACTGATGATGGTTATAGTACGTCACGTACTCTTTACTTACAGTGCTCCACCGGGAGCACTGTAAGTAAAAATAGGGCCTACAATTGACCGCTCCAAGACTGGAGCGATTTCTTTCAGGCCACAGAGCGGCGCGCCGATACACGCAACAGGTGTGTTGGCAAGGATCAAAGCGGTCCTTATGGGACGGAAACATCCCAGGACCACTGGTCCTTAAGGGGTTAAGCAAACATTAATGTTAGTTTCTTTGCTATGGAGAAATGTGATACACTTATATACACAGCACAGTCTGATCTCCTAAAAAGAGGGACACCGGAAGAGAAAGAGGGAAAGAAGGATTTGGCTCTCATAAAGGGACTGTCCCTCCTAAATAGGGACAATTGAAAGGTATGAATTCTTGTTCTTATTCTACTATATTTTTCTGCATATGGGCATTGGTCCCCTTCGTTACGTTCACTTTCACTGTGGGGATGTGGGACTTATCGAACTAATACCCTCTGGGACTTATCGAACTAATACCCTATGCCCTCTGCAAAGAGTATCTAAATACCTAATATTCCTTCTGTCCATAGCTGCAGTTCTCACTAAAATATCTGGTTCCTTCTACCCTCCACCATCTCCTCCACCCTATATTTATATCTCTCCTTCACTTCTACCATCCACACTCACCTCTATACACCAACTCATTACTCTTCTCCGCTCCAACACTCCTCCACACCACACAATCCATAAACCAAATACACACAAATCACTCTCTCATCTCCAGTCTCTCTCTCTTCTTCTTTTATTGGCAGCTGGAGATATCTCTCCAAATCCTGGCCCCATCTCCATTCACAAACACTCTACCTCCAGTCAGCATAGGAACAATTCAAATCTAATCACCATTCCCTGCCTTCAACCTCAGTTTCTTCCCTTTTCCTGTGCTTTGTGGAATGCTCGCTCCATTACTAACAAATATAACACTGTGCATGATCTCTTTTTCTCTCGCTCCCTCAGTTTACTTGCTATTACTGAAACTTGGCTCTCTCAATCTGACACTGCTTTAGAGGCAGCAATCTCCTATGGTGGTCTCTCCTTCTCTCACACTCCACGCCCAACTGGACGTGGGGGAGGAGTGGGTTTGCTGCTCTCCGAACATTGTCATTACAAACCAATTTCTCCCCCATCTTCACTCCGCTTCTCCTTTGAACTGCATGCTGTCCGTATCTTTGCTCCAGTCTCTCTACAAGTTGCAGTCATCTATCGCCCACCTACCACTACACCTTCAGACTTCCTTTCTGACTTTGAATCATGGCTCTCCTTCTTCCTCTCATCAGACACACCTTCACTTCTTCTGGGGGACTTCAACTGTCATGTGGACGATCCCTCCATCTCCTGGGCATCCCGTTTTCTCTCTTTAACATCTGCATTTGGACTAACCCAGTGGACGAATGCTAGTACTCACAAGGACGGTCACTTCTTAGACCTTGTGTTTACTAGAAGCTGTGCACTCTCGGATTTTAGTATCTCTCCTCTTCCACTATCAGATCACCATCTTCTAACTTTCAGCACTACATATACACCTTCCGCAATCCCTGCTTCCTCTCCCCGCTTCACGCGTAACCTCAAATCCCTTAATCTAACGGCTCTCCAGTCCTCCCTGGCTAATGGACTTTCATCTATTCCCATTAATTCTGACACTAACAGCCTTGTCAAAATATACAACTCAGTCCTATCCTCCTCTTTGAACCTGCATGCACCTCTGTCTCTCCGATCGGCTCGCAGAACTAACCCGCAGCCATGGCTTAATAAAGACACCAGCTTCCTCCGCTCTTGTACTCGTTCAGCTGAACGACTGTGGAGAAAGTCTGGCTCTCTAGCAGACTTTCTCCACTACAGGTTCCTCCTTTCCTGCTTTAACTCTGTTCTGTCCCTTGCAAAAAAACATTACTTCTCACAACTAATCAACAATCATAAATCCAACCCCCGACGACTTTTCTCTTCCTTTGACTCCCTCCTTCACCCTCCATCTGCTTCCCCCGCTAACTCCATACAACCACAAGACTTTGCTGACTACTTCAAAACCAAGGTGGACTCCATCCGGGATAATATACCACCTTGTATATCTCCTCCTAGCCTCCCTCGTTCCCCTCCTGGCACTCTGGACTCTTTTTCACTAGTCACGGAGGAGGAACTGACTAACCTACTATCCTCCGCTCCGTCCACTACATGCGCACTTGATCCGCTCCCCTCTCACCTCATCCAATCCCTCTCCCCCACACTAATCCCTATCCTGTTACAAATTTTCAACTCCTCCTTTGCCACCGCTACCTTTCCTTATGACTTCAAACATGCCTTAGTAAAACCTATCCTTAAGAACAACTCTTCTGACAGTAACACACCCTCTAGCTATCGACCAGTTTCTCTTCTGCCTTTTGCCTCTAAACTCCTGGAACGCTTAGCCTACTCACGCCTGCTTGACTTCCTCAATGCATACAACCTGCTTGACCCTTTACAATCTGGATTTCGTAATGCCCACTCCACTGAAACTGCTCTTACAAGAGTTGTCAATGATCTTCACATTGCCAAATCTCAAGGTCACTATTCAATTCTTATCCTGCTTGATCTCTCAGCAGCTTTCGATACTGTTGATCATGCACTCCTCCTCCGCATTCTTCACTCCTTAGGAATCCGCAACACAGCACTGGACTGGCTCTCCTCTTATCTATCTAACAGATCCTTCAGTGTCTCCTCTGCCACCTCTTCATCCTCCCCCATCCAACTCTCTGTTGGGGTTCCTCAAGGTTCTGTTCTAGGACCGCTTCTGTTTTCTCTTTACACAATAACACTTGGCGATCTTATTAACTCATTTGGTCTCAAATATCACCTCTATGCAGATGACACCCAGATTTACTTATCTGTACCTCAACTCACTTCTGATATCCAGGCTAAAGTCACAGATTGCCTCTCGGCTATCTCAGACTGGATGGCTCATAGACACCTCAAACTCAATATATCCAAAACTGAACTGCTCCTCATTCCACCTAGACCTGGCCCTGTAGCGCCCTTCCAGGTGACTGTAAATGGCACTACCATAAATCCAGTATCAGAAGCACGGTGTCTAGGGGTGATAATTGACAACTCTCTCTCATTTTCCTCTCATATTAATGCCATTACTAAATCCTGTCGCTTTCTTTTGCGTAACATTGCAAAAATCCGTCCCTTCCTCTGTTCCTCCACAGCCAAAATTCTTATACATGCAATCATCCTCTCCCGCATAGACTATTGCAACATTCTTCTGTCTGGCATTCCTGCTTCCCATCTCCAACCACTTCAATCTATACAGAATGCGGCAGCACGAATTACTCTTCTGTCACCTAGGTTTGTCCCTGCCCCACTCCTCCTCAAAACTCTCCATTGGCTGCCTATCAAACTCCGGATATCATACAAAATCTTACTTCTCTCTTTCAAGACACTTCTCTCCTTTACTCCTTCTTACATTTCCACTCTCATCTCCCGTTATACCCCAACCCGACACTTACAGTCAGCCAATGACTGTCTTCTCTCAGCTCCTTTTGTCTCTACAGCCCTGTCACGGATCAAACCTTTTTCTCTCATTGCTCCGTATCTATGGAATGCTCTACCATCCAACCTGCGCCACTGCACCTCTCTGACAACCTTCAAATCTCACTTGAAAATGCACCTCTTGGATAAAATCTCAACATGCTAGAAGGCACTGATGTTGTACAATGAATGCTCTTATAAATTATTTACATTACTGATGTCCTCTATTATCATGAAAACTAGCACTGTATTCAGCACTTGACCCTAATGTACTCTGTATGTCTCCCATTACCACTTTAGATTGTAAGCTTTCGGGCAGGGACCTCGCACCCAATGTTTCACTCTACAAAAAGCACCTGTAACCCTGTATTGTTTAAACTCTGAGATTGTAAAGCGCTGCGTACACTTGTGGCGCTATATAAATAAACATATTCATTCATTCATAATACAGGGGTTTGGGCACCTCCCATACAGCAGCCCTAGTGTCCTCCACCTTTCTGATTTGATGGTAAGAGTCACGTTCCTGACTCCCCATACCATTGTGTTTTAATCTGTGTTATCACTGTCTGATTTATAAACTTGTTGCATAATATTCTCTTGATCTGGTTTTAACTCTTTCCATTAAACTAACACAGAGGTAAATTGTCCATTAATGTTCTTACCGTCTACCCCTTCTTTTACCAAATCTATCTACATCTGCTTCTGTGTAACTCCAAGTGTAAAAGGGGTAGTCTTTAACAATTTAGCTCTCATAATATCTATATTTCTATGGCTAACACGGTACCAACTCTCATCTGTTATAATGTCTATAAACACTGACATATCTGGCCCTTCACAGTTTGCATTTTCCATCTCAACCACACATTCCATGGCATCTCTAATCATGTGCCTTAGCTGAGGGAGCAGCAACACACTGTCTTGTCAGTTTCCGTAACCACTCTAAAAGCTATTCCGCGCTTTTCTATCTTTACAAATTTGCTAAATTTGTCAACTCTGACTGTGTATATTTCCTTACTTTTTCTTCCCAGTCAAAGCAACATGCTTTCCAATCTGTAAAAATCCTCTCTCTCATCTCCTGATGTCTATGAAAACATATCTTCCCCTTCCGAATCCTCCCATACATCAAGAGGATTACAAATCTGCACCATCTGTCCTCAATAACCTATGCATTTCTGGGATGTTGTTATTATCATTCTTATTCTTAATTTATATAGCACCAACTTATTCTGCAGTGCTGTTGGCACCCATTCATCACCCTCAAAGCCATCACTACACATTTCTCTCCAATGTCTTCAACCCACTTTGCAACCACACTGCAAGCCTCTTTGGCTACCTTACATTTATCAGTAAACACCTGCATTTACTGTCCCAGCTCATTAATATTGTTTTTTATCTCACTATCCCTTGAAACAAGCAGACCACGTGGGTTACGGCATTCTGTTGTTTCTTATTAAAGCCTGGCAAGGTTAACCTCTCGATCTGCTCTAAACAACATCCCTGTCTCAGTACAGACTGGTGGACAGTACTTTAGTAACTTCTTTGACCCTTTACACCCTGTAAACCTAGCATACCATTCAAGCCTCTCACATTCAGGGAGTGTCAGCTCGGGCAATCCAGTTACATCTCAGTGACATATCTATGTCCCCGAGACTGTTTTCTTCTTAGCAGACACTTTAAGCATACTTTCACACACATTAATCAAAATCCAGATGCCAAACACACACACACACACACACACTCAAACACAACCTCGAACATTCTCTACCCAAATCTGATATGCACATGCAGCTGGATTAATAACTTATTCAGCATGTCACATGTGAAAGTGAATCCCAGTTCTGAAGTGAAGGACTGAATAAATTGTTCAGTATTCACATCAGTGGTTTTGATGAAATAAAATGAGAAATATTTTACTTAACTTGGTTAGTAGTTCTGCTTACAGAAGTCAATGGGATGTAAAAGAAAAAAAAATAACACATATGCAAGGCCTCCCATATGAGGACAAAAATCTTTGTCACATAATGTCATGTCTCTCTCCCAGGGACAAAGCCCGACTAGTTCGGTTGTATGAGAACACTAAGACAAGATTTAAGGCGTTGGGCCAGGAGAGCTGAATACAACTTAAGAAAAAGGTTCAGCAGAGCTAACTAGATAACTAGAGCATATGCCTCCCTTTTTGCTCAATGTTTCTTAGGGGGATGTGTTTATGCTACATGTATGACCCGTGACCACTGGATTATGAACATTTGGGTCTGACTGAGGAGCCCCAGCTTCCTCAACAACAGGAGGACTTCACACTCCCACCACATCCACAACAGGAGGCCCAAACATTCATGCCTAGTTTGGAATCCCTGGATGTGGTGGGGACACAGCCATTGTCTGGCTTGGCATTGGCACACAGGAGCAACCATCCTCAGCAGCAGCCTCCCCATCAGCACCACTAGCAGCCTCCCCACCAGCCACCCAACCAGCAACAGCAGCAGCCTCCCCAACAGCATCACCAGCAGCCACTCCACCAGTACCAGAAGCAGCCTCACCAGAACAACAGGAGTAGGATGCAGGTGAGGCAGCATAACCAGGCTCATCCTCCTCCATCAGTGTAGGTACACAGCATGGGGATGGAGAGAGAATGTCTGGTGATCCAGAGGAAGCAGCTCAGAGAATCCCAGAGGACAAACAGATAACTCAGGAGGTTGCAGCGGGATTCCCTGAGAGAACCGGCATGATAGAAATGATGGGGCAGCTGCTGGTGGAACCGCAGGGAAAACCTGCAAATGGAGAGGGAGCATCACTCTACACAGGGGTCCGCTGCAACTACCTCCCCCTCCAGTGTGACCCCTGCATCAATAGCAAGGATTACAAGGGTGACCAGGCAGTCAGCCAGGACATTCACTTCTGGCATCCAGTCCAAAGTCCCCCCAAAAAACCTAAAGAGAACTTGTTATTTTTCCACAAAAAAATAAAAAAGCACTTCTACATATTAATCATGTATGAGAAGGTCTGTTTACTGATAGACTAAGTGACAAGGATGTCTCCAATGCATTGCAAAGCAATGCAGTGAACACAACTCCTGCCCAGGTTACTTGGTTGTAGAGTGTTTTAACATGGGTTAGCACATATACCACCACAACGATGTCCAAATCAAACTCAAAATCCACCACTGGAGGCAAACAACAATGACAGTGTTGTATGGCCATGATGTGGCTTGAATTTGAACAACCGACACCTACCTCGGAGCATAACAACACGTGCCATACTTTGAATATTCAGTTGCATCAATTGTTGTGGTTTATAGGGGTTATCCAAACAGCTATTTTACTTAGATAAGTAACAGGAATTATAGAACATCCAGCCAAATTGGCAGTGATTCACACTCTGATCGTGAAACTAACCATTAGCTGTTTATAAGACAGACCTTTAAATGGTTTACTGTACTTACAAAATACCCGTCGGTTGTTTTTTTTTTTGCTATCGGCTGCCTTTAAATCTGGCCCTCAATTAGCTCATGCTAGACATGACATTCTAAGACAAAACTTTTTACAGACCCAACTTATTTCACATTTACCATAAAATCTCGGGTATAATACGCACAATTTTACCCCACTTCACCTTATGTGAAGTGGGGGTGCGTATTATACATGAGAGATTTTTTAAAGATTTTTTTTAATGCTGGCGATCCCTTCCCTTCCCTCCTCCGGCGCTATCCGGTTTCATAATAAAGCTATGAAGCTTACTGAGGTCTGTAGGCAAACTTCATGTGCATCTGGGTAAATCTCTGCGGGCGGCATGCTTGTCCTTGCTGGCCGGCCGGCCGCTTCCCTCCATGGCTTTCAGGACCTTCCACTTCCAGCCAATAGAAATGCCCTGTGTACCATTGACTGGAAGCGGAAAGTCCTGAAAGCCATGGAAGGAAGTGGGTGGCCAGCCGGCTGGCCGGCAAAGGCAAGCATGCCGCCTGCAGAGATTTACCCAGATGCACATGAAGTTTGCCTACAGACCTCAGTAAGCTTTATAGGTTTATTATGAAAGCGGATAACGCCGAGGGAGGGAGGGAAGGGATCGCCAGCATTAATTTTTTTTTGAAGCAATGGGGAAAACAAGGGTGCGTATTATACATAGGCACTCTTGTTTTCCCCTAAATCTTGGGTATAATATACACCTCGTATTATACACAGGTGCGTATTATACCTGAGATTTTACGGTAAATATTATATCAATTGTAACTGAAAAGTTTTTTGGGGGGATTTCTTGGCATCTCTTCAACTTAGTAAGTCACAGAGGTGAATAACTGAACAGACAAAAGCATAGCATTTGCCTGTTCTTCAGCTAGTCACTAATCAAAAGTACCAAAAGTTTAGCTCTCTAGTGCCATTGTAAGGAGAAATACTCATTTGCATATTGAGCTGACTCCCTCCACAAGGACAACGAAGCTCAACAAAGCAGGGTATTTCCAACAAACCCTGGATGTACAATTTTTTCTTCTTGGCTCCTTTAGTGAGGTGTAGCTGATCTCTCTTGGCAGAAAAAGCAAATATCAACATCTGGAGTCCCAATGACCCTGAGGGAGCCACAGATATGTATGAAAAAAGAGAGCCTTAGAGGTGAATACTCACTAAGAACAATCAGAAGCACATTATTTGCTTGTTCTTTGGCTATTTACCACTCATAAACACTACAGTTTAGCTCTCTAGTGCCATTATAAAGGAAAAATAACTATTTTCATATTTAACTTACTCCACCCTCAAAATGCTTTTCAATTATCTTATGTACAAGAGAATCCCAGAAAACCATAGTTGTAAGCTATGGCCTTTTTGTGCTGTCTTTGAGGTGTAGCTGCTCTCTTTATGCACTGTGAGCAAGGTATCCATGTCTTCAGTACCTGCCACATAGGGAGACATCGTAGACTTTGTAAAAAAAAAGTCACAGAACTAAAATGGGTACCTCAGATAAGTTTCTAGCCAAAGAACAGACAAATGCAATGATTTTGTACTTTCTCAGCAAGTATGCACCTCTGTGACTCTCTCATCTTTTCAGTTTATCAGTGGGATTCAGCACTTTGTGGCATATGTATCAACGACAGAAAAAGGGAAAATAAACTCATACTAAAACAGCATTAAATATGGTGTTATATATATATATATATATATATATATATATATATATATATATATAAATATATATATATATATAAATATATATATATATATTTATAAAATGGTGTTTTAGTGCCATGAGTTTCATCATGCGAACAGTCTACAAAGTGTGCCTGCCTAAAACCAGGCACACTTTGTAGACCGTTTACATGATGAATCTCTTTCTCTGCAATGTCATTTCAGCTCTGCTGAAGAGCCGTTCGGTCTGTGGACCAGAATACAAGTTTGTCAGCTACAGCACTGATGTGAATAAAAGGGGCGGGGGGGGGAACTTTACCTGCATATTACTCAAAAACTATACAACTTACAGAAAAAGACTTGGATCGTTTTATTTATTTATTTAAGAAGAACAAATTTAAATAATGTTTAAAAAAGTATTACTATCCCTTATACTGTGTATTAGTGGGCAAAACAGGAAGGTCTGATAAGACAAATAAGACAAACTTATTTGCAGCAGGAAAGCTATATCATTTTCATGTATCTAGGTTATGACGCAAAGGTTGAACTTGATGGACTTGTGTCTTTTTTTCAACCTAATTTACTATGTTACTATGTAAAAAGAACCCAATTTAATAAAATCTGAAGTGCATCACATAATGATAGGACAATCTGCAGTCTCCAAAGAACAAACCAAAGACCGAAGACAATCCCACTCTGCTTCAAACAATTCACTTGAGTGTGAACCTTCTGTAGAGAGAATATATCAATGTATTAATTTGTTTAAAAATATAATGGTTTTGTCAGATAGGTTGGTCAAATTTTGCTAACATCACCAAGGTAAACCATTTAAAGCGAGTCTTATCTAATACGTATTAACATCTTTATGGCTATCTAATGCCCTTATGGCTAAACTGAATGACTTTCAAACAGGGATCACTTGCAATGAGTGGGTGAGGACCTCAAGAACTGCAACGTTTTCAGCAGTCCATTTATATGGCAGTCTGCCCCAACACTACTATCAACTGCATGGAGACTATATAATACACCATTCAAATAGCCATTGAGTTTTCATTTTCATTAACTCAAATGCCGGAGTTATTACAGACAAAAATAAGCCAGGCAAGCTAGATAAAATAAAAATATAAGCAATTATGCGTATTTAAAAATTTGTGTGCACTTTCTTATAAACCATCATTGACATTTATAGTGAAATGTACTGAAATATGGTAAAAAAGCAGCTAGAATGAGAAAGAGAACATTTTGCAGAAAAAAGGAAAGAGGCTAACAGCACTAAAACAACATAAAATACAGATTATATATATATATATAACCCATGTGAGTAAAATACGAAGTGCAGGGAATGAGAAGATCTGCCGTAATCACAAAATGAAAGGCAAGCCAAAGGCAAAAGACAATCCTGCACAGTTACATACAGATTACCTAAATGTGAGCCATGTGTACAGCATATATTACACCAATGTGCTAATTCACTTAGTTCAAAAAATTAGGGTTTTGTCACATAGTTTGGCTAATATGTTTAAGCTCCTTTCCCTCACCATGGTACCCCATTTTGAGAAGGTCCTATGTAATATGAATTGCAATATTTATGGATTACAAAAATGCTTTTTTTTAAAAGCTGAATCCATCTAATGCCCTCGTGGCTAAACTGACCTGTTTTCGATCAGGGATCAGTTACAGCAAGTGGATGGAGACCTCAAGGACTGGAACATTTTCATATAGAAGTTTGTCCCCACCAATGTCGCTAAAACTTCAGAAATTACTGGAATAAAAATGTATTTAATAGCAGCTATTGGACATCCATAGGTACCATTCTTATAAAGAAATGTTAATAACTAGCTGCAATTTGCAAGTAAAACATACTAGAGATTGAGCAACATACAAAGACATTTGTATGAATGTGACACTGAAAAGTCACTATTCATTAGTTTATTGAGAATAAAACCTCCTTGGCTGTCTTAAATTTTAGGTGCTAAATCTTTTTTCTAAGTTTTGCAATATATTTGAAACATATGGCACTACAGATCACTATTACATTTCTCTCACTATTTTGTTTAATAACTAGTTGCCATTGGGATATGTGTGATTTAGTAGAGATGTATATAGGAGATTGCCCTGCTGTGTTATGAGTCCCTGGAAAAGAAGATGCATATACTCCAGACAAGACACATCACATGTGCCAACTTGGGGGTTCCCTGTGGCGTGCAAGACTAGTAGAAGCAAAGCAGGGCAAATATCCAGGGATCCATCAACAGCCCTGGGAGGATCCATTTTGCTGAGCAGTACCCAGTGGTGTAACTAAAAGCCAATGGACCCAGGTGCAGAAATTGCTGCCGGCCCCCCCCCATCTTCACATTGTCCCATGTCCATCTCCTACCTCCATCACCCGCTCCTGCGTGGTTCTCAGTTACGCAGAGCGCTGGGAGATGATGTCATCTCCCACATCATCTCCCAGCGCTCTGCATTACTAGAGCACTAGAGCTGAGATGCTGCGGGCACAGGCTATGGGCGAGTTGCAATGGGTTCGCAGAGGGTGGTCGGGCCCCTTGGAGTGACGGGCCCGGTCACAGGCGCGACCCCTGCAACCCCTATTGTTATGCCACTGGCAGTACCAGAAGACCTCTGGGGAGGAATCTAGAATGAGAGAACAAAATCCTTGAATGAGAGAAAGGCATCTACCAGCATAGTACATCATTTGCAGAACAGGCTGAGCATTGTTAGAGTATTTTAAATAAAAATCCATATAAAGTCTGACGCATCAGTGGGAAATCTGTACTACATGCACACATACAGCAGCAAAGAATAAACTAAATAGCCACATTTTGAAATAAAATAATGTCATGAAATTAATATACACAGATCATGTATCATAACTCAATGTACACAATGGATAAATCACAAATATAAGAGATGTGAAAGAGATAAAATCAAATGCTGGGAGTACTATTTTGTTGCACCAAATCTATGACTCGAGGAAAGATGCCCCAGACTGATCCCTATATTTGCTATTATTCCAGTCATGAAAATAGAGCACAAATCCTCAATGGTAATGTAGACCTAAAAATATACAGTGTATTTCCCCTCAAAAGGGGTTAAAATGCAACAATGTTACTGACTCAACAAGAGAGGAAAAGAGATGACCAATATATATTCCTAGAACCTATAGCACAAACCCTTTTGCCTAGTCCCCTCTTATATAGCGGTATCTAAAAAATCAGTGCAAACAGCAAAAATAAAAGCAATTGATTGATAAAAAATAAAGATAAACAATATTAAAATCTATTAGTGTAAATGACTCAAATACATTCAAATATAACTCTTATTCCAATCACCTTGAATCATATATACCTCAGGCACTTCATTTACTAGCTTTATAGAACATAAATCCAATTGCTCACAGTCTGACTTTTATCTGAGTGAATCTTGTAGTCAATCAGTGAACCATCAAAGAGTTTCAGTGAACTTCCAGGGAACTTCTTATAATGACACTCACCCAATTCACATGTATTTACAGAGACATGCACACATATTGATTAGGTCAGTGGATAATTCAACAAGATAGCTGTCTGTACAATCTAAAACCAAAGATCCCGAGTCACGGTTCTGGTATCCACTGTCTCTGTGCATCCCATGCTCTCCTCTCTGCTGGCGTCTCTGCTGGCTACTTAGTTGAAATCAAGTGTCAGATGCGCCAGACTTTATATTGGTTTTTGTTTGAGACTATATGATTGGAGGTTTGTCAGGCTGCATGGGGGTTCATGAGAGAGCAGTGAGAATTTTCATGACACCCCCACATGGGTGTGAGCATGTTACACGTATATTTTCTTTATTTTGTGAAGAAGGCACCTTTTAGACCTACAGTACTACTAAGTAGGTCAAGTGTCTGCCGTAGTATTTTTCACAGAACTTTAAGGCATGATGTTCCAGACAGATTGATCAAACACATCTCCCTGGATGCTATTAGTAACTGTTAACATTTAAAACAAAGTGTTATAATGAAGCTAATGATGCAATGCTATTCAAGAATTATTCATTTATCCCTCCTCATTCTGAATCCTGTCAGGGAAGGATCTGCAGAGTAGGCAGATGCCTTGGGAGTCTAATTGGGGGGGGGGGAGACCTCAGTTTCCACTTCCTGTTCCTTTTACTTACCTCAAGCAGCCTCCCCTCAGATCTGGAATCTGGTCCTGTGACTGGACAGATTGCAGAGAGGGACAATCTTCCTTCTTTCAGTATAAGGGAAAAACCTGCCCCCTTGATAAATGAGGGCAGGTTTTTCATTATGCTGGAAGAAGATTGTTCTTTGTCACGTTCTTAGTTAAATAAAAGGGGCAGAGGGAACTTTATTAGAGAATAAATGTAAAATGGCAATGTTTTATAAGGTTTTATAGCTACATATCATTATAAAAATGTAGGAAGAAGACTTGATTGTACTTTAATAAGGAAACATTACTATCCCTTTATGATCTGAATGCCAACAAGCACCTTATGCCAGGTACTTAACATGCACAGGAATTTGGCACAAAATTACGCAATTTCATTAGCTCCAGGTTTAAAACATGGTGGCAAATAAGGCATGGGGAAAAATACCTTGAGACTCTAACAGACTGCATTATTTGCCTCTCCTTTCTATTTGTGGTAATGAGAATGTAACAAATAAGTAACTAATTAGATTGGTGTAGGGTTAAAAACTAAATTCCAGCACCTGTTTTTGACTGGGATCATATTTGTATGCCCACACCCCCCAGTGAGTCTGTGTACATTTGCAAATGTGCCATTGTATGTCTATGCATTTCCTTATCTATATATGTGAGCAATTCAGTTCAAATTGTGTAAAGTAAATTTGATTAGCATGAAAGGCTAATATACAGATTTTAGGAAATAAATTATTTTCATTTTAGGTAGGAAGGAATTCGTTGGAAAATTGTCTAGTATCAAAATAGTTAAAACTGTTTATTCAGTTAAAATACTGTACTTTAAAAGTAAACATTTTCAAATTGCCAACTGCAAACTTTGGAACCAACATTGATGTGGATTTAAAGTAATTTAAAAAAGTTTTATTCCAATTAATTTTAGGTTTGCTTTTTTGTTTTGTATAAACAGATAGTAAAGCTTGTTTTTATTTCAAATAAGAACCAGAAGAAAGGTTATAGAAAGTACATTTCAGTTGGCATTTGTATTATAAATAATTTATCATGAAGAATGATGCAGTCAAACTGTAAGCTGTTTATTCTTTTTAATGCATTCTGCAGAAATAAAGAATGTGAATGATACCAGTCATGCTTTTTTAATACTGAATAGTTTAAAGGGATAGTAATACTTCGTTTTAACTTTATTTTATTTTGTAGGCATTAAAAAAACATAAAGAATGATATAAGTCTTATCTTTCAAACCTTTATGGTTTAAGAGATATTTACAAGCAAAGTTTCCCCCTCCCGCCCCTTTTTCCTACTATAAGCCATCTCTTCTCAGATGTGGAATGCAGTCCATAGACCAGACAGATAACAGAAGGGGACACTCTTATTCCTATGAAAACAATAAAATCCCTGTCCCCCTTGACAAGCTTTTCAGGTTTTCCCCTTTTCTTAATTGAAGATTGTCCCTCTCTGCAGTCTACCTGGGTACCTCCCTTCTGCTCTGGCTGAACAGTGTGACATCAGTAAAAGGGGGGGGGAGGGGGACAATTTGTAATTGAATTACTCTGGAACTACAACTCTGACAGAATTGAAATAACACTCTCCAAAGTCCAAATACTATGATGATTAATTAGAGCTGTTTTTATTATGAAACATTACTATCCCTTTAAGAGGTATATGTGTTAATCCCTCCAGCCTCTCATCCCTTTCCCTGATGGTAGCCACTAAAATGAGGTTGCCATTGCAACCTGATCTGGCATTCAAAAAGAAGCAGACATTTACCTCCGAGTGAGCTGTTTCAGCTTGTCCTGAACTGCGCACAAACTGTGTTGTAGTCAGTGCTTAGAACACAATGAAACAACTCACACAGAGGCAAATGTAGAACCAGCAAACCTTAAAGAGCTATCAATAGAAGTAGAAGACAAAAAATATAGAGAAGGTGCCCAATGGCATAAAAATCGCCACAAATATTAGAAATAAATACAAATTAGAAATCCACTCATAAGTAGATCAGAAAGACCAACAATCGCACATTCAGAGATATTTCCCTGTTTCCATGTAGGGTTCCAAAAGTGCTTATATACACAGAGATTCAGGGCTGCTGAACTCTGTAGTATATAAAAATATATTTATTAATTAAAAGACATCAATGCCAAAAAAGTGTATAATTTAAAACCCTCTTATGTGCTTTGCGTTGTTCTGACACTTTATCAAAGACACGGGTCTTTTAATTAATAGTGGCATCCCTTGTGTTTCTCCTTTTTCTCCTTTTACAGTGCCAATAGAAGTAAAAATCACTCACATATGCAGTTTAATAAAAAAAAAATACAGATTTGTGGGTTTACTAAATCAGCTTAAACCATACAAAAATATTAATAGCCACATGAAACACATGTAGGGTGCTCTGTTTGGAGGCATTATGGAGATTTTGAATTACCACTTTTACAACTACCCCAAGGTGTGTGATGCTACTGGCTGGTTCTGTGTGTATTTCAATGATTTGTGAAGTGGGGTAGCATTTTGTTTAAATCATAACCCTTTGAATGCCACCAGAATGTGCAATGTATTTCAGAGCAAAGCACACATCCCTATGGCACTCAAAGAATTAAGGGAAGGCAGTTGATAACTCTGTTCTCCAGTAGAGACAGCAGACTGTCCTCTGTGGTGCCATAGAAAGTTATGTGATTGTGCACTTTGGCAGCAAAGCCAACTACCAGAGCTAGGTGCATGTGGTAAACAGGTACATTAAGATATAAATACACCCAAAGGAATATGACAACAGCTCATTAAGCTGAATTTCAATATGCAAATGAGTAATTGTCAAGAATTCACTGTCACAGTGTACACTTGGTAAAGGCATGGTTAAAGAACGTGTCACGGTTTTCAGGCAAAGAAGGACAGACACAAATATAAAATATATAACCACCTTTATTTATTATGTACAGCAATAATAGAAATAGCCCACACAACCCCAGACCACAGGATTATAGGACCCAGGCTCCTACCTGGAGCTGCACACTGTGCTGCGCACTGCACTACTGTGAGATACCGAAGACTAAGACAGAGGTACGGGTGGCACACCAGTGGGAACAGTAAATGATGCACAAGTTTCCTCCCCGGGTCAAGCGACCAGAGGCAACAGGGAGCGAGAGCAGACCTGAACCACGGAACACAGAGACTGATGGTCAGGCATGCTAGGAGCATACGGAGCAAGTAGTCAGCCAGAGCCACAGGTCAGATAAGCCAAGGACTACACAGAGCAATAATCAGCAAGAGACAGAGGTCAGTCAAACCGGGGACTACACGGAGCGAGTTAGTCACCCAGAGCCACAGGTCAGAACTGATGTGGGTAGACAGACAAGCCGGGGTCATACATGCAGCGAGTTAGTCAACCAGAGCCACAGGTCAGAACCGATGTGGGTAGTCAGACAAGACAGGGTCATACATGCAGCGAGTTAGTCAGCCAGTGCCACAGGTCAGAACCAATGTGGGTAGTCAGACAAGACAGGGTCATACACAGAGCGAGTTAGTCAGCCAGTGCCACAGGTCAGAACCGATGTGGGTAGTCAGACAAGACAGGGTCATACACAGAGCGAGTTAGTCAGCCAGTGCCACAGGTCAGAACCGATGTGGGTAGTCAGACAAGACAGGGTCATACACAGAGCAAGTTAGTCAGCCAGTGTCACAGGTCAGAACCAATGTGGGTAGTCAGACAAAATGGAGTCATACACAGAGCGAGTTAGTCAGCCAGTGTCACTGGTCAGAACCGATGTGGGTAGTCAGACAAGCCGGATCATACACAGAGCAGATTCTCAGATAAAGCACGTGTCACAAAGGAGCACAAGAGACACTAGCAGAAACAACACATAAGGGCAATGACTCCTAGGCCCAAGGAGGTTAATAAAGGTGCTGATAAGGGTGGGAACCAATTAGGCAAAACAGAATAGGCCCATAAAGAGGCGCATGACACAGCGACCGTTCCATGACGTCAGAAATGCAGAAGTAGCTGCAACCATGCCGGCCAACCTCCTAACGGAGGAAGCACAGGATCACTAAGGCCTCCTTGGGGGGGGACTGTGATAGCATAGTGACATTTGCATATTTATGGTGTATTGACAGGGATATGCTGGAGAAGACATTTGGCACTCAAAGGTCAATGTATTTATTGATTAACATGAGGATGACATATTTTATTAGCTATCCTGTGCTAGAAAACAAATCTGTCCCCAGCATTTGATTTTAATAAAGAAAATGCTTTAGACTGTTTAATAATTTTTTTTGAAGGGATCAGCGTTCCGTGGGATAAAAAAAGGTAATTAATCTGAGAGGTGTAGATTATATGGAATAACATATTACCATTCTATCCCTTCCCCTGCCATATTGTAAAACAAATGTAATAGAATTTTGCAAAAAGAAGGTAATGTAAAATTATCCAGAGGCACAGTACCCGTTACCCATTTTGCTGCTCTATTATTTCTAATGGAAGAGAAAATTGAGGGATTAGATGGAACATTTAGTGGTGAAACTTAAGTACAAGCTCAATCAAAAGAAGTTGCATTCCATGCTTAGGTTACAAAAATGTAGTTTATTGAGGTAGTGCTGAGTGATCACACTGTATGTGGGGAAAGTGCTTAGGCTGTGGTGGAGACAATTCATAAGAACTGGGGAATTAACACTGATGCACTTTGTGCTGAAATGTAAGAATGAAAAGCATCTGGAGAGGATGGAGATGCACAAAGTGGGGAGTAATTTCTTCTGTGAGATAAAACTTCATAGTTAAAAAAAAAAATACAAAATACAGAAATAGTTAATATGTAAAAAAAATATATAGTAGGATTTATCCTCCTGTGTAAAAAAAGGGTACCTGCACTGTTGACAGTTTTTGTTCAAAAGTTATTGCAGCTCTTTAGGTGCAATATCTCAATGGCTTCATATTTTATAGTGGCGTTATTGCTAAATTACCTTATGGAGGTTTATGGTCAATAGAACAGAGCTGTCCATAGGATGGTGTAGCAACAGTGCACCTGTAAAATTTCAGGCCACTGAAAAAAAATTCAACTTTGAGCTGCAATAATTTTGAATAAAAGCTTTCGGCAGTGTAAGTACCCTTGTTTTACTCAGAAGTATAAACCTTAGCAGGATGCAGCGAATTAGAGACTTTCAGTGTATGGCTAGGGAAATGGAGCCAAGAACATGGATTTGGTTTTGGTTCTCACACCAATCCTATAATTTATAAAAGATTTCATGCATATTTCTGAAATGTGAACAGAGGTTCTCAGCGAGCAATGCAGAAGTTTTATTAACCCTTCAAGTGCCAGGGAGGTACCTAAATCAAAATGTTAATAGGTATTTAAACTAGTAGATGCGGGCAATGGAATGATAAGTTAAGTCCACTTGCCCCATACAGCATTGCACAATTGAATTTGGACATGGTATGTCTGTGGTGCATAGGTAAAAAAACAGTATGCTTCAAGTCGTGTGTGTGCAAATGCCCACAGTTTAGGGAATAAGAACCCAGAACTCACTGCAATAATAACAAATGAGGATTCAGACAAAATTGGGGATAACTGAGATCTGGCTATTATAATATCTGTGATTCAGCTACATCGTCAACCAGAAAATCCCATTCGCATTCTGAATACAAGGCGATTTATGAGTCTCAGCAGGGGAGGCAAATATCCAACATTGGTGGTGGCCCTAATGGGGGCACATCTCTGTGGGAATTGTTCCTTCAATATGGGTTGATAACTGATACACACAAACACTGTGTTGCTCCTAGGAATGGTCCCACTACTTGTGAGATGGTTTCAGTATGCTTGCAGGATAGCTACGTTCTTAGCAGAAACAACGACCCCATGGACTACTGGCAAACAAAATCATGTGTGTGACTAGCACTGACACGTATTGCAGTGGAAACCCTTAGTTGCCCTCCAGCAATCATTGAGTCTGAGTGGATTTTCAGTGCAGTGTGTTATATTGTAAATAACTGCACGATGTGGCTTGAACCAACAACTGAGTATCAGGTAGCAGAAGTGGACAAAACCAGAGAAATCCAGGGCACATGTATTATTAGTAGCAGCACAGATGATGAGGAGACGGAGGAGGAGGGATGTGAAGAGTTGCTACCATCTCCCACAGGACCAATGATTAATAATAATTAAGGAAAGCTTAAATTTAACTCAAACATAATAATGGTAATAATTGCTGTAGGAATCATGAATATATTTGTATATCAATCACACCCCCCCACCAGTCTACCACCACCATATAACCATATACATCCACCACATTCATTGTAGGTTGTAGCCTTGTTTTTCACTCTCTTATAAAATAATGGCTAGCCAGCATAGCAGCAGGCTTACACAGAGAACAGCCAAGTGAGCCAAATGATAGCCCTGAGAAAATATTTTTGCAGGCTTGCAAAAAATACAAGGCCAAAGGAACTTTGTTCCCTTAATCAGGGCTTGTGTTGTGCAAAGGTTTGTCCCACTCCTTTCCCTTTTTTTGTTCCATATTTCTATTGAAATTTGCTGTATTACAATACAGTGTAGCAAAATGTACAGTTTTCATCAAAATTTCCAACAATGAGAAATTTCTTTGGAGTGCATATTCATAGAAAGAGAAAGGAAAGGGACATTTCAATAGGAGAGTAAAGAGATAAGAGAAAGGAAGAGTGCAAAGCAGAAATGTCGAGAAAAGTAAGAAGTAGAAGGTTGAGAAAAGAGGGCAGGAAATGGGTAGGGGCAGGGAGCAGGAGAGAAAAGCGAATTGTGTGGATCAGGCATGGTGGGAAGGGGGGGTGAGTGAGGAAGTTCCACCGAAAGTAGTGAAAGGACCAGTCGCAATATTGAGTTCAGAAGCGGAATGTTCAAAAAAGTATACCAAGGGGTAAAAGTGGACTTAAACAAGTCATACTTCCTGGTGGTATAACATCGTAAGCATTCCATGTCTAGTATAGCTTAAAGTCTGATTTTCCAGTCTGAGATTGAAGGAACTACAGCAGACTTCCAGAGGTAAGGTATGAGTGATCTGGCTGCTGTGGCCAAAAGGAGCCAACTCCTCATAATTTTAGTCAGGGATAACAACACCAGACCCAGCCCCTCCGGGTCAGAATCAGGAAGAATAGACAGCAGGAGGGCCTCCAGTGAGAAAAGAGAATAGTAGCCTGAGATTCTAGATATTAGGCTATGGATCAGTGGGCATGACCCCCAGATATGGCTGAGAGTGCCACTTCGCTCACCATTTTATCAATCATGCAATACCATCAGGGAGGCATCTGATGGGACCAAAATTTATTCTGCAGCATGACAATGACCCAAACATACAGCCACAGTCATTAAGAACTATCTTCAGCGTAAGAGTCTTGGAAGTGATGGTATGGCCCCCATAGAGCCCTGATCTCAGCATAATTGAGTCTGTCCGGGATTACATGAAGAGAGAGAAGCAACTGAGGCTGCCTAAATCCACAAAAGAACCGAGGTTAGTTCTCCAAGATGTCTGGAACAACCTACCTGACAAGTTCCTAAAAAAACTGTGTGCAAGTGTACCTAGAAGACATAAAGCTGTTTTAAAGTCAAAGGGTGGTCACACCAAGTATTGATTTGATACATTTTGTTAATTGATAAAAGTAAACTATTAACATGTCTATTTTTGAAAGCATTCTTACTTTTTCAACATTTTTCACATCTGCTTAAAACTTTTGCACATTACTGTGTGTGTGTGTGTGTATATATATATATATATATATATATATATATATATATATATATATATATATATATATGTGTGTGTGTGTGTGTGTGAGTTCATTAGACATGTTTACTTCTCCACGTTCAATCTGTAAAAGCTTATAAATACCAAGTTGATCACCTGTCCCCTCACTGATTTCTGAAGGGTTAGGTGTAGTCTCTTTCCTCTTCTGGATTAAACAGCAACTGGAAATACAGCAGGGACACTCTTCCTTTCTGTTCAAACGTATCTTATTAATGGGCATTCACAGATCGGATTTGCACATGCCCATTATTATTCTAGGTCTGAGCAAAGATGAACGTTCTTCCTGCTTAGACACTGCATTCCCGACACTGATCAGAAGAGGAGATGCTTCACAAGACCCTTCAGAATTTGGGGAGGGGTTGGGGGAGCACCTCCATTAGTTCTGACTTTTAAACTTTAAAAATCATATGTGTAAACTCTTGGCAATATGCTCTTTAGATTAATATTTCTGAGCAGGTTTTACTGTTTACTGAAGAGCCACTTATTTCTAATATCCTTTTAAAATCAGAGCCCTCCACACCTCTTTTTTAATTTACCATCATTATTTATCATGTTTTGTTTAACCCCATTACATTTCTTGGATGCTAGAAACATAAATCAAGACATAGTACAAAATCTCTAGCTTCTAGGTAGTTAAGAAATAAACAAAGTAAATATCTCTGCCGCTGCGCAGGAAGTACCCTTTATGAGGGATGTGCAATGAATTGCAATGCTTTGCACAACCCTCTGTGTCTTAAAGAGTTAACCTTCCCCAGCAGGATAAAACAATGAAATAAGTGTAGGTGGGAAGTAGAACTGCTTTTATTTTTTATAGAATTAACAATATAATATAGACATGTTCCTTCCTTTATGGATTATGGGGCTTTCAACTGATTTTAATGTTAATTGTTTTAACCCTTTGAGTGTCCATGCATTTCTTTGCAATGGGTTGGATACCACTCTGGCATTCAAAGGATTAAATAAGAAAGAAAAGTAAAATGACTGCAGATTGCTTGGCCATACATTGCATTTTCTTTGCCAGAGGAAATCACTAAATAAAGGAGGGGGTGGATACTTTTTCTCTTCCTTCACTTTGAGGATTAATTGGAAGTCACTGGAACAGCTTGAGCTAGATGATGAGGCATGAAGGTGTTTATCCGCCCTATCAGTGAAGGGGGCTCTGGTGATCTGCAGAGTATGATGGTCTTGTCTCATGGTGGAAGAGAAAGCGCTACAGGCTGTGTTTACTGATGGATTTTATACAGTTATCACTTGCTTTAATATCTGTAATGATATTTACCAGCTGTGCTTTTACACTAACAAAAAATGAATGTACCAGCCAGGACATTAATACATACAGCTGGACCTTAATATGTACAGCTGGTGGAAAGACAAGAGTGGTGTGACATAACAGAATTCGTCATAAATACTAAGGGATTTAATAAAGTTTGTAAAGAAACCTTTTCTAGAAAAACAAATTAATATATGGGGAAAAAAACCTTAGCTTTGGAAATGGGCAGACTAGATGAATCAACATATATTTTAATCAATACTAGTGAATGATAACATAGCTACATAGTATAGTATGTTGAAAAAAAACATAGGTTCATCAGATTCAACTGTGTCACAGTCAGGGGAAAATACGTGTAAGATTGAGCACTAAATTGAGAGCTCTGTGTCTGTCTAACATCAATTTACAAAGCTATTTGTGATGTAAATTCTTCCATTAATTCTGCTATTGCAAACAGGATATCAGTGAGTAGTATATGGGTGTTGCGGATAGTACCTGTCCTATGCACCCTTACTCCATGTATTATGCAAGGCTCTAAGGAAATGGCATACCTTTACTGCAATTTTTGTGCATTCATTTCCCTATGTATATCACAGAGAATGAAAGAATCCTTTCCTTAAAAATATTTACACACATCAGGGGATAAACTAGTATTGCAACCTAGTTTAAATAAGCAGTCAGCTGCACAACCAGGAAATCAGAATAAGTGCTCTAGTGATACATGTGTGCTCTAAAAATTAGGAGCACAAGACCATGAAAATGAATCAGTTCTAGTTTCAAAACATCTGAATCTCATACACTGTTGTCAAAACTGGACAGGGGAGCCCACAACCGGACTGTCTGGGTCAAAAGGAGACAGGCGGTAACCCTAAGTTAAACTACCACTGGTGGTTCAAGTGCAAACCCCTGGGGCCCATAAAACTTTAGGGCCCACTTTA
Organism: Rhinophrynus dorsalis; assembly: GCA_037306005.1. Lineage (NCBI taxonomy): Eukaryota > Metazoa > Chordata > Amphibia > Anura > Rhinophrynidae > Rhinophrynus > Rhinophrynus dorsalis. The sequence continues at coordinate 146,490,752 of CM074723.1, forward strand.
AATGTGGACAATAGAACATGTTTAGGATTTTTTTTATAGTTTAATTTGAACTGGAGGCCAAAAAATATTTTGTATCAGCGCAGTCAATAACTAAGTCTGCCGCTGACACACCTAATGGTTGTATCTAAGCTGGTCCTTAGTAGAAGAGTGATGATATCTTCTCATTGAAATTCCCTGGTGAATGGGAGAACACGGTTGGTATTTCATGCAATTGTAGTTGATGGCTAAACTACATTTCCACCTACATAGAAGATATGGCAATAAGAGGCTTGGTTCAGTGACATGATAATTTCAGACTTTTGGTTGTGCTGTGTGGAGCTATTCAATGGTATTTCTAATCTTCCAGATAGCACATGTAAAATGCTAGTTTCTGCATATACCAGCAATGCACACTAAGCTTAACTTACGTACATTCTACCTGCTCAATACTATCAAAGTCGTTATAATACTCATTCTATTAAAAACAAGTACTAACCAGTAAATATACTGTATTAGTGTCAACACTCAAAGAAAGCTAACTCACCACCTTCCCCAAACAAACATCCACTAAAATGAAGTTCCTGTGCCTTTCATACTCCCAAAAAACCCAGTAAAAGTAATAGAGCCCTCTTTCCACCCAGTGAAACCAAATCCAACAATGTCAATAATGAAGGCCCCGTTCCACACATCCACCCACAAAAAAAACAGTGCCAGTAAAGAAGGCCCTATTCCCCCTTCCCATGTGAAGCATTTAGCTTGATGTCAGAGGTCCAGTAGTGTCCATTACAGTAGTCTTCCACTGTAGTCTCCTCCACATTTTAAGCAAATACCCACAAAAACCCTCACAACCTGCCTACACCATAACTGACAAAGAGGACTCTTGATAGATTTATGTACATGATAAAGCCTTTGTAATATATTGACATGACTATGGGCCAAAATTAAGGTTTGTTTGTCACATAGAGCTTGATGTACTAAATAAAACTGGACCAATTCTTTGACAAACTTCTCATTTCAATATCTGAAAAGATTTACAATGCACTAGAGACCTCTCATACAGTGGAAGGGATAAAATCTCCATATTAATCAATGGCATTTTTTTATTTGTCCCCTATGGTGCCAACTGTTTACTCCTGTCACCTTAAAACAACATTGGTGAATCTGAAATCACCATTTTTTTATTTAACAAAACTGTTTTTGATTTACCGTATTTAGAGTAATAGATTATACTACATAAGGCATGTCATGCAGGAAATCCCTAGCTAAGCCCTACATTACCTCTCCCACTCACTGGTACTAACCCTCTCAGTGATAAAGGAGATGGGTAATGCATTGTTAAGTAGTGTCAGTGAGTGGGGGGAAGCAATATAGGGCTAAAACAGAAATACCTGAAGGCATGACTTAATTAGCATAAACTATAAAGCTAATTCAAAAAACATTTTTCTAAATAAAAAAGGATAATATAATAGAGAGGTGCATTTAAAGCTTTCAAAATCACCAAAGTTGTTGTTAAGTGACAGTGTCAATTTAGCAGGAGACTGGTAGAGTATATTGCCAATTTCAACAGGGATTTAAAAGCCTTAAATGCTAGGGATGTCTCCTAGTACATTGCTTTTCACTTGAGATCTTTCTAGCATTCAAGGGGTTAAAAAGTCTCATTTAAATCAATTGAGGTTTTTAGTTACCCCATAGGATGTAGTTGGTTTGCTCGAGTGTTTCTTCAGTTACTCTTAGTAAATCTGTCTCAGGGACATTCTTTCATTCGCTCCTAGATAAACAGCAATGTTCACTTCAGGTGCAATCTTTCTAGCAGTTGCCCAGAAACATTAGTTTTATGTAGTAACTTTTCTATGAAAACATCTAAATCTCCAATGCACAGAACTCATCTTGAGTTTCCTTGTTTGTCAGTTAGCAATAATATGCCAGCTTGATTCAGAAATGTCAGACCTATGACTCCAATTTTCCAAGTCACACTATTTTGGGGGGTTTATGGCTGTATAACATCACAGTCACAGCCAAGTGAAACAATCCTTAACAGAGACAGTTTATTCTGCAATAACTAGATGGTTTTTAAAGTTGCTGCCCGCCTCATGCTAGTGGCATATTGGAATGTAAGGTACTACATGAAATCAGGTGTAGGAGAACAGTATGGGCTGTATTCAGAAAAACTAAAGAGGTGCAAACCTGGAGCAAATCAACTGTGACATAGAGGGCAAATTACATTCGTATTGATGAAAATATGGCTTTTAACTACTTGAATGCAAGAGAGGTCTCTAATGCATTGTGAAACAATGTGTTGGAGACTTCTATAGGATTCAGTAGGTTAAAGGAGAGTAACATATCCTATTAATAACCTCCCACTTACCTTTCTATAGCTAGACAAGATACTTTTCCTTTAAAAACCCCATTTAATTCAGTGGGAATTGTGGGAACTTACATAGATACATAGTTACATATAGTAGTTTAAGTTGAAAAAAGACTTGTGTCCGTCAAGTTCAACCCTTTTCCTATTCATGTTTACCGTTGTTGATCCAAAAGAAGGCAAAAAAAAATTGCTTCTTGATTTCAAATGGCAATCAGATTTCTCCTTGGATCAACAAGCACTAACTAAATATTAATCCCAATACTAACATGCATAAACCTCTATGTTCTGTTCTTTTAAAAAGTATCCAGGCCCATTTTAAAGGCATCTAATATATTCAATAGCACCACATCCTCAGGCAGTGAATTCCATACCTTTATTGTCCTTACCTGAAAGAAGCCCTTCCACTGTTGTAGATGAAATCCCCTTTCCTCAAGTCTAAGCAGGTGACCCCTTGTCCTTTGTACTGTTCTGTTAATGAACAGGTATTTGGAGAGCCCTTTGTATGGGCCCTGAACATATTTATTTAATTTTATCATATCCCCTCTGAGATGTAGTTTCTGTAGTGTGTACAAGTTTAACTTTTATAGCCTTTATTCATAACTAAAACATGCCATTCCCCTAGTTTTGTAGCCCTCCTCTGCTCTTTCACTAGTTCCATAATGTCCTTTTTCAGAAAAGGCAACCAGAATTGAACAGCATATTCAAGGTGGGGTCTTACCATGGACCTGTAAAGAGGCAGAATAATATCATTTAATAATGATAATTTCATTTAGTTTGACCCAGAACTGCTCTTTTGTTCCTCTTTAAGAAAAATTATGGTTAGAGTTCATGTCAAACCACATGGATAAAATATAGCATTTATCATCATCTTCTTCTAAGTTTAGTACAAGTGCAAGTGATAAATCAGGTCAGTGAAATTGATCTACTTAGAGCTTGAACATTTCCATTGATTTAAATGGGGCTTTTAAACCCTTGAATGCTTGAGAGGTCTCCAATTCATTTGCCCTGGGGTCGAAACATAGAGTTTGTTGGCAGATATTAACCATTTGGCCCATCTAATCTGCCAATTACTTTATCTGCTCAGACTTATTTGGCCCTTAGAACAAACATGTATCCCAAGAGGACGTAAATTAATTTTCTGTTTTAGTCCTTACCACTTCTGCGGGAAGGCCATTCCATGTGTCTATCACATTTTCTCTACAGTAGCTTTTACTTCAAACATGTCCGCCCTCCAATTTTAAATCCTGACCTCTGGGAAAAAAATGTTCCTGAAAAATGGTTCTCTCCTGAACTTTTAGTTTCTCCACTTTTGTGTTTCGAATATGGCTCAAAAATTCAGTTTCAGTCAGTAATCCTAAAGTATATAAAGATTTTCTGGAAATTACAACACATCTCTAAATAGTTTACAAGAATTAATAATGAAAACAACTCATTTGCTGGCATGCATCTGCCCCAGCTGGACTGCACTGGAACATTTCCTAACATAAAAACAATCACTTATGCAATATGACTTTACTTTATGTCCCATAAGATTTACAACAATGGTTTCATTTTAACAAATGTGCATGTAATGAATTGTTGTTGATAAGAAAGATGTTATTTAAGAAATGTACTTATTTAAAACTGCATTTGCTTTCCTTGTGGAAATAGTGCTACTTGCATGTTGTAAAGCAATGTCATAAATATGTAGTCAGAAAGTGCTCTTTTTTCCTACCTGATGTTTGTATTACTTATTTCCCTATTGTTCCTAGGTGTCCTAGGCCTGCTATCATGCACTTGGGGATCCAACTTATATCATAAGATTCTAGTAGGAGAACTGACTATTGACTGCTGTAACAAAATGTGATGCCTGTACCCCACTACAAACAAATCTTTACCAATCACATGAAACACATAATGACAATGTACATATACAGAGATATAGGCATATCTCTGTACATATAAATAAAATCCCAAATATAGTAACTTTGTACATAGACAGTTATTCAGAGTGCAGAGGCCTTACACTACAAGAATATGGCTCTGCATCTCCGGTGTAGGATGTAGGATTCAGTTCTTCTACTGTTTAGAATTATGTTTAAAGTAATGCCATTACGAGTGGCCTCTGGGATACCATGAAACATTTACATTGTTGACAGGGCTGAAAAAAAAATACAATATACACTTCGGTAACCAACATTAATTTCAATCTTCACAGAAGTAACTAACAATTTCCCCTCAAAGGTGAAAAAAATCCTTCCTGAGTTTGAAAATGTCAACCAGATTTCCCCTTGCATTATTGCTGTGCATTTGTTTAAAACTAAATGTCACAAATGTACTGTATGTTCTTGTCTAAAATAGTCCTGTTTGCTTGAAGAAGCAAGTTCAAAATATAGCTTCTTAATTTAAAGTTATTTTAGGGCAAGTGTTATCCAGAGCCAAAATCTTGCACAAACGTGGCCATGTCACTGCATCTGACTTTGCTATGATGGCTTTGCAAAGAATGAGAGATATTAAGACCACAGTGTGCTGAATGGAACACTGCTTGCAAACACTTCGGTAACCAACATTAATTTCAATCTTCACAGAATTAATTAACAATTTCACCTCAAAGGTGAAAAAAATCCTTCCTGACTTTGCATCTGAATTTGCTATGATGGCTTTGCAAAGAGGTAAGAATGAGAGATATTCAGACCCCAGTGTGCGTGACTGGAATACTGCTTGCAAACAGGACATAGATAAAGAAGGATGCTAAAGGCACACATTATTATAGGCACTGTTGATATATGACATGATAAAAAAATTGGTAGACTTGTGCAAATTGGTTTGGCCGATTTCAGAATTTGGACGAATAACGGTCATTCGGCATCATTCGGGCCGTCCAAAAGGAAAAAGTCGTTTGTTTTTTAAAAACCAAATCTGGTCAGAATCTTCGTCCCTGGTCAGAATCTTCGGTGTAAATTTTGGAAATTCGGACTACGGCTACCTGCACGTGCCATGCTTTCCCTCCATAGGTTCTGTCCCTCTCTAGTCCAAATAGCTTCTTTTTTCATGATGGGGGTTGGACTAATGACACTTCAGAGCCCCAGACAGCCTGCATTTCCTGTTAGTTGTTGGAGCTCAGAGAGAGCAGAAGGAGATAGAGAGTGTCCAGTTGTTGCATAGGCAGGCAGGTAGCATAGGCAAGCAGCCAGAATTAGTACCTTATTGCCACTGCAAGGGAGAGTCATCTTTGTTCCTGTGCAAAAAATTAAAAATATTAGGAATTTGTTTTAATAGTTTTCAGAGTGACACAGCCAGTCTCACAGTTGTGTAGGCAGGCAGGCAGGCAGGCCTAGTACCTTATTGCCACTGCAAGGGAGAGTCATTTTTCAAAGTATGTTAAATTTGGCCGAATAATTCGGACTATTGTCGAATTTCATCCGAGTCTAATAGGTTTGGTCTGAAATGCGTATTGTCTAAACGACAAAAAAAAATAAAATTAATCAGAAATCGAATTTTACCGAAATTTTTTGCCATGCACAAGTCTAAAAATTGGCTAGGCAAAGTGAGCTCCCACTAATGATTAAAGTTGTAGCCTGTTTTCCTTGTTAACAGAGGAAACATAGATATAATTTACAAAGCACTACCTATTAGTAGCTGTCTGGAGTTGAAGAGCACCAACAAATATTTCTGTTACGGTTTTCAGACACTCAGACAATGGTTAAAAGCAAAAAACACAGTTTTATTGAAAATAAAATTAAAGAACAGCGCCCCTGGGGGCCAAGACTGGTAATCCAAATAATGACAATAATTCTGGCACAATATAAGGGAGCTACCAGAGAGAATGTAGTACCAAGGGTTAATGCTTAGAGCAACAGATCAGTCTCTGTGATGATAATTGGCCAACGTCCGGTTGGTAATAACAGTCTCTGGAAAGTGCAAGGAAAAGTGCAGAAAGCGTCTGAACTGGATCACTCTCAAATAGCTGTATAATAGGACGCCCAAACGTTACAGCAAGATGATCAGAGCTGAGCCAATACCCCGTAGGGTGAAGTATCAGAGCAAAGCCACTGCTGGAGCAAAACCCAGAACCTGGAGCGCCCTGTGTTCTCACAATAAACGAACCCTGCGTGTACCAACGGGACCTGAGCCACAAGCACCCCTAAGGTGCCAGAACAGAGAAACACTGCCCAAGCTGTTTGAAAGCCAATGCACAGGTAGTGAGATAGATACGTAACACAATGAGCACTTGGGGGCCAGAGCCAAGACACCCTTCCGGTGCCATCACGGAGCAACACAATGCAAGAGCAATGGAACGCCCATAAGCACCTGGAGGTGCAACCAAGGACTGAACGCACACCCGCTGGAAACTGCTCTGCTAGTGTAACGGATAGGCTCGGTTAAAAGGCACAGGCTCAATAACTGTAATTTGGCTCGGTAGTGTCACCCAGTTGCAGGAATCCTGCAAGAGAGGGAGTGCTGGGGAGCGTCGCTAGGGTGCGTAGCTGGTCGAGCGTGGGCTGCCTATTGACAAGCTTTGCTGCGGCTACGGACGGTTAAAGATGCCAGCCGCAAGGCTGGATGACTCGTCCCAGAGGAGCTGGAAGCAAGCCCAGGATAGCCTGACAATAAACAGCACAATCTCTCCTGCAGGGGAGAGCGCTGGCTAGGGAACGTTGTGTGGGGTGCGTCGCTGGGGTGCGTAGGCCAACAAGTGGCTGAAACTCTCCAGATGAAGGTAAAGGAGTCAGACTAGGTGAGTGGTCTGCGACAGGCCAGAAGTAACATCCGAATAAACGACGGCAAGCAGGGTCTACGCCGTCTGGCTAGGAGAACCCCCAATCGGCTGGCAAAGAATGGTCAAGACCAGCAGGGTCATACACCGTCTGGACAAGATGGGCAAACTCGGCAGGCAAAAGGATGGTCAGGACTAGCAGGGTCATGCACGGAACAAGTAGGCAAGCTCGGCAGGCAAAAGGATGGTCAAGACTAGCAGGGTCATACACGGAAATGAGAAGGCTAACTCGGCAGGCAAAAGGATGGTCAAACTAGCAGGGTCATACACAGAGGAGCCAGGAATCTGAGCTGGGCGAGACTAGCACACAAGGGAGGCTCAAGAACTGTACAGCACTTGAGCGCAGAAGAAGTAGTGCCTCAGGCTTCAGGAACACTATAACAGTGCACCGAAGCCGGGGATCGGCACACTGATATAGGCGTCGCGTGCAACGTCATCCGCACGCGACACATGGTATTCAAGAGAAAGCGCCCGAGACCAGGAAGCCACCCGCGCATGCGCACAAGGCGGCAGCCGCCGCGGAAGACCGACCGGGCGAAGACCGGAGCAGGGAGTCGGCGGGTAGGTGACACTGCCCCACCCCCAAGGGGCGCCTCCGGAGCTCAAACAGCCAGCCCTGCGGAGCGGGAGCGACGAAAGGCGCGGACCAGGGCCGGAGCATGCACCTCCGAGGAGGGAACCAAGGACCTTTCTTCGGGACCGTAACCCTGCCAATTAACCAAATACTGAAGATGACCACGAACCCTGCGGGAGTCCAGGATGGCATCAATGATGTATTCCTCCTGGCCATCCACCGTAACGGGAGCCGGAGGAGAAGGGGCTACAGCAGGCATAGATGAAGGTAGAAATGCCTTGAGCAGGGAAACGTGGAAAACAGGGTGAATGCGAAGACTCCTGGGTAACGCCAATCTATAGGAGACCGGAGAGAGCCTACGCAGGACCTGATAAGGACCCAAATACCGGGGACCCAGCTTGTCAGATGGCTGGGCGAGCCGTATATGTCTGGTGGAGAGCCATACCCGATCGCCGATTCGATAGAGAGGCGCCGGAGTCCGACGACGATCGGCAGCGATCTTGTGACGCTCCTGAGCGGAAAGCAAGGAGGCACGCAAGGACTGCCAATGGGAGGCAAGGGACTGCACCCTTCTCTCCACCGCGGGTACTAGGGACGTGCCCGGAGATAGCAAAAGCACTCGAGGGTTGTAACCGAGGGCGGCAAAAAATGTGGAGCAACCCAGGGAGGTATGACGGAGGGAGTTATAGGACAGTTCCGCCAAAGGCAGTAAGGAAACCCAATTGTCCTGCTGGTGGTTGCTGTATGTCCGCAGGAAGTGTTCCAGATTCTGGTTCAGCCTCTCAGTCTGTCCGTTGGTCTGCGGATGATAAGCTGAAGAGTGATGAAGAGTCACACCCAAACGGGAACAAAAGGATCTCCAGAATCTAGACACAAACTGGGTGCCCCTGTCTGAGGTTATGTGCAGGGGAACTCCATGAAGGCGTACAACCTCAGATAGAAAGATCTCAGCCAGTTCCGGAGCCGACGGTAGTTTGGACAGAGGGATGAAATGCCCCTGCTTAGTAAATCGGTCGATCACGACCAGAATAGTGGTCTTACCCGCAGATAGGGGTAGGTCCACCATGAAGTCCATGGACAAATGGGTCCAAGGAAGAGACGGTACCGGTAGCGGTTGTAACAAGCCCACCGGACGGGTGTGTGGAACCTTCATGCGGGCACACACTTCGCAAGAGGCTACCAACGAGCTGACGTCCGAACGACAGGTAGGCCACCAGAAGTAGCGCGTGAGCAGATCTAAGGTCCGATCAACTCCTGGATGACCAGCCACAGGGGAGCAATGAGCCCAGGACAACACCTCAGCGCGGTATGGTTCAGGAACAAACAGTTGTGCCGAAGGGACATGAGACCCCAGAACCGAAGGGGACTGAGCCTCACGGATTTTCCTAAGAGTGACGGTGGAAATGGCACTCAGGATCAGCGAGGACGGAATGATGGGTTCCGGATCGGAATCTGGGAGAAACACTGCCTCACACTGTCTGGACAAGGCATCGGCCTTTTTGTTCTTGGTCCCAGGGATGTACGTAATAGTATAGTTGAACCGTGAGAAGAAAAGAGACCACCTAGCCTGTCGGGCATTGAGTCGTTTGGCCGTGGCTAGATAGGCAAGATTTCGGTGATCCGTCAGAATAGTAACAGGTTGTGCGGACCCCTCGAGGAGATATCGCCACTCCTGTAGGGCTAACTTCACGGCCAGCAATTCTCTATTACCGGTGTCATAGTTACGTTCTGCCGGAGAGAATCGACGTGAAAAGTAGCAACACGGTCGTAAGGTACCAGAAGAACCTATCCGCTGAGACAAAACAGCCCCGGCTGCAGATTCAGAGGCGTCGACTTCCACGGTGAAAGGAGACGCAGGATCTGGATACAAGAGAAGCGGAGCCGAGGTGAAGGCCTGTTTGAGGGCCCGGAAGGCAGTAAGTGCCTCTGGGGGCCATATGCGAGGATCGGAGTCTTTACAAGTCAGGCGTACGATGGGCTGGATGATCCTGGAAAAGTTCCTGATGAACCGCCTGTAGTAATTGGAGAAGCCCACGAACCGCTGCACCCCCTTGAGGGTGCGAGGAACCTGCCAGTCCAGAACAGCACTGACTTTGCTGGGATCCATGGCTATACCTGAGGCAGACACTATATATCCCAAAAAAGGGAGAGAAGATTTCTCGAAGCTGCACTTCTCTAGCTTGGCGTACAGGCGATTAGCCCTCAGGCGAGACAAAACGACCCGTACATGCTCTCGATGTTCCGTCAAAGAGGCAGAGTAAATTAGGATATCATCCAGATATACGATGACGTACTTGAGCAGCAGGTCCCGGAATACGTCGTTTACCAACGCCTGAAATACCGCAGGGGCATTGCACAGGCCAAAAGGCATCACGAGATACTCGTAATGCCCAAAGCGAGTATTGAAGGCGGTCTTCCACTCGTCTCCTTTTCGTATACGTACCAGGTTATAGGCCCCACGTAGATCCAGCTTGGTGAATACAGTGGACCCACGGAGCCTGTCTAGGAGTTCAGGAATAAGAGGCAAGGGATAGGTATATCTCCGTGTAATTGCATTGAGACCCCTACAGTCAATGCACGGGCGGAGAGAGCCATCCTTCTTCTTTACGAAAAAGAACCCTGCTCCAGCAGGAGAAGAGGAGGACCGGATAAAACCCCTGGCTAGGTCCTCACGAATATAGTCCTCGAGAGCCGCAGTCTCAGGCAAGGAAAGTGGATACGTCCGTCCCTTAGGGGGTGAGGAGCCAGGTAGAAGCTCAATGGCACAATCGTACTCCCGATGTGGGGGGAGGACCTCAGACCTGGTCTTGGAGAAAACATCCAGGAAGGAGCGATAAGGTGTAGGCACCGGGAAAGGCCCCTCCGTGGGTGGGGAATCAAGATCCACAGAAGAAAGTGAAAGGACAGAAGAAGCGTCGTGGGTAAACACCAGTGAAGAAGCTGCCCAATCAATCCTGGGATTGTTCTTTACCAACCAGGGGTGACCCAGGATGACCGGCGTCATGGAGGAATGAATAATATCAAATTCCACGGACTCGACATTAGTGGAAGCGACTCGTAATGTCAAGGGAATGGTCCTGTGGGTAATACGGCCAGTACCCAGGGGAGAACCATCGACTACGACAATGCCAACGGACGGAGTTCTAGGAACCAAGGGTATGTCGTGCTGCAGGGCAAAGGAGTGATCAAGGAACGAACCGGCCGCACCGGAGTCCACCAAGGCCCTAGTAGAAAGAGACCCGGTGTGCCAGGTAAGGGAGACAGGAACAGTCAGCCGTGGATTTCACATGGAGGGGTACGACGCATGACTTAGGGGAATCCCCTCCACTCCTCCTAAGTCCTGTCGTTTCCCGGCTTGTTGGGACACAACCGGGCTATGTGTCCCGATCCCCCGCAATACAGGCAGAGGCCTGAAGAACGACGCCTAGCCTTCTCCTCCTCAGGAAGGCGGAAAACACGACCTATTTCCATAGGTTCCGAAGCGGTCTCATGGGTTGCCGCAGGAGGGTTGTGGAACTTGGGCGCTAGGCGCACCATAGAACGTGCCAAAGGGCGTCGTGACCGTTCCCTCTCTTGTCGTCTTTCCTGTATGCGGGTCTCCAGAGATGAGCACAGAGAAATCAAACCCTCAAGGGACTCGGGTATGGGTCGGGTGGTCAGCTCGTCCTTCAGACGATCGGAAAGACCGCGACGGAAGGCTGCTTTCAAGGCCCCATCGCCCCAATCCGTCTCGTACGCCAAGGTGTGGAATTCGATGGCGTACTGTGCAAATGGCTGGTGGCCTTGTTGCAGGTCAAGGAGAGAAGCCTCTGCCATAGCTCGTCTTCCAGGAACATCAAAGACAGACCGAAAAGCAGCCAGGAAATTATCACAATCCTGTAGGAGAGGGGATTGACGATCCATAAGCGGAGACACCCAGGCCAAAGCTTGTCCCCGTAGCAAGGAGATGATAAAAGTTACACGAGACTGATCAGAAGCGAAAGCCTCGGGTTGACTTCTGAAATGAAGGAAGCACTGATTCAGGAACCCGCGCAGGAGCTTGGCATCACCCTCAAACTTATCCGGAAGGGGTATACGAGTGGGCAGAAAGGCCTGAGCAACAGGAGGAGAGACAGGCCCAGGGATAGGCGTAGGTGTAGCGGGACCGGACGCCTCCAAACGAAGCTGCATACGCTGAAGCATGGCCGTTATGGAGTCCAGTTTCTGGTCCAAGCACTGTATCTTGGAGGAATGCCGGTCCAGGACAGCTGCTTGTTGGAGTACCGCTTGCGAGAGATCCTCTGGATCGATCGACATCGTAGTTATTGGCACTGTTATAACTGTCACCCAGTTGCAGGAATCCTGTAAGAGAGGGAGTGCTGGGGAGCGTCGCTAGGGTGCGTAGCTGGTCGAGCGTGGGCTGCCTATTGACAAGCTTTGCTGCGGCTACAGCCGGTTAAAGATGCCAGCCGCAAGGCTGGATGACTCGTCCCAGAGGAGCTGGAAGCAAGCCCAGGATAGCCTGACAATAAACAGCACAATCTCTCCTGCAGGGGAAAGCGCTGGCTAGGGAACGTTGTGTGGGGTGCGTCGCTGGGGTGCGTAGGCCAACAAGTGGCTGAAACTCTCCAGATGAAGGTAAAGGAGTCAGACTAGGTGAGTGGTCTGCGACAGGCCAGAAGTAACATCCGAATAAACGACGGCAAGCAGGGTCTACGCCGTCTGGCTAGGAGAATCCCCAATCGGCTGGCAAAGAATGGTCAAGACCAGCAGGGTCATACACCGTCTGGACAAGATGGGCAAACTCGGCAGGCAAAAGGATGGTCAGGACTAGCAGGGTCATGCACGGAACAAGTAGGCAAGCTCGGCAGGCAAAAGGATGGTCAAGACTAGCAGGGTCATACACGGAAATGAGAAGGCTAACTCGGCAGGCAAAAGGATGGTCAAACTAGCAGGGTCATACACAGAGGAGCCAGGAATCTGAGCTGGGCGAGACTAGCACACAAGGGAGGCTCAAGAACTGTACAGCACTTGAGCGCAGAAGAAGTAGTGCCTCAGGCTTCAGGAACACTATAACAGTGCACCGAAGCCGGGGATCGGCACACTAATATAGGCGTCGCGTGCAACGTCATCCGCACGCGACGCATGGTATTCAAGAGAAAGCGCCCAAGACCAGGAAGCCACCCGCGCATGCGCACAAGGCGGCAGCCGCCGCGGGAGACCGACCGGGCGAAGACCGGAGCAGGGAGTCGGCGGGTAGGTGACAGGTAGGACGCAACAAGCTTGGCAAGTGTACAGGCTCTATATCAGAGGCAACCGGCACAGCAAGGGTTAATGGCAGGTTCGGTAACAGAGGCAGCAGCTCAGCAAGGCACTATAGACTGGCTCGGTAATGGAGGCAACAGCTCAGCTAGAGAGAAGTGATAGTCAGAGCGAACAATCAGCACTGTCCAGAATGTCGCCGGTAGGCGACGAGATGCCACAGGAGCACAGGAACAATCAGGAAACAGGAACAACAGCCGGAACCGGGTCAAATCACGGAGCAGGAACGTCAGCCAGAGCCGGGTCGAATCACGGAGCAGGAACATCAGCCAGAGCCGGGTCAATCACGGAGCAGGAACGTCAGCCAGAGCCGGGTCTAATCACGGAGCAGGAACGTCAGCCAGAGCCGGGTCAATCACGGAGCAGGAACGTCAGCCAGAGCCGGATCGAATCACGGAGCAGGAACGTCAGCCAGAGCCGGGTCAATCACGGAGCAGGAAAGTAGAAGGGTCAGACGAGCCGAGTCGGTACACAGAAGGCAGGAACACAGCAACAAATGCGCAGGATCGGGACCACCACGAAAGGGTAGCTGACAAGCACCAAAGGCCCAGTATATAAAGGCGCATCCTGGGCGGGCCAATCAGCCTCTACCAATGCACAGGTATCATCACAGAGATTGACAGTAAACACGGGGACTGTGATAATTTCCCTTGAGTAATTCCTGGGTATGAAGGTGCACCCTAAGTATTTCCTGAACAATGGTGTAGGATCAGGAAGAACCTTGGATTACCACTGCCTGTGTGTTCTCAGCCAGTAACATAGAATTTCAGGGTATTTGGGGTAATTCTCCTTTGCGCCCTTCTCACAGCCCCAGACTCCCCTGACACAGAGCTAACAGACAGATCAGGATGGAATTTGGATCTCAGCTGCCTGTGTCTTTACAATCAGTCTCCCAAATGTTTGCAATATTTGGGGTTGCCCTGCATTGCTCCCTTCTCACCTTCCCAGATACCCATAGGACAGAGATAACAGCCAGATCAGGAAGAAACTTGGATCATGGCGGTCTGTGTGTTCCCAGTCAGTCACACAGTCACCCAGAATTTGGGAGTATTTGGGGTAATTCTCCTTTGCTCCCTTCTCACATCCCCAGACTCCCCTGATACAGAGATAACTGCCAGATCAGGAAAGTATTTGGATCACAGCTGCCTGTGTCTACTCGCCACACAAAATTAGGGGGTATTTGGGGTAGCCCCCCTTTGATCCAGTCTCACACCCCCAGACTCCACAGGACAGAGATAACAGCCAGATCAGGAAGAAACTTGGATTATGGCTGCCTGTGTCTTCCCAGTCAGTCACACAGAATTGTGGAGTATTTGGAGTCAACCTCCTTTCTCCCTTCCTGTCCCCAGAATTCCCTAATACAGAGAACAGATTTCCTACCCACAAGACTCCCTAAGCTAGGCTTCAATCCACTTTATTAGCCTGTCTTCTCTAGCTGAAAAATACAATGCTTCCTTTTCCTTTCACACAGAATGGCATGCTGCGGGAACCGGAAACCCCATTTATAGTATGACTGAGGGAAAAGAAGGGAACTTGTCACATGGTGGAGGGAAGTTCTGCTCTCCCACTGATTTCAATGCAATGAGCTATGTGAAAAAAGCGAAAACAGGAGACTTTTGGCAAATGCTTGGCGAAAATGCTTGGTTTTTTTCCTGTTTTTCTTTTGAGGCAAAAACTTTTGCCAATCGCTAGTCATAACCAGCAACTTTATTAGTAGCCGCATAGTTTTATGAAGAATAGATCCTGTCATTTGAATTTACTTGCATTCTAAAAAGTAAGTAAATAGATATAACCTGTGTAGAAACAATTTGCGCTACAAAAAAGTATCAAAATTAAAATCTATTACCCAAAATAAATGTATTAGTCAAGGCTGCTAAGAAATATAATCTAACACCACCACTTTATGTGTTATACAAAATAATAATATACTAAAATATTTCAGCGCCAAACTATTAAATAAACTATCAAAGACACAGATGAATTAGAATGAGTACCAAGAGAAACGGAAAATGTATGTGGAAAAACTTGTATTTGTCAAATCAAATACCGGCCTACACTATAGTGCAACCGCTAATTAGTGACTATCAATATCGTACCAAACAGAGAAAATATGGAAATCAAAAACCCTAACTATCCTCGATATACATAGATGGTATATAAATAGCTGATATCTAACCTCTTACTTGATATTAGTGTCCTAATCCACCCTACACGTCCAGAAAATGCTCACCCGTGGACGCTCCAAACAACACCACTCTGCTCTGGTAAAAGAAAAAATACCCAACAGGTGTGTTGCTCGGAACTACCACCTCTGTGCGCATGCGCCGGAGAGAAAAACGAGACACAATATATTCATACAACAGGGAATAAAAAACACATGTAATTCATCCAAAAAAGTATTGCTTTATCAAAATATAAAATACACAAAATATATTGGCCAATATATAAAACAGACATGCACAATCCTCAAAGAGTCCACGTTGGTGTACACATATAAGAAAACTCTTCTATATGTAAACTATTAGAAACTTGTATATATGATTTTCTCCTCTTCAACAAACCAGCGATTATTTATTCTGTAGTATTTAGTTCCTTATATCTTCAACAACTCAAATACTCTCCACCTTTACTTCTTCATTATAGATGTTTAGTATCCACAACGCTTTATGGAAGAATCTCAATACTATGCCAAGACTTACTGACAGATGGAAACACTAAGTATATCGTTGCAACAATGTTGTTAGACTTAAGTTGTATCCACACCACTATCAAAGTCCGAAATCTCAGCACTGTTGACACGTGGAAACAATATATGTATATCGTTACGCTGTATATTTCAGTAACAATGTTGTTCAGCACAGCGTAAATACACGATCATATACTTCCCACAGAACAACTCTTACAATTCCTTAAAGGGATGACTTACCATCGCCGTCTTCACTTGGACTTACTAGCAGTAGATAACACACACTTACAATTGTTGTGAGTGTAAATAAGGATATTCCTATAATTTATCTTCCAGATGTTATTTCAGGTGGTAACTCAGCCACTTCTTAATTTGTAGCAATTCGATGGTTGTATAATTAGATGGTGACACCTTTCAATCATATATACATTCTCCAAGATCTTCCTTACTCCGTTTCTTACTATTACAAAAAGAGGACTAATAGAGGACAGCATACATATTTCCAATGGCCCAATATCGCAAAAACATATAAAGTATAATCATAAAATCAACGCGTTTCAGAAGATCAGCCTTCCTTTCTCAAGACGCATAATAGAATCTATTATGCTTCTTGAGAAAGGAAGGCTGATCTTCTGAAACGCGTTGATTTTATGATTATACTTTATATGTTTTTGCGATATTGGGCCATTGGAAATATGTATGCTGTCCTCTATTAGTCCTCTTTTTGTAATAGTAAGAAACGGAGTAAGGAAGATCTTGGAGAATGTATATATGATTGAAAGGTGTCACCATCTAATTATACAACCATCGAATTGCTACAAATTAAGAAGTGGCTGAGTTACCACCTGAAATAACATCTGGAAGATAAATTATAGGAATATCCTTATTTACACTCACAACAATTGTAAGTGTGTGTTATCTACTGCTAGTAAGTCCAAGTGAAGACGGCGATGGTAAGTCATCCCTTTAAGGAATTGTAAGAGTTGTTCTGTGGGAAGTATATGATCGTGTATTTACGCTGTGCTGAACAACATTGTTACTGAAATATACAGCGTAACGATATACATATATTGTTTCCACGTGTCAACAGTGCTGAGATTTCGGACTTTGATAGTGGTGTGGATACAACTTAAGTCTAACAACATTGTTGCAACGATATACTTAGTGTTTCCATCTGTCAGTAAGTCTTGGCATAGTATTGAGATTCTTCCATAAAGCGTTGTGGATACTAAACATCTATAATGAAGAAGTAAAGGTGGAGAGTATTTGAGTTGTTGAAGATATAAGGAACTAAATACTACAGAATAAATAATCGCTGGTTTGTTGAAGAGGAGAAAATCATATATACAAGTTTCTAATAGTTTACATATAGAAGAGTTTTCTTATATGTGTACACCAACGTGGACTCTTTGAGGATTGTGCATGTCTGTTTTATATATTGGCCAATATATTTTGTGTATTTTATATTTTGATAAAGCAATACTTTTTTGGATGAATTACATGTGTTTTTTATTCCCTGTTGTATGAATATATTGTGTCTCGTTTTTCTCTCCGGCGCATGCGCACAGAGGTGGTAGTTCCGAGCAACACACCTGTTGGGTATTTTTTCTTTTACCAGAGCAGAGTGGTGTTGTTTGGAGCGTCCACGGGTGAGCATTTTCTGGACGTGTAGGGTGGATTAGGACACTAATATCAAGTAAGAGGTTAGATATCAGCTATTTATATACCATCTATGTATATCGAGGATAGTTAGGGTTTTTGATTTCCATATTTTCTCTGTTTGGTACGATATTGATAGTCACTAATTAGCGGTTGCACTATAGTGTAGGCCGGTATTTGATTTGACAAATACAAGTTTTTCCACATACATTTTCCGTTTCTCTTGGTACTCATTCTAATTCATCTGTGTCTTTGATAGTTTATTTAATAGTTTGGCGCTGAAATATTTTAGTATATAAGTAAATAGATATGATGGTGGTACATAGTTGTATATTACTTAATAATATCTTCTGCCACAGTTCCTAATCATATATAGACAAAAAAGATACTTTCATTGTGCTAAAGAGATCTAGATTAGTGTTATAAAGAGCTTGGATATCACATAGGGAAACTGTTCAACATATGGAAGTAGATGAATTACCTCAAATAGTATTCAGTTTAGCTGTACTCTAAAACTTAACTTTTATTAATTAAAAAAAACAAAATACCTCATGTTCATATTAAAAAATATTCACAGAGAGAAATACCCCTTACTCTCTGTGGATTAAAGGCATAGTAATGCTTAAATTTAACTAATTTTAATATTGTAGACATTAAAAATATGAATAGAGTGAGGTATCCCATCTCTCAAACTTGTATAGTTTGAGAGATCAGAACATCTAAAGTTCCCATTTTACAAGACGTCAGGCTCTAGCTGAGAGATGCAGATTCTGGTCCTAGGACCGTCCTGTGGCTCTTCAGCAGAGCTGAAATAGCGTGATATAGAAATAAATACTTCATTGGAACGGTCTACAAAGTATGCCTGGTTGCTAGTGGGAACCAAGAGTAAACTTAGACAATGTTTTTTAGAACATAGGAGGGCCATCATTATGGGGACACCAAATATCCTTCAGATAAGCACTATGAAATATCATAATAGTAGTAGAGAGGGCATTGTTCCTTTACCTTTAGAACACTTACCATACACATATATGGGAGGATAGGTTTGAATCACTGTGTTAACTAGAAACATATTGGATTGATAGGTGTGATATTTTATCTGGGATGACATAACGATAAATTAGGTACTTATACTTTTATATAATGCAATATTAGAATACTGTAGCTAGATCACTATTATTCTATTTAGTTTCAACAGTAGGGTTTAGTTTATATTAGGTAGAATATTGTGACTTTATTTATGGGTACCCTTAACTGTGATTCACTGATTGATAATCTGTGAATGTACGCCTTAGTGGTGGCTTTTACGCAATATATGGGCATGGGATTCTTTGTGGACTGTTATAGGAACCTCTATGCCACAAGTTTATAGGAGGATTCCAAGGGTGGTTTCATGGGGTTGCCATTTATTTGGGGGTGGTTTGCTTGCTCCCATTTTCCCCTCTCCTCCTCTTCCCCCTTTCGATTTTCCACCTTATCTCTGTTTTCCCATCCTTCTTCCTATTTTTGTTTTTCCCCTTCTTTTCCTTTCTTTATATTTGTTAATATTGGGATGGTTCCTTGTATATGTGGGGAACGATGATTAATGGTCCATGTTTTTTGGACTGTGATGTGGATATGACATATTTACAAAATAACATAGTACCTATTTGCTAGCATGTATATGTTATTGAGCCCTGTTTGTGGTATATGGAGTGTCACAGGGTTGGATATATGGTCCATGTAGATAGATTTTCACTGGGCAGTGGTGAATTGCATCATTATTGTTTTGATGTCAAGAAGTGTCTACGATTTCATATACTTATCAGTAATAATATTTAATCAATCTCTTTTTTACACTCCATGTATGCTGTGTTATTTGTATTGCATTTTACACTGCATTGGGTTTCTTGTTTTTTTGTTTGAATAAGGAGGCTACCAAAGAGCATGTAGGTAGTTACTCTGTCTTGGTGGTATATGTGTAGGGAAATTTTAAGTTTTACTGTACACGTTATGAAATAAGGTGTAGCATTCAGTAGAGGTGTATGTGTTGTTTTAACTATGATGTGAGTTACAAAAATCCCTTACCTGCCAAACATTGTATTTTATTATTTATTGGGTAGTTACACAAGAGTTAATTATCCATTTTTATGACAGCTGAGTGATATCACAATTAGTTGCTCATAGGTCAGCACAGATGGCATGAGGATGTAAGTTTTGAAAAGTAACGCACACAGAATGTAAATACTATACTCCTTGAGAAACTACTTTTCAGTACGAAACGCATTGGAGATTTGAAAAGGACACTTTGAAGTTTATATTTATACAATATTACCCTTAAGTACTTCAGATGAATGTCAACAGAAGTCCAATTATACTGGCACTTCACTCATTTAAAATTTCTATGCTTGGAGCTAGTTTATCTTTGCCCGCAGTCAGCTGATCATAGACATTTTCCTATTTATCTCCACTGAAAACCAAGTAGTGTGTACGCTCCACCACAGTGAGTTGAACTACAATGGTAAGAGTTAAGCGCTGATCTCCAGAGAGAAAGTGGGTTGCAGCCCAGCTCAGGGAGCCTACATTGAGGTGTCCCACGTATTTGAAAACTACAGCAGTGGTGTGGTGCATTGAACCACAGAACCATAGTGGATAGATCTAAGCACAAACACTTGAAGTAGATGGGACTGAGTTCAGCTGGGGAATGAAAGAGACTGGCTAAATTCTATTTTTAAAGAATATGCCACACTGCATTTAACCGTTTGAGTGACGGAGGGGTACCTTCCTATTTGGGAGGATCTTGTATATTCAGTCTGTTTTACCAAAATTAAATGTAAATTTTTCATTTACATTTAAAATGTAAATAAAAAAAACACTTTACAAATTAGAACTTAAAATGTGATATTTAACCACTTACGAAATGACTTGTCGAGTAACATTTGCAAGTTAGAGCAGGAAAAAAACTGTTTGCCTTACAGACAACATTCCTTTGGACCCAAAGGGGTTGAATTTAAATTCCCTAGAGGATTGCACTATGGGCCACCTATAGTTTCAGCTATGCACTTATCTCCATTAAGGTTATAAGTTCACGAACCATAACATACTACCTGCGGTGAGTATGCTGCTCAGCTGGAATAGAAGTTGCACAGAGGTCACTGATTTAATAAAAAGAACTGGAACAATTCTATAGCAAACTAACAGCACCACTGGGGACAAATTAAAAATTTCCCAAATTCCCGTTGATTGAAATGAGTATTTTAACCCCTCCAGTACCAGTTTCTCTATTATTCAAGGGGTTACAAAAACAATTTTAAACTATGTGAATTTTTATGTGTCTGATATGGTGCTGTCGTTCTGTAGAATTTCTCCAGTTCTTATTAAATTTAATTTTGTTGATACATAATGATAACGTAGTGGTATGTAACCATTACGTTAAGGCTATACGGGGAAATGTATGAGTCTATCATTGGAGCTCCACTGGTATCAGCCTCCAGCTCCTGTGTCTGTCCTTTGGGGTATGCACTAGAGCAATTATGTGCAATCATCATCATTATCATCATCATTTTATTTATATTAAAATACACCCTTGCTTAATGGGGCATCAAAGTACCTTTCATTTGGCACAAAAGGGTGTGGATTTGGAGAGTACTTGAGCCCCAGTGGTAGGGAGTTCCAGATTGCAGGGGTGCACTCAAGAATTCTCTGCCACCTAAGGTAGAATGGCCAATTTTTAGTTCCACCAGCAGGACACCTTAAGTGAAAGAGCCTCAGTAGCCAATGAAGCGTTCACAGAATGGGTCTAATCCTATATAATAATTTGCTAAAAAGTGTGTAATGAGGCAGTCAGGCACAGTAGAGAATGGTGAGCGTGCTGCAGTCATGCGCAGTAGAGACTGCCCACGCCACTGATGATACAGAGCTGAAAGCTCCAAAGGAGTGTCCAGCTCTGTATTAGCCGTGGTGCGGGCAGTCTCTATTGAGCATTACTGCCCAGTGACCGGCTGGCACTGTATCAGCGGCAGCGTGGGAAGTCTCTACTGCGCATGACTGCCCCACAACCGGCTTCCAGTGGCACTGTGGCCCGTGTAACGGGCTCTTCAACTAGCATAATCATATTTCAAGATACCTCTCAACATCCAGGAAGCTGCATTTTGAATAATTTGGAGCTTCTGTGGGAAGCACTAGGGAAGGTTTGCATAAAGAGCATTCCTATAGTCCAAATGTGTCAAAACAAAGGCATGAACCAACAATTCCAGGTCCCTGGAGGAGACCACTGAATGAAGAACTGGGATAATTCTAAAATAAAGTTCCAAATTAAAGTTATTAAACTTGCTGAACCTTAATGATGTACTAATGGAGCACATGAATATTATACCAGGCAGCTTGACATTATGATATTTCTACAAAAGAATACCAGCGCCTTCAAACTAATAATTAAATCATATTAGCTAATCTCTTCTTTTTTTGGACCTGGGCTAGAAAGAGGATGAGCTAAAAATGTAACTTATCAATAGCTTTTATAGGGAATAAATGATAAAATTAAAAATAATATAGAATATATCAATATTCATATACGTGAACATTCATACATAATCTACCTTTAGCTGTCAACCAAGGGATAATCAACTACCACACGTGTGTTTATATGCAATCCCAAATCAGATGTCATTATTCTAGCTAATATATTTAATACACAGATGTTGATTAGAGCAATACTGGAAAAAAACAACTCTATTGTATGGGGTTAAATAAAAAAATCCCAAATTCACACTGGTTTCAAAAGGGCATTTATACCTTTTCTTTGCAATTCATCAGAGATCTCTCTCTAGCATTCACGAGATTAAAAGTTCAATTTATATCAATAAAAACATGTATTTGTTCCCTATGGTACACTTGGTTTGCTCCATAATTGCTCAATTTCTTAATAAATTAGTTTCACGACATATTAACACCTACAGTATACAATCTGTCATTTCCAGATGTGTGGCCTGAGATAACCCAACTGAAAAACTACTGTCTCATCTGAACCGTCCAACTCAGTGTGTTATTTACATTAAGTTATGTTAATATTTTCATACTCTTTAACAATGTTTACATATATTAGGGGAGGTAAAATACTCATACATGCCTGGATTTCCGTAGTTTGAAAATAGGTCAAATTAGAATACAAAAACATTATAAACAATCTATTTAGCAATATGCCAATGTGTTTATTATTACTTATTTTATTAATAATTTAAAACAATGAAGACCTGCTCATTGGTTACAATCTAATTTCACAGGCATATGCATGTATGGGGGGTATTGCCTTTAAAAAAAAAAAAAAAAATTGCGTCTGTATTTAGGCTGACAAATAGATACAATTCTGTACAAACTGCAGTATAAGAGAAAAATCACTGATTTAAATAAGGCTTGCCTTGCATTGCACAGAAGACCTCTCTACTCTAGCATTCAAGAGATTAAAAGTTGCACTTCAATGAATAGTGACTGGGGGAATTTTCTTTTGTCTTTTTCAGATGATCTCAAACAACTCTGCAATGGTATGCGATATAGAGATAAGAGAGCATTTGGACAGTAGTGACCGTACTATGGTAGCCTTTGACATTTTGTTATGAGAAATCCATTAACAAGGGTTCAACTACAACATTAAACTTTTAAAAGGCTAATTTTTCAATGCTACAAGCAGTATTAGAGGGCATTCAATGGTATATATTCTTCAAATATAAAAAAACATGAAAGATGCAAGTTGTTAAAAACGCTATTGTGTATATAAAGAAGTTTGCATGGAAATGGGGAATAAGAAGCAGGATTTTCAATTATTTAAGTCAAAAAAATCAAATGCATCATTTTTAATTCTTTGAATGCCAGAGGGGCACATACCGCATTTGGCACTGAAAGGGTTAATACGAGTCCACATGGTTTTGTGCATAAAAGATCAAGTCAACCTAATTTACTTGCAAGAAAGGGTAAGTAGTAACAATGTATTGCTGTTGATGTAGTATACAACAGATTTAACAACCTTTACAGCGAGTGGTGATATCTGAGAAAAGGTTAAGCAATAGAATGCAGAGAGTTGTTGAATATGGAACTGAGGAGAAACAGGAGGTTAACCCTTAGTATCCCCTACTGCTATAAGTTGTTGTCTCTTTGCATCCCTCCCCTCCACTTACCCAGTATCACAGTCTACCTTTGAGGCCTAGTTAGCCTGTGCATCCTTGTGGCCACCTCTGCATTACTATGTCTGTTACAGGCACTGGCTTGGACACCTTTTTTTGGGCCTATTCTGGGTGGCCTAATTGGGTCCTGCCTCCTTCTGCTCTTTTATAATCCTCCTTGGGGCTAGGAGTCATTGCCCTTATATGGTGTTCCTGTTACTCTTTGCTCTCTGTTGTGACCCATGTTTGCCTGAGAATCTCGCTCTTTGTATGACCCTGGCTTGTCTGACTACCTACATCGGTTCTGACCTGTGGCTCTGGCTAACTACTCGCTCTGTATATGACTCTGACTTGTCTGACTACCCACATTGGTTCTGACCTGTGGATCTGGCTGACTAACTCGCTTTGTATATGACCCCGGCTTGTCTGACTACCCACATCGGTTCTGACCTGTGGCTCTGGCTGACTACTCGCTGTGTATATGGCCCCGGCTTGTCTGACTACCCACATCGGTTCTGACCTGTGGATCTGGCTGACTACTCGCTCTGTGTATGACCCTGGCTTGTCTGACTAACCACATAGGCTCTGACCTGTGGCTCTGGCTGACTGCTCGCTCTGTGTATGACCCAGGCTTGCCTGTCCAGTGGCCCTGGCTGCTACCCGCTCAGTGTAGCCTCCGGTTGCCTTCCCTGAGGGCCTGGTTGCTTTCGCTCCTTGTAGTCCTCGGTTTGCTTGACTAGTGGCCCTGGGTTCTACTCGCTCAGCATAGTCTCTGGTTGCCTGACCAATGGCCTGGTTACTCTCATTCTGTGTAGTCTCTGGCTTGTCTGACCTGTGACTCTGGTTGCCTACTCGCTCCTTACACTACCTGCTTGCCTCACCTGTAGTCTCGTTGCATCCTGGCTTTGGTCTGCTCTCGCTCTCTGCTGCCTCCGCTTGCAGACCAAGTGGTGACTTACACATATTCTACCATTCTTCTGTTGTCCCACTTGAGCCGCTTCCCTAGTCACAAGATCTTGAGTAGTGCAGTGTACAGCACAGTGCGCAGCTCCGGAGGGACCTTGGGTCCCATTTACATATGCCTGAGGTTCTGTATGGGATCTACCATTATTGTTGTTATAATAAAGAAAGGTGGTTATATTTTATCTTTGTGTCTGTCCTTATTTGCCAGATTACCATGACACCCAGTGTGGATATATATATATACATTTCCTGGAGACCTTACTTATTCTGGAATGGTAAAATTGGTGGCAACATTCCCCAAGGACTACAACATTTGAAGCATACCTCATTATGTTGTTTTGGCAGTAAGGAACCAGAATCCCCAGTAAGTAAAGGATAATCACTGCACTCCGCTTCCTGCTGTCATGTCCCTCTTACACTGTACCCATTGTTATGTGTCCCCTTGTGTATTTTTCTGTTTTTCCCTTTGGATGCGGTATGCACAAATAACAGCCTCCACCATATACTGATATAACAAAGGGAAGGTTGCAATGTTGATTGACTCCTGCTGCTCTTCCTTTTCAAATACTTTTTCCTAGTATGGCTTTAAAATATGTAATCTAAATAACACTCCTACTTTGGGTTCTGATCTTGATACGAATGTCTGGAAGTGTTTAAAAGTATTATGTTTCATCGATAAAGTCACTTGCCTCATCAGTCTACTGGCATGTAGCTCTTTGGAACTCCACCTGGGGTTCTGAAGCTAAATTCGTTAACTGCCGTATAACTCTGAGTATCCAGGACAAGAACCCACGGAGAGGCTCTGCTGAACATGCAAGCTAGTATGTTACAATAAATAAATGGGAATAAATTAAGTGTCTCAGTCATGGAATCAATAGGAGAGAGGACCCTGCCCCATCGAGCTTACAGTCTAAATGGGTAATAGGAGACAGACAGAAGGATATGGAGGGTGTCAAGGGCTGTGAGTACAAGTGCTGATTTTGCCAAATGGTGGTGCATGGTGCTAGTGCTCCAGAAGATACAATTTCAGAGTAGATTTACAGACAGAGGGAGATGTTTTTTGATGTTGGGAGAGAGGTATGGAGTTCAATAGGTAAGGAGTGGAAAATGAAAAAGACTTGAGATGGGAAAGGGTAGAGGTGTGGGTGGTGTAACAAGAAGGGCATAGAGTGCTAAGCAAGGGCTTGATCCAATTTCCACCAGTAAAATCCGCAGAAGTGCAAAAATGAATACTGAAAGGTACACACACGGTGGTAACATCGGAATTCAATTGCTCTATCAACATGAACCATGTCGGGTGTTAGGCACAGAGCCTGACTTTGATTGTGGTTTCTTATTCCAATAACTCACGCTACATAGAGAAATTGGAACATCAAAGGAAACCAGCTAACGCTCGGTGTTTAACAGTGACAAACACAGATCATGAGCTACAAACATATTAACCCTTCTAAACATTAACCCTCCTATTGGTCTGGTGGGATGACTTAACTTGCTAGAAGCTGATTGGCTGGGAAGTGTTTCTCTTAATTGTATGGTGTTAGTTTGGGGGGGATTAACCCATTGAGTGCCAGTGGGGTATGCAATGCAATGAAAGAGTGTACATAGAGAAAAGTACTGTACTCAGAAACAAACATAGTACACTAAATGGGAATCTACTTGCAGAATCCTTGTTAGAGAAAGATTTGGGAGTACTAATAATAGGGACAATATCAATGTCTAGTAATGTTTGTGAGGCCACTTTGTAGGGTCAGAGATAGGCTTCTAAATACTGCATTTACTAAGAAAACTGTATTATTAACTAGCTGGCAATGCCAACTGAAATGGCAGATAATGTGAATGTTGTTAATTCAATGTTCTTCAGGCCTTACATGCAATGAGTTGAAGACTTCCCGGATTTAAGTGGTTAAAAGTACATTCAAAATAATGGCAGTTTTTATTTGTTCCCCCATGCTGCACATGTCTTGCTTCATAATTGCCCCGGTTTTCCTTTGCACACTGGCCTCAGTGCATCTTGTTGCCGTATTTATGTCATGAGTGGGGCGTTAGTTGGAGATATTAGCAACTCTGACACTATATCAGTCAATTATTTTGCAATTCTTGGATTCACTTAAGTAAGATTTAGCCAAGCCATTGAGAAAATATACATCTGCATTCTTTCTGTATTACTGAATTATATTGCAGACTGATATATTGGTGTTATTTATAAAGTGAAATGAATAGTTGAAATAATGAGTTGGCAATTGTCATTTTTCTAACACTGTAGCATTTCCAAAATATTTCAAACTTCTGTTCATGACATTTGTGTTTTCAGTGCAATAAATACTGTATATTAAACCTTTAGCCTCATTAAAAGTATCTATGTAAATGGCCTATACATTGTGCTTTTTGTTTCTCAATCAGTGCAATAGTTAGATATTTTTGCTTTAGTAGTTAGAGACTTCAAGGGATAGTAATACTTCATTTTATCTTTATTTTATTTTGTAGGCATTAAAAAAACATGAAGAACGATATAGTCTTATCTCTCCAACCTTTATGGTTTGAGAGATATTCACAAACAAAGTCTCCCCTCCCGCCCCTTTTACCTAGTGTAAGCCATCTCTTCTCAGATGTGGAATGCAGTCCATAGACCAGACAGATAACAGCAGAGGACAATTTTCTTCCTATGAGAACAATGAAAGCCCTGCCCCCCTTGACAAGTTTTTCAGGTTTTTCCCTCATCTTAATTGAAGATTGTCCCTCTCTGCAATCTACCTGGGCACCTCCCTTCGGCTCTGGATGAGCAGTCTTATATCAATAAAAGGGACGGTAGGGGGATACTTTGTCATTGAATTACTCTTGAACTACAACTCTGACAGAATTGAAATAACACTCTCCAAAGTCCAAATACTATGATGATTAATTGGAGCTGCTTTTATTATGAAACATTACTATCTCTCTCAGCAGAGTTGAGCTCTCACCTGTCCTGGAAATGCCTTGCTCCTCCTCTGAGGCAGCCATAATCAACTTTAAAAGACAGAAAAGAAACAAAACTCATAGAGCTAACTCACATTAACTTACACATTTAATTTGTAGATATAAATTGAGAACCCAAGTGAATAAATAAAGATATCAGTGAGAAATATGGGAGTTCTCCAAGCTCCCTGAAATTAGTCAGATGCCTAAACAAAAACCCAAAGCAAAACAAATCTGTGCTCCTCCATACAGACTAGACAAGTGTGAACACTGTGTAAAGCATATAGTATACCACTTTAGTAAATCTGGGGTCTTTGGTGCATAGTTTAGCCAAAATATGTTTAAACGTGCCCGCCACGGCAAGGTTTTACAATATTAGGCGATTACCTAATTATTCAGCAGTCTTTCCTATCTAAATTAAAAATGCCTCTAAAGATTGGTTTCTTGTACATAATGCGTACGGTGTATTTTAAAAACATTTAACACATTTGAAAACAACAGTTTCTGACAGCTACATGTTAGGACTCACCTTGGTTTGCAGAGAGTGGGTAGCAGGCCAAGAAGACTGGCGTTCCATCAGTCCCCTTTATAATACCTATCTAATAATCAACTTTCACCAAGGAGCTTGAAGATATTAAGGGGGAAAATAATTATGCAAATCCCATTAACATGGATGCTCCCATTGAGGTGATGAATTGTTTGAAGTTCCTCTCTATATATATCAGTTTATTACTGCTTATTTTACAAAACTGATGAAAGAGAAACACAGTGCATGTATTCTGTGGGTGTGTCTGGTAATGGCGTATAGTTATTTGACCAAATGACATGAAATGGGACCAAAAAATAGGAATTAAAAATAAAGAAATAAAAAAAAAATTATTTTGCTTTTTAACATTGATTTAATGATACAAATTAGAAGTGTAACATGAGCAGTCCTATAGAGTATATTCAATGATAAAATCAATTATGTGGTTTAAATGAAGTGTAACACTTGTCTTTGCATAATTTTGAAACAATTTGAATACCTCTCAGTGGGGATGCAGTATTCCAAATGTGGATCCCAGACCAGCTGCACCTCACTGATGAGTCCAATAGATGGCAAAAGAGTAGATTGTGTATAAAAATCACCATAGGTTTTACCAATCCTTTCACAGGATTGTGTAATAAAACTATTAATCTGAATTATTTTGAATTCTTATGTGGCACTAAAGAACAAGGTTTTATCTATGCACATATACTGACTTTCTTTATACTGGCAAACTTGTTGGACCCAAGCAAGATCAGTTGCATTGGAATCTATTTCGTTGAGTGTTTGTTATATGGGCTGGCTCAGAAATGTATTCAAGCATGTCCTCTTTGTACAAGAGTAATATTTATTGAAACTTAGATTTTGACAACAGATAAGAACCAACTGGCCTACTTATTAACCTATGTAATCTACATTACTCTCAGAATAGACATATGTCTGTCCAAAGGATTTTTTAATTAGTAGTACCTAGCATCTCTGCTTGGAGGCTGTACCAAGAGTCTATCACCCTTACATACATTACTTCCGAAATCCCTTAATACATTTAAAAGTTTCTATTCTATCCTCCCTCTCCCTCCTTTCTTCCAAGTCATACATATTACAGAAGCAGTAAATGTTTTTATGAAAAAATATATATTGTTGGACGTTTCCTGTTGAGTAAAATATGGGTAATCCCTTTGCGGAGACATGCATATTTCCAAAGTTATTACCATTTAGACCTGTTTTTGTTTTACATTAGCAGTACCTTCTAGTGGTCAAATTCCAAATAGTTATTTTGTTACATTCAAAGGAGAGGAAAGTCAGTGACTTACAGGGCTCCACAGAATGTTATAGAAGCTACCTGTCACTTACTGTCAATTATAACTATCAGGAAGTAAATGCACAGTAAATTTATTTCCTGATAATTTGAACTGTTACAAATTTTGAATAAAACAACTGATAGTGGTGGGAGTGCACTTGTTTTACTCAGCAGGAAAAGGTCTATAACATATAGGTTTTCATAAAAAAAGTTTACTGCTCCTTTAAGTTCTTTGGCTATATCATAAAGACCCTGTACCATTTTAGTAACTCATCTTTGAACTGCCTCCAATGTATTAATTTCCTTTTGTACTCCATTGATTCTGTGAAGACTAAAAATTTTATTTTCACTCTAACCAGAAAAAAGAGAGAGAACGCCAATAGTGAAATAACACCAAACACTCTTATTTATAATTGAGATTATACTCACATAATCATATTGTCAGATGGACTGATATCAGGAGGTCTGACTAAAGGCACATGCAGGGAATCATCAACCCGTCTCTGCTTGGGTATGCTTTACACCGGATCTCTACCTTCAATGGAACTCAACTCTGACATGTTAAAAAAACATATAACAATATGGCTTGAATGCTAACGTGTTTTGCGGTTGTTAAGCCACTTTTTCAAAGCTTACAAGCCTGTTTAAAAACAAAACAGAGGAATGCAGCAGCCACCTAGACACAAACCTACATTTATAACTTACGTTCCTTTAAACAAACCAATCAATGATTGACTGATTCCCTATCCCATGTAACACTATGTTACAACTGAAGAGGTTAACCCTTCAATACATTGACTATTCACCAGGGAGAAGTCAGTATGACTTCATAACAAATTAAAATATATATATACTAGCGATGTGGGACGGCGCTGCCCGTCAGGATATATAGGAATTAATGCACACACACGGATGCAAGACAAACACACAGAGACACACACGCAAATACACACGCATACACTGAGATGCATAAAGAGCAACACAGTCATACACACATACATGCAATGCACAACATGCAGACACATAGAGTGTGATACAGACATGCAACACACAGAGTGAGGAACACACAGGCACGCACAGAGACACACACACAGAAGTGAGTCATAATGGGGTGACTTATGTGTCATTGTAATGAGTTTGTGTTTGTACTTATGCCTCCACTGTGGCATTCACTCATATAGTTGAAATGCCTGTGGTAATTGCACATACTATGGTGGAAGCTGGATGTTAGTGAGTGTGTGTGAGTGTGAGTGAGTGGCATTCATTCATGTAGTTGAAATGCATGTGGTAATTGCACATACTATGGTAGAAGGTGCTGGCTCCCGGGGTGTGAGTGAGTGTGAGTGAGACTATGGTGGAAGGTGGATCGTGCTGGCTCCTGGGGTGTGAGTGTGAGTGATTGCGTGTGAGTGATTGCGTGTGTGTGTTAGTGAGTGTGTGTGTGTGTGTGTGATTGAATGAGAGTGTGAGTGAGAGTGTGTGAGAGGGTGTTTGAGAGTGAGTGAGAGAGTGTGACTGAGAGAGTGTGTGAGTGAGAATGTGAGAGTGTTTGATTGAGTGTGAGTGAGAGTGGGTTTGAGTGCGTAGAATTGAGTGTGTGTGATTGAGTGTGAATGTGTGATTAAGTGTGTGTGTGATTGAGTGTGAGTGTGTGTGAGTGTGTGTTTTTTGTCGGATGTGTTTGTGTCTGTGGTGTAAGAGCGAGTGGCAGCCATTTTGTTTTTTCAGTTACTTAGATAGTAACATAGTAATATAACACACAGTGGCTCTTCAGTTGAGGCAGTGTAGCAATATGCTGAGGGAACAAATAGAAAGTGGTGTTTGAGGCTTGCCCTCTGTAACATACAGCAAAGCATCTCTCTCCCTTTAAGGAGAAAGGGCGGGAAACAGGAAGCCGGAAGTGGCGGAGTGACAGTTGAAAACAGACAGTTAGTGAGGTGACTGAAGAGATGGAAAGAGTTAAATAAAAGAGTTGCTATTAAGTTTATCCCTGAGTGTTTGTATTTTATGGAAACATTACACCCTCGTACTGACACAGAGTGTATGGAGGGTTACAATTATCTGTGGGAGGTGACACAGTGTGTATGGAGGGTTACAATTATCTGTGGGAGGTGAAACAGTGTGTATGGAGGGTTACAATTAGCTGTGGGAGGTGACACAGTGTGTATGGAGGGTTACAATTATTTGTGGGAGGTGACACAGTGTGTATGGAGGGTTACAATTATCTGTGGGAGGTGAAACAGTGTTTGTGGCAGCTAGATTTTTTTTGTCAGTTGGATAGTGGTGGGTGGGCTGGAGGGGGCGGGCCAGCTCCTTGTATGATAAACATACCCTCATTGAATCACCCAATGGGAGCAGTAAAGTCCCCATTGACTCACCCAATAGGAGTTGTGTCTCCTAATGAGACATAAATTATGTAATAAGGCATTCTGTTCAATGTGTGTTTGTTTTCTGAGGAGACATAAATTATGTTCTGTGTGTGAGGTACCATAAATTATGCAATGAGGCTTATTCTTTTATATATATATATATATATATATAGAGAGAGAGATAATAAAATATCTATATATAGAAAAACACAAAACTCCCCAGCTGTTTTTGAGGTTGGATGGAGCATATGCTTTCACTCCAACATATACCTTTGTGAGTATGCACCTATTGGGTGTAGGTGGTGGTCAACATATTCTTGTCCATATTGATATACACAGGGACACTTACTGTTTTTCTCCATTTTTCCTCTGCAAAAATTGTATTTTGAATTTCAAATGTATTGAAATTGTTTGCACAATGTGTTTATTTTTGTTATTCTGAAGGTTGAACCAAAGAATAACTTTATATGGTATTTGTAACATTAATTATGTCCATAACAAATCACCTACTAAATGTTAGGGGTGCCCTAAAAATTCTACATTGCATGCTAGGGGTGCCTTGACCAAAAAGAGACTGACAGACACTGCATTAGGAGCATCCAATGGGCTAAGAGCAATTTCTAGTACATCTAGGATATTTTCTTTCCTGTTAATATGTGAAGTTAGCCAGATTTTGCACTCATATTTGGTGGTCTACAAAGCATTACAAGCCTCTCCAAGCACTTTATTTTCAGTTATGAGGTCCAGTAAAACAGTTTTTTTCTCAAGCCACGAACATTTATATAGGGCCCTAGTTTCCTACTTATAGTTAGTCTCCATGGTATTATAACTAATACCTGGCAGAAGAGGCTTGGAAATATGTAGCAAGGGCCTGAGGGAGGCAATTTATTTTCTGCAATGCAGTATATGTGCCAATGTATACTCGGAGAGCAAATGTTAAGCACTGAAAATGTGAATTACAGAGCTTTTTGCATTGATTAAGCTTTAGAATACAGCTTACATTGATCTACAAAGGTGAGAATTTGTGATATCCACTGTGGAGGCAAAGGACATCAGTGACAACAGATATGAATACAGTTAATGATGCAGGTATTATGGGCTCTGATGTGGGCTCTGCTACAGAAAAAGGAATAAAGTCACTATAATAGCCGATCTTCAAGTGATAGTAACCCTCTGTTTCCAGATAATTTCCTTGTCAGTTATAACTATTCCTGGAGCACTGAGGGTTCACTTTTAAAACGTTGCATTCAAAACAGAGTGGGTCTGTTTGCCACATTAAGCATGTTGCCAAGCTTAAAAGGGCGACATGAGAATCACGCCCTGCATCAAAGTGTGAGATTCTCAAGTCGCAACCTTAAACGGCGCTGGTGCTTCAACCCAACCAGCAGCATTTTCTCCCTGCTTACTAGCTCAAACAAACACCAAACCAACAACAATGCAATTCGGTCCTCACATTGCAGTTCAAAACCTGGTTGAGATAGTGAGTGAGGAGAAAATGCTGTGGGTTGGGTTGAAGCTCCGGCCATTGTCATATGCCCTGTGTCATTGCAGGATTTGCGATTTCTGTTCTTGCTACTACTGCTGAGTTGTTAAAGCAGCAGGATGATTAGGCAACTCCAAGGGAATGAGATCAACAACAGAAGAGATATGGGTGATAGATGATTATAGTTCCACTTGCCACTACTATCTTCAGTGATGCACCTGAGGCAGTAACAGAGATGGGTGAAAACTTTCGGTTCAAACCAAAATTGAATAAAAATGGCACTATTTTTTTTTTGGACAACTTAAAAAAATAAAAATAAAATAAAAAATAAAACATAAATAATTAAACAAATATATATATATTAGACAGCTGACTGGGAGCTTGATGTGAGGTCTGTGACTGAGGCAGGCTTGATAGACAGCAGACAACATTGAGAATTTTGTTGAGGGCCAAGGCAAGACATCACACTCCATCAGTTGTGTACCATAGAGTAAAAACACACACAGTAGTTGAGTAATGTCTAGCAAATACACAAGTGGGAGGGGGAAAGGTGGAGTAGTGCAGGGACGTGGGACTAAAGTGGTAGTTCAAAAACTGACTGCAGCAATGGTTGCTGCAGCATGTGCAATAAATAATGATCCCTCTCCTCCTGGGTGGATGCAGTTTGTCAAGGTCCCACCATTCACACCATGTCAGTCCCCTACCACAGCTACCATACACATCTGCCACATTGACGGTTGTACTTTATTTTTTTTAATCACTTGACATCATCATGAATATGTGCCAGTATCACTTAAGCAGGAAGTAAGT
Source organism: Rhinophrynus dorsalis (assembly GCA_037306005.1). Classification (NCBI taxonomy): domain Eukaryota; kingdom Metazoa; phylum Chordata; class Amphibia; order Anura; family Rhinophrynidae; genus Rhinophrynus; species Rhinophrynus dorsalis. The sequence continues at coordinate 146,524,609 of CM074723.1, forward strand.
GTTGTGGGCAAAGGACAAATGCACTCTGCATGCTAACACATTTTTCAAGGTATATGTTGCTGTAGATCTCTTAACTCTGACTTCCAGCTACTTATTTCTTCACTACAACCCTCAGAAGAAGTAATTTTGTGCTGGGGAATGTTGCACCATAGGAAAAAATGTGTTGGAATATGAGAAAAATATGAGAAAAATGTGTTAGAACTGTTAGAATTGGAGAAAAATGTGTTTGAATAGGACAAAAATGTGCTGAACAGGCAGAAAATGTGTTAGAATAGGAGAAAAATGTGTTGAAATAGGAGAAAAAGTTGCTGGAACAGACGAAAAGGAGGAACATGTTGCATTGGAGAAAAGGAGAAAACTTTTGCGAAAAAATGGAAAAATCATAAATTTTTCGTGAAAGGTCATGCTGGAAATTTTTCTCACTTTTCGACCAACCCTAAGTACCAGCACCACAACTAGCACTCACTACTTCAGGGAGAAAAGAAGTTGGCCAGTAATGCTTCTCCACCTGCTCCTCCTCCAAAACTTCAATGTGCACAGTGTGTGTGTGGTAAATAAGGGAAGGACTGAGAACAATGTGCACATCTGCACTCACTTTAAGCCCCTGGCACAACTCTAACCAAACACCATGATGTTTAGGTTCTCCAGTGTGAATTCATCCCACCAGAAACCAAGTACTGCTGCTGTCACTATGCCCCTTGTCTACTCCCCACTAAGGACATGTGACAACTTGCAGTTTTAATAGTAATGATGAACCCTCTTTGCCACCAGCTTATCATATTCTGCTGGATGGAATCTCCGTAGATGCTGCTTAATGCCCTGGTTACGATTATCCTCCACCACTTTGCAATGGGTGGACACGAACTGCCATATCCTGACAGCTACATAGTGGCTATCAGTTGGTGGGAAAGGTAACAATGAACGAGGTGGCTCACCAGAAGGTGTAGTTACATCTACCTGTGGACAAACCCTTGAGCAAAAAGGTGATGGTGAGCCAGGTGTTTCGCTCGCCATCAAACTTTCAGGCTCTGTATGGGTTTCTCTGTTCTTCCTCCTCTTTGATTTCTGCCTCTTGTTCCCTTTGGGCAGAGTCAGGCCCGGATTTACATCTCAGGCGCCCCTAGGCACAACACCATGTGGCGCCCATAGCCCCTCTTTTTCCCCACCCACAACCACACCCTCTCATATTTAAACACACCCACTTTTGTGGCCACACCTATCTTAGATCAATTATTCACATTATTACTAATTACATGTATTAAGTACATGTTTTAATATTGATAAATACAGATATATCTGTTTTGGTTTTTTTTTACACCTATGCCCGGAACAACCCCATCACAAATCCAGATGCACAGCGGATGTGATGGGTATCAGTACCCAAGGAGCGTTATGCATGCTCCCCGTGTCCCACCCAGGAATACTCCACTGGAGCCACCCATTACATCATTAGCACCAATGTCTCCCCATGCCCCAGGAACCGCAGAAGCTCCCCTAAGACACCACCTATAACAGACATGGATCTGGAAACCCCCTAGAAGGACTAACAGAAAACCCACTGGAGACTCCAGAGATGACCGCTGAGCCAAAAATCCTGCTGCAAGGACAGTGTGGATACCAGGTGCCGTCACAGTGATAAGCAAAACACCACCCGCAACAGGTACTTGAGCACCATCAGGGAGAAGAAGTATTCATAGGTTTAGTATCAGTAGTTTTTTTTGTTTGGTTTATCTACATATACATAGCTGTACAGACACACACACACGTTACACATACATATATACCTACACATATACACATGTATATATACATATACATACATACACATAGCCATACGCACCCATATATACAAGCACATAGCCTTACACACACACACACACACACACACATATATACTTTTTTTTTTTCGTTGTTTTCCCGCATCGGGTTTCCCCTTCATTATTTATGTATTCAAGAAACAATTTTATTAATTTTAATTTTTTTAGTGTTTTCATTTGGTGTTGGTTGTGTTGTTTCCTGTGTCTTTTTTCCAATAAACTTTTTTTTTTTTACATATACACACACACACACACATATATATATTATATAACTACATACACCCACATATACACACACCCCAATACATACAAACTCATATACACTTTTTTTTTCATATATACACACATGATGATATATAACTACATACACACATTCGTACACCCCCCCCCCCAATACATACACACACATATACATTTTTTTTCTTCTTCTTCTTCTTATGCATAAGACCAGTGGCTAGAAACCCCCAGGCCATCACCCACCTCCTGCAACTCCAGCCAACATCAATGGGTCCCCAACCCTGCAGGCCCTGGTTGGACCTTGAATCCGGTCCTGCTGTCACCTGCCTGTAGAAAACTGCTGGCAGAGGCTGCTCCTCCACAGACACAGACTCCCGCCCCGTTGCAGCAGTACTGGACCGGAAGGCCGCTCTCGCGATGCAGCTGTGGCGGGTCCTGTACATGGAAGTGTATCAGTTCATAATTCAGTTGGCTGCTGAGGCGCCCCCTGCTAACCTCACAGCCCAGGGGCAGGGGAACGTGCAAGTCCAGCATAGCGGAGGATGGATGGAGGAAGGATACTCCGCATCAGCGCAGTCCAGGCACTATCCTGTATATAAGCAGCCGCGCAAGCTATACATAGTGCACGGCTGCTTATTACCATGTCATCCTGCAAGACTTGAAGAGTAAGTGAGCAAAGACACACGGGCGGGTCAGTCCGGACAGTGCATCCACTCTGAGTTTGGAGCGCACTCACCTCACAGCATTAACTGGGGAACCCCAAGTGGGCAGGCCAGTGGGCGTGACAGGCCATTGCCAAGCCCGGCGGCGCCCCTAAAAATCTAGCGCCCTAGGCAGGTGCCTTGTCTGCCTATTGGTAAATCCGGCCCTGGGCAGAGTCAAGGGGGTACAGCAATAGCGTTGCCTGATTTCTTTTGTTGGGGTTTGGCTTTAACATGCTTCACATAAATTTCATGGTGTCTGTGTTGTATGTGTTTTGAGGGTGGTTGTGCCAAGGCGCATTCCATTCCTTCCTCTTTTCCCTGACTTGTAACAAGTTATGCATAGTGCTGTTGCTGATGTCTGCACTGTGCCTGCCCTAAAAGAAAAATAGTACCACACATTCCTTCTCGTTTTGGGCTAAAAAGGCCATTAATGTATCTTCCATCCCATCTGCTCCACCATCATAATCATCATCATCATCACCACCACCAGTCCATCCTTGCTGCTGCAGCTGCACTATTACAGTCTCACCAGTTGGAGGTGATTATAAATGTTACATTTGGTCCCCTGTCACACTTGCAATCTCTTGAGCTGAAGAAAGCAGACTGGAAGCACTAGCAGCAGGTACAGTCAGCTGTTCTGTGCTCATGATGGCAGTATGATTGCTGCTAGCCATCAGTTCTGCTTTCTTCAGCATCATGTTCCATAGGGACAATTCTGTGGGGGGAAGGGGACTCCCAGGGTCAGGGAAATGTTGTGGGCTGCCTCAACCACTAGCCTGGCCACTTCACATCACTTCCTCTATCACCTCAGCATCAGCAGTAGGATTTACTGAGGTCACATTAGTTTCACCAGTTGCTTCATAATCACTAACAGCAACCACATCAGTTTTAGTTTCACTACTAGTAATACTCCCCTCCCTCACTCTAACACCCTGAGCCTGTAGTTGCTGTAGTAGTAGTAGCAGTAGTAGTGGCAGGACTGCTTGGCAAGTGTGCGTAAGGTCCCCTACTGTCACACTTGGCATCATCTCCCCCCTCCTGAGAATCATAAGACACCCTGGCAGGTGCAACACAGGCATTAGACACAGGTAGCTGACCTGTCCTGCTCACACTACTAGCCTTATCTTCCTCTACCCGTGACACAAATTTCCCCAAGATCCCTAGGGGTGATGTAGGGGGATTGGCCATCATTGGGTCTGGGGGAATCAGGGCATCCAGACCCTTAAATGCTGGTAGTGGTCACTTCCTCCTCCTCAGACTCACTGGACATGTAAAGGTACTTCAAGCTCCTCTTTTATTTATATTCCAGGTGCTCACAGTGATAGCACACACTGTCACCCTCTCCTGCTTCAATTTTGCTATATAAATCACAGAACAACAGCCTAGCACTCTCTCTCGCTAGCTGTTTGTATTGTGTTTCACTTCCTGGGAAAGTCAAGTTTTTATAGAGAAAATGCGAAGAACATGTAAGCAAAGGGGCGAAATGTTTATTGCCATTGAAAAAAATAGCAACTTGTTTTGGCAATGGGTGAAAACGATTTTAGTACCCTCATTTAAAGAGGATTTTCATGGATTTTTCGCGGGAACATGATGGGACCTTTCACTCACCCCTAGTGCCCCTTATGCTATCTTTTTTTACACTGTATATTTTCAGCATTGTATAATATACCTTCTTTCACAGTCTTTCACAGAAAACTCTCTGGAAAGAGATCCAGGGAACTCAGTGTCAGGGATGAAAAAGTGTTCAAAATATATGGATAGATTAGATAGATAGATAGATAGACAGACAGACAGACAGACAGACAGATAGATAGATAGATAGATAGATAGATAGATAGATAGATAGAATCTGACATTTCATATTATGAACTTACCAAATATGCTAGGTAAAAATAAAGGATTACTATATCATCCACCCCCACACACACACAATTTTTTTCAACTGTTGCATTTTCTAAACTATTGACCTGCACATCGTAACATTGTTTAACCATCTGAGTCCCAGAGAGGTATGCAACACATTGCTCTGCAATGTGTTGCGTACCCCTCTGGCACTAAAGGGTTTAAACTATGCATAGATGTGCGGATTCTTTTTATGGAAGATTTATTTATATCTCTTAATTTATTCACAGGTACATTATGAGAAGATGGAAAAGAGAAGATGGGCCAGAGGAAGAAAGAAGAGAGAAGAAGGAAGAGAAAAGAAAGAAGATGGACAGTATCTGACCAGGGTGCTGAAGATGCCGCTGGACATCAGGATTGCTGGTAAGTGTTACTGTTCAGGGGCTGTTGCATTATTACTTAGTCAGATTAACCCTGTGAATGCCAGTGGGGTAATTTTACTGCACTGGCACTCACAGGGTTAATTGTACTAACTTTGGACACATTTTGGGTGTGCTTTGGCTAGATATCGATCTCTGCCAGTGAGACTGCTCCAACTTACAGACTAAAAACCTCCGTCATAGGAGGAGGATGGATAGAGGGAGGGGACAGGAGGCAGAGTTACCGACTGTGGGTGTACAGCTGTACCCGCAGTCTATCCAGAAGTGTACTCTTTAAACATTAATTTTTGGCAAAATAGGGTTAAAAAAAATTAATCAAGAAATCCACTTAGTCACTGTATAATCTAACATTTAACACAAACTTGTATAGGGGTGATAGATCCCCTTTAAAGATGCACTAAGGGAATCTACTCCCAAAAAAACAGGGTGCAGATTTTCCCTCATTAAAGTGGGTCCCTTTAGCGCATCTTACTGCTAACTCAGTCAACTGAATTGCATTTTCCACTGTTCGGAGTATGTCTTATGGGGTCAAATAGGCTCTAACTTTAGCGCCAATATGCTTTTTTTGTTCTGGTATTTCTTCATAACACAGGTAATTGAATTGCTTACAGTGCTTGAAAAAATGCTGGCTGGGTTTTTTTTTGCCTAATGGGGACAATTGAACAGAGCCCTGTCATGTAAGTCACATGACTTAAAGTTTGAGGTCTCAAGGTGTCTCTCAGTTGACTAGTACTGTCCCCACTAAAGGCCTTCTGTTCAAACGAAAGGTAGATGATTTCTGGAGATGAATATAACTTTCAAAAATTCCTTTTGGGTTAAATGGTGCTTTTAACACAGTGAATGCTTAAAAGGTCACAAGTACATTACTTGCAATGCACTAGAGATCTCTCTAGCATTCAAGGAGTTAAAAACCAACTGTAATTGGTTTGCATCAGAATTCTTTCACTTACCTTTTTGAACATTGTAAACATCAGGGTACAACACTAAAAGGGATGGAAGTCTATTAACATTCTGCAAGTCTGTAAGTATGACCTCTAGGCATCTGTTATATTATCACCTTGAGATAGAACATTACTATTATAACTAACAAGATTTTTATTGTGCAGCTACTTTGTAATATAGTAAGAGGGCCCTTTATGTGCCATAGATTTATAATATAGTTTGGTCAAACAATATAATTAAAACCTCAACTTGAAAAATGAAAGTGAGTTAACATGTGGGTATTATTAGAAGCAGTAATATAGGCTATATATAGGCTCACTTTGAAGCAATCGCTATGAAGTGGCTCACATTTGTCTTATATAATTCCTGTTGTATTTTTAAATTTATGACATCTTCATTACAAGTGTGACTAGTCAAAGACCATTCTTTAATCTCACCTTCTGACCAATTTGATATCTCCATCAGGGCTTATGATTTGAAGTCCTTTGCTACTAGCCAGACCTGAAAAGTTACTTGCCACTGCAAGCCATAACATACCCACCAGGGCTGAATTTCTACTCGCCATTGGCTAGTGGCGAGTGGAAATTCTGAGCCCTGTTCCATGTTTATGGTATTTGATGGATTGCACTGTTTCTTTTAAATAATCTGTTTAGCGTATTGTTCCACTGTTTTTTTTTTTTTTCATTTATCTTTGCATCATAAATTAAGGGTCATATGCATAAAGGAAAGACTGGAGCAACGATTTGGCCAAACAACTACATTTTGTTTATAAAATAAATCACATGGAAGCTATAGAGATCTCTATTGAATTGCTTCACAATAACCCCCTCTATCACTGGAGCAGCTGATGTTCCATTTGAATTAATAGAAATATTTGTTACATACTGTACATTTGATCTCTTTTGTAGTCCACTGATAATTATTTAGTTTACAAAGGCAGTGTTTTTTTTACAGCAAGGGCAGTAAGGCTGTGTAATTCTTTGCTTTGGGATGCAGTTTTGTAGTTTTTGTTGATACTTTTGAAATGGTATTCGATAGAGAAAACTGGCTCCATTGCTGATAAGCCTCTTGGAAATTACTTCAATAGGGGTTTTTCTTTTTTGCTTTTTTTCTGGATCAGCAAATGTGATATGAAAAAGCTACATTTCATGGATGCATGTCCTTTTTCAGTCTTATCAACTATGCTACTATGTAACTTTGTTACAGATATAGACCACTGAAGCTTAGAATCCAATTATGTATATTCAACTATTTGTTTACTGTAAGAGATGTGCCCAAGAGTCAGACTTCATCACAGACAACTACTGTATATACAAGAAATACAGATACTATACAAAAATAAATAGCCACATATTCCTACATAATAGTTCTCCTTTAATCCTAATGTAGGATGAACAGACCTCACCTTTAACCAGGGACACACATGAAAAATGCATACTGCAGGGCTGCTTTAATTTCAGCACAGTCCTGAATTATGCCTGTTTCCTAGGTGTCCCCAGTTAAAGGTGAGGTCTGGTTAGCCTATTCTAATGGGTCTTGAAAACATTTCCACCTTTGGGGTCTTGACACAGGAGGAAGGACTGAGAGTTCTGCATCCTCGAATAAATGAGTACTAAAATACTCAAAAATGAAAATGCAAGACAAAAAGAAGGAAGGCGCTCCTGGTGCAGTAACGTCAAAGGATCAACTATGACACCAACCCGTCACCGAATTAAGAAATGTACTCACAATCTGTTATGATCAGCTTGACACATATGTGACTGTTGATGCTCTCGCTTAAGGGGTATGTTGACACTGTCCCCCCAACAGTGCTGCTGGCAGGTCGCTCCTCAAAACAACTCTCAGGTAGTACAAAATATGCAAAAAAAACCACAAAGAGGGTGCCCAATAGTGCCTGTTATTTCAACAAAAACATTGACAGAAAGAGTTTAAATGGTGCTCACAAGTGTGATGGTTGTGGAAGGACTTATACCCAAACACAACAGACCAGGCTTACAGAGAGTTTAACCTGTCTCTGTTCAGGTAACACTGGACTGGAGTATAAAATCCACAAGATGCTGCTGGTTTCTCTAAGATTTTTTCTTTTATTTAAAAACTAGTTGAAGAGCCCGTTACACGGGCCACAGTGTCACTGCCACCCGGTCGCGGGGGAGTCACGTGCAGAGGAGACTGCCCACGCCGCGGCTGATACAGAGCTGGACGCTCCTTCAGAGCTCTGTATCAGCCGCGGTGCGGGCAGTCTCTGCTGCGCATGACAGCAGCACGTACAGCAGTGTGTACTACGCATGTCGCACGTTACACACGATTTAGCGAATTATTATATAGGATATACTTAAAAAAATATTATATAAAAGAACAAAGGCTAGCTAAACAACGTTTCATAGTCACCTGGCTACTTCATCAGATTCCGCAAAAGCCAATAATAATATTTTTTTTTGTAAGGGGAATAAATCTCTGTTGCCTGTGTGGGGAGAGTCCATCTGCAGTGTCTGTGAGAGGAAAGTTAGTTACTGGCGTCTCTGAAAGGAGATAGATTCAGATATTTGCAATATTCTAATCACGCCATGAAATTACACACAAATATGAATATTTATCAGCTAGTTGGGTCTGGTCCCCAGCATGTTGGCCCCAAAAATTCATCCCTCCACACCAACAAAGCTGGAAAATACTATGCTATGTCATAATCACAGAAGTATACTATTCACTTTCCATGGATATTGGTATTCATAATTATTACTGCTTACCAGAAGGACTTGCCTTGATCAACCTCTGGACCATGGAAATGTTGCATACAAAGATACTGATTTGGGCTACAAATGAGAATCGCATTTTATTTAAATTGTGCTTTTGTCAGGTAGAATACCTACTTAGGTAAGTTAGTCTCTTATATTATTATTATTCCACCTACTCCCTGTCCATTTCTGGGGCAACCCCCCTCTTATGCCTGTTAAGCCCTGCCAACATTATGATCCAAAGCACATTTGGATATTCCCACCTACAGCCCTACTTGTCATTCCAGGGCTGCTGACAACAAATTTCCCAGGTATGGATACCTTCTGGGCACTCTTTGGACTTAAAAGACAGGATAGTTCTGAGTGCACTTTAGTGCACAATATGAATTAATAATACATCTCGCTAACCATTTAAATCATTTTGAATTTGGAATTTTTGTTTGTTTCCTATGGTGCAGTTAGTTTGGTGAATAAATTCACCACGTCTTCTTAGAACATCTCAATGTGCCCATTCTATAGTTGGCATACTGCATTATTTCTCTAACATATGCCTTTCATAAAACTGATTTTAGGTTGGCCTTCCTGAGGAAGAACCTGCTGCTAATCTAAAACAGTTAAGTGATCATATGTCAGAGGAATCCAGCCCACCTGCTCAGGAAACTGGGAAAGATGAGCTGTACGAACCAGGGGAGGTCAATATCCTATAACAGGAGGAATACACTGGAGGGAAAAAAGAAATTAAAGCAATTCTGGAATTATATACCAGCAAAAAGATGCACAGCATTGCCTATGCGAGAAGTGTGAGGGAGAAGGGAGAGAAAGTCTACTGGCACTAACAAATCCACACACACATAAACATATATGATCATGTAGTTACAGAACCACAGAATCATGCACAAATACTGACAAAGCAGACATGTTCGAGTAGTAGATACACAATCAAATATGTATTGTATGGCACCATAGCTTTGATCCAATGTCCACTTGGACCACTGTCACACTGGTAGTCACTAAACCGCACATACACTGTATAACACCTTAGGCTTCTTGCAATTGTAGCAAAGCCTGGCAGGACTTGAAGGAGTGATGGAGTACTGTGGGGGGACCTCAGAGAGGGCGTAAGAATAATCAATCCTGGTGGGTGGGAGTGTCCAATGCATTGAACACCTGTGCTGGTAGAGGGAATGTGGGTGAATGCTTGAGGTTCCACATGTGAAGTTTACAAAAATGGAAGGAATCATTGAGTGTTTAATTTGCGGTGGGATTGTTGTGTTGACACCTGTGGCTGGTAGTTGAATATATATGGGTCACTTGAGTTTTTGTACAGAGAAGAAAATTGGACATGGAGGCACAAGGCAGCTTCACCCCATACTCCCTTATGCCCAAAACACTGCCTGTAGCTGCATATGGGTCACAAGTGGTTTTGTTTTGTTTTTTTAGCAAAGAGAAAGTCATGCAGTCATTTGGACATGAGAACGTAGGGGCCTTTACCCCCCCCCCGTACCCTCATGCTCAAATCACTGCCCTTAACACTTACTGTCACGTTAGAACTTCCTAATGTGTGAAACTCTGTCCTAAGCTACACCATAGGTTACAGAGGGAAAATTTCACATAAATCCTCTTTCCTGCTGCCTCGGGTTGTGGCTATCACCAATCAAGAAACAGGCTAACTTTTTATATAGATAGAAGATAGATGCACACAGTTCCCAAATAATTAACACTTTCACCTATATTCATGAAAATGAAGTAGAACAATTCTGGGGCAAACCAACTGTATCAAAGAGGCAAGAAAAAAACACTTTTATTTAATTAATGATTAAATTAAATGGGACTTTTATCCCCTTGAATGCTAGGGAGGTCTTCAACACATTGCAGTGCAATGACCTGGTGTCCTATCTAGCATTCAGGGTGTTAAAAAGCTCAATTTAAAGTGATAGTAATGTTTCACAAAAACAGCAGCTCCAATTAATCTTCATAGTATTTGAGCCATAGAGAGTGTTATATCAATACTGTCAGAGTTGTAGTTCAATAGTAATTGAATGATAAAGTTTCCCCCTCCCGCCCCTTTTACCTAGTGTAAGATCCCACTCCTCAGATGTCCATAGACCAGACAGCTCACATCTAGTGTTAATATTCTACTGTGAGAACAATGAAAGCCCTGCTCCCCTTGACAGGTTTTTCAGCTTTTTCCCTTTTATTATGAAACATTACTGTCCCTTTAAACCAGTACAAATATGGGCAACTTGTACTTGTTTCCTGTGGTGCAGCTGATTTTCCTCAAAATTGCTCCATTTACTTTGATAAATATGGACCTTTTTGTCCAAAAAAAGGTGGTTATTAGCACATCATTAGTAACACATACATTTCAATAATGTAAACACAGTCTAAGGTATTTATATCACACTTTTATTGATTACTTGACATACTTGTGAATGGAATAACAGAGCAATGGAATGTAACATATGGTTCTTGTAAAGAGCCTGAAGTCCAGCTGTGAAACATAATCCAGTTTCAAAATCCATAGCACAACTATGTACTATGTCTGCTCCAACCCCCATAGTTATGTAAGTAGCATTTAACACTTTGAGTGCCAGAGAGGTATGCTCTGCAATGTGTTGCGCACCCCTCTGGAACTCAAAGGGTTAAGTCTTCGATGGTAAGAGAGGTATCCAGCTATTTGTGTTGAAATGCGTTGATACCTCTCTGGTTCAAAGTATTAACCCATTAAGGACCAAAGTGGTGTACAAAGCATTGCTTAGCCCCCCTTTAGTATGTAAAGTGTTAATATGATCATGTTGCAGAGTCCTTGATAACCACATGTCAGATATATTTATGTATCAGGGAGCAATAATAACCCATTAACGACCCTTGATGGTCCTGCCACATCATGGGTAGACTTGTGTTAAGGACCCATGACATGCCAGGACCATCATGGAATTAAGGGCTCCCCGCACAGCTGCGTGCCATTCGGGGAGCCTTGAACCGGATGTGGAAATTAAAGAAAAAAATGGTCCGTGGTCCTTAAGTGACGGCCGCATGCACGATTGGCCTTCCTTAAGGGGTTAAGCATTTAACTGTGTACCTATATTTTCTCTACATAATATCTGAGAAATGACCTCTCAAATGATGTATTTGGAAGAAATATGAAATGAATTGTATGGAACACATGTATAGAGACTTAAGAGAATTCATTTTGGGGCAAACCAATGCACCATAGGAATCAACTAACTCCATATCCCATTGATTTTAATAGTGATTTTAACCACGTGAATCCCAGAGAGATCTCCAATGTATAACGTAACAATATATTGGAGATCTCTCTCGTATTCAAGGGGTTATAAGCCCATACCATTTACTAATATGTTGAAGATCAATACAAAGAACTCTCTGAGGAATTATTTTCTGTAACAGCTGGGCAAAAAAACAAGAGGTAATCCATTAAGACTAGAGTAAAGGTGTTCTGGGCTAAAACCAGGTTTTTTTTACAGTAAAGGCAGTAAGATTATGGAATTCTTTTGCCTAAGAAAGCTGTGTTTGCAGATACAGCAGATGTTTTCCAAAAAGTATTGGATACCATTTTGGCTCAGAACAATTAGCCAGAAATAACTGACTCCTTTTTGGGGTCAGGAAGGAATATTTTTACATGCCTGTGGCTTAAAGGGATAGTAATGTATGCCAATAAATGTAGCTTCCATTAATACTCATATGTTATGTTTCATCTTACGCTGTATACTAATCAGTAATTCAGTTTTAAACTATCCCCCTCACGCCCCTTTTACCTCTTGAGTGCGCCTCCCCGCAGATGTAGAATGCGGCTGCTTGAGAGAATAGCTCAAAGCGGGGAACAATCTTCTCGTTGTGAGCATAATGAAAAGTATAACGAGAACTCAAGACGCTGGGAATTCCTGGGCCATCGCATCCAAATCTGCTCACTCGAGGTTGGCTGACACCAGTCGAATTACCCGGTCGAACAAAGGAGCACGGGTCAGTAGGCTCCTTGACATGCGTCTCTGCAGTTCGACTCCGTGTCGAACCAGTCGAATTGCGGGCTGTCGAATCCTCCACTCACAGTCGGCTTTGGCTGTTGAGGGTCGTACAGTGCCCAGTCGTATTCGAAGGTTAGCTGCAACAGAGGGTGAATTTCTCTACCCGCCTCTCATGGATGGGATTCATAGTGGACTCTTGATACCATCCGGGCAAGCACGACACAGGAGACTGCTTACTCCACACGAGAACACTTTATTGGACAGAATCACACCTTTTTATATACAACAGTAACAATACAACAATAAAACAGGGAGGGGCCCCAGGGACTAGAGCTGGCTTAACTAGGGACCAATGGGCAGGGGAGAGACCATACGTAGTGCAACCCGACTGGTTCATTTCCAGACCTCGCTGTGAATAGGGCAGGCCCAGAGTCTAAGTGAGGGGGCTATGTGACTAGACCTGATTGAGATAGGGCACAAAGGGATCTCAGCGGGAGGTACAAGACGGAATGGGTTCCAATACACATTCGTGCACAAAGGCCAATGGCTATGACCATTGGGCTCATGGGGTACGACAGTTCATCTTGACTCGACCAACCCGTGTCGATAGTTATGTTTGAAATCAGTCCTAGTTGACCAATAGGGTCAATGCCTGGAGGTCCCATTGTTGTACGACGGGGTGTCGATATTCTCCTCCGTCTGGTAACCCTGCGACTCCATGTCGAATGATTGAAAGAATCTCAATTGTCGAACCCACGAGGGTACCACTTAGAGTCGGACTGGCGGGTTGTTTCAGCCAGAGTCATTTGAGGTCAAGGAAGCTCCGACAGTTCTAATTGTTCCGAAACTCATCCTAGTTAATCGCAGCCCCTGATAAGTCCGGGGTTTCCCTCACGCTGGTTCCAAGTAACGGAGGGAGGAGGTTGCACTCCTTGAAGAAGGAGTGAAAGATTTTCATTATGCTCACAGACCGGAGTAGGGAGCACATTGCCTAAGTAAAAGGGGGGGGAGGGAGATACTTTAGAACTACAAGTCGGGCATGATTAATCTATGGTACAAGATTAAACATAACATATGAGTATTAATCAGAGCTAAATTAATTGGCATACATTACTAACGCTTTAAATAGAAATTACTTCAATAGGGTTTCTTTTTCTTCCTCTTGCTCAACAAGATTGATATGACAGGGGCTGAACTTGACGGATGTTTGTCTTTTTACAGCCTCATCAACTATGTTATTATGTAGTGTATAATTATACCTCCCTTAAGCTGAAAACAAATGGAAAGGGACCAAGGGTTTGTAACAGGTTCATACACTATGCATTTGTCACCTGGTGTGTTACAAGTCTCTCATATTTTGTTTCTGATATGATAATTCATTACATAGCCTGCGAAATGCTGATTTACTAAGCTACTTACACTGAATATGGTCCTCTGCATACTGATTTTAGCAAGGGGAGGGCAATGGGGAAGTGTGTTTCGAGGTGTTCTGTTCCGTTGCACCTTGCTAAATTCTAATGAGGTTCAGAGAAACTGGCTGTAACTTTATAAATTTTATGCTGTGCATGCTATAGGGGAGGCATCTAGGGCTCACTGACACCAAAATATTATTGATGAGGAGAGTATGCACCAGTCTGCACTAAAGCAATTGTATGTTCTAGTACATACCCCTAATGCAGTCGTGTGAGCAGGGCAGATTTAAGAACCCCAGAGGAGAGGCCCTTGCCAAAATTGTGAATGGAGGCCCCCAAATACAGTGAAAGATTTAGGATCTTAAGTTTAGTTGTATCCTTCCTTTTGTCCCTTCCTCTTTGTAGGAAAAGCAACCATAGTTATTTGCTGTGTACCGAGAACAGCCTCACTCCTCTCCTGATCATCTGAACACAGGATTAAACCGTAAAACTGGGACTGTTAGGAACTAAAGATGAGGCTACCTGAAACAGGAGTCCACGGCAAATGCCATCTATGACTTTGAAATCAAAGGTCCCTGTGCATAATTAGGAAGCCAACAATCCAGTGCAGTAAATGAGCTACGCAGGCAGATTAATACATTCTCCTCAATATATAACATTTCGGGCCTTATGTGGTAAGGAAAAGAAGAGCAATTCTAGAGCACATCAACTACGCCATAGGGAGAGAATTTGAAATGAGTTAAATTAATTTAACTGTAAAAAAAAATATGTTGTAGGGTTTATCCCCTGAGTAAAACAAGAGTACCTCTACTGTCAAAAGGTGTTTTATTATAAAGTTATTACAACTCAAACTAGAAATTTTTTTAGGCACAGTATCACAGTGGCCTGAAATTGTATGTACACTGGTGCTGTGGCCTCACATTCCTATGAGGATTTATGGTCAGCTGACCATAAGCTGTCCATAGGATGGTGTAGCAACAGCATCACTGTGCAATTTCAGGTCACTATGATACTGTTCCTAAAAAATCATGTCTGAGTTGTAATAACTTCCACCTCTCAGTTGTGGGTGTACCCTTGTTTTACTCAGGGGCATAAACACTACTATATATATTTTTTACATTGTAAGTATTACTATCCATTTAAATTGAGCTTTTTAATCCGTTGGATTCCACAGAGGTCTACATAATATTGCTTACAATGAATTTGAGACATCACTATCAGTTAATGGGTTATATCCCAGTTTAAATAAATGGCATTTTGGGACATTTCCCCCTTTGGTACAGTTGGTATATTCCAGAATTGCTTTCTTCATAAGGCTCTTTCTGTTTGATCTTTTGTTTGTATGACCTCTTGTGGTTTCTGCTTGCACTGCAACTTTTAAACAAAGACAATTAGTTTCTCATTTCTGTTGGTACTAGATTACTAATATACAGGATTTTTTCAAAGCTGGACACGCGTATCTATATTGAACAATACTGATACATATTTATTTTCCTCTTTGTTGCACTTTTCACTTTGATATGTATACAACTCCATGACATCAGTACCTGAGCCAGGTCTCTGTTTTTACATTTATTTTGGTTTCCCTTTCCTTTTGATTATTCTGATGAAGGAATAATAACCCACATTTAGAAAAGCAAATTGGAGATATTCTGAAGTAAATCAAATACAGCATGAAATAAAATAAACTGCAAAATAAAATAAACATTCCTTAATTACAAATTACTTGATTAGAGATTGTTAACTCTTTGAATGATAGAGAGATGTTCAGTGCATTGCTTCACAATGATGCAGCTGTTTTTCTCCAGTTTGATTTTATAAATATGGGTGGCTGTTCCCCAAAAATGTTATGTGGACTATTCACTATAAGCTTGCTGGGAAATATGAACAAGGAGAGTGGAGAAATTGACAGCTCTGCACTATTCTGTAACCTCTTACAATCATGCCAGTTTACTATCTTGCTTGGTGGCTACTGATATAATCAGCCATTTCCACTGCTATCCAGTGAGATAAGAATAGCATCAATGAGCAGCCTCCCTTTTCTTAATTCACCATTTAAGAACCAGAGAGCAATCCAATGTATTGCAAAGCAATGGGTTGGACACCCCTCTGACATTAAAAGGTATTTGGGTAATGAATTATGGAGCAGAAACAAACTGATTTCCCATGTCACATGAAGACTTTCTGAGATTGTGGTGTGGTGAACTGCACCTTGGGACTTTACCAATGTGTGCTTTAGGACTTTAAGCAAGGTCTGTGTTGCGGCATTATTTAATCTTGCTCCAGGCCACATGAGAGGGAGGCAGCCTCAGATTTCTCCTCGGGGCCCAGTAGGCTCTAGTTATGTCCTTGAGAGAACAAATAAAAATTGGGCTTTTAACCCATTAAATGCTAGCTATGTCTCCAAGGCATTGAAATGGGTTTCAAGTCCCATTTATATCAAAGAGTTTTGGGGGAATTATTCTTGTTACCCCGGGTCTGTGGCTACCCATGATACCGTGAAGCAAAGATGCAGACGTGTATCTGTGGCTACCAGTGGGATAGCCAAGCAAAACTGGCAGTGTTTGTTCAGATCTGTGGCTACTGGTTGGACATTGGAACAAGGCTAGGAAGTGAATGTGTGGTTTTGTGGCTACCAGTGAGACAGCGGAGCAAGGCTGTAAAGTGTATGTAAATATCTGTTGCTATCAGTAGGACAGTGAAACAAGACAAGGAACTATATTTGTGGATCTGTAGCAACAAGTGAGACAATGCAGCAAGGCTGTGAACTGTATGTGAATATCTGTTGCTACCAGTGGACCAATGATGCAAGGATGGGAAGTGTATATGCAGATCTGTGGCCATCAGTGGTACAGGGCAGAGTAGCACTGCTGGGAAGTGTATTTGTGGATCGGTTGTTACTAGTGGGACACTAGGGAAAGACTGGTAAGTGTATGTGCAGATCTGTGGATAGTGGAATGGTGAAGTTAGGTGGGGAAGTGTATGTGTGGATCTGTGGTTACCAGTGGGACAGTGAAGAAAGGCTGAGCTGGGTATGTTTGGTCCTATAGCTATTGATGGGACAGTGGAGCAAGGGTGGGAAGTACATGTATGTGCAGTTCCATGACTATCAGTGTGATAGCAAAGCTAGGCTGTGGAAGTGTATGTGCAGATCAGTGGCTAGCTGTGGAACAATGAAGCAATGCTGGAAAGTGTAAGTACGGTTTTATGGATACCAGTGAGGCAGTGGAGCAAGGCTGAGGAAGAAAAATGTATGTGTGGTTCTGTGGCTACCAGTGTAACTGTGGAACAGTTTAACTAGACTGGAGAAGCAGACAATGTAAGTGAGGCCCTGAAACTACCAATGTGACAAATGGTCGCTGCTCCTCTATAGAGAAAAAGTGCATTTATTTCGGTATGATTAAATTCAGCATATGGAGAATCCTAGAAGATAACTTAAACCCAACGACTACCTAACAACACCAAATGTCTTATATATGATGGATGATGTGGAGGAATCAGATTCTTGATAAACAAAAGACTGACAGACTAAGTCATAAAAGTATTTCTGAAAGAATCGCTTCTTGTGCTATCAAACTAAACAGTCGCTATGTTCTTCAGATCATTCAAGTCTATTTCCCTACAAGTAGCCACAGCGATGTTGAAGTCAAAGAATGTTATGATGATTTGTTACTCCTCTTTATGATGATTTATTACTCCTCTACAAACAGGACAATTAGTAAGATCCAAGATGGTGACCACATGGAACTGGAAAAATAGACGAAAGAGGCGACCAACTGATCGAATTTGCAGAATAACAAAATTTGTACATCATTATTTCATTCTACAGGAGAAAGGTCCACAGAAAATGGACATGGAAAAGCCCTAATGGTAGTAAGTGAAATCGATTTCATACTTGCAAATAATAAAATAATATTCTCTGACTGCTTGTCTAGTGAGAGCAAATATCTAAACTGACTGCAAAAAAGAAAGAAAGAAAGAAAGAAAGAAAGAAAGAAAGAAAGAAAAATGATCAAGTCAACAAACGTGAAGATTGACTGTAGTCAGCTAATACAAAGATACAAGAAAGCTTGAGCGCTGACCTCTCCTTTAAACGGGGTTGACCTTTAACTGGGGACTCATAGGACAGTGTTTCTCAACTCCTGCCCTCAGGACCTGGGTCCTGAGGGCAGGAGTTGAGAAACACTGTCCTATGTGTCCCCGGTTAAAGGTCAACCCCGTTTAAAAGAGAGGTCAGCTGAGGGCAGGAGTTGAGAAACACTGTCCTATGCGTCCCCGGTTAAAGGTCAACCCCGTTTAAAGGAGAGGTCAGCGCTCAAGCTTTCTTGTATCTTTGTATGGTGGTGTGGAGTTGGAGGAGAAGCGGGAGAGGTTGGACCCGCATTGCTTGTAGCGGCAGACCCGAGTTGGTATAGAATAAAGGGGGATATTGGACTAATAGAGGTCAGAGAAATGTATTTCCTTGAGCTAACTTGGAGTGTCTGGTGACGGATTGGAAGCGCTTTCACGTACCTGTCTTGTAGTCAGCTAATGAAAAATCATAAGAATGATAAATTATTGATAAATAGTGAAAATATTGATTTCTAGCAGAACAGATAAAATTATATTTTGATGAAAATTATAAGGGCGATCTATCTAAGGCGACAATGTGCTGTGCTTTTAAAAGTGTCATAAGAGGTTATTTGATTAATTTACAATCAGAATATTAAAAAAATAAAAAAATGGGTTATGACTCAGTCAACTTTATGTGTAATTATACAGATTAAAAAAGGATAATAAAGAATAAAAATAAATTTAATTTTGATCTCTAAAGCCAATTATGCCCTCTCAAAATTAGATCAAAAGTGGTAATATAAGAGGAATAGGGCTGATAAAACGCTAACAAGCTAAAAAAGCGTAGGGTAAAATCCACAATTCTTAAAATTATTGCCAAAGGACAAACTAATTTGAGTAGGGCTTTTAGGTAGGGCTTTTACTGAGTTTTACTCTCAGTTATATAATATTCCAATGGGTGCATCAAGTCAAGATATAAGTAAACATTTGAGTAAAATCAATTGACTTTCTTTAGTGTTTGATCAATTGAATAACTTAAATTTACTGTTTAGAAAGTCGTAAATTATGAATGTAATAGATCTTCTTAAAGGTAATAAGGGGCCAGGACCCAATGGGTTTATTAATCTCCTTTTATAAAAAATTTAAAGAAGAATGTGCGGAACATCTGATAAACGTCTTTAATGAATTTCGAGATGTGGGTCATGTTCCGCAAGAATTATTACAAGCAACAATTTCCCCTATATTAAAGCTAGGAAAGGATAGTACACATTTAGCTAATTATAGGCCCATGTCATTAATAAATATAGAAATTAAAATTTATTTGGCTGTTATTGCGGATTGGATTAAGCATATTATCCCATTGTTGATTCATCATAATCAAATAGGATTTGTCCAGGCCGACCCATAGGTTAATTAATGTTCTTGGAATTGCTGAGAAAAGGAAGATTCCCCTACTGGCTCTGTCATTGGATGCCATGAAGACATTTGACAGAGTCAGTTGGTGATTCATTAGTTTAACACTGGATAAATTTGGGTTTAGGAAGAGTAATCGTATTGGAGGTATTAAGATTGATAAAAGTGGATACAAAATTAGTCTATATGCAGATGATGTGGTACTAATGTTGACAGACCCTGATAATTCCTTAAGAAATCTGGCTTTAATGATAGATGAGTATAGTAAGTATCTAATTATAAACTGAATATGGGGAAGTCGCAAGTGATAGGATTAAATATAGACAGGGAAACCAGTGTGAAATTAAATGGTGGTTATCCCTTTGATTGGGTTGTTTCAGATTTTAAATACCTGGGTATATGTATTACTTCACGAGTGGAAAACTTGATGCAAAATAATTTTGATATAATGTTAGAGAATTCAATCAAAATTTGTTAAAGGAATAGAAAATATAGAAATCTCTTGGTTAAGGAGAATTAATGTAATTGAATCATATATTTTGCGAAAGTGGTCTTACTTGTTTAGAATGATTCCTATGAATATATCTCTAGTGGAATTAAAGCCAATTCAAAGGTTATTCATGTGCTATATTTGGGATGGTGGGAAACCCAGGGTGTCAAAGATATATGTAATGAGGGACACTAGAAAAGGGGGACTAACCAACCCAAATGTAGTAAAATATTATGAAGCAATAATTTGTTTCATGACCAAAGGTGGCAGGATGAATCTGTTAGAATGGAACCGTGGTATACAATAGATTCGGATATTCTGGGAATCAAAAATGTATCCCATTTATTATGGCTTAATGAAAGAGTGTGTAATTTTTATTGGGAAATTGGATATAGTATATATAAAGGATCTATTGAAAAGTTGTACTACACTTAAAAGAGTTAATAAGCTAGTGGATAGGATATCGGTTTATAATCCAACTTCAATTATGGAAGAAAATGTTGAAAATATTAACTTGAACAATTGGTTGAAGATTCCTATTAGGATTTTGGATTTGTTAGATGGTAATAAAATCTAAACATTTCCACAGTTGCAGCTAGAGCTTCATCTTTCATCAAGGGAAATCTTTACGTATCTTTGAATAAAAGACTATTTAACCCTTTGAGTGCCAGAGAGGTACGCAACGCATTGCTTTGCAATGCATTGCGTACCCCTCTGGTACTCAAAGGGTTAAAACAACATGTGTTGGATGAGAGTAGGAACCCAGTAGTAAAGAACGTAATACATTATTTTCATGCCACTCCTAAACAAAAGATAATTCGTTGGTTAATTATAAAGAGGAAGTGAGTAAAGCTACTGCGTGGATAAATTGGGAAATATATATTGGTAGAGAGATTGGACTGGATCAATGGTATAAATCTATAGAAGATGTTAAAAGGGCAACACACTGTCTAAATATTTTAGAATTACATTATGAAATAACTTTTCAATGGCATTTAGTTCTGAAAATTTTGACTAGGATTAACCCTGATATACCTGTAATGTGTTGGCGGTGCAATCTATTCGAAGGTACATCTAGATACATTTGGTGGGATTGTCCTAAATTCAAGATTCATTGGATCTTGCACTCTTTTATTTTGTTATACAGAATTAGCCCTTTTATAAAACACACCAAATAATCCAAATACTGTTAGCTACTAAATTAACTATTTCAAGAATGTGGTGTCAACAAGAAACCTCCACATGGATGCAAATTTATAATCAAGTTTGGTATTAATACAGAATGGAGAAGGGAATTTTGGAGCAAATAGGGAATATTGCAAATTTTGATAAAAGATGGGCATTATGGATACAACAAATGAACCAATGTCGGGCACTCCTTCTATAAAACTTAGCATTTATTGCTCCATGTTAAAATGTATCCAACGTTTCAGCTGCCATGCGACTTTCATCAGGGATAAGAACATCAAGTTCAAAACATCACTTCCGATTTAAATAGCTCTTCCGTTTGCACGGTGCCAAAACAGCGCTACTGGGTTGCCATTGACAACCCACAGCGTCATTCCTGGCGCAGCGCACCCGGACAGAGCGAGAAATGTACTGGATTTATACTTTAAAAACAATGGCACCACTGGGCCTTAATGAGCAGTTCAGTTTAGCGTGGTATATTTGATACTTTGTATGTGTTGGGATTTCTGGATGTAGAAGCAAACATTGTTTCTGGTTGATTTTATTGTTTTAACACAGAGTTGAGGGCAATTGGGAAGCTCTCAAGGAGTTAGACATATTCCTTATCATAGGAATTACCTGTGCTGTCGGGCATGTCCAGGACATGATGATCCGTCTTCCATTGTACTTATGTACAATTTGTATAATTGGAATACGTTATAAGCTGATGTTTTTGATGTTATGTATTGTCATGATATGTTTGTCATTCTTTGCAAAAAAAAAAAAAAAAGCAACTAGAAGTGGACAACTTAGTAGTACTGTCTTTAAGGAAAATTTACTACTCTGCCTCAAGAAAAAGGTTTCTTGACCAGTGTGTCCTCCCGGTCTTTATGTATGGCTGTGAAACATGGAAACTGAATGCCAAAGCAAAAAACTTAAGGAAACGTATGGAGCATAACAAAAAGAGATAGAAAAGTGTTGTTGGATTTCTCAGCAAACAAAGGTCTACGATGTAACTGAAAGAGTAAAGAGCTTGAAATGGAAATGGACAGGCCACATATAAGAAGACCTGATGGTAGGTGGACCAAACACATTTTGGAATGGATTCCGCTTGATACTAAACACCCAAGAAGACCAAAGACAAGATACGTAGATGAAATTACCAAATTTGTTGTTGCACAGTGGCAACAAAAGGCACAGGACTGAGGGTGTTGGAGGCTTGCTCTGGAGACCTACATCCTGCAGTGGTTCAAAAATGGCTGACGATGGTGATTTCATATAAATATATATATATATGTATACATATATATATATATATATATATATATATATATATAGGTTCCTGACCTTTGGCGATTGGCTGAGGATAACCCCTGCCTCCTCACCCAAATACACATTGTGAGTTGGGGGTAAAGCCCTCTGCCTCCACAGCCAAATGGACATCCTTATAACCTGCCCTTTATTACACATAGTTGTATCAGAAGGAAGCAGGGGGCGAAGCCCTCTGCCTCCTTCATCAAATACACACTGAGAGTTGGCTGAGGAGGCAGGGGGTGAAGCCTGCCTTTTATTCACATCTCACCATGGCAAAGGCGTGGGTCAATGCACATTGCCTTTACCTGTAGTGAAGGGAACATGGTGGTCCTTCCACTTTACCAGGGGGAAGAAGATAGCCCCTCCTCTATATTGTCCATAAGCAAGCTGAGAGTCGAACGCATAATTCCAATGGTTGGTTATCACCAGAAGATTGCTTGTGCCTGATCTATACAGACTGACTACTCCCATATTTATTTATATTTCCTAGTGTGAGTATACTATATTTTGTAAGTGTTTTCTATACTCAGATCTGCAGTAGCAGGGTTTATTTATCTGCATCCCTCTATGTAGAGTGTTAGAATTGGTGTAATATAGTTCTTATTTATAAGTTGGTGGTAGTTAGTCCTATAACACATATTTTTTTCATAGAAAAGGTTTATTGCAACTTTAGATGAATTATATATTTTTATTGAAATGATCTCTATCAGTTTCATGGTTTGGTGGACTTTTTACATTCTGTAAATATGCTTCATTCAGTTAATGTATGAAATGACGACAGTGGTGTCTTCAGTATCTGATCTTTCTTGGCCTTCAAAAAAAGAGAGAACAATATCTGGGATTCTGCCATATATTTTTGTTTTCACACCTGGTTCACACTGTGACTTGTTTATTTTTAAGTTGGGGGATACAAAAATAAAAGATATAGAAAACTTTAGTGGACGGAAACTACAAAAGACATCTCTAGAAGGCATAGGGTACAATAATAATAAACACAAGCTGTTTGGCAATATATGTTAGATTCTTTTGAATCCTTCCAACGCTCTAGGGACTCTTAAGGTTCTGTGTTTAAAAGAAAAGTTGAGTCATTCTTGGGCAAACCAATTGTGCCACAGTGGACAAATAAAAACTCCCCGAATTTCCATTTATTTAATTGGGTCTATTACCTCCACACAAGCTTCAAAAACAAAAGTATAAATCAATGTGCAACATGGGATAAGATACACATAAGTAGAAGCTAACATTTCTTTATTCCAATAAAGTGCAAAATACAATACAATACTTCACAATTCTTGGCTACACCAATAAGAATTAATCAAATTTGTCAGTGAATACAAAAATGAAAAGTACATGAATTAATAAATAGAAATGTTCACTAAACAAAAGTCCATCAATACTACAACAACTCTTGTAAACTCTAAAAATGAAAATGTGTTGGATGACAAAGAAATGGTAGATGGTGGATGAGGATTGTAGATGATGATGATGATGTTCGATAATAAATAAAAAGCAACTTATTGACTCCTCCAAACAGCAAAAGTACCACCCACTCAAAGGTCATCAGACATAATATATAGTCCATAGTATGATCTGTAAACTTTTTTCCCAATCTTAATAAGCTTCTATATGCAGAAAACCAAAATGATCAAAATCGTATGCAAGTCAAGTAACAAACTTGAGACTGAAATTTAGTCACTTTATAGCATTCCCCTGTACACTATTTAGGCAGGCTGGCTTGTGGCATATGAAGATTACAATAACCTCCTCCCCTTGGCTCTATTGGTGGTGCTGACAGTGGCAACACAAGTAGGCATATGTAGAAGATGGTACTCAAATTCAAATCCAAAACATAAGGAGACCTCTCTAGCATTCAAGGGCTTAAAGGCCCCATTTAAATCAGTGGAAAGTTTTATTTGTGCTTTAAGGTGCAGTTGGTTTGCCCTAAAATTGTTCCACTTTTCTTTTGAAAATTGTGCACTTGTTAATCTATCATAGAGGAAATGCCATTACTAGCAGGAAGGTTAATGAATGATTATAACTCATAAAACCTATTATAAATGATGAATGACAATAAGAACAGAACAACCTGAGTTCCTGTAATATCACAAATAAAGTCCAGATAAATAATCCCCTAATGTTTGATGTTAAGTATTATTTGTGGTCGGAGCTTACAGCGAATTAAGAAGTGCTCAAACCTGGCCGCATTAGGCCTAGGTGTATGACTGACGTGGTGAACCAAATAGGAGGGCCACCTAGGTAATTAGAAAGAAAGAAAAAAGGGGGGGGTAGAGGTGGGTTCTCTAGACGAAAACTCGTCGCATTGACGAGAGGCTGCCATTTAAACCTTCAGCGCTTCCCACAAACACAGGCAAGCCTTATACTAATTCCACTGAATGGAAAAATACAGATACTTTATGTGGTTAAAATAATATGGATGATCCTAGGTTAGAAAGAGCAATATACACTCACATTTAAGAAACCTGATGTCTGCCTGTGTCAGAGCAACTCATTTGTTCCCCTACAATTGTCATGTATAACTCACAGGGACTTTGTCACCTCATCAGTAAGCTATCGAAACAAAAGGTCAGGACTGGGAACAAAAAGATATAAAGGGTGTAATATCTACTTACATATAAATTAACACCCTCCCTGATCTCCACTGTCCTCTATGGTTCTGTCTGGTAGCCTATTTATCTCCCCTTATATGCTCACCCTCCAATTGATTATGTGCAGGAGAAAAAGAGGATACTTGTATCAGTATTTGGATAAGATACCTCAGAAAAAATGATTTATATGTAAGCTTCTTTGATCTCACTTTGGATGTACCGGCACTGTTACCAGACTCCTTCTTTGTGTTTGTGTTGATGATTATTTATTAATAGTGCATATGTATCACGCATTAGGTAGTTGTAAATGTCTCAGATGAGTGAGTTAGATACAGTTATCAAATGGAATTTATGAGACTCAAAATGGCATTGTATACCTAAGTGGATACTTATTGGACATCAAGAGTAATCACAGTCCACAGGTATCCAAAAATCATTATATTGAGGTCCTGCTGTTGACAAGCCCTCGGAAGACCAGACTTGTTAGCCAACGGGTCCAAAATGATAATCAGAGAAAAAATACCCTTTTATTGAAGTAACCAAGTATAGCCATTCAACTCTCTATAAGCAGAGATTGAATAGAGGCTGCTCAAACTGTATAAATCATATACCCTAAGGAAATCCCATAGGGATCAAGATATTAAAATATTCTAGGCTATACTAAGAGCACCAGTCTCCTCCCAGTACTCCGATCTAACTACTGACAAAAATTGGCTAGTCATCGTTAAAAAAAAGACTGTCTCTGTTCAATATTAATTAAACCTTGATAAACTGCAACCAAGGAGTTAATTGTTGGATCTCCAATAAACAGGGAAGCAGATATATGAAATTCTGCTGACCCCTGTGGCATTCAATTTACTATACTTGAAATCACAACCTAAATAAGTGCATCTCAGATTACTGAACTGACGCCAAAATTATATAAAAGTAATTACTGATGAAAACAAACTTAACCTACTGCCATAAATATGGGAAAGTTCTCAAAAATCATTGTGTAATGAACTCACCGTATACCTGGTATGAAAGAAAGTCCTCAAGAGTCATTAAGTAACGGACTTGATTTTTCAAAAGTGATTACTACCTAAGCCATAGGTGTAGAACAGTTCTCAAAATCATTAAGTAATTAACTTATTTAATTAAAAAATGAATACATCATTTGTAGGCTCAGATTATAAAACACAATTAAAACCCTAACGCACGTTTCGCCGGAAGCTTTTTCAAAGGGTGTCGACCACCATCTGAGCATGGACTTTATACCCATAGTCCCCTCCCACAAGAGTTAAATAAAACACTAACCCTTAGATGGCAATTCTCCTGGAGATTCCTGCAATCATAAAGTGGAACATAATATCATACATTACATTAACTATTCACAACCCCCAATGGGTCTCTATCACCTAGAGTGATCAAAAGGAAGTTGTGTTAAAAAGCCACAGATAACACCTGTCTCTCATCGATTGACAGTATAATAATGAGATCAATGAGTAACCTGACCTATGTGTTTGTAATAATCAAGTAAAAGGTATATGACACAAAGGAGAATACTAAATCAGATGAGAGCCACAAATAAATACCACCTCTCTTGTAACCAATGTGTTAAGAGGTGAAATTGTACATGGAAGGCGTCAGTCCAAGGACTGAATACGTAACAGCAGTCACGGAGGAAGGCACTGAAGGGGGTACTGAAGGGTTTAATGTAGCATTGAACTGCTGAGCGGTGTGATAACCCTGTGTACTGCCGGTGTTGGATTGCCCCAGGACAAACAGAGGAGTTGGATCAACTGCTGGTCAAGGAAGTAACAAAGGTGACTGTGAAAGGTGAGGTTATAACTATGGGGGACTTTAATCTTCCTGATGTGGACTGTAAAAACCAAGCAGCAGGTTCAGCCAGGAGTACAGATATCCTATATTCTTTATAAGGATTAGCTCTTAGTTAGTAGAAGAGCCAACTAGGAAGGAAGCCACACTAGACTTATTATTTACTAATGGAGACTTGGTATCAGATGTAGCTGTAGAAGAGTGTTTGGGCTCCAGTGATCATCAATCTGTGTGGTTTAATATAAAGACAGATGCTGAGTTGCACCACACAAAAACAAAGGTTCTAGACTTTAGAAAGGCTGATTTTTCTAAAATGGAAACATTTTTATGTCAGTCTTTAACAACTTGGAGATCTTTAGATGGAGTCGAGGAGAAATGGGATTATCTGAAATGTGTTTTACTAAACGCAACAGAGCATTGCATTAGACATACCAACAAGGGCAAAAAAAAAAGAAAACCGATGTGGTACTCAGCAGAAGTGGTAAATATAGTAAAGGAGAAAAAAGAAGCATTTTAGAAATATAAGCAGACGCAGAAGGAAGACAACTCAGACCAATGTCGACTGCCTGATCGAGAGCACAGCCTAAGGCGCCCAGGGTAAGACCAACCTCAGCGTTTATGGCAGGAAGAAGGGTCAAGCGTACTGTGGTGCACAGATGGAAGAAACACACCGGAAATGTCGCCCGCACGACACCGACAGATAACTGAGACTAGACTGCAGGAATAGTGAGGCCACAGTGACACTGTCCGGAGACAGAGCGGAGCCCGGATAACAACCGCAACCAAGGACAGGAAGGGGCCGTAGGCAGGACTGATATACGGGCAATGGAGCCCAACCAGGCCGGTACACAGAGCAGGAACGTCAGCCAATCTGAGTCGGTACACGGAACAGGAATGTCAGCCAAGCCGGGTCGGTACACAGAGCATGAATGTCAGCCAATCCGAGTCCGTACACAGGGCAGGAGCATCAGCCGGGCCGGGTCGATACACAGAGCAGGAACGAGATGCAGAGTAGTCAGGCAGTCCGGGTCGGTACACAGAGATCACACGAAAACTGGAACAAGCGCTGGCAACGGAAACACCACAAAAGGGCACCGGAGAAGTGACAAGGCCCAGTATTTAAGGAAAAATACTGGGCGGGACAAAGTCACTTCGGCCAATAAGCGCAAGCAGGAGAAAAACTGACAGAATGTCGCCAGCATAACACGGGCACCGTGATAATGGGTTTATAGCAGGGAGATCTTGTCAAACTAACCTCATAGATTTTTTTGACTGGGTAACTAAAATAATAGACCAAAGGGGAGCAGTAGATCTAGCTTATCTAGATTTCAGTAAAGCATTTGACACTGTCCCTCATAGAAGACTCATTAATAAACTGCAGTGTTTGGGTCTAGATGTAAAAATAGTTATATGGATAAGGCAATGGCTGAGTTACAGGAGACAGAGGATGATAGTCAATGGAGAATATTCGGATGAAAGGAGTGTTACTAGTGGAGTACCTCAGGGATCTGTACTGGGGCCCATTCTATATTTTTATTAATGATATTGCAAAAGGTCTTCAAGGAAATGTATGGATTTTTGCAGATGATACCAAGATCTGCAATAGGGTAGACATTCCAGGGGGAATAAGCCAAATGGCAAATGATTTAGGTAAATTAGAAGAATGGACAAGAGTGTGGCAGATGCGGTTTAACATTTATAAATGTAAAATAATGCACTTGGGACATAAAAATCCAAAGGAAAAATATACTATTAAGGGTACTGTGCTGTCAGAGACAGCAGAGGAAAGGGATTTGGGAGTAATTATTTCTAATGACTTAAAGGTAGGCAGGCAATGTAATAAAGTGGTGGGGAATGCAAGCAGGGTATTGGCATGTATAGCTAGGGGCATTAGTAGCAGAAAAAGGGAAGTGGTCATGCCACTATACAGATCTCTAGTTAGACCTCACCTAGAGTATTGTGTACAGTACTGGAGACCCCATCTCCAGAAGGATACAGATATTACAGAGAAAATTCAAAGAAGGGCTACTAAAATGAAGACTGGTTTACAGGAAAATAAATATCAGGATAGACTAAAGGATCTGAACATATATAGCTTGGAGGAGAGAAGAGAGAGAGGGGATATGACTGAAACATTCAAATACATGAAGGGATTCAACAAAGTGCAGGATGGAAGTATGTTTCAATGGAGTAAAAATGTTAGGACAAGAGGCCATAGTCTAAAACTAGAGGGACACCGGTTTAGATGTAAGAAGGTTTTACTTCACTGAGAGGGTAGTAGATAAGTGGAATAGCCTACCAGCAGAAGTGGCAGAAGTTAATACAGTGACAGAATTTAAGCATGCATGGGATAGGCATAAGGCTGCCTTAATGTAAGAAAAGACCAAGGACCAAAAAAGGTTTGAGGTTTTTACAGTAGGAAAATGGGCAGACGAGATGGGCCGAATGGTTCTTATCTGCCGTCAAATTCTATTTTACTATGTTTCCCGACTCCCTGTGTGGATATCACTGTTTTCAACACAAAGACATTTTTAATGCGGCATTGTGTTGCATTCCCAATAGAGGCCGAAGTTTTCAAAGCAAACCTGTTTTCCTTTCCTGCCCTCTCATTGTTTCATCTGTGCTTATCTACTTGCTTTTTGGCCAGGTAGACGTGCATTCTTTGAGCCAGTACACTGTGTCTCCTGTACTACCCAACTGTCTTGTCTGATCACTCTGATTTACCTTTACCGACCATCCTGCATTTTACCTTTCTTATCTTCTTCAGTTTCAGCTACAATTCTGACCCGGCCTGACTCTGTATCACAGTGTCCCTAGGCAGCCTAGCACTCCTGTGTTTCCTACCTCTGTATGGCTGTCGGCCGGCATGGTCTCCGGACACTTCCTCATTCTGACATCAGGTAACAGGTACTAGCACGCCTGCTTATGGGCCTATTCTGGGTGGCCTAATTGGGTCCTGCCTCCTTCTGCTCCTATAAAGCTAGGAGTCATTGCCCTTATATGGTGTTCCTATTAGTTACTCTTGTGCTCCGTTGTGACCTGTGCTTATCTGAGAATCTGCTCCGTGAATGACCCCGGCTTGTCTGACTACCCACACCGGTTCTGACCTGTGGCTCTGGCTGACTTACTCGCTCTGTGTATGACCCCGGCTTGTCTGACTACCTACATCAGTTCTGACCTGTGGCTCTGGCTGACTAACTCACTCCTTGTTAACCCCAGCTTGTCTGACTATCCACATTGGTTCTGACATGTGGCTCTGGCTGACTCACTTGTTCCATGTAGTCCCTGGTTTGTCTGTCCTCCGGCTCCTATCTTGCTCCGTGTATCCCTGGCTTGTCTGACCAGTGGCTTTGGCTGACTACTCGCTCTGCGCGCTTCTAGCCTACCTGACCCTTAGCCTCTGTGTCCTGCGGCTCTGTCCGACTCTCGCTCCCTGTTGCCTTTAGTCTCTGATACCTCTGTTAGGATTTTGCCTTCTGTGGAATTTTGTACTAGTGGTGCTTCCTTACATGAAGTTCACTCCTGCCTCTCTTGTGGTTGGAGCTAGGGGGTTTGTAGTCTGGTCTGCCCTTTCCTCTGAGCTCAATTATTTGTGCTGTGTAGTAGTATTGCAAGCGCTGTCCTGATATTGTTGGTTCCTGACCTCGGCTGTGTTTGACTTAGTTCCTGATTTTGTTTTGGCTTCTGACGTTCTTGACCCCTTGGGTTCGTCCGACCATTCTTCTCGCATCCTCTGTTGTCCCTGATGCTCCTGGTGATTTTTTGGCCTGTCCTCCATTGATTCTGGCTCCTTCTCTGATATACCTGGTTGCCCCCGGTACTCTGGCTGGTTTGACTCTCCTCGGTGCTCCGGTGCCTGCTTAGTACAGCCTCCACTTTGCTCGCTGCATCGGGTGCCTGCTTTTCTGTGTGTTTCTCAGCCTCCTGTTGTCCTCCGCTTCTGGAGCGCCCCACTTGAGCCCCGTTTGTCGGCCACATTCTGGCCAAGTCTCGGCACCTTCTGTTTCTGCTTCTATCCTCTCCGTGACTATCTTGGTGGACTAGCTGTCTTTTGGCGTCCTAGGCTGCATTCAGCCGCGGGCTATTCACTGCCGGGAGTGGGTGAGCTCCGTTGCCGCTTCTGTGGTACCCCCCTCTTGGGAGGATGCTGGTCTGGGAGGTCCCCAGTTAGAGTGGGTTAGTTGTTGCCCTGGAGAGTGGTGAGGTTCCTTGTCCGCTCTGTTATTAGGCCGAGGCATCTCTTTAGTTTGGCTTGCTCTGACATTGGTGGTGGCTGTTCCTTGTGGTTTTCCCTGCTCATCCCCAGTGTGGACTGTGGCTGGATACACTCCTATTGGTCGAGGTCCTAACCCACTGGCATCTGTTCGGCATTGTATTCCCTAGTAGGGGTGGTTGCTTTGGCTTGCGAGGTCCTTCCTCCGGGGTCTGGGTGGTACTCTTTTGCGACTATGGACCTTCAGAGTTGGAAGGAGACCATATGGTGTTGGCCATCTCTTGTTTCCTTGGGGCCGCCTTTTCCTCCTGGGTGTGGGACTTTTGGAGAGTGATGGGACTTTGGTAGGGGTTAGTCTCCGGGTGGTTGGTGGTCCTGTTCCATCACCGTTTGGCTGTTGTTTCATTCAGAGCCTGATGCTTTCGGTGACTGGTCCGCTGGTAGGGCTTTGCCTTCCCTTGATCCTCCCCATTGTTCCTGGCTTCCAGGGTCTACCTCTCCAGTCTCAGTCACTGCTGTTAGTTTTCTTGGGCTCTTCACTCCCTTATTCACCACTCTAGGATCCACTCCACCCAGAAGGTCTAGGTTTGCCCAGTTTCCCCTTGCCTCCATCCTGATCAGGGTCCCGGCTCAACTGGGATCAGACATCTGGATTTGCGGCCAGTACCTTTAATCCGGCTACGGCCACAGCAAGGAGGCAAGGGTAACTGTCTCCGCTCCCAAGCAATGCTCTCTAGCGTCGCTCTCTAGCTTCAGTCCTAGGTCTTCCTTCATAGGTTCCTGACAAGTACAGTGCGTAGCACAGTGTGCAGCTCCAGGTAGGAGCTTGGGCTCTATCATCCGGTGGTCTGGGTTTGTGTGGAATATTATCATCGCTGTATCTCATTTATTATTATCACTGTACATTCTAATAATGGTGGTTATATTTTATTACTGTGTCTGTCCTTCTTTGCCTGATTACCCTGACACACTGACTCTCCATTTGCCTTATTATTCCGTTCCTGTTGAGAATGCTGATAATGACCTGGGTTATCCTGACCAGTATACCTGTTTGCCACACGACATTCTTCATGTGCCCCCACTGGCAACCTGATTTACTTACCAGTTGTATCCTCTGGTTGCCACCACCTCCTGTAGCCTCTTCTCCCAGTCTGCCTCTCCCGATACCACTGCTGCTGTCTATCAGCCTCTCAGTTGTTGTCCTCATGCCTTCCACTCTCTCTCCACAAGGGAAGAGAGCAGGATCTCCTCCATGCAGTGACCTTCCCTGCTGGACACCCTCTAGAGGCAAGTTTTTAGTATTACCTCCTCTTCTGCCTGAAATATATTTTCTAAGTGTGGTATTTCCAAGTCACCTTGCGCCACCTTGTGACAGAAAATATCTCTGCAAGCTACTCCTGTGTGATCCTTCTCTTGAAAGAATTAGTTTCTTCCTGATCACTCCTGAGCCACTGTTTTTAGCTCATTACCTATGATCCCAAGCTACCCTCTCAATCATATGCACTCAAGTTACTGGACAAGCCCACCCAGGAGGCCACCACTGGTAGTCCTGGGATTCTCCCATTACAGATATGTGCTCATTGCCTCCCAGGGCCGGTGCAAGGATTTTTGTCTACGCAGGCGGAGGTGCATTTTGATGCCCCACACCACCACGCCAATCCCCCACCCCCAGGGTTGCCACCTTTTTCCTCAAAAAAAATACTGTCCACAGTTATGGGTCAGTGAGGGTGGAGCCACAAATGGGAGGAGCCGCGAAAGGGGTAAAACCACTCATTGTTGTAAGTTGATGAAGCCGGGGCTGCACTATGACCCCTGTGTGCTAACAGGGGGTGAACAAAACAGGTTTTGAGAGTCCCTCATTGGTCCTGTGGAAAGAGGCTGAACTGCAAGACTGAAGTCTTACATCTCAGCCTCTGTCCTGTGCCATACTGTGCCCCACAGATCCTCTGTTTCAACCTTTAAAGTCTAGTACAGGGGGTATATGGGGATTCTAAATACAACCCGTGAAGTATATGGTGCTCAGCCACAAACAGTATAAACAACCTAATGGACACATACAAATATGACCACAGTATATTATTCCTACCATGTAAACCATTACATTATATGCACAGTACAATACAAAAATCATTACTGCACCTTACTGCACACACCAACATAAGCAAAGTACATACAAAGTACTACACACATACATGCTGAGAAAACTGGAGTACTCCTGGGCAAATCAACTACATCAAAGAAGGCTTATAAATATTCCCATAGAAGTAAATGCTACAGTGGTCTCCAACACATTGTTCCCTAATGTGCTGAAGGTGATCTTGCCAGTGTTCCAGGATTTAAAAGAACCACTTAAACGAAGTTTTAAATTTTTTATTAGTACCCAATTGTGAATTTGGTTTGTCTAGTTCGCTTAGTATACCAGCCTCACTAACGGTATGTACATATGCATATTCACACAATTAAAGTACTTAACCGGTTGAATGCCAGAAGGGTACGCAAAGGGTTAAGTGGCCGCTACCTCACTGCTTCACACGATGCAGTCTTGTGTCACCTCACTTACGTGATGCAGTCATGCGCAGGAGAGAGTGCCCAAACACACGCAGTCTCTACTGCGCATGACTGCATCGTGACAAACATCCTAGAGAATTACTATATAGGAGATATATATATATATATATATATATATATATATATATATATATATATAAATGTACTCAGCCTGGGTATTCCAAGGATGCAGCACGAGACAGCACTCTGTCAAATTGATGAATATTTAAGTAACTTTATTACAGCATATATATACTACAATACAAAGTCAGAGCAAATACAGACCTAATTGCAGTATAAACACACATATATTATTAAAAAAATCGGAGTACATATACATTTCTACAGACACACTACCACACACAGATTCACATTACTTACACACTTACTACCATGCACTGACAGTACTTACACATTGGTA
Source organism: Rhinophrynus dorsalis (assembly GCA_037306005.1). Classification (NCBI taxonomy): domain Eukaryota; kingdom Metazoa; phylum Chordata; class Amphibia; order Anura; family Rhinophrynidae; genus Rhinophrynus; species Rhinophrynus dorsalis. Next base: position 146,558,763 of record CM074723.1, read on the forward strand.
CACACACACTGACACTACAAAAAATACAGTACATACAAAGTACAACTACATAGTCACAGTACATACATATTACTGCACACACTGACATTATACACACCACTCCACACATTCACATAAAGTACTAACATACTGCTACACAGTAACAGTACATACACTATCTTGAATTGTACTGCAATTAGTGTAGGACCAACTTGAATAGTGGTAAATGCCTGCGCCATGTCTGGATTTTGTTCAGTTTGAGTTACTGAGTTTATGTGCAATTGTTCACACTCTTCTAGGTCAGCACCATCTTTGCTCACAGCATGGATGCTTTTCCTGCTTTTCCTATCAGCTTCCCAGTTCATTGTGGGTGTTGGGACTCAAGCTACATCCATTGTGATATAAAAAATCTGTTACTTCTGACACCATGTAATATTTGTTATTGCTTACTATTGGTATCCAATACACGTACAATGCTGATTATTATTATTAACAGGTGTTGGTTTATTTCTATGAGCAGAGATACGATATATAACATATTCATAAAATAACAGTACTGCTCTAACTGACAAAAACCAGGAAGTGTCTACACACAAGAGTGATAGCCACACCTACTAAAAACTGATTGGCTAAAGTCAAACTAAAGAATACTACAAAAGGCGTCTCTTTTGTCCATTGCAGCAGATGAAGTATACTGCTAAAAATTGATGAATTAGAAGCATGGTATTATGCATACAAACCAAAAGTCCTTATTCTTAATTAATTTTGGCTGAGCCCTAGAATACCTGATACTGATAAAGTTCAGGATTGGGTAATCATTCCCAAAACTGGTTCTTATCCTATTTATCAGACAGAAAGCAATATGTGCCTGTTGCTGACAATATTTCCCTCCCTCTCAAAGTAACAAGAGAGTTCCCAAGGCTCCATTCTTGCACGTCTTCTATTATCTTTATTTATAAATGATCTACTCATGGTTTGCAAAGCATCTTCTGTGCACATGTATGCCAGTGGCACCATAATCTATACTAAAAACTCAAACATATCTCAACTTGAAGCCGTATTACAACAGGATTTCTCTAAACCTGAAAGATGTATGGCAAAGAACAAATGGACATAATGGTATTTGGTACAAAGCACAAACTGCATAATCTCTGCAATACCCACCTATCCATTGTAACAAAGTCTAACCATAACTTGGCCCTGTGGACTCCTAAAAATATCTTGGTATGTGGCTTGACCCCAATCTCACTTTTGGACTTCATATTGATAAATTAACAACCTAGACTTCATCCCAAAGTAGGTGCTCTATTTAGAAACAAATCCTGTTTAAGTCCCCTGGTATGAAAACATACAACAGATGTTAATGCTAGTCATAGACTATGGGGATGTAGTATATGCTCCCATGACACAAATCCATCTTGCTAACCCTGACACTCCGTATAACTCATTATGCTGTTTTATCCTCCAATGTAATTACACAACCCATCACTGTGATATGTATGAAGAACTAAATTGGCTAAAACTCAAATCTAGAAGTACCCTTCACCTCTCCTGCCTGGCTTATAACCACTTCTCTAGAAACTGACCAGACTACCTGAGCAGTATGCTCATTTCAACTCTCCATACTAACTATTTCCTCTGCTCCACTCACTGAGCATACCACACTACAAGAAAGAAGCTGGTTGATCTGCCTTCTCCTTCAGAGCTTTGAAAGTCTGGAATTACCTGCCTGAAAAATCATATCTTCTCCCAGTCTAAAATCCTTAAAAATAACTGCTTCTTTATATATAAAAACAATATGTAACTGTATTTACATTTTAGTAAGTATGTTTGTGTATATATATATAGATATAGATATATATTTATTGTTTCTCTATTTGTGTAAATATGCAACTCTTTGTTGTAAACACTCCATTGAAAGAAATCTAAATAAAAAATACATAAATAGATAAAAAAGATAAAACATAATTTTTGTATGTGTATTTATATTGCTATTGTTTCTCTATTTTGTGTAAATTTGTAATTTATTGCTGTAAAAGCTCTCTAGGATATACTTGAAAATGAGAGAAATCTCAGTGTATTCTTCCTAGTAAAACAATTTCTAAATAAATAAACAAGATTTGTGGATAATCCAAATAGTAAGCTTGGCTTCTCTAAAGACACGTTACAAAGTCCAGTTTCTATGACAACATGATGCATGCATTACTGCATGGAGATGTCAGTTATTATAACCATACCCCTTTATTTAGCCATTTTGGTATCAATGGGGTAGTTGGATCAAAACAACATTTTGTGAAATGAGGTTTGCTTCATGAAAATTGTGCCATTAAACAAAAATACTGTGACTATCATACGAAAATGCGCATAATATCAATTCTGGTTATGAGCTTGCTTAAATGTATCAAAAACATGACATACAAATAGCAAAATACATTAAACCTCAGTGTGCCAGGGGTTGTACAATGCATTGTTCTGTGATGTATTAAACTCTCTTGTACACTGCATCAAAGGAGACAATTAAAAAGCTCCAGAGTGGTTTAAATGGGACTTTTACACACTTTAATGTTAAAGGGGTCACAGATACATTGCAAAGAAATATGCTAGAGACCTCTATAGCGTTAAAATAGTTAAGAGCCCCATTTATATAAATTGTAATTGAGGGGGACATCTGTCCCCTCTGATGCTGATTGATTTGCCCCAGAATTGCCCTAAATCTTCTTAGTATATCAACCGCAAATGTTTAAATAATCTTATAACTCTGAATAGGCAAGTTTTTATTATTACCTATGGAGAAGGATAATTTGCACTCTTTTTACACTGATTCACATTGTGTTTTTCATGCCACACTATTATAACAAAAGCATGTTATTCTTACTGCATTAACAGCTTTCTCAATTAGTTTCTTAAAATTCCTGCAGTATGTTTCAGCATTTAGCATTTTATACACCTATTTCTAATACATAATCTAAAACACAAAAGGATTTCTGTTTGTAAAATGGTATCAAGATGTTGCTTCATAAAAATGACACTGTGAAATATAGAATTGCTGCTTTTCCTGTTGCATATTTCTATAAACCCATAGCCATATTTTCTGAGCTGGCTTATACATTTTCCAGAAACAACCAGCATGCTAATATATATATATTTAAGTAAAAGATCCAGAAGGTGTCATTTATCATATACACAGTTAATGCATATGATCAAAATGTTCCAGACATTACAACCACTGGCCATATGGAAGCTATCTTTACATAGCAGTTAATATTATTAGTGTAGCAATGCAGATAACACTCATATTTATTACACTTAATGCAACATTATAATTGTAGTAGGATACTCCCCGGGGTAACTTCTCTCCCAAGTTAGTCAGAAATGGCATACATACGGGCCATGTCAAGCAAATAGAGTAAGTACAGCTTCAGGAAAAGGACAATGCAAGCTGGCCAGAAGAGGGTAAGTTCATGTCTGGCTGCAGACACTAAGGGAGACAGATGATGGCGGTCCCCTCAAGGGGTCTCTATAGACCACTTGGAACAAAGAAGCAACAGCATTTCTTTTTGGGGAAAGGAAACAGGTTCACTGGATGGGTACTCTGACCTTCAGACAGGATTCTCCAGTAGGGCAATTCCCAACACTGGGTAACAACTATAACTCTTGAACAAACTATTTATTCAAAGAGCTCAGCATAAACACTAGAAGAAAGGCACTTTCGACTAAAACAAAGGCAATTATTTTTAAAGGGCATTAATGTTGTGAAATGTGTGCTGCTTGCTGCAGGACATATTGGCCTCAATTCTGACCCAAACTCCATTTCCATCTACTATCAACACCGACTTTCCATGTCCTCCCACCACTTCTTTAAGGGTTCCAACCCTTCAAATCTCATACACAAGCCCCTTCTTTCACCCTGCTGTCTTTTGATCACACACTCCATAGTCAATAAGACAACCCTCATTCACGATTGTTTCTGTGAGCAATCATGGCAGAAGTTTGACTTCACAGAACCATGGTTGTCTGCACATGACACAGTGGCGGAGGCTGCACTCTCTTATGGAGGGTTGTGCTTCTCACACACACCTAGCTCTAATGGTAGGGGTGGGGGGTTGGTAGGTGTCCTTCCCCCTCTCAGTCCTACCATCTGTTCACTTTTCTTCTTCTGAAGTATATGCAGTCCAGCTCTATTGCCCTCTGTCTATGCTCCTGGCTACAATATACAGGCCACCTGCTAACTCCTCTTCTCCTTCAAGTTTCTCTCGGATTTTGTATCCTGGCTCTCCTTCTTTCTACTGACAATTCTGTCCTTATTCTTGCTGAATCAATTGTCATATAGATGATCCCTCTGTCCTCTGGGCTTCACGTCTTCTAGAGCTAACCTCCTCATTTGTTCTCCGGCAGTGAACTGACTACACCACTCACAAAGCTGGTCACTGCCTGGATCTTGTCTTTAATAAGCGCCCGGATATTTCCTCTTTCATAGTTTCCCCATTCTGCCTATCACACCACCATCTTATATCCTTCTTTCTCTCCCATTCTTCCCCTTCCCCCCATCCTCCCCTTATAAGGGATACTTCCACGCTTGATCTCCCTGGGATGAGCACCTCACTTAACTCCAACATTTCCTCTATCTTATCCATCTCTGACACAGACACTCTTGTTAATTCCTACAACTCAGTTCTATAATCTGCAATTGATTTCTTTGCACCCCTGAAACTACAACAGGTTCATAAAAATTAATCCACAACCCTGGCTTAACTCCCTCATCCGCTTCCTGCATTCTTGCACTCAATCTGTTGAATGTCTCTGGAGGAAATCTCACAGATTTCATCCACTTTAAATGTACGTTGTCTTGCCTACATTGTGCCTTATCAAAGGCTAAACAGGAATACTATATCACACAAATCCACAAAAAAAATCTAACCCTAGACGTTTCTTTGCAGTCTTGCTTCATCCTACCCCAGCTTCCTCTCACTCCACACATTCACCACAATGTTTTGCTGAGTGCTTCAAAGCCAAGGTGGAATTAATTCAAAAACAGATTCCTACTCTTCCATCAGTCTCTGAACTCTCTCTCCCCCCAAACCACCTTCACTATTTTGACTATTCTACTCCAGTAACAGAGGCAGATGTTTCTCAACTTCTCCTATCCACCCACCTCACCCCCTGCTCATTGGACCCTATACCTTCCCACTTACTCAAACCACTTGCACCAGTTTAACACTTATATTAACACACATTTTCAACACCTCTCTCTCCACAGGCACCTTCCTTTATTCATTCTAACAGGCACAAATTAAACCCCTATTCAAAGAAGGCTAACCTTGACCCCTTATGTCTCTCTAACTATCGACCTGTCTCCTTTCTAATTCAAAACTCCTAGAACGCCTAGTCTTCTCCCAAATAACCAAATTCCTTCACTGTAACAATCTTTCAGACCTTTTGCAGTCTGGATTCTGGTGTGGTCACTCAACTCAGATAGCTCTTTGTAGAGTGGCTAATGATCTCCTGACTGAAAAGTCCAAAGGCCCCTTTTCTATAATTATACTACTCCACTTATCCTCTGCCTTTGACGCAGTTAACCATTCTCTTCTTGCTCAGATTCTCCACAATATTGGTTTCCACAATCAAGCTGCTTCATGGCTCTCCTCCTATCATTCATGTCTTTCCTTTGTTGTGTCTTATGGCAATAACATTTCCTCTACACTCCCTCTGTCTGTGGGGATGCCTCAAGGCTCTGTTCTGGGTCCGCTACTTTTCTCCCTGTACATCCTTTCACTGAGTGAACGCATTAATTCATTTGGCTTCAAGCATCTATATGCTGATGATACCCAAATTTACATGTCCACTCCTGATCTTTCACCTCACATCTAGTTGCAAATTTCAGACTGCCTCTTGGACATATCCACCAGGATAAACATGTCCAAAACCAAACTTCTCATCTTCCCTCGAAAATCTTTCCCAACACTCAGCTTCACCATTACAGTTGATGGAATTGACATTGATCCGGTCAGCGCAGTACGCTGCCTTGGGGCCATATTTGATTCCTCCCTTTCCTTCTCCCCTCATATTAAATCCAAAAAACTACTAAAACTTTTGTGCATGCCCTCATTCTGTCTCTCTTAGACTATTGCAATGTCCTACTAACTGGCCTCCCATCTTTCCCCTATGCAATATGTCTTAAGCTTAGCTGCATGAATCACCACCCTCTCCCCAAAAACTGAACCTACTAACATCATTCTTAGACACCTGACTTGGTTCCCCATTCAGCAACGCATCACTTACAAAGTCCTTCTTTCTACCTTTAATGCTCTCCAAACTGCTGCTCTCCCCCTTTACATCACTTCCCTCATTTACTCTTATGATCCCAGCCGCCTCCTTTGCTCAGCGCACAATGTTTTTCTTGTTACACCATCCACATCCTCTTTCCTCTCCCTTCTCAAAACTTTTTTTCACTTTCCACTCCCTACCTATGGAACTCCATACCTCTCTGCCTACATCTGGAACAATCCCCCTCTGTCTTTAACTCTACCCTGAGATCTTATTTTCTGGAGCACAAGGACCATGCACTACCTTTTGGAAAACTCTGCACTTGAACTCACAGCACTTGACACCCTCATCCCTGTTGTCTGTCTCCTATAACCCATTTATGTGTAGCTGCCAAAAGAGTAGAAAATGCTACATTTCCAACTCTTGCCAGCACCTTCCTGCCAATATATATCCCAAATTTAGCAATTTGGAATGGATTAAAAAATGGAAAAAATGAGTGTTGCAAATGGCCATTTTTTCTATTACATTCCAGCAGAATTACATTTGCATTGTACCATTTTGTGGCTGAATAGGCCTTCCCAGGTTTGGCAGCTGCCAGGGTTGGGAGAAAAACCTCCTCAGCTGTAAAAGGCAGCAACTGCCACAGCCACTTTAGTATCTCCAAATGCACCCAACCATCATACTTACATTTTCTTACAGACAGGTTATATTGCAAACTTGCTGGCAACATAGGTATTAACTGTAAAAGAAAAAACTACCATGCCACTAACCGCAAGCCTAACTGGACCCACCACTAACCCCTCCATGGCCAAATTGACTAGTAACACATTTCAATCAATGCATTCCAGCATCCTTGGTAATGAAGAGAGTTAAACCTGTCAAAATAAAATATTTTAAATACATTTTATTGGGATAACATTATACCTTATCTCGCCATCCTGATCAGATCAGAATGAAAAGTTTCCAAAAAATATTATGGGGTCCTGAGACCCCATATTAAGTTTTTTGTTAAAGACAGGGCACCTTCATTCCCTTAAGTAAACGTAAAAAAAATGTATGACAGATTCATCTCACATTTTAAAATTCCAATTACATGAATTACTATAGGGTCAATGTACCCCATATTAATTTATAAAACAATTAGAAAGCAAAAAATAAATCAACATGAGGTCCAGAGCATCCATATTGATTTATATAGTGCCAATGAAAGGGACAGGGTACCAGGACTCCTTCCTCAACTCTTCCAATGAGAGAAGAAATGATAAAAAAAAGACTGATTTGGGGTGTGAAGCCCACATATCAGGCTAAAAATACCCAAAGAAGGGGCCCAGGATCCCTTCTTCTTTCCTCTCTAAGGAAGAGGAAGTTAAAACAAAGATCACTGAAGGGTACAGTGCCCCTGTATCAATCTATAGTTGTGTTCACTTGGGTGTCAGGGACCAGTGGTGTCCTTGATACCCTGGTCTTCACTTTAATAATTAGGGATTTTTCATGTAAAACCTACAATTTGCTGCTTTTTATGCAGCCATTTCCATTATGCAATGTCAGCCTTTTTGCTAACCCCAATACATTTCCAGAGAGGATGTATGCCCAAGAATTCACACAGCAAAACTGGTGATTTCAGCCATAGCATGGCTACCAGTGATGTGGGACAAGGCTGAGGGTGTTACAGTACCTAGCATCCAGCGTCGCGCTCCAGGTGCCGCTGGATAAGGAGCCTCCTGGCAAATGGCACAGCAGCATTTCTGGTGTCTTTTTGGGCACCTGGTCTGGGAACACTGTGGGGAACTAGGTGTCGCCCGTGTCCTCGGGCAGGATGGTGGTACCGCGACAACAGTCGCTGAGGCGACACAGGATTTGGGCACATCACAGATATGCTTCAATTACAGGCAATGGTCGCTCAAATGACGCAGGATGTATGGGTGCGTCAATTAAGGGCGTGAACCTCCAGAATGTCGCAGACCTTGCTTTATGCCTTACTTTCCTATTGCTCCTCCCTTCTATTTCCTGTCAAGGAATTTAAAGGGCAGACTGAAGTCTATACCAGTTGCCCTTGTGTTGTTGTTCAAAGCTGTTCTATTACCTTGGGATCTGTGTATGACCTGGCTTGTCTTCCATCCAATCTGGTGCTGACCTGTGGCTCTGTCTGACTATTCCGTTGTCTTATCCTTATAGTAGACACCAATCTGGTGCAGACCTGTGGCTCTGGCTGACTACCTGAACTGTGTATGACCTGGCTTGTTGACTTCCCTCTCTGGTGCTGACCTGTGGCTCTGTCTGACAATTCTTTTGTCTTTCCCCTGTACCTGGCAGACACCCTATCTGGTGCAGACCCTGGGGCTCTGGAAGACTAGCTTTGATACTGACTGCAGGCGTGAGTCAAGTATTGCTTCCTTATACTGACTGCAGGCGTGAGTCAGAGATACGCTCCATTCTGACTGCAGGAGTGAGTCAGATTTTCTCGCTACCTTGGATCAAGACTTCGAGTTCCGGTTCTGTTCCTGTTCCAGCTCCTGGTTCCAGCAGGAACTACCAGTGGCTTCATCCTTGTCTCTAGCAGAGTGGTCCTCTGCGGCAGTTTACTATTTCTGGTGGTAGCACTGGCTGGCTGTGACCCTTTGCTTGTACCTGCTATTGTCCTCTGTTTGCTACCTTATTGTTGTTTAATAAATTGCATTTTACTATACCGTACTGACACTTGATCATCTCTGGGGAACTGTGACAGGAGGTCAGTATGTATGGTTCTATGCCTGCCTGGTTCAAGACTGGTCGGTCAGCATATGAAAAAAAAAAATACAGTTTTGGCAGGCATTCCAGCGGGAGTCAAGATTTGCAGGTTTTTTGCATGTATACACCACCACCCTTACATTGCTCCTCCTGTCCTCTCACGCCTTATACAGGTCTTCAGTGCCAGCCTCCTCCATTCACCATACCTTCAACCAGGGCTCAAAATTTCAAGCCCTGAGCTACTAGCCAGGCCTGAAAAATTACTCGCCACCAGTTTCCACGCCTAGCCCCACCATGTCTCTGCCTTTAACCCCACCCATCACAAGATCTCTTTGATGAAACAACACTGTTGTTTGATGTTTTATTTAGAATTAAATTAACAAAAATATTCAAAAACAAACAATGTACACACATAATTTATCAAAAGAGGCACAGCGTTGCCCATGGTGATAAAGTCCTTTGAGTGCTTCAGGGGTATTTAACACATTGCTTGACAATGGTTAATGTACTTTTGTACCATTGAAAGGCTCAGTGTTTCAGAGGCAAAGAGGTATCCATGCAGAGGAATGTGTTGGATAGCTGTCTGGCACTGAGGGGGTTTAATGAAAAGCATGGAAATGGCAATGTGTTTAGTTCCTTCAGTTGCAAAGAGGTATGTAACACATTAAACTGCATGGATACGTCTTTGTCTGTGAAAGATTTAACCCTTTGATTGGTGCAAATGTAGCGGAAATTATTTGTCAATTATTGTGTTCAATTCCCCTGAAGTAATGAAAGGACTTAATCCCCATGGGCAATGGCCGCTCTATGCACATTTAACCCTTTGAGTGCCAGCAGGGTATGCTTACCAATGCACTGCATAGCCCTCTGGGTTAAGGCTCAGGTCTTTCAAAAGCAAGCAGCTCCCCTGGTTAGAATCCCTTGCAGAAATGGAAGAATTGCACATTTTAGATTATATTTTCTTACTGGCCATTTTTTACAGTTGCACCACTGTTACACAGCAATCTTTCACATGGGACAGCACTTTAACCCTTTCATAAGTAGGGATGTCTGCTCCAATACTGAAAGGGTTCAAATGTTCTGCTCCTGTACTCAAAGGCTTATAAATTGTAAGCCATTGAGTACAGGAGAACACATCCCCGGTTATGAAAGGGTTAAAGAGGTGTGCTATGTGAAAGATTGCTATGTAACCTGCTGCAAATGTAAGAAAATGGACAGTAATAAAATATCAATATAAATAATATTACATTTGAAAAGGAGCTATACTAGTGCCACTACACAGCTTACAACTGAAATGGGGCTACATCAGTGATACCACACAGCTTACAATTGAAATGGGGCTACACCAGAGATATCACACAGCTTGTAAATGAAATTAGGCTACACTAGTGAAACCGCAGAGCTTACAATTGAAATTGGGCTACAACAGTCATACCATACAGCTTTCAATTGAAATGAGGCTACACCACAGATACCACACAGCTTGCAATTAAAATTGAGTTCCCTAATGATACCACATAGCTAAAACTTGAAATAGAGCTACACTAGTTATGAAAAAGTGTGTGTGTGGGGGGGGAGAAAGGGCAAAGGAATGGAACTAAGTAAAGAGTAAGCTCAAAATGGGGGAAGCCCCCAATCTGTTTTTGCTTCTTTCTCTGTCCTCTAGACTGTGTCTTCCTCTTTCTGCCCCTTTTCTTTAAGGGGAATATCTAAGGATTATAATAGGAGTTGGGTTATGAACCTATCACTTTCGTTATAATTCAAAGGGATTCTGCCTTATGAGATTTGCTTTATGAGAAGTGCAATGAGGTTTTAGTGCTTAACGATGTACGGAAGATCCACATCCACTTCTTATGTCTGAATCAATGTGTCACAGTGAATCCTGAAGTATCATTACTGAAAGACCCTGTTGTTGGATGGTTGGAAGTAAAGTCTCCACTTTTCACGACGTGCTGGAGATCCACATCAGCTTGCAATTTTAGACTCGGCTGGTCACCATGAAATCAGATGTCTTATAGCTGAATAGAGCTAATAATACCTGGTGGCATAAAGGATTATATCTAGAATGCTGAATTACTGATAAATCCTTGAAATTGTTTAATAGTAATAAATACTGTCAAGTTGTTAAAACAGAGTTTTAAACATCAACTTATTGATAAGGCTTTCAAGGATCGATCTGTATCCATCAATTAGTCAAGAATATCCATGACTGACTGGTGTAAATGCCAAAATCCTGATTTCTCAAAGAGATTCTTCCACTCTAGAAATTAATGTAGAGTAAACAGGTGCAGAGGAATCTCGGCGCTTTGCAATGCACCAGAGACCCGCATTCAGTGATACTGATACATTGAATGAATGTTACAGTCACCTAGTAGGTGGGCAATGCCGAGTAATATGGCAAGGATTAAAGAAGGAGAGTATACCAAAAGTAACTCCTAGACAGCATTACTGAAAATTGCAGGACCGCTTTGCCAGAGCAGATCCTGGACCCTCAAAGTAAACCCAGAGGGATTCAGACGTAAGCGACGAAGAGGTAAGAAGAGAGAGAGAGCCAACTGAAGTACCCAGGCTGGACATACAGCGCAAGCTGCAAGCTCAAAACCTATGAGGGAGAGAGACAAAGCCAGGATCTGCTCTGCCAAAGGGGTCCTGCTGTTTTCAGTAATGCCGTTTGGCTCTTGTTGTACCAGCTGTCTGGAGTGGGGTTTTCTATGAGGGAGAAATTGCGAACTCTCCTTAGTAGTCCTACCCGCACCGAATATCTCACTGGACCTTTGTTTGTCAGTTTAGGCCTTCATAGAGCCAAATCTGGTTATAGATTTAGTTTGTGGTCTTACCCTGCTCCCTCCTCTAGGACATCCGGTTCAACTCTATAGGGTATCGGGCAATGATTGATGGTGCTCTGATCTAGCTCTGAGCGGCAGCAGTCAAAACAGGAGAAACTGAAACACCGACGGGACAGCGGGGGCTTCAATTTCCACTCGCCCTTACACAATTTCTCCTCGCCAAATGCGAGGAGGCGAGTGGAAATTTTGAGCCCTGCCTTCAACGCATGTTGCCCTTTGTGTGTGGTGCCTCACAACAGTGGATATTCTAGTTGCATGCTATCTCCTCTCTCTCATCTGATTGCTACCTATGGGGTTAAAGGGTCGAGTGGTCTCTCTCACTGTCGGTCTGGGTCATGTCAAGGCTCTAACCTGCTCTTCTTCACCCTTCTCTCTTTTTGCCAATTCCTACCCTTGCTACCCTATTGCAACAAAGCTCAGGCACAGCAAAGGGACAGTAGAGCAAGGCTCTAGACCAGTCCCCTCCAAACACACACTAGGAAAACAGTGAAACAAGGCTCACACAGTGTAAGTCTATGATTGTGACTACCACTTCACAGTGCAAAACAGACAAAGTAAATGTATCTTGGGGGCTGCCACTACAGAGTGTAACAAGACTCAAACACTAGGATTAGCACAACCAAGTGGAACAAGGCTCACACACTGGATGGGTTCACATGCAGTGTACTTGTTTTGTGGCAACAAGTGGAACAAGGCCGGGCTACCACACACACGCTATATTGTGATTCTTGGGCTAACAGCAGAAGAAAGTTATCCTTGCAGACAGTGTATTGTGGATCTGTGGGTACCACTGTACACACTCTCAATTCCCCTGTCTTTTCTTTTGCTAGTCTATTACAAACTACATTCATAATCTGTAATCTATTAAAAATCCCCTCACATGAAAAGATTTAGAAAAAGTTCAACACCACATGAACCACATTTTGCAAAACCAGCAAATAAAAAGGCAGTGTTGGTTCTAATAACATCAGAGTACAATCACACTCGAGTTAATCTTTTTTTCAATGTAGCACAATCTTTCCATTTAAATGTTTTTTATTGTATTTTATGCCAGTCGGCCAAAAATGATGTCATAAATGTTAAACATGTAATAATCTTATACATTTTATTTATAACTAATCAATTATGTGACTGAAAGTAAATCAAATTGTAAGAGGGCTGTGTCTTCTGATTACTCTTTGTGAAACATATGAAATAGACACTCAGAGTTCACATGGCGTCATGAGTCTGATTCAATATAATGGTTGCTAAGAATTTATATTTCTTCTAGCTATTTTCTAAATATTGGTGAAGCAGAACACAATGTAATATCGTTTGCAGATGATATGATGTTTATCATAAATCAGCAGTTAACATATTTGTCAATCATCATAAAACAACTTTAAAATGTGGTTTAACTAGGATCCTGAACACAATTAAAAGAAAATTAGAGCCTCAGAGTCTGAATATTAAAGTAATCTAACAATAAACGCCATATGCACAAAAAAAATAAATGAGTAATTCTGGAGCAAACCAACAGCACCATAAAAGACATACTGTATAAGGGACCATGGGAATTTGTTGAATTTTTATTTCTTCCTTATGGTGCATTTAGTCTGTCTGCAAATTGCTGTAGAGACTAATGTTATAAACTTGTCCCATCTTCATTTGATTACTGTGGAATATTCCCTTCTGCCCCTCCTCTGGTCCAGATTTATTTCCGTTATTTGATTTTAGATGCTTTGCGGGTAAATCTAAGGGTGAGATGTTCAAAAAGTCTTCATAATGAAAAAATTGTCGAATCATGAGTTGATGGTAAAAGAAGAACAATATTTTCAGAAGTCACGTTTGAAAATGCGTCTAAAGAATTAAAAATGATGGTAAGAAAATCTTGATGAACATTCCCTTTAAAAAATTCTGATGTTAAAAATGTCTTTGATTTTGTCTTTAAAATGAAAATTTTCAAAGAAAAATTTTTTTTTTGTCTTTGAAATAACAAATTGCTTCTCACTTCTGCTAACAGTACTTTAATTTGTCTTCTCCAGTTATAGTCCATTTTTATTTTGTCGGGCAAAAATGACGATAATTAGACAAAAAAGTGACGTTGAAACGAATATTTTTTTTCGGAAAATACCTTACAATATTATGGTAGATTAAACCAAGCCCACTTTTAAGAAGTGTTTTTCCCTTTGACGGAGATGGCGGAATTGGATGCAAAAAAATGACAGAAACATGTTTGAGAATCGATGGACCATGGTGGAAGAACTTTTTGATTCTGATTACAGACAATTTCAGTTACCATCACTTTCTGAACATCTCACCCTAAGAGGTTCACACTTGAAGCTAACTCATTATTGTTCATAGATCTGTCTATGATGACCTGTGGTGGATGCCCATACTAAATATATTTTAGAGTACAGTGTCCTCTCAGGTTTTAAACCCATATATTCCATTCAATCACAAGGTCATGGAGGATTTTAGAACTGTGGGTGAACTAGAAACTTCCTGCAGTTTGAGAACCAGTGGATAAAGGAGGGGCGGTAGTTGTTTAGCAAGAGCAGGATTATTTATGTCATGCACATCACACTCTTAGTGATACCAATTATTATACTACATTGAGGGGCGATTCCGCCACCAAATTAATAGGTGAATTTAGCCTGTTAGTTTAGCAGGCTTATTTAGAGCGACTCCTGGAGAGGAAAGGGATTTTCTTTACATAAATAAACCTAAGATGGTGGTTTAATAGCACCTTACCAAAGTTAAATCCCTCTCGGTTCCTCCAGAGAGGCCTATTATATTGGGTGTTAATTCAATTTATTTAATTTTTTTATTTACATATTTTTTTTTTTTTTTGCTGTGGGTCCGAACTAATTGATTTTTTTGTCCTGATAGTATGTGGAGGCTTGATTCCAAGGACCAATGTCTCTTCTGATAGGTGTAATTAAACAGTGATTGTTTGATGGCTGCTCTTGTTTATGTCTGGCCACTTTCCATTATCATTAAGTGTCTTCCTGGTATGAAACGTGTAAGGGTCAAGCTCCTGGATTTTTTTATGCATTTTTACCTTTGGACACGATCCTCAAGGGAGCAGCTGTCTATTCATTTCAGCTTCCTTGGAGACTTGAGATATCCTATGAGGCAATGGGTGATTGTCTCAGCAGGCAATTCTACCATGTGCTTGGGAGTATTCCCTTCCTGACCATGATTTTTGTGAGTATATCACTGTTATTTACTTTATATGCCACAGTGTTACACTACTGGGCAACCCCTTTTTCTGCTTTATGTATGATTGTATACCACTGGGTAGAGTGAGATTGAGCAGCTGCTCCTTGATTTACAGTTCTCATTTGGCAGCCTGTGATAGATGTTTACATCTTAGTAACTTAGTGTGCTGTGTCCTATATAAGTAGGATCCTAGCAACTCTATTTTTGAGTAACCATTTGAGGGGTGTTTGTGGTAATGGTTGTAATTTGCTCTTTTGATTCTGCACAAGGGATGCATCTCTCTTTGCTTTCTCTACAACTGACCAAATAAAGTTTAGATCAATTATATCAACTTGTAATCAAAAACAGTACCCTGAATCCAATTGTAATGGAACTATTGAAAGAATGGTAAGATGAAGAGAGAATTAGTAGAATGGATTATGTAATCAAGATGATTAGTTCCCGTGTCAAAATGCTCATTAGTAAAACTATGCATAAGCACAGCTGATGTGTTGCACGCCTCTTTAAACATTCGCATTGCATTATTTAATAATGTCTTTATAGCAGTTAATTTGGTTATATTAACTGTAACATTTTATTTTCCTTGTTTCCCTACAAAAATCAAGATGAATCATTTGGAATTTCCATACCATCTAAGAATCCTGTACAATCTCTCCTTTATATTATGCATCAAGGATGGATTTTGGTGCAATGCAATACATAGATAACCTTTAATTATATAATGTTTTTGATGAATAAAGTTCTTCTATAGAATCTGACCTCTCCAGATAATTTCCACAATCCCTGATCCTTTTTTATTGAAGTTTTGACAAAATACAGTGTGTAATAGCCTGGGCTACAAATGACTAATGGCTTGTCTGTCCCACTGCTGTCACTGGGATAAAAACAAATATACGACTCTGCTACATTTTTATGACTGCATCAGGAATCTGCTACACAAAAAGTAAAATAACTTATAATACTTTTAAAGTCATATGGATTTGAGAAAATTAAAGTAAAAAATGTAATTAAAAAGCACCATAAATTGACATTGTAGTAACTAGGCTGCATCCAGTTCCGACATTTTTAATAAGCAGATTGTGAAATGTATTTATAAATATATTGTATTAATTGTACAATATTTTAGAGATCAGTTTACATGATTCATACTTGCAAACATTGTGGGGCTCTGCTTCTAGGGCAAGCCTTTGCTTAGAGGGATGTTGTAGTTCAAGAGTAACTGAATGATAAAATATCCCCCTCCCTCCCCTTTTACTGATGTAACACTGCTCACCTCAGAACAGAAAGGTGGTGTCCAGACAGGGCCGGATTTATAATAAGGCAGAGTAGGCATCTGCCTACAGGCGCACCCCACAGAGGGGCGCCTGTCATTGGGATCGTTTTGGTTTTTTTACACTTTTTTTTTTGTGCCGCCCAGCAGCCCAGCAGCCCCACAGCCGCCGGATACTGCTGTCTTCCTGCACTGATGACAGCCGGAGCGCAACCACTCCAAACGCGGAGACGCCGCGTGGAGCGTGCAGGTATTTTCTTCCTCTGTTCTGAGGCCAGTTTAAAACTGGCGCCCAGACAGAGGAAGAAAACCCCTTCACGCTCCATGCGGCGTCTCCACGTTTGGAGTGGTTGCGCTCCGGCTGTCATCAGTGCAGGAAAGTGAAAAAGAGGTACGGGGGAGAGATAGAGGCACAAGGGGGAGAGAAAGAGAAGTACATGGGGGAGAGAGGCACAAGGGGGAGCGAAAGAGAGAAGTACATGGGGGAGAGAGGCACAAGGGGGAGCGAAAGAGAGAAGTACATGGGGGAGAGAGGCACAAGGGGGAGCGAAAGAGAGAAGTACATGGGGGAGAGAGGCACAAGGGGGAGAGAAAGAGAGAAGTATATGGGGGTGAAAGAGGCACAAGGGGGAGAGAGAGAAGTATATGGGGTGAAAGAGGCACAAGGGGGAGAGAGAGAAGTATATGGGGTGAAAGAGGCACAAGGGGGAGAGAGAGAAGTATATGGGGTGAAAGAGGCACAAGGGGGAGAGAGAGAAGTATATGGGGGTGAAAGAGGCACAAGGGGGAGAGAGAGAAGTATATGGGGGTGAAAGAGGCACAAGGGGGAGAGAGAGAAGTACATGGGGGTGAAAGAGGCACAAGGGGGAGAGAGAGAAGTACATGGGGGTGAAAGAGGCACAAGGGGGAGAGAGAAGTACATGGGGTGAAAGAGGCACAAGGGGGAGAGAGAAGTACATGGGGTGAAAGAGGCACAAGGGGGAGAGAGAAGTACATGGGGTGAAAGAGGCACAAGGGGGAGAGAGAAGTACATGGGGGAGAAAGAGGTACATGGGGTGAAAGAGGCACAAGGGGGAGAGAGAAGTACATGGGGTGAAAGAGGCACAAGGGGGAGAGAGAAGTACATGGGGTGAAAGAGGCACAAGGGGGAGAGAGAAGTACATGGGGGAGAAAGAGGTACATGGGGGAGAGAGGCACAAGGGGGGTAGAGAAGTACAAGGGGGGAGAAATAGAGGCACAAGGGGGGGAGAGAAGTACAAGGGGGGAGAAGTAGAGGCACAAGGGGGAGAGAGAGAAGTACAAGGGGGGAGAAAGAGGTGCATAGACCCCATAGTAAAATAATAACAATGACACATGTTAATGTGTTAAGTTTTTTATTCTGCTGTTTGTTTTTAACACTGTTCATTAAATCAGTTTAAATAATGAAAAATTAGCATTTTTTTTATCCGATTAATCGAAAAATATTTCAGTCAAAACTTTTTGAACTTTTTTTTTTTTTTTTTGGCGGGGGGGGGGGGGGGGCGCTTCAGCTTTCTGTGCCTACAGGCTCCTGAGATGTAAATCCGGCCCTGTGTCCAGATGGCCTGAAGAGAGGTACAATCTTCAATTAGCATAAGGGAAAAACCTGAAAAACCTGTCAAGAGGGGCAGGGTTTTCCTTGTACTCACAGTAAGAAGATTGCCCCTTGCTGTGAACTGCCTGCTTCCAGGACCAGATTCCACATCTGAGGGGAGGTGGCTTACACTAGGTAAAAGGGGCAGGAGGGTGATACTTTCTCATTCAATTCAAAATCACACATTTTAAACATAAACTTAGAGACCCGGATAGTGGAAACGCTACAACAAAAACATCCCTTTAGCTGGGCCACATCTTTCATGTGATATTTGAGGATGAATCTCTCACCCAATATATCCACCCCCAATCGACACTGGACCTAACTCTGTTATTACACCAAATTAAAACGGACGTCTCATCCTGGGATTTTCCCATGATATCTTAGCTGGGTAGAATAACTCTGATCACGATAATAATTCTTCTGAAATTATTTTATCTTTTTAACACTCTTCCGATCAGTCTCTTGATGGGTCTGTTAAATTCCCTACAGACTTTGATAAAATCCTTCATCTGGAAATCCAAGCAATCATGTCTGAGGTGCAATATTCTTGCAAGGACTATCGAACACAGAGGCCTTGAACTTCCTGACTTTATTGCAGCAGCCATTTCTAAGTTTCTGGACTTCTTATCACTGCAACCGAAATGTTGGACTGAGGTGTTAACGTTTACCTTGGGACCGATTAACACCACCACCAATTGTTATGGAAAGATAAATCTGAGATTCCATAACATGCACTCAACACAACATCCTGGGTCAAATGCTTCATTAAAGTGTTAGTAATGTCCAAAAAAAAGTTTTTTGCATTTAGAAGCACTTAAAAAGCTGAGCTAAATGCAAAAAAACGTATCTCTCAAACCGCTATGGTTTAAGAGATACAGGAGCTTAAAGTTAGCTGTTTCCTACTGACAGCTGTAAAGTTTTCAGCAGGAGATTTGTGTCGGTCGACACAGAGGCGCTTGAGAAGTGCCGAGATCTCCTTACTTACAAGGAATCCCTTCATTGGAATGGTCTAAAACGTGTGCCTATTGACTCTTTACTCAACTTTTTCCAGTCATAGGATTCTTAGAGGCAGATGCAATTGACACTAGTCGAAAGATTCCTAAAGTACCCTGGTAGATATTTCTACAGGTACAACACTGGACATTGCTGCGGCTTGGAACTAATTCTGCAGTAAGACCACTAACACCTTTTGAAAAAATGCTTGCTGGGCTCTCTCCTAACACACGACCCTTATCTTTTTGTTACAATCTTCTACAGTCATCCAAATAGTCCGAACCATACTTTATCAAGCTTTGGGACTGAGAACTTGGAGCTACCTTAAATTGGGATCAAAGGCAAACAATTTTCAAAAATGTTTTAAGTCCCCTAAAGATTCAAACACTAGAGAATTAAACTATAAATTACTAACTAGATGGTATATGATTCCCAGTAGATTGGTGCACTCTTCTAATTATTAATCTAGTCTATGCTGGAGATATTCCAATCATAAAGGCACAATGCTTCACATATGGTGGACTTTGCCTGAAACACCTCCTTTTGGGAAGACGTAGTCTATCATATTCAACTAATCACCAACATATGTATTAACAAAGATAATTTTTCTGTCTCTTTGAATTCCATCCCCCACATGAGCACAGGACAAAAACATCACCTCATACAGTGGTATCCTTACTTCTTGCAGTAACTAGATCACAGATCTCTAGACTATGGAGAACAAAAACGCCTCCCTTAACATCTAATTTGTTAGAAAAAGTGGACAGGATGGTTAAGATGGAATGTTGCATGCCATTTCTATGCATAAACTGATGACATTTGTAGACAATTGGGATAGGTGGCTTAAATTTCGGGTGTCACCTGTTCAACAAGCTCCCCCACTGGCAGAGATTGGCTCAACAGATGGTAATTGCTAATTAGGCTAGGTCTTTCTCAGACAGCTCTGCACTTATTAGATTGGTGTTTGTTTTTCCTTCTCTTTCCCACCCTGCCCTTGATATCCCCTACATATGATATTACTCTCTACACCACTTTTTTAGAGAATTCACTTTTCTCTTTCCCATCCACAAGACTGATGCTTACCATTGCATTTGTTCCTCTGTAGAGTTAGTCATGGTTTGCACAGCCAGTTGCACTATGGTACAGAATGATCTAGCAATTTAATCATCAATGTTTATTATCAGAAGCTTTGATACGCGATACAAATTCCTGATAATAATGATATGTATATCGACACTTAATTGCCTGGGCCTAAAGCCTTCATCTCTATGTGAGTTAACAACATGAGAAAGTTTCTTTGTCTGCTAATTTTATATATTGACATTTTTATATACAATGGAAATGTTTATTTGTCCTGTATGATGACAAAGTTATGCTTCCGAAGTATTAATTTATTGCGTAAAGCGTACAGTGATACATAAATAATAATAATGAGTCCCTCTGAGCTGAGGAGAACAGGGGGAGAGGAGCATGATTGGACCACTGGGCAAGTTGGAAAGGCTTTAAGTATGTTGCAAGCACTGGGGTGTTCTCCTCTTCTCTCCCGGTGAGGAGATATAGGGATCCTCCCCTTCCACTCTGGATTGCTTTATATATTGGCTGGCCAGCTGGGTATGCTTGGTATGCTCCTTCAAGTCCATGGAGTTCCACTACTTGGGCAGTACTTTTCTCTCCTCACCACTCAGCGCCCCCTCCCCTTTCTCCTGTCCCTACAGGATTGGCCACTGCTGCTCCCACTGCCACTACTACTGCTGCTGCTCTCTGCTGCCATTGTCTACTTCCTTTGCCTTTCCAATTCTTTGAGACAGAAAGCCCTAAAGGGGCAAATTCTCCAAAAAAAACAGCAAGAATCATAAATGAGGCACTCACAGCAAGAGTTCATATATTACGAAGATAAATTTTATTGGTACAAAAAGTATGATATGAAATAATGACAAATTATAAACAACTAAAAGCCAAGCAGAGGAGGCTTTGCATAGATGAATTGTTCTTACGGGTATAGGACAATCATGTGAATATGTAGGTCACGTGGTCATCTTTTACCCGTGATTGATATCTTTATAACCGATTTGATGATGCTACATACTGTATAAGTATTTATATTGACAAACACCCTACATTTACCATCTTTGCGACACTTTACTGATGAGACCTCTTTCCCCTTAATGTGTTGAATCATGTTTATGAACTTTTCAGATGCATATGTTTTCGGATGAACAGAGAAGTCACGTGAAGTCTTTAGTTACGTGATCGCACTTACTCTGTGTTATATATGTTCATCTCATTTCTCAGGCAGTGTCAAATAATAATTTTGAATAAAGTTTTGAGCCTTGGAATTATCAATATACTTATACTTTTATTATTTTCTGTGTTTTTTTAGTCTCAATGTACAGGGAGGTTACGTGAAGATTTAGGTCAGGTGTTCTTTTGTATCACATGATCTGCTATCCCATTGGGTCATTTAAACTTTAAATACTTTGAACTCACAAATGTTACTTATCCCCTGATGAAGCCTGTAATAGGCGATATGCATTGGTATCTATAGCCAGAGAAGGCCTCCAGTTTGTCCTTCTGCTATCTCTCCTATTTTGAGTATACCTTTTTCACTTATAATCTTGCTTGCACTTTTGAGTTAATGGTTTTTTTCCTTATATTTTTATCTTTGACTTGGGCTGCATTTAATTAGATGTATATTATCACATGTGCACTCATTACACTGCACTCCCAAATGGGAGGGATTTCATGTTTGTAGATATACATGCCTGTTGCTTAAACTGTTTTTTTTTTTACATTATTTATGCTGTTATATGATCAACTATAGGCTTTGGTGTCTTATAATCATGTATAATTTTGCAGGCTTCAAACTGGTTTAGCCTCTTCTGCTTTGGTTTTAATTGTTTTTAATTTGTTATTCTTTTCATGTCATACTTTTTGTACCAATAAAATGTACCTTTTAATATATGAATGCTTGCTATGAGTGCCTCATTTATGGGACTTGCTTTTTTTTTTTTTTTTTTTTGAGAAGTTGCCCGTTTGGGGATTTCTGTCTCCAAGATTTGTTATTAGGTTCCGTCTTTAAGTCCCTGATTGCACCCCACCATTTCAGTATTGTCGAGATTTAAAGTGAGTCAGTGTCTGCTCATATCTTTGAATATATATATCCTTTGCCTTTCCGGCACCACTCCTTACCACAGCTGCTGAACTATCAAAACCCTACCAATTCCACAGACACCACTGATGCTTTTATTTTAAGCCAGATTTCCAAAGCCCACTCCCCTTTCCCATCTCGGCCACAGGCTATAGGAATTTCTTCCCTGTTTCACATTAGCTGTACCCCTCCTTCTTTCATAAAGTTTTGGTTCCCCACCCCACCCTTGTGTGTGGGGACTAAGATATGGCTGATCTTGAAGCATTTCTCACCTGGATCCAAGAAGAGGCATCCAGGCATGGGTGGGACTGGCTCTTTAAGCACTTTGAAGGTCTCTCTGATAGAGGGGCCACTGATGGGAGTGGTCCTTCCTCTACCTCTGTCATGGCCCATCACCAACCCTCAGCCCCCTACCACGAGCAACCCTCCTAACAAATATTCCAGGAGACACAGGGGTTGTCCTAGCACTGCCCGGAGGAAGGAACACAATTGTAAGAGACCAAGGAGGATGTTTTACAGAATCTCTTGAGATCCCCCAGCCAGCTACCTGAAAATCGGACAGTGAGGATGCACAGCCCAGATGTGCAGAACCTCTTGGCAGTACTCCGTGTCCCATTCCAATAGATGTGGATGATCTAGTGAGTGCAGTGCTCTTCTTGGGACATGATGTTCTGTTGGGGAGTCCTTATGGGGGACATTCATAGAGAGGAAAGGAGCATTATGGGAGCAAGGAGTGACCAATGAGAAGAAATAGGATGCTTCAGGGATGTTGTTTGCTATGGGTGGGGGCTCTCCCTCTCTATTAGTAAAGGGATATACAGTGCATTCTCATCTTCCTCTTTGGATGTTCTGGCAGACTGGGTAAGAGCTTCCTGACCACCATTTCTGGGGACATTAAAGTTAGTGGTGATGGAGTATAGTGGGAGTGAACTAAAACTGGAGATTGACGTAATATGTGTGGGGGAGTTAGAAACTCCCAGCAGGGTAGGCAGGGGATGCTTGGCACTTAAAATGAAAATTGATTGTTATGCCTGTTTTTCAACTAAGTGCATGTGGTCCCTGGGATATGGTGAGAGGCATTGCATTATGGGGTATCCACTTATGCTGGTTTGGAGTAATGGCTTGTGGGATATTTGTGATGGTTAAGACCAAGGAGATAAGCTGCAGGAAGAAAGTGATGAGGATCTTCCTGGTAGGGCTACATGAACCAGATTGTGCAGGTTAAAAAGTTTAGGAATGTGAAAAGTACCAAAGTGAAATGTTAAATGTCAATGCTAGGAATGTATAATTGTTAAGATATAAATGTTAAGAGGAATGTGAAGGTCTGGATATATTATTATAAATGTATGTTTAACCTTTGAGTGCCAGAGGGTGGCCAAAGTATTTTGAATAATGCGTTGGACACCCGTCTGGCATTAAAAGAGTTAAATTACTGTTTATCATCATATTTGTTAATAAATGCTGTTGCTTTTTCTCCATGACATGTGTTCTGTTGCTATTTCAGTGAGTAACTGAGAAGGATGGTGATGTTAAAGTGGAACTATCACTTTGTAACAACCAGGAGCGTTTGAAAGAACTTTTTTATGTTAGCCGTTTTTATTTAAAATAATAGTTTATAAGATATTTAACTTTATTTATCTGACAATTTAGTGCAAGTCCTCCAGACTCAAAATATTCCACATAGCTCTGCATTACCAACTGCCAATTCCTACCAAGAAGCACTAGCTCAGCTGCATAAACAGACAAAGCTAAATGTCTCAGAAACTATTGTTTGAAATTAAAAGTGACTGACACCTATTTGTTACAATGTGACAGTTCCACTTAAAATGAAGAAAGTGTGCGCAATGCTTCAATCTTCAAAAAAATAATAATCAACATTTGAAGACTATTACATTAATATGAAAAATAATCTACACAGTGCAGCAGCATGATAACAATCATCTCAATGGTCATTGAATTCTATAAACAGCTACAAATGTTTGAGATACAATTCACTGTAATCTAAAATTTAAATACTTTTTTGTGAGAATGAATGAAGGGGCTGTTTAATAACTATAGGGCTTTATTTATGAAGGAAAAGTGGAGCAATTCTGGGACAAAAAACTGCACCAAAGGAGACAAATTTGCAATATATTTTGGAATTCAAAGGCTTAAAGCACAATTTAAACCAAGGGGTGTTTGGGGAATTTTTATTATAGAGCATTTGTTTGCCCCAAAATTGTTCCAGATTACTTTAATATAAGCAGGGCCCATAGTATTTAAACCTGTATATGGAATACTCCACCTAGTGCTTATTCACTGAGATAAACAGAAGGATTAAAGGTCCCAGACATGTGACACATATGCATTACCCTAATCACAATTTATTCTGGTAATTGGATTAACTACAAAGTCATCAGATAAGTACGCACTAGAAAAAGCCTTGGACATTAAAGATAATTAACTTGCAACATCTTTGTGTTTCCTGTGTCTGCTTCATACAGAGGGGAGACGTTTTACTTGTGGTAATATATTTTAGCATTTGTATAGTAATTTCAACATTGGTTTGTTTTAGTATACTATAGTTAACATTCCTAATGATAGTATTAATTTAGAACAGTAATTATAGAGCTATACAAAACATGTAAGATGCTAGTTTTAAGGAAATAAATTCAGGGGGAGATGACTGTATTAAAAGTGGCTTTATGATCAATTAAATCATTGGTATGTGCTTATTTTGATGTGTTATTATACAAAAGTTGCTTATTGTGCTTAGTTTTTACACTAAAATATATATTAATCACTACTATCCAACATTTGATTCTGATACCTTTTTAATAGACAGAAGGACATTTTTTTTATAAAGATTGATGTACATTTTTACTAATGAAGTTATGTTACAAATTATTTAATGGGATTTTTGTTAAATAAATGTAATTATTCTTAAATAGAAAAGCTTCCATTACATATACAATTGAAATTGCTTCTTTTCTGTTTTATATAACAAATTATTCAATAGGTCAGATTAGAAAGTATAATTGCAGTTATTAATGTAATTATATTGTTACTGCATTGCTTTTCAAGGCATATACCAATTGTCATAATGCCTTGCCTTAGTATATGACCAGTACTTCCTAAAATGTATCTATACTATAAACAGATTTGTTTTAGGAAAATGCAATATTTTCCATTGTTAGTGTTTTGTTAAGCATTTAATGAGATGCAATTAAACTGTGGCCTTGTTCCATCTTGACTTCAACTATTCCATTTTAACAGCTTGCAAGGAAAGCAATTAAAAGACATTTCAAACTACCACCCAGCACCCTTCTTGAAGACTTCAAAGAAATTACACTTAACATTGCATGACAACTTAATGTATAACAAATTGAGACTTGTTTTAGTACTCTGTGTGTTTTTTCCAATGGAGTAGATCGATAGAATGTATCATTAAGTGTCCATTTAGGCAGTTCAGCAAAGTCAGAAGCAGATTTTCACTATTAGTCAAAATTTTTAAATAAATTCAGTACCAGATTTCAGGTTAATAATCATTCTAATGGTCAACTGAGACTTCTTAGAAATACTTTCCAAAGGAGAAAACATTTAAGATGTTATCTGATTTTAACATATTTTATTTCTTCAGAAAGAATATGAAACCAGCTTTTGTACTTGCAACATATCTGCTATGGCTCAAACACCTGCATTCGGCTCCAACATCAGAGCTGGAAGATAGCGCACTCAGTAAAAAACTGCAAGGTACTTTACATATGCATGCGTGTTTAGCACAGTAGATCTTATGGCTCTTGCACTGAAAGCAAAATATTAGCTATTCTAGAATAAGCTATCTGTACCCTATGGGGAAATAAAACATTCCATTGATTTCAGCTTAACCTTTAATACACTTGTAAGGTAGAGTGGTCTTTTTTTAATTTAATTTTCTTTAATAAACATTTATTGAGTGTTACAGTCAAAGAAGTCATATTTCAATAGACATCAGGATATAACATTAGATTTATTTAGACAATTCACAAAGTACACTAATATTGAATTTCAGAAAACAGTAGTTGGTTTGTTTAGACAGTTCGAAGGTTACGCTAATATTAGCTTTCTTTTTTTTTTCTTTTCTTTCTTCCCTTTTTTTTAAAAAAAAGATGATAGAAATGCATATTGAGGTTTCAGGATGTAGAATAGTCATCAGAGGGTAAATAGAGAATAAAAAACATATTGTAAGGAGAGGGGGAGGGAGGGTGTAGAAGGGGGAGAAAAGGGGAACGAACAGGAAGTTGGGTGAATGTACCTGAACTAGAGTAGCTGCTCCAGGTGGGATACGCACAAGGTTTCTGATATGGTAACTATGAGGCATATACAGTATGTGGTTAACAATATTTACCAAGAGGATCAAAGTGGGGGTGTATGATGGCAAACATGTATGTAATTTAGGATATCAATCGTAATTATAAGGTTGTAGGAAAGCAGTGGGGACTACAGAGAGGTAAACTGGGCCACAAAATGAAGTGTTGATAGCATGAATTTTCCATTCAGATTAGGTGATGCACAGAATTGAACCAGGAGGAGGAGGAAGGAGCTTCTTGGGAAAGACAATGTTGTGGGATAAGGCTTTTGGCCACAGACAGTAGAGAACATATGAGATGTTTAAGATGATAGGGTATTCTCACAAACTGACTAGGTAAGTTGAAAAAAAACCAGACCATTGGAGTAAGTGGGAGGGGGAGTTAAAAAAGCTACAGTGGTCTTTAATGCATTGCTTTGCAATGTGTGGAAGATATCACTAGCATTAAAGAAGTTAAATGCCCAATTTAAATTAGTGGTAATTATGGGAATGTAATTTGTCCCTGAATAATTGCTCACCTTTTGTATTCTACATAAAGCCCTATGTTAAATGTGATGCCTATTGGAATAATCTACTGCAAGTAATCTACTGCAGCTGGTGCTTTACATGTGACACACCACACCAAATGTCACAGACATGTTTCTGGCATTTAAACATGCATTCAGACAAGACTGATTTGAACTTCACTGTTGATGAAACCAATATTTACTTTTACACGAGTAATGTAAATGTAAAATCAGACAGGGCAGTCCATTTTCTGCACTGAGACATTAAAATCCTTCTCATGCACCTACACTCTGTGGTATGCAATAAAGAGCATGATCAGTTTAACCCTTTGAGTGCCAGCGGGTTATGCAATGCGCACATTGCGTACCCCTATAGCACTCAAAGGGTTAATGTCACCCTTACTTCAAGACTTTAACCCTTTGAATGTGTATCCAAGGCATTGTAAAGCATGACATCCTTCTGGCATGCAAAGGGTTAATGCAAGCAAGCCCGGAACACTTCCTCTATGTGCAGGAAAAATAAATAACCCCAGTTTCCTCTGCTTCTTGTTAGAACATAGCGTTAACCCATTAAGGACTAGAGAGGTGAGCAATGCATTGCAAAGCAAAAAGCTACACATCCCTCTGGAGACAAAATGAACACCACAAAATACCCATACATATTCACATATTTCTGGGGCAACCATTTGCAACAGAGGGGAGAACTAAGAATTCCCCAAAATCCCATTGATTTAAATGGGAATGTTTAAACCCTTGAATACTAGGGATGTCTCCAAAGCATTGCATTGCAATTTGTTGGAGAACTTTTTTGGATTCAAGGGGTTAAATTTCCCACTTACCTCAATGGAAATTTTTGTAAATATTATTAGTTCTTCCCTACAGTGCAAATGGTTTACCCCCAAAAACCTCCACTTTCTTTGGAACATACAGCTCCATGTTTGGAATAACTAGCTAAATAGATTGTCATTTGACAGGAGTTGCACTAAGAAAGGTTTCCAGGTCTCAGTTTAGAGCAAAATCATATTAGTACATGCCGTTTATGAGACTAGGCCTAAATGCAGCATAATTATATATCTTTAAACATTTCCAGCTCTCTGCTTCATTTATTTTAGAATTTTCCTGTAACTTAAATATTTTAAGGAAATTCAAAATGCAGTTTACACTACTGCATGAGTAGAATCCACTCAGTTACATTTTTCATTCATTAACATAAACCGCAAAATTTCTTTCTTCTGAAAACTACTTGTCACAGCAGAATATACCATAGATAAAGTACATGCAAGTATACAACATTCCATTCTTTTCAAATACTAAACTAAAATATTGAATTACATATCATGATTACATGTAAAGTACTAACATACATACCAACACTGTATGATGACAGAAACACCAAAACTTACTTAAAATGGAACATAAACAAGAGAGGAGTAAAGCTGTGCTTGTGATATTGTACAGTTTAGAATGATTACAGGCATAGGTGAAACAGATGTTAATCAGAGGCAGTTACTGAATCTATTCATTTCATGTAATTTAGAAGGATGAGTAGTTTAGAAGAATACCTTGCAAAATGTCAGTACTGCCATCATGATATTGAAATAAAAAACATGACACCTTTTAGAGATGGTGTAGTCGACATTTGGTAGTCTAGCTGTTGTAAACTAAAAGCCCTATCATTCCCAACCAGCCAACCTCTGGATGGGGATGATGGATGTTACAGTCTCCAACAGCTGTAGAGAAAAAAGCTGACTGCCCCTGATTTAGAAGCGCTAATATTGCACATCTGGAGAGGAATGTACAAAACAAGATTTCAGCTCATGAGTTACTCTTACATATAGTTTTACTACACAATCTACTGTGCCACTACTTAAGTATAAATGCCATAGAACATTTTGCTCTAGAAGGTGTAAGTAAAATGGAGACATTTGCATAGCATGCTCCTCAGCACAGATGAACAGCACATCCCAAAATGCCCATCCACTCCCTCTTTGCCCATCCCTTGATGCATTGTCAAGCAAATAGCTTTGTACATGGGCATTAAGCAGGCACAGGTCCAGAGCTCAAAACAGTTCTTTAAGCTTAAGTTTGCAAAAAACTACATTCATACATTCTACTTCTCAAGTCTGCAAGATAACAATCAACATACAAAGTTAAAGAAGTGTTGCAGCTTTAAAATCAAGTTACATTCTTTACTGTCCATCAAGCACTAACTCAGTTGTAGATGTGACCAACACAATAACAATACTCCTGCATATCTCTCACTTTTATTTCTTCTTAATGCATAGCCCCCTTGATTTATGGTAGCTGGTTTATTTACCAATATATTGTTGTACTTCCAGGTTCAGTGTTGCATCCAGACCCATAATGTAAACCCACCTGGTTAAAGATGCAACACACTGCTTAATGTATATCTCATACCAAATCACAGTAATAAATATAAATATTGCTGTCAAAAGTATTTTATTCCTACTTATACCTTCTCATCTGTCGCTTTGTCTGTTTTTTTTTCTCCGTCCATCATCTGCATTATTGAAGAATAGCTCTTTAAAGCCTTCCTGGTTTGGGCTTCCCAAGCATGATCTTCGAGCTACCATCGTGTTTTGTGAGTTTTGGTGTTTGTTCATGGCTTTTATCCTGATCCTGATATCAACCGTAGCTTAGTTCCTGACCTCCTCCTTTGTTTGCTCCCAGATCTGCTTACATTCCTGGTATGGCCCGGTTTGGATCCCCGACTACAACATTCTCTTCAGCCATTTCCGACTTCTACTACTGCCTTCACTCCACAGTACTCGGGTGTTCATCTCCAGCTAGTTGGATTGATCCCAGCATGGCAGGTCGATCTCCTGCAGGGCCAGTTACCAATGGACGGCGTGTGGAATAGATCCCAACTAGATACCCCGGCAGGTCAATCTACGGTTGGGCATAACACCTTCAATGGCTAACAGGAGTTATCCCAGCCTCTGCGACCCTTCACTTATCGACCCCTTGCTGTGGGTGTCAACTGATCAGGTATTTTTGCCTTCTGACTATCCGACAACTAGTCGGTCCTCAACAGAATCACCTTCTGGCACTTTGAGTTCCTACGACTTCCAGTCTTCTAAGAATCTTACAAGTCTCAGACTAAGCTGCACACTACATTACCGACATCTAGTCAGTTTCTGACTATTACTCACGACAGTGGACTTCCTCCGGCTTGCAGGCCACATCGACTTCCAGACTCCTCTGAGCTTTATTGTTCTCCATAAGAAGAACAAAGGTAAAAGAACAAAAAGAAATACATAAGTTCAATGATACATCACACATAGATGAGTCGCACAATAAATTAAATATAGAGATAAAGTAGAGTGTATAGCCCCAAAAGAAGTCCATAACGACCCAGACATATAGCTGATGATACCATAAGTTTCCCCAAAGATAGTCGGGGGATATGGGTCCGTAACTGGTTGACACACATCCTCCACCTTAATTCAAACCAACAATTAAGCAAGCAGCAACTCTGTAGAGGAGAGTAGTGTCACCTCCGATCTACTGAGGACATAGGCTGTGTAACAGGGGCCCTGAGAGGAGCCAAGAGAGGCAAAGAACGGGACCCATCAGAAGAGAAGGAGGAGAAGTAAAAAAAGATATCGGGGGGATGGAAGAGGTGGGGAGGACAAAGCACTATATCCTGCCAGAATGACTATAATGCTGCCTAGTAGAGAGGAAAGAGAAGGTAAAGGAGGATGAGTTCACAGTGTCTATGAGGCAAAGCACAAGCGTTCTCAATGGGACCATGACTCCCTTTTTGGTGAGACATTTGCCAGGTGTGCATTTTTTCCATATCTCTAAATTTGTTAACCTGGGCTTCCTACCTCTCCAATGAGGGTGGCTCTGTCTGCATCCAGTGGGGAGAGAGAATCGATCGAGCAGCTGTGAGCAAAAAGTGAAGAAAGGAAAACTGATTGGGTGTCAGGACAGCATGGTAGGAAAACAAGTACAACAAAGGGTCTAGTGGAACTGGGAATCCCAAAACAGTCTCCACAGCCCCGCTGACTGATGACCAGTAAGACTGGATCTTACTGCACTGCCACCAGATGTGGGACATAGTGCCCCTCTCTTGGCCACACCTCCAACAAGTGTCGTAGGTATCTGAGAACATCCTAGACAAACGGACTGGCATGAGGTACCATCTCGATAAAAGCTTATAATAGCCCTCACGACAGTAGACTTCTTCCGGCTTGCAGGCCTCATTGACTTCAGGACTGCTCCAACTATCAGAGCTGTGTCCAAACTCAACATAGAGGTCCTTTCATCTTCTCACGCCATGTGACAACATCACATTCAACAATAATATAAATATAATTATAAACAAGAAAACCCTTTCTCTTAAAAACAATATATCACTGCAATAAAGTTGACATTTCATTTTTTTCATTCCAGCCTAAGGAAGATGTGGCTTGTAAGGCTTGTAACCTAATGATCCATGGAAAACTAGAAACTGGCGTATCCTTGTAACAAGTTATTTTTTTTATGTTGGTGGAAAATGTAATTATTCATCTATCTTCCTCTGGCAATCTAATCCATATTAACTGACATTTCTATACTCTTTTTTTCTTTTCTTTTTTGTTTTTAGTTTCTCTTCAATATCACATTGAATCATATCACATTGAATTTTACATTTTGGATATTACAGATATTTTCTTTGATATCATTTTGATATTGTTTGTTTTATATGGGTTATATAGTATTTATATTTTTTCTATATTTACAGTAATGTGCAAAAGTTTTAGGCAGGGGTGAACAAATGCTTAAAGGGGAACTACCACCCCTCAAAAACTTCATCTTATTTAAGTCTTCATCTGGCGACTAGCTGATTAGTAGCGCTAGTGCCAGAAATATTACATGGTCCCAAAAGGGACTGATAGTGCAGGCGCACGGATGTCACTATGGCAAGATGTCCGTGCTTCCTGCTACTGTCCGCCTCAGAGTAAGTAGAAAATCTTTTAAAGCAGGTAATATTTTCTGGCGACTAGAGCTACTAAGCAGCTAGTCGCTAGATGAAGACTTCAATAAGATGAAGTTTTTGCAGGGTGGTAGTTCCCCTTTAAAGTAAGAATGCTTTTAAAAATAGACATTTTAATAGTTTATATTCATCAATTATTTGTTGTGACTACCCTTTGCCTGCAAAACATTATCAATTCTTCGATGTACATTTGCACAACTTCAGGGATTTTGTAGGCATATAGTCAGGTGTATGATTAATCAGTTATACCAAACAGGTGCTAATGATCATCAATTTAATATGTAGGCTGAAACATGATCATTAACTGAAACAGAAACTGCTATGTAGGAGGAATAAAACTGGGTAAGGAACAGCCAAACCCAGCTAACAAGATGAGGTTGCTGAAGACAGTTTAATGTCAAAAGTGATACACCATAGCAAGACTGAGCGCAGCAGCAAGACACAAGGTAGTTATACTGCATCAGCAAGGTCTCTCCCAGGCAGGAATTTCAAGGCAGACGGGGGTTTCCAGATGTGCTGTCCAAGCTCTTTTCAAGATGCACAAAGAAACGGGCAACACTGAGGACTATAGATGCAGTGGTCAGCCAGGAAACTAAGTGCAACAGATGAAAGACACATGCTTAATTTCCTTTGCAAACGGAAGATGTCCAGCAGTGCCATCAGCTCAGAAATGGCAGAAAACAGTGAGACCCCGGCAGACGCATCTATTATCTGTAGAAGTCTGGTCAGAAGTAGCCTTTATGGTTTTGAAAGTGTTCTTACTTTACAGCATTTTTTCACACCTGCCTAAAACTTTTGCACATTACTGTATGTTTATTAATAAATTGATTTTAATACTACACTTTAAGATTGTCTCTTATGTGCTGTCTCCTCCCCCATGCGCTCTATTATTATTATCTGCATTTTATGTGCAGTTCTGACTGAACTTGGCGAGGGATATGTGATACAGGAGATAAAGGTGGCTTTGACTGGTGTGAAGCAAATGAAGAAAATAATGGAGAGTAATGAAGAGAAGCATGACAATATATTGAAATCCTTGCAAAAAAACATGGACGAAAAAGCGGTAATCTTTTTTTTTTACTTATTCAAGCATATTAGACTGTAATGACTGTGTGTGTGTATGTGTATATATATATATATATATATATATATATATATATATAGCTATATATACAGTACTGTGCAACAGTTTTAGGTAGGTGTGAAAAAATGCTGTAAAGTAAGAATGCTTTCAAAAATAGACATGTTAAATGTTTATATTTATCAATTAACAAAATGTATAGTGAGTGAACAGAAGAAAAATCTAAATCAAATCAATATTTGGTGTGACAACTCTTTGCCTTCAAAACAGCATCAATTCTTCTAAGTACATTTGCACAGTCATAGATTTTGTAGGCATATATTCAGGTGTATAATTAAACAATTATATCAAACAAGTGCTAATCATCAATTTTATATGTAGATTGAAACACAATCATTAACTGAAACAGAAACAGCTGTGTAGGAGAAATAAAACTGGGCGAGGAACAGCCAAACTCAGCTAACAAGGTGAGGTTGCTGAAAAAAGTTTAATATCAAAAAAGTTATACAAGGCAAGAATTAGCACAGCAACAAGACACAGGGTAGTTAAAATACATCTGCAAGGTCTCTCCCATGCAGAAATGTCTAGACAGACAGGGGTTTACAGATATGCCATTCAAGCTCTTTTGAAGAAGCACAAAGAAACAGGCAACCTTGAGGACCGTAGATGCAGTGGCCGGCCAAGCACATCATGCTTACTTCCATTCTCAATCTATTGACCAGAAAAGTCTGGTCAGAAGTGGTCTTCATGGAAGACTTGCAGATAAAAAGCCATACCTCCGACGTGGAAACAAGGCCAAGCGACTGCACGAAAACACAGGAACTGGGGTGCAGAAGAATGGCAGCAGGTGCCCTGGACTGATATGATGTATGAAATATTTGGCTGTAGCAGAAGGAGGTTTGATAACAGAAGGGCTAGAGAGCATTATAATGAATGTTTTCAGGCAACAGTGAAACATGGTGGAGGTCCCTTGTAAGTCTGGGCCTGCATTTCTGCAAATGGAGCTGGAGATTTATTCAGAATTAATGATATCCTCAGTGCTGAGAAGTACAGACATATACTTATCCATCATGCAATACCACCAGGGAAGCATCTGATTGGCCCCAAATTTGTTCTGCAGCATGACAACGACCCCAAACTTACAAAAAAAATCATTAGGAACTATCTTCAGCGTAAAGATGAACAAAGAGTCCTGGGAATGACGGTATGGCCCCCACAGAGCCCTGATCTCAACATCATCGAGTCTGTCTGGGATTACATGAAAAGAGAGAAGCAACTGAGGCTGCCTAAATCCACAGAAGAACTGAGGTTAGTTCTCCAAGATGTCTGAAACAATCTACCTGCCAGGTTCCTTAAAAAAACTGTGTACAAGTGTAGCTAGAAGAATTGATGCTGTTTTGAAGGCAAACGGTGGTAACACCAAATATTGGTTTAATTTTTTTCTTCTGTTCCCACAATACAATGCTGCCTTGTCCTAGTCACCCTAACTTTGGCTACTTTTCAATGCATTGGATACCTCCCTGGCACTAAAATGGTTAATAAGTGGGCAGCCAGCACCATACAATTCAATGGGAAATTAGAGTCCATGATTTGTGGAACCTTGTGTGTGTGTGTGTTTTTATGTAGCCAGCCTCCCTGTTGGAGTGTAGCAGCACAGAGCAGGAAGAGGAGCCACACTGGAAAGTTAACCCTCTTAGTGTCAGGGAGGTATCCAATGCATTGCATTGCAATGCGGCGGATACCTTCCTGGCACTTAAAGGTTAATAGTCGGCAGCCAGCACTATACAAATCCATGACAACTTGGAGGCCATGATTTGTGGAACTGTGTTTGTGTTTTTTTAAACCAGTCTCCTACTTCCAGCGCATCTTTGGGAGTAAGGTCCCCGAGGAACCCTGTACATGGTGTGCAGATGAGAGGGGAAAAAGGCGGTGAATGACAAGGGTGATCTGCGAGTTCAGAGAGGGGGGACGTTGGAGGAAATGAGAGGTTGAGGGAAGGTGGCTGTGAGTAGCAGTGTAGATAAGTTCACCATTACATGGTCTGAAGTGAGTTGTTCATGTTTTTTTTTTTAGTCCACACTGAAGTTGAGGGCAGTTAACCTCCTTGCATAGATTTTGACAGGAGTTGCCAGGGGGAATAACCTCTCCTTACTGCCACCCCTGGGTGTGTGTGGCAGACACGCAGACTTCTTCTTTTATATGTATATTAATGAGTATTGCAGTACATAATAAAAACTTTTTATTGGACTGACATACTGTAATACTCATTAATTTAACCTCTACACCACTGGACTAACACAGCTAACCTAAATTAAATCTTAATATATATTATATATATATATATATATATATATATATATATATATATATATATAAAAGAGGAAGCATCGTCACTTAATTTATGTCTCCATCAATTAACAAAAAAAAACCCGGGGGTGGCAGTAAGGAGGAATTATGCATATCTCCTCTACACTACCTGTGCCAGTGGTGTAAGCATACGGTGTTATTTTCACAGGAGTGGGCTGGAGGGCATAGCCTGTGAAAATCTCTGCAAGGACTTCTTCACCCTCCACCACAGTACATACCTCCTCACTCTCCCCCTTATTCGACACATACACAAATTCATCCTTCATCTTCAATGTCTACCCTGCAAGGACTTCACCCTCCTCACTACATACTTCCTCTCTTCTGTACCCTTGCTCCCAGTTCATCTTTGCATCTCCTCCCCTTCGACTGGCATTTCATCTTTTAATCTCCTCCCCTTTGACTGGCAGTTCATCTTTGAATCTCCTCCCCTTCGACTGGCAGTTCATCTTTGAATCTTCTCTCCTTGCCACAACTGACAACCTTACTGCTCCTTTAATTACACATCATGTCACATACATTACTCTTTTCCATTTAACCCACAGCTTTCAATTTTTGAACACACTTTGATTTCACTCACCAACCACCATTTCAGTATGAACTGTTTTACATAAACACATAGATCTCAAAGCCAACGATCATTCACAGTGCCACATAACATGCAAAACACATTGCATAATGTCCATGTCACCACCTTCACAAGCCTACCATACCTTTATACAAATACAATACCTTACTAATACAAACTGTGTGCATCTCCTTTAACACATTTATACACCACTAGCCACCAGCAATTATTATTTCTCTAGTGAGAGTGTGACACATTAAAAAATTATATTTTAAAACACTGAAAATCAAAATCAATTATTGTAAGATGACATTGGCTTTATGTTGGGAAATATTATTAAGAAAAATATAACTGAAGTATGTTGCTTGTGTAAGTATTCAACCACTGTGAGGATAAAAGAAGTTGCCCTAAGAAAACTAATTGGACTCTACCTGCGGACCATTAAACCTGCTGTCACATTTTCAGGATAAAAACCCCATGTTGAAGGATCATAGGATCAAGGGTCAGGCTGTGAATATGAAGGAAAATTAAGAACAAAGAGCATTCTACAGAAATTAGAGATACAGTACCAAAAATACATAGATTAGGAAAATTGTTTGGATATCCTAGTAAACACAGTTGGAACAATAATCAGGAAGTGGAAACTGTATCATGCCACCCAGTGTCGCACTGCTATTCTGGTCATTGCCAGACTTTCCTGGGAACCCCACCCCTGAATGTTTATTGGTGCATTTGGGTTCTTAAAACGGGTTAGAAATACTTCAGTGAGCGGAAAGCTACACTGTACTCCTGGTCAGCTATATATTCTGTGAAATCATATTAGAAATTGTCCCTGTCCCTCCCCTTTTCAGTCCGGTAAGCCACCTCCCCTCAGACCTGAAAGCAGATTGCGACAAGGTACAAACTTCCTTCCGTATAAGGGAAAACCTGCTCTCCCTCGTCAAAGAGGGCAGGGTTTTCTTTATACTTTTTCCCCTTATACTAGATTAAGGTGTCACCACGAGAGGGGTAGGAACCCTCGTGGTCTCGGTACTGGTAGCTGCTTGGGTTCAACGCTTGGGAGCGATGCTAGAGTGCGTTGACGGCATGCCAAGTACTCCCTTGCTACAGCTGAAGCTGGATAGAGGTGCTGGTCGCGAAACCAGATTGTTCCACCCCAGTTGAGCCGGGGTGCAACCAGGATGAGAGTACCTGGGATCCGTGTAAACCAGAACCAGAAGGCCAACGGAGGGAGGAACAGACTAGCCAGGAGAAAGGGAGCCAGAGAACTAGGAGAGGGCTGACGGGCCGGGGTCAGGATCCCAGAGAGCCAGGAAAGGTTAAACAAGCCGGGACAGAATACCGGAGAGCCAGGGATGGTGAAGCAAGCCGGGTCAGGATACAAGAGAGCCAGGGATGGTCAAACAAGCCGGATCATGATACCAGAGAGCCAGGGCTGGTCAAGCAAGCTGGGTCAGTAATGGACAAGAAACAGGAATACAGAACAAGCTCGTGGAACGGGCAAGGACTAAAGGACAGATGGGGGATATAAATACTACTAACTGCCAATAAGAACAAGAGGCAGACCTGAGTCCCATTGGGCAATACTGCCCAACAGAGAATAAACGCACTGCCAGAACTCAAATGGACTTATGTGATGTCCAGTGGGTGTACAGAAGTCCATCCTCCCTTATTGGGCATAAGACAATGCCCAATGGAAAGAGAGGAGGACAGACAGGAAGGAGGTGCTGCTACTAGAAGCAGCTATACTACTGGCGCATGCGCGTCGGCTGTGAGAGCCGGAAGAGCACACGCATGCAAGGTAGCAGAGACCCGACGGCCATCTCGCGCATGCGCTGAGCGGGGCGTTCGGCAGTGGACCCGGACAGAGTGGTGGCGACTGCGAGAGGTGACAGAAGGATTATTGTGGCTTACCGGACTGAAAGGTCGCTCTGTTGTTAGTTCAGGCCAACAGGACCTGCTGCCTACTTGGAGCAGGGTCTTTTTGGGGTTGGTCTGCCTTGGAGAAGTGTTGGGACTCCATCGCATTGCAAAGCAACTTTAACCTGCCATTGTTGCCCATACCTTGGGCATTTCTCGTAAACAGTCATAGCCTGCCATTACTGCCCATACCTAGGGCATTGTAAGCAGTTTCATTACTGCTCATCTCTAGGACATTGTTGTTGCAGTCCCACCCGCTATTTCTCTATCCAGAAGAGGTTTTCTCTGCTACTTGTCACCTCTGCATAAGGGTTCCTACCTATACCTGCTACGGCTTAGTCCCAGTGCTTAGTATTCCTATCCAGATTAGGGTTCAGGCTCAACAGGGATCAGACATCTGGCTTTGAGGCCAGTATCTCTAAAATGCCTCCAGTCGCTGAAACGTAAAAGTGAGACTGGCAAAATTCCTGAACCATGTTCCCCAGCCACAAACTCAAGCACCATTGAAATCCACATCTATTGGGGTACTGCCAAGAAAAGGCCATCCCTCAAAACTCAGTACTCAAACAAGAAGACTTGTGAGAGAAGTCACACAGATGCCAACAATCACTATGAAGGAGCCACAGAGTTCAGTGGCTGGGAGTGGAGTAATGGTGCACCAGCCAACCATATCATAATCTCTGCATCACATTGAACTGTATGTGAGGGTAGCAAGAAAGAAGCTGTTACTCAAAAAAGCATGATCTGCAAGCACATCTGTAGTTCACCAGAAAGCATGAGAGTACATCAGCTGCCATGTGGGACAAGGTTTTTTGGTCAGATGACACCAAGATAGAGCTTTTTGGACAAAACTCAAAGCACTATGTGTGGTACACACCTAACACTGCTCTTGCCACAAGACGCATCATCCCTACAGTGATGTATGGTGGTGCCAGCCTCATGTTGTAGGAATGCCTCTTATGAGCAGGGAATGACCCTCTCGTTAAAACTTAAGGAAAAAGGGATAGAGCAAAATACAGGGAAGTAGTGCAAGAGAACCTCCTTCAGTCCACGAAAAAAACTGAAGCTTTGGAGGAAATTCACCATTCCACAGGACAATGATCCCAAGCACAAGGCCAAAGCAATACTGGGGCGACTTAAGAACAAAAAATGTGAATGTTATACAGTGCCCCAGTCAAATTCCTGTTTTAAGTCCCATTAAGAATTTGTGACACTATATGAAAATTACATTCCACAATTGTTTGCCAATCAAACTGAAAAACCTGGAGCTTATCTACAAAAAAAAAAGCCAAAATCACTCCAAAACTGTGTGCAAACCTGGGACATACTAACCCCCAAAGACGTAAAGCTTTTATTGCAGTAAAATGTGGCTGTAACAAAAGCTAATGTGTGTGCTGAATGCTTATGCAAGCAACATACTTCAGTTTTATATTTTTCTTAAAAAGACATAAAACCCAATGTCACCTTACAATAATAATGTAGATAGCTAGATAGATATACAGACCTAGTTTTGTGTGTCTATATGTGTGTGTGGGGGGACTCATGTGTACTCTGGATCAGAACCTTTGTTTCCAAATAAAATATATGGCATTGAGGATGGACTGAGTACGTCTGGCTACATAAATCATATTTTTTTTTGCAATCCCTATTGTTGGTGACCCAGTCTACTTCCTTGGAGACCCCGGCAATCAGCGGAAGTTGACATTCATAAATCAGTGGCAAAATGAATTTACTGATTTATTACATAAAGACAAACAAGGGATGAACTGCCTTCACACTAAAGCTGATGTTTATTTTGTTTTTTTTTAGCAGTTCTCCCATTTATCAATGGGTGGTAAAATGTCTATGAGGCATGGCCAGAGCACATCCTCTAATTTTCAGTAGGAGAGTTGTACAATAACCTGGCATAAATGTGTACTTTATGTGCATATTGAAGCCATTCATGTACGGTCTCCCATTCATGTTTTTAAATACTGATTTAAACATACAGTATATTTCCTTATTCATGTTTTTGTGAAGATAATTTACACTGTTGCATTAATATATAAATATGTAAAGTCACTGCTTCACTGATGGTCCTACAATGATGCTGATGTTGATATATTAAGAAGACCTGGAGCAATTAATATGCACTCTAGAAGACAAATAAAAACTTCCACTGATTAATACAATGCATTCAAGACTCCTCTAACATTCAAGGCATTATAAGCCCCATGTAAATCAATGGGTAATTTGTAGTGATGAGCGAGCATGCTCAGCCGAAGCTCGGTTCGGCTCGAGCATCGCTCTGCTCGGCACATGGCGGTACTCGTACGAGTACCGCATGTGCTCGCCCGCCATGTTCGGGTCTCCTCCCCGCACGTTTCGCGGCTGCTGCGCAGCCAATAAACGTGCGGGGAGGCTCTGACATCAGTGTAATGCCAGCAGCCATGTTGGCTGCTGGCATTACACTGATTGGCTGGCCAGAACCCGTGATCGGGTGCTGTATAGCACCCGACGCGCGAGTTCGGCTCATTCTTAGCCAGGGAGAGATGCGCTTAGGCAGGGAAAGTCAGTGTAGGGAGAATAAAATTGTTGAAACTCTTTCAAGACCCAAAAGTCCTTTTTAGGACTGTTGTGTGTGGGGGCAGCATTTATATTTTGTTTGGGGGGGCACAATTTCCTTTTTTTTGTGGGGGGGATATTTGAAAGGTGACATATAATACTAGATGCACAGGAAGTCAGTGTAGGGAGAATAAAATTGTTGAAACTCTTTCAAGACCCAAAAGTCCTTTTTAAGACTGTTGTGTGTGGGGGCAGCATTTATATTTTGTTTGGGGGGGCACAATTTCCTTTTTTTTGTGGGGGGGATATTTGAAAGGTGACATATAATACTAGATGCACAGGAAGTCAGTGTAGGGAGAATAAAATTGTTGAAACTCTTTCAAGACCCAAAAGTCCTTTTTAGGACTGTTGTGTGTGGGGGCAGCATTTAATTTTTTTGGGGGGTGGCAGAATTTCATTTTTTTGTGGGGGGGGACATGTTCTAAGGTGACATTGTACTAGGTGCACAGGGACAAATATTTCACAGTGCAGTGACAAGCTGACATATTCTGTTAGGTGCACAGGGCCAATGATTTTACAACGCAGCGACAAAAAGGGCCATTTTAAACGTGTGCCTAGCCATAGATTATTGTCACATTCTGTTTAGTGTGCAAATTCACAAATTAACGTCACATATTCCGTTCACTGTGCCTAGCCGCAGATTAGCGTCACATTCTGTTTCGTGTGCCTAGCCGCAGATTAGCGTCACATTCTGTTTCGTGTGCCTAGCCGCAGATTAGCGTCACATATTGTTTAGTGTGCCTAGCCGCAGATTTTCTGTGGTGTTTCCATCATTTTCTGACCTTTTCCTATGAACCAGGCACCCTCCCCTCATCAGAGCAGGGGGTGCCTGGTGTAATGCTCGAGTCCTCCCATTGACTTCAATGGGGCTCGGGTGCTCGGCCGAGCACTCGAGCCTCCGGGGGCGCTCGGCCAGAGCACCCGAACACCCGAGCATCGGGGTGCTCGATCATCACTAGTAATTTGGACATTTTTATTTGTCACATATGGAGCAGGTAGTTGTGTATACTAAGTTGCAAAGGAAACCCCCATAACGTTTTCAGTCTAAGGTTTAGGTGCCTGAGGCACATGTACATAAATTGAATTGTGTATGGTCACAAGGAGCTGACACTGGGAATCAAAGCAGTTTTCATAACTTCACAGCCAGTGTCAGTCAAATGATTAACCAACTGAGTCTTAGTTGGCTTCAGACAGGAGTAGAACTAGAAAATCTGTCCAAGCACCTAGTTAAGAGCTTAATCATACTAGTATGAAACATTTTCTTGTGTACAGGGAAACATTATAATTCAAATCATTCTCGCTGCATTACATTTCTAATCTTGATGCATGCAATCAAGGAAAATGTGAAACAGATTTTTATTTTGATTTCAATGTTAATGAAATCCTGAAGTGCTCAGACATTGGCTTCCTTCTTCACTAATGGTTACATAGAAAGGTTTGCCCATAAAGTATAAATTACTATCATTATGAAATAGTAACAGGATTGAGTTTTCAGCAGTTTTCAGCACTAAACATTTCAAATAACATTTCATCTTTGGGAAGGTTGAAAGTGTTATTCTTTTTTTCTTTTTTTGTTGTATACAATTTCACCATGTCTGCAACCTATACTGGAAATAAAATGTAATACATCAGGGACTCATAAACATAATTCCTGAAGTACAATAAGTATATTTTAGTGGGAAAACAAAGAAATGCCCACAAATTATATAAATACTAGTGTAAAAGCCCGTGTACATGGGCCAAGGTCCGGAAATGTTAACCTTTTGAGTGAGCCGCTACCTCACTGCTCAACGTGATGCAGTCTTGCGTCGGCTAACTCACGAGATGCAATCATGCACAGTAGAGACTGCCCGTATGTGGGCAATCTCTACTGCACATGACTGTATCGTTACAAACATCCTAACAAATTATTATATAGGATATATATATATATATATATATATATATATATATATATACACACACCCACTACCTTTCAAAAGTTTGGGGTAACTTAGAAATGTCCTTGTTTTTCAAAGAAAAGCTAATGTTATCCATTAA
The DNA here is from genome assembly GCA_037306005.1 of Rhinophrynus dorsalis. NCBI lineage: Eukaryota > Metazoa > Chordata > Amphibia > Anura > Rhinophrynidae > Rhinophrynus > Rhinophrynus dorsalis. The sequence continues at coordinate 146,601,221 of CM074723.1, forward strand.
AATATCAAATGGATCAGAAATACCAGTGTAGACATTGTTAATGTTGTAAATGTCTATTGTAGCTGGAAACAACTGATTTTTAATGGAATTTCTACATTTGCTGCAAATGGAGGATTCTCTGGCGAAAGAAAAGTTTGAAGGACACAATTATTATTTAAATTAAAAATCATTATTTCTAACTTTGTCAATCTGTAGACTGTATCTCCAATTAATTTTGCAACTTATTTGATGTATGTTTTCAAGGAAAACAAGGTAATTTCTGAAATGACCCCAAACTTTTGAACAGTAGTATATATATATATATATATATATATATATATATATATATATATATATATATATAATATACTTGATTTAAAGGACGTAGATATTCCATTTTAGTATATATCCTTTCTTCAGTCCATACGACGTGTGGGTTTGAGTTAAGGATCATGCAACCAAGGTGTCTATTTAACCCCTTCAATTCTCACCTCTTCTGGCCTATGGGGGAAGGTGGCATTTACCCCTTTGAGATAGGGGTAAATGATCAGAACTGTCACACCTTAGACATTATATGCACTATGTACAATATAGATTACTTTGCAAAAATGCCTGTAGCTAAACTTTCATTGATGTAATACAGAATATTCCAAGGAACAGTTATATACAAGTATAACAAAACCTGAGTTAAGGCCTCATCTCTTGGCCTTGGTGAATCTAGTGCCTCACAGTATACACTTGATATGAATTGCATACTTGTAGAATTGTTATTTGTGATAAATAGAAATCTCCTAAATTCCTATTGACTTAAATGGAGCTTTTATACCTTTGCTAGATCTCTAATGCAATGTAAAGCATTAAAGAGGTTAATGGCCCCATTTAAATCAATGGCCCTTATGAATCACTGGATTTGCTCCAGAATTGCTCCAGTTGCTTATGTCATCAGCCTCACAGAGATCATCAAGCCCAGAGAATGTATAACAAATGAGCTAAGAAATATTCTAACTCACTTATGTCTAAATGTCTGAGGAAATTAAATGTTTATTCATGTGCTGACATGGCTATCATGAGTGTTCTTCTACTGGACCGGTCTTGAGTCTTTCAACATGGTTTTCTTGGAACAGTTTCTATTTAAATAGGTAACATAGCTGGCTGCTTTCAAACTATCACAGTTTGATTATAGCTCAAGAGCAGACTTTTAAAGTAAACAACCATTGGACAGGAACATTCCCACTGGGATTACAAAAGAAAAACATTAACTTAACTACACTTGCCTCGTGATCCACATTTCTTTTTATGTTTCCCCTACATCTGCTCACAACAGGAGTCAGTTGGAATAAACAGTGGCTCTGCATGTGCTTTTGGTGGCCCTGCACTGAGCGAATGTAACATGAGGAATTAGAAATATGTGCAAGTTCTAACTTAAAGTGCTCAGTTTACATATACAATTCTTAGACTGAGCATTAGAATATACAATTTTTATTTTCTTACTGCTGTTGAAATTGTAGTATCAGCACAGGAAGACAATCCGGCGATTTGGAAAATAACTGCATGCATAGACATACATTCATGACCCACAATATTATTAAAGGATTAAAACTTCCATTTAAATCAGGGGGTATTTAGGTGATTTTTATTTGTTCCTTGTTGTGAAGTTGGTTTGCCCCAAATTACTTTGCTTATTTTTCACAGGCATATTACACTCAATAGAAATGCTGCCATATTCAAGACACCAATGTATACTAATTTGCAATTCCCTGCATTATTCAGAAAATATCATCGCTGAGGGGAGTGTCAAATGGTCAGGCCACATTGATGTCAGCTATATTTCATTGGCTGATGCCTACTTGTGTACTCCATTCATTGAAGACTGCCTCCGTTTGGAGTCCTCGCTAATATTCAAGGACTTAAGAGCCCCTTTTAAATCAGTGGAAGTTGAGGAAATTTTATTTGGTGCAGTTGGTTTGCACCAAGAATGATTTTCTAAAATGAAAGGTTCCAAGTCACAGTATTCATGGTGGACAAAGTGACAAAAAATGTAGAGACACTGATAATGTGCATCATGTCACTGCCAAAAGTTACAGGTTAGCTGACCTTGATGAAAATTAACAGAAAAGATATCCCATTGCCCAAAAATTATAATAAACCCTTTGTAGTGTGTATTACAAACCTATGTGTAATTAATTTCAAACAAATGAGGATTTTGTTGCAGAATTTGACCAAAGAACATATAACCTCTCTTACCATGCCAAGGTACCTCAATTTCAAGAGCGTCCTAACAAATACATAATAAACCATAATAATAATAATAATAATAATAATAATAATAAAAAATATTACAATTACTCTATGAGAAGGAAATTTTTATGGAAATGTGTATATGTTGATGTTCCTAACCAAAACATAATAATAAATAAAAATGGAATTAAAATTAGGCTTTGAAAAAGCGGCTTTTGTACAAACGTTTATATGTTGATGTACTGCAAATAAAATACAAATTACACAGGGTTTATTATGGGCAATTTGTATGTTTATTGTAATTTTTGGGCAATCTGTATGTATAAGCGCAGGAATTTAGTTTTCTGTTTGACCTTATTCTGGATTTTTCCCTGACTGGTAACTTGGAGAATCCCTTCTTTCCTTGCTGTTTTTCATATCCATTTACAAATTAATCACTTATTTATAGCATATACGTATATTTATACATTCAAGGTCAATACAAACAATTATCCAATTAATTTTTTACACAAAGAGCTAAGCTAAGAACGAGAGGCCATCCATTAAGACTAGAGGAAAGGCTCTTTTGACTAAAACAAAGACACGGATTTTTAGAGTAAGGGGTGGTAAAGCTATGGAATTCTTTGCCTCGGGATGTTGTAATTGCAGATATGTAACTGCTTCTAAAAAAGCAATGGATGCCTATGTAGCACAGAACAATATTGAAAATTATGACAGATGGCTTCAATGCAGATAGGTTGTTGATCCAGGGAGCTATCTGACTGCAATTTGGAGTCAGGAATGAATTTTTTTACCCACTTGGATCAAAATTGGAAACGGCTTCAGGGTTTTTTTTCTTTGCCTTCCTCTGGATCAACAGGAGTGTTTTTGGCATGGGCTGGGCTTGATGGACACATGTCTTTTTTCAGCCTTGTCAACGATGTTTCTATGTTATTTGTTCTAGCTCTATGAGTATTTTCCTTCTTTGAAGAATATTAGTGCTGGTTTAAAACAGAATTGCTCATCTTTTAATTTAGTTCAAATGACCCTGAATGTCTTTCATAGGTGCACCTATATTGATTTTATTGATGTGCGCGAGGATAATATAAAACATTCGAAGAAGGAGGAGGAGGAGAAGAAGCAGTACTGGTGGATTAAGAAGAAATTTGAGAGCAGGATTTGCTCTTTTTTGCACAGTGCTATCGGAGAAGTTCCATGAACACTACTCAGCACTTTTTTGTTATGTGGATGAGATCTGGGTTTGGCATGCCTTGGGCAGCAGGTATGTATGAAGGCCCCACGAGTTGTCTGATCATTTTGGGCACTGAGGTTGATTCAGTCACTATGGATTTGGTGGTGTGGGTGCGATTTCTGGACAGTTTTGATGGGCATTCTCTCTCTCCCAGTCTTGGAAGTTACCAGTGGATGATAGTCAATTGTTCACACATGCATTTGGGGGGGGGGCGTTTGCTGGTGAGCAGGACAATGGCCTGTGGAGTAGTTTGAGTCGGGGTTGGTGAAGAACTTGGTTTTTTATGAGCTTTGCCCCATAATGGTGGCAGATCATCTATGGGAGAAGTCCTTTCGAATAAGCAGGTCTGTTTTTTCTCAGGCAACCTCTGTATTGTTGTTTAACAAAATTACCACGTCCTCCGCAGTTGTTATTTCTTTGCTTAAGAGGCTTGTGCTTTGGGGTCTAGAATTTAATACTTGACGGGTTAGGGAAGCAAGGGATCCCAAACAGTTATGAGTGTGTCTGGCAGCCATTGGTTGACTGCCACGAAGGGGAGACCCAGACATTTGTAAGATCACAGTGGCTGATGGTTAGCCATGGCTATTTTGTCAATCAGTTTAGGTGAACAGAGCTTCTCACCCTCCAGTTCTATTGCCAGGGTTCATACAGGTTTGCATATCTTTCATTTGTGTGGACTGTCATATGGGCAACCTGGTGGTGAGGGTTTGTACTCTTTGAGTCACTTGGCTGTTGATTTACAACTTTTGGTGGTTCTTGCCGCAGTATAAGGGGGGTGCTTTCTGCAAAAGTTGCTTATTGCAAGTTGTTAGTTAAAGTGGGGCTCCTCGGACTTGGTCTCGGGAGTCTGGTACTGGCTGTGTGGCCTACACTTGCCACATACAGTTAGTCAGCTTTAGGATGGTGGTATGGCCCCCAGTCTATTAACCATTTAATATGTGCAGTTCTTCTTATTATTATTGTTGTGACACTGCTAGTCAGTATTCTGCATTCTTTAAAAGCACTAGGGTCTTGGGTAAGAAAATCAATATAATGTTATTGTTAATCTTGTACAATTAATTGTTAATGCGTTATAAGAAAAAACTGTCACTGTTTTAATCTATTTTATGTGGCCTTGTTTCAACCCATCTTTTTGGTCATTAGTGGTGTTTTTTGGTGGTAAGGCGATTTCAAGAGTATTTTGGGGGGGGACTAAGTTGACCTTGCCTCCATCAAGTTCTCAAGGGCCTCGTATGTATGATATTTCTTCTTTGGAACAGATGGATTAATCAGTGGCTTAGTCATCTTAAGCGATCCACATGTAATCAAGCAGGGACATTATAATGACATATACCAGTAATATGCAACTTAAAGGTCTCCAGCTGTTGAGAACTAAAACTACCATCATCCCTATCTGGGGATAATGGGAATTGTAGCCCCCAGGGATGGTCGCTTAAGGATCATTGAGGTCTACCCCTGTTGATATGTTGCAGGCTTGAATAGCATTCAAGAACTAAAATGCCCTATTTTAAAAAAATCAATGGGAATTATTATTTGTTCTCTATGGTGTAGTTGGTTTGCCTCAAAACTATTCCACAAGTGTCTTTCTACATATATCCCAATGTATAATAAGGTAAATAGTACCCATTTGTGTCAACAGATGCATATTTTTGTGTGTGACTAAAACCTACCCTGTTTATAAAATAAAATATTCTCTCAGTCCCAAGAGAGTTGCTAAAACCTAATAGGCTCTGGGGCTGGTGGGCCAATGTGGATGCTGGGAACTAGCCCAACTGCCCCTTCTGTGGTTAGAGTGCAACAAATGTTGAATTGTTTTGATATATCTATTATAACTCACTGACAATTTAAGAAGCTCAGCAGGGAACACAACTGACACGAACAGAAATTCATCAATACTACAGAAAACAGATACAAAATTCAGTGAATGTTCACACACTTATCTGGCACTGAAATGGTTAAAATGGGACTCTAGAGAAGAAATTAGCTAAACCTTTGTGAATGGGTTAGCACATTAGTGTCCAAACTTTTTTCTCAAGGTTTAGAGACTGAGGAAAAACAGAATTAGTCCTTTGAGTGCCAGAGGGGTACGCAATGCATTGCATACCCTCTGGCATTCAAAAGGTTACACTTACAGACAAATATAAGTAAAATGAGAGTTTATAAACACTGTTCTGGCACAAGTAAATTAATGGGGAAAAGTGAGAAAGAGAGAGTTGGAGAGGAAGGAAGAGAAAGATGGAGGGAAACAGGGAGGGAAAGTGAGAAACAGGGAGGGAGAGTGGGTAAAGAGGGAAGAAAGGGAGGGAGATAAAGAGCAAGACCACTCAAGAAGTTACCATACATTGTTCAGATGCGTTGTTACCCGGACAGGAACCTGTGAACCTATTTTGAATGACATTAAGGGTATGCAAACCCGCCAGGGATAGACTTCCCTTCAGGCAGACTAGGAAACTGTCTAGAGTGCCAAGTTTTGAGGGGCATCTCATCTGTGCTAGCCACTCCCACATTGTTTGGGTGTGCACCAGGTTAAATACGCCATTATTAGATATTATTTAAACCTTTGCATGCTAGAGAGGTCTCCAGTGAATTGGAAAGCAATGCACTGGAGTGTTGTCTAGTAACCAAGGGGTTAAAGTTTTTTGTGCTTGTTTATTATAGGTTAAGGTTATTATCCATTCCAGGATGCTGGCTGGGACTTGGGGTGGGGTCATGTCAAGAGTAGGTTGTGGCCATAGGTGGATCTAAGGGCACCTAGGTGCGAATCCAGCCTTGAAACCCACACTTTTGTTCACAGAGTAATTACTTTCCAGCAATCTGATTGGTTAAAGAATTAAATAAAAAACAACCAAAACACCTGTTTCACAAAATGTGTTGTATGAATACTAATCTCACAGATACATTTTGCTGATCCCCGCTTAAGATCTTAGTTTAGGAGAATCAGATGTGCAATTTTCTTATTTTACATAAAGTATCCTTAATTAATACAATCATGAATCATAAATGAACATTAAAAGGCATATTGCCCAGCTCAGACCTGTAACTTGTTGTAAGCTAATCACATATGTACAAGTCATATTGCAGGTCTGAACTAGGAAGAAGATTGTACCTACTCAGAAACTGTAATCCCAGGCACCAATCATACTGGAAGAGAGGAGCACCTTCCCTGAACCTTCAGAATCCAGAAAGGGATCAGGGGATTGATACTATTAGAGATTCTAAACGCGCTGTTAGGGCCAAAATGAGTTCCTGGTGGTATACACAAAGTTGTACTGGTGGAAGTTTATTGCTTGACCACCATCCACTGCAAAGCGCGTTGGTCACAAACACTCATGTTGTGGCCTAATGCTTGTTGCAGCATTCTGCTCCCACAACTCAAACTAAATAGCATGAGTAGTGGAAACATAAAAGGCAGCTAGCCAGCGCTCGATGTTTGACAGAGTCAAACACTGATGAGCTAGTTACTCAGTCACCTCACCCCGCCCTCCTAAACACTAACCCTAAAAGTACCCCGCCGGCCATCCACTACACCTAACATTACCGATAAAGTTAAATAAAATCCTAGTTCTAACACTATGCTATGGCTCATTCTCCCTCCCTACAGCTGTAACAATAAACACTTACCTTGAAGTCAAGTGTCTTCTTCAAATTGGTCCTCGTCTGTCTCCTCCTGCAATTCCAAAAAATATAAATAATTAACAAAATAAAATTCACCCATTGTGACCACCTCTGCTGATACCACTGATGGTGCTGCTGCTGCCACCCTTGAGAAACTCAAACAAACAATACCTCCATTGTAGTTCCTGAGTGGACAGTTGCCCGAGCCTAGGTGAGGGAAATATGAACAGAAATTGGCTTTAATATGGCCAATCTCTGTTCAGATTTATTCCTGCGATCTCATCAGCTGGGATGTAGGGTTACGTAGGGCATGGAACATGTACTGCTGTAACCTCACCTGTTAGCCAATCAGCAGCTAGCTGAAAGAGTCAAGAACGTGCATTTTGCCATCCCTCCAGCTGTTCAATGATCGGCCACTGGAGGGTTGACGAAACATGCATTTGTGACCCCTCTAGCTAGATGTTGATTTGCTGAGAAGGTAGGTTACTGCAGGGCATGTTCTGTACCCTGCATAACCCCACATCCCAATCAATGGGAGAGTGGAAACCAATCTGAACAAATATTGTCCATATAAAAGCCAATCTCTGTTCCTATTTCCCTCTCAATGATTTGAGCAATGGCCCGATAAGGAAATATAGTGGGGGTATATTTTATTTAACTTTCTTAACACTTTGAGTGCCAGAGGGGTACGCAATGCATTGCAGAGCAATGCGTTGCGTACCTCTCTGGCACTCAGAGGGTTAAGGGTGGTGGGTACAACATCAGCATAGGTGGCAACAACTGGGGGACTTTATTTTATTTGCACTTATAAAAGGATACATGTTGTGCATGTCTTTTATCATCTTCAGTGCTTAAACATTAAATTCTGTCCTTATTTGTTTCTCCCTCATATTCACATTCTACAACAGGGGCAGGTAAGCACATGGGCACACCTGATATTTGCCAGGGCCTCCTGCATAAAGCACCCCATCTTTAGTTTCAGGAGATCACAATGGATCCCAAATAATCTACTTAATTCTATGATTAGAAATGAGAGGCTATTCAGGGTGAACAATACACCAAGGTGGCTGCTTTTCCCACCCATTTTAACCCTTTAAGAACCAGAGGTGTGTGCATTGCATTGCAAAACAATGTATCACACGCCCATATGGTCCATAAAAAAGTTAATGAAAATAGGAAAGGAAACCATGAAATGTAAAGGGATCCTATATGTAGGTCTATATTTGTCACCCTCTGCTTACAGATTGACCAGAAGCCTCAAAAGGTTCTATTCATCAATAAATTCTGAAGCAAGCCAAATGCATCATAGAGGGTGACAATTACATTGACTTAATGGGTGTTTAGCATTCAAGGGATTACATATCCTATTTAAATCAATGGAAATGTACAGAGTTTTCATTTCAATCCTATGGTGAAGATAGTTTGCTACTGACTTGTTTACCTTTTTAGCTTGGTAAATATGGCCCAGATTAAAGTGCTCCTGTTCTACACTACCTGAGATTCTGTACTCCTCTTTAAGCAGGAAGCTGTCAGGCTTTTTGAGGAGGTAAATGAAAGACTGAATGAAGCAGAAACACAATGCAAAGAGTTTCAGAGAACCAACTGGAATGGATGCAAGCCTTGCCTGGAAAGATCATGCATTAAATTGTATACAAAGAACTGTTCCCAGCAAGAGTTTCCATCATTGTACACTAAGGTAAGAATAGGAAAACGCTAAACGGAATGCACAGAATGTGCCACACAGCAGGATATGTTCTTATACTTTAACAAATGTAGCACCTGTACTCATAATACTGGCATCTCCTCATACTATTGACAGCCATTATCTGGTTCTCAATAGTAAGAATATAAATGAGCTGACCCCAATGTGTACCCTGTGTGTAGCAGACAAGAGTATACATTTAAAGGGACAGGAGAATGATTGGGTGAATGTCCCAGATTGAGGAGGCAGGCTACTGCAGACAGCCCCTATCATAAAAACAGAGTAAACATTGAAAAAAAAATAGAAAAATAAAACAAATAAAAATGTGTTCTTAGAAAACATAAAGTGCACTTTGTATATATAACACCGGACTGCCAAAATACAAGGAAAACCTACACATATATAATATTCCCGTAAACAAGAGAAATAGTCAACCTTAATTAGAGGTATTTTATGACAACTGAACTAGTTCTGTGTAAAAACTAAGGGGAATAATTCTAAATGTTGTGGGTTTTTTGCCATATTTAAAAATAGCTATCAGCTATAGGAATGTATATATGTATATTGTTCCACAAAGAAAAATATTTCTATCCTTAAAAATGTATATGTGCAATAGTGTGCAAACATCTTAGGCAGGTGTGAAATGTTGTTAAGTAAGAATGCTTTCACAAATAGACATGTTAATAGTTTATTTTTATCAATTAACAAAATGATAGTGAGGGAACAGAAGAAAACTCTAAATCAAATCCAAACATCTTGGAGAACTAACCACAGCTCTTCTGTGGATTTAGGCAGCCTCAGTTGATTCTCTCTTTATGTAATCCCAGACAGAATCAGTGATGTTGAGATCAGGGGTTTGTGGGGGCCAAACCATGACTTCCAGGACTCCTTGTTCTTCTTTAAGCTGAAGATAGTTTTTACTAATTTTGGCTGTATGTTTGGGGTCATTGCCATGTAGCAGAATACATTTGGGGCCAATCAGATGCCTCCTTGATGGTATTACATGATGGATAAGTATCTGCCTGTATTTCTCGGCATTGAGGAGACCATTAATTCTGTCCAAATCCACAACTTCATTTGCAGAAGTGCAACCCCAAACTTTCAAGGAACCTCTTGTACCGCTCTCCAGCCATTGGGTGAACAAACTGCCTTCTTCTACAGCCAAATATTTCAAATTTTGACCCATCAGTCCAGACCACTAGCTTCCATTTTTCTGCATCCCAGTTCCTGTGTTTTCATCCATAGTTAAGTCGATTGGCCTTGTTTCCACGTTGGAGGTATGTATTTTTGGCCGCAAGCCTTCCATGAAGACAACTTGTGACCAGATGTCTCTGGACAGTATAAGGGTGTACCAGGATCCCACTGTTTTCTGACAATTCTGAGCTGATGGAACTGCTGGACATCTTCCAATTGCGAAGGGAAGTAAGCATGATGTGTCTTTCACCTGCTGCACTAGGTTTCCTTGGACGACCACTTTGTCTAGGGTCCTCAACATTGCCTGTTTCTTTGTGCTTCTTCAAAAGAGCTTGGACAGCAGATCTGGAAAACCCTGTCTGCCTTGACATTTCTGCTTGGGAGAGACCTTGCTGATGCAGTGTAACTACCTTGTGTCTCGTTGTTGTGCCCAGTCTTGCCATGGTGTATGACTTTTGATCTTGTTTGGCTGTTCCTCATCCAGTTTTCTTTATCCTACATAGCTGTTTCTGTTGAAGTTAATGATCATGTTTCAACCCACCTATTAAATTGATGATCAGTTCCACCTATTTGGAATAATTGTTCAATCATACACCTGACAATATGACTACAAAATCCCTGACTCTGTGCAAAAGCACCTAGAAGAATTGATGCTGGTTTTTAAGGCAAAAGTTGGTCACACCAAAATATTGATTTGATTTAGATTTTTCTTCTGTTCACTCACTCTCATTTTCTTAATTAATAAAAAATAAACTATTAACATGTCTATTTTTGAATGCATTCTTACTTTATAGCATTTTTTCACACACACCTGCCTAAGACTTTTGCCCAATACTATATATGTGTATATATATATATATATATAGTATAGAATAGAATGGGCAGCACCCGTGGGTCTTTTACTTGAAGAATTTATTAATATGAAAGGCAAAAATAATGGTCAACGTTTCGGTCCAACAGGACCTTTCTCAATCTTCATTAGGGATTGTGCACCTGGGCATTATTATTATCTAAAGGAGAGAGTGCTATCCACCATTTTGTGTTTTATATATATAAATATATATACATATGTATGAATCCTACTTTAACAAACACATAGCAAAAGGAAAGGTGGCCGAATATACCTTCAAATGCAGGATACAGAGAAAAAGCATAATGCAGGGTTTCATTGATTCCTGTAGAGTCTTGCAGAATGTAGCATTCATAAGCATCTTGCATTTAAAGGTAAAATGTTTACTTTAAAGTGGACCTGTCACCCCTAAGCCAAATTTATCTTGTCTTACAGAGAAGTAATAAATGCCTATATTTTGTATTAGCCATTTCTCTATAAAATAAATCATTTTTGAGAAATAACCTTTATGTGTTGGTGGCACAATCTAGCACTTTGTTAATTCGCTGCACATTATGCTGTGCTAGTAGAAATACCCCAGTGTGTTGGCTCTGCCTAGATTCATGCATAGCAGTGTGTTGTGGAGATACTGGCCCAGCACAGAAACTACTTAGTATAATCTGTCAGACTATGCCAACAACAAATAAATGTTAATATGGCCATATTCACAGTACCAATAGAAGAATATAAACATTACCCTCTACTAGTATATTCTAATATTACCAAATGGAAAACTCAAGAAACAGTTCCTAAAAAAATATTAAAGGGACATTGCCAACTAACAATAACTGATTTTGAAAAATAGATCAACATCATCAATATGTTGTATTTGCCATTTTTATTTTGAACACAAGTTCTTTCGATTTAGAAAATATACTAATCAGGGCATGCCATGACACTTAATGTATTTGCCTTACGTCACCTCCCTTACTCACTGACAGTGAACCCTTTTAATGATGGGGGAAATGAACAACGCATTACTGATTAGTCACTGAGTGGGGAGGTATTGTTGTGCTAAGACAGGAAGTGCCTGCATGGCATACCTTATTTATCTTGATCTATACATCTAAATTAATAAAAAACAGTTTTCTAAATAAAAAATGGCAAAACAACATAAGGGTGATTTTGAAACCTCTTTCAAAATCATCAAAATTGTTTTAGGTGAGAGTGCTCCTCTAAGGAAGCAACTTGCATATTAGGTTGAAGTAGCTTAATAGCCTACAATGAACCAGTCATATGAGTTCACTAAGCTTTCAAGTAGTCATAAGTTTCATTTAAATAAAATGGAATTTGAGGGATTTTTATTTGTCCCCTATGGTACAGCTGGTTTGCCCTAAAATTGCTGTAATTCCTCTAAGTACATCAGAATCATGGGCTCTGACTGAAAAATAAATCTGACATCCAGTTGATTAGTAAATTATCATTGTATACAAGTGTACCTCCTCAGGGGTTGATTTAGCGATATTATAATGCAACTTGCAAATTATCAGGCATGAAGTGCCAGGTGTTTAAATACATGGTAAAGGCGTTAAAGACAACATTTAAACCCAGAGAGTCTGAACTGGTTTAGAAGAAACCTTTCATACAATATAAAAAAAAATCACTTCCAAAATCTCAATGAGTAATAAACAGAAAAAACAGCCAGTTTTGCTTTATTTCTTGGCTTGCTTTAAACTGGTATGTGTCCCCTCCCCCAGTAAACTGGATCCCTAAATCCATTTCTGGAAAATACTAATATATTTACTGGATATATTATTTATTTGCTATCTTTATCTTCCATTTTGGATTGTTATTATCACAGATAGGCAAGTATTATACACAGCTAACTGACCATTTAACCCTTTGAGCACCCAAGAGGTACACAACGCATTGCTTTGCAATGCGTTGAGTACCTCTCTGGCACTCAGTGGGTTAAGTATATTTATGTAACAACATTCCTATGATAGAATAGTAAATCTGTATTGACACTTGTGTTAATCCCAACACCAAAACATGGAATTAAGAATGGGCCAGGTAGATGCTTCACTACTGCAGAGGGGTCAACATTCTGAAGCATTCTCTGGTGGAAAGGAAATAGAAAATGCTACAAAATCTTTTCATCTCTACTATAAATCTGCGCCATGAGAAGGATGATTAATGCACCTAGCAATACAAATATATTATCATGGAACAGCAAAATGTTCCCATATGGGGAACACTGATAAAATGGTTAATTTTTTTGTATGTTTATGAATTAGGGAACTTGTGTGCTTTTTTTAAAAATTATATTTCAAAACATGGTTGTGTATAAAATGTAATTTTGTGAGTGGATAGCGATTGCTCCTAATTCAACAAAGCAGTTAGCACACATTTTCATACATCGTTCTAACTTTACCGATAATCGATGGGCATGTGCAAACTTTGGAGTTAATTTATGAGCATGTGCTATTCATCATCAAGGCTTTAGTATGATTTTTACATCAAAACGTGAGTAATCTCAAATAGCACCTATGTTTATGGATTTCAAAAAATAGTTAAGCTACATTTTCTTGCATTCCTCCCTTCATTTCTACATATATTGTTTGCACGTTACTCTCCTAATGTTCTGGCATTCACACTGAGTTTTCTAGAAACAGTTCCTTGATTTGGCTATTTGGTAATGTGCCATTATTCTATAGAGGGATGTTTATCGTCGGATACAGATATTGTGAATCTGACACTATTTTATACACAATTCAGCAAAAATGAAGGTTATTCATTAAGGTTGATGTACTTAGATGAACTTGAGCAATTCTGGGGAAGCATACTTTAAAATAGGGAAAAAAAATATAATTCTTATTGATTTTAGATGGGGTTTTAACCCCTTGAATACTAGAGAGGTCTATAATGTGCTGAGGAGCAATGCTTTCAATATCTATCAGGCATTCAATGGGTTAAATGCCCCATTTAAGGGAATTCCTATTTGTTCCCTATGGTAAAGTTTCTTTGCTGAAGAAGTGCTCCTATTAATCTTAGTATGTTCTTTTTAGTACATCAGCCAAAATATATCCTATCTACTACCAGTGTAGCATACTGTACAATTAACAAGCAGTGCTTATCATATGTAGTAGGAACATATATGACAAATAGGTCAACATTAATCAAATGTTGCACTGGAAAGCAGTGTATCTGATATGCTACCATCTCCATCCTATATAATAATTCGCCAAGTTTTGTGTAACGCCAGACATGCGCAGTAGACACTGCTGCGCGCGTGGCACTCATGAGCAGTAGAGACTGCCCGCGCCGTGGCTGATACAGAGCTGGGCGCTCCGAAGGAATGTCCAGCTCTGTATCAGCCGAGGCACGGGCAGTCTCCACCGCGTGTGACTGCCCCGCGACCTGCTGCCAGAGGCTCTGTATCAGCCGAGGCGCGGGCAGTCTACACTGCGTGTGACTGCCCCGCGACCGGCTGCCAGAGGCACCGTGGCCCGTGTAACGGGCTGTTCAACTAGTTGTAATATATTTTATGAAGCATATTTATTTGTTGTTCAAAATGTTTCTACTGTTCAAGATTACATTGTATTCTCTCTACATATACTGTTATCAGGTGGAAGATATCTTTAAAGAGTGGTTGCCTTTAAGTCATATTTTCCAAAATGGTGAAGAGAAAGGCCTAATTGAACGGTATGACAAAGAGGCTATCGAGATTGTGAAAGCAGAGAGTTCATTCAACCAGCTGGTAGCTGATATTAGCACTTTGCTTAACCATAGCATTGGATTCTTCAAACATGTCCGACAAGAGTTTGACCAAACTTTTCAGAGGTTATTTATATCAGACATGACTCTTCCAGATCCTGATACTCAGATTGTTGTGCCTAAGGAGGATCCTGAGAGAATTCTTGAGTTTGTGACCCACTGGGACTTGTCAGGCTGGCTTCAGTCTTTCTTTGACTTTAGCCAAGATGTTTTTCATAGCATCAGTGATTCTGTCTCTAAAACTTTTCAGTATTTCAGTAACAATTCCAAAGGTTTTTTGGCACCACTAGAAGGTAAGATGTATTTTGAGGTGCATAGACTGTGTAATCTAAACAAAAATAGTAAACATGTGGTCTGATCAAACAATTGAAGCTACAGTTTGCTTCGAGTTAACGTCAATCTATTCCATGCTTTTGATTTAAAAATATTTACGCAGAATACACTTTTCCTCATCAGCCAAAAAATGCAAACCATGTTCCTTAGTTACAGCCGTGATATGTCTTAGGGTCCTGTACAAAAAGCTAAAGAGGTGCAACTCAGGAGCAAACCAAATGCACCATGGGGGCAAATACACTTCTCAAAAGCATATTGCTTTAAATGGAGCTTTAACCCTTTGAATGCTAGAGAGGTTTCCAATACATTGCTAAGCAATGTGTTTTAAACTTCTCTATCATTTAACGGTTTAAACCCTTAAGGACCGTCCGGGCCTGCATGTGGCCAGCACTTAAGGACCACGGAGCAAATAGCGTGCAGTCTCATGTGGGAGCCCTGAAATCCATGACGGTCCTTCCACCTCATGGGTCCTTATCACATGTTGGACCCATGACATACCAGGACTGTCATGGTTCCTTAAAGGGTTAGCCCTTTGAATGCCAGAGGGGTACCCCTCCGTACTCCTCTGGCAATCAAAGGGTTAAAATCTATATTTAGAAGCATTTAAGAAACATAAGCAGAAGGAAGAAGATAGGCATCGGTACAAAACTAGGCTGAAGGAGGTCAAATGCATTATTAGATGTGCCAAAGCACACACAGAGGAAAAAATTTCACAGTCAATAAAAAAGGGGGATAAAACATTTTTTTAGATATATAAGTGAAAGGAGGAAAATTAAACAAGAAATAGTTAGACTGAAAACAAAAAATGGAAACTATGTAGATGATAATAAAAGGCTAGCTGAATGTCTCAATGAATATTTTTGTTCAGTTTTTACAGATGAAGATGAAGGGAAGGGATCTCTGTTAGAAACAAAGAAATGGCAAGACATGGGAAACATGCATGTTTACAGAGGAAGAAGTTCTACTTCAACTTTCTAAGTTAAAAACAGATAAATCAATGGGACCAGAGGGGATACACTCAAAATTGTTAAAAGAACTTAAAGGAGCAGTAAACTTTTTTTATGAAAAAATATATATTGTAGGGATTTTCCTATTGAGTAAAATAAGGGTACTCCCACTGCCGAGAGATTTATATTTACACAGTTATGACAGTTTAAACCTGTGACCAGATGGAATAACTTACAACTATACCACTTGAAATATTGATCCCTATGTTGTACATTGTGTGACATAATGTAATAGTTTGGATGGGGTTACTGTAATTCCTTTACAGGGATATGATAGTTGGGAACCAGAGTGCAGAGAAAATAAAGGCTATGCCCAGCACTCCTGCTTGCTTCAGATCTGTGCAACTTGGCTAAACAATGACTGGAATGTTAATTGGCTCCTGCTGTGCTTCCTTGACCAATCAGGGGAGGTTATTATGGTCCAGTCAAAAATGCCCCTTTTCCAAAACCTACTTTGCATTCTTATCTGGATAGGAGTGACTGGAAATGTAGGCCATTATCTGATTGGTCAAGCATAGCAGCACTGTCCCAAGCACTAATTTAAATTCTAATCTTGATAAGAGTGTCTGGAAGTGTATATAAGCAGTGTTTTTCATCAATAAAGCTGTTCTGTTCTACCCTCCTTAATACAAGTCTCGGCTGTATTTCTGGAGGGGACATAGGCTGGGGATTCTCACCTTAGCCATTACAGGAGCAAATTCACTTTCCTCGCCGGTCTACTGGCGTAGGGCCTCTGGAAACCCTACCTAGGGTTCTGCAGCTAAATTCACTATCTCTGCCAGTCTGCCAGGGGGCAGCATCCAGTTGTTCCTGCCTGAGCATCCAGGACCTCCAGGAAGCAGCAGGGCTCCAGCCGGCCGTGGAAGAGGGTAGCAGCAGTGGCGGTTCAGGAACCGACGGCCCCAAAAGGGTCCGGTAAATCCTGGTACCGTCACATCTGGTGTCAGAAGTGGGATGCCCTCTTCCTAAAGGCATCCAAACCACTACTGGGACAATCTCCATCGGGAGATTTGGCTGGAGCCAGTGGCAGGTGTATGGAGGAATTCTACAATCAGCTAAAGCGATCCACCTGAAGAGATCCTTTCTGCCAGAGACGGAGAAGCAAGGGGACCCAGGAAGACTGATTTGGTTGAGGCTTTGATGCAGATGGACCACCTATCAGTTGGAACAGCCAGCCCTGCCAGCCGGCAGACCAGCATGGGATCCGGGGAGAGCCCTACAGAGCATGAGGATGCCTTCACCCGAGCTGTCAAGATCCGACTTGCATTTTATGGCCCAAATCCCTCTGCTGAGGTAGTGGATAGAGTTATGGCCATGGTGACTCAGGAGAGGACAGCAGAAAGGGAGGAGCGCATGAGGATGGCAGAACTGGAGAGAGTCCCAAGAGATTCAGGATCTCCACGGAGCTATGGATCCAGGAACGGCAAACTGCCTCATCAAGCCTTCAAGGTGTTTGAGGAAAGCACAGGTGACATAGATGGGTACCTGCAAGATTTTGAGAGGCAATGTGCCCTTCATGAGGTGGATTCGAGAGACTGGGTAACAATTCTGGCAGGCAAGCTGACTGGACGTGCAGCCGAGGCATATCGAGCCCTACCTGACGACGTCAGCCGGGATTATACAGAGGTAAAACGGTGCCTGCTTGCCCGGTATGCGGTCACCCCAGATGCTTACCGGCGGAAGTTCCGGGATACCCGACGGCGGGAGCAGGACTCTTATGCAGAATGGGTGTACCGCATGGACCGTGCTTGTGCCAACTGGCTACTGGGCTGCAATGCAAAGACTATGGAGGATTGTCGGCAGCTTTTCCTACTGGAGCAATTCTTCCAACATACGCCTCCTGACGTTCGGGATTGGGTACGGGACCATGACCCAGCTACGGTGGGGGAAGCAGCCAAGTTGGCCGATAAATATGTGGAAACTAGGAAGAGTGGGCCCCGTCCCTCTCCTCTCCCACCCAGAGGGTCTAATTCCACTCCTCGAGGGGTCCAGGTACCACTGCCCAGCCCCATTCCAGCCACTTCCAACTCGCCCAGTAGAAGGCGCAGTTCTGGCCTGCAGTGTTATAATTGTTTGCAGCTGGGACATGTTAGGAGCAATTGCCCTCAGAGACGGTCCAGACCTAGACCCCTGCACCAGAGGCCAATACCTCCACCAGTCCCACCCCGGAGTGCACCAAGACAAGCCTACTGTATGGAAAGATATGTGGAGACTCAAGAGAATGGGCCCTGTCTCTCTCCTGTACAATCCAAAGGAATTACTACAGACACTCAAATGGGCCAGATACCACATCTCAGCTCCATTCCCATCAGTCACAACCAGCCCAGCAGAGGGCGCCGCTATGGACTGCAGTGTGATGATTGTTTGCAACCTGGGCACGTTCGGAGCAATTACCCTCAGAGACAGTCACAGCCTCGGCTCTTGCCCCAGCAGCCGGTATCTCTACCAGTCCCACCCCAGAGTGCACCAAGACAAGCCTACTGTGGAGGAGAGGACCCTGGCACTGAACCTATGGAGTATAATTTATCCATGCCCATGGGAGTGGATTACAATATTGCCCCTTTTGGCAGGGACAAAGTGTGGGGACCGATCCACGAGGTGAGCCTGGTCCAAACCGCCAGAACAGATAACCGAGGACACCATGGTCAGACAGTGCTGGTGAACGGGCAGCCAGCCAAGGGGTTGAGAGACACTGGGGCCACAATCACTATGGTACAACCCCACCGGGTCCTCCCCAGGCAGAGAACTGGCCGGACAGTGGCTGTACAAGTTGCTGGAGGAGCCATACACCAGATTCCCTTGGCCCGGATCACACTGGATTGGGGTGCTGGAGAAAGAGACTGTGAGGTGGGAGTGATGTCTGGCATCCCCGCTGAGGTACTGTTAGCAAATGATTTGGGGTATCTTACCAGTGCCTTCGCAAACTCCATGTCTGTACAACCCCAAAGGTGGATGCATTTCTGAATGTTTGTAGGAAAAATGGACAGTTGTTACACAGCTGGAGCTTCTCCCTCCACCTTTACCATTCAGTGCAGACCTAGCAGGTATAACAAAAAGGCTGATAGACTATCCTGGCAAGAAGATGACTGAAAGACTTTGTGGACAGTGCAGAGGTGGATCCGTTGGGATCACACCTGGTCTGTCCAAGACTTGGGGGGGGGAGTAATGTGACCAGATGGAATAACTTACAACTATACCACTTGAAATATTGATCCCTATGTTGTACATTGTGTGACATAATGTAATAGTTTGGATGGGGTTACTGTAATTCCTTTACAGGGATATGATAGTTGGGAACCAGAGTGCAGAGAAAATAAAGGCTATGCCCAGCACTCCTGCTTGCTTCAGATCTGTGCAACTTGGCTAAACAATGACTGGAATGTTAATTGGCTCCTGCTGTGCTTCCTTGACCAATCAGGGGAGGTTATTATGGTCCAGTCAAAAATGCCCCTTTTCCAAAACCTACTTTGCATTCTTATCTGGATAGGAGTGACTGGAAATGTAGGCCATTATCTGATTGGTCAAGCATAGCAGCACTGTCCCAAGCACTAATTTAAATTCTAATCTTGATAAGAGTGTCTGGAAGTGTATATAAGCAGTGTTTTTCATCAATAAAGCTGTTCTGTTCTACCCTCCTTAATACAAGTCTCGGCTGTATTTCTGGAGGGGACATAGGCTGGGGATTCTCACCTTAGCCATTACAGGAGCAAATTCACTTTCCTCGCCGGTCTACTGGCGTAGGGCCTCTGGAAACCCTACCTAGGGTTCTGCAGCTAAATTCACTATCTCTGCCAGTCTGCCAGGGGGCAGCATCCAGTTGTTCCTGCCTGAGCATCCAGGACCTCCAGGAAGCAGCAGGGCTCCAGCCGGCCGTGGAAGAGGGTAGCAGCAGTGGCGGTTCAGGAACCGACGGCCCCAAAAGGGTCCGGTAAATCCTGGTACCGTCACAAAACCCATGTATTTTTACATTAGCAGTGCACTCTAGTGGTCAAATTCTAATTAGATTTCCTGTTAGATTCTAATGGAGAGGAAAGTCAGAAAAGTCAGAGACATACAGTTCTCCATAGAATGTGATAGAAACTGCCTGTCACGTCCTGTCAGAACTATCAGGAAGTAAACACTCTAAATTCACTGATTATTTAAACTGCTATAAATTTTGAATAAAACATCTGACAGCGATGGGGGTGACCTTGTTTTATTCAGCAGGAAATGATCTATAAAATGTATGTTTTCATAAAAAAGTTTACTGCTCCTTTAGTGTGTTCTGGCAAAACCTTTAACAGAATTATTCAATCAGTTGCTATCGACAGGAGTAGTTCCAGAAGATTGGAAGATAGCAAATGTTGTACCTCTTCACAAAAAAGCTAGCAGGGAAGAGTCTGGTAACTACAGACCAGTCAGTCTTACATCAGTAGTGGGAAAATTAATGGAGACTATGCTAAATTGTTGAATATCTGAGTTTGAATGGCTTGCAAGATACCAAACAGTATGGGTTTAAAGCAGGGAGATCTTGTCAAACTAACCTCATAGATTATTTTGACTGGGTAACTAAAATAATAGACCAAGGGGGAGCAGTAGATATAGCTTATCTAGGTTTCAGTAAAGCATTTGACACTATCCCTCACAGAGGACTCTTTAATAAATTGCAGTGTTTGGGTCTGGATGCAAAAATAATTAAATGGATAAGGCAATGACTGAGTGACAGGAGACAGAGGGTAGTAGTCAATGGAGAATATCCAGAAGAAAGCAGTGTTACTAGTGGGGTACCTCAGGGATCTATACTGGGGCCCATTCTTTTTAATATTTTTATTAGGAATATTGCAAAAGGTAGGAAAGGGGCAGACTAGATGGGCCGACTGGTTCTTATCTGCCATCAAATTCTATGTTTCTATGTTTCCTTATACACAAATAACTAAGAAGAGCAATTATCGAGTAAGCCAACAGCCCCATATGGCAAAAAACTAATTATGACTTTTAATTCCTTGAATACACTCTTGTAAGTAATATTTGTGAGGACTCTTTAGTATTCAATGGTTTAAAAGCCCCATTTAAATCAAATGGAATTTGTATTCCTCTTTAATACAGTTGCTTTGCATAATTGCACCTCTTTAGCTTCCTGCATAAAGCCCCTAGCCTCAAATTATTATTTTATTATTGGACAGAATACTGTTTTAGCAGATGCTTGCGTTGTTTAAAGTGAATATTGTAAAAGATTGCAGACTTTTAAGACATTAGTTCCAAAAACTCTATATAAACAAAGACAGTAATGGGACTCTGGTATACATGTGACTGTATGATCATGGGGCTCTGCAATACATGTGTCTGTGTGTTCATGAGGCTCTGGTATACATGTGCCTGTATCAACATTGTGCTCTGGTATACATGTGCCTGTATTATCATGGGGCTCTGCTATCTATGTGGCCGTATGACCATGGGGCTGTGGTATACACATGGCCATATGATCATGAGGCTCTGGAGTACACCTGTATGTATGATCACGAGTCTCTGGTATACATGTGGCCAGATGATCATGGGGCTCTGGTATACATGTGCCTGTATGATCACTGAGATCTGGTATACATGTGCCTGTATGATCATGGGGCCTTGCTACCTATGTGGCCGTATGACCATGGGGCTGTGGTATATACATTACCATATGATCATGAGGCACTGGATTACACGTGTCTGTATGGTCATGAGGCTCTGGTATACATGTAGCCAGATGTTTATGGGGCTCTGGTATACATGTGCCTGTATGATCATGGGGCTCTGCTATCTATGTGGCCGTATGACCATGGGGCTGTGGTATATACATGACCATATGATCATGCAGCCCTGGTATACATGTGGCTGTAGGATCATGGGGCTCTGGTATACATGTGTTCAAATTCACAAAGTCAATGTGGAGTCATTCAATGACAAATCAAATGCATCATAGAAGACAAATACACAGTCCCTTTGTTTTAAATTGGGCTTTCCACACATCCAATGCATTGCAAAGCTATTTCCTATTTAAATCAATGGTTATTTTGGTAGTTTGAATTTGTTTTCTATAGTGCCATTGATTTGGCGCAGAAATATTCCATTTAGTTTGTGTATATGGCCCATTGTGTAATATGTTCTATACCCAAGGCATCTCATTGAAAAATCCTCCATAGCCCACACTATACATACATATATTAGAAGGTTATCACATGTGAAATGAATGGAATGGCCACTGTCATAGGCATCAATCAAAGCTGGAAACTGCATAATCCAGTGGGTATGCTGAGCACTCGCCCCTATCTCTTCTCTATTGTGAAAGCTCCTTTGGATGATCCAAATCCTCGATGACCTGGACAAGTTCAAGGAATGTTCAATGTGAGCTGGAAGACACTCAAGTTAAAATCACTGTTTATTTAAACAAATCTTACAGACTTCAAATGTCTTACAAATTTTGCATGGTCCACCCTCACTAAATCAAAGACCAGATGGTCTATGATTCACAAAAGGGGAACTATGTGAAATGCATAAGACATGTCTGGTGTTAGTAACATTTCTTGAAATAAATGGTGGTTTTTAACTCAAATGTCATCAGTCTTTCAGGTTACTTGGTGACTTTTTTTATTGTTCTGTATAAACTTTCAGTGTTCTACACTACAGATGTTGCAGTAATGTTATGTTATTGCTTGAAATCTAATTTAAATATATACAGTGTATATATATATATATATCAGGGGAGGTCTGGCCTGGGGGGCAGGGGGGCAATTGCCCCCTGGGCCAGTCATATGTCTGGGCTGGTAAGACACTGTCTCACTTAATCGCCATCTTGTTGCTATAAATGGAGCAACACTAGTGATACCACAGAGCTTACAATTGAAATGGTGCTATACAAATGATACCACAAAGATACAATCCAAATGAGGCTACACTAGTTACATAACCCATTTCCACTGTAAGCTCTATAGCATCACTAGTGTAGCTTTACTTATATTGTAAGCTCTAATATCAGTAGTTTAGCCCACTTTAATGTGAGCTATGTGGTATCGCTTTACTTCACAATATTAATGCCACATTTAAAATTAATAAAAGGAGATGGGCATTAGAAGTGGGCTCAAACGATAGTAGAAATGGGTTGCTTGATTGTATTTGCCCCCCGGGCCACAAGTTGCCAGCCCTCCCCTGATATATATATATATATATATATATATATAATATATGTGTGTATGTTTGTTACAGATGATTCAAGTCCTTTTGGAGATCCTGACCTCAAACAAAACCAAATTATATGTAAGGAACTACAGAATTCCTCAGGGTGTTTGCCATTCCACAGAAAATGCCAGTTGTGTCATGAAAATTTTATGAAAGGTACAACCAAATTTTAAAAAAGAGATATATGTATAAAATGCTTTATGTGAAGGCAAAGTACAAGCTGCTCATTAGAAGATATACTCACACATATCTTCCAAGCGGGATGTTAGTTCACATGCATCCAACCTGTTCATGGGCCACATGTGCTCACCTGGCCCCTGTGTGTGGAATTCATATATTGCCCAGGCAGTTTAATGTGATGTGTATTGCCATGCTGGTGTCCATAGTGGTCCACATACATGGATTACTGGTCACATGGCGCACTACAGAAAATATATGAATGTTCCCTATAGAAGGTTCAGTCAAATAAAGAAGGTGATATAACTGGAGCATTTCTGGGGCAAACCATATACACCACATGGAACAAATAATAATTCCAACATTTCCCATTGATTTAACCTATACAATGGATGAGAGTAGCCAGCTATACTTGTTGTGCAAAGTCCTTACATTGTACGGGCAAAATGTAGCCATTGCATAAGACAGTAGAGCTGGAATATAGTAGCTCCATTTAAAAAACACAAAAAACCTCATGGGGGCATCAGGACCCTATCTGATATCCCTCAAGTTATTGATTTCCCACCCGATTTGTCTGTAAGATCAATAATCGCAAAGCAGGGGAGAAAAATGGCTCCAGTGCTTCCTTCCTAATCAAATGTCTGGGTAGAAATCATAGGGATTGAGAAAATACATCCACGCCATGTCATTAGTGACAAGCAAGGCATTTCCCAATGCCACCCACTCCTACCCAGTACTTCGGGTAGAATGGAAGCAAGGGAACCATGTTGCACCCCTGAGACTCTATGGATCTCCCAGCCGACTCTGGAGTAAGGACAGTCCCTCTACAGACCCAACTACTTTACCACCCTGCTGTCCCTCCTTCTAGAAGATCAGACTGTGTGGTGTGTATCACATTGTTTCACAGCAATATAACTCTCATTAGTGTTTGTTTAGACCAGTATATGTGTTTATAAATTGGTCTGTATAAACAAAATAATTTGGTTTTTATCTAAATTATTTAATAAATAACTGTAACTGTATAAATGAATTGGTAATGCCCACCAGCCACTCCCCCAGCAACACCACCTAAATCAAAAGTGTCTGTATTTGGCAATTTGATATGTTGGTAGGTATGAAAAACTATCATGTAATTCTTCATGTTGGCAGTATATACATTTCCCTTCCTAGGTCCAGAAGAGGCTGCCTCTCACTGGAGAATCCTTGTTGGCTGCAGAGAAGAGCCTTAGAGATATATTTCAGTGTATGCCATTATATTTACAAATACACATGTAAACTTTGGACCTTATTTATCAAGTTAAAAAAGTGTAACTCTTGAGCAAACCAGCTGCATCATAGGGTTGGAATGAAAATTCCACAAAATTC
Source organism: Rhinophrynus dorsalis (assembly GCA_037306005.1). Classification (NCBI taxonomy): domain Eukaryota; kingdom Metazoa; phylum Chordata; class Amphibia; order Anura; family Rhinophrynidae; genus Rhinophrynus; species Rhinophrynus dorsalis. Next base: position 146,625,859 of record CM074723.1, read on the forward strand.
TCATTAATTTAATGAGGCCTGCACATTGAAACTATGGAAATGAAGGTCCTGACAGGGCACATGCCTGTCTTCAGTGGCAAGGCATCTTGTAAGGAGGCACAGCAACAGAGGAAGCAGTCAGCAAATATAATCATGCCACCCACTGCACGGATCTTCCAGATGGGGGGTCCTGGTCATGGAGGTGGGTAGAGGGAGGGAAAGGGGAGTCACAGATGAAGCTGCTGAGGTGGGGAGGGAGGCAAAAGAGATTGTGGGGGCATTTTATCATTTTTTTTTTGTATTTTTTCTTGAGTATACTACACCCCCTCCTTCACATAGTGATAAAAGAGGTAAAATTGTGCATATTATACCCAAGATTTTACATTAATACCTTACTGTATTGCAGCTGGTTTGCTCCAGTGCCCATCTTTAGCTTGATTATTAAGGCCCATTAGATTTCCTTAAGTGAATATACTGTTTATGTTGTGGATGTGCTATTTTTCAACAAGTTGAGGGAAGCAATTTTCATTGCACCCTTCACTTCCTGTTGCATCTTACTCTGTACAGTATAGTCTTTTGGTCTGAAAGTGAGCAGTGCAATGGAAAAATATTTACCAAAGCCTACTGAATAAATAGTGTATGAGATGTGTGAAAGGTATGTATCTGAGAATAGGGCATCATCATTACAGTTGTCAAGACATGAGGTTTCAAATCATGAACCTATAGAGTAAGACTTTTTGAAATAATCAAGGGCTTAATACTATTAAAGGGATAGTAATGTTTCAAAATAAATGCAGCTCCAATTATTCTTTATAGTTTTTGGACCATGTAGAGCGGTATTATAATTCTTTGCAATGTATAGTTCCAGAGTAAACTGAATTATAAAGTTTCCCCCTCCCACCTCTTTTACCTATTGTAAGCCGCATCCCCTCAGATGTGGAATCCAGTTGCTTGACCGGACAGTTCACAGCAAGGGACAATCTTCTGGCTGTGAGCATAAGGAAAATCCTGCCCCATTTAAAGGAGGAGGGTAGGTTTTTCCTTATGCTCACAGAAGATTGGCCTTTGCTGTGATCCATCTGGATGATCTTGCTGTGCATCTTTACTTAGGTAAAAAGGATGGGAGGGGGATTCAATTACTCTGAAACTACACATCGTAGAGAATGATAATAACACTCTACATGGCCCAAAAACGATTAAGAATAATCAAAGCTGCATTTATTTTGAAACATTAATATTCCGTTAAGTTCTATAAAACAAGCACTAGTGCTAAAATAAGTACCGACCAGAAAACATACCCATTTTCAGTAGGTATTCTATTAGCCACCCAGCTGGATCAATTATGAGCATAGGCCTCGCAAATACAACTTGTGGCCTAATGTTCACTGCAGCATTATTTTCCTCCAACTCACGCTATATAGTGTAAGAAACAGGAACATCTTTCATCTAGCTGGTGATTGTCTGAGAGGTGATGTTACCCCAGGGCACGTTCTGTGCTCTGCGTAACCTCATCTCCCAGTCAATGGCAGCATGGGAAGGGATTTGAACAGGGATTTGCCATATAAAAGTTAATCAGTGTTCATTTTTTTCCTACAATGGCTTGTGTAATGGCTCGTAATCAGTTGTTCACACTCACATATCAGCCACCTCGATTTCCTCACTCTGTCTTATGTTCCCAGATGCCTAGCTACCTACTAGCTTTCCATTGGCTCCTAGCACTTTTTACGATTTGCGCCCTCCTCTCTTGGATGCCTGTTCTACAAGCCTCATTGCTATAAATCCTTTTCTAGTTATAGCTGACCTGATTCTAGTTTTGATCCATCTCCTGGACTGTCCTTCTGGTACCTCACTTGGGTCTATAATTTCTTGGTTTTTGACCCCTAGCTCTGGCTCCTGGCTTCTCTCTCAGATATCCATCTGCACCACTTCAGTGTACTCTCTGGCTCAGCTTCGGACTTCGTCTTCTGTCTCTTCCCACAGCATCGCATCCATGTACAATTCATCTGATCAGCCCGGAGGCTGCTACACTGAAAGTTGTTGTTGGCTACATCTGATCCTACTCATCTGCTCAGTCTGCCAGATGCTGCAGAGTTTCCTGAGGGCATTTAGTGCTTGATTCCTCTGATCAGCTCAGTGGGTGTTACACTGAGAGCTCTTTCTGCTACATCAGATCCAACTCATCTGATAAGCCCGTAGGCTGCTGCAGTGTATTCTGTTGGCATTCAGTATATATAATTCATCTGATCAGCCTGGTAGCTGCTACACTGAGAGCTATAGCCTGTTATAGTAGATCCATATAATCTGATCTTCACGGTGGCTGCTACAGTGTGTCCTGACGGCAATCTGTGTGCAGTTCATCTGATCAGCTAGGTGACTGCAATTCTGAGAGCTATTGTTTGCAACATTAGACCCAACTCTTCTGATTAACCTAATGGCTGCTTCGTCTGCACTTTTTGCCTACAATCTGTGCAGCTCAGCTTCTGTTCATCTTATTGTGTCCTACTGACTGTATTTATTTTTCTGTTTGTGTGCTCACCATCAGCCATCCAGGTTTCATCTACGATGAGTTCTTCTCCACTCTCCAGAGCTTTCTGTCTCTTTTTTTCTACACTTGAAGATTGCCTTTCCTACTGATTTCCTTTATGAACCCTTTACCTTGAACTTTTGTTATCTGCTATTGAAACTCTGTCTTTTCTCCTAGGAATTGCTAGCTCTGCCTCGCCGGTATCACAGGTGTGGCCATCCTGTCATCTGGCTTTGCTGCCAGTACCTTTAACCATGGCTTCGACCACAACAAGGTTGTGCTTTTGCTGCCACAGGACTCTAGCTCCACTCCCCAGTCATCGCTCGCAAGCCTCTGATAGACTAGCTTTCCTGAGGAGAGTATCAGTTCTATTCTCTATGTTTGTAACACCCCATTAATAATCACAGACAGCAACATACGATGACTGTCCCTCCAGTCTTTGCCTGTCATCTTTTACTTAAATTTGTTTGTAGCACACCTTATTCTTCTTCTGGAAGCCTTGGGGTTCTAGAGAACTCAGGATGAGCATCCCAGGTGAATTGATTAGTGAGGATAAGGCTATGGCTGACACCCTAAATACATTCTTTGATTCAGTATATACAAAGGAAACAGCAATGACGGGCTATGGGCAAACAGACACAACAACGGAATTTCCTCCATTATTTGCATGGCTTACTGAAAACATGGTCCAATAGAGACTGGAGAGGCTTATAGCGAATAAAGCACCTGGACCTGACGGTATACACCCAAGGGTACTTAAGGAACTTAGTTCAGTAATAGCAAGACCATTATACTTAATATTTATTGATTCATTTTTATCAGGCACAGTTCCCTGTGATTGGAGGAAAGCTGATGTAGTTCCATTGTTTAAAAAGGGAGCAAGATCCAAACCAGGAAATTATAGACCTGTGAGCTTAACTTCCATATTGGGTAAGATACTAGAAGAGTTACTAACTGACACTATTCTGAACTATGTGAAGACAAACAATATTATTATTAGAAATCAGCATGGTTTCAGACTAATTTGTCAGACTAATTTACTTGCATTTTATGAAAGAGTAAGTAGTAATTTGGACAGGGGAATTGCTGTAGAGGTAGTATACTTGGATTTTGCAAAAGCCTTTGATACAGTGCCTCACATCAGGTTATTGCATAAATTAAAAGGCTTCAGTTTGGGCGGTGTTATCTGTACATGGATTGAGAACTGGTTAAATGATGGCAGAGAGTTGTTGTAAATGGAACCTTTTCAAATTGGTCTAAAGTTATAAGTGGGGTGCCACAGGGTTCAGTCCTGGGCCCAATGCTTTTTAATTTGTTTATTAATGATATAGAAGTGGGAATTGAAAGTAGCATCTCAATCTTTGCTGATGACACTAAGCTATGTAAGGAAATACGTACAGAGCTGGATGTTTTTTCTCTGCAGAAGGATTTAGATAAACTGAGTGAATGGGCAGTAAAGTGGCAGATGACATTTAATGTAGATAAATGTAAGGTTATGCATTTGGGCTGTAGAAACAAACTTGCTACATATACTCTAAATGGGAAACAACTTGGGGAATCCTCATTGGAGAACGATTTAGGAGTACTGATAGACGATAGACTTCACAGCAGTCTGCAGAGTCACTCACCTGCTGTTGGAGCAAATAGCCTGCATAAAAAGAGGTGTAGATGCAAGGCGTGCTAATATTATCCTACCTCTGTATAAATCCTTGGTTAGGTCTCATCTAGAATATGGAGTACAATTTTGGGCACCAGTTCTTAAAAAAGCCAATGTTGGACTGGAAACGGTGCAGGGACGTGCATTAAAACTGATAAATGAATTGGAGGATCTGAGTTATAAATAGAGACTAGCCAAACTGGGTTTGTTTACAGTAGAGAAGAGACGTCTAAGGGGTGATATGCTTACCAATATATTCAAGGTCAATACAAAGAACTAGCCAATTAATTATTTACGCAAAGAGCTCAGCTAAGAACAAGAGGTCATCCATTAAGACTTGAGGAAAGGTGCTTTCGACTAAAACAAAGGCAGGGATTCTTTACAGTAAGGGCAGTTAAGCTATGGAATACTTTGTTGTACTTGCAGATAATGCAACTGCTTTCAAAAAAGCAATGGATGCCTGTCTAGCACAGAACAATATTGAGCATTATGACAGATGGCTTCAAAGCAGATAGGATGTTGATCCAGGGAAATATCTGACTGCCATTTGGAGTCAGGAAGGAATTTTTTTACCTACTTGGGGCTAAATGAGAAATTGCTCCAGAGGGGTTTTTTTTTTCCTTCCTCTGGATCAACAGGGGTGTTTTTGGCATGGGCTGGACTTGATGGACATCTCTTTTTTCAGCCTTATCAACTATGTTACTATGTTACTATCACTATGCTATTACGAAAATAAAGATGTTATCTCACCTAAGTCTGGTAGGACAACATTAAGATTTTCATAAAAAAGTCCAAGACCATTTGGCTATGCATGACACAGACTTCTTATCAGTTAAAGAAACAGTAATATCTCCTTAAGAAAAATTGTAGGGCTTTGTATGCAGAGTAAAGCAAGGTTACTACCACTGCATGTTTTTAAGATATCACAGGTGGATAATCAGTAGGTCAGCAATTGTGATTAATCCACCTATTTTTAATTAAGGAGATTCTAAAACTTGACTTGTTGGTGTGCCCTAAGAATCACTGTTCTAAGATGAGTGCCGGTGAGCGACCAAGAACTGACAAAATAGAACAAAGTTAATAAAAGTGGGCACAGCTGCGTTGTTCATCTCTTAGTCAAATGCCGTTCTGCATTAACACTTCTTTTTAAATCTTTTTCTTTTGGGTCACTCACGTCACTTTGGAGAGAACAGTGACTGGAAAATAGACACAGTTGATGATGCTGAAAAAAGACATATGTCCTTCAAGTTCAGCCCATGCCAAATCACCCATGTTGATCCAGAAGGAAAAAAAAAAACATTGAAGCCATTTCCAATAAAGGGTAAAACAATTCCTTCCTGACTCCATTGGCAGATACATAGTTCTCTGGATCAGCATCCTATCTGCTTTGAAGCCAACTGTCATAATATCAATATTGTTCTTTGCTAGATACGTATCCATTACTTTTTTGAAAGCAGTTACATTATCTTTAAGCACATCATCCCACAGCAAACAATTCCATAACTTTACTGCCTTTACTGTAAAAAAATCCCTGCCTTTGTTTTGGTCGAAAGTGCATTTCCTATATTCTTAATGGATGACCTCTGGTTCTTAGCTCATTGAGTAAATAAATAATTGGAGAGTTCTTTTTATTGACCTTGAATATATTTTTAAACAGTAATCATATCACGCCTTAGATATCTCTTCTCTAATGTAAACAAACCCATTTTGGCTAGTCTCCCTTTATAATGCAGATCATCCAATGTCTTTATCAGGTTTCATGCATGTCTCTGCACTTTTTCCAGTTCAATTTTGATTCAAAACTTATTATAGTCCAAATTGTCACAATGAAGTGAAGGGTGATAGAAAACAATGCTGTCTGCACATCATGTACTGTTGTTTCTAACAGTTTAATTATAAAAAAGAACAATTTAACTGTACCAAGAAAAAGCCCTAGAATGTACATATTTTTTTAAATACAATTTTACAGCTCCTTTTATAGAGATTCACGTACAACATATTGTGTGTATTTGCATTTGTAATGAATATAAAGTTGTGAGAACCAACAACTCAATGTGCCATTAATTGTTGTGTATTTATGTTTTTTATGGTTATGCATGCCTGTTTATAAAACCAAGACTGTCCTGAAATGTTAGAACTACGTGTAAAGTCTGAAGAAGCATTTAAGCTGGTTAACATATCAGAGCAACAGTATGAAGATCTTGCACAAATTGTCCAGCAGCATGTTGAGGATACGGCTAACTTGATGACCCATATGAAAGAAAAATTTGGATGGGTGGCTGAGCGCAACAATGAGACATTTGGAACAGATAATATCTTCAGAATAGAAAAGGTAAACATCATTATAATACATCACCTCTGTAGTGCTTACAGCAGAGTATGGCAACCTGAGGGCCTCCAGCTGTTGTGGAATACAATTCCAAATATCCCCATTAACAAACCAACTGCAACACAAGGGATACATAAAATAATCCTATTGATATAAATTGGTCTTTTAACTGCTTGAGTGCTAGAAATGTCTACAATGAATTACTTTTCAAACAAAGAAATAGCTTTCTCTGTGCTCTACTTAGGACCCTGTGTAGATGTTTTATGTGGCTAAGGCTTACCCTTTGAGTGCCAGAGGGGCAAAGCAATGTTTTGGATACCCCCTGACACTCAAAAGGTTAATGTAGGAGTAGATAAAGATATCACTGAGTATGCTGAGTGCTCACAGGACTGGTAGCCATTACTGGATACTATCCATTTGCACATCCACATAACATGTTTTAAATTCAATAGTGATTTAAAATAATTTCCTATTACATACATTTGGGAATGCCAGGGATTCCTTTCTAAAGAATGCAGGGATAGGGAAGACTAGCCCTAGACATTTTAGAGAAATAACACAAAACTCAATTTACCCTTAGGATTCTTTATCAACTTTCATTAGTTTAGGTAATGCCAGGGTGTTCTCACTTTAACACAAACTCAAAGAGACTTATATACAAAGAAAAACTGAAGAAAACCAACATAGCAGTCTGTTGGAGCCTTCCCTAGAATTCAAGGGTGTGTTAAAAGCCCCAATAAAGCGGAAATTTCATCCTAATAAAATTGCCCTCAAATAGATTACTAACCTAGCGATATGCAAAGTTATACTATCCATAAGTTCAATAAGTCAGTGGTATTGAAGAAAAAAAACACATCTTTGGCAGGAACCAGAGGAGAGACAGCACAGACATCTTGGAGAAAATGTACCTCTTAGTCTGCACTGTCTGTCCCATTTACTGCCAGCATTGATGGTGACGTAAGTTGGTTACCTTAAGGTAAAGGAAGTTCCTGACAGAGCAGGCGCACAGAGCTTCTCTTGTAAGCTCTGTGCAGCACGATGCCTACAGAAAATGTGTTTTTTCTTCAATACCACTGACTTAATGCGCTTAAGGATAGTATAACTTTGCATATCACTAGGTTAAGAATATATTCTGAGGCAATTTTATTAGGATAAAAGTTTCACTTTAAAAACAATGGGAATTTGGGGAATTTTTCTTTGCTCTGTATGGTGCATTTGGTTTGCTCCAGAACTGCTCCTCTATTACTCTGTTTAAAATATGTGGTCTCTGGAATCCAAAGAATATGTGACATGTGTTAACATTGTTTTCTACTCCAAAAATCTGCTTGGCCAGCGGTGCTAACTTTTTGTTTTGTTTTCTAGGTATCTTTTGGTATTAATAGTGAAGGTGCTACTTCAAATGAAACTATTGTAGAAGTGAACATATTGACATCACCTACTTTTACTGTTAGTGTTCCTGGTCATTTGGATTTAGAAAACCCAAAATTCATACAGTATGTAGCCGAGAAAGCCTTGCAACTTTACAAAAAGAATTTTTAGAGTTGGTTAACTATGTACTTTTTGTTAGAACTGGATTCAAAGTCCTACAAAGTGTCATGAATAAAATAATTTTAAATAAAAAAAATGAAATCTCATCTTGCACCTGTTAGGCCAGAGGACCCCTTTCTCCCCACTTCCCACTGACAGCTTAGTTATTTCCTCTTTCACCATTCTGACTGTTATACCGTAGTATTTTTAGGAACATATACAACAGATAGTGTTTCATGTTTTTATTTTGTTTTATTTTAAATTGTAATTGCAATAGCTGGTGTGGCTTTAAAAACTCATTTGGTTTAATCACTTTGTTTTCTGTGATATGCTATGTATCATTATAATAAATGAAGCAAAGATCTTTATTTTAAGGAAAACCTTATTCATATATTGTTAATGTGCCATACAAGTTATTAGCTTTAGTTAACAATGGTGATCGGAAGCTGGCAACAATGCTGCCGTATTGAATTATTGTGATGAGCATCACAAAGATTCAATCATCCATAGGGGGGGTAACAGCCCCATAAATTCTGGGGCAACAGTTTTAAAATGGTTTTGTGTCATGCTGCCAATAGGTGTATCTAGAGAACTACTGTGTAAATCTAGGCAGGAGTCCATTATACAGCAGTCAGGTATATCTATATAATTACTGTGAGTAATGGAAGGACTTGACTAGGTAGGTGTAATTAATACTGCAGTAAAATATATATATATATATATATATATATATATATATATATATTTCTCTTTTAGAGCCTGCGAGTGCTATCTACCACCAAGAGAAATGTATGTATCTAGGATTAATTTGGATGTGCACCCAGGCCATTAACTCATTTTACAGTGAGTGCATCTACCCATTGGTTGTGTGTGTGTGTATATATATATAATATACATATATATGAAAACACAAAAGAAAAGGGGAGCACTAACAATGACTGTATATATTACTAGAATACAATATTTAATAATAAAAACATAAATAGTGAAAAAAGACAAGAAATAAAAAATAATACAAATATATGTAATATGCAGCTGTGCTACAGAGTAAGATCTCAATAGTTGGTAAAAATTGTTGTTATTCCTAAAAGAACATAGAAGGAAGGAAGGACTCCCAATGTCTGTATGCACTGATAGTAACCCGTACGGGCCAGTCATTCAGAGTCCATACCAATCAATGTGCATCTACAGACAAGTGTGATGTAAAAAGTACACCACTGCTTTTTTGAGAAAAATAGCATCCCACTGGTATGAGTTGACATATCGTAGGGCAGGGCTGCCCAATTTCAGTCCTCAAGGGCCACCAATAGTCCAGGATGTAAGGATATCCCTGATGAAGTACAGGTGGGTCCGTCAGAATGAATTAGACACTGATTAACTCACCTTCATCAGGGAAATCCTTACATCCTGGCACGTTGGTAGGCCTTGAGGAGTGAACTTGGACAGCCCTGCATTAGGGGTGCCAGAAGCATAAATCTACACCAAAAAACCTCTGATTTTTCATACATTTCAAACATGACTTGATTAAGATTTACTAAAATGATTGAAACAACTAAAGAAAAGTTAGACAAAGTAAACAATTATGTAAAGAAGATAACCCACAGCATCAAATGAGGGATCACTTGCACTTCTGCCACTAGCCTAAAGTGCAGAAATGATTCCAGAAGGTGGTACTACAGGAAAATGGTATTTTACATTTCCACTCATTCAAATGTACTGAAATCTTTGAAAACTATTGAATTTACTACTGTATTCATTAACTAATGCTAAGAGAAAAATGACACCACACTGATAAGAGCTTACATAATGTAGTGGGTGCTAGAGGTACACAACTACACCAACTACAACCTCTGATTTTCCTCACATCTTTTCAAACATCACTTGCCTGTACTAAAATATTTGTAACAAATATAGAAATGAAGAAAGGTACACAAAGCCTACCATTTTGAAAAGAAAATAACACACAGCATCAAATGAGGGGTCATTTGCTTATCTATCCTATCCTGGTGTGCAAAAATGTTTCCAGAAGGTGGTGCTAAAGGAAAAAAAATAGCATTTTTTTTACAGTTCCATCCTTTCAAATGTACTAACTTTATTAAAGACTATTGGTATGGGTTGACACACCGGAGAGGTGCCAAAAGCACAAAACTATACCTACCTGTTTTCTTTTTTGTAATAGACTGTCTATGCTAAAATTATTCTAACTTTTTAGATTTATGAAGGAAAGGTATGCAAGCAATAACATTATGCAAAGTAAGCATTCATCTGCCTCAACTGAGGGTATTTTTGCCATTTTACCTCTAGGCTGCTATGCACAATTATTACAATAAGTTGGAGCGATACAGATTTTTTTTTTTTTTTTACATTTCCACAAATTCAAAGATACTAAAATTTTTGAAAACTGTGGAATTTCCTACTGAATTCATTACTTTCTGCCTGCCAAAGAAAAATAGTACACATTTGCATGAGCTGACATATTGTAGATTTTGCTAGAAGCACAAAAATACACTTGCCACTTTTCTTTTTATAAATGACCTGCACTAAATTTTTTTAACCATTACAAATGTGAATAAAAGATCAGTAACACATACCATTTTGGAAAATAATTAAAAAATGGGGTCAGGGGTGAGCCATTGCACAGGTGGTCAGGAATCCCAGAATGCATGTCTGCAATGGCAGCCATTATACATGTGCTCAGCCACTCATAAACACTGCCCCTTGTGGTGCACATTCACTGTCCGGTACTCAGGACACAACAAACGTACACACACACCACTATACAATCAACAAGAAATGGGGGTTACAATTTTGCAACTGCATCAGAATTTAGTCACACATAATCACTCTGATACAGTCCATAGCATGAGCTTTATACCATTTATGATGCTCAAAAAGCGCCCATACACCTTGCAGATAGTCAGTAAAGCGCCCAAGTCTAAGTATTTGTTATTGCTACAGTCTGTATCAGAGATCCTCTACTGTTTTATTTAATTATTTGAGAGCATGGACTTTTATGGCCTTGCGGATTGCTTCCTCTACCTCTCTTTTCTTCTCTCTCCCGCTAACTATTGTTCTATTGCCTAACAGGGGATCCAATTCAGTTTCCCTGGGTGGTAGTGCTGGGCCCTCTTCTCAGTCTCACTCCCCTCATCTTTCGTCCTCTTGTGTTTGCTACTTGTAATATTAAGATCATCTCTATGCATGTGAAGGGATTAAACTCCCCCCTCATAAGCAAAGTTTGCTATTTAAACAGGGTAAACACCTTAATTCACAATTCCCTTTTTTCTTCAAGAAACACATCTCCCAGACACATAAGCCGAGTACTGTCAATTCAGCCTTTCCGGTTTGGGCATTTTAAATCATCACTTCATTACTTTTCAGGCCCTGGATTCTCTAATAGACAATGAAGCTTGCTTTGTACTTTTAAGGGGGGCTGTGGATGACATGTATATTACATTGGCTTCCATTTATACTCTTAATAGGGGTCAATGCTTTTTCCTTACCTCAGTGGTTTGCAAACTCTGTTGCGTCCAAATGGGATTTTTGCTTTTGGGAGGTGATTTAAATACCCCTCTTAACCCTTCCTAAGACTGTTCCTCCAAGCCATCAAATGTCCTCCCTCTTACATTCTTGAAATGAATATCACTTTAAGGTCTATGTGTCTTTTGGGTGTCTGGAAAAGACTACACCTTTATCTCTAACTTTTGCACTCTACTCTCCCCCACTTAAGTCATACTCTCATTTTGACTGCCTACTACTTAATCAATGTCATATCCAGTGTGCTGTTTCTGCAAGTTTTGTTACCTGCTCTGACCACACAACTATCAATCTGACCTTAACTATTACTTTGGATTACCTCCAACAGTTTATTTTGAAGCTGAATCTCTTGGAAGACCATGAATTCTCTGTTCAGTTCGTAAAATGCATTTTGGAATTCTTAAATCTTAATTTGCAGTCCGTTCCTTATGTGCTTTGTGTTGGGGGGGCCTTAAAGTGCTATATTAGGGGTTTGTTTATTTAAATTGACTCTCGTAAGAAAGAAAGAGAAATTCAGAATTAAACAAGCTTCTTTTATCAATTGCATCCCTTGAATGGCTTCATATCCAAACCAGAGATGAGGAGACATTAACACAACCTTTGCTCCTAAGATGCCAATAGATAACCTTTTCGATCTCCCTGTGTCTCAGACATTTGAGTAGTCCAGTAGACGCCACATTATATTTGGTAACAAGTGTGGTAAACTACTGACCCATCAAATTAAGGATGTGGGATCCCCCTCATTTATTCGTCAACTTGAAACACCCAAATGGTGAGAGTATACGGGACTTTCTGTTTATAACACAAACATTTAAAAGCTTTTATGAGTCTCTTTACAACCTGCCATCTCTTCTTCTTGGGAACTAGAACACAACATTGCTATTGACATTGTGTCATGAGTTATCAAACAGATGTCGGCTGGTAAATCACTGGGACTAGATGGTTTTTCTCAGCTTTTCAAACAAAAGTATTTTCATATTTTAGCTCAATCCTGCTCTAGATGTTTAATGTTCTTCCCTCTGATACTCTGACTCACCCCTCATTTTCAGAAGCACATACTACTGCCATACATAAAAGGGTAAAGATCCTAAACTTACTTCTAGCTAAAGGCTTATTTCACTCTTAAATCTGGGTATAATTATCTATGCAAAAAGTCTAGTCACTAAGTTGAGAAACTTTTTACCTGATCATATTCACCTAGATGAAACTGGTTTTGTTTCTTGGAGGAAGGCAATGGATAACACCCTTAAACTAATCCAATTTATTGATCTTGTACATAACTCCAATCAGGATGCTCTTCTATTAGTGGTGGACACTGCTCCCTGTCAGCAGATGATTGTATACTTATTGTGTCTGATCCATTGACATCACTGCCAGCAATCATAGCTGAACTTTCCATATTTGGCACACACTTTAACTTTACACCAAATCTCTCAAAATGGGATTCTCCTTGCCCCCTCTCTTGATTTATACAAATTAAATTAAGTTCCCCTTCTAGATACTTTAGTGAAATGGAGATAATAAAAATTTCTCTCTTGGACTGGTCTTATCTATCATGGTGCCTATGATTGCCTCTGGCAATGCTGTGCTGGCGGGCGACATTGTTGTACTTCCTGGTTGTCACGCTGAAGCACATTTGCTATTCTTATTGGCTACCACTAATTTCCAGAAGGAGTCTCCACCTACTTGCTAGGCCTTATAGGCCACAGCCTGCCTTTACTCAGTGCTTTTTCGTGGTGTACCTGTGTGCTATAGCGCTTGTGATTTCGATGCTCCATTTCCGTGTATGACTCCTGGCTATGTTCTGACTTTGACTCCGTTGATCCCTGACTAGCTGCATTCCATTCCGCTCAGCTTTGGCTGACTACCCGCACCAATATGACTCTTGGCTTTGGCTGACTACCCGTTCCGGTCTGACTCCTGGCTTTGGCTGACTACCCCTGCTCCAGCTGACTTCCAGTTATCCTTTACCCATGGCCTACTGTGTTCGCTTGCACTCTCCGTGCCCTAGAGCTGCCTCATTCGAGCGGTGCTCAGTCTGCATCAGTCCATGTCACTGGCCTTCCTGCTGTCTGTTATTCCTCTCTAGGCCATTGGGTACCCTAGCGTGCTAGGGATTCTCAGTCACCGTTGCTTGTGGTTTACCCTAGCATTCTAGGGATCCACTCTCACCATTGCCTGTTGGTTGCCCTAGAGAGTTCTAGGGATTCAGTCACCGTTGCCTGTTGGTTACCCTAGTGTTGTAGGGATTTGCTATCGCCATTGCCTGCTGGTTACCCTAGCGTCTTAGGGATTCGCAGTCACCATTGCCTGTTGGTTGCCCTAGAGCATTCTAGGGATTCAGTCACTGCTACCTGTTGGTTACCCTAGCGTTCTAGGGATTCGCTGTCACCATTGCCTGTTGGTTACCCTAGAGCATTCTAGGGATTTTCAGTCACCGCTGCCTGTTGGTTACCCTAGCGTTGTAGGGACATCCGTCTCTGTACTGAACTACCCTAGCATACTAGGGGAGTTTCCTTCTGTTCAAAGGGGCTTCCCAGCTGCTCCTGCACTAGTAGCTGCTACCATCCTTGATACTAGCATTTATGCATATATTCAGTCAGTGTGGTGTTTGCCTCCTTACAGTCGGGTGATCCAGTGCTGCCTCCATGCCTGGCAAGTGAGGGTTAGGGAAGTGCTCCGGCACTGTCCTTACACCTGGTCCTGTGAGGGTTGGGGAAGTGATATCTTACTTTATTTTATGCTGATTCTCAATAAAGTTATTATTTTACTGTATCTGTACTTCTCAGTGTCTTTATTCCAAGTCACTCCGTGACATTATCAATGTTGTAAAGGTAGTAACTATTCCTAGTTTATGCTTTCCAGACACTTCTGACTTGAGTGCCCTGCTCTTTTCTCATATTTAACATCTTATTAACTCATTCATTTGGTCAGATTAGCCTTCTGCTATTAGTGAGAGGAAGTTCTGGGAGCTCTTACAGCTCAGAAATAACCAGTCAGTTCGTCTCACTATAATGAGTCATTGGCTCCATTCCCTGAATTCTAAATTTTGGGTCCACCTTCTAGCAGATATGGTTTGCCTCTCTCTCCTGCATGTTTTACCCTGGGCTATTCATTCATCTTGTCCAAGCATGTTGGACACTGTTTTTTATTGGCCCCGACACTGTGGCCCCGGGATAAGGTCACAACGTTCAATAATTTGTCATAATATACTTTTCCTCTCTCCTCCTTGATATCTAGTGATGATTCCCCCCCCGGCCCAAACAGTAACTACTTAGCCCTTTAGAAGGCAAGAAGATTCCTCTGTGTTGGTCATGTTGCAGAGAAAAACAAAGTACTATCCTTTCAAAACTTAAAGCAGCAGACTTAATCTTCCTTCAGAGGAACATTGGAAATATAGGCACATTTGTCACTTTACTCATTCCCACCATAACAGGTGGTACAGGATGCCAGCTGTTCAACCCGAGGGTTCCGGATATCTGTTAGAGGTATCTTTCCTAGAGGGGATCTTTTCTACATATCTGGTGGCATTATCCACTTATCAAACCCTTTTAGCGTGTGGCATTCTCTTGCACCTTCGACACTAGTGGCCCAACCTGGATGCCATGCACCTGTCATTGAGCTGCAGAATGTCTCATTCTGTTACCAACTTCCACTATTATAAATTCGTCTTATTATGTTACAACACAGCTCTCACCTAGGCTAAACAACACTACATTTGTAGCCTATTCACAACTCACAAATCTAACCCATGTTGCATCTTTAAAATGTTTGATTCTCTCCTCAAACCCCCAGCCCTAAACTACTCATTCTTCTCCAATGTTCCACAGGACTTTGACTTTTTTAAAGATAAGGTGCAGTCCACTCACCAAACCATAACCACCACATCCTCTCCCCCAACCCCCCACCCCCAATTCCTAGCTCACCTAGAGCCACCCTTAGCTTGTACACCTCTGTTACAGAGGAGGAAATATTTGTGTTACCATCCACCTCCCCTCTGACTACGTGCCCCCGGGGACCACATGCCCTCTAACCTTATCAAGCTCTTGCAACTATTTTTGTTTCCAGCCTTAGCAATATCTTTGACTGCTCTCTTTCTACTGAAACATTTCCTTCCTCATTCAAACATGCAAAAGTCAAACCTATACTCAAAACCCCTCCCTTGACTTCACCTGTCTTTCAATTTCCTGGTCTTTCTTTCCCTTTGCATCTAAGACCCTGCAACACTTTGTATTCTCACCCTTAATCTCCTTCCTTAATTCAGATTCTCTTCTTGACCTATTACAGTCATGTTTCTGTTCCAACTAATCCACACGAACAACAATAACTAAAGTTACTAACATCCTATTTACAGCAAAGGACAATACCGTGTAAGATCAATTCTGTTCTTATATAGTTATTCATCCTATACACATTTCTATAGTCAATAGTGACCTCTTATACCAATTTAGAATAACTTTAATTAATCATTATGCCAAGCATGTACAAAAGGTCATTGTGGTTTCACACTGATAGCCATAGAATCATACATACTAGAAAAAGCAAATTTCAGGTGTTTTGCGAAAATCCCCATGGGGAAAGCAGAACATTTTGCTGATCCTTACTTCTATATATCCTATACTGCCCATCTATGATTAGAGTTTTATTTTATTTGGAGGGGGGTGATACACTTTATCAGTAGCACTAACTAATAAAATAAACATATAAACAAAGCCAGTTAGTGCAAGGGGCACTGGTGGGGCAGGCACATTTAACAACTTTTTTTGCCTCAACAATCAGAGATCAAGGATGATTTCTATACCATGTTTGCCTACCCAAACCAGTCCTATTTGTTTAAGATAAAGGTGCCAAGATCCACCATTATAACTATAGCAAGGGAAGGTAAAAGTAATTGATAAAAACAATCCCGTTTTTCAACCCTTTGACGCTAACAGCATCTTCAACACCCTGCTGTTAAATGGACCAGAAATGTTTTTAACATCAAGTGATTAATGAGCAAATTCAGCATTTGTGAGCAGAGCACTAGAGAAGCAAATCTGATGAATAGAGACTGATCAATAGGAGATTGTTTCACTAGGGCTTGAATTGAAATTACCTACACCAAATTGTCCTTTGATGAATCTATCCAAATGTGGACGCCTAGTGTGAAACTCTAACATGATACCCATCCCCTGCTGGCAACAAAGGGTTTAATGCAAGTTTTGATATTATTAAAACAGTAGTTTTTTTTAATCCTGAACACAAATTTTCAGAAAAGTGCTAACAAAATGGTGATTATGCATTGTTGCAAATGTTTTTACAATTTCTGATCTATAGGAAATACTAATATGTTGACAAATACTAAAATAGGTATCTTTAAAATTCAGAAGTAAAATTATAAGAGAAAATAATTCAGTCAGCACTTCCAGCAGAATAAGGCCCTCTTTTACTGGGAAACTTCAAATTAATTTACCTATTACCTTGTGATATTGCCCAATTTACAAGATCAGTTTTAATAATAAATGTTGCTTTTATCATATCCTAGTTGCCATTTCTGCACTTTTTTTCTTTTCTCCTACTATAATCTGCATTTTCAAAAAGACTAATATTGAAATTATGTCACTTATTCCCTGTATATGTCTCCCTCCACAGGTGTTGTCTTGCTACAACCAAGCTTTTATTTACTTCTCCATAAGCCTTGGCTAATTTCAAAGCGTTGTGTGCTGTATCTTTTAAAGGGATAGTAATGTTTCATTACTAATTAATCATCATAGTATTTGGACTTTGGAGAGTGTTATTTCAGTTCTGTCAGAGTTGTAGTTCAAGAGTAATTCAATGACAAAGTGTCCCCCTCCCGCCCCTTTTACTGATGTAACACTGCTCAGCCAAAGCAGAAGGGAGGTGCCCAGGTAGACTGCAGAGAGGGACAATCTTCAATTAAGATAAGGGAAAAACCTGAAAAGCTTGTCAAGGGGGGCAGGGATTTCATTGTTTTCATAGGAATAAGAGTGTCCCCTTCTGCTATCTGCCTGGTCTATGGACTGCATTCCACATCTGAGAAGAGATAGCTTACATTAGGTAAAAGGGGCGGGAGGGGGAAACTTTGCTTGTGAATATTTTTTAAACCATAAAGGTTTGACAGATAAGACTTATATCATTATTCATGTTTTTTTAATGTCTACAAAATAAAATAAAGTTAAAACAAAGTATTACTATCCCTTTAACTGATACTGCATATTACTTCAGTGACATCCTTCTGTACAGTGCTGGATCTACTTTTTTTCCTCTTACATGGATTTACATTTTACTTGATTCTCTCATCTTTGCATTACCAATTTTCCCATTCCTATTTTTCACACCAGCTAGACTCTTGTACCCTATCCATATTAGATGATACCAAACATTAGATACATGTCTTTATTTACTTCCAAGCTCTGGCCATTTGTTGTCTACCATCATCATCACCCTAACCACACATACAAAGCTCCCCTGGCCTCACAGAGTGTCAACAAATCATCATCCCCACACTATGTGGCAGAAACCACACCCACAGAGGCAGCTGCAACACAGAAACACCACATACCATCACCTACATTCATACTGTCATCACACATGCAACACACAAATGCAACCCCAATGACCCCTGAATGCACCACACACACACCTAAACCATAGAAGCTTCCCACACAAACAAATCAATACAGACAATTCCTCCATTTTATATATATATATATATATATATATATATATATATATATATATATATATGAAAAATACAATCTACGTAGCATGCACACTCTGTAAAACCTCATCTGTAAATTCTCATTAAAACAAAAAAGGGTAGAACTAGAGCACTGTCTGGGTTAACCACTAATATAAATATCGCCGTGCACCCATATCTAAACCTATATATAATATGCAAAAAAATCAAAAATTAAAGATATTTTTTGGGGCACTCAAGTGAAGTGTTGTTAAATAACGTATCTCAAATGTATAATGAGCTTGCGGTAAAAGTATTTAAAATATAACTTTTATTATCCCAAACAATAAAAATACACTAATAAAATATATGGAGTGATCCTGAATTTCTTCCAGACCCACAAATATGCAAAGCCATTGACCTAAAGTATAACAATGGTCAAATTTCCTTGCTATTAAGAAGAGATAAGTAATCGACTTCCCATTCATCTCTGGCTATTGTAGTAAAGCTAAAGACAAATTATCACAAACCTCTCTATTACCTTCGGCATTTCTCCTACATTGTAATATATAACTAGCTTTTACCCTCGATTATTGCCGTGGTACGAGAGGAAGTGTCAGTTATGCAAATGCAAAGCAAATTACCATATGTGTAAAGATCATAAAAAACTTTGCTGTTGGGAAGCAATCTAGTTTCTACTTCCCCTTCATCCTTAGCCTCAAAAGTGTAGCAAAGAATGAAGCACCACACTAATCTCTGTTTCCACTGGCAATTCTTCTAAACTCGCGTAAAAAGCTAGCTAATCCCTCAATTATTGCCGTGGTACGAGAATGGGTGTAAGATCGCAAAAGTACTGGGTCCCAATAAATTCAAGAAAACTCACAAATGTTAAAATAATTACAGAAATCGTTCATCCAGCCTAGCTATTATGTCTCAAAGATATCCAGTGATCTTTTCTTTGAAGAGTAAAGACTCATAGCTAAGTTAAATGTAACTGTGATCACAAAGGCATGGAGATACGCTCTGTGTAGCTAAAACACCGATGCGCGTTTCACCAATAGGCTTTCTCAAGGCAAATCTGTCCCGGTATTTAAACTCTGATTGTCCAATCAACTATGACCAATTAAATTCAAATCCACCAATCAAAATTGAGAAAAATCTGACTTTTCGCTGGATTCTAAAGTCGAATATATCACCAAATTCAAAATAAAATCTCCAAACTTCCTCATAAATATCAAAATACAAGTAATAGCATCCATACATTGAATGGGGGTAATTACCGAACTATGTTTTTGACGGAATCCCAACTAGATTATTATATGAAATGCTGTGTAAAACGTTAACCCTTTAACCATCAGGTTAATAAGGTGCAACACGTCAGCGAAAATACGTTCTCCCTCAAGAAAAGGAATACCACCCATCCTCATATTCCAAATATAAATGAACTAATTAATAAAAAATGCTGAATAGTGAATTGGTACAATTTAACACCACCAATCCGTGGCAATTATACACACTATATTAAATAGTGTCAAAACTATATAATTATATAATAGTAAACAATAAGTTCGACATAATAATGTGAAGTGACTAAATTATTAAGTGACACAAATATGTCAAATCACTGATTATACCACTACATAAAATAGTGAATAATGACATACTAAAGATGTGAAAAATGTAAGTGATGATTAAACCCAAGTGTTAGACAAATTTAAATCATTATTTAATATGCGACGTGAAGAATGATTACTTAAAAACAAAACCCTACAAAGTGATGCGAGCTATGATTGCTGTAATACCATAAGTCATTATATATTAAAAGAACACAGTGTAATGTATCCCTATTAAACTAGAAGGTGTTATAAAAACCCCCCAAATTATTGGATTCATTTAAACCTCTAGGATCTATACAATCCAAGAGGTAAATCCATTTGCTTTCCAACTGAAGTAATATTTTATCTATATTTCCTCTTCTGATGTCCGTTTTTGCTACTTGTAAACCCCAACATTTTAGATCTCTGGGACTGGAATTGTGTTTAAACAAAAAATGTCTGGATACAGAAGTCAATGTACAATTTTGATTTCTTAAATATGTTCCAACCTTGTCTGCTCCCGGACTCATTTCAGACGCAGCAAATTCCAGCTCTGGATGAGCATATGGAGCAACTCAGTTCCACTTGGGCACAGGTGCAGAGGACCCTCAGGACTTTGTTCCAGAGTTATCAGCCCCAAACTAATCGTAGACGGCTGCCGGCGGTCTCATTTCAGGTTGGGGACAGGGTATGGCTCTCCTCGAAGAATCTGAATCTACAGACCCCTTGCAATAAGTTGGCTACCCGGTTCATTGGCCCGTTCAAAGTTATTCGGAAAATGAACCCTGTGTCATATGCTCTGGACCTTCCAGCAACCATGCGTATCCATAATGTGTTCCACGTATCATTGTTAAAACCTCTGATTTGTAATCTATACACTACTTCCCCTGTGGCTCCGGGTCCTGTTCGAATACAAGGTCAAGAGGAGTATGAGGTACAAAATATTATTGACTCACGTAAATTCGGAGGGATATTACAATATTTGGTCCATTGGAAAGGCTACGGTCCGGAGGAGCGTTCATGGGTTGATTCTAAGGACCTTCATGCTCCCCGATTACAGTGCAACTTCCATTCCAAGTATCCCCTTAAGCCTGGTCCCTCTTCTCAGAGAGGGGTCTTTGAGAGGAGGGTACTATCACGGCGCCCGTGATTATGCGACATTTTGACAGGCTTATTTTACTGGTGCCTTTTCATTGGCTGCGCTGTACAGCTTCTCCCAGGGACAGCCTTTATATACCCTGGGCTGTCACCCAGGCTGACACCCTTTCGTGGTGTACCTGATGCCTAGCGCTTGTTCCGTTTGTTTGATACCAGTGTATGACCCGGACTGCCTGACTAAGCTATTGCTACTGTTCCTGATTCTGTGTACCGATTCGGATTGGTTGACATTCCTGCTTCCTGTTCTGACCCGGCCTGGCTGACGTTCCTGTTTCTTCTACTGACCCGGTGAGACCGACGACCCTGCTCCATGTACCGACCCAACGAGACCGACGACCCTGCTCCGTGTACCGACCTGGCCTTGGCTGACGTTCCTGTTCTGTGTACCGAATTGGTTTGGCTGTAGTTCCTGCTCCTTCCGTGCCCGGCTGGGTGAAGATTCTATCAGTGCCTGTTGCTGTCATCTGTGCACTTCTCTCACGTTATCGTGCATCACAGAGCTACGGTACTCCGTTACCGTTTGTAGTCCAGTCCATGGGTTTGAGTCTCAGTGTGCCTTTAATCCTCCACACCGTTCACTTGATTGCTCAGTCTTCCGCTCTTGGATTCAGTTGGGCGCATCCGGTAGCCTTCCATATTCTGACCATAGCGTTCATTAACCCCTCCGGGGGTGGTGCCTTGTGCCGCTACTTGTTTCACCATTGAAATTCTCATCACCGGTATACTTGTTCGCTTGGTCTTCCGCTCTTGATTCAGTTGGGCGCTTCCGGTTGCCTTCCACCTTAAGACCATAGAGTACATTAACCTCTTCGGGGGTGGCACAGGCACACGGTGGTGGATAGTCTCAGTTGGGCATCTGTTCCTGGCACGAGCTCTGACTCACACAGTTGTAGTCTCCGGAGGGCATCCACAGCTGCAACCTTCCGTTCAGGTGAACTTGCCTGTTCTCTGCTGCCATCCTGTTACTGTCGCTATCCCTGTCTATAGGCGACATTGGGCCTCCGCTTATCTGGGCAACTGAGTCAGTGGCTTCACTGGCATCTCTAGACTCTATTACACTGTATCAATCATATTTACCTGACCTGTGTCAGTATTGTATTCTGTAGTACATACTGGACCCGTGTGGGTTAAACTTGATAATGTAACCTGTCCTGTGTCAGTTATTTATTGCTATATGCTGGACCCGTGAGGGTTACTTTATTCCTTGTGTGCTTTAAATAAAATTGTGTTTTTACCAACATCTACCGTTTCTGAGTGTACTGAACCGTAACAGTACGAAAGGGCCATGACCTCAGACAGTAACGGTGACGGTAATGCACAGAGTATCCATTGGAGGATGGATCTCCATGAACAGCGGTTGGATCAGTTGGCTTTGGCAGTTCAAACAATTCTTGAGCGCACGGCACACTTGGATAAACCAGTACCTGCTCCGGTGCTCCCCCCCGTTTCGACACCGGGAGCGCAGTCTTTGGCGCAACCTAATGCTAACAGAGGGCTGACGGCTACCGCTCCACTACCTCTTAGGTACGATGGCGAACCTACCCTGTGCAGAGAGTTCATTAATCAGGTGGAAATCTTCCTAGAATTAACTCCTCATGCATTTCCCAGTGATCGCAGTAAAGTGGGCTTCATGATTTCCTTACTGACGGGCAGAGCCCTGGCATGGGCAAACCCTTTGTGGGAGGCCGCTAAACCATGTGCTAGGAACTTCACTGAGTTTGTAAGGGCGTTTCGTAACACTCCCACCCTCTGATTTCACCTTTCTATTTTTCTCTCTTACTGCATACACTGGTCAGCAAATTAAGGGATCCTTACTGTGTAGAATGAGGTATAGACCTCCCACCTTCTGCCTTTCACCTTTGTATTTTTCTCTCTTAATACACATGCTGGTCAGCAAACTAAGGGATACAGCCAGATTTTTTGATGCAAGGATGGCATCTCAGAAATATATTCCCTACCATGTAGAATGAGGTATAGGCCACCCACCATGTGTATTCCAATACTAGTTGAAGAGCCCGTGTACACGAGCCATAGTGCCAGACAGCAACGGCCGCGGTGCAGTCGTGCAAAACAGAGACTGCCCATGCCGTGGCTGATGACGGAGCGGGGTGCTCCGAATTCAGACTGTATTCCTCTCTGAGTACCACCCTGCTCCGTTATCAGCCGCTAAGCGGGCAGTCTGTACTGCGCATGACTGCAGCGCGTGCAGCTATCTGTACTGAACATGACAACTTCTGACAAACATACATCAGTGAATTATTATATAGGATATTTTCACTACTATTACCATTTTTTTCCACAGTGAATATAAATACCTTCAAGAGCACACCTTTAGCTACATATGACTCAATTTACTTTGACTCATATTACTGTATATATTTTCTGATATTTGCAACACACACACTGAAGAATTTCTGTGAGACCCCCATCCTATTGGCAGCAATTAGCTATTTGGGTGCACCTGAGGCACCCTAGTCAGGAGTTCCCTACCGTATAGTGTGAGTTATAGGTTTCCCAGCATGTTCACTTAACACATAATAAGCACATGTAATTGTAAAAGTTATTAAACTCTAATCCAGTGGTTCTCAACTCCAGTCCTCGGGACCCACTAACAGTCAAGGACTTAGGGATTTTTCTGCTAGAGCACAGGTGTGGTGATCAGAGGCTCATTCACATTGATTAACTCACCTGTGCTCTAACAAGGAAATCATCAAATCCTGGCCTGTTAGTGGGTCCCAAGGACTGGAGTTGAGAACCACTGCTCTAAGCAACAGAGTTTTCTCACTTCTATTTTATGTTTTTTTATTTATTTATTTAGTTTTTGCACACAGAGGGAGCATGTTTCAATTTACGTTTACACATCCTTTTGGTTTGTGCATACAAATAGTCACACAATTTTCTTTTTATTTTTTTTTTGCACTAATGAGAGCAACATCTAGGGTTAATATTTAGCATCCTGTAATTTCAGGACTTCAGGATTCCAAATATGAGCAATGTCTCGTTTGATCATAGAGAATTTGAATTACAAGACAACTTGTTTATTACTAAGTCTGAGAACCATACAACAATTTTCATTATTTCTTAAAGTGATGTATGAAGTCCTGAGTAACGCATAAGGGGCCAGGGTCAGGAAGCTGTAAACTGCCAAATAGGAAGGCTAACACATAACATGTGTGATACAGCATTGTGGTAATTACTAAATATATTTGTAATAGCTCCCTACTTTCAAACACTTCACATATATTATTCTCGGGTCTTGTTTCTCTTCTTAAGGATATTTATGCGCAGATGTAGTATCTGTCAGTCTACAATTGTATGTAAATATATGGGATGGTGTCCTCTTATACACAGACAATGAGAGATTATTTTTTATTTAGTTCACGTGTTTAATTGTTATCAATAAAAGTTTAAGTTTTATTACTTTCACCAATGCTTTAACATTGACCCAGAGGGAATTATTCTGTGTTGTGCTGTGCCTCACAAATATCTAATTTTTCTTAACCATAGAGAAATTGTTCCTACTACTTTATTAGGACCTGGCTGACCATTACTGTAACTGTGCTCTAGTTCTACTTTTTTCTTTATATTTTGAATACAATATGGATTTACAGTCCTCTAATATCACCAATAAATAGGTGAAACAAATGAAATACAAGGAGGCAGAGAGGAGAGATGTAATATGAGTTGGAGTATTTCAAATAGTATGATGCCGTATCCTCGCGGCTACAGGTCAATGCCATATCATGTGGAGTGACTGGCTACAGGAAGGTGGTGGGAAAGACACAGGAAAGCCCGTGTGAGTTTCTCGCCCTTTCCTTTAGCCAATCACACGCATGCGTGTTTCTTGCATATTGCCCTTTATCTCTAGGGTTCCACTGTGAGAACCACTGATTGATGTGGCTCTAATTGTTTAAATGGCATTTTTAAAGGACTAAAAACATAAATCTAGATTATCTGAACCCTGGGCGACTAATTTAAAATTATAAGATCATAAAAGCACTTTGAGTGTAAGCTTTATGAAGAAGGCACTCACTGTAAAAAAAAAAAAAAAAAATGTGTAAAAGAACAGCCCTGTGCACAAATTGTTAGGGCTATAGAAGCAGGGGAGGACTGGCAACTTTTGGCCAGGGGGGAAAGTACAATAAAGTGGCCCATCTATACTACCGTTCCAGCCCTCTGTTCCAGTCTACCCCCTTTTGTTAATTTTACAAATGGCATTAAGAATATGAAGTAAGGCTAGGGATACCACAAAGCATATAATGGAAATGGTGCTACACTAGTGAGGATACCAAAGAGTCTGCAATTGAAATTGAACCATGCTGGTGATACCCCAAAGCTTACATTATAAATGTAGCTACACTATTAATACCACATAGCTTAATTTTGAAATTGAACTACACTAGCAAAACCACAGAGCTTACAATTCTATAATACATATGAAGAAACAGAGCTAGCAATTCATAATGTGAAACACAAAACACAACAGAGCTAGCAATTCATAATGTGAAACACAAAACACAACAGAGCTAGCAATTGGCCGTGTGTGTCACAGTATAGACTCAAATATTGTTAAAGGTTACATAGCCAACATTTCCCTCTATGGAAGGACACACTATTGGCTACTGGTGAATTCCTGTCAACAAAAGTTTTAGAAACTTGGCATGCAGATACCCAGTGTGTTTTTGTGTGTTTTTTTGTGTGTGTTGGAGGGATGGTGAAAAGCAAGAATGGATGGAAAAATTGTAAAGAATGTAGGGCAGTGGTGAAAAGATGGGGATACGGAAAGGACAGAGGAAATAGAGAGAGAGAGAGAGAGAGAGAGAGAGAGAGAGAGAGAGAGAGGATGGGTAGTAGTAGCTGAGAGAGGATGAGTGGGTGAGGACAGCTGGGTAAAGTGGAGAGAAAAGGACTGATGGGAGAATGTGGAGACAAGAAGCAACAAAGAGGGAGATTTTTTACAAATACATTTATGTGTGTGTGTATGTGTGTATATGCATATATAGCAACCTCATCTGTTAAAAGTAAACCGCACAATGTATAATAAATGAGCATACACACACTGAGTGCTCCACTGGTTTGCTGAAGCACAACCGGTACGTAGCCATAGGGGTTAAGCCTGCCCCTGTACAGGTACCCTGTATCAGCAGCAATGAACCAATGTGCAACAGCTAAGTATTCTCTTACTGGAAAAAAGGGCAATGAGTAGAAAGTCCAAACATCCTGATGAAAGGATCATCCAGAAACGCTGTGGCTCAACACTTGTTTTTTATTTTTAACATGTATTTTTTTTTTTTTTTTTATAAAGCACTGCTCATTTCACCTTTCTGATGATCTCACATTTTTTCCAATAAGAGAATGCTTAGCTGTTGCACAGAGGATCATTGCAGCTGAACCCGGTGTACCTGTACAGGGGCAGGCTTCACCCCTGTGGCTACATACTGGTTGTGCTTCAACGAACAGGGGGAGCACTCAGTGTGAGTATGTTATTTTATTATATATTGTACTGTGCATATACACAAACGTATTTGTAAATATAAAGAACCTTGTTTGCTGTTACTTGTCTCCCACCCGTGCTGCCTTCTTCTTTTGGAGGGTATCATTTGGGGAGCAGCTGATCAGAAATGTATCTGTGTGGTGGGCAGCATAATATCCCCCACTTATCTTTATAGCCACTAAGAATCTGGAAGTGGTTATTTGTAAATGTGAGCAGGGCCGGTGCAAGGATTTTTGTCAACACAGGCGAAGGTGCATTTTGATGCCCCCCCCCGCCGCCAATCCTCCCCCCCTACAACCCGGCCACAATCCATTGCCCCCCCCCCCACCTTGCCACAATCCCCTGCCCCCACCCAGAAAAAAAAAAAAAAAAACACAACAAACAAATATGTGGTTTTGTAAAGTGCATTTTATTCACAGTTGTTCAACAAAATAAGTTATAAAACTACAAAACAAAAAGTTTTCAACAAGTGAAAGTGCAGGAAACAGTGCAAACAGGCTGACTTAGAGTTTATTTTCTTAAAGGGATAGTAATACTTGAAAATAGTTTTATTTTATATTGTAGCCCTTAAAAAACATGAAAAATGATATGACTTATCTCCCAAACCTTTATGGTTTGAGAGATATTCAGAAGTAAAGTTTCCACTGGAGTGGCGTCATTGCTCCGCCCTCTAGATTTGGAATCCAGTCCTGGACCGGCTGTGCCTCTCCTGAAGTGCTGAGATCACCATCTTTAAAAAGAATTTCTTAATTGGAATGGTCTACAAAGTGTGCTTTCAAGCCAGGCACACTTTGTAGATAGTTCCAATTAAGTAGTTCTTTTCAAAGATCTTGATCTCAGCACTGCTAAAGAGGTGCTGGTTGTCTGTGGACAGAATTCCATATCTGTCCACTAGATGGCAGACTTGACTGAAACAGCCAGGAAAAGAGAATTTTACTATATTTTACATGTGAATATCTCTCAAACCATAAAGGTTTGGGAGATAAGACATATCATTTTTCATGTTTTTTTAAGGGCTACAATATAAAATACAATTATTTTCAAGTATTACTATCCCTTTAAGGTAAGAAGTCACAATATTGCTGTTCACACACAAAATAGAACGTATAATGATAAATATTCATATTAAAACAGAAGAAAAAACTAAAGACAAACGGTGCTACACTAAAACAGCCAGTGTCAAGGCAAAACATTAACAGCTATTACTCAAAAAGCTATCACTCAAAAAGAGTGAAGTAGTGCAAGTAGGATCAATGAGGTTTCAACTCAGCATATTAATCCCTTGATTCCTTTTACATTACAAACATATTCCAAAACTAGAACATAAGAACATATGTTTCTCTGCAAGTTGTCTATCAGTGCAAATTTACCTAAAGAGCTTTAAAAGATATTGCACACATTCAAAGTGAAAATGTAAACCCTATAAAAATTTAACCTTTCTTGCTTTTGCGCTCACAAAATCATGAAGCAGAGTATGAAAATCAATGTCTTGTGCAATACGGTTTTCAATAGAAATCATTGCAAGTCCCACTAATCTCTCTTGCGACATTGAAGAACGCAGATAATTTTTTTATTAATTTCAGCTTTGAAAAGCTTCGCTCACCAGAGGCAACAGATATCGGCAATGTCAGCAGTATACGAAGTGCAATGGAGACATTGGGAGCAAAGCCATTTTTAGCTGCGTATGCCAGAATTTGAGTAGGTGTCATTGCAGCTCTTCACACAGTTGTGCTCCATCCAGATCAGAATCTTCTGAGTTTTTATCAGTCAAAACATTCTGCAAATCTAGACAGTACTTCATCATTGTTTCCTGTGGTACATTTTTAAGTTTCTGAATGTCATAAAGAAAGTGAAAGTGCCTGCTGTGATGTTTAAGCTGCTCAAATCTCTCATCAATAGAATTAATGCATACATCCAAAATGCTGTAAAAGCACCCAACTTTAAAATTTTGTGCAGAATCAGCAATTGGATCATCTGGAGCTTCATAACAAAACATCCTCTTTTTCTTTTTTTGCCGTACTAAAGGGGGAAACACAGGATCAATTTCCATTTCTATCTCTAGGTCTTTAGCCTCTTCCATCAAATCTTCAAATCCTTTATCTGAACGATAATCCTTCAGAAAGGTAGTTGTGGATTCCAAAACATCAATCACCTCTGGAAGATACATTGTTTTGCTTTGAAGACGCTTGCTGACAAAGTTAATTCTATTTAGTATGTTATACCACAATACAATGAAACACAAAAATTTAAAGTTATTCAATTCTTTTGCAAGGGATTCTGCTTCAGATTGTGCCATTGCTGTATGTGTGTCAGCTCTAGAAATTTCTGACAAAGCATCATAAATTTCTCCAACCTGGAACCTAAACGGACGAACAGCATCAATTCTTGAAGACCATCTTGTGTCAGACAAAGGTTTTACTGTTAGTCTGCCAATGTGCTTCTTCAAGACATTCCAACGAAGTGGAGATCCTGACAAAAAAACAAATATTTTCTGCACAACAGAAAAGAATGTTGCTGCATCCGTGCATGACATGGCTGCATCATTCACCACAAGATTTAAAGTATGAGCGCTGCAGGGAACATAAAAGGCACGGGAGTTTAAATCAAGGATCCTTTTTTGAACCCCTTGGTGTTTACCTTTCATATTTGAACCATTATCATATCCTTGTCCTCTCATATCACCAAGGGGAATCTTAAGTTTTTCAAGTTCTGTCAAAATTGCCTCAGTCAGACCTTCCCCGGTTGAGCTTTGGATTTGGATAAAACCTAGAAATCTTTCTTCTATACAGACCTCTGGTTCAGCAGTAGGAGACTCTCCTTCCTTGATGGACACAAATCTAACAATTATAGTCATTTGTTCAATGTGAGCAATGTCTGGGGTGCAATCAAGTATAATTGAATAATACTTTGCATTTTTCAATAACTGCAAAATGTGTCTTGTTATTTCTTGGGCTATAAGGCTGATTAGTTCATTTTGAATGTCCTTCCCCAAATAATGCTGTAAAATGTGCTTATTTTTGATTCTCTTCAGATGTTCCTGCATAACCATATCAAATGTGGCCATTGTTTCCACAAGATGTAGATAATTTCCATTATTTTCACTATATAATGTATCGCTGCTACCTCTGAAAGCCAAACACTGGCGACCAAGAAACTTTACAGTGCCTACAAGCCGCTTAACAACATTTTGCCAATGTTGTGTTTCTGCTGTTAAAATTCTCTGGTAAGCAGCATCTATTGTTTTTCCTGATCCAAGTCTTCTAGAAAGTCCATTCCAGTCTCTTACAGCAGCAAGATGAGAAATAGACATTTCATGAATGCAAAGATTTTGAGACAAGTTATTCCAATCATTATAGCCTCCGCGTGTCATATTTGTAGTTATTTTAGTTGCAAATAGCTTACAACAAAAACAAACACTTTGTCCAACTTAACAGAATAAACCAGCCAGTTTCTGTAGGTTTCTTCTCCGTTTGGGAGCAGTCGCTCATAATTTGCTTTAGTAAACCGTCTATTGGATGCATCTTTGGGATACACAAAATTAGTTTTTTGCTCTGCAGGACCTTTCCTGATAATAGCATCCCTTAGTGAGGTGGTGAGAACAGCTGACCAAACAGCTGGATCAGACAAATCAAGAGTCTCCAAAGTAGAAGATTGTTCCTCCTGCACCCGTTCTTCTCTTTCTTCATCACTTGATCCTTCTGTCTTTTCAAGACTTGATCCATCTGTCTTTTCAAGGTAAAGAGAGTAATCATTTGATGTTGAAGGTTGCTCATCTCCTTGTTCTTGTCTTTTCTCTGAGTTTCCATCATCCAGATAAGCATCCTCTTGGGCTATGATGGGCTGTCTGTATGATGCAGCTAATGTTGAAGAGTCCTCATCAATATCCATGTGTACTGGATCATCTCCCACATTGGAAACTAGTTCTGATGCAGGAGTATCTTGCTTTCTGATTTTGTGAGAGGTCAAGTACTTCTTTAAATCTCCAGACATCTGCTTCCCAGCCTTTTCTTGTTCTGCTCGTCTCTTTCTGAAAGCTGCTCCTGATGATTTCTTCTCTTTAAATAGTTTTGGCATTTTGGAAGCACTTTTTCAGCTATGTAAACAATAAGAAATGTTATAATTAAACCTAATTCGGTGTGAAATATAAGGGAAAAAACTATCTGCTTTGCTTCTCCACCAACTTAATGCTCCCTCTTGTCTGTCCCCCAGCTACTTCCGCATAGACTGTGGTTACCTGCTCTGTAACTGCAGTCCGTCGCTATGAAACAGACTGTTCTGAATCATTGACAAAAAGGGCACAATGCTATCTGGTACATAAAACAAGTTACTTAATTTCTACAATACAAATTTTACTATCATGACAAAGTCTAATTGTAACTTGGCTATGGCTGAATCTTACAAATAATTTTGTGTGTGGCTGGACTGCAACCTTAATTTTGGACGTCATAATGATAAATTAACACCCAAATTTTATCCTAACATAGGGTCTATGTTTAGAAACAAATAATGTCTAGGAAAAGATCCCTCATAAGAAAACATTATTCAGCAGAAGTTAATGCCAGTCAGACTATGGGGATGTAGTATATGCTTCTGAATCCCAAATCCATATTTGGAAACTCAACACTGTAAAATTAATTATGCTGCTTTGTCTTCCAATGTAATTACACTACCCATCATTATGATATATTTAAATAATATATTTAGCTACACCTGGAATCCAGATACACCCTTCACCTTTCTTGCCTAATTTATAACGCCTTCACTGGAAAGCTAAATGACTACCTGAGCAAAATACTCACTCCACATCTCCTTACTACCTATAACCTCTGTTCTGCACCTTACAACTCACTGTGTATTCCATAGTACAAGAAAGAAGTCAGTTGATCTTCTTTCTTCTACAGAGCTCCAAAAGCCTGGCATAACCTACCATAATAAAAATATCAGATCTTCTCATAGTTTAATATCCCTAAAAATAACTGAAGATTTTAAATGAGCTTTCAAAATACCCCATATGTTCTATTAGCCATTTGTATTCAAAAACTAGTTTTTGAGTTATGTTCATATAGTATGTTCATTGTTTCTAAATGAAATGGCAAATACAACATAAATATGATTTTGAAAGCCATTTGAAAATCTTTTAAAAGTGTTTATGGTCATAAGTAAGTTTTTTGGTAAAAAGTACCATAAAGCTCTGGCATTCAGGAGGTTAATTAATACCTTGCTTTGCAAATCCTCCACACCAACCAGTCTGATCTCCTAAACACAGGGACACCAGGGTGATACACTTATATACACACCACACAGTCTAAAGATGGAAAGAAGGACCTGGGGATTTTACCCCCAGAGGGACAGTATCCCACTAAAACTGGACATTTGGCAGGTATGAATGACCGATCATACCTTTCATTCAGTCTCCATAAAAAATTAACTATTTGAGCACAAATTATCACAGGAGAATTGTTAAAAAGTTGTGTTTTTTTATTTGTTTATCATTTTCTTTATTATTACAAATAAAATTGCTCATATAAATGTGGTATAGAAAAAGCCTGCTTGTGCTTGAAAAAATGGTATATAGTTTTTCTGAGTGTACTATAGGAATTAAATGGAATGTATGGATGAACAAAGACATGCTCAAAAGGGTCAAATTCTACTGGTCCTTAAGTGCAAACCACTCTTGATCTGCCTGGTTCTTAATCCTTTCAGTACACCCTGGCACTGAAAGGGTTAAGAGGTTAACGCGAGTCCACAGAATATGGGACTGTCTCAGTTTTAAAGGGACAGTAATGTTTCACAGCTCCAATTAATCTTCATAGTATTTGGCCCATGGAGAGAGTTATTTCAATACTGTCAGAGTTGTAGTACAAGAGTAACTGAATGATAAAGTTTCCCCCTCCCGCCCCTTTTACCTAGTGTAACACTGCTCACCTCAGATGTGGAATCTGGTCCACAGACCAGACAGCTCACAGCAAGGGACAATCTTCTTACTGTGAGCAAAAGGAAAAACCTGCCCCCTTGACAGGTTTATCATTTTTTTCCTTTATGCTAATGGAAGATTGTCCCTCTCTGTGATCCGTCCGGACAGTCTTGCTGCTCTGAGATGAGCAGTGTTACATCAGTAAAAGGGGCGGGAGGGGGATACTTTATCATTCAATTACTCATGAACTACAAGTATGACATTATTAAAATAACACTCTCTATAGCCCAAATACTATGAAGATTGATTGGAGCTGTTTTTATTGTGAAGCATTACTATCCCTTTAAGCAGTGCAATTGTGGAGTAAAGCATTTGCACCACATGAAGAAAATAACAGACAAACACAGAAATGTTTCTAAAAAGCCTAGTTAGATATATGTACAGGTTACAACAATGTTATGAACCACACCACACCACACAAGATATATTAGAAACCATATAATTGATAGTGAGGATCCCAAGTGATACCACACATTATACCACATTGCTTACAATTGACAGGGAGAAACACAGAGCTTACAGTTGATATGGATATATGCAAGTTATATCACAGATCTTAAAATTGACTCAAAGGGATACACGTGTTATCAAATAGCCTACTAGTCATTGGGTAATGCACAACTGATCCCATAGAGCATACAGTTCATTGGGTACTACACACATGATGCCACAGAACACAATATTCATATGTGTTACACAAGTGGTAACCACAGAGCTTAAAAATAATTGAGTACTACATTTGTGGTACCACAGAATTTACCATTCATAGGGTGCTACAAAAGTAATAACCAGAGAGCTTTCAACGCATTGGGTTATACACAGAGCTTACAACTCACTGGGTAATACACAATTTATACACAATGTATACTGCAGAGCTTGCAATTCATAGGGTGCTACACAACTTATACCACACAGCTTACAATTGATAGAGAGGGACAGAAGTACTATCAAAAGAACTTACAATTCATTAGGTACTAGTACACAACTGATACCACAAAGCTAATAATTCATAGGATACTACACAAGTGATACCACAGAATTTGCAATTCATAACGTGCCAAGTGGTATCCATAGAACTTACAATACACTGGGTATTATTCAAGTGATACCACAGAGCTTGCCATTCATAGGGTGCTAAACTAGTAATAACCACAAAGTTTACAATTCATTGGGTTCTGCACAGAGCTTACAATCAATTGGGTACTACACAAGTTAAACAGCAGGATTCACATGTGGCACTCACCTCAGCAGTGAACTTGGTCCCTGGACAGTTGCTCTCTCTTCTCTCCTGTTCTGTCTTCTGGGTGCTGGCAGCTGGTGGTGCTAGGTATATGCGGTGCATGCACGGTGCACCCCATGACGTCGTCACGTCTGCCCAGACTGCCCTCACTGATTGACTCAAGTTTTTTGACAGAGTGGACTCGTCTCCTGCTGTGACAGTCTCACTCACATCACATGATTGATGTCTGACGAGTGACACTGAACTGGAAGAACTGTGAACTCAGTCTCCTGCTGTGACAGTCTTACTCACATCACATGATTGATGTCTGACGAGTGACATTGGACTGGAAGAACTGTGGAGTTCTTCCAGTCCAGTCTCACTCCTCAGACATCAATCATGTGATGTAAGTGAGACTGTCACAGCAGGAGACTGAGTTCACAGTTCTTCCAGTCCAGTGTCACTCGTCAGACATCAATCATGTGATGTAAGTGAGACTGTCACAGCAGGAGACTGAGTTCACAGTTCTTCCAGTCCAGTGTCACTCCTCAGACGTCAATCATGTGATGTGAGTGAGACTGTCACAGCAGGAGACAGAGTCCACATTGTAGACTCCGTCTCCTACTGTCACAATCTCACTCACATCACATGATTGATGTCTGAGACAGTCCAGGAGGCGCCACGAGGGGGAGGGACTGGGACGGGAGCGCTCAGCGCCGCCTTGTAATAATTCAGCCTCGCGGGCGGCGGACGGCACCCGGCAGATATACAGAAAAAAAATAAATAAATAACGTGCAAAAAAAAAGTCCCCGTTTTGAGCCCCTCCGTTGCGGCGCCCTAAGGCGGCTGCCTAAGCCGCCTTAATGCTAGCGCCGGCCCTGAATGTGAGTGAAATATCATATCCTATTGAATTTCATGTCCTCAAAAACATATTAACACTATGAGTGCCTCCTTGTTCTGTTTTTCTTTCCAGATGGGGAATAGAATGGGCACAAATAAGACACAAGGGTGTAAGCTGAGAGAGGATGGGTGGGTGAGGAATGGTGGGAAAAGCTGAGAGAGAACAGGTGGGGGAATCAGAGGGTATGGGTGGGTGAAGCTGAGAGGATGACTGGATTTAGCTGAGAGAGAGGATAAGTGGACAAAGTTGATAGAATGGATATGAGGATGATGCTGAGAGAGAGGATGGAAGGTTGAAGCTCAGACAGCGGAGTGATGAAGATAAGAGGATGGGTGTATGAAGATGAGAGATGGTAGCTGTATTTAGCTTAGAGGGAGGATGTGAGGCTGAGGCTGAAGCTGAGAGAGAGAGAGAGAGAGGGAGAGAGAGAGAGAGAGAGAGAGGAGAGAGAGAGAGAATGAAAAGATGAAGATGGGAGAGAGGATAGAATGAATAGATGGAGCTGAGGAAGAGAATAGTAGGATGAAGCTGAACGAGAGGATGGGTGGGTGAACCTGAGAGAGAACTGGAAGATGAAGCTTAAAGAATGGGAGGATGGAACTTAGAAAGAGGATAGGAGGATGAAGCTGAGAGAGTGGATGAAGCTGGGAGAGCGGATGGGTGACTGAGAGAGAGTGGGTGGGAAAATGAAGCTGAGAGAGAGAGTGTGTGGGAAAATGAAGCTGAGAGAGGATGGAGTTGTGAGAATGGGTGGATGAGGCTGAGAGAGTGGATGGAAAGATGAAGCTAAAAGAGAGACTAGGAGGATGGAGCTGTGTGAATGGAAGGATAGAACTGAGAGGGAAGGGATCCCATCAGAAATTATGGGGTCCCGGGCAAGAAAAGCTGGATGACCCCCAATCTTGTCTCACCCCACTATTTGATCCTACCCACTACTGCCCCCTTAGTGCTTAACACTTCTGTATTGATGTCCAGCATTATTATCCTATGTACATGTAACTATCACACACGTATACATGCCACAAGCACAGTCCTACTCCACCAGAGGGGACAAAGGCAAATTACCATTAAGTTCCATATAGGGCAGTTGGTTTGCCTCAATGGCTCAATTTTTTTGTTTGTACATCAGCCTCAAAATGTGTGTATGTGTATGTGTGTGTATATATGCTTCTGTGTAGGTCTTTATATGTGTGTGGATATATGTGTTTGTATGTGTGCTTATGTGTGTGTCTGTGAAAGATTATGGGTGATTTGCACTAACTAAAACTGGAAACAATCTGGGGAAAACCGACAGCACAGTAGGAAACGTCAATAAGTGCCAGAGAGGTATCCAGTACATTGCATAGGCATGATACCTCTCTGGCACTCAAAGGGTTAATTTCCATAATTCCCTTTGGGTTAAATAGGATTTAAACCCACTGAATGATGCAGTACATTTCAGATCTCTCTAGTATTCAACAGTTTAAAATAACTAATTGATCTATAAGTTAAAATCCCCATTCAAGGGATTAAAAGTATTTTTTAATCTATGGGCATTTTTTGAAAAGTCTGTTTACTCCCTTTGGTTCAGTTGGGTTGATCCATTTTTTAGTACTCCAGCCTCATTGTGTGTATGTGATGGTGCGTGTGTGTGGATGTGCAAATCAACACTATTGAGACCACAGAGCTTTCAAATGAAATATATCTACACTAGTGATACCAAAGATAGAGCCAACTTAGCCACTAGGCATCCAAGGCAAGTGCCTAGGACATGTGGTAATATCAGAGGCCCATGACCAATACCTTTTGAAGTCACCGCATCATAATGAAGATGGAGCAGGCATAGAGTTTTTCACTTAAAAAGATATGTGGCAACAGCGAATGGTCACGGAGAAGACATTAACTTGTCCCAGGATATGTGTTGGGTGGAGCATGTGGTGCCACATCAGAGGAATGGGCAGAGGAGGAGTGACAGAGGAGGAGTGAGTATATATGAACCCAGGAAGGAGGAGAGTAGAGAGGCGTACTGTCAGTGTGCAGTGCCAAGAGAGTGTCTGATTGTTACTGTCTAGCCTAGGCATGTCAAAAATGTGGCCCTTTACATCTTATACTATAAAACATCTGTCAGTAAGGCCTGGCAGTAACTTGCAAACACAGCATAAAAGAGTATGTGAGTCCCCAGTACAATTGCCCAGCTTAGAAAAACGTTTCTCTGCAGTGATCAACCCCTTGAGTGCCAGTGGGATACACAACTCTTGGAAAAGCTGATTTGGATATCCCTTTGGCATGCAAGAGGTTAAAACAGGGATACAGGAGCAGAGATTTTGTTTGTACGGTTGGAAGCTGTTCATGCCACTATAGTTCAAGGCTCAAACTGACACAATACTACTGCAATAAAGGAGATCTCCCAACTGTACACAGACCGAGGAGATGAGCCAAATAAGAGATTTTAAGAGAGTTGCTGGTGGCTGCGGCTTTAATATTCACTCTGCCCTGGGCATGCTGCATATGAATGTGCAGTACTCTCGCATGCGGAGAATGTTTAAAATGGAGTGCTGCAACAGCGTAGTGAGTTTAACTCTGATTGCCAGAGGAGTATGCTGCAACACATTGCTTTGCAATGCGTTGAGTATCCCTCTGGCATTCAAATGGTTAATGCCCCAGCAATATACAGTATGATTCTTCTGCCTCTGTCTCCCTGGTTTTATCACTACAGGGACACAGCTTCAGTCCAGATAAGTGCCAGATAAGTGCTAAATACAATGGTTTACAATGCATTGCATTATCCCCAGCACCTAAATAGTTTATATTTAACGCCCTCCAGGAGCCCTTTTTTCTCAGCTTATACAAGGAGGCTAGTCCTGCCGCTTGTGAGAGGCACTCCTGTGGAGGGTGCAAGGAAGTCTGTTGGCCTCCTAGTACAAATTCACAATAACAGATCATTCTTTAAAATGTAGCTGCTTTGCTTACCACCAGCAAATGTTTATTCTGTGCACGCCCAGCACCAGCCCTCAGATAGCTCCTCACAGACCAGACCGAGGCATTCTATACTCTCCTTCTTTGCCTCACTGGTCATGACATCAGCCAGACCATCATTATCCAATGAAACACAGAGACACTGCCTGGAAGCAGCATCCAGTGTTTCTATTGGATATGAATGAAAACATTGAATTATAGACTTCCATGTCGTGCCCACGCTGCTCAACATGAAGTCTATCAATCATATTCACATCTGGTGCTGCTCTGCTGCTTCCTTACTGGAATCTGGGCTTTATTCTTGAACTACATGCTGGCAAATGTGACGTCCGGCCCCTGTGACACTGACAAACATTGATTTATTTTTGACAGTGCACCACATCCACCGGCCCACTACAGTCACTGGCCCCGCGTTAGGTTATAGGTTACGAGCTTCCCACCTGTTGCTATTACTTACATGCATACCTGAGAACTTTTAACCTGAGCTCACCCTGAAATCTTTGAAATATTAACTCTTAATTCTCCCAAGAAAGTAGATTCTAGGTGTGATGCAGGGGAGGGCTGGCCTGGGGGGCAACGGCCTCCTGGACTGGTCATATGTCTGAGCTGGTAGGCCAATGCACCTCACTAAATCTCCCAATTACTTCTGTAAATGGAGCTACGCTAGTGATACCACACAGATTACAATTGAAATGGAGCTACATAAATGATACCACAGAGGTGCAATCCAAACGGAGCTAAATTAGTAGCATAAACCATTTCCCTTGTAAGCTCTATAGTATCACTAAGTAAGCTTTACTTAAAGGGATAGTAATACTTCGTTTTATCTTTATTTTATTTTGAAGGCATTAAAAAAACATGAAGAACGATATAAGTCTTATCTCTCAAACCTTTATGGTTTAAGAGATATTCACAAGCAAAGTATCCCCTCCCTGTTCAGCCAAAGCAGAAGGGAGGTGCCCAGGTAGACTGCAGAGAGGGACAATCTTCAATTAAGATAAGGGAAAAAGCTGAAAAACTTGTCAAGGGGGGAAGGGCTTTCATTCTTTTCATACAAAGAAGATTGTCCCCTGCTGTTATCTGTCTGGTCTTACAACCAGATTCACATCTAAGAAGAGATGGCTTACACTAGGAAAAAGGGGCGGGAGATGAAATTTTGCTTGTGAATATCTCTTAAACCATAATGGTTTGAGACATAAGTCTTATATCATTCTTCATGTTTTTTTAATGCCCACAAAATAAAATAAAGTTAAAACGAAGTATTACTATCCCTTTAAATTGTAAGCTTTGTAGTAGCGCACTAGTGTAGGTCCAGCTTCAACTGTAAGCTATGTGGTATCACTCGACTTACGTCACAACATTAATGCCAATCTTAACATTAACAAAAGGGGGTGGGCTGACACGATAATAGAAATGGGCCACTTGAATGCATTCACCCCTGGGCCACAAGTTGCCAGCCCTCCCCTGGTGTGATGTCAATGTTTGCTCTAACTCAGAGATGATCCAGTCAGTCCTCAAAGAACTTTTAACATGATACAATTCTGAGATATCACTTCTTATACATTCATATGACAAGCATGACTTTTCCTTCTGACTTTCTGATACAAATATCACTGATTTGGACATTAAAGTGATTGTAATGTCTGAACGCAACTATATTGCCGAGTCTCCTTTAGATTATAAGAAACACAATGTGCTGTTTGAAAACATTTACTTTTGCATAGTTCTAAAGTTATTTAGTGGAGAAGGATTCCCCGCCAGCCCCTTCTGCCTACGTCACTCAGCAGCTCTCTCAGGTCTGGACAGATGAGGTAAGGGACAAACTTCAGCATGCAAAGGGAAATCCTGCCCTCCTTCTTCAAGAAAGGTTAGGATTTTCCTTATACTTACTGAAGTTTGTCCCTTGCGGCATCCGTTGGGTCGCAAAACACGACTAGCTATTCAGTGGGAGGCGGCCAGAAGGGTAGGGGGTGGGATCCTTCTCCACTTCATAACTTTATAACAACACAAAAATAAGTGTTTTTAAATAGCGCAATGTGTTTCTTATAATCTAAAGTAGACTTGGCGGTATAGTTGTGTTTAGACAATACAATCACTTTAAATAAGCAGTTAATGGGTGTAAATCATATGGTAGGAAACACTTGTCGCTCACCCTGAGAATTAGGCCCTTAACTGTGAGATTGGGTCAAAACCCTAAGAGCTCCCAGGATGATTATATGGCTCATGTGACATCTAGGTAGGACGAATTATGTTATTTCTGCTGTACAAGCGTATCTTAAGTATGGTAGACATGAAGAACTACGCTGATATTGCGCTAAATAGGACTATGGACCACTAGTGACTGCTTGGGGGAAAGGTGTCCATGGAAATTACTTGAAAATATTGGCAAGTTTAGAAAAAATAATAATCTTGTTTAAATGGATGGCTCAATTGTTCCAGACCTCTTTGTATTTGAATTCTGATGTCTACATTTTTTTTAATTACATTTCAAACCCCTATTTTATGTCCATATTAAAAGATTAATGTTGCGCTCTTTGCAGCACTAATAGTATTCCTGTGATTTACTAAAGTATGTTAGAGTTATTTCGCTTTTGCTTTAGAAGTATATTTGTGAGATTTTCTGTTGCTGTGTCATTAATTGGTACTTATAGACAACCATCAATACTGGCCACCGCCCAACTAACATGCACGTGCAAAAAAGTATGAAATACTAACTACCCTTCTTCCTATATAATAATTAGCTAGGATGTTTCTCAGAAGTCGTCACGCAGTAAACACTGCACGCGTTCGGCCAGTCTCTACTACGCAAGACTGCAACGCGTGGAGTAGTGAAGTAGCGACCCGCTTAACCCTTTGAGTGCCAGAAGGGTACGCAACGCATTGCAAACGTTGCGCACCCCTCTGGCACCCAAAGGGCTAACATTACCGGGACATTGGTGGTCAGCGTACACGGGCTTTTAAACTGGTATAAAATATCTCACATTCTGTTTGCTTCTTAATTACGGTATGTTCATTAAAAACTGCGCGATCCAGCGATAGCAATATTTTTTTACTGCTACACAACTTTCAATGGTCATAAGATCTCCGAAGCTGGAAGCGGGAGTAACTAAGGAGACGGAAACGCGCCAAAAGCAGCTTCTTCTGTAATCTGCATATACACTGTGTTTAGAAATGTCTGACGTTTCCGAAGTGATCCCTTCTCTTGACAGTACCAAGGAACAGGTAAAACAAAACCACTAAGAAGCTAGAATGAAATTGGCGTGGTTAGGTGTTACGTGGCGACCTCTTTGTGTGGCACAGTAAGGTGGGAGCAGTCAGAGGGTTAAACCGGATTTGGCTATTCACAAGACTCTGGTGGGTGTTCACACATTCATTGCTACAGGTGTGCAACGCATTGAAAGGGTTAAATGTACTGGCTGACCATTGTATATCTCTTGTGACATTCAGGTGAAAGGGGAGCAGGAGGCCCCACAAGATGAGCTGCAGTACTTAGACCAGATCCGGCACATACTGCAGCGTGGGTATCGCAAGGAGGATAGGACCGGTACCGGCACAATCTCTGTCTTTGGTATGCAAGCTCGGTACAGTCTGAGAGGTGAGCGCTGACAGTGTGGACGGACTAAACATACGGCACCATAACCACAAGGGACACAAATTCCTAAATTTCCAAGCCCATTTTAACCTTTAAATATTGTTTGTTTCCAGTGGTGCCGTTTATATGTGTGTCGAATAGTTTGGTTTTATAAGTATAGGCTTATTGATTTTACGAGACTCTTAACCCTTTGGGTGCCAGAGGGGTATGCTGCATACCCCTCTGGCACTCAAGGGGTTAAGTTAAAGGTGGGCAACCTGTCTGTGGCTTTTGTGTAGATTGCTGTAGCAGCTGTCGCTTGACTGGGATATGAAGTCATGCAAACAGGCTAACCACACCTTAAGTGTTGTAAGACTTGCAGTGCAGCAGGATGATTGGGTCATCCCAACAAAATAATTTAACTCTTCAAGTTAAATAAGTACTGACACCCTTGGCAATTTGGTGTGCCACAGACATTCACTTAACCCTTTGAGTGCCAGATGGGCATACCTGGGAACCTTTGAAACAGGGCTACCCGGAGGGTAACCATCATACCTGGGAACTTCCAGTTGAGGGCTACCAGGAGGGTAGTCCTCTGTTCACCAGGGGGGTGACAAAAATGACGCTAATCGCGTCAAAAAGGGGCGGGGCTTGCCGCGAGTGAGGGGGGGGGGGGCTTAACCATTTGAGTGCCAGAGTGGTACGGAATGCATTGCAAAGCAATGCATTTCTTACCACTCTGGCACTCAGAGGGTTAAAGGTGTCAAACAGAAGGCTGGGGACTGAGGATCAGCAGGAGAAAAAGCGGATGTGGCAGAGTTTCAGTAGAAACTCTCCACATCCGGAGGAATCAGCCTCTGCCCCGGAGACCCGGTAAAATTCTGTCAGAACCGGAGTCTCCGGGGCAAATCCGGAGAGTTCCCAGGTATGGTAACCATGTCAGTGCCCAGGGGGAGGAAAATAATGCAAATCGCGTCATAAAAGGGGTGGGACAAAAACCCCTGCAAAGTGGATGTAGGAGGGCGGGGAGTGGGAGGAACTGGGCGGGATGGAGCACAAGTGGGCAGAGTTTCTACTTAAACTCTGCCCACCTGGTGATTCACACATTGCCCCAGAGACCAGGTAATTCACTTTGAAATCCAGAGTCTTCTGGGCAAAACCGGAGCGTTCCCGGGTATGCAGTACATTGTTTTGCAGAGCCTTGCATGCCCCCTCTGGCACTCAATGGGTTAAGGTACATAATTTATTCCATAAATACTTTGACAAAATGTGACTGTATTTGTAGAAAATGATTATACACATACATATACAGGGCCGGATTTGCCATTAGGCAAAGTAGGCACCTGCCTACAGGCGCATGCCACCAAGGGGCGCCTGCCATTCGGATTTTTTTTTTTTTTTTTACATATTCTTTAAAAAAAAAAAAAAACTAGCCACCTCGCTGGCTGCGCCGGCGGCACCCACTCATATTGCCCCCCACCTGTTGTCTATTTCCTACCTCCCCGGCAGGACAGGTCTGTGCCCCCTGTGGCACAGTCCTGTAGGTGCTGAGCTCCCTTGTCGCCTCTTTAGGAATGC
This sequence comes from Rhinophrynus dorsalis, assembly GCA_037306005.1. NCBI lineage: Eukaryota > Metazoa > Chordata > Amphibia > Anura > Rhinophrynidae > Rhinophrynus > Rhinophrynus dorsalis. The sequence goes on from CM074723.1 coordinate 146,668,536, forward strand.
AGAGCGCTGGGAGGTGAAGGGGGTCAATGTGAGGGCAACATGGAGATGGTGGGGGGCAATGTGAGGGCAATGTGGAGCTGATGGGGGGCATCGTGAGGGCAATGTGGACCTGATGGGGGGGTCAATGGGAAGGCAATATGGTATATGGAGATGATGGGGGCAGTATGGAGCTGATGGGGGCAATGTGAGGGCAATATGGTATATTAAGATGATGGGGCAATGTGAGGGCGATATATGAGATGATGGGGGGCAACGTGGAGATTAGGAGCATTGTGCCAGTACATATGGACCACGGGGGAGGGGGGGCGCTTCAAATTTCTGTGCCTAATATATAAAAAACCCCCTTTGAGTGCCAGAGAGGTATGCGATGAGTGGCATACCCATCCGGCATTCAAAGGGATATATATACTTTTTTTTTTTTTTTTTTTTTTTTCAGCCTCATCAACAATGTTAATATGCATTTATTCTTCTTCTATGTCTATATATTAAATGTGAGGGGAAAATAGAAGTATTGCTGTTGCAACATTTTGCTATTGCTGCATCAATAATGGTGGTTCTTTTTGTCAAATGGCTATCTCTTGCATCACTTTTACAACAAGGAGGCTATTGACAGGGCATATTGTGAAGGGTGCAAGGTAAGCATATAAAATGTGAGAGGCTTCTGAGGACGAACGGCGCAGTGGCCTGTTCTACAGCTAATCGCCACTCAGAAGCATCACGTTTTAGCTCTCTAGTGCCATTATATAGGAGAAACTTCCACATACATATTAGATTAATTCCACCCATAAAGGCGGTCCAGTTCCAAAATGACTGGCAAGTCGTCCCCCCCCCCCAGCACGGAACAACTGCTAACCCCTGATGTATATTTCTGCCTTGTTGGACCTCTGTAATGGCACTAGAGAGCTGAAACATGATGCTTCTGAGCAGTGTCTAGCCGTAGAACTGGCCATTGTGCTGTTGTTTGTCCTCGGAAGCCTCTCACATTTTGTATGCATATTTTGAATACTCTTAGGGGTCTCCCTAGGAGTGAATGGTAATCCAGACGTGGACTCCTTGCTCTTGGTGCCTAGGGAATCCAGTTGCACCCTCCTGACGAGCCACAAAAAGGTCGAAATGTACATCGGGGGTTAGCTGGTGTTCCTGTGCGGGGGGGACTTGCCCATCATTTTGAAACTGGACTGCCCATTTGGGTGGGATTAGTCTAATATGTACATGGACATTTCTCCTCTGTAATGGCAATAGAGAGCTAAAACGTGATGCTTCTGAGCTGTGACTAGCTGTAGAATAGACCATTGTGCTGTTGTTCGTTCTCAGAAGCCTCTCACATTTTGTATGTACATATTGTGAAGTGACAACAGGTGGATTAATGATTTTTATGCATTTATGTAAACTGTAGGCTTTGAACCATCCACTTTTATTGCTGAGGAGTAATGTAGGGTTTTGGCCATTTTAAGAGGAATACCATTTGCTGGTACCAAAGCTAGTATACATGAGCATACTGTTCCAAGTAGAATTTTCTGGTCTTTGGCTAATATGACAGGCAGTTTTGATGAAGTTTTTTAAAATATACAAACTTGAATCAAGGTGACAGGCCCACTAAAAAAAAAAAAAAAAAGTTGCTGCTCTGCAGTAAATGGTCAGTTGGGTAACGTAGTTTTATAATTAAAAATTTTACTTAACTAAACATTTGCCGCAACTTTTTAAAATCTTTTTAGTGAATTTTGAAAACCTATAAAACAGCCAGCCTCAACTCACAAACAATAGGCAAACAAGCAGGGCTAAGCAGTCAACAATGTGTCAGTTCCTTGACTTATTATGATGTAATCAGAAAATGCAAAAATTTTAAGATAGAACAGTCGTCCCCAGAACAATGGGGGACAGAATACACCATTGATCTATGGAGCTAACAGGTCAAGTACAATTCATGATATGATGGAGGCTTAAAGTGCAAACCATAACACCACCCATACGGCTTGAGCCGAGGAGGAAAAGGGTGGGGGTGAGTAACTTTTTTATGCTCGACATGCAGCTTGCTGAAACTATTGTTTTTAGCACAACACATCAGCATGGCAGCCTCTAGGACTGCTGCACAGATCCAAGTCAATTTCCCTGCATAGAGCTTGACAATTATAAAAATGTGGGAATTTCATAAACTAATGTATACATTTGTTTTACATATTGTTTTGCTCCATTCAGACCAGTTTCCTTTGCTGACGACAAAGCGTGTTTTCTGGAAAGGAGTGCTAGAAGAACTTCTGTGGTTTATTAAGGTACTTATGTTGCAATGTGTTCCTAGCAGTTTTGTGAAATTAATAACCATTTAGTGTTACGCTGGTTTAGACATTTTATGTAACTCATTTATTGGAAATTTAAAAAAATTTACAAAATAGTGGGGGATTCCTTGGAAGGAAGGTAAAATAAGTAAATGGTTCAGGGTAGGGTGGAATTTACAAGAACTAGATTGTCGAAAGTGCAAGATAACAACATTTACATTGGGGTGCTGCATTTAAAGCCAGAATGAGGACTGTTGTAAGCAATCCATGGTTACCATAGATTGCCATTTATCTGTGTTTAGTAAGAAAAATCAGTTTTCCTCTGTGTCCTATCCACGGCAAGTGTGGGTATTGATTCTGCCTCTCAGCTGATAGGACCAATGATTCAGGTTTTAAAAGGTCAGCTCAGGTCACCTATCCTCTGTTAATTTGGTCCTACCAGCTGGAGGACATAGGTTTCTTACCTCCATGCTTCCCTTCCTCTCAGGAACTACATTGTGCCGACATGCATTCTCCCAACAAACGCAGTTTGCATTATGTCGGTGTTCAGATACCCTTCCCAGGGTCGCATGGAACGCTGAAGCTGTTGCTTGGGGATGCTGCTGGGGCTGGCTACCGATCTGCTGTGCAGGATGACCAGCAAAGACTGCAGGAAACACACAGGGAAGCTTTAAAATGCAAAACTGGAAGTTCGGCTGGGTGAAATGCATTGATTGTTTGCGGTCTGCTGTATTTAAATGACCCGGTTGCCTGAGCAGAACCGTGAGTAAAACACATTTATTTCCTCTGTGTCCAATACACACATACTGTGGGCAATTGCCTCTGCCTCCCAGCTGGTAGGACCAATAGAAAACCATAAATTATTCATCAGTTCTCCCCTCCGCAGTTATTTGGTCCTACCCAAGCTGGGAGATGGAGGCATCTTTATTATTTTTTTACCTTATGTGGCCTGCCTAATAGCGGCGTACATTCATTTCCTGGGTCCTGCAATCTTGCTGTGGCTAGGAACACGATCCGTAGGCATGTGGAGAGTCTGTGGGATCCGGACAGACGACGTGCTGTTTTCCTGTCTTCCCTATAAAACCTGAGTCTGTGGTTTGATGCCCCACTTTGACGCGGTCTGCAGCGTCCCTAGAACCGGAAGTGAGTAGTGTGTTCCAGCCTGGAACGCAGTGGTGGCTCTGCGTCTTCCTGCATGGTGCCTTTTAAAGCAACCCGGTTTACAGAGCCATTCTCCTCTGGATCGTGAGTAAAATAGATTTAAATTTACTACATTTACTTGTATTGATTATCAGAATGTTTCTGTGATACATTGCTCTGCAATATACTTGGATTTTTCCATCACTGCTATACATTATTGCCAGCCATTATGTCTAACCCAGAGAAAGTTAAGGGGGATAAGCAAAAGTTAGGAGAGTCCTCCAAGGATGAAAAAGCTACTGGAAAAACCAAGCCTTGTGCTGGTTGTGATCACAATATACCTCTGAATGACCCTGCTAAGCTTATGTACTGATTGTTTGAAGCGTGCAACGTTCCTGCCGAAGTCAGAATTTTTAATTTGGATGAAGTCTTCCATGCAAGAGACATTTACCTCCATGCAGGAGGCTTCTAGAAAAAGACCTCGGTTCTCAGACCCAGATGAAGAATCATCCCACAGTCTAAGGATTTGGAGAAGGTCCAAAGTCTTTGAATCCCGACAATAGTGGATTTATCCCTGCTATATTGGAATTGTCTGGACTATTGGAGAGATCCTGGAGATACCGAACAGGGACGGTAAGATTTCCCTGTATGCCTTATTGCCGTGTATTGCTTACATAGCGATATATACATGTGAATGTATTACTACTTTAAATTTCTTGAGATCATATAAGTGTTGATAAGGCACCATATGGCGCCTCCTGTTTTATTTCTTTTTTGCAGGAGGAGGAAAGCGCTCTTGATATTGAATCTGAGGGCTCTTCAGCAGAAGAGTGGGAGATGGGTTGAAGAGGCTGGAAGTTTTTCAATAGATCAGGTTGATTCCCTGATTAAATCCATGAGAAAAACCCTGGGTCTTACGGAAGTCCAAAAAGAACTTAATGTGATTGATAATGCCTTCATTGGGTATAAAAAAAGACCAGTCCCTTGATGCCAGTACATAGCTCCATTCAGGAGATCGTCCAAAAAAGAAGTGCTACATCTAAGCATTTCGGTGCATGTACCCCTTCGCAGATGAAGACACAGCTAATTGGACTACTCCTCCTAAGGTAGACGCAGCAATTGTGCAGACAGCCAGGAGGACAACACTCCTCCTAGAGAATGGCACTTCCCTAAGGGATGCCATGGATAAAAGAGTAGTGCCCTGAGAAGACAATTTTCAACTATTGGTCAGAACCTTAAAACTGCCACAGCCATGGCTTCAGTTTTTCATATCTTATGCATTTGGCTATCAGAGCTCGAAGAGAAACTTGAATCATCTGTTTCAAGATCACACATTCTAAAAGAAATGGGTACCATCAAGGATGCAGTGAATTACTCATGCGACGCATCACTGGATAATATCCGATTGCTAGCAAAGTCATCTTTATCAATAAATGCACGTAGAGCCCTATGGATAAAATCCTGGGAGGCGGATGCAGCTTCAAAAAATAGGCTTGTATCGCTCCCTTTTTCAGGATCCAAGCTATTTGGTGACCAATTGGAGGACATCATAAGCAAATCCTCTGCAGGAAAAAGTCCTTTTTTGCCTCAGGAGAACTGTAACACAGGATCACCATCCAGAAATTCAGTCAAGGCGACAGTCCTTTCGAGAAGCAATGAGATACAGACCTGGCAAAACCTATGATCAGATAAGAAGAGGAGGAGCTCAGCCCTCCAGAGGTGGAATCCAGAAGGATTTTCAGCTGAAACCCCAGTACCATCAATGAAGCCAGGAGTCCCCTTCCTTTACCTCTAGAACTTCAACATGCCCCTCCGGGTCCTCGTTTCAAAGCATCAAAGGTCAGAAACAGATCCAGAATATTACAAATGAAACAGGTGTTATGAGAACTCCTACGAAATAAGGTTATAGAGGAGGTCCCATGGACTCAGATTCCAGGGATTTTACTCTACACTTTCCTCTGTTTTAAAGCCTACTGGGGAGCTTTGTCCGATTCTAGATCTAAATCGCTACCTAAGAATTTGACATTTCAAGATTGAGACAGTAATGTCAGCAATAAAACTGATTAAACTGCAAGTGTTCCTATCTCGCATAGACTTGAAGGATGCATACCATCACATCCTAATCAGGTAATCTCAGAGGAAATTCTTGAGGTTTCACATCTTCAAGAACCATTATCAGTTCCGAGCACTCCCATTCGGCCTGGCACCAGCCCCTCGAGTGTTCACAAAGGTACTGTCAATGTGGCCATGGCAGAATTAAGAAGCACCCACCAAATAAAAGTTCTTCCCTACCTGGACAACATTCTCATCTTAGTAGCATCAGTCCAGCTGGCACAAGAAAACACAAACATTTGCAGAAGTGATCCAAGATCTTGGTTGGTTAATAAACACTGAAAAAAAGCATACTTCATCCATCTCAGAACCTTCAGTTCCTGGGGATCAACTTCGACACCCAGGCACAACATTGCGACCCTGTCTCTAGAATGTCAGGATCGCATCTTCAGTCAAGTAAAGAGGTTCCTAAGACATCCAGTTCACACGACGAAATCCTTCTCCAAGTTACTGGGTCATCTGTCATCAGCACAGCAGATACGTCCATGGGCCAGGATCTACTCCAGATTCACTCAGCAAAACTTCCTACAGTATTATCGTAAGGATCCCTCCACCTTGAGTCTTACAGATACAAGTGTTTCTCTCCACAAAACAAGAATTGAATTGGTGGACCTCTAAACAAAATCTGGCAAAAGGTCGTCCCATGTTAGAACCTACATGGCAGATTTCTCACTGATCTTTGTTTTTCCTCTGTGTCCTTCCACGGCAACCCTTCCCTATATGTATCGTATCATAAGCAGGGCTCAATTTCCACTCACCAATGGCGGGTGAAAACTTAGCCCTGGTGGGTATGTTTTTGCTTGCAGTGGTGAGTAACTTTTCAGGTCTGGCTAGTAGCAAAGGACTTAAAATTATAAGCCCTGTCATAAGTATTGTCAATTACCAGGGGATAACCTCTAATATATATCTCTTGTTGCAGCTTCATCAAAAGTATAACTGCGGAGGGGAGAACTAACGAATAACTTATAGTTTTCTATTGGTCCTACCAGCGGTGAGACAGAGCCAATTGACAAATCACAGTATGCCGTGGAAGGACACAGAGGAAAAACAAATATTGGTGAGTAAATTTCACCTTTTTCCTAGACATAATCTGTAAAAAATATTCATATTGTAACATGTCAGCAGCTTCTAAAACATCACAAGCTGATAAAACTAAAGCAGCTAGAGAGCCTCCTAGGGCTAAGGAGGACAAAGCAGCCCAAAAGCAAAAAAAAAACTTGTGCAGGATGTGAGGCAAAACTTTCCCCAACTGATTCAGCAAAATGTGTGGAATGCATAAAGAAAATTGCCTGCGATGAGAAAATCCAATTTAATGATTTTTTTTAAGCTGGATGAAATCTTCTACGCAGGAGACTTTTGCCTTCTTACTGGAATCAACGCGAAAAAGACAGATGCTTTCAGACCCAGGGCATCAAGAAGAATATGAGGAGGGAAGCCTTATGGATATAGATTCACTTTCATCAGCAGAAGAAGGGGAACTGGTAGAAGATACAGGTAGTTTTTTTCCATGGATAAACTAGAAGGATTAATAAAGTCCATGAAAAAACCTTTTGGACTAACAGACACACAAAGATCTAGATGTCATGGATGCAGCCTTCCTAGGTCACAAGAAACAGATGCCTGTATTTCCAGTACACAGCTCTATACAGAAAATGATCCAGACAGAATGGAACCAGGGGGACAAGAAGTCAGCCATAACCAGACGAATACTCAAGATGTACCCATTTGTGGAGGAAGATACTACAAAATGGCTCACTCCACCTAAGGTAGATGCTGCGGTGGCTCAAATCTCCCGCAGAACAATTATCTTAATGGAGGACGGAACCACATTAAGAGATTCAATGGATAAAGGAGCCGACAGCGCTTGAAAACTTTTTTTTTTTTTTTTTTTTTTTTTTTTTAAAAAATACCTAAAGTCTGCCACTGCAATGTCATGCATATTTAGGACCCATAGAATATGGCTGACAGAACTTGAAGATAAAATATAATCTTCTGTATCCAGGTCAAGACGTCTAAAAGCGGTATCTTCAATCAAAGAAGCCATAAACTTCTCATGTGATGTGTCCCTGGATTGCATAAAGCTCCTGGCAAAATAGTCAGCCCTATCAGTGACAGCCAGGAGAGGCCTTTGAATCAAGGCTTGGAGAGCCAATGCCTCTTCCAAGAATGAGTTGGTATCTCTTTCCTTTGAGGGTAAGATGTTGTTTGGCGACAAGCTAGAAGACATTATTCGTAAATCTTCTGGTGGAAAAAGCTCTTTTCTGCCCTAAGAAAGAAAAGAGATTCTCCACAGCGTACATCTACCTATAGAAGCAGTCCTTTCGAGACACACGAAAGTACAGACCAAGAAGAGGATATGAACAGAAAATCAGAGGATCATCACAGACTGCAAGAACTGGAAACAGAAGAGAGTTTCCGCAAAAAACTCAGTTCTCCAAAAACTTCCAATGAATGGAGTCTCGCTCCTTTTCCAGTTCCAGTAGGGGGCAGACTGGAACTGTACCTCCAGTACCTAGAAAAGATCTCAACCAGACAAATGGGTACTTCAAATACTGGAAAAGGGGTATGCATTGGAATTCAAGACTGCTCCACCGAAAAATACAACATTCAGGAGTTCCAGGATATTAAAGTCTTTATTTTCGATCTTAAAATAAATAAATAAATAAAAAAATAAATATATATTCCGCCTTGCCGCTCTTATTGAAAAACCGTTATAGAAACAGTCCCAGAACACCAGAAATATCAGGGCATATACTCCATACTTGTTCCAAAACCTTCAGGACACGTCAGATTGATTCTGGATCTAAAAAAGGTAAACTCTTTACTCAAAGTACAGAAATTCAAGATGGAGACATTATCATTAGCCATGAAAGCAATACCGAATGCATTCTTGACAACAATTGATCTTCAGGATGCCTGTTACCACATTCAGATCTGAAAAGCACATTGAAGATTCCTAAGGTTTCACATATTTGGAACACATCAATACAGAGTAATGCCCTTTGTGCTAGCCCCAGCACCTCGGGTCTTCACAAAAGTAATGGCAGTGGCCATAGCCCATCTAAGACTGCAAGGGATTTGTCTTGTACCATACCTAGACGATATTCTTATAATAGACTCAAGACAAAAGTATTATAAACCAGGACATCAATAAATCTGGAAAAACTGGATTGGATGGTCAATTACAACAAGAGCCAATTAACACCCTCCCAAAACCTGGTATTTTGGGGAGTAAAGTTCAGAACACAAGAAGCAACAGCAACTTAGTCAGCACAACGACAAAAAAGAATAAAAGAGAAAGTGGCAAGTTTCAGTCAAAAAAAAGACAACAAACAGCACAGGAGTTTTTCATATTGCTAGGACACATGAGCTTGTCACCACAGTGCCTTGGTCAAAAACCCATTTGAGGGAAACCCAAAACAACTTTTTTTGAAGTTATGGAAGGATTCCTCAAACTTCTTACAAAAACTACCAGTACTCCCATCAACCATGAAGGAATTAAAGTGGTGGATGAAACCCTCCAACTTATAGAAAGGGTCACCATTAGAGGACAGGAAATGGGAGCTCTTGAGCACAGACGCAAGCAAATCAGGTTGGGGAGGAATATGGAAGAATAGGTCTGTTCAAGGTCTATGGACAAATCAAAGATGCACACCTAAGTCGTCTGGAACTGCCTCATGGCTCTAAAAAAAAACAAAGCCATACTGGTAAGATCAGACAATCTAGCCACTGTAACATACTTATGCAATCAGGGGGGCACCAGGAGCCCAAAAACTCAACAGTATTGCTCTGAGAACTCTGTATTTGGCAGAAAAACATCTAGTGGTTCTTACAGCTTCTCACATATCAGGACAAGCCAACACTCAGGCCGATCTATTCAGCAGAAGAACTCTGGATCCAGGAAAGTGGGAACTGAAGACAGATATTCCAAACAATTTTTAATTGCAATGGGGAAAACCAGCAGTGGACCTGATGGCATCACCAGGAAACACAAAATGCTCAATATTACTCTCCAGGTGGAAGTCAGAAAAAGCTCTGGGCCAAGATTCCCTGAAATAGACTTGGGACTTTCCTCTGGCGTACCTATTTCCTCCCATTCCTCTTCTGATGGATGTCATCAGAAAGATAAGACACAGCTCAGGTGATTCTGATCGCAACAGAATGGCCAAGGAAGATATGGTTTACAGACCTGATAAGGATGTCAGTTCTGCCACCAATACATCTTCCAGACCTCTCACAGGGCCAGTTTTGGCATCCAAACCTGAGCTTCTTCAAGCTGACGGCATGCACGCTGAGCAGCGATCCTTGAAACTGCAGGGAGTATCTGCTTCAGCCACAGGGACTATCATAGCAGGAGGAAGACATATCTACTATTCTAGATTTCCTGCAAGAGGGATTCCAAAAAAGTTTAAAGCTACCTTCTATAAAGGTACAGATTTTTGCACTATCAGCGGTATTAGCCACCCCATTTGCAGAAAACTATCTTAACAAAAGTTTTGTAAAGGTAATATCATAAATAAGGCCAACCATAAGAGAGATCATTCCACCTTAGGATTTAAACTTGGTACTTCAGCAACTTTCTTCACCAAGTAGTTTTGAACCTTTGGAATCTATATCCCTAAAATATCTAACGATTAAGACAGTCTTCTTAACGGCCATTACCTCCGCAAGAAGAGTAAGTGAACTACAAGTTCTTTCCTGCACACATAAAGTGGTCCTAAGAACAAAATATACTTTTGGATCAAAGGTAGTATCTGAATTCCACCTTAGCCAGGAAATTGTGCTACCCTCTTTCTGCCGTGATGCAAAAAAAAAAAAAAAAAAAAAAAAAAAAAAAAAAAAAAAAAAAATGAAAAGTAAAACAGCTACATAATCTAGACCTGGTAAGATGTTTATCTAATTATAAAAATAGAACTAAAGACTTTAGAAAGTCTATTTGTCCTTTTTCTTCGGCAAAGCAAAAGAAACAGCAGCATCAAAACCACCTATTGGTAGATGGATTAGAGCATGCATAATGCTAACATACAAGGCTGCAAACAGAACTCCCCCAGTGGGTATAAAGGCGCACTCAACAAGAGCAATAGCAACTTTGTGGTCTCAAAAAGCAGTTGCGAAGATTAGTAAGGCTGCAACATGGACTTCATGTCTACTTTTGTAAAACACTATAGATTGGATATAGAAGCATATGCAGGTGCAAAGTTGTAGAAGCCATAATTCCTCATTAAGGTAATACCTTGCATTTATCTTTTCCCACCCTAGGATGGTACTGCTTGGGTAAGTTCCACACTTGCTGTGGACAGGACATAGAGTGAAAAGGTGAAATTTACTCACAGATATTTGTTTTTCCTCTATATCCTTACACGGCACACCCTCCCTATAAGAGAAGTGTATGAGAGTTCAGTGTCGCCAATATTACAATATAAGCTGGACTGTGTATTAACTCTTGCTATTAACCACTTAACGACCCATGATGTACAAGTACCAAGGACGTACATGTACGTCATGGAATTCCGGGCTTCACGTGCGGCTGCACACCATTCGGGGAGTCCGGAATCAGATTCTTAAGAACCGCGGGGCATTTTTAATTATTATTTAACTGTAATTTTCTATTCTAGTAATCGGGTAATGCTTTTCCCATCACTATGGAGAGGCATAGTCTGGTTCAAGCTTGCCAATAGAGAATTGTATTTAAAAAAACAAAAACAAAACGCAAATCACTACGGTTACTAACAGTATGAATGGGAGAAAAAAGTCTCTCCGCAAAGGGAGCAAGAAATACAAAGGAGTTGGGTGCCCCATACTGTACACCACTTCTAGTAGTAAGTAATTAAAAAAAAAAAAAACTGCTTTCACCCACAAATAAATTTTGGCAGTTATTCTAGATTGGCCCGGAAGGTTGGAGGATGCTTTTAATTCTGCCTCCATGTAGATATCCACAACTGCTTCCCAAGAGATGGTTTCCTTGAACAGCCTCAGAAATAGACAAAAGTATGGGAGCACACAGCAGATACTGTTAACAGACAATGGGGGGGGGGGGGTTGCTGCCATTCACTCCTGTACTGAGTGCAACACAAGCCCCACACACACACACACCACCAAAGAATACACACACACACACAACACCTGCTCCAAGGTCTTCAACCACACTGAGCTTCTACACGTTGCACTAACTTCTCTCCTCCTCATCACATACGTTGCAACCACTTACCCATTATGTGCTACTATAAAAACATTATGTGCCAACCATTTGCTCCAAACTCACATTTTTCCTCTTATGGCATCGTCAACCTCAGCAGTGTCTGTATGGGTAGGAGTGAGAGCTGGTCGGCGAGTCACCTGTGAGGGCAACATGAGGTGTAGATCCAGCTGTACGTTGGAGTCTGGGTCACTGGCCTGGACTGCAGGCTGCACTGTTGAAGGTACAGAGCTTGCGGCTACCAGTACGGATGACTATTTGATGGAGTGTCTGCAAGTATAGGTGTAAGTTACTTGTGCTGAGACGGGATGTGGGGAAGAGGATTTTAACCATTTTAGTGCCTCAGATGTCCATAAGGCATTGCTTTGCAATGCACTGCTTACCTCTCTGCCACTGAAACGGATAATATCCCACTAACGCCACTTCCCTGCATTCCATCTCCACACAAGTAACTTTTACCTATACTTGCAGACACTCCCATCAAATAGCCATCCATACTAGGACCCCTCACTGACACCCGGTAATCCAATATAAAGTACACTAGCAGAGGGGTGTGTACCACATTTATGCCGGGTTTCCTAGGCCTTCTGCTGCCTTTTGCAGCATGCCTCTAGCAAGCAGAGCTTCTGCTTCCTAAACACCGAATGTAAACTTCCACACATCCTATCCTATGTATAATGAAATGCTAGCGATGTTTGTCAGAAGCCGTCATGCGCAGTACAGACCGCTGGTGTTCAGGCAAGACTGCATCACGTGGAGCAGTGAGGTAGCGGCCACTTAACCCTTTGAGTGCCAGACGGGTACACAACACATTGCAATGCATTGTGTACCCCTCTGGCACTCAAAGGGTTAACATCACCCAGACCTTGGCCCGTGTACAATCATCAAATATTGTGCACCAACCACTTTTCTAAGAGTATACCTCTCTAAAAGCGTAATTAAATCTTTAGGGTAACTTAAATAGTAATAAGATGAGTGTACAGTGTTCCAAATACCGAAAAAGAAGGAAGAAAAAAAAATTTTAATTAATAAATCGCTCCAAAATAAATGGCTGTCCGTATTGAAGTCCATGGAATCATCCAATATGAAACCAATATTGATCTAATGCCTATTTGGGCTATAGATCTTATAATATATAGTAAAACCAGTACTTGATAGTCCAATGGAATGAATGAAAATAGATGAATAATGAAATAAGATGAAATGAGGTGTCCAGTGTCGCGGTCTCTCAATCTCCAATGAATATGATCTTACTGTCCCTTGTGCAGCTCACAAATTATGGACTTGTACAGGCCATCAAATCAGTAGAAATCAATCTCACAGCGCTCAAAAGGGAAGGAGAAACAAAGATAATAAGAGTATCTAAGTGTAGTATATTTAATAAAACAGATAAAAACAATACAAAGTCTACTTGATTATCAAGCATCTCGGGGTCCCAGCTCCCAAATAGTCAGTGTCCCTCTCACTTGCTGTGTGCCTCCGGTCCACGAGGAAGGAGCTTGTCGGAGTCTTTCAATGGTGCGGCAGAAGCCGCAATGATGACAGGATTCATGGACTTAAAGGGGATAGTAATACTTCGTTTTATCTTTATTTTATTTTGTAGGCATTAAAAAAACATGAATAACGATATAAGTCTTATCTCTCAAGCCTTTATGGTTTAAGAGATATTCACAAGCAAAGTATCCCCCCCCCCCCCCAATTCAGCCAGATCAGAAGGGAGGTGCCCGGGTAGATTGCACAGAGGGACAATCTTCAATTAAGATAAGGGAAAAAGCTGAAAAACTTGTCAAGGGGGGAAGGGCTTTCATTGTTTTCATACAAAGAAGATTGTCCCCTTCTGTTATCTGTCTGGTCTTACAACCAGATTCACATCTGAGAAGAGATGGTTTACACTAGGTAAAAGGGGTGGGAGGGGGAAATTTTGCTTGTGAATATCTCTTAAACCATAAAGGTTTGAGAGATGAGACTTATATCGTTCATCTTTTTTTTTTTTTTTTTTTTTTTTTTTTTTTTAAATGCCTACAAAATAAAATAAAATAAAGTTAAAACGAAGTATTACTATCCCTTTAAGCCGGGTCTACACTATACAGGGAAGGAACCTCACTGGGGACGTAGGGCGGGACCTGATTCAGAGTGTGTGCTATTTGATTACCCTAGAGCTTTAGTGGGATACCTCCTACTTCATCAGGGGTAGAGCAATGGTCAGTAAACAGCCATTGCCCATATTTTTATACCATTCTCCATAAGCGCAAAAAATGTAACAAATTACCAAAAACCCAATAAAATCATAATTATTATAAATCTTGTAATATGAAGTCTTAAAATGTGAATTACACACTATATAAATACCCCATAATAAAAAAAAGTATGTTCATATTAAAAGCTAATCTGTATTGGTCCCCCAAGTAATAACCTTACAATACCCAAAGGAAAAATCAAAACGCTATATTAAATCTACAACTTAGAAAGGGGGGGGGGGGGGAAGGCTAATATCATTACAATTGGGACCATCACAGAGGTTGTAGCCAAAATAAAACAGATAATCATCAATAGATATGACATGATAAAGGGGGGGAAAAAAAAAAAAAAACAGGGAACGGTATACATGGGCTTTTACACTAACTTCTTACAAACACATAAATCTTAATTTTCTTCAACCCTTTCAGTGCCAGAGAGGTATCAAGTGCATTTGATAACCCATTTTGCTATAGTATTTTCCAAAGGGCTGTGCTCCAGGGAGAGATTCTCAGCATCAACTACCTCATGTTAACACTCACTCCAGCGCATTGCAAAGTGCAGTATTCCAGGAACAGCTCAAAGTTGATGACCATTACATACACTTCCTGTCTCCATGTTGGTAAATGTATGTGCACAATGAAAACGTTTAACACATTGCCACATCCCTTTCTCCCTCACATCATCTTCCTTAACACTTTTAAAGCCAGAGTGCTTCACAACACATTCTGTTGCAATGCATTGTGTACCCCTCTGCCACTCAAAGGGTTAAAAGCTTCCTTGCAATGCAGGTATAAGAGCAAATAGATAGACAATTAATGTGGAATACAAGACTACATCTCAAGACCCAATGCTGTATCTTGCTTAAGCCTATCATCAGAGTCACATAAGGCTCCAGAGTGAGCAGCTGCACTGCTAATTGCCCTACAGCTCTCATGAAAGCTAGGAGCTGTACTTTTAACCCTCTGAGTGCCACAGAGGTAGCAACACATTGCAACACAATGTGTTTGATACATCTTTGGCACTCACAGGGTTAATTAGGGTACTGATTCCTGCCATTTTCATACAGTAGCATGTATATTATAAAACACGTGTGTGTATATATATATATATATATATATATATATATATATATATATATATATATACAGTGTAACATATACATTCATACATAAGCAGTTAGTGGACTGACATCAGCCATGCAGAGCGATTAAATGTGGAGGTAAAATTTGAACTGTTTCCGACATGGCCCATCTCATCCTTTTGCCCTACAATTCTTCAATGTGCAGCAACACAAGCCAGATTAATTGTGTCCCACCACTACAGCTATACAGACATGAAGCGTAGTTCAAACGGAGAATCCGAACCGTATGTTGGACACATCCCAAAGCAACAGACTGAAATTGCGCGTGCGCGGCACTGACAAGGTAATTCATAGGCTGTCCAGAAAAACAACAAAAGTGTAAGGCCCGTGTCGGAAACAGGTCAGAATTTACCTCCATATTTATTGCTCTACATGGGTGATGTCAGTCCACTAACTCTTTATGTATGAATTTGTGTAAAAGCCTGTGTACAAGGCCCTCCCAGCATTTTGTGCTTTCGGGCAGTGCTACTGCACATGTCTGCATTGGACAATGCATTCTGGCAGTCTGTACTGCACATGGCCTGCGTTCCTGTGTTTGGGCAGTCTCTACTGCGCATGACTGCATTGGATGTTCTGGCAGTCTCTACTGTGCATGACTGCATCGGACAAACATATATCTGGCTTTTTGTATTACAGGATATAAGCTGAAAGCCACAGTAAAGAAGGGTACTGCTTAATCAATGCACACTATGACAGACAAAGTTTACACAACTTGCACACTTTAACCCTTGGAGTGCCAGAGAGGTATTACATTTTTAACACTTTCCAAAAAAACACAATTGCCAATGCTGTTCTCTAACAGGCCCTTTCACAAATGCTAACAAAGAGTTACAAAACAAACGCCAATAACCTACCACCCAAGTCTCCCTCTTTACAAGTGGCTCCATATCTGCAAAGCGTCCCCCTTTACGAGATACTACCAAAAGGGCCACAGTGTTGCCCATGGGGATTAAGTTCTTTCAGTGTTTCAGGGGTATTCAACACCTTGACAATGGTTTGCCTACACTTGCAACACTGAAAGTGTTGTGTTTCACAGCCAAAGAGGTATCCATGCAGTGGAATGTGTTGTATACTACTTTGGCACTGAAGAAAACCAGCAGATTGCCCGTTTTCTTGGCTTTCTTCAACCCCCTTCAATGACAAGCAGCTATCCAATACATTTCACTGCATGGATACCTTTGTCTCAAAAACACAGAACGCTTTCATTGGCGCAAATGTATATGAACCATTGTGAAGCAATGCTTTAAATACCCCTGAAGCACCCAAAGGATTTCATCACCACGGGCAACGCCATGCCCATTTTGCTAGTTATAATCTATTGCTTATATGTACAGTACTGCACAAAAATTTTATGCAGTTGTGGGAAGACGAATGCTTTCAAAATTAGATGTTAATAGTTTTATATTCATCAATTAACAAAATACATATTGATTTGATTTTTCTTCTATTCACTATTTGGTGTGGCCACCCTTTGCCTTCAAAACAACATCAGTTCTTCTAGGTACACTTGCACAAAGTCAGGGATTTTGTAGGCACATAGATGTATGATTAAACAATTATACCAAACAGGTGCTAATCAATTTAATATGTAGGTTGAAATACAATCATTAATTGAAACAGAAACATCTGTGTAGAAGGAATAAAATTGAAGAACAGCCAAACTCTAACAGTTGAGGTTGCTGAAGACCGTTTAATGTCCAATTTCATACACCATGGCAAAACTGAGCACAGCAGCAAGACACAAGGTAGTTACACTGCATCAGCAAGGTCTCTCCCATGCAGAAATTTCAAGGCAGACGGGTTTCCAGATGTGCAGTCCAAGCTCTCTTGAAGAAGCACAAAGAAACTGGAAATGTTGAGGTCTGTAGACCAAGTGGTCGGCCAAGGAAACTTAATACAGCAGATGAAATGCACATCATGCTTACTTCCCTTCCCAAATGGATGATGTCCAGCGTGCCATCAGCTCAGAATTGGCAGAAAACAGTAGGACCCTTGTATGCCCATTTTCTCTCCGGAGTAGTCTGGCCAGAAGTGGTCTTCATGGAAGATTTGTGGTCAAAAAGGCCGTACCTCTGACATGGAAACAAGGCCAAACGACTCAACTATGCTTGAAAACACAAACTGGGGTGCAGAAAAATGGCAGCAGGTGCTCTGGATTGATGAGTCAAAATGTGAAATATTTGGCTGTAACAGACGGCAGTTTGCTCACCTGGAGAGCAATACAAGAATGTGTTCCTTAAGTGTGCAAGTGTACTTAGAATTGATGCCGTTTTGAAGGCAAACTGTGGTCACACCAAGTATTGCTTTGATTTTAGATTTTTTGTCTCTTCACTCTATGCATTTTGTTAATTGATAAAAATAAACTATTAACATGTCTATTTTTGAAAGCATTCTTGCTTTACATCATTTTTTTTTCCACACCTGCCTAAAATGTTTGCCCATTACTGTATATCTAAAAATCAAAATGGAATTACTTAGTCTAAAAAGTGGTATCCTGAAATGGAGAAATCTGTAGTCTAATAGCTACTACTCTTATCTAGACTTTGAAAACCAGTAGAATATCGGGACACTCTCTCAATATCCTATAACTATTGAAACTGACTTGGTCTTTGAGTCCTACATCAATTGGGAGTTAAAATAGTGCATCATCATTACTGGCTTATTCATTATCGCCTGTTGATACAAAATAAATAAGCAGCTTGACAAACTACCAATTTAACCCTAAACACCCTATGTGTTTCATCGGACAGAGCTGGCTGCCTCGAACACTATAGTATGGTGCCTACAGGAATGCTCAATTTATAGCCTTAGACAGCAGTTGCATGCTTTTCAAATTTAGATACCTTGTTCAGGCTATGAGAATTAAAGGTATGTAAATAATATGGAAGCCAAACTGGCTCAGAGTGAGGAAACCCAATTTCCTAAATGATCTGTCATTGGGATAAACCTTTTGACTGCCTCATATTACACATTCGCAAAAAGATTGCAATTGTTGTGGGAATTCAAAGGATTTTGGACCATTAAAAAAAAAAAAAAAAAAAAAAAACTGTATAGATTATATTATAGTACTATATAAAGTACAGAACTTTTAAAAGTACTGTTGAGTTTAATGAGAGATTATGCTGTCAAATATATAATATAATACATTTTTTTCAGCGTCTAAATTCACCAACACATGAGTAGAAGTCTTTTGATTGGGTCACTGCAGCATTGGCATTTTTGATATTGGTAACAGAATGTCTACCTGGTAGAAAACCTGTTTGTTCAGGAGATATAAATGTTGGCGTTAAGGGTTGTGAGTCCATTGGCTAGAATCTTATTCAATATAGCTGTGCTTGACAGCAGGAGATCCCAGTCTGGGGACCAGCCGGTGGTGCTACAGAGCCAAAGTCGCGTTATAGGAAAATAACTACTTCATTGGAAAGGTCTACAAAGTGTGCCTGGTTTGCAAGCAAACTTTGTAGACCGGTCCAATTAATTATTTTTAAATAACGCAATTTTGGGTCTGCTGAAGAGCCTCCTCCAGTTGCACGACTTGAATCTCCTGCTATCCGCTTTACAGCAGACATCAGATGGGGGGGAATTTTGAAAGCGAATATCTCTCAAACCAGAGCAATTTGAAAGAGAGGATTTGTGGCATATTTAATTTTTTTTTAAGTTCTCTAAAACTAGAACCATCTTTTTATGGTGCATTACTGTCCCTTTAATTGGCTGTTGCAGTGCAAGCTGGGTCTTGATCTCCAAGGGTGTAGTCACGGAGATGAATAAAATGGGCTCCTCTTGTAGCCAAAGTTTCACCATGCCTGTATTCACAAAGGCTACATGCAGAGAATAAGATCCCAGATATAGTGTATGGTAGATCCACTAGAGGTTGCGGAATTTATATAATGACATACTCCTGATAAGTCTTTGTTTACAGCGTATTATGTCGCTGAAGATCTTGCATGCAAATTCTTGGATTCTCAAGAATCTTCAGCATGGAGGCAAACCTTGAGGTCCCTTAACCCCTTCAGTGCCAGAGGCTTGGGCAATTTCCTGTACCCTGCAGGCCAGACACTTTTTCAGCATTTTTACTATCCTTCCATTTAGGCTTGAATTACTCTGGGAATTTCTAGTTACATATGGAAAACTACATATTTGTGTTTTTGTTTGGTTTTTCAGAACAAATTGAGCTTTGTTGTGGTACCTTACATGAAGAGAATTTTACATCTTGCAAAAAGCTATGATATCATAACGAGTGAAAATTTACTCCTTTTGCTAAAAGCACATACTATGTATCAAAAAAAGTACCTTGATTGAAAAGGTTTCAATTATTTGAAAAAGCCCTGAGTCCCCCGAGTTTAAAAAAAAAATAAAATAAAATTAAATAAATATAACAAATTTGTATAGTTTTACCTATGTCCATGGCTAGTGCAGAGCCCTAATCACCAGCAGCGCAAAATGACATTTTCAACTTTATAAACTAATATGCGCATTCTAGGGTTTTTATGCTAAAGTTACCCTAAAACAGTGGAATAACTATATAAAACTATATATTTCTGAAAAGTAGACAACCTGCTGCATCTAATGAGGGGTAAATTGCCACCTTATCCTAAGCCTGTTGTGTCCAAATGCTTCCAGAAGGTGGCACTATGGCCCCTTCAACTGTACTGAAATCTGAAAAACCATGGGATTTCCAACTGTATTCATTAGCTAGTGCTCTTAGAAGAAAAATGACACCTCATTGGTATGAGATCACTTACCTTAGGGGGCACTACAAGTACAAAACTACACCTATTGCAACCTCTAATTTTTCTTACATTTTCTCAAACATTACTTGTCTATACAAAAATGGTTCTAACAACTACAGAAGTGAAGAAAAGCCACACAAACTATACCATTTTGGAAAGAAGACAACCTGTCGCATCTAACGAGGGGTGAATTGCCTTCTTACCGCAAGCCTGTTGTGCCCAAATGCTTCCAGACGGTGGAACTAGTGCTCTTAGGAGAAAAACGACACCCCGTTGGAATGAGTCGACCTACCTTAGGGGTACAAGAAGCACATAAAACCTACCTGTTTGCTTCCTGTTAGTCATGAAGGAAAGATATAAAAGGTATACCATTTTGGAAAGTAGACATTCTCCCGCATCAAATGATGGGTTACTTGCCTTTCTATCCCTGGGCTGAAGTGCACAAATATTTCCAAAAGTGGCGCTATAGGAATAAAGACATTTGTTTTTTTTTTTTTTTTTTTTTAAATATTTCCACCACTTCAGATACTAAAATCTTTGAAAACCATAACAATTCCTGCTGTATTCAGTACCTGCTACCAACATGAGAAAAATGGTAGCCCATTTGTGTGGGTTACCGTACAATATGTGGGTGCTAGGAACACTTACGTAAACCTAACACTTTTGTTTTTGAAATTATCTGCTTGCTCTAAAATGGTTATAACCATAATAGATATGCAGGAAAGGTAGAGAAACAATGTAATTTTGGAAAGAAAACAACCTGCCGCATCTAATGAGGGGTCACTGCAAAGCAAAGTGTTGGACCCCCTGTTGCATACAGAGGTTTTTTTTATTATTTTGTATTCATACCTTGTTGGGGAGGCGGTATCAGGAACATTCCTGATGTCCCCATCAAGGTCTAAAAACAGAATAATGGGGGGAGGGGGGGGGATGCATTGCAAAGCACTGCGTTGGACCCCCCGTGGCATGTGCATTTTTTGGGGATTCCCCCCCCCCCCCCCCCAATATTGTGTAGACCTCGGTGGGGGCATCAGAACCCATACAATGAGGTCTGAATAAAAAATAAAAGGGGAAAAGAATAATCCTTTGTGTGCTACAGGGGTGTCCAGTGGATTGCAAAACAATGCATTGGGCCCCTGATATTTATTTATTATTATTACTAGTTGAAGAGCCCGTTACACGGGCCACAGTGCCACTGCCAGCTGGTCACGGGGCAGTCATGCACAGCAGAGACTGTCCACTCCATGGCTGATACAGTGCCAGCCAGTCACGGTGCAGTCATGCACAGTAGAGACTGCCCACTCCATGGCTGATACAGTGCCAGCCTGTTGCAGGGCAGTCATGCACAGTAGAGACTGCCCACTCCACGGCTGATACAGTGCCAGCCGGTAGCGGAGCAGTCATGCACAGTAGAGACTGCCCACACCGCGGCTGATACAGAGCAGGGAGCTGTGTCACTGGAAGTCTCTACTGAGCATGACTGCAGCGTTACACACGTTTTAGCGAATTATTATATAGGATGATATTATTATTATATTTTTTTTTTATTTTTATTTTTTATTTTTTTATTTTTTTTTAAATCATCGTTGCTTTGTATTCAGATGGCCACCAAACAAGCTCTGATTACAAAGTAATGATAAAAAGTCCTGTGTGTGTGCCACAGGAAGCGGGTCTGCATTGAACCCCCCTCCCAGTGGCACACACAGGGTTAATTTTTTATTTTTTTTATTATAGACCTCATTGAGGGGCATCAGGACCCCCCTGATCCCCCGCCATGAGTTCTTAGTCAAAAAAAGTATGTCCACAAAAGAAGTGACCCTGTGAGTGCCACAGGGGTCTCCAGCGCATTGCAAAGCAATGCATTTGATCCTTGTGGCACTCGGGGTTAATTTTTTATCATTACTTTGTAATCGGAGCTTGTTGGGAGGCCATCGCCAACAGGTTTGGTCCTGATGGCCTCCCAACAAGCTCTGATTACAAAGTAATGATAAAAATAACCCCGTGTTGCCACAGGACAAATGCATTGCTTTGCAATGCGCTGGACCCCTGTGGCACTCACAGGGTTAATTTATTTATGTGACTTTCTTTTTTTGAATAAGAACTCATGGAGGGGGATCAGGGGGTCCCCTCCCCCCTCCCCCAATGAGGTCTTGGGAAAAAAAAAAAAAAAGTCCCCAAAATAAGTGACCCTGTGAGTGCCACAGGGGTCTCCAGCTTATTTATTTATTTTTATAATATCTTCAGACCTCGTGGGGGACATCTTGACCTCTCCTGGTGTCCCCCCATTTATTGATCTGGTAGATCAATATGGCGACCGCAGGAGAGTAAAAGCTCTCATGCCCTTCTCTCCTACCACTGGTAGGAGTGAATGGGACCAGGGAAACTTTCCTAATGTCATCGGTGACCATGTCACCTATGACGTTGGGAGGCTTCCCCCGGTCCTGCCCACTCCTACCCAGAAGTTCGGGTAGGAGAAGAGGGGAAAGGAGAAACTCCATTTCTTCGTTGATCTCCCAGCACAATCGGTTGGGAGATCAATAACTGGGAAGGCATGAGGAGTGATCCTCATGCCTCTCCAAGAGTGCCAGGCTGCATTTCAGCTGAAATGCGGCCACTGCAAGCCGGTTATACCGGCTTATGCAGTGACAGCATGGGTCATGGTACTACTACAATTCTCAGTAACACACATCTTGCCATCTGCCAGTATCGCCATACCCTCTCACTCAATCCAGTAATTTTTATTCGATGTAATGGAACTTCAGGCTTCCATCTTGAAGTGCAAGGGTTTGTCTGATAATGTCATCCAGACCATGCTGGAAGCACGAAAACCAACCTCCTTTAGAATATACCACAAGATCTGGAAGATCTTTTACTTATTGGGCTAAAACTCTGTTCGCTGAAAGTTTAGATCTCTGGGATCTCTGCAACCTTCTGCTGGAAGAGAGCAGACTGATTTTACAGCTGTATGGCAAATGTAGCTCCTTATTGTAATCCAACACTGCCCTAGGATTTGAATTGGGTTCTTGAGGTTCTACAGTCTGCAGCTTTCAAATATTTAGCCTCTTTGTTCCTCAAGTAGCTTATATGCAAGGCAGTGTTTCATTGCCATTTTGATTGCCTCATGAAGGTCACCTTGCCAAACTTGTAATCAAGACAAAGCGGTGTTGAGAACAGTTAAAAGGTCCAGCCCAGAAGTAGTTTGTGATTTTCACGTCAACCAGGTATTGATTTGCCATAACTCGCATATTAAGAAATAACCACCACTTCACATTCTAGATGTCAAATATCTAACTCCATACTATTCAGCCTTTCAGACAATAGGATATTATCATCATTATTCCAGAGGACCCTATAAAGGGCATACCAACTTCCAAGGCCACAATCATTTTTTTGATAAACTATATGACGAGCTTTATAGATATATTTTTATTCTTAAATCAAGGCCAGTTCCTTTCAACTGGCAGCCCATTCCAAATCTTCAATGAATACTTTTTGGGCTCCCAAATATTGGGCATTGCGCATCAGTTTTGCAAAGCTTGGTCATCTGTACAAAGTATAATTTGCTTGTTTTTACTCTACTGTGTCAGATTTGTTTGATTTGGGGGTTTTGCCTCCCACCAATGTGTTTTTTGGGCCATTCCCATAGTCTTTGTGTCTCCCACTGAATGCTAGAGTGAAGGGGATTTATTTAATTTACTTCTCATTAAATCTTAGATGACTGGGGAACATAGGGCTTTTTTTTTTTTTTTTTTTTTTTTTTTTTCCTCTCTTTCTTTCTGTGTCCTGAAGAGTCTTCGTATACATAAACTCATGGGGCAAAGTATGACAGAGAAGAGGGAGATGTTGTTTGTTTGAATTAGGGCTGCAACTAACGATTATTTTAATAATCGATTAGTTGGTCGATTTTTTTTTTTTTTTTTTTTTTTTTTTTTTTTTTTTTTTTTTCGATCGGATAAAAAAAAATATGCAAATTTTTCATTATTTAAAATGATTTAATGAACAAACTGAGTGTTAAAAACAATCAGCAGAATAAAAAACTTTACACATTAACATGTCATTGTTATTATTTTACTATGGGGTTTATGCACCTCTATTTCTCCCCCATGTACTTCTTTCTCCTTCTTGTGCTTCTTTCTCCCCCATGTACTTTTCCCCTCCATGTGCCTCTTTCTCCCCCATGTACTTTTCTCCTCCATGTGCCTCTTTCTCCCCATGTACTTCTTTTCCTTCTTGTGCCTCTTTCTCCCCCTTTATGCCTCTCTTTCTCCCCCTTTGTGCACCTCACTTTCTCCCCCCTTGTAACTTTCTCCCTCCATGTACATCTTCCCCCCCCTGTACCTCTTTCACTCGTGCATCTTTCTCCTTCTCCCCACTGCCCACACTGATGACATCCGGGGTGGAACCACGTCAAATGCGGAGACGCAGCGTGGTGCATGCTGGGGTTTTCTTCCTCAGTCTGGGCGCCAGTTTTAAACTGGCCTCAGAACAGAGGAAGAAAATACCAGCATGCACCACGCGGCGTCTCCGCATTTGACGTGGTTCCGCCCCAGATGTCATCAGTGCGGGCAGTGGGGAGACAGTAGCATCCGGCAGACATTAAGGCATTCAGCCTTTCACAACGTATGGCGGCTGCGGGGGGCTGCTGGGAGGCACTGCAGGGCTGCACAACTAATCGCTGAACAACTAATCGATAATGAGAATCGTTGGCAACGATTCTCATTATCGATTTTATCGATTAGTTGTTGAAGCCCTAGTTTGAATAGCTATTTTAAGTGCCCAGCCTCCTGAGAATGACTAGGCTTCCCTCTGTTCAATTAAATATTGTTTCTAGGAAATATACTTTTAGTTTCAGGACTCCCATTAGTGTTATGTAAAGGTTTGGACCTTTTTTTTCTTCTCCATAAACCTACCCTGATCCATTATTCACTTATTTTTCTCACATTAGATGACAAACCCTTTCTGATGTAGAATAATATAATGTAAACTTTGATTTTTGTTGTTCCTTTTTAGGGTTCTACAAATGCAAAAGAACTTTCTGCAAAGGGTGTTAAAATCTGGGATGCGAACGGCTCACGTGAATTTTTGGACAAACAAGGCTTCTATTCCAGGGAGGAGGGAGATCTTGGACCTGTCTATGGGTTTCAGTGGAGGCACTTTGGCGCTGAATATAAAGATGTTCATACAGGTGAGTTTTGTCTTTATCTTGAAGAAACGATTACATTTATTTCTGCAGTGCTTTCCAATCTGTTTTAATTACCTTTAAACCTGATGCAGCTGTTCATGGAAAATTTACATCAATAGCTGGATGCGGATATTGTTGGTTTCTAGGTGCCATTTGAGTCTTTTGGCATACTGAACATTTTAAAAATGATCTGCCTGGGTGCACACTAAATGGCATATAACAGATTAACAACAGGCAGCACTCACAAGTCTCATACAAATGTATCAAAAAGCTTATTAAATGTTCTGGTTTTTATACCAGCCAAACTCAATTATTTAATACACATTCTGATACTTTTGTGTGACCTGTGAGTGCTGCCTTT
Source organism: Rhinophrynus dorsalis (assembly GCA_037306005.1). Taxonomy (NCBI): domain Eukaryota; kingdom Metazoa; phylum Chordata; class Amphibia; order Anura; family Rhinophrynidae; genus Rhinophrynus; species Rhinophrynus dorsalis. The sequence goes on from CM074723.1 coordinate 146,693,909, forward strand.
TGTGTATGTATGTATGTATGTATGTATATCTATCTAAATGTTTCTTTCACCGGAAAATAACATATAAGTTGTCATACTCTTACTAAACTGTATCTGTGTTCCTTGATTTGACATATTGAATTTCTGGTGATGCAGCAAATGTAAATTGGCCTGTGGAACTTGTGTTTAGACAGCAGTCTCTTAAACATTTATTTAGAAAATGTTTTACCAGGGAGAATACATTGAGATTTCTCTCATTTTCAAGTATGTCCTGGAGACATTAATTAGTATATACATTTTGTGTGTGCATTTAAAATAAAAAAAAAAAAAAAAAAAAATATAAATATATATATATATATAATAAATATATATATATATATATATATATATATATATATATATATATATATATATATATATATATATATATATATATATATATATATAAAATATGTGTGTGTGTGCCAGCCAGAGGCCTCAGCTGCTGCTCTCCGGGGGTCTTTTCGGAGTGCCCGCTCCGGATCAGCAGTGCCTCTGAGTGGAAGACGGCACGTTCCTGCAGTCTCTACTGCGCAAGACTGCATGGTTCGGGCAGTCTCTACTGTGCATGTGCGGTTATGCACACAGGTAGCGACGCATTCTACCGATTTGTTATTTAGAGATCTATAATATAATTACAGTCATGTGAAAAAGAAAATAATCCACTTTGAATTCTATGATTTTACATATCGGGATGTTATAACAATCATCTCTGTTCCTTGGGTCTAAAAATCAGGTAAATACAACCTCAGATGAACAAGAACACATGACATGTTACACCGTGTCATGAGTTATTTAACAAAAATAAAGCCAAAATGGAGAAGCCATGTGTGAAAAACTAAGTACACCCTTACTGCTTCCATAGGAATTAAGATGCTAAGTAGCAGACAAGTACTGCTAATCAAGTGACCTTGATTAATTGATCATCAAGTGTGATCACTTCTATAAAAGCAGAAGTTTTAGCAGTTTGCTAGTCTGAAGCATTCAGGTGTGTGTGAACACAATGCCAAGGTGAAAAGACGGTCTCAATAATCTTAGAGAAGCAATTGTTGCTGCCCATCAATCTCGGAAGGGTTCTAAGGTAATTTCCAAACAGTTTTTAAAGTCCATCATTCTACAGTGAGATTATTCAAAAGTTGAAAACATTCAATACAGTTGCCAATCTTCCCAGTAGTTGAAATCTCAGCAAATTCACCCAAAGGTCAGCCTGTGCAATGCTCAGAGAAATTGCAAAAAAAAAAGTAAGAGTTACATCTCGGACTCTACAGGCTTCAGCATGTTTAAACATTAAAATTCATGATGGTACAATTAGAGAAAAAATGAAGTATGGTTTGTTTGGAAGGGTTGCCAGGAGAAAGCTGCTTCTCTCTAAAAAGAACATGGCAGCATGGCTTAGGTTTGCATCTGAACAAACCACAAGACTTCTGGAACAATGTCCTTTGGACAGACGAGACCAATGTGGAGATGTTTGACCATAATGCACATTGCCACATTTGGAGAAAACCAAACACAGCATAATGGCACAAACACCTCATAACAACTGTCGAGCACTGTTTTGGAGGGGTGATTATTTGGGCTTGTTTTGCAGCCACAGGACATGGGAACCTTGCAGTCATTGAGTCGACCATGAACTCCTGTGTATACCTAAGTATTCTAGGGTCAAATGTGAGGCCATCTGTCCGACAGCTAAAGCTTGGTCGAAATTGGGTCATGCAACAGGACAATGATCCCAAGCACACCAGCAAATCTGCAACAGAATGGCTGAAAAAGAAAAGAATCGAGGTGTTGCAAAGGCCCAGTCAAAGTCCAGATGTCAAATCAATTGAAATGCTGTGGCGGGGCCTTAAGAGCTGCGAATAAACAAATGCCTGCAAACCTCAGTGAACTGAAATAATGTTGTAAAGAAGAATGGGCCCAAATTCCTCCACAATTAATGAAATACTGATGAAGTCATACAGAAAACGATTACTTAAAGTTATTACTGCTAAAGGTGGTTCTACAAGCTATTGAATCATAAGCTGAACTTAGTTTTTCACACATGGCTTCTCCATTTTGGCTTTATTTTTGTTAAATTTATCATAACACTGTGTAAAGTCATGTGGTGGTGTTCATCTGAGGTTGTGTTTACCTAATTTTTAGACCTGCTAAGGAACAGATGTCCTGATATGGAAAACCATAGAGTGTACGTTCTCTTCTCCCCCATCCTTTTTTAACCAATAAACCCTTTACTCTTAGTCCATTGAGGGATGCAGGGACCATGGGTTAAACAGTGTGCTGCTTGTTCCCCTGAAAAAACAAGTTTGCTTCCATCTTTTAAATTAAATTTTTCTCTGAAAGTAAACTGAAAGCACCTAAACCAGAATGTTCAGGGCGCAGACCCTTTTCTAGGCCTGCTTGCAAAAACTTCAGAAGGGATGGGAGATGGAAAAAAGATGGCTCTGATAGAACAGAATAAAGGTGAAGTTTACTGACCGATACTATGGTTTTCCTCTGTGTTCTTACACAACAAGTGTAGGTATTGACTCTCCTCTCAGCTGGTAGAACCAATGAAAATCTTTAAAAGTCAGCTTGGAACACCCATGCTTCATTTATACTTGTGTCCAAGCTGGAAGAGCGGAATAGGTTAGTATAACAAAAAATATTCACAAAGTACAATTCCACTTATGCATTATTTTTAAGGTGGTAATATCGCCTATATCCTCCAAATTAGCTTGCCCCTAAGAGGTTATACGCCCTGGGCAGTTGTGCCATGTAAGGGTGCAGAGGAAAGGTGAAATTTACTCACCGATATTTGTTTTTCCGCTGTCCTTACACTGCAAGTGTAGGACTTGCCTAAGCAATACAAGAACAGGGTGGGGTATAATAAGAGAGTACCTTACTGCCAAGAACTGCTTGAAACGCACTTCAGACACATTTTGCTTCCACGGAGGCTTGGATGTCAATGTGATGCTTTATAAATGTAGAGGTAGAAGACTAAGTGGCAGCCTTGCAGGTTTCCTCTGCAGGTGCAATGGCTTTTTGGTTCCATGATGTAGAGATCGCTCTAGTTGAATGGGTTTTTATACCAACTGGAGGGTCTCCTTTCTTTGCCGATCTGTAGTCTAGAATAATATAGTCCCTGATCCATCTGGCAAGGAAAGGTTTTGATGCTGCAGAACCTTTTGGTCTTCCAAAGAAATGGGCAAATAGTTCGGAGTTTCTGAATTCTTTAGGTCTATGTAAATAGATGGAGAGACCTCTTACGATGTGTAGTTCCTTTTCTTTATCAATCTGCAGATTTGCACAGAATGAAGGCGAAACCGTTTCCTGATTTTAAGGTAGAATTCTGAAACTGCTTTAGGCCAGAAGGTAGATTTAGCTCTTAATACCACCTTATCTTGATGGAAAGCCAAATAAGCAAACTGAACATAAGGGCCTGTAATTCACTCGGCCTTCTAGCCGATGTAATGGCTGTCAGGAAAACCAGGTTCTTCAGAGAGGTGGATTCCAGGGATTCAAAACTGCCTGGTAAGGATAGTTTCTTTAGAAAATTTAAATCCCAGGCTGGGATAACTTCTTGAATTGTAGGTTTAGTTTTAGAAATTGCATTAATAAATCTCTTAATTAGATGTATTTCTGCAAATGGAGTACCCAGGACTGCAGATAATTGTGCCTTTCTTTTGTGTCTTCTCCCCGGCACATAATGGGTTAATCTCTGCCCTCCAGCTGGTAGGACCAATCATTTTTGCTTTAAAAAGCCCACCTTCTGATCGGACTTCAGTTTTTGTTTTTTGTTTTTTTTCTTGGTCCTGTTCAGATGGAGGGGTTTTCCCCTCCGGTATTAATGAAGAAATTATTTATTTTCACTTCCTATTTCTTTGTTTTTTTTTTTTTCCCCAATATGGCTTATTTTGGGACAGCATTCATGAGCTTCCCAGTCTTTATTTTATTAAGGTTGCTTTGTTTATTTGCTCTCCCTTAATGCGGTGGTAAGATTAAGATTTTGTACCTTACCGGATGACTCCTATAGTGCGGTCCATCCGGCATGGTGACCTGCTGCAAGACTGTGTAACTGCAAACCGGATGTTCTTCTCATTTCGGAGATAGTAGGAAACGGAAGTACCAGGTGTTTCACAGGCGGAACGCATGCTACACAGCACGCATGAGGCAGCAGTTAAAATCGGCAGGGATCACCAACGGAGCATAAGGTTAGTCTGATTTTAAGATATTATATATCTGAGAGGGTTTAATTTTTCTCTTTATGGCTCAAAAGTCTGTTTCCAAAGATCAGAATAAGGAAAAAGGCACTATGGAAGATACCAAGAAGTGTGTTATATGTCAGAAGGAATTAACAAGCTCTGACACCTCTAACTTGTGCACAATATGTTTTAAACATGAAACAGGGCAGGACATGACTTCCCATTTCCAGGACTTTTTAGCATGGATGAAAGAGTCCATGCAGCAAACTTTTAATGCCATGCAAGACTCTAGACCTGCAAAAGAGACAAAGACATGATGACCCAGACGAAGGCCCCTCAGTCAAGTTTCAGGCTCTGGAGGATGCCCTTAGTATGGATCTTGAATCCCTATAGTCTTCAGAGGAAGAAGGCGAACTGATTGAGGCCGGATCTTTTAATGTAGATAAAGTGGATTTGTTCGTTAAGACCATGAGGAAGACTCTGATGTGTTAGATACAGCTTTTTTAGGCAATAAAAAGACAGTCAAAAAGAGTTGTGAGGAGCACCCATCGAGCACGAACAAGATTAAGTGTCTTGTTCTAAGGCATGGTGGCCTCCCAATGGTGCTTGATGTGTGCTCCTCACAACTCTTTTTGTCTCAATAAAAAGACAGTACCTGTTTTTCCTATCCACAATTCAGTCCAGGATTTAATAAAGACAGAGTGGAACAAGGTGGATAGGAATTTTTACTTTACTTTACTTTACTCCTCCCAAAGTAGATATAGCTATATCTCCGTTGGCAAAAAGAACTAATCTTCCTATAGAGGATGGTTCTTCTTTAAAGGACCCCATGGAAAGAAAGGTAGATACAATTCTTAAAAAAAGCAATTTGCACTGATGGGTCAAAACTTAAAGGTTGCTACTGCCTTAGCTTGCATGTCAAGGGCTGTGAGAATTTGGCTGACTGGGTTGGAAGAAAAAGTTGATTCCTCTATATCCAGGTCCAAACTGTTAAAGGAGGTTGTTGTTATTAAAGAAGCAACTAATTTTTCTTGTGACTCTTCACTTGATATGGTTAAGTTGTAGGCAAAATCATCTGCTCTGTAAGTGGTGGCTAGACGATCCTTGTGGCTCAGATCCTGGGGGGGCAGATTCATTTTCCAAGGCTAAATTGGTTTCCCTGCTTTTTTTTTTTTTTCCTTTTTTTGGTTCCCAGTTGGAAGAATTGGTTAAGAAAATCTCGGGGGGGGGGGGGGGGGGGGTTCTTTCCTTCCCCAGGGTAGGTGACCTAGATCCCCACAGAATTCTTTTAGGAATCAGGGGTTTCGTTCCCAAAAGCTTTCCTTTTGGGAATCCAGAAAATATCAGCCCCACAGGCCATTTCAACAATCTAGAGGATTCAGGAGAGCTTTCCAAAGGAAATCTCAAAATAGGAAGGATTTCCAAGGAAGCTTGGTGGATCCCTTCCTAGAGACAGTAGGGGGCGGACTCTGTTTGCACACCTATGGACAATGTCTGCCTGTTCAGACAAATGGGTAGTGCAGACTATAGAGAGGGGGTATCCGCTTGAATTTGTCTCTGTCCCCCAAGGGAAATTTTTTTTAGACAATACAGCCTTTCTCTAAGGAATCAGAAAGCAAAGGCTATGTTAAGATCAGTTAAGAATCTTCTACAGGCCAGGGTCATAGAGAAAGTTCCAGTGGAATAGCAATTTCAGGGTCTTTGCTCAGTCCTGTTCCTGGTCCCCAAATCTTCAGGGGGTTTCAAGTCAATCCTGGATTTGAAGCATTTGAACAATTTTATCAAAACTGCTTTATTCAGGATGGAAACGGTGGCATCTGTAATGAAGGCTTTTCCTCACCAGGGATTCCTGACTTCAATAGACTTTCAGGATGCTTATCACCATATAATGAGAAAATACCCTGTCACAGAAAATTTCCTTGTTTTGCTGTCCAGAAAGAACATGATCAGTTCAGGGCAATACCTTTTGGTCTCTCTTCAGCACCAAAGTTTTTTTCCAAGGTACTGGCAATGTCCTTGCAAGTTTTAAGGAAGGAAGGAATTGTAATTCTTCCTTACTTGGACGACATTTTGATAATGGCAAAACCATATCAGCAGGCAGCAGAGTTTATCAGCCGCACCCTAAACCACCTTAAGGAGATAGGGTGACTTGTCAATCAGCAGAAATGCCAGTTATCGCCAGCACAGCAAATGGTATTTCTGGGAGTTCAGCTGGATACCCAGACGATGACAGCAAGGTTATCCATAGACCGAATAGTGAAACTAAAGAAATAGGTTCAGAAGTTCAAAACTCGAGCAGTCCTCACAGCACAGGGTTTCATGCAATTGATAGGTGTTCTAACTGCAACTATGTAAGTTATGCCTTGGTCTCGCTTCCACGTTCGCAGCCTACATAACAACTTTCTGACATACTGGAACAAAGATCTGCACAATCCCAATCAGAGAATAAATCTGTTGCCAAGAGTGAGGAAAGACCTGTCCTGGTGGATGGAAATAAGGAACCTACAAAGAGGACGATCTTTAATTCCTCCAGATTGGGAAATCCTCTCTGGATGCCAGCCTCTGCGGCTGGGGAGGAACACTGAATTCACACAGGGTCTGTGACAAATACAGAGAAAAGTCTGCATATAAATACATTGGAGATGAGAGCAATTAAGCCCGTTTCTCAAAGGAAAAGCAGTCCTGGTAAGACTGGACAATCGCGCAGTAGTCGCCTACATAAAAAACTAAGGGGGCACAAGAAGTAGAGCTCTGATGGCCGAGACCAACAGTCTGTTGAGGTGGGTAGAAAGCAATCTTCTACCATATCAGCGACGTACATCTCGGGGAAACCGCAGTGTTTTAACGGATTACCTAAGCAGGACAAAGGGAGGTCAATTGGAATGGTCACTCAAAACATCAGTGTTTTCTCAAATAGTAGAACGGTGGGGTCTCCCAAAGATAGACCTGATGACATCTCATCGCAACTTGAAATGCAGGAAGTTCTTTTCGAGATGGGCAGATCCGAAGGCAGTGGGCCAAGATGCTCTAAGACAAAAATGGGGCTTCAATCTGACCTACATATTCCCTCCATCTCCAATGCTACTGTACGTCTTAAGCAAAATAACAAAGGAAAGAGCAGAAGTCATTTTAATAGCCCCAGACTGGCCAAGAAGGATATGGTATCCTCAGCTGATCCAGATGACCATAAAGCCACAGTGGGCACTTCTAGTCATCAAAGCCCTACTGTCTCAAGGGCCAATATACCATGCCAATCCAGCCTTTTTCTGATTGACAGCATGGAGGTTGAGCGGAGCGCGCTAACTGCAAAAGGTATTTCATGAACTATTGTCAAGTTTGGAAAACTTTCAGGGCTTGGTGTATAAAGAATCCACTTTCTTGGCAAGATATTTCCACTCCTCAGATTTTGGAATTTCTGCAACAAGGTTTTGATTTGGGACTTAAGCCATCAACTTTTATCGGCCTTATCAGCCATTCTGACAGTCCAGTTCATTGAGGACCCCATGGTTAAGACGTTCATAAGAGCCATAGGGAAAAGACCAAAAATCAAGGATATCTTTCCTACAACGGACCTTAATCTAGTTCTAGATCAATTGTCTGGGTCAAAAAGTTTTGAACCTATGGATAGTATCTTGTTGAAAAATGTAACTATTAAAACAGTTGTGTGTTTTTTTTTTGTTTTTTTTTTTTTGTTTTTTTAACAGCAATTAATTCTGCTCGCAGAGTTGGGGATCTACAGGCTCCATCTTGTAAACCCCCATATATTATTTTTCATCGGGATAAAGTGGAGCTTAGAACTCAAGCCTACTTCAGGTCTAAGGTAGTGACAGAATTCCATCTCAATCAAGAGATTGTTTTGCTATCTTTTTGTCCTGCTCCCAAAAATAACTTGGAGCGAAAGTTTCATAATTTTGGATTTAGTACGCTGCTTATCTTACTACTTGGACCGAACAAAGGAGATTAGACCATCAGAATCTCTGTTCACTTTTTTGGCAAATATAAAGGGAAATCAGCATCTAAAGCCTCTATATCGCGATGGATTAGAGAATGTATTCAAACAGCATATCAAGAAGCTAATGTCCCAATACCAACAAGACTAACAGCTTCTTCCACTAGATCCCTGTCAACCTCATGGGCGATGCAAGCTGAGGCCTCAGCCACAGACATATGTAAGGCAGCCACTTGGGCTTCCATATATACTTTTATTAAACACTATAAATTAGACGTTCTAGCATCAGCAGATGCGAAACTTGGAAGAAAGGTACTGGAGGTAGTCATTCCAACTTAATGGTAATATTTTACTAATTCATATATGCTTGTATGTATATGATTGATTGTTTTTTTTTTCTGCTTATATATGAAATTCTCCCTCCCTTCTGGTTCACTGCTTCTGTATGTCCCATTATGTGCCAGGGAGAACACACACAAGAAAGGGAGAAATTTACTTACCAATATTTCATTTTCTTCTGTGTCTTCTCCACGGCACACCCCACCCTTTATTATCTGTTATGATCTCTGTTTCTACAGGTTGTTCAAAGAGATAACTGAAGTCAGATCAGAAGGCGGGCTTTTTAAAGCAAAAATGAATGGTCCTACTACTTGGAGGGCGGAGGTTAACCCATTGTGTGCCATGGAGAAGCTACAAAAGAAAATGAAATATTGGTAAGTAAATTTCTCCCTTTTTATAGATACTGGCTTTAACCCTTTTTGGAATCTGTCTTACATAAAATCCAAAATGGTGGCAACTGGCATATCATGTGGAAAAAAAAAAATGGACCAAACCCTATAATAGACTTTTGAAGAGGATGGTCTTCCTCCAGGAATGATCGTCTGCTACAGATTCTGAAATACCCTGAACTATTAGAAAGCACCGTTCAGTTGTCAGGCCATCAGCTTGAAGAAGTTCAGATTTGGATGCTAGAACGGACCCTGGGATAGAAGATATGGAATGTTTGGTAGTGTTCTTGGAGGTTGAATTGACATTTTGATTAAATCTGAAAACCATCTTGGTACTATTAGATTGACTTGAGCCTTGTTATTCCTCAATTTCCTGATGACTTCCATCAGTATGGGAATGGGAAGAAAAATGCCAGTTGAAAATTCTATGTCCACTTCACTTAAAGAGATAGTAATGTTTCATAATAAAAGCAGCTCTAATTAATCATCATAAGCAGAAAAGAATCTGCCAGCACTTTAGGCCATTCACATAGCAGGAAGTCTGAATTGCCAAGCCGACAGTTTTTTATCACAATGCAGGTCTTTTGAATCTAACGGCCTGGAAACTGAAAGGAATTCCCTGAGATCCAGAGGCCTTTCGGATAAGGTTATAAATACCATTATATCTGGTAGGAAAGCATCCAGTGTATACTGTAGAATATGGAAAATCTTCAGTAACTGGTATATAAGTTACAGAGAAGCACATTGAATTCAGCAAACATCTTAGACTTCTTGCAAGACAGATATGAAGCAGGTCGAAGTCCATCTTCATTAAGAGTTCAGCTTTCAGCAATTCCACCTTACTGGCAAAACATTTTGCAGAGGAACACTTAATGAACAGATTCATGAAAGCAGTATCAAAGACCAGACCTAGGTTAAGACAGGTCATTCATTCGTGGGACTTGAACATAGTATTAAATCAGCTTGCTACATCCTCAAAAATGAGCCACTGGATTTCACTCAAATTTCTTACTTTTAAAGGTAATTTTTCTCACGGCCATTACTTCAGCCAGAAGAGTTTCAGAACTCTAGACCTTGTCAGTCAAGTGTCCCCCTACATCATTTTCCATCAAGATAAAGTAGTACTAAGAACCACTGTGGAATTCAGATCTAAGGTTTTGTCTCCTTTCCACTTAAATGGATAGTAACATTTCAAAATAAAACTGACTCCAATGAATCTTCATAGTATTTGGGCCATGGAGAGTGTTATTTCAATACTGTCAGAGTTGTAGTTCATGAGTAATTGAATGATAAAATATCCCCCTCCAGCCCCTTTTACTGATGTAAAACTGCTCACCCCAGAACAGAGAGGTGGTGTCCAGATGGCTTGCAGCAAGAGACAATCTTCAATTAGCATAAGGGAAAAACCTGATGAACCTGTCTGGGGGGGGGGGTCATTGTTCTCACAGTAAGAAGATTGTCCCTTGCTGTGAGCTGTCTGGTCTTAAGACCAGATTCCACATCTGATGGGAGGTGGCTTACACTAGCTAAAAGGGGCGGGAGGGGGATACTTTATCATTCAATTACTCTTGAACTACAACTCTGATAGTATTGAAATAACACTCTCCATGGCCCAAATACTATGAAGATTAATTGGAGATGCTTTTATTTTGAAACATTACTATCCCTTTAACTCAGGATTTCGTACTTAAACCTTTTTTCCCCAATCCCAGAGGGAAGAAAGAGAAGAAGAGTTGCACAACCTGGACTTGGTTAGATGTATGTCTATCTTGAGAGGTCCAAAAGATATAGGAATTTGGACTCCCTGTTTGTCCATTTCCAGGGAAAATTTAAAGGTTCAGCAGCCTCTAACTCCAGATGGATTATCCAGTGTATATCAACTACTTAGCTAGAGGCAGGAAAAGATCCACCAAGGAAACTCTACTAGAGCGATGGCCACATTATGGGCTTCAAAAGTATTAGTCTCTGCAGAGGACATCTGTAAAGTTGTGACATGGTCATCCATTTCTGCTTTCATTAAGCATTACTATCTGGATGACCAGGCTTCTTCAGTGGTGAAATTTGGCAGAAAGATGGGAACGTAATCTTTAATGCATACTTTTTTTCACCCTTGTCGCTTCTGGGTTCTCCTTGTTATCATCTTTTTTTTTTTTTAATTGTGTAATCAGGGCAGATACACAATTAAGGGAAGAGGTTGTGTTGCCTTACTTTCTTCCCACCCTTAAGACACTGCTTTGGTATATCCCACTTGTCTATCGCTGTGGATAGGGTCACAGAAGAAATGGAGAAAATTTTTCTTATCGATACTTGCTTTTCTTCTGTGTCCCTCCATGGAGCTGCCTGCCCTTTAATCTTGTTTATGCTTCTGTTTTTTTGTTTTTTTTGTAGCTATGACAAAAGATGACTGACCGGGGAAGTCTGGGGCTTCCTTTTAAACGTTTTTCATTGGTCCTACACCAGCTGGAGCGTAATGACGTGTAACCCACTTGTCGCTATCGCTGTGGAGGGACACAGAAGAAAAGGAAATATCTGTAAGAAAAAATGTCTCCCTTTCTCACTTGATGACTTTCAAATTATGTCTGGGAAAGAAAGACTAGTGTTTGGTTTTTTTTTTTTTTTTTTTTTTTTTGAGGAGTAGTCTGTTTCCTGTGCCTTAATCCATAGTGCTTGTCTAGGCTGATGATCTCGCCAATAACTTTATGTAACTTTGTTATCCAGGGAGGCATCACAGGAGGAATTCACAGCCTCTTTGAAGATATCTCCTTGAGTAATCTTCTCCTGGAGACTGACTCAATTTTATCTTATATCACACTGTCTTGCATGGATGTGTCTCTCCTGCATGGAGGCCTTCATCCAATGTAAAAAAAAAAAAAAAATCTTTGAACTTCGAAGGAATCTTGCTGCCAGCTATTTTCTTCAAACATTCAATGCATAGTTTTGAGGTATCATCTGGGGATAACTTGGTCACAACCAGAACAATTTCTGGGTAACTTTTTCCTTTTTAGATGTGGAGAGTTCAGCAGCTGCCTTAGGTTTGTCTGCCTGGTCACTTTTGGAAGGGTCATACATGATTTACAAACAAAGTTAGTACATAAACATGCAGATAATGAACTTTAAGTGCACTTACAGTTGTGGAGCCAGGAACCACTGTTCTTATGTAGGGAATCCTTATTCCAGTATATTCGTTCCAGCAGTAGAACTCTCGTCATCCACACTTCCGGGGTTTAGTTGTTAGACTGCAGGAAGCATGTGGAGCCCTTTTTCTCCTGCCACCTGACAACCAGAGCATTGCTCCCAGGCTCCGCATCGGCCCAACTCCTCCAAACAGTGAGCTATGCAACTCCAATGTACCCACATACATGCCGGCACTAAAATATTGCTGTGCTTTTTACCTGGTAGACTGGAGGTAAGACACTAACTGAAGCAAAGGTGTTTTAAGATTTTCATTGGTCCTGCCAGCTGAGAGGTGGAGTCAATAAACCACACTTGCCTTGGACAGGACACAGAGGAAATATATTCTCTAAATGTGATGATTTTGGCAAATACCGTTTTGTGAGCCCTGAGCATGGTTTGAATGACCAGGGAATTGAATCCCTTGTTCTTTAATATTTGGGTTTCAAGTACCGCAATCCAAAAGGGGAGGTTCTTGAATCTTCCTCCATGCTTAGAGTGCATTGTGACTTGCACACAATTCCAGAATGTTTATAGGCAAGTGTTACTCTGATTGGGTCCATTGACCTTGAACAGATACTGGCATCTTTTGTGACTATTTTCTGTTATGGACAAGTGTATTCCTGTGCACAGGTTTGGAGCCACCACTGTAGTGACTGTCTGGTAGTCTGTGATATAGGCATTACCAGTGAGATAGCTCAGTGGTAAATGCCTTGACTACAGAGCCTTTCAAACCTCAAGGTTGCAGGTTTGAACTTCATCCTTACGAGGTCGATAAATGAGTACCATTGATTGGGTATTAATATCTATTATTCAGCTGCCGATTTGGTTAATTCCAAGAGCATGCGCTGAAAGCGATTTTAAGTCCCACTGGGAGAAAGGCGCTATATAAATACTAGTTATTAAGTGATAAAGATGGTTTGGCTATTTGGACCAATTGCAGAGTAGTTAGTACCATAAATTACATAAACTAAAAGGTTAATGGATTTCTTACCTCCAGGGGTCTTCGTTTATTATGTTGATCATTTATTTACATTTTTTTTCCTACCATCACTAGGAGAAATATTATTCTGTATTTAAAATGTCCGAGTTGCTATGGTGATGAGACTTTTTGGGCACCAAGAGAAACAAATACACAGATGTATTTAATGGGATGTAATCAGATAAATAGGTCCAACGAGTACTGAAATGTCAGTCAAACTACCTGTATTATGAAATAAATATTTTGCATTCTTTCAAGTAATGTGATTGCATTCAGGCATTTATATCTTTATATTTTTCGGATCACCCAAAACAAAATGTATAATTTCAACTTGGTTCAAAACTTAAAATACGAAGTAATTATTTTGGAAGACTAACAACTTTGTCAGTAATCATGTATGTATGAAACTACTTCAACAATTTGATCTATTACAACTGCATAGCCAGGAGATGGATCTATCTGCTCATGCCCCACCCCACCCCCTCCAATTACTGTAACTGACTTTGTTTCTGTCTGTAGATTACTCCGGTCAGGGTGTTGATCAGCTGCAGAAAGTGATTGATACGATCAAAAACAATCCAGATGACCGAAGGATAATAATGTGCAGCTGGAACCCCAAAGGTAGGTAAATGGAGCAGTATAACTCTTCAGACTGTGTCATAGCCATTTTAAGTAATTATGATTACTTTTTATGTAGTGTAACAGTCACTCTTTGAGTATTTTTGCATCTTGTAAGAATGTATGTTGTCTGGCTATCACTCTCTGCAGATGTAATATTCTTTATCACTCTGGCAAGGCAGTCACTGAGGGAAAACTCACTGAGACATGTATCGAAGGAAACCAACTGAACTATAAATCGGTTTAAAATCCTCTAATTTCAAGGGATTTTTTCATTTGGTGCACAAGAAGCAATAGTTATGCTCCATGTTTACAAAATGTTTGCAATGATATATGCTCTACTGGGCTTTCAGTCTTCCCTATCACTGCATTTCCTGGGAATCGTGTCAAGCCCCACCACACTCCAAATTCACTATGTAATCTGTAACTACTGTTAATCTGGCACAGTAGTACATCAAAGGGGTAGAGCCTGTCTGGCAGCAATGTACAGGGACTGAGCTAGTCTTCAGCTTGTTGATCAATTCACTTTCTATTTGGAGGGGAAAAAAGTTCCTTTCAACCAAATGGGTATAATTGTGCCAGCTAATATGGGAACCAATAGATATATATAATATGTAAGCTGAAAGCATTAGGTCCATCTCCCATTATGTAGACGATGACATTAAAATACAGATAGGACACAGGTCTATAAAGCCTGCACTCCCCCTATATATTTAATTAGTCTTCCTCCTTACCTTGCAGGGTTCTTGTGTAAAGGCAGGAAAATCTTTGTACTGTATATCTGCCTTCATTGTTGGGCATGGTCTGTGAAACGTGATTTTTGTAAAGTGGGAGTGTTGAAAGATAAAAGTTTGTGTCTATTGAAAAACTAGAGATGCAACATCAAGTATTTCCTAAACGTTCACAAAAAACATGGCTAACAAAAAAAAAAAAAAAGTCTTGCACACTAGGATGAGCAGTTTATATGAAGGATTTAGTTTAAATAGTATACTGAATGCATCATGCTGACAGTTTCAAAGCTTCTACTGTAGAACACACATTTATCAACATCCACATACAGGCACATTTATAACAAGGGCTATGTTGCAGATGATCTAAGATTTGATTCTTTCTACTGTATAGACATTTCGCTCATGGCTCTGCCACCCTGTCATGCTCTCTGCCAGTTCTATGTAATAAACAACGAGCTGTCATGCCAGCTCTACCAGCGGTCAGGAGATATGGGCCTGGGGGTGCCTTTCAACATTGCCAGTTACTCCCTGCTCACTTACATGATAGCTCATGTCACAGGACTCAAGGTACAGTCAATTTAAAAGCTTTTTTTTTTTTTTTTTTTTCCCCTTCACCACAATGTATGTGCTTGTTATGCAACATTTTATTAACACCAATTAAAGGAACACACGTCGCTCTGATGTACTACAGCTCCCAGCAGATAAAGCTGATCCAAGAGCGAGAGTTTTTAATATTTTGACTGTCAGGTATGTCCGGTTCATTGTCAACCAATGCTTTGGACACTGCTGGCTTAAAGGGATCCCCATCAACTTTGGTAGTTTTGTAAGTCCACAATAAACCATATGCTTTAAAGGGGAACTATGCCATGAGATATATAATTTATTCAGAACCTATATAACCTCAATTATAATGGTATATAATAAAGTACTATAGTTCAGTTTTGTAGAGGTTAAAATATTAATAAATATTCTCCAAACCCTATCTCTCAAACCGCTATGGTTTGAGAGATATAGGGATTCAAAGTTCCCCCCTCCCTCCCCTTCTCCTGCAGGAGAATCAAGTTGTACGACTTGAGGAGGCTCTGCAGCAGAGCCAAAATCGTGCTATTGCTAAAGAATTAATTCATTGGAAAGGTCTACAAAGTGTGCTTGCAAACCAGGCACACCTTTTAGACCTTTCCAGTGAATTCATTCTTTAGCAATAACGCGATTTCGGCTCTGCTGCAGAGCTGCCTGCTGGTCCCTGGCATCTCTTGTGGTCAGCTAGATGCTGACGTTCAGATAAGGGGGGGGGGGACTTTGAATCCCTATATCTCTCAAACCATAGTGGTTTAAGAGAGGGGGTTTGGAGCATATTGATATTTTAACCTATACAAAACTGGACATTTTTTTTTTGGGGGGGGGGACATTACTGTTCCTTTAAGTCGAGGCACACTGAACTCCATCTTGTGGTTTAAAACTTGCAGTTGATCCCTGTGAAGTGTGCTCAGAACATTGGGTACAGTAGGGAAGAAACTGGGAGAAGTTTTCAGTTTAAATCTTTAGGTGCCATGGCTCCTGGTAGAGTCGCCTTAATCTCACTGTACGCAAGAGAAATTCTATTACCTATTCACAGTGTGTATGAGGTTTTAATTAAAGGGATAGTAATACTTCATTTTAACTTTATTTTATTTTGTAGGCATTAAAAAAATATGAAGAATGATAGAAGTCTTATCTCTCAAACCTTTATGGTTTTAAGAGATATTCACAAGCAAAGTTTCCCCCTCCCGTCCCATTTAACTAGTGTAAGCCATCTCTTCTCAGATGGGGATCTGGTTGTAAGACCAGACAGATAACAGCAGGGGACAATCTTCTTACAATGAAAGCCCTGCCCCCCTTGACAAGATTTTCAGGTTTTTCCCTTCTCTTAATTGAAGATTGTCCCTCTCTGCAATCTACCTGGGCACGTCCCTTCTGCTCTGGCTGAAAAGTGTTACATCAGTAAAAGGAGCGGGAGGGGGACACTGTCATTGAATTACTCTTGAACTACAACTCTGACAGAATTGAAATAACACTCTCCAAAGTCCAAATACTATGATGATTAATTAGAGCTGCTTTTATTATGAAACATTACTATCCCTTTAAGGGCATAATATCTTTTTTAAAAGCACTTCACTGTAGGATCACCTTTTGTCTCCTGGAAGATGATGTGCATTCCAGGTAGTCCAGGCAAATGTAAATTGTTTGTAGACTATCAATTTTCAAATAAAATAAGGAAGTTTAGCGAAGTAAACAGGTTATGGAATTTATACAATATTTCTCTGTCGTTCAGTATGGAACACCGGTAACATGGGGTTGATCTTCCTTTGGAAGGCGGAACACATTAAAAATGGCAAGGCCTTGTGGATGGAGCCTTCCATCCCTTTCTGCAGGCCAACCCTTTTCTACCTCCAGTTCTATGATGTGTTCCTAAATGTAAGGACTGGCTTAGAACACTGCTTAGTTTTTTTAAATACGGGGATGTTACAATTCCCCCAATACAAGGGTTACCATTATTGGTTTTCTCCTGGATTGGATTGACCAGTGTGCATGTGCTGTTTGGATCCTTGCAACCCTGTGGAGAGAATCTTGTAACCCAAGTTTTCACACTGAGCAGGGCCTCTCTCAGGCTCTTCTTCCTTCACAATGGGAAGATGAAGATTGGTGATAACCCTTTGTGTACCTTGGTCCACTTTGTCTGCACTTGTTCCTCTTTCTACAGGGGTCTCTCTGAACCTTTGGATTCTTGCACTCATGTTGGGTATGTTATTACTGTTCATACCCTGGGTGATGGAGCATGGATCACTGCATTGGTATTAGTTAACCCCTTCCCTGCTGGCTTCTTCGGGTTGGGGCTTTTCTTAGGTTTTTCCCTTATGGGGCCTGTCTCTTTACTTGTTTCCTGGACTCGGTAGGTAATTTGGGGTACCTTAGAATTTTTCCATTTTTTGGGTGCATGGCTCCTTTAGGGACTCCTCCCACGCCGCCGCAATCTTTGCTCCATTGACTTCTATGGATGGATTTCTCTGGGACGTATCTCTTCAACCATTGGTCGTAGAGAGGTCAGAGTGGGGGGCTCCTTGTCTCCTCATGTCCTTTCATTTGGTTCATGTCTTGGGGGTCCTAGGATGGAGTTGTAGCTAAGCAACAGATAAGTCTACATTACCCAGAATTCCCCTTTTGTGGGCTCTCTTCCGATTCACTGCCTGATTTGTCATTTTACTTTTCTTGCTTATCCTGCGCAGAGGCAGACTTTCTCCAGATTAACCCTCCACCTGCCACATAAGTATCTTACTGTGCTTTCTTTAGTGAACTCTTAGTCTGGGGAACTGTTACTAGTTTTAGACATTAATCCTATCAGGATGTCTGATCCTAAGGGACACTGGGCTAGACATAAGGACTCAGGGGTGTCTGGACTCTCCCCCCCCCCCCCCCCCCCCCCCCCCCCCCCCCCCCCCCCCCCCCCCCCACCCCCCCCCCCCCCCCCTGCTTACTGTTCCTCATGTCAAACTGGGGTTCCTAGAGAGTATTCTGCATCTCTCTGCCCCTCCTTTGCTGTGGCCCCTACTACTGCCAAGTCCCTCCAGCACTGAACAAGAGCCAGCTTGGGTTAAGACATTGTTGTCCACTATGGCCAAATTTCCTCTCTCCATCATCCAAGGGGTTCTCCAGTCTTGGAAGCCCCCTACCACTTTTAGGTATGTGGGCCCTTAGGGCTCAGAGTATGCCTGTGCTCGTAGCTGCCTCCTCTTTGGAGGACTGTACGGAGGATGAACATATGGTTTTTTCTTACGAGGCTGACCTTCTCCCCTCTGCTGAGGGGCTTATCAGAGCTGTTTTGAGGATTCTTCAGGTCCCTGACACCCCTGATGAGGGTACATCCTCTACAGAGGTTTTCCAGAGGCATAGGAAATACTCTACTGTATTTCCCCCAATGTCCCTCTTGAGATCTTTCTGGATGAGTGGAAGACACCTGTCTAAGCTGTACCCCTTTTCTGAGGCAGCTTTGGCGCAGTGGGCCTCTCCTTCTGTGGATCCTCCAATTTCCAGGCTAGTTCAGTCCACTGCTCTGCTGTTGGCAGATGCTGTGGAACACTTAGACATGGCAGATAAGCTAGATTCTTTCCTCCTGTCAAATTTTGTGGCCATTGGTGCTGCTTTGAGGCCTATTTTTGCCTCTGCCTGTGTCAACAGCGCTGTTGTGATCTTGGGTGAACACATAATGGAAGCTGTTGGTGCACATGCACCCAAGGAGGACTTGTTGGCTTTTTTTGGCCAACATGATGAAGGCTAACACATATGTTTCAGACACTCTGAGTTGGTCAGGCTGTCCACTTTGTGGCTAAAGATTTGGTCTGCAGACCAATCTTCCTAGAAGTCATTGGTTTCCTAAACCTTTCAGAGCAAGTCTCTATTTGGACCTCAGCTAAAGCAGATCATAAGTGATGCAAATGGGGGCAAATGCACCTTTTTGCCTCAGATGTCCACTAAGCTCCCTACTATGGTGAAGAAACTATTTTCCTTCCCTGCCAAACGGAGGTGAGAAGGCTGCAAACTTTGCAGGCCTTCAATCAGCTTTCCCCCCCCCCCCCCCCAACATCAAGCAGTAGCAGTCCAAGCAACCTGCTTGAAGGCATAAGTTTGTCAAGTCATCTTCCACGGAATCCTGTTCCGCAGGTTCCTGTAGGTGGGTGTCTCTTTCAGGACGCCTGGGAAAGGTCCAGTAGGTTTTGCGGGTGATCTTGGAAGGGTACAGAATTGGTTTAAAGTCCCTTGCTCCTTTTCATTTTTCCAGGCCAGAGTCCCTGCAGATCCAGCCAAATAGCAGCTGTTCCAGGAAGTAGTGTAATCCCCGCTTGACAAGAATGCTCTGGTTCCAGTACCTCCCCGGGAGCAAGGTTCAGGTTTCTATTCCAACTTGTTTGAGGTCCTGAAGGGCTGTGGCTGCTGTCCCATCCTGGACCTCAAGTGTCTTAAATTGTAAGTGGAGACTGCTCTCTTCAAGATGGAGTCCATTGCACTCTGTCATTGCAGCAATGTGTCCGGAGGGGGTAAGTAGCTGATGTCCCTAGACCTTCGGGATGTTTACCTACACATCCCGACCCACCCAGACAGTCAATGCTATTTGCAATTTGCCTTTGACTCTGAGCCATTTCCAATTCATTGCTCTGCCTTTTGGCCTGGCCTCAGCTCTTCTGGTGTGTACCAGGGTCATGGGGGCCTTGTCGGCCTTCATTCACACCCGAGGCATTCATATGACCCCTTAGCTGGACGGGCTTTTGCTCAAGGCTCCTTCGAACGAACTCTTGGCTCAGCAGGTTCAAGAATGTGCTTGACTCCTGGTCCATCATAGGAGGATTCTGAACATGTTGAAATGCTGTCCAGTGCCTTCCCAGGAGCTGGTATTCTCAGCATGAAGTTCAACGACCGCCTGGGGAAGGTCTTCTTGCCAGAGGACAAGATCCTGCCAATCATGTAGGATGTGTTCCAAATTCTGTAGTGGTCCTCTGTCAGGGAGTACATGAGGGTTCTGGGCCGCCTGGTATCAACTCTAGAAGCAGTACCTTTATTCTCAGGTGCACACTAGGGAACTATAGATACTTGTCATCCAGGCATGGCATGGGAATCTGGATCTGCTGGAACTGCAGCTATCCCTTTTCTCCAGAAGCCAGATGCGATCTGCAGTGATGGTTGCAGCGGCTGGACCTGGGAAGCCACTCGGGATCACGGTGGATACCAGCCTGAGCAGCTGGGGTGCGGTATTGGGTCACCTGGGGGGAACCAGGGCAGGTGGGCTGTGGAGGAATCTGTTCAGTCCATCAATTGTCTGGAGCTCAGCTTGATCCATCTCATTGGTTTACTGGACCTCTCTGTTAAAGGGCTATTCAATATGGCTGTCAGGGGGGCACTTGAAGCGCCACTTCTTGGTACAAAGTGAAGTACGTTCTGGGCTGGTCAGAAGCCCCACATTCTGGCCATCTCTACTGTTCACATTCCAGGGGTAGCAAAAGTTCTTGCAGAATTTCTAAGTTACCATGTTGTAGATCCGGTAGTGTTCTACCTGTCTGTGCAATAGTGGGGCCTGCCACAGATACACCTAATGGCTGTGAGGGACAACAGGAAGGTTCTGGTGTTTTGCTTCCATTGTGGGCATCATCTGGCCTTTTTCATGGAAACTATGGCGATTCCATGGTACTTCCACCTCGCTTATGTCTTTCCTCTGATTCCCCTCCTTACCAGGTTTCTAAAAAAGAGAAGTATGGATGGTGCAACTGTGATTCTGGTCACTCCTTATTGGACCAAGAGGGTGTGGTTTGTGGAACTGGGGAGTCTTTCCATTTAGGATCCATTTCCACTGCCACCCAGACTGGACCACCTCCTTCAGGGATACCTTTGGAAAGAGGATGCGGAGAAGCTGGCTTTGACGGCATGGCGGCTGAAGCCCACATCTTGAGAAGGAAGGGTTTCTCTCTGGAGGTCATTTCTACTATGATCCAGGATAGAAAGCCTGTCTACTCCTTAAGGCCTACCATAGGGTTTGGTCCATTTTACATTCCTGGTGTGTGGACAGGGATCTGTTTTCACAGAACATTGACCTTCCTGTGGTTCTGTACTTTAGGATATTGTGAACAAAGGGCTTAAGTTCCTTGGTTTCAGATTTTTCCAGAGGCGTATTACTCTGCCCGATGTCAAGGTTTTCATTCAGAGGGTTACTCATGCTTTCCCTGCCTACAAGGCCTCCATGTGGGTCTTTAATCTGGTTCTGGGGGGTGTTGCAGAGGCCTCCCTTTTGAGTCCCTTGCTACCATTCCTTTGAATCTATTGACGTGGCAGATGGCTTTTCTTCTGGCTGTGGTCTCAGTCCATAAGGTTGCTGAGTTAGTCTTTGTCTTGTATGCTGCCTTTCCTGGTTTTC
Source organism: Rhinophrynus dorsalis (assembly GCA_037306005.1). Classification (NCBI taxonomy): domain Eukaryota; kingdom Metazoa; phylum Chordata; class Amphibia; order Anura; family Rhinophrynidae; genus Rhinophrynus; species Rhinophrynus dorsalis. The sequence continues at coordinate 146,715,218 of CM074723.1, forward strand.
GAAGAACAGCCTTGTGAAAACTCTCAGATTTCTTCCTAAGGTGGTCTCTGAGTACCACATCAATTAGGAGATTGTTGTGCCGCCTTTTGCCCAGACCCTAAGCCTAACCTGTTGAATATGGTGTGCTGCCTTTAAGTTATATGTACACCACACAGTCTCTCTTCATAAGACTGATGCCTTTTTCATCATCCCTGAGAGTCCTAGGGCAGGTCAGGCTGCTTTTAAGGTCACCATTGCCTCTTGGATTAAGTCTACCTTTCGAAAGGCATGCGAACTCTGGAAGAAACCGGTTTCTTTCCTTGTTACAGCACATTCCATCAGGTCTGTTGGGGCCTCTTGGGCCTACAAGAATTGTGTCTCAGCTGAGCAATTGTGCAACGCTGCAACTTTGGTTCTCCTTGCAAATCTTTGCCAAGCACTATGTTGTGGATGTTCTGGCTTCAGCTGAAGCCAGCTTTGGCAGGAAGGTCATTTAGGCAGTCCTGCCTGTTGTAAGGATGTCTCCAGTTTTGTATAGTCCTAGGGAACTCCGCTATTATGGGGATAGGAGCTAGGTCCATTTTCCTTCCCACCTCTGGGAGCTTACTGTTGGTATTTCCCTCACGGTACTTGTGTGCCATATTGGATGACGAACAAAATAGAATTTTAGTTCTACCTGTTTAATCCTTTTTCTCTTAGTCCATATGTAATACAGGTCTCCCACCCAGAGAAAGGGACCTCTTCCTTTCTCCTGTCTGGCTGTGGGAGTGCTTCTGTAGTCTTTTCTCACAGGACCTTTTTTCTTCTCTTGCTGTCCTTATTTGGTATGGTTATCTCACATCATAAAACTGGTGGAGGGAGGGAAAGCTTCGCCCACAAGACCTTGTCGTGTTTTTTTTTTTTTGTGTGTGTGTTCTGCGTACCATAGGAAGATCAACCCTATGGTACCGGTGTTCCATATGGACTAAGAAATGGATTAACAGGTAAGAGACTAAAATCTTGGTAATTTATTTTATTTATTTTTTTTTTATCTGTTTACAAAATCATGAAAAAAAGTATAGCAAAAAAGGTTCATGTGCACAAAGAAAGTCAGGCAGTTCTGGGGCATTGTACCATACATGACATTTACCCTTTTGAATTATAGAATTCTCCAATGCATAAATAATTTTTCTCTGCCGTCCAATACAGGTTACTGGTAAGTTTGGGTGGGCGATCCACCCCTTTAACTAGGCAGGAACAGTTCTAGAAGTGAATGCAGGGGGTGAAGCCTACCTTCCCTCCTTGGCTTCAGCTAGCCAATCTGCTCCAGTAAGATTTGTTCCTTGAAGACACAGGCAAGAGAACAGTTTTGCTATAGTTTTAGCTATTTTTTTATTTTTCTGTTAGATATGGAATACCACCATTGGGTGGATTGCCGTAACTGACAATGCCCGTAGATGTGGCTAGCTCAGTAACCAGGTGCTTTTTGTGGACCTTAAGCCCTGGGGGGAAATCTTGGGTTCAAATTCTTTCTTCAGGAGTTGCTCACTGAAGCTTCTTGTTAATACATGGTAATCTGAAGACAGAAGATCTGCAGGAAAAGTGAGCGACCCTTTGAGTGCCCCTTTGCACAGGGGTTTTCCTTTGGCGTTCCTATTGCACACTCCTGCACTCACTGGGTTTATCTGTATGTCTGTTGAGGGTTTTGGAGCAAGTTTCTGTGGTAACTTAACCCTTTGGCTGCTGGTTTTGCATCTTTTGGGGGTTTATTGGCACTTTCCCTACTGGGTTCAGTGTTTTTTGGGTCTGCTAACATGTTCTAGTGATGTTTCATGTAATTTTAAATTAACAGTTTCAGCTTTGCAAAATATGTGTTCTGCGCCATTGCTCCATTCACTTCTATGGGACTGTGCAGTTTGGGACATCTCTGCAACTGCTCAATGTAGCAACTTCAGAGATGGCGCATTTTAATTGTCTGCCCTTGCTCTGTCATCTAGTTAACGTTTTGTGTGTTGGGGGGCTTCGGGCACTGTTGGGGTACTTTTTCTGTGAAAACTACATTTCCCGCTCGCTTGTTTCTGATTGGCTTCCGGCACGGCAGACATTTTGTGCCTTTTCCTGAACGAGTATCCTACGCAGGGCTTGGACTCTCCTCCTCTCCTCTCCTCTGCAGATTAAAACTTTGCCTGCCAGATAAGTGCATTTTAGTGATTTCTGGGGTGAAATTTTAATCTTACACACTGTATTTGGGTGATTCCTTATACTTTAAACGTTTTGACACTGAGAATGTCTAATCCATTGGAGCTTGGGGCCAGGCCTAAGACTAAGGACGCTGGGGTCTCTGTGTCCCCTATTGCGCATTGCTCCTCATGTCATTTGGGGGTTACCTAGAGAACTCTCAGGTCATTTATGCCCAGCATGTTCTGATGTCCCTGAGTCTCTCCCAGGGACCTTCAGCCATGCATTAGAGACAGTTTGGCTGCAAGAGTTCAAGGCTGCTACTAGAGAACTCCGGTCTACATTGCAACTCTTACCATCCCAGTTACAGGGGGTCTTCCACTCCTGGCAGACCCCTTCTTCCGTAAGATCTTCCCTGCCGAAACCGCAGGGAGTACCTGAAGTATCAGATACCTCTGAGCAGGAACTGTTGGTGGATTCAGATGTTGAGGAATGTTCTGTGGGCTCCTCAGTTTTTTGGGGACCCCTTTGAGGCTGATCCTGGTCCCTCAGCTGAGGGCTTAATCAGAGCTGTCTTAACTACCCTAAACATTCCCTTCGTTCAGGAGGTTTCTTCAGATCTCTCTGATGTATTTCAGGAGCCTTAAAAGCCCTATACTTGTTTTCCACCTAACCCCACTCTTGACTGCCTTGTGTGATGAGTGGAAGTCGCCCGTTTCCAAGAAATTTGCCAAGCTTTACCCCTTCTCTGAGGCAGCACTTGCTCAGTGGGTTCATATCCCCAAAGTGGATGCTCCTGTCTGTCTCCAGGCTATCTAAGCCCACTGCCTTGCCAGTTGCTGATGCGTCTGCTCTGAAAGACTGGACTGACAAACTTGAGGTCTCCCTCAAGTCCATTTTTGGTACTGCAATGCATCCAGCGTTTGCTGCAGCATGGGTGAGCCGGGCCATTGAGGTCTGAACCGAACAGCTCACCCTGGCTGTCCGTCAGGGTGCTCCTACTTCGGATATGTTGCAGCTTGTTGCCAACATTTCTGAGGCCCAGCACTGTTTCTGCTGCCTTATTTGATTCCATCCGTTTGGTGGCAAGGGTTTCCACCATGTCTGTGGTTGCCAGACGAGCTCTTTGGCTCAAGATCTGGTCTGCTGTCACTGCTTCCAAGAAAGCTTTGCTCTCATTGCCTTTTCAAGGCACCTCTTTGTTTGGACCAGATCTTAAGGATCTGATTAGTGAGACCACAGGGGGCAAGAGTACCCTTCTGCCTATGGTCCCCAGGAAGAAGACTCCTCTCAAGCGTAATCGGCTTTTTCGTTCCTTCCACACTGAGACACGTCCGGCGAACCAGGTGGTTCCCTCAGCTCCATGTTCCTCTTTAAAGCACAAACCGCAATGGAAGCCCAAGGTCTCCTCCAAGCCTAAGTCTTCCAAGTCGCCTTTGGCATGACTTGCCGAACCCAGGTCCCCACTCGGCTGTGGGCGGCCGTCTGCTTCACTACCACAGCGTCTGAGAGGCTTCAGTGGCGGAAACGTGGGTTTTACAGGTGGTGGAAGGGTACAGGATTCCTTTCGCTTCTCTTCCTCCCTTTCGTTTTTTCCCCCCTCATACGCCCCAGGGCATAGAGAGACAGTCTGTTCAGTGGCGCTATCAAGGCCCTTCTGGACAAGGATGTTCTGGAACATGTTCCAATTTGAGACAGAGGTATGGGTTTTTATGCAAACCTCTTTATAGTCTCCAAGGACGGCAGCTGTAGTCCCATTTTAGATTTGAAGGATCTCAATTCCTTTGTGATCAAGACTCATTATCACCAGGAGTCCCTAAGGATGGTAATTGCTGATATCTCCCCGGGGGAATTCCTTGCCTCTCTGGTTCTTCAGGACTCATATCTAGAATCGGCAGTATCTCAGATTTGCCTGCGACCAAGGGCACTTTCAGTTTTCAGCTCTTCCCTTTGGTCTGACTACAGCTCCTCAAGTTTTCAACTGTGTCCTGGGAGCTTTAGTATCCGTCCTACATCGGGACTGCATCAGAGTTACTCCATACGTGGACGACCTGCTTCTGAAAGCCCCTTCTGCGGAATTTCTTCATCAGCAGGTTCAGGAATGCATTCATGCTCTCACCCATCACGGGTGGATCATCAACATGGACAAGTCAGATCTTGTCCCATCCCAGCGTCTGGTCTTCCTGAGTCTTCTCTTCGACACGGAGCAGAGCATGGTGTTTCTCATGGACGTGGTGGCTCGCCAGATCGCCCACAGGGTTTCTGCTGTTCTGGCTCATGATCCAGTTCCAGCCAAGAAGCTGTCCTCTCTAGTGGGGGAATTCATCTCCACCATTGAAGCGGTCCATTTGCCATGGCTCATACTAGGGAACTCCAGAGATTTGTAAGACAGGTGTGCAGGGGTCAGCCGGACCTTCTGAAGACGTCTGTATCACATCCTCTTCACGTGGAACGGAGTTTGTCGTGGTGGCTCGACCTCTCCAATCTGGTGAAGGGCAAGTCCTTCCTGGTATCCTTCTGGACCACGGTGACAATGGATGCCTGCCTCTCTGGCTGGGGAGCAGTCCTGGGTTGCCTGAGTGCTCAGGGTCGGTGCTCTGGAGGAATCTCTCTTTCCCATTAACGTGCTGGAGCTTCGGGCAATATTTCATGCCCTTCGCCATTGGACACCCCAGCTGGAAGAATGTCCAGTCCGACAATGCAACAGCTATGGCTTACATCAGCAAGCAGGGCGAAAGAAGTCTCGCCGCTTGGGTAGAGGTCAAGGCTATTTTGTCCTGGACAGAAGAACATGTTCCTACCATATCCTCAGTGCACATTCCTGGCGTAGAGTCATGGCAGACTTCCTCAGTCAACACATGGTGGACAGTGGAGAGTGGGAACTGCACCCAGAGGTGTTCATCCTCATTGTTTAGAAGTGGGGTCTTCCTTGCATCGACCTGATGGCAACAACACATAACCGGGAGGTTCTGCTCTCGCTTGAGGGATGCTCTAGCGGTGGATGCCATGTCTGTTCCTTGGTTATTTCCTCTGGCTTACATCTTTCCTCCCCTCCCCATGTTGCACAGGATGTTACGGAAATTGAGATTGGAGCACTGTCCAGTCATTCTGATTGCTCCGTACTGGCCTTGACAGGCTTGGTTCCTGGAGCTTCGGATCTGTAAATGGCGGAGCCGTTCCAGCTCCTTTGCCTTCCGGATCGTCATCTACAGGGTTACCTGAAGAAGGAGGATGTTCATCGTCTAGCTTTTACGGCTTGGAAATTGATTCCTCAATACTGAAGAAAGTGTTTTTGTTCTGGTGTGGTGGCTACTATGCTAAGTGCCCACAAACCTGTTTCCTCTAAGGCCTACCATCGTGTCTGTTTGACCTTTCTATCTTGGTGTGCTGATAGGGTCCTTTCTCTAGATTTTAATCTGCCTATGGTCCTGGCTTTCTTGCAGGACAGTGTGGATAAGGGCCTCCGTTTGAGCGCCCTTAAGGTTCAGACTTCTGCTCTCTCTGTTTCCTGTCAGAAGCGCATTGCTATTCCTCCTGATGTCATGGTTTTCTTCCAGGGCGTTGCTCATACTCGTTCTGTTTTCAAGACTCCCGCTCCTCAGTGGGATCTTAATTTGGTTTTGGGCGTCCTTCAGAGCCCTCCCTGTGAGTCCTTGGCTACTATTCCTGTACGCCTGCTGATGTGGAAAATGTACTTTTTCCTGGCGATCCTGTCTGTTCGCCATGTCGTGGAGTCGTATGCTCTGTCTTGTAGACCACCCTTTCTGGTGTTTCACAAAGACAAGGCGGTGCTTCGCAGGAGTTTCTCCCGAAGGTGGTCTCTGAGTTCCACATTAATCAGGACATTGTGGTGCCTATCTCTGGCAAGGAGAGGGATTTCCACTTGTTTGATGGGTTGTCTTAAGTTTTATGTACATCGCACTGAGTTCATTAGACAGTCTGACCTGTTGTTCGTCATTCCTGAGGGCCCCAGGGCAGGGAGACCTGCATCCAAAGTGACTATTGCGTCTTGCATCAAGTCCACTATTCGTAAGTCTTACAAGCTAAGGAAGAAGCATGTTCCCTTTCGGGTCACGGCTCATTCTGTTAGATCTATTGGGGCTTCTTGGGCTTACAAGAATCAGGCTGCCGCTGATCAGTTGTGCAAGGCTGCCACTTGGTCATCTGTGCACACCTTTGTGAAGCACTACCGTGTTGATGTGCTGGCATCGGCTGACGCCAGCTTTGGGAGGAAGATCCTGGAGGCAGTCTTGCCTGTCTAGGATCTTCTTCACTTCTTTGGTGTTTCCTTCACTTTTGAGCCCTGTTGGCTCTAGTGCTGTGTGGGGTGTTACCCCTGTTCAGTGTTCATTGAGAGTGCTTTTGTTTTGTTAGGCTATCTCTGATCTGATGGTTCATATCTGCTCTGGTGACTTTGGGGGCCTTGCTCCTGGTCCTTGCCTTACTTCCCGCCTCTGGGGAAACTCAATGGTTGGATATCCCAAAGTTACCAGTAACCTGTATTGGACGACAGAGAAAAGAGGATTTTAGTCTTATCTGCTAAATCCTTTTCTCTTAGTCCATACAGGTTACTGGTCTCCCACCCTGTCAAGGGACCATGCTTGGCTCTCCTGTGGCAGACTGTGGGGGTCCTTCGGTGTCATGCTCACAGGAGTTGTCTTTCCATTCTACTATCTAGTCAATAGTTAGTGTGTCAGATCTTACTGGAGCTGATTGGCTAGCTGCAGCTAGGGAGGGAAGGTAGGCTCCACCCCCTGCATTCACTTCTATAATTGTTCCTGCCTAGTTAGAGGCAGATCGCCTACCCAAAGTTACCAGTAACCTGTATGGACTAAGAGAAAAGGATTTAACAGGTAAGACTAACATCCTCTTATCTCTGACAAATTTGGGGAAGGGGGGGGAATAGTTGCATTTATGGAACCAGCACTTTAGAATGTGCGTGGGTGTTTTCCCACATAGATGTTTTTTCCTTTTCTGTTCCTCAGCCTGGTGATTTCATACACACGTTGGGAGATGCACATGTTTACCTTAATCATGTCGAACCTTTAAAGATTCAGGTAAGTATCTAGTTGTGGATGATGTTCAGTGGTAACTAAACAATCATCTTTACTGGTCCATTCAGCTCTTTCCACCCCATTGCACTGTTTCTGTATCTTCAATTATCCTTTTTAGTGAGTGTCAGTTTTTCTTGTATTGTAGTCTTGCATCCTCTTCTGTATAGATGTCAAACTTCCCAAGGAATCTGCACCCAATTAACTAAAACTTAAAACTTTTAGTATTCGGAAACATAACTTGCCATCTAAGTAACAGTGTCTGGTGCTACTTTTCTAAGGTTAAACCCCTAAGTGTTAGAATATGAGCAACTCCAGAGGAATACAAAAGAATGACAGTTTACACTTGCACAGCCTGCCTTGAGGTGGGCAACCTTAGGCCCCCCAGCTATTTCTGGACATCTTAGACTGATGGGAATTGTAGTCCAAAGACAGCTAGAGGGCTGCAGTTTCTGCTTCTGGTTTATCTGGTAAATATCAAATGCTGGGAGTCAGATTTTAATAGATATTCATCTTCTAAATATATCAAATGATTTTTCAGTAGTGCTGCTAGTGATTTTATTTAAAGCCTTGCCACACTTTACCACCACTTTTTCAATATCCGTTATGAATCCTTTCTGTATAAATTCCCTAGTTGCGGGTTTAATACGTTATCTGTTGAGCAGGTGGTTGAATGGGCGCATTTTAAAGTGGCCTAAGTGGTCTTTGTTCATTGACAACTGATATTTACAGTAAACTGGCAGGTAAAGTATAGTTGTTCGTTTCTGTGGTTTGCCTCTTTCATCTCTCTGCTTTTAATCTTACATTTATTTTAAGTGTAGCAGTAAAATCTATATATATTTTTTTAAAAGCATTTCAAGGGCATTTTTGAGAATTACTTGGTTACATGTGCCTTTTTCAAGCCTGTCTGATCTGTTACCAAGGCTCTGGCTTTTCTCTTCAGTGCGATATAGGTAAAATGGGCACCACGTTAGTGGATAAAGCAGGAGACTAGTAGAGTGAATAGGATGTCTTTCCCCCCCCCCCCCCCCCCCAAGTGTGATTGGAGTGCAAGAATTCAAGAACATTTAGGTCTGTTCCGCAGGCATGTTGTAACTCTCCTAATGGTGAGATCTATGCGGTCTTGAAAGGTCGCACGCTCAAACTTTCAAGGCATAACATTCTATCTGTGTCCTGCTTCTCAATGTGGCTATAGCCAACATTATATAATTTTAGGGTTTTTTGCAGCTTGCTTTTGAAGTCTCTGACAAACACCTATAAAGTCTTCCTTCAGTTATTTACTCAAGTAAGGCCTTGTTCACACTTGCAGTTTTGTAATGCTGTACTTATCACCAGTGAAGTAACTCACATCTCATAGCTCATATTGGAAGGCAGTACAATGTTCTGCAACTTTCCTTGTCCATTTGTTGATCGTAGGAACGTTAAGCAGAGATTATCAGCATGGTGACCGGTTCACCCTGGAGATGTAGATGTTTTAATGCATCATCTAGTGATTATATGGCTGATTCCCACATGGGCGGCCATCACACCCACTTTCTAATGGGATCTCTGGGGACAGGTAAACTGGAAAATTTTAAATTGGCTGCATCACACACTCAAATTTCCAGTGTGAACGAGGCTTAAGATGGTGAAATAAGTATTTCATTAGTGATGGCAATAGTGACTTTAGTGCTCTATTTCTGCTCATACTGTAGGTGTTTAAAGGAACACTATCACCTCCTAATAAGTACCCTCCACTTTCCTTACTACAACCAGAAATTCATCCACTGTGAATTTTGCCCTTGCTCATTGTTAGGACTCCTGCGTCCCAAACTGTGCCCACAACAGTAGTAATATCTTCATGAAAGCTTGCACAGTCCCTGCTTCAACTTGAGAATGTTAGACTGGAACTTCCAGTTGTTAGGATTTTGCATTCAGGACCCCTGTTGGGCAAGAATAATGTTCTTCTCCATGGACATGACTTCCAGGATTTTAACGTTGTTCAGACCTAAGGCTCACATGCAAAATTTATAGTGGCCATTAGGATTTTCTTGACATTAACTCGAAGTGGGGGTTATTAGGTGTTTTAGTGCTACTTTAAATCAGTGGGATCAAAACTTTGACAGTGCAGGAGGGATGCTGTTTACTAAAGCTTGCCCTAATGTTTCCCCACTTTCTAAAACAATCTTTCCAAACACATGACAAAGATTTGGTAACCTATATTATTGTCTTTCAGCTTCAAAGGACACCCAGACCATTCCCCAAACTAAGAATCCTTCGCACAGTGGAAAACATAAACGACTTCATTGCAGATGATTTTCTAATAGAAGATTATAACCCTCATCCTACTATAAAGATGGAGATGGCTGTTTGATGAAGTTTTTTTTTTTTTTTTTTTTCTCCTGTGTGCGCTGTATCTGTTATCAAACTTATCTTCCAGTGATTGATTCATAATCTTGGTCCTTTTACTTCACTTGTGCTGTAGCTTGGAAAGACTTGGCCTGTTAATTGTCCCTGAGGATAGGTTTGAGAACAAAAGCCATGTGAATGCTTTAAATATTGTATAAGTTGTGATTTACATCCAGTTTGGTTTACTCTTAACTGCTAAAACTGGGAGAGACTTGTTATTTGCTTTGCTCTCACCTGGATATGATATGGTGTTGCCCGCAACGTTGGTTAAAACCAAACTGTCATGTCAGTACAAGTCACCTCCAATTCATTGTTGGTATACATGGAATAATGAAAATAGGGTAATTAAGTTTGAAAAGAGAGAGCATCATTTAAATCATTGTTTCAGACCTACATGAATAGGAGAGTGCAACCATCTTAGCGAAGTGAGACCTCTATGCCATCCATCCCTAGCTCTGTGACTCACATGGATTTGCCAATGGGGGAGTTGGGATGGAACAGTGTGGTACTGCACAAGTACTGAGTTAGGACTTCAAATGATGCCGACACATTATAAACTTTAGTACTCTATTTTCATTATTCCCTGTATACTAACAATAAATGGGATGTCACTTGTATTGACATGACCATTCCGCTTTAAAGAGAGACTATTGATTTAATATGAAAATATTGTATTGCGTCTCCTGCTGTGTAAAAAAGTGTAATTCTGTCTGATGGCAGAGGTTTCATTAAAAAGTTACTGCAGACCAGAACTGCATTTTTGTGTGTAGCACTTACATTAACCTGCTATTTATAGGGGTGATATTGCTTGTTTATGGATAGCTTGTCACTGCCAGTAGCTCTCCACAGACTTCAGTATCACCAGCACCACCATAAAATGTACAGCCCATATAAGTAACCCCCAATGCAGTTATTCTCTGTAGTAACTTTAATGAATCCTCTTATAGCAGTTTTATTCTTCAAAAAAGCCTTAATTCAATTTAATGTCATAAGTGTTTTATGACAGAGTAGTGTCCTCATAGCCAAACATTTGTGTACAGATTGTGATTTATTAAAATATATTGAAGAGAAAAAATGCAAGTGTATGAAATGTAACAATATGATGAACATGGTATGAAAAGAGGTACCCCAAAAGCTTATGACTACGTGCGTTACTTGTGTTCAGTCAGAGAGTTACACTTAAGGACTGTAGCTGAAAAATCCTCATCTAGACTGTAACATTTGGAAAATAGGTTCTCATACTGTTTATTCAGTGTTTCACAGAGTGAAGATCTTAAAACTTTTTTATATCCTGCAATTTTAAATTTTCCATTGCTTTATCTTCCTGAAAGTCAGTCCCCTTTATGCATTTAGTAATGGTCCTTATTTAAATCTTGGTTGAACTATTCACCAGTATACATTTGGACCAAAACTTAAAAATAGTACTTTTAAAAAATGCAGTGGCTACGTTGATCAGTGAGGGTACGGAAAACTTGTGAATAAATTTCTTTTCATTGGTATAGGCAAAGGAACAATAAATTGTAGCCTAAAAATTGGCCCAACATACCATTGTCTGATATGGGCTTAACAAAGTTCAAAAAGTGGATAAAATGAAAACTAATGAAGTACCTGGTCCTGATGGTATTCATCCAAGGGTGTTTCCTGAATTTTATGCAGTGATAACAAGACCACGCTTTAATATCCCAAGACTGTCTCCTTTGGCTCGGTGTAAGAAGGGATATTAAATGGAGCCTGGTAATTATTGACCCGCGAGTCTGACAGTGGTATGAAGAATTGCTTGAAGGGATAATAAGGGATTGTATTAATGAAAATATGATTTTTATAAAGAATACATTTACCCAAGGAAATATGTGTCACTTATATGAAGACATTGGTAGGAACCTAAATAAATGTTGAGTAGTATCTCGATTTTGTAATATAGTGCTGCACAAAGGGTTGGCAATAAAATAAGTCTGAAAAAAACGCTATTGGACTGTTTAGTTGAAGGATTGAAAGAAGTATGTCAAGGTTAGGGAACAGCAAAGAAAAAAAAAAAAGCTGACCTGCTTTGACGTTTGTAAACGACCTGGACGATGGTATTGCTGCGGGGGGGGGGGGTGACATTATTTGCAGATGGTGTTAAATTATGCCAGTTCATAAACAGGTAGGTTCAAATGTTTTGTTTCCGTTGGAGGGATCCTCTGACCTTCACAGTGGATGCTCTGGCGACCCCCCCCCCGGCACTTGCATCTGGCATCCATGAGGCGTCTATGAGGTTTCTACTCCCCAGTGGGACTTTAATCTGGTTTTGGGAGTCTTTCAGCGGCCTCTCTGAGTCCTTGGCTACTATTCCTCTACGCCTTCTGACGTGGAAGATGCCTTTCTTCTGGCTGTGGTCTCTGTCCGCGGAGTTGCTGAACTGCAAACCACCTTTGGTGGTATTTCATAAGGATAAAGCTGTTCTCCTTACCTCTCAGGAATTCCTTCCTAAGGTGGTTTCTGAGTTGCACATAAATCTGGAGACTGTTGTGCCTTCCTTTTTGTCCTGACCCTAGATCTGAAAAGGAAAGGGATCTCCACTTGTTAGATGTGGTACACTGGCTTAAGTTCTGTGTGCATCGTACTGAGTATTTCCGTAATACTGATTCCTTATTTGTTATCCCTGAGTGTCCTAGGGCAGTTATGGCTGCATCCAAGGTCACTATTGCTGCTTGGATTAAGTCTACCATTCACAGGTCTTACAAACTCAGGAAAAAAAAAAAAAAAACTATTCCTTTCCACATTACAGCGCACTCCACCTGGTCTGTTGGGGCCTTCTGAGCCTACAAGAATCAGACCCCTGCTGAACAGCAAGGTGGCCACTTGGTTCTTTGCCAAGCACTATCAACAGGAAGGTCATGGAGGCAGTTCTGCCTGTTTTTAACCCCATGATGTACATTTATGTCACAGGGTGGATGTCCTTAAAGGACCAAGGACGTACATGTACATCATGGAATTCAGGGCTCCCCGCGTGGCTGCATGCCGTTCGAGGAGCCCTGAATCTGGATTGGGGGGGGGGGGGGAGTGGTTTGTGGTCCTTAAGTGCTGGCCTCATGCGTGCACGGCCGATCCTTAAGGGGTTAAGACTTCTTCTTTCCTGTGCCTTTCCGTTCTTACTGTTTGAGCCCAGTTGGCTTTTGTTCTTGTGTGCTGTGATATTGTTGTTCAGTGTCCTTTGACAGTTTAGTGTGGGCTGTTCCATGTCCTGGATAGTCTATAGGAACTCTGGGATCATGGGTACAGGTGCTTGGTCCTTTCCTTCTTATTCCCACCCTGGGAGCTTAATGTTGGTACATCCCCATGTTACCTGTATGTCATACTGGGCAACAGAGAAAAGAGGATTTTAGCCTTACCTTTTCAATCCTTTTTTCTTAGCCCACATGACATACAGGTCTCCTACCCAGTGAAAGGGACCATGCTTGGTCTCAAAGTGCTGGATATGGGAGTCCTCTTGGATCTGCTGTTCACAGGAGTTTTCTCTCTTTTTTTCTTGCTGTCCTGCTTAGTAGGCTTGTCAAGTGGGATAGCCTGATAAGGAGGAAGGGTAAGCTCCATCCACAACTTCTCAAATTGTTCCAGCCTACATGGTACCTTTATGTCATATGGACTAAGAGAAAAGGATTTAACAGGTAAGACTAAAATCCTTTTATGGGACTCAGACATATGGTAGTATTGTATATATCTGCAGGAGTGGGTCAATATTTTCTTCTTTCACAACACATCTCCTGCTGCTGCTCTTGCACTAGTGCAAGACATGGACAAGGTGGCAAATCATATAGTCCTCATTGACACCTCTGCCATTCGTCAAATTGTTAAAAGAACTGAATTACTCAATTCTTCTATATGCTGGAAGTGAACAACTTTTTTTGAGTTCTTAGAAGGCACAAATTTCACAAAACCCCAAAAGTATCCCTCTGGAATGGCAAACAACTTGCCAAAATGATGAGGAATAACATTCTGCACTTTTCTTTTGTTGAAAACAAGCTTTAAAGAACTGACATGTTGCACCCTGCTGGCATATTCCAAACTGCAGTTATTTTTCAAGGATTGCTATGCCAGAGTTGTACAACCAGATGGCTAGTGTTGTAAGAAAAGTTTTAAGGACATCCTGTTTTTTTTAATTATTTTATTTATTTATTAGAAGTGAAAGGAAAAGCATATATACAGGCACTGCATGGAAGACTTTTCTCTTTGCCAAGGCCAGAACTTTGACATGTATGTTTCTCAAATGTGTGAAGCAATGACCACATTGCTGTCTAGAACTGTGCTGCAAGGGTCTGGTTCCTCTTAACCTAAACAAGTCAAAAGATGTGAGAGGCTCTGAGCACGAACAAAAGCACAACGGCCTGTTCTCTGGCTAGTCACTGCTCAAGAGCATCACATTTAGCTCTCTAGAGCTATTACAGAGGAGAAATTTTCACATACATATTAGACTAGTCCCGCCCATAAAGGCAGTCCAGTACCAAAATGATGGGCAAGTCCCCTCTGCACAGAAAAAACAGCTAACCCCAGACATTTACTCTTAACCTAAGAAGTAACCAACACTGTGGTGGAATGAGCCATTGCCCAATAGCCAATTGCCTCTTTGATTGCATATGCCTGCTACAGGGGAAGGTACTATAACTTTAGATGCAGTTTTTTCTTCACTTGCATCGTCGGGAGTAATGACCAGCAAATTGGGTTTAAGAAAGGGTTCTGTCTGATGAACATAACATCTGATAATACAAAGATATGAGTAGTTTGGTGATACCGTTCTTAATTGGACTAATTTCATATTTCAAGACAAACTTACAAGGGATCAACTCTTCGTGAGTTTGAGCAATCGTCCCTTGCGGAATAAGACCAAATACCAAAGTACTTGTACCTTTATTATTATTATTATTATTAAAACTAGACTAATAGAAATTAAATTGCATTATTAAAGACACACAAGTACATCCAGACAGTGAAAATCCTGTTATTGCATATTAAAGGGATAGTAATACTTTGTTTTATTTTATATTCATTAAAAAAACATGAATAATGATATAAGTCTTATCTCTCAAACCTTTATGGTTTAAGAGATATTCACAAACAAAGTATCCCCCCCCTGTTCAACCAGATCAGAAGGGAGGTGCCCAGGTAGACTGCAGAGAGGGACAATCTTCAATTAAGATAAGGGAAAAAGCTGAAAAACTTGTCAAGGGGGGGAAGGGCTTTCATTGTTTTCATACAAAGAAAATTGTCCCCTTCTGTTATCTGTCTGGTCATACAACCTGATCCACATCTGAGAAGAGATGGCTTACACCAGGTAAAAGGGGCGGGAGGGGAAACTTTGCTTGTGAATATCTCATAAACCATAAAGGTTTGACAGATAAGACTTATCTCATTCTTCATGTTTTTTTAATGCCTACAAAATAAAATAAAGTCAAAACGAAGTATTACTATCCCTTTAAGTCAGGCTGAAAACAAGGAAGCATAGTCTCATGAGTAATAACTCAAACCATCTTGAGGAGAAACACAAAGCTGATAGGGTGGTTCTGTCTATCTACATGAAAAATCAGGAAAGAAGCTCTCCAAGATGAAACCTACAGTTCAGCCACTTGCCAAACAGATACTAGGTAGAAGGAACAAGGTATTAAGTGTCAAGAGATGACACTTTAAAAAAAAAAAAAATCCCTCTGAGGACCAGATTTCACAGAAAAATAGGATCCCTAAAGACTGGATAGGCAAGTGCCACCCCCTGAACAAAGATCAGAAAAATAAAAAAAAAACTTAACTGAGCAGTACACTCCTAAGGGAAAAAAAAAAAAAAACACATTGCCTAAAAATGGAGCTAATGATGAATTCTGTTAAACAATATGGATGCAGTGCACTTTGCTGGAATATTTAAGTGTATTTGTGCAGACTGTTAGAATTATAAAAAAAGAAAAAATTGCTTTTTCAAATCTTGTCTGTTCCTCCACTAAGGAAAATTGAGATAATGGGGGGGGACAAAATATAAACAAACTGGCTCTGCGTATGCTCACACTGCATATAGGCAATTGCGGAATACCAGCACAAAGCCAAAAAAAAAAAAAAAAAAAAAAAAAAAACTATCAAAAGCACAATAGTTTACTGACAACTTGAACTATAACTGGCCCATCAACTATAACAATGGGAAAAGATACAATACAGTGTCTGTAGCAATAGCTAACACATTTAACAGCTACTTTGTCGGATATACTACCACCATGATTACACACACACACAAAAAAAGAAACCAAAACATTCTGAAGTAGAAATGTGCACTGAACAGTCTGTCACATGCTACCTGATCCAATGATGCAAATTAGTTCTATTTTATGCCAGTACGTAATATTGAATTATGACACACCTTTAATCCAAAAATGAAATCACAATCTGGTCCTGACCAACTACCGACTATGCTATAAAAATGCAGTGCCTCTGTCACTGCCCATCCTATTGCATCTGTAATTAATGCCTCCCTGTCATCTGGGTATATGCCCAAGGCATGAAAAGTGGCTAGATTTGTGCCTATCCACAAAAGTGTAGATAAAAATGTTGTATCAAATTACAGACCAATATCCCTACTCCCCACATTAGCTAAAATCCACAAGATAAATGAGGAGATGGTGAACACCATCCTCCTAGCACCATTCTGGCCCAGGAGGTCTTGGTTTCACCTCTTCAAAGACGTGCCATTGACAGAGCCACGCCGTCTACCCTTAATATATTCTTTGCTTCTCCTGAATATTGGAGTACCCCATATACCTAGTAATTCAATCCCATTTTCACATTTACAGTGTAGCTATTACAAGATGAACACCATTATTTCCAAGTGGTAATTTTTCAATATTTGGCATGTGAGGATCATAGCTAAGTTGACTGTGTCCGAACCCATAAATGTACCACAAAAGTATATTTTTCTGAAAAGCAGACAACATAGGGTAATTTATCAGTAGGATTCTTGAGTTTTTAACCCCTTACCGACCCATGATGTGCCAGGACTGTCACTGGTAAATTTGACTTAAGGGCCCATGACGGTCCTGGTACGTCATGGGTTAAATGATAGTAGCATCCCTCTGTGCATGCTGCTATCATTAATTCCCAGCTGAGACTGAGCGCTCCGGGACCGGAGCATTCAGTCTCAGCCACTTTCACAAGTGCCAGGTCATGGGATCGCTGCAGCAGCGATCCCATGTACCGGCATTGTGAAAGAATGAATGAGGCAGTGTTCTACACTGACTCTAGTGTCTCCTCTCAGCCGTCTTAAGGACCGGGAAAATCTGAGGTCGTTTTCCCTTAAGGACCGGAGCAATTCTGACCTTTTTGACTATGTCTTTGTTCATCAGTGTTTTCCCTCTTAGGCTTTTATTCCACCCCCATAAATTATATACTGTTTTTTTTTTTTTTTTAGCACAAATAGGGCTTTCTTTTGATACCCCACATATATGGATAACCCACCATTTACTTTATAAAAACTGAAAAAAAAAAAAAACATTTTTGATTTTTCTCTTGGGATCAATTGGTCACAAAGGGTTACATTTTTATGGAGACTGCATTAAAAGTATGACCGGTCAGTCATACCTACAAAATGCGCAGTTTGTGGCCACTGTCTCCCCTAGGTGAAAATCCCCATGTCCCTTTTTCCCACCCTATTTTGACACTTTTTTTCTCCCTGACATTTGGTGGTGTATATGTGTATTAAATGGCTCCACAACAATCACACTTGCAATATTGTTTAATTTTTTTTTTTTTTAATAAAATTTTTTTTGTAAAAAAAAAAAGTAAATAATTGCATATCAAAAATTGACCTGCATTTATCCAGCCTCCTGCACCAGCAGTGAAGGGGTTAATACCCCTAGCTGCTGTATTTTATTTTGCCACTAGGTGTCTCTTCTCTACTTCTCTCTCCCTTACTTTGATAGTGAGGGAGACAGAAGTAGACTAGACACTCGGAGTCAGCATGCTTTGTATGCTGACTCTGTTTGTCAGAATGCCGGTACATGTGATCTCTGGTACGGCGATCACATGAACCAGCAAAGGCAAGAAGGGCTGAGACTGAACGCCCCAGTCTCAGCGCTTAATCTCAGCCTGGAATTAATGATAGCAGCGTGCACGGAGGCACGCTGCTATCATTTAAGCCATGACGGACCTGGTCCATCACGGGTCCTTAAGTGGATAGCAACCCATGACGGTCCAGGTCCGTCATGGGTCCTTAAGGGGCTAATGCAGCTTTTTTTCCAGAAATCTGTACCAAAATTGTGATAATTTTTTTTTTTTTTTGGGGGGGGGAGGAGGGTTTGCAGTTATATTACAATGTTGCTAGTAAAAAATGCATTGATTAAAGTTCAGCTACTTCTGAGTACAGCAATACCCCATATTCATAGGTTTGTCAGAGTTTGGGGGGAGCTACGGGCCCCAAATTGGAACATGCACATTTCCATTTTGACACCTAAAATTTTGTCATTTAGCTTAACTGGTGCCATGTCTCATTTGTGGCTGTATACCAGTGCTCCACATTAAAATTTTGCATTCAAGAGTGTATATTTTTGAAAATTTCACAACCCAAGTGCATTTTGACATTTTCCACAGTCCTTTTACGACCAATCCCTCTCAAAAATGCGATAAGAAAAACTTTGTGTTTTTCACACATATTTCAATGTTGCTATGGATTCCAAGCACAGGATATTTGGAGATTTTAAAAAATGCATCAATTAGTGTTCAGCTCCATCTTCTGAATTATGACAATGTTCTATATTGCATGGTTTGTCAAAGTTTGGGGGAGCAACTGGACCCAGTTGGGAACATGTGCATTTCCATTTTCAGACATGGCATTTTTACAGCTTGCTTAACTGGTGCCTTGTCTCATTTGGGGCTGTATGGCAATTAAAATGTCACTCCAAAAAGTATATGTTTTAGAAAAGTAGACAACCCTGGGCTTCATTCTAGGTGCATTTTAACATTTTTTTTTTGTAGTCACTTTACCACGAATCCCTGCCAAAACCAGCAGTAAGGGGGGAAAAAAAAAAAGAACTTTTTACACCTGTTTCAGTGTTGTTGTGGATTTCAAGGACAGGATATTTTGAGACTTTTAAAAAATGCATTAGTTAACATTTAGCTACATCTTCTGAGTGTGGCAATGCCCCATGTGCATAGGGTTGTCAGTGTTTGTGGGAGCTACTGGGCCCTGTTGGGAACATGGATGTTTCCACTTTCAGGCATGGCATTTTTACAGCTTCCTTTAAAAAAAAAAAATAATCTCCCCTCCAAAAAATAAATAAATAACTTAGGGTGCATTGCTCCCCATTATATTTCCATAGTGTTAAATATCTAAGGAGGGATGTGTTCTGAAAAATAAAAAAACAGGATATTTCGGGGGGGGGGGGAGGGAGAGATTGGGCAAATAATAAAATGGTAACTGTTACACCACTACTGCATTACACTTACATTCAGTCCCAGTGAGGAGCCCAAGCTTTGAAAGGCAGTCAGGACAGTAAAAGGTGGTGGCTGTGCATTTTCCTTTGCTGTAGCCTACTGTGCTGCATTTCTGTGGGTTTTGATTTATGGGTGGTTGTGGGAATTTTAAATGGAAAGTGTCCTACACCATTTCTCTGTGGTATAACTTTGGGTGTCCCTTGAAACAAAAAAAAAATGAACTCAAAGGAGTTGAAACTGCAAAAATGTGAATTTTGGGAGTGGGGTTTGCCAATTTCAAATTAAATATAAATTATAAACTGCAGTCTGCTTCGTGTAAATGGCAACCTTTTTGTACTAGGCCCTACATTTCCTCATAGTGAGATGATCACTTAGGGCCATATGTTTAAAGAAGTAGCGAAATAGCTTTTGTTGTTAGTAATGACTTTTCAAAGTACAGTGTCGTTGGGCTCATTAATATTTTCAGAGTGTCGGTTGTGATCCAAAATATGCAGTCTATCCTGACTAAAATTGCCATATGTAAAGACAAAAATGTCTTACCTAATGACAAAAATATCTTAGCTAAAGACAAAAATTCTCACATTCAGAACTTCGAATTCCTTCCACTTTTTTCTTAACGTACAAATTTTGTCTTTTGCAAGACATTTTTTTGTTGTTAGTAGAATAGTTTAGCCTCGCCCTTTTCCCGGCAGTTATGGAGTTGTGTCGTACACAACGGACATTACTGGTATTTTTTTCTACGTATATACCCTTGGCTTCACTGTTATCCTTTGCCCTAAGGAAGGTCCCTTCTTTGACCAAGAACATTTGGCATGATGCAATAAGCTATATATGTATTCTTTTATTGCTGTTAATAAGTGCTGTCTTACTCTGGAGGCCCAGGTTCTGTACATTTCTTAATTTTCTATAAGACATGCACCACTAATTTTGCTATTTTTATCATCCTGTTTTCTGTGTACCACTGCCAATTTCTATTATTGTGTGTTTTGTGCGTGTATAAATATATACACACACACACACATATATGTCTGAAGATGAAAATCAACAAAACTCAAGTCATGTTTAACAAATTTACCATCCCAAATCACAGCAGATGGACAAGAACTAGAATAAGTTGACAAGTATGTTTACCTTGGACAGCAAATGTCAACAGATGGAAATACCACAATGGAAAGTGAGCGACGAATGAAATTGGGATGGCAAGCATTTGGAAAATGTAACCCCTTAATGACCGATGACAATTTCAGCCAATGTGGACATAGTTAAATAACAAATCACGTGTTTGTAAACACTTCCGCTGTTACTTCTCTCTGTCTCCCTCCTCACGCAGAACATGAGACATTGTTACAAAGTGTTCTAGTGTTCCAGACGTAACCTTGCTACATTGTTTAAAAATAGAAAAAAATGTATTTACCCCCCTTTGATCACTTTAAGCACAGTGATCAATTGATCATTTTCCCATTTGATCATTAATCACAGTGATTAAATGTTGGCAGATCAGCATTTGCTGATCCGTGGTATTTATTTCCTTTTTTTTTTTTTAATTACTGATATGTATTTTTTAGTTATTTAGGTAGTTTTTGTTGAGTTAGGTAGGTGCAGGGTATATTATATAATATATATTTATATATCATTTTTATTTTTGGAATAGTGTTATTTTTTTCTGCAATTTTAATTTGTTTCCTTTTTTCTTTCCCCAGTTTTTTTAAAATTAATCTAATTAATAATCATCCCCTTAAGGACCGGGAAAATCTGAGGTGGATTGCACTTAAGGACCGGAGCAATTCTGACCTTTTTGACTGTCTTTGTTCAACAGTGTTTTCTCTCTAAGGTTTTTAGTCCATCCACATACATTATATATGTTTTTTTGTTGTTTTTTTTTTTTAACTCATATATAGGGCTTTCCTTTGATACCAAACTTCTATGGATAACCCACCATTTACTTTATTACAATGAAAGAAAACTGTTAAAAATTGTGTTTTTGTATTTTTTTTTTCTCTTGGGATCATTTGGGCGAAATGGGTTACATTTTTATGGAGACTGCATGGAAGGTATGACTGGTCAGTTATACCTACAAAATGGGCATAAGTACCCATGACAGTCCTGGCATGTCATGGGTTACTTGATAGCAGCGTGCACCGAGGCACGCTGCTATCAAGTAACCAATGATGTGCCAGGACTGTCATGGGTACTTATGGGAAGTTTGCCCATGATGGTCCTGGCACGTCATGGGTCGTTAAGGGGTTAATCAATTAGCTAGGGTTGGTAGTACTTGGTAATTTAGGTAGGATTAGGGTTTATGTGGGTTAGGGTAAGATTTAGGGTTAAAGTTAGGCACAAAAATAAAAAAAATTTAGATTATAAATACAGGGCTTAAAATTTTGAGTCCCTTGCTACTAGCCAGACCTGAAAAGTTACTCTCCACTGCAAGCCATAACATACCCACCAGGGCTGAATTTTCACTTGCCATTGGCTAGTGGAAATTTTATATATAAAATAGTGACTGGTCAGGGTTATATTTTTTTGCAGTTTCATTTGGTTTGGGTGAGTTATATAGCTTGGGTGTGTATTTACATAATGGGGAATTAGGCTTTTGGGGTTTTTTTTGTTTTGTTTTTTGTTGGTTTTTTTTAAATATATAATTAATAATAAAATAAATATGTATTCTGCTGAAAATGCCTTTTTGGCATCTGATTCAGAACTACTGATACAGTAGCAGATTTTGATGTAGTCCAGTATAGTGATACATCAAATGACAGTGCTAGAGATCATGCAGGGCCTCCTGTTAAGAAGAGCCGTACTGCTCCAAGACCTGCCCCAAGTACCGCCTCTCATCCTGACCCTAGGGAACGGATACCACCAGCTGCATTATGTCCAGAAATTCGTGAATTCATAGCCAACCCAGGAATTCAAATGGAAATTTTCAGGATTTAATCATGTGCAGTTTTTTTAATATTTTGGGGGAGACATTTTAGGGGAGATTGTATCCCAAACAAATGTGTATGCAGCCCAATACATTGCCACCAATCTGTCATCCTTCGTTGAAAAGCAGAAATCGTGGCAACTGACAGATCTGACTGACTTTAAACAATTCTGGGCCCTAACAATGGATATGGTGATAATTTAAAAATCTGTGATACCCATGATTGGGATTCAAACAGTATACCCCCTCTAAGCGATCCAAGTTTGGAATAAAATTTTTATAAACTTTGCAAAAGTACCATGGAGTACACTCAGGCTTCCTGAATATATGAGTAGCCAACTTGATCCGCGTGGTTTGCCAGACTATCTGGCAACCAGTAAAAAAATTGTTTGGGACCTCATTAACCCCTTAATGAATGAAGGGTTTCATTTGTATGTGGACAATATTATACTAGCCACCTTTTATTTAAATTACGCTTTTGTTTTGACACAGTGGCCTGTGGCAGTGTTAGACAGAATTGTAAATATTTGCCCAAACAACTCTTAAAGCGGAACTTTCAGCTAGTAATAAGTCACCCTTAGAGAGGTAATACATGTATTATGCGGCACACAATGTGGCACACTGCAATGCTTCTTAGAGGAGAGCAGGACTGACAGAGCAGGTGTGCAGACAAGATGTCTGGCTTCCGGTCATCAGAGATGAAATATTTTGTTATCATGTGGCACTTTAGAGAGGTAATACATGTATTATGATGCTAGTTGCCATATGTTTAAAAAAACATATGTGCGTCAAAAATAAGTAAATTTTATGCATGAATGACATTTTCTATAGAGTATATGACAAAAAATACATTTTCAAGGGTAGAAAGCTACATGTACCTGAAAAAAAGTGAGAAACCACCAAATCTCGGAGTCCTAGGATACTATTATATATAGACATACACGCAAATAGACAGCAGTGTGGTCCCAAAACCTACAGGATTACTCACCATATCCACTTCTTCAGTTTAAAGAGTAGAAACGCAGATACCACAAAAGACTTGGAAGCCTAAAGCAGCCAAAGCTAAAGCAGTTACAATCAAAGCCAATTGATTCACTGCTATAAAAGTGATCAGAATTAAAGGGATAGTAATACTTCAAATGTAAAAAAAAAAATATGTTGTAGGGTTTATCCCCCTAAGTAAAACAAGGGTACTCCCACTGCTGAAAGGTGTTTCATTCAAAAGTTATTAATTTTCAAAGTTGAATTTTTTAGGTGCAATATCACAGTGGCCTGAAATTGTACAGTGGCGCTGTTGCTACACGATCCTATGGACAGCTCTGGTCAGTTGACCATAAATCTCCATAGGGTGGTGTAGCAACAGCGCCACTGTACAATTTCAGGCCACTGTGATATTGCACCTAAAAAATTCAACTTTGAAAATTAATAACTTTTGAATGAAACACCTTTCAGCAGTGGGAGTAGTCTTGTTTTACTCAGGGGGATAAACCCTACAACATATTTTTTTTTACATTTTAAGTACTACTATCCCTTTAAAGAAAAAAGAATAAAAAAAAAAAAAAAAAGGTTCAAGGGACTCCATGTAAAAGACTGTGATCATCAATTTCAGCTCAGCAGTGAATAATACTAGAACCGGTTCTTTCCTGGGTTACCCCCATTAGGCTTGTTTAAGGTATTTCAATTGAATGCATGTTTTATTTTTTTGCTTTTAAGTATATGACAATATTTTAAAAACATATTTCACTGCACTCTTTTTCTTTACTGTGTTTTAAGGATCAATAATGTCCTATTAATTACACCAATATACTTTATGATGACATTTATCAACATTTGTATTTATATAGCCATAATTTAAGTCACAGTAAATATATTTTATTATTAGATGTGAAGCTACAGGTTATACAGGTGTAATTTAGTTATTGTAACTTTTTCTTCTTTATGCAGGAAAATAGTGGTTTAAAGATTGCCATTCATTGTGGATTTTGTTTGTAAGAGCCTGACAGGCTACTATCATCAGTGAGAGGGGGAAGATGAACTGAAAATAAAGGAGTTTCTCATGTGAACTGTATTATTATAAAAGGCCACATCCAGAAAATCAAAGCAGAGAAATCCTGGGGCAAATCCATTGCATTGTAGGGGACAAAAAGTCCCAAAATTCTCATTCATTTAGATGGATTTTTTTTTTTCTTTTTATAAACTTTTTATTGAAGTTTCACAAATTTACAACACATTCAAATATAAGTAAGTACATGTTCAAACATAATCAACAGCCATTGAAAAGAAAACCCCCGGCACCAGTGTGTTGGGTATAAAGCTATGAGACCTCCCCCTGCCACTGAGAAGATATGTCATTACACTGACAGATAGGCTATGTTAGTAATAAAGATCAGGGAGAGTATATAAAGCCTCATTTGACTTGGTAGCCTACTCAAATGGGATGCCTAAACGGTGAGCTCATTATGGCACGCACACATTGTCATGGTTGTTAAAAAATGTCAAAGCAACATGTCACCTGTCAAAATGTCACCAGGCGTGTATTGGTTAGGTTAGGGTCGGTTATGTTAGTATTGGTTAGGATAGTATCTGTTATTTTAGGTTAAGGTCAGTGAGGTTGGTCTTTTTTAGGGTCATTTAGGTTATGGTCACTTAGGTTACTGTTTGTTAGGGTAAGTTAGGACCAGTGTCTACTACTGGTTAAAGGTAGTGTCACTGTCTGTTAGGGTCTGTCTCTGTTAGGTTAGGGCACCTTTCCACATTTTATATGCAACATTTTAAAGTGGAACTTTCACCTGCATAGTTGATCATAATTGTTTGCTCTATTAGCAATTAGTAGAAATCTTTAATTTGTTTTTATCTAAAACCTACCATCTTCAAGACAATAGTATTTAAAAAAACTGCATTCTGACGCTGCAGCGTCCCTCCTTGAGGTACAATTTGTACAGCAAATGGGTACGTGAAAGCCGAACACCTTCACACAGAGGATTGGGATGGTCTTTCTAGTCATGATTGATGCATAGTAGGAGGGGGGGGAGAGCTGCCAATCAAACACTGTGCTATCAACATGGCAGCGCTCTTTGTGTTCTTACTGGCAAAGAACATCGTGGCCATTTCGGTAGTGGGTGAAATTATATTGAGCATTATATATCAAATACAGTATGCCTTGGAGTGATACAGCAATATGGGGGGCAGGATTGTTTAACATGGTAGATCCACTTAAAAGCGCATCATTTTTAAGTCGTAGTTATGACACATGATATTACAATGATGACATTTATACAGAAAGTCCTTGAATCATTGAAAATTGTTAGTTCACCCCTATGATGCAGTTATTTTGCCAAAGAATTACTGTGCTTTACTTTTGTATATCAATATTTGTTATTCTCTATAGATATCTGCTTTTATTTGTAAGCTGTCTTGATTTGTTGTTATATTGGCTACATGATTCAATCACTTTGGATGTAGATGGACTTCCAAAGACTCTAGTGCAGGAACAGCATTACCATACTTGCTGAAACTTTACTTTTACATTTCCTAAATTTCCACCTTTTTCTCCAAAATCAGCTTTTGCCAAACAGCTCCTTCAGGAAATTGATACTGTAGAACAGATTCTTCTTTCATTTCTGTAGAATAACCAGGATCCTTTACAAACAAAAAAAAATATCAATAAACTGATAGCTGGATGATAAAGCTGGAGAGGCAGTTGCAGAAGAACACGCCACACTTATAAACAAACCTCACAACATAGACAAACAACACACAGTTAATACACCACACGAGTGATAACTGAACCTCTTAAAACATCACTGAAGCGTATTAAAGATGACACAATCACTTTAATATCTACAATAATATATATCCACTAGATGGTTATAGTTTTAGTTACCTTTGGGGGCATATATGCAGCACTTTTGATTATCACCGGGTGTTTAAAGTGCTCGTGCAGGTGATCTACATATTCACACATCCTGAAACCAGAAAGGTAAGGTTTATGATTGAGTTTAAAGTAATGACTTTTTTTGTAACGCTTGTTTTCTGGATACCCATTTCAGTGTTTCTCTAACCTTACTTTGAGGAAAATAATTTAGATATGCTAAAACTTAAATGGGAACTGTACTCTAGGAGTATTTAATATATCATGTGTGTGCAAATATAAATTGTACAGTTTACCTTTAACTGTCAACTTTCTACTATTCACGTGGTTGGCAAAGTGGGCCTGCAGTGCCAACTATGTGAAAATGATATGGAAATTCCACAGTGCTGAAAGATTTTAGAATCTTGGAAGTGTTTTTTTTGTGCTATAGCACCACTTTTTTGGAAATAGTTGTAAACCCTAGCCTATGAGTAAAAAGGCAATAACCACTCATGTATTGCAGGTGCAGGTTTACTTTCCAAAATGGTATGCCTTGCTTACCTTTTCATCATATATTTAATGGTTATGTCCATTTTAGTATACGCATGCAATTTAAAAAAAGAATAATGGCATGTGTAGGTCAGTGCTCCTGGCAACCCCATACAGTATATCAACCCAAATAAATAGGTAGTTTTTCTCAGGTTTGTAGCAGGTACTGAATACAGTACGGCAATCCATAATTTGCAAAGATCTTATAAGTGGTGGAAATGTAAAAATAATTTTTTCCCTCTATAGCACCACATTATGGAAATATTTGTGTTCGCCAGCTTTTGTTTAAAAAGACATACAACCCCTCATTTGATGCAGATAAATGTCTACTTTCAAATATGGTATGTCTTGCATACCTTTCATTGTTATTTTTAATAGTTATGTCTGTTTTGTGCAAGCAGGTAATTTAAAAAGAGAAAACAGATAGGTGAAGCTTTCAGCTTCTGGTATCCCCTCTGGTATGCAAGCCCCTACCAATGGGGTATTATTTTTCTCAGATGAGCAGAACATAATGAATACAGTAAGACATTCCATTCAAAGACTTCAGTACATTTGAAGGGATGAAACTGTAGTAGAAAAATACATACTTTTTCCTTTAGTGCCACCTTCAGGAAAAATTTGTGCACATCAGGCTAGGGGTAGAAAGGCAAGTTACCCCTCATTTGATGCAGTTAGATATCTGTTTTAAGGAAATGTATGATGTATGTGGGTTATTTTGATGTTATGGGGTAATTATGCCTTTGGACTATAGAGTGCATTCTAGTTACCTGAATGAAAATGTCAGTAGAAATTCTGTTGTGTGTGGTTACCAATTTGGGGCCCTGGGGAAGGACTTACATTTGTACTCATATATATATTGGATATCAGTGTACTCAGGAGATATGTGCCATTATTATTTCATACTTTTTTGGTTTGTTACTCTAAGCTTGCATGAGTTGTTGTAATTTGTGAGTTTAGTGTAAATTTCTGAAACCTACCCTATTTTTAAAAAATTCCATTGCTTCATCATTTTGTGTAGGAAGGAACTTCAGCCATTTTTTGATTCATATGTGTATGTAATTAGAAAGGTATTCTGAAAATTTACATTTAACAGGTAGATATGTTGAGCAGTTAGAGAAATTCAAATGTGCATATTGTCTGTTAAAAACTGTGATATGTCTCAGTTTGCAATATGAGTGCTTGTGTGACATCAATTAATGCCTCCGTAGGCTTTTTATTCAAAACAATAAATTAAAAGGTATGAAGTATTCTGGAGTAGGATTACATGGAAAAATACAGCTGACATTTAGACGGCCATGCATGAACCACTACAGAACTTCACAGTCAAGACTCTGGGCCAAGGATTCATGATTGGAGAGACGTCCGATTAAGGCTATAAAAGCATACATTGGGCACACACCCTGCACCTGTGACCTTGATTACATGCTATATTGCAGTAAACAGTTTAACCCTATATTACAGTTGTGGATGTAAAACTAGCGAAAACTGTATAATCCTAAAAGATAGTGTTCCAAATTGTACACAATAATTAAGGAACATAAGAATTAACCTTAGGTTTTAATTCTACTTAAATGTATTGTAGAAATATAAGCAGCGACAGGACTTGCCTAAGTCTCACCCACTGTAGGCTGCATCAAACAAATGAATGCCAGAATGGACATATTGCATCTCCACATACTGGTAGGCACAGACTGCACCGCAACAGAGAGGGTTCACTTCTAAAAGGCTGAACGCAAAAGAGCGTTCAACCATGTAACTAATTCACCATGTCGCCATGATCAAAATGACGACATGACAATATTGCAGTACATGATAGCGCTAGATTGTCATGTCGCCTACTTAATGGTCGCACACATTTTAACCTGCTCATGGTCGCATACATTTCACCTTTATTTCATTAAAGCATCTTCTCTTGCCTTTACCTCACCACAATATTCTTCTAGCCAGGGTTTCTTTCTCCTCTCATAACATCACTTACTAAATCAAATCCGTAAAACAAAAGTATAAGGAGCATAAGTTCCAGAAAAAGACATTTGAAACGCAACATTACATTTTTTTCCCAACTCCACACAGAAAAAAGGGGCACCCTAAGTGATCGTTCATGGCACAGCAAAGTGCCACTGCACCCTGGTTGAGAAACACTGAACTGCATGACAGGGGATAAATAAATATGGTCATCGATATCAATGGAGTTTACAACCCCTCACTGATGATGGAAATCTCTCTAACATTCAAGTGATTACAAGCACAATTTATTCAACAGGAATTTGTATTTGTCCCATACTGTTTTGTATGTTTACCCCTGAATTGCTCCACTATGTTTTATACATGATTCCCAGTATTTAAAGACACCGCATATCTGCGTAGGTTCTCTGTCATATCAGTTAAATGCATGTGTTGGGCCCTTTACTCTTTCAACAGTAAAAAAAAAACAACAAAAAAAACTCACCTCTTTTCCAGACTTCCAGAAACTGAAATGTAATCAAATATTATCAAATGCTGCACAAGTTCACAAAGCCCAACTCCTCCTGCATGTGGACATACTGGAACTAGAAGGAAAAAATCCACAAATATAATATTTTAGTATATTTGACAATGATGGCAACTGTCTCATATTGCACACTGGTTTTTGAAATGTCAAAATGCTTCCCAGTAATTTCTGCATTCTTTATTTTATTAGAGGTGATAATATCTACAAAATATTGTAATAGATTCAAAAAAGCAGATATATGAATGATGATGTACTAAGAAGAAATGGATACACAGTAAATGATGACGAAAAAAGGGACATATCCATCAACTTATGCAGCAATATTCCCAGAAAACAAAAATGATTATAGTGTGATTACCTCATCCCTATTTGAAGAATTCCACAATTTAGAAGACTTTACTGTAAGTTAAGCTTTAACCCTTTAACCAAACCACTCATCTTAAAGCTACCTACCACGCAAAGATCTAAACTTGATTTCCATCCCTTGTTTCAGTTCAAACTCCTGATTCTGTATAACTCCACTTAAGCAACTTCTCAGCATCCCCCTTGAGCAAAGTACTGATATTCTAGAAGGGATCATAGGTAGAAACCCTTTTTAATCAATCTCTCTATATAAGTGGAGCAATTTTACTACAAACTAACTGCATCATAGGTAACCCATACAAATTAAAATGTGCCTTTTGGGTGCTAAAAAGGCCTCCAACTCATTCAGAAGTGATGCACTGTAGACCTCTAGCATTCAGGGGTTAAAATTTTAATTAAAATCATTATGAATCATTGTTTCCTATGCTGTAAACAGTTTGATCCACAATCGATTTACATTTGCCTTTACGTGAGATTCTGTTCTTACCTGCTTAGTTCTTCTTCCACTTCCCCAGTTTGTGAGACTGCATTCTAGAGTTTAATTTTCACTTACCTGCTTGGTTCTTATCTTACCTTCCTCCGCTTCTTAAATTCCCTTCCTGAACTGTTGTGTGTCTCCAAAGAATTTGTCTCTACCAACTTTCCAGTTGCATCTTTGTATCCCGATTTTGTTTGTACTAACCTTTGCCTGTTCCTGGATTCCTTTTGACATCTGATTGTTTGAGTATACTGGCCTCTCCAGTCCCCTCTCAGATTGGATGAGCGTTCTAGCGTTTTACTTTATTGTTCATCCTGCAGATTCAGTCATGTTTTCTCCTCCTGTGTGTTACTTTTGCAGCTTTCTGCCTTTTTGTCTCCCAGAAATCTCCAGCCTCTCTTCTATCTTCATACAGCCGTCTCCTCCATCTCTTGGTGTCTGTCTTTTGCTGCTTTTGCAGCAGTTCTCCACCTCTTGGCAACTGGAATCACCATTAGTGTGGCAGTTCCATTAGCAGTTGTTTTCCCGACCTCTCAGCAGCTGCCTTCTCCTGTTTGCTGCATTCCCTTCTCAGTACTTTTGTTGTATTAGTCCTTCCCCGAACTCAGATTCATTTATTTCTGCCTTGTTCTCTGTGTTCAATGTCCCTGGTCAACAAGATGCAGTGACGGTAGCGCTCCTAGATCTACAGCAGGGCCAGAAGTTTCTTGTCCAGTATGCTGTGGAATTCCATTTCTGTATGCTTATGTCACAGATTGGGCCAAAGGTACCCTAAAAGCTGCCTTTTGTAAAGGCCTTTCTGATTGTCTCAAGGACCAGTTAAAATCTATGGAGATCTCAGATTCCTTGGAAGAATTAATCTCTCTCTAATCTCAGTTGGAGAATCTTATTTCTGAGAGAAAGCTGAAAAGGTAGAGAGGTTGCTCATGAAGGTCTCCACCTAGAAATATAGAAGCATAGAATTTGATGGCAGATAAGAGCCATTCAGCCCATCTTGTCTGCCCATTTGTAAAAACCTCAGTCCTTATTTGGTCCTTGGTTTTGTCTGATGTTCAAGACATCCTTATGCCTATCCCATGCATGGTTACAGTCTGTCACTGTGTTAACTTCTACCACTTCTGCTGGTAGGCTATTTCACTTATGCTCAAGGTCACCTAGCACCTAGTTTCTAACAACCTACCTCTTCTTCCTTGGAAGTCTCTCCCCAGAACCCAGAGAAGTGGGTTGTCTTAATTGCCTCTCAGAAAAAGAAAAGAAAAGGAGTCCTTTTGGATTATGCCTGTATAGTGGTGCTCCAGGTCACCTGGCTTGCAAATTTCCCAGCAATTTGGGAAACACCAGAAGCTCTCCTAGACAATGCTAAGTATATCTTCCATCCCCATATCTTCTGAAAATCATTTTCTTCCAGTCATTATTTCTGTCAGTGCTTTCATTAATTCAGGGGCCACAGTGATCTTGCATATTTGTGTTTTTGTCTTAAGTTGCCTCTGGAGGCTAAGGAGTTTCCGGTCCATATCACCTCCATAGATGGTTCTCAATAGGGTCAGGCTCATCACTCATGCCACCATTCCACTACATCTTTTTGCTGCTCCTTGTCTCACTGAAGAGGTCACTTTTGAACTCATAACTTCACCTCTTAATCCTTTCATTTTGGGTTATCCATGGCTCCACCATTAAAATCCCCTGAATAATTGGTCTTCTAGAAGAATCTCTTCTTGGAGCCCTTCTTGTCATACTCATTGTGTCCCTTCCACTGTTTTGTTAGTTTCTACCCTGGAGGCCTACTAGTTCCTCTGATGTCTTTTGCAAAAGGAGGACTTTTATCAACTTCCTTCCTGTGACTCTTCCTCCAAAGGGACATGACATATCCCTTATCCATTCCTGAAACCAAGCTTATGCAGTAACACATTCAGGATAACTAATCCAGGGAATTAATCAGAACTTCTAAGTCTCCTGCGGTGAAGGATTATCTTTTTGTAAGCAAAGAAATTCCTCACTATGACACTGCATCGCCTATTGGGGTCTCAACAAAATGCAACTGTAATCCTTTTCCCCTTATCGCTGAGCTTTTTGACATCCTGCATGGAGCCGCAATCTTCTTCTTCAAAGGGCCTATAACCTCATACAAATTTGTGAAAGAGATGAATGGAAAACTGCCTTTAACACTAATATGAAGCATTTTGAGTGTTTGGTGAAGCTTTTCGGCCTTCGTAATGCTACAGCAGTCTTCCAGGTGTTTGTTAACAATGTTTCAGGGATTTGCTTACCTGTGTTGTCATATACATTGAAGACATTATGATTTATTCAAAATCTCTACAGGAACATTGTTGTCTTAGCTCAGGTCTGGAAACATTGCAGCTTCCACTGGCTATATACATAACTGGAGAAGTGTCAGTTTGAAAAATACATTTTTCTGGGTTACATGTATCTTCTCAAGGCTTCCTAATGGTTCCAACTAAGGTCTCAAGCCCATTTAAATTGTTAATGGATTCTCTAACTAGTACAGGAGATTCATCTGAAATGTTTCTAGAATTATTTCTCCAATTACCTAGATGAAGTGAATGGGTGCAGACCACTGCCATTGGCCTCCTTAGACTTTAACTGCTTTCCAGCATCTGAGGAAGAGTTTAACACTGGTCCTATTCTCTATCATCCATAGCCTTCAATCTCCAAGTGGATGCTTCAGAAATAGCTGCTGGAGCAGCCCTATTTTAGCAATCCCTGCTCTTGAAAAATTCATCTTTGTTCTTTTTTTTTTTTTTAAAGATTCCCTCCAGTAGATAAAAGCTATAATATAGGCTAGGAGTAAATGCTGCTATCACTATCCTTACAGACCACTAGAACCTGGAGTATTTTAGTAAGGCTTGTCAAGCCTGTTGGACCGTCTTTTGTGCTTCAGCTTTATGATTACCTTTAGTCCTGGTTCTAAAAGACATTCAGGCAGGTGCGCTTTCCTGTTTTCACATAGCTACTTATATTTCTGATTCTTATAAACACATTATTCAATCTTCCAAAATTGTTGCCATGTTATCCACCTCATTTCATCAGAGGCTGTCTGCTGTTCAGCAGAACATTCCCACTGACTCCTCTCTACCTCTTAGCAAGAATGTATGTACCCTCTTTTCTTCTGACAAATATTCTACATTGGGGGTCATCATTTCCTTATTGCCAGACATCATGTTCTCAGGCATACTCTGGATCTGATTTCTCAAGAATTCTGGTGCCAGAACTGAAGTCCAATATATCAGAATTTTATTTTTCCTGCTCTATGAAAGCCTGCACTAAAATATTCAGGAATAAGCCAGTTGGTCTCTTATTGCCTCCTCCACTTCCGGTCTTGCCACTGATCCATGTGAGCATGCATTTTATAGTCGCAATACCTCCTTTCTGGGTAATGGTAGATTGCTTTTCTAAGCAAAGCCATTTTGTGCCCTTGCCCATGTTGCCCTTCTCAAAGAATTTTGTTGATCTTTTAAATTCAGCTCTTCATTTTAGATGCAATCCAGAATAAAGTGTCTCAATTTATCTCTCACTTCTGGAAGGTGTGCTGCAGACATTGTTTCTACTACTTTTCACCTGCAGTTCAATGGCCAGCCAAAACATCTTAACCACAATCTTGAGAAGTTTCTTTGTTGCTTCTGCAATCAACATCAAGATAACTGGAAGAGTTTATTGCTTAGCTGAAATATCCTTTAATTCCCTTAATCAGAGCTCCCTTGGTTGCTCACCGTTCTTTCCTGCCCTAGGGTACAATCCCTGAACTTTTCCTCGCCTGTCTAATGCTACTGGTTTTCCCATATGTTGAAAACTCAGTTTATTGGACCCCAGACAATCTGTCAAAAAGCAAATGTGTCACTTATTGTCTATTCTCAAAATCCCCCCACCCCATTTGTCTCTTTTGAAACTCTGTACCCACAACCATTTCCTCCATTCTGTTCCTCCCCTGCTTCATATCTCTTTTGTTGATCATGAACAGTTTGTGACCAATAAGATCTTACACTCCAGAGTGCTCAGGTATACTCTGTAGTACTTGGTTAATTGGATACACTAAGGCCAGAAGAGTTCCTGGGTTACAGCCTCTGAAGTACGTTTAACTGTGACCTTCCTGATAAACCTGGTTTGAGTCACTCGGTACCTATCTGTTGGGGGGGCGTATAATGTGAGACTTCATTCCATACTTTAGCTTTCACTTACCGCTCTCCCTTTTTTTGTGAAACTCCATTCCAGAGCTTTGTTTTCACAAAAAAAAAGTTTTGTCTAAATATTAGGTAAAATTCTTTTATCCATTTGCATAAAAGTAATTTTGTTTAATCCCCACCCCCTTTCATTTACTTCCCATTGCTAGATAAAATTCATTCACCGATATCCTGAATATTAAGTGCCCTCCTGGTCATAACACTTACAATGTTGGAGGTCCGGCTGCATCCTCGATGCCCTGGTCCCCTTGCATCTTCTGCCATAAACATTGAAAACAAAACCCTATAACCAAGCCACCACCTTCCCCACCACAGCCTACACAAACAACCTTCCCCCCTTTAATCCTGCTTGGGCTGTTGTCCAAGCCAGAATTAGAAAAATTGAATAGGGAATGGCTTTCATATGGCTATCCCTGTTCAAATTAGATTCCACTCTCCCATTGGCTGAGACTGTGCGGTTACATAGGGCAGTAATCTCACCGCCAAGCCAATCAGCATCTTGAGGGGTCACGGATGAGCATGAAGACATCCTTCCAACTGCCTCTATCAGGATTATTTTTTTTCTTTTTTAGACAGCAGCAGGGATGGTGGGAGTGGGGATTTTAGGTGCGTTTTTAAAATGTGTTTTTAGTTTTTGAGAGAAGATGCAGAAGGCCCAGGGCTTTGAGGACACAGCTGGACCTCCAAAATCAAAATAAGTGTGATACTTGTTATGTATGTGTGTGAATGACTAAATGAACGAAATTAATGAATGGATTTTAAAAAAGTGAATGTGCTGTTCGTGTTCCTGAAATTGCATCTTCCGTTCTGTTCATTTGTATATATCTGTATGACACAAGAAAAGCAATCATAAACTTTTGCATGTGTTCCAAAAAATGTTTAGTTTTCCCTTACCTGTTTAGTTCTTGTTCCACCTTGTTCTCCTTTTTAAACCCCCTTTCTGCACTGTTCTGTCTTTATCTATAGAGTTTGTCTACCTGCTTTCCTGTTGTCTCTTTCTATACTGATCTCCTATGAACTGACCTTTGCCTGTTCCTGGATTCCGTTTGTCTGCTACCAGGCTTTTGATCTCTGTTTGTTTGTCTATATTGACCCCTCTAGTCCCTTGACCTCGATTTGTCTGACCATTCTACTGTTCAGTCTGTAGCTTCAGTTCTGTTTGCCTGCATCCTGTGTTCCTCATTTGCAGTTTTCTGTATCTGTTTCCACAGCAGTCCCCATCTGCTTTTCCCCTGTCCCTGTGCAGCCATCTTCTCTACTTCTTGGTGTCTGCCTTTTGGTGGCTGACATCGCCACTAGTTTGGCAGTCCCACTAGCGGTTATTTTCTACACCTGTCAGAGGCTGACTAGTCTCTTTTGCTTCCTTGGCTTCTCTTGTACCTTTGCACTGTTAATCCTTCCACCTGTGGCCCTTTCTGGTGTATCTCTCTCTGGAGCATTTTTTCGTTAAAGGCATATTTCCTATTTCTGTTACTAATCTCCCAACTTACGTGTTCCTGTTCTAAAAAATTGATTTGTAAGCCTGACCATGTTGTACTGGGTCCAGCTCAGCTATGTTCCCCAGCATTGTACCTAAGATATTCTCTATTCTGTGTATCTTGCCTTCCTATATCTGCACTGCTTGTCCCTCTTGTTACACTTTATACATATGACCCAATGTTTTCTTATGCAGTATTATAGATTTCTGACTTCTGGCAGCTATTTAAAGTTTCCTGATTGGACAAAGTAAGCATGTGGCTGTGACCAAAATAATAATAATTTTGAAAAATATCACATGAAACTATTGTGTGGTTGTTTAGTTACCTTGTATACTTATAGGAAAGGCAGATTTTTACTTAAAACTGGGAAGGAGGCAGCATGTGCAAGAAGATATGTGGAATGAGCAGGAAAATCAGCAGGGTTACCCTTGAAATTCTCCCAGTGACGAAGTAAGTCTAAAAACTGGAATATTCAGGACAGAGCTGTAAGCCTCGAAACACGCTGTGTAACAAAGTGGTGGATGGTAATAAAGTATAGTAGGAGGCTGAAGATATTTAACATATATTTGACCCTGGACGCATAATCAGAGGGTACAATATAAGGGGCAAGGAAAGAGGGTCAGTTACTCCACCTAATCTCAACTCCGTCTCCTTTACTTAGACCTAGAAATCCGTATACTTGGGAAACTTCTTATCTTCAGCCCCAGGAGTAATATAGTGAGTTGGGGATAGACTCCAAATGGTAGGAAGTGGGCAGAATGTGCAAGAAAGTATGCGGAACAAGCAGGAAAATCAGTAAGGGTACCCTTTAAATTCACCAAGCTGGAAAACCAGCCTGTGCCCCAGACACCCTGTAATTAAGTCTAAAAACTGGAATCCTCAGGGCAGATCCAGAGATTTCCTGTGTGTGGAAATCAGCCAAACACTGACAGCCTCAATGTAATTATCTAATCTAATTATCTGTTTTCTTCTCCTAATCACAAAGCTTACAAGTGCTGTATATGTAAACCTCTGCAGAGTGAATTTTTCACTTGGTTTTTTTAACACAAGATCAGGAAAACCTCCTATAGTCTTTACACAGCAGAAGGGTGTGCAACACATTGCAAAACACTTTACAAAATGACAATGGAGAGATTTCCCTCCACCACCAACTAAGAGTCTTACGCTCAAAATTAAAGTGTAATGATTATGAGGCAAACCAATTGTTCCCTAGGGAAGAAATAAAAATATTCCCATTAATTTAAAATTTTAATCCTTGAATGCCAGAGAGCGGTCCTCAGTGAACTGACAATCAATGAGATAGAGAGCCCTCTCTAGCATTCAAGTGGTTAAAAGTCCCAACCAATGACTATTTTGGGGATTAGGATTTCGCTCATATGGTTTGTCCCAGAATGACTACACTTTTTTTTTATTTAAGGCCCTTAGTATATAAACTTAACTGATAATTAAGCATTATGCAGTGATACAGAAATTATCTTTTTTTAGTGCCAGAAGGTTGTCCAGGCATTGCAAAGCATTCAAGTGGTCAAGGTGGTTCCATTGGTCTGTACTGTGTAGGTGCTGAGGAAACTTGAAGACCCTGGGAACCAATACAATCACCAACAGGAGAAACAGTGCAGTGAGCAGGACCCTGGTAATTCTACTAATAGATCAGACACAGGTTTTTTCATACTTTGCTAATGCACCGCTCTATACTGTTGCATGCTATAGGTAGTTGCAACATATTGCAAAGCATTTGAGATATATCTAGCATCTAAGTGGTTAAGATCAATAAAAATGCCCCACTGGTTTTGAAGCACGTGACTCTAAACATGGTCTTACTATTGAATTTCTTTGCCATGAGTAGTACAGACAAATTTTCATTCACGCTTCCCAGTCTGCAGCTGTCAATCTGGACATACTGTAGGGCATTGGCTTGTAGGAACTGTTTAAACATCACTCTGTTGTGGCACTGCAAGGCAAAAACCATGACAGGAAATAGTGTTCTATTATTCCACTGGTAGACCACCAATGAAAAGAGTAGCAAGGCAGTGGCATCAGACAGTGTATGCAGATGAGAATATAGCAATGAGATGGAGGGAATCCTGCAGGGAATGCTTTGACTAATGCATGCAGAGCTTCTTCTCACATTCACTGGTTGAAGCAATCCTTGCTTGTGTGTGAATTTTGGGACGGAATACATATGTCTGACTATGGATTAATTAAATTGAATGAGCATCTGACCAACACATCTGAGCTCTAACTGGGAAATTCACAAGTCCTGGCCTGTTAGTGGACTCCAAAGGCACAGGCTGAAAACCACTGTCATATTGGGTTGCCACCCAGCCGGTATTTTACTGGCAGGCCGGTACAAAATTGGCTTCTTTCCAATGTTAAGTCTATGGAGGGAATGCCTTGGCCAGTATTTTTTTGAAGAAAAGGTGGCAACCGTACTGTCATATACTATGCATCATAAAATATCATAAAAATGGCTAACATTATTCATAGGCAATTTTGAATGAAGCTTTCAAGTTGTAAGCCTAAATTCAATGTGTCAGGTCCAAAAAAAAAAAAAATAGGTTGGTCATTTGAGTTTTAATGGGGTAGGGGAGAGAGAAAGAGAGAGACAGAGAGGAAGACGCAGGTCAGAGACCTGAATAACACATTTAACTGTGCCACAGGGATATCCAACACAATGCAATAGAATAACTGTCTGATCAACAGGCACAACTGTTACTGACAATTTAACCCTTTGAGTGAGATGTATCCAACATTTTACATTGCAATGCATTTTATACCTCTGTGGCAACCAAAGAGGGTTAATATATGAAAATCAACAGTTTAAATGAAACAGCTTTTACTCAGCAAGAAAAAGCATTACAATATGTTATGTATGACTGTTTACTCTTAACACTTTAAGTGCCAGAGAAGGATCCAACATATTGCACTGCAATGCATTAGATACCTCTTTAGCATTCAAAGTGTTAAAGACAAGGTTTTGAGTTACATATGCCACACTTAAGAATTCTAGTCCCTCTCTTGATTACTTCAAACACAATAAAGCCTCCTGTGTGTTTGGGTTTAAAAAGGAGCATAGACAGCAGCTGTTAGATCCTTAGAATCTTGTAATATAATAATCTGAAGGCATTTTAACACATCTGCAGCTGTCGCACATACTTCTCTACAATACACAGAGAAGAAAATAAGATGACAAGCACTGAAAACCTACTTGCTCTCCTGTTGCAACTCCAATTCCCAGTGGTGCCAACTCCTAAATAAGAAACAAAGCCAAAAGAAACCATTTTAAATTCTGTCTGTCTATGAACTTTATTTAATCTCATAGATTTCTGCAAATGCACATAGCAGTGTACACAGAATAAATAATGTGTTCCCTTGGAGAAAAATCTGTCAATCTTATGCAAACATACACAGTATCAAATGAATGCAAATGTGGCAACATCCACAGATATTATACGGATATGTTTAGATTTCTCTGTTTCATACTTCTCTGTTTAACCTTAAGTTTTTGTATGTCTTTGGCATTCATCGTCCATGTTTCACAGCTAAACGTAAGGACTGGGAGGACACAATGGTCAAAAACCTTTCAATTGAGGCAGCGTGGTAAATTTGTCTTAAAGACATTATAATAATAATAATAATAATACATTACTACTAATAAAATATTTTATATACAGTACTGTGCAAAAGTTTTAGGCAGATGTGAAAAAAATGTTGTAAAGAATGGTTTTAAAAACAGACATGTTATAGTTTATTTTCATCAGTTAACAATATGCATAGTGAGTGAACATAAGAAATGTCTAAATCAAATCAATATTTGGTGTGACCACCCCTTTACCTTCAAAACATCATCAATTCTTCTAGGTACATATGCACAAATTCAAGGATTTTGTCGGCATGTAGTCCGGTGTATGATTAAAAAATTATACCAAATAGAAACTAATGATCATCAATTTAATATGTAGGTTGAAACACATTAATTAACAGAAACAGCTGTGTAGGAGGATAAACTGGGTGAGGAACAGCCAAACTCAGCTAACAAGGTGAGGTTGACTAAGTTTAATGTCAAAAGTCAGACACCATGGCAAGACTGAGCACAGCAACAAGACACAAGGTAGTTACACTGCATCTGTCCCAGGCAGAAGTTTCAAGGCAGGCAGGGTTTTCCAGATGTGCTATCCAAGCTCTTTTGAAGAAGCACAAAGAAATGGGCAACGATAAGGACAGTAGACACATTGGTGGGCCAAGGAAACTTAGTGCAGCAGGTGAAAGACACATCATACTTACTTCCATTAGTAATCTACTGTCCAGAGAAGTCTTGTCAGAAGTGGTCGTCATAGAAGACTTGCAGCCAAAAAGCCATACCTCAGATGTGGAAGCAAGGCCAAGTGACTGAACTGTGCACGAAAACACAAGAACTGAGGTACAGAAAAATGGCAGCAGGTGCTCTTGACTGATCAAAATCTGAAACATTTGTCTATAGCAGAAGATTTGCCGAAGGGCTGGAGAGCAGTACACGAATGAGTGTCTGCAGGCAACAGTGAAGCATGGTGGAGGTTACTTACAAGTTGGGGGCTGCAATTCTGTAAATGGAGTTGGGGATTTGGTCAGCATTAATGGTCTCCTGAATGCTGAGAAGTACAGGCATATACTAATCCATCATGCAACACCATCAGGGAGGCACCTGATTGCCCCCAGATTTATTCTGTAGCATGAAAATGACCCCAAACATACAGCCACCAAAGTAATTAAGAACTATCTTCAGCATAAAGAAGAACAAGGAGTGCAGGAAGTGATGGTATGGCCCCCAGAGCCCTGATCTCAACATCATTGAGACTGTCTGGGATTACATGAAGAGAGAGAAGCAACTGAGGCTGCCTAAATCCACAGAAGAACTGTAATTAGTTCTCCAAGACGTTTGGAACAACCTACCTGCTGAGTTCCTTAACAAACTGTGTGCAAGTGTACCAAGAAGAACTGATGTTGTTTTGGAGGCAAAGGGTGGTCACACCAAATATTGATTTGATTTATGTTGTTCATTATGCATTTTGATAAAAATAAACTATTAGCATGTCTATTTTTGAAAGCATTCTTACTTTACAGCATTTTTTTCACACCTGCCTACTGTGTATATACATTATATATACATATACATAAAGAACGAGTCTGCACAGACAAGTCTTTTTAGTAAAG
Organism: Rhinophrynus dorsalis; assembly: GCA_037306005.1. Classification (NCBI taxonomy): domain Eukaryota; kingdom Metazoa; phylum Chordata; class Amphibia; order Anura; family Rhinophrynidae; genus Rhinophrynus; species Rhinophrynus dorsalis. The sequence goes on from CM074723.1 coordinate 146,755,749, forward strand.
AAGTATGTATTGTCGACTTTCAATGTGCAGTTTACATTTACAGCACATTGAAACATTGACAATAAATACTTCCTCAGTAAAAAAAGACCTTCCTGAGCTGACTCGTTCCTTATGTTTATTCGGCTATGTTGATCCCATGAAAATTTGCACCCTGGCATAGATCCAAGGATGATGAGAATGCTTCCCACTTGGACTTGGAATATAATTATTATATACACACACTCACACATACCTATTACATATAGATAGATACACATTTCCACACGGACTACATTTAGTATTAGAGATAAAATACAGTGGTATAACTTCACTTCTTGTACAGCTTTTCTGGCTTAATAACAGGAAAGACACATTTTTATTCATAAATGTTATAATTAGTGAATCAATGACAGTCATGTTACCTTTGAAATAGTTGCATGACCAAGTATGTCATCTGGTGATGTAGGCTCCTCAATCCATAAAGGCTTAAACACAGCTAATTCTTTGACCCATTTGATAGCATCATTCACATCCCACCTCTGGTTGGCATCAAGCATCTAAAACCAAACCAATGATTGTGCCTATTATTTAATTTTAAATTTCTTTGATTTTATATAATAAAAATGTATTTGGTTGAGTACCCATTAAGTGCAATTTACTGCTCTGTTCCAGGGATTTGCCAGTCATTGTCATTTTGATTCAGATATTTTCAAAAATTTGGTGGACACAAGTTATCATCATAAAAGAAGCATGTTTTTGAGTGGGCATTTTATTTTTGCATTTAGGACAAGTAATGTCATGGCAAGCTGCACATTGTTATAACCTAGGACCTATAAATCACCTGTCCTCTCCTGTGGGTAGAACATACCAGTGCCTAGAGCTAAAGGCTTTGCCCAATAAACATTGGTGTGATGATCATACATATTTACCATTTGCTTGTCAGGTCCAATCATGTGTCTGATGAGTTCACATCTTCTAATGTCATCTTTTAAATCTGCCCCAACTTTTACTTTGAACCTGGATAGATTTTTGTGTAAAATAAAACAAAGACACTGAACATTTTATACATTTAATCAGACTTCAACTGTTCACTCTTTAGTTAAAGGGATAGTAATGTCTTTTTAAAACAAAATGAAATATTGTAGCTATTAAAAAAATAAACTAAATAATCCCAGTCCCATCTCTCAAACCTTTATGCTTTGAAAGATGTACGATGATAAAGTCCTCCCCCACTCCCCTTTCACTGATAACAGCTGTAAAGCTGACAGAAGGAGATTTGAGCCGCCGTTTCTTAAAGGGTAATAATGTTTCACAAAAAAAGCAGCTTCAATTAATCTTCATAGTATTTGGGCCATGAAGACTGTTATTTAAATACTGTCAGAGTTATATTTCAAGAGTAATTGAATGATAAAATATCCCCACTCCCTCCCTTTTACTGATGTAACACTGTTCACCTCAGTGCATTAAGACTGTCTGGATGGATCGCACAGCGGGACAATCTTCAGTGAGCATAAGAAAAAACCTGTCAAGGGGGCAGGGTTTTCCTTACGTTCAACGTAAGAAGACTGTCCCTTCCTGTGATCTGTCCTGTCAAGGGACTAGATTCCACATCTGAGGGGAGGTGGCTTACACTAGGTAAAAGGGGCGGGAGGGGGATAATTAACCATTCAATTACTGAACTACAACTCTGACAGCATTGAAATAACACTCTCCATGTCCCAAATACTATGAAGATTAATTGGAGCTGCTTTTATTGTGAAACATTACTATCCCTTTAATTACAAAAGAACTTTAAAAAGTGGTATTATTTAACCCCTAGAGTACCAGCTTACAACTTACGAGATTGGACAGCTGTACCAAGCTCGCACGTTGTACATCTAAAATGTGGTCACTGCAAAAGCCGGTATAACCAGTTTGCAGTGGCCACATTTTAGATTAAAACTAGCCTGGCACTCATGGGGGGGGCATGAGGATCACTCCTCATGCCCCCCAGGTATTGATCTCCCAGCCGATTGAGCTGGGAGATCAATATGTACAAAGAGGAAGCGGAGCTTCTCCTTTCCCCTCTCTCCTACCCGAACTTCCGTGTAGCAGTGGGCGGGACTGGGGGAAGCCTCCTAACGTAATCGGTGACATGTTCACCGATGATGTTAGCAAGCTTATCCCGATCTTGATCACTCCTACCGGAGGAGAGAAGGGAAGGAGAGCTTTTGCTCTGCTTAAGTCGCCATATTGATCTCCCAGCCCAATCGGCTGGGAGATCAATAACTGGGGGCACATAAGGAGGGGTCCTGATATTCCCCAGCAAGGTCTAAATGAAAATTTTAAAAAAATTAACCCTGTGAGTGCCACAGTTTTCCCCAGCCACAGGGTTAATTCTTTTGGGCACTATTTGTTTTATGAAGTCCTCATTGGCGGACACCAGGAGGGGTCCTGATGTCCCCCAGTGAGGTCTATAATAAATAAATTGAAAAAAAAAATTAACTCTGTGTGTGCTACAGGGGAGGGGGTTTACTGCAGACTGCCCCTCCTGTGGCACACACAGGGCTATTTTTCATTAACCTGTAATCAGAGTTTGTGGGGGGACATCAGGAAAGGTCTTGATGTCCCCCCACAATCTCTGATAATAAAAAGTAAAATATAATAAAAAAAAATTAACTCTGAGTGCCGCAGGGGTCCGCAGAACATTGCTTTGCAATAAGCTAGAGACCCCTGTGACACTCACAGGGGCAATTCTTTTGGGACATTTTTTTTTTTTACTAAGACCTCATTGGGGGACATCAGGAAGGGTCCTGAAGCCCCCCAATGAGGTCTATAAAAAAAAAATGAACAAAAAAAATTAACCCTGTGTGTGCCACGGGGGGCGGGTTCATTGTAGATCTCCTCCTGTGGCACACACAGGACTTTTTTTGTTTCACTATTGCTTTGCCAAGCTATGAATAAAGAATATATATATATTTTTTTTGGCATGCACACAAAATGCCTCCAATATCCTTCCCCCGTACCCTACCTACCAGCCTAGTTCCACAGCCCACTGGCAGTCCCATTCCCATAGTTTGACCCCCCCATCCTGGTTCCACTGCCTACTGGTATACCCAAATGTGCCAGTATGCACTGGATTCAGGCTTTGAATCAAACAGCATATGTGGAGGACTTACAGTGCACACCGGTAGTCACAGATCCCCCATATGTACTATCTTACCTCTCCCACCACCACTGCCATACTTGCTCACCGCCCACTGGTAAATATACCCACATACACTGCCTGACCCCTCCCCCCACCTGGTTTCACTGGCAGTCAAGGTCCTCACGTACACTGACTGACCACTGATAGCCACAGAATCATACATACACTGTTTGCTTTTCCACCCTTGTTCCACTGGTAGCCACACCCCTGGCACCCAATATGGTATGTCAACCCACAGCAGTGGGGTACCATTTTTCGTAGACTGGCAGGAGTTCCTCTTAGGAAATCCCATGGTGTTGAACCATTTTCGTATCTTTGAAGTGACTGATTTGTAAAAAAACCAATTTTTTTTTCTGTAGCACCACATTCTGGAAATAGTTGTGCACACTAACTTAGGGGTAGAAAGGCAAGTGACCTCTCATCAGATGCGGCAGGTTGTCTTTGTTTCAAAGTGGTATGGTTTCTCTACCTTTTCTTCACTTCTATAGCCATTATAACCATTTTCATACACGCAAGAATGTTTGAGAAAATGTTAGAGAAATCAGAGGTTGTAGCAGGTGTAGTTTTGTACTTTTAGCACCCCCTACAGTATGTCAACTCCTACCAATGGGGTGCCATTCGTCTCCTAAGAGTACTAGCTAACAAACGCAGTTGAAAATCCCATAGTTTTAACAGGTTTCAATACATCTGAAGTGACAGAAATGTAAAAAAAAAAAAAAAAATCAAGTGACCCCTCATTAGATGCATCAGGTTATCTTCTTTGCAAAATGGTATGATTTATCTACCTTTTCTTCACTTCTGAAGGTGTTATAGCCATTTTCATACACACAAGAATGTTTGAGAAAATGTTAGAGAAATCAGAGGTTGTAGCAGGTATAGTTTTGTACTTCTAGCACCCCCTACAGTATGTCAGCTCATACCAATTGGGTGCCATCCTTCTCCTAAGAGCACTAGCTAATGAATACAGTTGAAAATTCTATGGTTTTCACAGATATCAGTACATTTGAAAGGGCAGAAATGTAAAAAAAAAAAACTTTTTTTTTTTTTTTTTTTTTTTTTTTTAAGCGCCACATTCTGGAGGCATTTGTGCACACCAGGCTTGAGGTAAGATCACAAGTGACCCCTCATTAGGTGCTGCAGGTTATCTTCTTTCCAAAATGGTATGGTTTCTCTACCTTTCCTGCATATCTATAATGGTTATGACACTTTTCGCGTAGGCATATAATTTCAAAAACAAAAGTGTCAGTTTTAGGTAAGTGTCCCTAGCACCCACATATTGTATGTTATCCCACACAAATGGGGCACCATTTTTCTCATGTTGGTAGCAGGTACTGAATACAGTAGGAAATGTTATGGTTTTCAAAGATTTTAGTATCTTTGAAGTGGCGGAAATGTAAAAAAACATGTATTTATTCCTATAGTGCCAACTTTTGGAAATAATTGTGCACATCAGCCCCAGGTAGAAAGACAAGTGACCCCTCATTTGATGCGGGTGAATGTCTACTTTCCAAAATGGGATACATTTTATACCTTTCCTTCATGTCTCTAAAAGTTATGAACATTTTAGTACAAGCAGCCATTTCCAAAGAAGAAAACAGGTAGGTGTTGTTATGTGCTTCTGGCACCCCTACGGTATGTCAACTCAAACCAATGGGGTGCCATTTTCTCCTAAGTGCACTAGCTCATGAATACATTTGGAAATGCCATGGTTTTCACAGATTTCACTACATTTCAAGGGGCAGAAATGTAAGAAAATGCCTTTTTTTCATTAGCGACACATTCTGGAGGCATTTGTGCAAACCAGGCTTGGAGTAAACAAGGCAAGTCACCCATCATTAGATGCGGCAGGGTGTCTTCTTTCCAAAATAGTATGGTTTGTGTACCGTTTCTTCACTTCTGTAGTTGTTATAACCATTTTTGTACAGACAACTAATGTTTGAGAAAATGTTAGAAAAATTAGAGGTTGGAGTAGGTGTCACTTTGCACTTCTAGCTCCCCCCGAGGTAGGTAAACTCATACAAATGTGGTGTAATTTTTCTCCTAAGAGCACTAGCTAATGAATACAGTTGGAAATGCCAAGGTATTCACAGATTTCAGTATATTTGAAGGGGCAGAAATGTAAGAAAATGCTTGTTTTAGGGTAGCTTTACCACAAAAAAACTAGAACGCACATATTAGTTCATAAAGTTGAAAATGCCATTTTGCGCACCTGGTGATTAGGGCTCTACGCTAGACATAGACGTAGGTAAAACTATACAAATTTGGTATTTTTTTACTCGGAGGACTCAGGGCTTTTTCAAATAATTGAAACTTTCACAATCAAGGTAAATGTTTTTGATACACAGTATGTGATTTTAGCAAAATAAGCAAATTTTCACTTTTTTTGTCACGACATCATAGCTTTTTGCAAGATGCAAAATTCTCTTCATGTAAGGTACCACGAAAAAGGTCAGTTAGTTCTGAAAAAAACAATATATAGTTTTCCATATGTAACTAAAAATCCCCAGAGGAAATCCAGCATAAACAGAAGGATAGCAATAATGCTGAAAATGTGTCTGGCCTGCAGGGTACAGGAAATGGCCCGAGCCTCTGGCACTGAAGGGGTTAAATCCTTAAATGCTAGATAGGTCTCTAACACATTGCACAGCAATGCATTGGAGATCTCTCTAGCAAATAAAAGGGTTACAACTATTGTTAAACATGTTTGTTTTAGGCTTAGGGTATTTTCTGTACCAAGATACAGTGGACAGACTGGGTTGGGGTGTGGAGTAGGTAGAGCTAAGGGTGTCTTGCCCAGGAGTGGCTGAAATGTAAATCCAGCTGTCAGTGTTAGAATAGACGGTTAGAATAGGAGGTTATATTCCTGGTTAGTGATGTGATAACGAGAAGACACAGGAGGCGGTGCTGTAACGGAACCGCCGTGCTTCCCCAGCCAAGAAAATTCAACCTGTGTTCAATAAAACACAATTTTATTCTTCCTTATTAAAAACATCATTCCATAAATTAACGGGTTGTTAATCTGAGCCTAAGATTAAGTGATACATTCACGAAACGCATTAGGCGCTTCATTTCCTTGCACATCTATTGTTTGTAGTCCATTAACAACCCGTTAATTTATGGAATTATGTTTTTAATAAGGAAGAATAAAATTGTGTTTTATTGAACACGGGTTGAATTTTCTTGGCTGGGGAAGCACGGCGGTTCCGTTGCAGCACCTCCTCTTGTGTCTTCTCGTTTGCTGAAGTCCGTGGCCAGGAATGTGGGGGTAGCTCCAGATCCGCAGCGGCTGTTGCTGTGGTGAGTAGTTACATATTGAGAAAGGAGTTCTCTTTTGATGCAGATAGGCATTTGGTAGCGATCTCTTTTTTCTATTGTGTCTTTGTTAGTGATGTGATAACGGACATAAAAACCTAATTTTGCACGGCCCAGGTGGTTTCAGTGTAGCCCATTGGGTATATAATAATACCGAGTGCAAAACCACTGCTGTGCACTGGAGTGTGAAGTATCAACAGATTGAATAAAAAGAAATAAAGCATATACTAGGTTAGACAAGTCCAGATGCAGGCTGCAATAGTAATATAATAACGTAATATTTTGTACTGTACAGTAAGTCTTCTAAAGTAATAAAGTAGAGGGAGAATATACAAATATGATTCTGCACAAAAACAGGGTCAGGAATCAATATTCTAGCCCTCCAGATGCCTGTAACTATGAACTCTTTATGCTTAGTCAATCACACATTCTAAGAAAGAAGACAGAAAAGAAGAAGATTAATATTAGGTGATATTGCTGTCATTTATCCACAGCAGTCACCCTATGTCTCTAATGAAGAAACTCATACAGTGCTTTTGTAAGTAATGGAGTATAATTACTTTCAATTAAAATAAATCAAGAGGTCTCAGTAAATCTAGAAAAATAATACTTATGAAAAGAAGTTGCTGATTTAAAATATGTTGTGGTAATTATTGTCCATTACCACACTTTTGAGTGCAGATACTTGTAACTAACTATAATTATTCCATTGAATGAGAACCGGAGGGGGAAGAAATATACCAGGGGTGTTATTCACTAAGGTGTGAAAAACAGGTGATAAAGTTGAGATGAATTCTCCAATGATATAACTTCTTCAGTTCCTGTGTTATTATATGGAGCCTATGCACTAAGATCTCCAAAACCTAAGAAATGTTAGGGAATTGGCTCCATAGAATAAAATAGGAATTGGAGAAGTGATATCACTGAAGAACTCTTGTTCACTTTATCACTTCTCTATCATGCCTTAGTGAGTAACCCCCCCAGATGTCTGCAACAGGATGACTTAAAGGGATAGTAATATTTCAAAATAAAAGCAGCTCCCATTAATCTTTGTAGTATATGGAACATGGAGAGTGTTATTTCAATCCTGTCAGAGTTGTAGTTCAAGAGTAAATGAATGATAAATTATCCCCCGCCCACCCCTTTTACTGATGTAACACTGCTCACCTCAGAGCAGCAATGTGGTGTCCGGATGGCTTGCAGAGAGGGACAATCTTCAGTCAGCATAAGGGAAAAACCTGTCAAGGAGGGCAGGGTTTTCATTGTTCTTACAGTAAGAAGACTGTCCTTGCTGTGAGCTGTCTGGTCAAGTGACCAGATTCCACATCTGAGGGGAGGAGGCTTACACTAGGTAAAAGGGGTGGGAGGGGGATACTTTATCAATCAGTTACTCTTGAACTACAACTCTGACAGTATTGGAATTACACTCTCCATGGCCCAAAATACTATGAAGATTGATGGAAGCTGCTTTTATTTTGAAACATTACTATCCCTTTAAAAAAGAATTTCCCTATCAAGGTCTATAAACATTCCCTCAGTAACTATCTGCTCTAACTTCTCACCCTGTCTCTCAAGTACTAAGCCGCTGTGGGCACATTACATGTAGCAAGCCAGCTCCTTTACTTGTAATAGTTATCCTAACATAAACGACACTTTGGTGTTTCTTCTTGTCCCCATTTGTATCAGGGCTCAGTTAGCATCCCGCTAATCTATTGTGGCAATTATTATTCATTACCATACTTTAGAGTACTGCTATTTGTGACTCACAATAATTATTCTAGTGAATAGCAAAAGAAGGGGGAAGAAATGTCTCTGATGTCGGCAAGAGGATGACTTAATAAACTTCCCCTATCAATTTCACTAAACATTCCCTCAGTTATTATTTGCTCTGTATATCAAGACTTTGAGTTCTGCTTTATTTCTCCGATACCTAAGAATTGCAGCTTATTAGAGACATATATAATCAATTCCTCATATCCAGGTACTACAGCATATAGTAGAGTGTATTTGTATTTTACTTGAAGACATCATATAAATGAATAAATCTCCAAATGCATTTCACAATTACCCTTGCTTTGTCAGGGGCTCATAGGAAAGGGAGCCGCTTGCTTTGCTCTCTTTTATACTTATTCTTTGAAGCAAGGCTTGGAGCTTACACTCGGTCTTACTACGGATTGGCTGCAAACTATTTGTTTATGTCAATGAATGAACCTATCCATTGGCTGAACTGTACAGACTGAAAATATCCTATAGATATATCTAAATGACAAGATAGAGCACTGCCTTATATTTCTAAAGTAATTCTTTCCTAAACATATTTGAAAATTTGTGATGGGAAAGATCCCTTAGTTGCAATAATTTGAAGGCTTTTTCATATCTTATTACATTTTTAACCACAGACTGTAAATAATTTATGCATAGTATAGATTGTTATTAAAATGTACAGTCTCATTTCAATAATAGTTTTAATATATGTAAAAATGAATGTAATTTGCAACTATCTTAATTTGTCATGTATACATATTTTTTTCTGTGAAAGACCAATTAAATTCAATGCCCTTGACAGTTTTGTAATAAGAAAAATAATTATTAATTTTATATGAATCAAGAATGGTGGCCTGTTGCCACAACTATGCTTTGAATGGTCTGAAAGTGAATCCTTCATTTAAACCAAAATGATTAAGTGTTTTTCATTTATAAACCCAAAAGGACTCTGTTTTTAATAATTTCTTATTTGTGAGGGAAGTACTTTTTCCAAACCAATAAATCGCACTGTACGAGTTTCTTCATGAGGGACATAGGGTGACTGCTGTGGATAAATAAATTACAGTACTTTAACTTTATGTTAACTTCTGTCTACTTTCTTTTCCTACAATTTTTGGTTATTTAAGCCATTATAAACATGAGGTGCACAATAAAATAATATTAGGTATATATATATATATATATATATATATATATATATATATATATATATATATATATATAGAATGAGAAAATCCCATTCAATTACAAGCGCACTCCTAGGACTTTTAAATTAAAATAAATTTTATTAGACATAAAGATCTTTATGTCTAATAAAATTTATTTTAATTTAAAAGTCCTAGGAGTGCGCTTGTAATTGAATGGGATTTTCTCATTCTATATATTCTATATGCAGAAATTCGTTCAAGCAGCACCAGGCATTTAAACAGTTAATATTAGATTTTGGTGTGCCCAATTTTTCATGGTTTGTATATATATATATATATATATATATATATATATATATATATATATATATATATATATATATATATATACACACACACACACAAACACACACACAAACACACACACTGCCTATTTCTTCTATTATTACATACAATTTAGGAAATGTGCGCCTGGGCCACATTGCTTCAATAGTGTGAGTGCTTTCCACCATCTTTGATTTTGCTATATATATTTTATGTTAAAGGGATTGCAATGTCCCAAAAAAAGTATCTTCTAAATGGTAGCTGCAATAAAAAAAAACATTTAATGCGCTTAATCCTTTCTCTCAAACCATAATGGTTTGAGAGATACAAGAAAATAAAGCCCTCCGCTCCCTTCCCTTTCTCATGCGTCCGCTGTACAGCGGACGTCATGAGATCCTGCTTCAGGGACCAGACGGCGGCTCTTCGGGAGCGTTGTCATCAAGATATATAACTATAATTACTTCATCGGAATGGTCTACAACATATGCTTGCAAGCCAGGCACACATTGTAGACCATACCGATGAAGTGATTATAGTTAGATATCCCAATGACAACGCTCCCGAAGAGCCGCCTACAGTCGGGCGACAGCTTTACAGCTCGTCAGGCAGAAAGGGGAGGGAACGGAGAACTTTGTTTTCTTAATTTCTTTCAAACCATAACGGTTTGAGAGAAAGGATTAAGCGCAGTAAGTTTTTTTTATTGCAGCTACCATTTACAGGATACTTTTTTGGGGACTTTACTATCCCTTTAAAGTGGAACTTTTATCACATGAATATTGAGCCCTAAAATCTAAGTACAATAGCGATATGTATAGACTTTCTTGTAGTTTCAGGAATAATTGCTGCACTAGTGAGAAATAGAACTTTTTAGGCAGATAGGCACCGATAGGGATCTTGCAGTAGGCGCTCTCTGCTCCTGAGCGGTCAGTCCCTTCAGGTGCCTTAAGGCACAAAGGGGATGGACAGCACAGACTCAGATTTGCCGGCTCTGCAAGACGTCTGCACTATTCCCCACTGCTTGCCTGCCTAAAAAGTTATATATTCACTAATGACGCAATTATACTGAAAACTACATGCAAGTCTATACATATCACTATTGGACTTGTATTCTGGGGTTCAATATTCATGTGATGAAAGTTCCGCTTTAATCAACATGTCTCATGGGATAGAGGGTTCAGTGAGTTCTCATGTAACTTTGCTCCCTTCACTGCCAGCTCCGGACACTCTCTTCCCTCTTCTTCATACTCTTCACCCATTTTAAGGGTAAACCTCGCCTCTCTCCTCCCATTCACACCAACTTTATGACATGAATTGGACGTTTGGATACGGCCATCCTAGATCTTAGTGGACTTCAGAACATTTAACATCAATTTAATAAATTACTTACACTTAAAATTTGCTCCTTAATGCCGCTTGCATGCAAGGCAGTGCGGCAGTCTATGGGCATTCCTTTCCTCTGCCTTGTTTAAACCCTTAAGGACCAGGTGTGCCACCACTTTTAAGGACCACATAACTTTTTTTTAATTTGCGCAATGGATTCAGATATACCTGAGTGGCGTACAGCCATGTGGGGACCCCTGAATTCCATGATGTGTCAGGACCGTCACATGTCCTTAGGGGAAACGCTATATAGGAAACAGTGTAACTTTACCCTATTTCCAGCTCAATAATATTAATAATAATTTCCCATTAAAATAAATAGATTTAGATTCTGATTGCACTGTATGCTAATTTGTTCTACACAAGATCACACATATGCTTGCTGTGTTATTAGAAATGTCCCCAGCGTGCTGAGATTCATACACATCAGACACTAATTATCATAAAATGTCACACTGTGTCATCAAAAAATAAAGGATCATTTCTCAAAAAAATTTTATATTACAAACATTTGCTAGCACAACATTTAGGCAATTTTTAAAAATCGAAGTGAATCTGGTTCTCTGTCAGGGGGCGTGGCTGGAAACCACTGACTGGTTGAGGAGGAGGCAGCGGACACCTCCTGATGCTCCCCACCCATTTGATTCAGCTGGGAGACCAATAGAGTTGACGAAGAGGAGCAAGAGGACTCCCCTTCTTCCATCCTACCAGGAGCCAGGTAGGAGTGGGCAGGATTGAGAAAGGCTTTCCCTCATTGACATGAGAGGATTTCCTGATCCCGCCCATTCCTACCCCAGTGCTCTTGGTAGAATAAAAGCAGGTCACCTCTACTGATCTCTCAGCCAAGAGATCAGTAGATGAGGGGCATCAGGTGGAGCCCTGGTGTCTTATTTTTAATACAGCTGAACCCTTTCAGTTCCACAGAGGCTGCAACACAATGCAATGGGTTGGATACCTCTCTGGCACTCAAAGGGTTAAAAAAAGAAGCAAGAGAAGAAAAGAAGAGAAGGTTCGCTGCACGGGCAAAGCCATGCCACACACTTGCAAGTTCTCTATAAAATTAACTAAACTTATCTTAAGGTGACAGGACGTGTCTGCATGGCATGCCTTAATTAACAATCTATTAATATAAATTACTCAAAAAAAAAAAAAAAAATTAGTACAAGATATACAGCTGTCTGAAAAAAAGTACACCCTCTTTGAATTCTACGGTTTTACATATCAGGACATAATAACAATCATCTGTTCCTTAGAAGGTCTAAAAATTAGGTAAATACAACATCAGATGAACACCACCACCTGACATCTTACACCGTGTCATGATTTAGTTAACAAAAATAAAGCCAAAATGGAGAAGCAATGTGTGAAAAACTAAGTTCACCCTTACTGTTTTCATTGAAATTAAGATGCTAAGTAGCAGACAGGTGCTGCTAAACAAATTAATTGATCATCAGCAATTGTGATCACCTCTATAAAAGATGAAGTTTTAGCAGTTTGCTGGTCTGGAGCATTCAGGTGTGTGTTAACACAATGCCAAGGAGGAAAGACATAAGCAATGATCTTAGAGAAGCAATTGTTGCCGCCCATCAATCTGGGAAGGGTTATAAGGACATTTCCAAACAATTTAAAGTCCATCATTCTACAGCGATAGAGATTATTCAAAAATGGAAAACATTCAAGACAGTTGCCAATCTTCCCAGGAGTGGACGTCCCAGCAAATTTACCCCAAGGTCAGACCTTGCAATGCTCAGAGACACTGCAAAAAACCCAAGAGTTACATCTCAGACTGTACAGGCCTCAGTTAGCATGTTAAATGTTAAAGTTTGTGACAGTACAATTAGATAAAGACTGAACAAGTATGGTTTGTTTGGAGGGTTGCCAGGAGAAATCCTCTTTTCTCTAAAAAGAACATGGCAGCACGGCTTAGGTTTGCAAATTTCAACAAACCACAAGCCTTCTGGAACAATGTCCTTTGGACAGACAAGACCAAAGTGGAGATGTTTGGCCATAATGCACAGTGCCACATATGGCAAAAACCAAACACAGATATCAACACAAACACCTAATACCAACTGTCAAGCACTGTGGTGGAGGGGTGATGATTTGGGCTTGTTTTGCAGCCAAAGGACCTGGGAACCTTGTAGTCATTGAGTCGACCATGAACTTATCTGTATACCAAAGTATTCTAGAGTCAAATGTGAGGCCATCTGTCTGACTGCTAAAGCTTGGTCGAAATTGGGTCATGCAACAGGACAATGATCCCAAGCGCAGCAAATCTACAACAGAATGGCTGCAAAGGAAAAGAATCAAGGTGTTGCAATGGCCCAGTCAAAGTCCAACCCGACTGAAATGTTGTGGCAGGACCTTAACCCCTTAGTGACAGACGACTTACCTGGTAAATCCAGAAAGTCATTCGCTATAATGGGGAAAAAAAACCCAAATCCCTGTCAATGAACCGAAGCAATGATGTAAAGAAGAGTTGGCCAAAATTCCTCTACAACAATGTGAGAGACATATGTGAGAGATAAAGTCATACAGAAAACGATTACTTCAAGTTATTACTACTAAAGGTGGTTCTATAAGCTATTGAATCATAAGGTGTACTTAGTTTTTCCACACATGGCTTCTCCATTTTTGGCTTTATTTTTGTTAAATAAATCATGACACGGTGTAATATGTCATGTGTTGTTGTTCATCTGAGATTGTATTTACCTAATTTTTAGACATGCTAAGGAACAGATGATTGTTATTATGTCCTGATATATAAAACCAGAGAATTCAAAGAGGGTGTACTTTTTTTCACACGACTGTAAGAGACCTTGAAAGCGCTTTCAAAATTTAAAAAAAAGTTGTATTTAAAAGCTACATTCATATTAAAAAAAAAAATGAAAATGGGTGCGCAACCCATGGCTTTCTACTGAAACATCCATCATCTTCAGCTGGCCAGTGGTAGTTCAATTACAGTAAAAGAGCAACAACACCTCCCCACCCCCAAGCTGGCCTTATAACATAGGCTGTATCTGTTTTCAACTTCTCCAACAATGCACGCTTTAACCTATTGACTAGCAGAGGGATATGCAATGAACTGTTTTTCAACACACTGCACACTGCTCTGGTACTCAAGACTTCTTCACCTGACCATAGGTGGTTCCTCATTAGCATATGTGGATCTATCAGAACTACTGAGCTACAGAATAAGCCAGTTTATGTGAGGAGACACAATCCTTTGAGTGCCAAAAGGGTGTGCAACATTCATCAAGCCCTGAAGGGTTAAAGATACATTGATAGGGAAGGAGATCATGAGGATGAATTTGAGAATTAAGGATTTATACAAAATGTGTGTTGCGACAGATGGACATAATTTTCATCAAATCAAAAAAATACAACTGACCTTCAATATATTACTTACCTTGTCCAGCCATCCTTAAGGGCATCAGAACACAGCTAAAAAAAAAAAACCAACAATGTTTTTTTAATAATTATAAAAGGATTATCATACCAATTGTCATACCAATCCAAGAAAATATTGGTGGAGGATCATTTACCAAGAAAGCATATTAGAAATAATTCTTTCTGATGCTTACTGTATCACTGAATAAATCCTTTATGGCTTTATAATGATCAAGTTTTCAAGTAGGACCTCTCTCATGTTAAAGGAACAATAATAATTTTCCCACACTTTATTAATTTGGACAAGAAATCCTAAAGGCTACTATAAATGAATTACGTGTGGATTGGCTCTCCATAATAAATCTAGTAGTACTGGATATCATGTAATATTAGTCATTCTTTCAGTATGACTCTAGAACTCGAAACTCCTCTCACGGAAGTCTTCTGGGTCCTGGAATTCTGAAACATGTCTTCCTCTGTGGACATGATGATGATGATCATCACCATGTTACATCAAGTCACTTTCCACTTTTAGTGCCTTTTAGTTTGGATGTCCAATTGGTAGGAAGCGCACAGAGAGTAGTCAGACAGAGCCACAGGTCAGGATGGATGGTCAGACAAGCCAAGGTCATACACAGGATATCAGGAACAAGCAAGACACTACTGCACAGAACAACAACATAAGGGTAACTGGATAAATACCCAGAACCAGGAAGTAGCTGGGTGGAGCTACCAGCACCAACTGCATAAAGCTGAGGCCTGCGACATACTGCCGCCTTGCGCCTGAGAATGTCACACCGAGGAGAGATTCGGTTGAACCTGCATCAGAAAGAAACAACAATTCGGTCAGCCGCGTCAATTCGGCAGAGGACACAGGCAACCGCTAGAGACGCCCAATGCGCCTAGACCAAATACTAGAAAGGACACATGGCATGACGCAGAAGTGACATTTCATGCCATCCTAGCCCTGCATCAAGGCCGGAGGCATCGCTGGAATTAAGGTAACTGACACTAGAGCTCTTCACTAAGTAGGTCTGGGATGTTCTCATACAGCACTTGCATTGTGAGTCTTGTAGCCTCCTGGATTCAATCATATCTTACTCTGCCTTTCTTTTCTCCTACTACCTTCTACTTTGCCCAACATATGAGACTTCTCCAGAGTATTGTGAGACCACGTCAAATGTCAAAATATTTCAGTTTGTATTTCAACTTGTGGCTTCCAGAGTGCTGGTGTGATTTGTTTCAGAGTAGATTTGTTAGTCTGTTTGCAGACCATGTGATTCTGCTATCTCCTCTTTGTCCAGAGTTCCAAAACATCAGTCTTTCTCTTTTCCCTTTTTTCTTGTTGTCCAGCTTTCACAGCCATACAGAGCAACTGGAAAATCCAATATAAGTAATTATTTGACTTTAGTTGCATTAGACATAACAGGATTTCCTAATTTTGCACAATCCACCATAGCAGATCTTGCAAGGGGCAGTCTTTGGATCTTATCAGCTCAAAGACGCACACTTGTAGTAGCCAATCTGAGTAGAACAAATTTGTTTACAACCTCAGTGCTGTCACCAACCACATGAAAATTACTCGTGGTTAACATGACTATTGTTTTCTTGATGTTTATTGACTACTAATTAAACATTTAACGTCTTCTCTAGTTAAAACACTTTAAAGAATTAAAGACTACTAAAGATTAATTCTTGAAAACCAGTCCACTAAGAATTAATACATAGTATCCATTAGGATTTTCTACCAAGAATAAGGTAAGTTCATTATTAGGAAGTGTGTTACTCCAAGTCCTACTAACGTCACTGAAAAAAAAACATGCTTGTATGCAAATTACATACATGTTTTGGCATTAAAGGGTGTCCAGTGCATTGCGGACCAAAACACTGTAAACCCCTCCAGAAAATTACAGTTTTAATTTTTTTTGTGCACTTCCAATTCAGAATTTAGTATATTAACTGCATAGACTTTTATTAGTTATATCACATGAGATGTGCGTAAGATTGCAGAGGTCTCAGGAATTTGATAACCATAACACAGAAAAGCTAATGGGGAGATGCACTGTGGATTACTTATGATATTCCCAGGTGATGAGGGGCATTTGTCACTAGCAAGAAGTATAATTTAAACTAAAGATTATCCAGTGTCCTCCATGTCCTTTTTGTGGCTGTTGCAACAGCATCCCATGGCGGATTATGGTTAACTGATCATAGCTGTCTATAGACAATGCTACTGTATAAGTTCAGGCCATGGAGGTACTGCATCCAAAAAAGGGTGAATTTCTACTTACCTGGGAACTCCTTTTTATTCTAACTCCGAGGGCAGCACATACACGAGAGAGACCCCCGCCCCCCTAGGACAGAAAAAGCACAGGTCTAATTAAAAGAAGGTTCCACCCTCTAAACAAGCCCCTCCTCCTGAACATACCAGTGGCAATAAAAAAGACAGGAGACCAAGAGCTACTAGAAGGTTTAATAGGGGGCGTGGGCGCAACGTATGTGCTGTCCTGGGATTTGGAAGGAAAAGGAATTCTCTGGGAGGTAGGAATTCATCCTCTCCTTCCCATCCCAGGCATGGGCAACTAGGACCCCACAGTCTGAAGGACATGTGTTACAAAGGATGAGTCCTCTGCCATCAGGAGATCCAGACGGTAGTGTTTACAAAAAGTGTGGAACCTCTTCCATGTCACTGCTCTGCAGATCTGCTCCACCAAAGCCTCTGCCCCATATGCCCAGGAGGCCACCAAGGCCCTGGTGGAATGTGCTTTGAAGGAGAGAAGGGGCTCAATCCCTATGGCTTCATACAAGAGGAGACAGTCAATCAAGCATGCTGTGTAGCATTTGAATGCATGGTTTCCCTTGGAGGGACCAGAAAAGGACAGCAGCTAGATAGGGCCTGAATCGTTCCAGTTTTTGTGTGCAGATGTAATGGTGATGAGGAAGGCCATTTTTAAGGTCATGAATTTCATAGGAACAGTGTCCATAGGTTCAAAAGGATGGGCCAAGGGACTATTAAGCACCTTGGTCAGATCTCAGGGAGCTACCTGCAGAAGAGATCAAGGCCTCAATTTGGACATGGCTCTGTTAAACCTCAGAAGGAGAGGATGACTGGAAATAGGGGCAAAGCACAAAGTGCCTATAGCAGCAATCTAGACCTTGATAGTAGAAGGTTGCAGACCCGATTGAAAGTTCAGAGAAGAATACCAAGTAGAGAAAATCTTCCATATTCACAAGTATCGGGGGAGGCAACTCTCTTACAGCTGTATAACAAATTCTTGAACGCAGCATCTGATGCTCCCTGGAGCCTCAAGAGTTGCCTTTCAACATCCAGGCCATCTGGAAGAAGAACTGAGGATTGGGTTGAAGGCCTGGACCTTGGTTAAGAAGATCCGGCCCTTGAGGAAGGTGCATAGGAGGTCTCAGGGAGAACTGGTGGAGATCGGAAAACCATGCTCACCTGGGCCAAAGTGGACAATAAATATCACAGTAGCCTTCTCTTTTTTCAGTTTCTTCAGCAACCGAAGTATGATCAGGATTGGGGGAAGATGTATCCCATGTGAAAGACCCATGGCTGAAGCAGAGCACGGACTGCCTCTGGGCAATCCCTCAGATGTGGGGAGAAGAATCTGGACACATCCATGCTGATTCTGGAAGCCATCAGATCAATTTCCAGCAGGTCCCAGGAGTGTGAGATTTGAAGAAAAACGTCCTGGTCAAGGGACCATTTGGTGTACAGCAGCTGACGACCGCTCATAAAATTTGCAGTCAGATTGAGGCAGCACCTGAGGAGAGTAGCAGAAAGATGCAGTAAGGTATTCTTGCCCAGAAGCAAATGGTCCGGTAAGCAAGGCTGGATTCCTGGTTCCTCCTTGTCCGTTTAGATATGCTTCCACAGTGTAATTGTAAGACTGAATCCTGCATGAGGTGCCTCTGAAACTGGAGCTCCAGTGCTGAAGTGCTCTCCAAACTGCTAAAAGCTACCGGAGGTTGGAAGATTGTTTGGATCTGGTTTCTGTCCATGTCCCCGGAGAATTAGGCTGTGAAGGTGAGCTCCCCAAGTGGAACTGCTGGCGTCTGTGGTGATAATATGCTGAACTGGGAAGCTGCCAGGGTAGGCCTGAGGACAGATGGCTGTAGTTCAGCCACAATGTGAGAGATCTTCTGATGGAGGAAGGAAGCCGGAGTAGGCGATCCAAGGAGGGAGGTTACCTGTCCCAGGTTCTCAGGAGGAATGCCTGCAGGGGGGCGAAGATGCAGCACGGCCCAGGGAACAGTCATGATGGAGGAGGTCATGAGCCCCATGAGAACAATGATGTTGTCACAATACGCTGTTTCCAGTGCAGCCGCTTCAGCGACGCCCGGCGTCTTTCCACGCGTCATCTGCAGGCAAGAGGCTTCAGCATGTGGCAGGCTGTTTTATGTGCGTTTGTTTCCTGTAGTCTCCTCCTACCTACTTCCTCCCTCTAGCTGCTCCGCCTATTTTACTTCCTATGGAGGGGTTTAAAGGGCAGACTGAGTCCTGACTCAGTCACCCTTACGTTGGTGTTCTGAGCAGTTCATTATCTAGTATTCCTGATTCCTGTGTATGATCTGGCTTGTCTGTCAATCCATTTTGGTGTTGACCTGTGGCTCTGTCTGACTACTCTCCTTGTGCGTT
Source organism: Rhinophrynus dorsalis (assembly GCA_037306005.1). Classification (NCBI taxonomy): domain Eukaryota; kingdom Metazoa; phylum Chordata; class Amphibia; order Anura; family Rhinophrynidae; genus Rhinophrynus; species Rhinophrynus dorsalis. The sequence goes on from CM074723.1 coordinate 146,774,890, forward strand.
CCGATTTGGCTCAGATATCCTTTCTGGTGCAAACCTGTGGCTCTGGCTGACTACCCGCTCTGTGTATGACCTAGGCTTGTCTGACTACCCACTCTGGTTTGACCTGGGGCTCTGTCCACTGCGCATCCAGCATTCCATCGCTTCAGTGGATATCCTATCTGGTGCAAACCTGTGGCTCTGGCTGACTACCCACTCCGTGTATGACTTGGCTCGTCTGACTATCCTATCTGGTGCTTACTAGAAGGCCCTGTCTGTTCGCTCCTAGGGTTGGTTCCGTTATTCAGACATCCTTCCTAGTATTGACCTGGGGCTAGCAGACTCCCAGTTACTGACTGTAGGCTGAGTCAGTATCACTCTTGGGCGTTACCTTACCTCGAGACTCCAGCAGGCTGAGGCCTAGTCTTGGACAGTGTGGTTCAGGATAGTGTTGAGAGGAAGGGTTAGATGACGCTGCAACATTTGAAGAGAGGGTGCTTTCGAGAGCCAATTGTGTAGGTATAGGATGACTGAGATCCCCTTTTGTCTGAAATAGGCCATCACTACCAGAATCTGGGAGAAACATCTGGTGGCTGACTATAGTCCAAAGGGATGGGCTTGGAACTGAAGATGTTTCACATTCCCTCCTATAAGGATTGCTATCCTGAGGAACCTCTGGGAGGCTGAGTTGATAGGCACATGAAGGAAGGTGTCAGTCGGATCCACTGTGGCCATCAAGTCTATAGTCAATTTTGGGGTCTCTATCTGGAATTTCTTTTTCTTGCTGAACTAGTTGACTAACCATAGATCTATGATAAGTCGGTATCCCGTTGAAGCCTTTGGTACATGGAAGAGGGAAAAATAGGTGCCTGTTTTTTATTGGCCAAGAGGGACAGGAAGGAGCACCTGAACTTCGAGGAAAGATGCTATGGCTTGAAGAAAGGCATCTTGTCTTGTTACAGAGACAGGAAAGTCAGAAAGTAGAGAGATGATCAAACTCCAGCTTGTCACTGTTTCTCAGAGTTAGGATCCAAGGGACTGAAGTGATGGATTCTCAAGCAGAGACAGAAAATGGAGTCTGCCTCCCACTGGTAGATTGTGCTTTCTGGCATCAGGAAGAAGATGCTCCTCTACTGCGGGGTCTAATTGGCATTGGGAAGCAGTGTGCCCCATGGCTGGTGAAGGAAAGCATCCCTGTGTTGAGTCTTGAATTCCCTAAATAACAGAAGCAAGGGAATGTACTCCTGGTAGGAAGTCTGGTCTTATAGTCAGAAGCCTAATCCAGGATCTGTTCTAGTTTGAGTCCAAATAAAGCATTACACTGAAAAGGCATGGCATACAAGCAGTTCTTGGAAGCTGCTTCGGTGGCCCAGGATTTCAGCCAAAGAGCTCTTTTGGCTGTTATGGTTAAAGCAGATGTATGCGCACAGATTCCAGTATGGCATCGCATGGAAAGGCAACTCCGAGCTTGATAGCTGAAAGCTTGTTTAGAAGGTCATCTCTAGGCATTCTAGAAGTAAGATCATCCTGGAAGACAGTCAACCAAATCCTGAGTGAACGGGCTACTGAGACTGTTGCGATACCTAGACAAAACCCTGAAGTGAATGCATGGAAAGACTTTCTAGAGGCAGCCTCAGCCTTCCTATTCATGGGATCTTGGAAACAGGAACTGTCCTCCAAAGGGATAGCAGAGCAGCGCATGACTCTTGATACAGATGTATCAACCTTAGAGGAATCCCACTACCCGGTTTCCTTGGAATCAAATGTAAACAACCTCTTGATTCTTCTGGAGAGGGCCAACATACAGTCAGGGACCTTTCGTTCATCTAATATCAGAGCTGTGTGTACCTCATGTACCGGAAAGACCTTGGATGGTGAGGAGAATCCCTTGAACAACTGGTCCTTCCTGTGGTGGTATCTTTTAGTTCTTCAGAATCCATCTCTGCCTGAACAGCCATAACCAGCTTATCTACCTCGCCCGCTGGAAAAGGTTAGGTATCTACGGAGACTTCGCCTTCCTCCTCAGATGAGTATTCACTAGGAAGGGCTTCCTCTGCTTCCGATTCTGATGATCCAGACTCCAAATGCCCTCTCATTGACGGGGTCTGGAACCATGAACCTGGTCAAAGGTGTTCTGTAGTTCAGAGCGTGACAAGGACATAATTCTTGCATGGGGTTAGGGTTCTACTTAGCCAGGAATTGCTGGATACATGGAGCACAGAATTTTCCCTGAAAGGCATCAGGTAATGTCTGCTCAGAGGAAGGGTAAGTTGTGCTTGTTCTTACATGCAGTCGTATCCATGAGAGAAGTCTCAGGGTCAGACATACTAAAAGAAAGGGATGACAGATAAGGCAAATGTCATGAAAGAATAAATGCACAGACATGACTGGGAAATAAGCCAACCTAGGCTTGAAACAATCCTAGGGCAGTGGGTGCAGGATCCAGTTCAGAGCCACAAACACAGGTCAGCAGCTGGGTCAGGCGACAAAAATCAAGGTAAACTGCAAAAAAGGTCAAATATGGACTTGCCCCTCCTGATGGCCCTTTAAAGGGATCCCCCTCTGGTCAGGCTGGCTGGTGCTATTCAGAAAATGCACCTAAAGGCTAAGGCATCCACAATGCTGCTTGGAAAGCACAGTGGAATACACACTGAAGGAAGCTTTTGGAGTGTGCACATATGCCAGAGAGCGTGCGCGCAATGAGCCACATCGGATCCCTGCATATGCATCCCCAAAAGCCACTGCCCTCATTCTTGCTGAATGCCGACGGCCGGATGGAAGCCTCGTCCCTCCCTAATGATGGAAGAAAAATAAAAAAAGACCTACTTTTCCTCCTAGACAGGAAAAACACTGGTATGTTGAGTAGGAGGGGCTCCTTTATAGGGTGGAATCTTCTTTTAATTAGACCTGTGCTTTTCCTGTACTGGGGGGACTCTCTCATATATGTGCTTCCTGGGATGGGCAGGAAACGCACGATTGAGCTATATCACTTCTCTCAACAGTGGGAATACTCATATATTACTCAGCAAGACAACCTAGTAATATTTATCTGTTTCTATATTAAGTATTATTATCACTTTAAATGGCAGATATAATGGCCTTGAGAACAACAATAGAAAATTAACAGTTTGTGGAAATATATAATCAATGGTAGAATATCAAAAACTCAAACCTCCTTTAACAGTTTGTCCGAATAGCCTAACCAGGCACATGATGTGGTGTAAGCAGGGTATCCACTCTTCACCATGTGTTCTTCTGCAAAGTAAAGAAAATGATTCTAGATTCCACCACAATATGTTTCATTTGATAACATGTACTTTACAGTCTATAGAATTTTGTTGAAACCCACTGTTCAGTCTACGTGCAAACAATAAATCAACCTGCATGGCTTTAGGTTATGTTATGAACCTCACTAGTAAAGATGTAGAATGTAGAAAGCTATGGCTGTATTCATGAAGAAGAAGAAGAGCTGGAGAAAATTTCACTATAGGGGACAAATGAAGACTCTCATTGATTTAAGGGGCATTTGAAACCAATGATAGAGTTTATCAATGCATTGCTTAGCATCGGAGAGATCTATAGCATTCAAAAGTTAAAGGCCCTTTTCATATCCATGGAATTTTTGAGAATGTTTTATGAGCCCCTATGGAGCAGTTTGTTTCCCCCAGAAATGGACCTCTTTAGTTTTTTGACTATGACTCTTACTGGTTTCTTATCACAGCTTTATAAAAAATACTCATCCTCATCCTAAATGATTTGATCAAATTGAATAAAGTCAGACTTCAATTCCCAGCATTAGAATGATGAGAAAATTATACAGAGCAAACAAAATGGTACAAGCAAATCACCTATATTTGAATATACTCTTCTGGTCCAGTCTTCAGAAATTGACCGCATACCCTTGACCTGATGGGTGAGCATGCACCAAAAGCCAAGGATGTGATTGTGAACTGAAGATGATGTCAGAAGGTACACTGTAGTGACTGTTAACCTTTTGAATACCAGAGGGCTACACAATGCACTGTTTTGCAATACGTTGCATGCTGCTCTGGCATTCAAAGGGTTAAGGGGCATTGCAATGATAGCCCAAGATGTGAGGACTAAGACTAGAAAAATAAAAATAAAGATTTTGAAATAAGAAATTGTTTTAGAAGTACTGAACATACCTGCGGACTTTTGAAATTAACTCACTCCGAGATCTTTGAAATATTAACTCTTAACACTTCCAAGAAAATAGATTCTAGATGTCAATGTTTGCTTTAATCCAGAGATAACCTAATGAGTCCTCAAGGAACCTTTAACATGCTACAGTTGTAAGATACCACTTACACACCGACTTCTCCTTCTGAGTTTCTGGTAGAAATTTCATTAATTTCAACATTAAAATGCATAGTAATGTTTGATATCAACGTAGATTCTCCAGTATACTATTTTATAAGGAAAGGTACCTTTCTAACTGCTCATAACGTTGTCATCTTGTGTTTTTTTTTTTTTTAATTGTGCCCCCTCTCGCACCTTTTCCATACATCGCGATGCCTCCTCTCAGAGCTGCAAGACGGTCCGGATGAATCACAAAAAGGGCCAATCTTCTGTCAGTGTAAGGAAAAACCAGCCCTACTTCATCAAGGGGGGCAGGATTTTCCATATATCGATACAGAGAAGATTGTCCCCGATTACGATCTGTTTGGTAATGCGACCAGATTTCATACCTGAGGGGAGGGAGCATTATGTTTGGAAAAAGGGCAGGGGGGGGACATTTTAATATAAAATAAAATGAAGACTACAATGTTATGAGCAGTTAGAAAGGTATATTTCATTATAAGAAAGCATACTGAAGAATCGAGCTTGAATTAATATCTAAACGTGACTCTCTCTTTAAACAAGCAGTACATTGTTGTAAGGCATATAGTAGAAAACACTAGACTGTCTAACCCTGAGATCTGGTTCAAAACCCTGAGTAGTTCCCAGGTACAGTAATTATATCAAATACAACGTTTTTTGAGCAGTTACATTTCCTTTAACTGCATTTATATCCACTTAATATTGCATTATTGATCAGTCTGGCTAGGACTGTAAGGAGAAATGTGTAGAGGATTGAAAACAAAATGTTGGGTAAAGGGGAATGTTAAAGGGATAGTAATGTTTCACAATAAAAGTAGCTCAAATTAATCTTTATAGTATTTGGGCCATGGAGAGTGTTATTTCAATACTGTCAGAATTGTAGTTCAAGAGTAATTGAATGATAAAGTATCCCCTCCCACCCCTTTTACTGATGTAACACTGCTCACCTCAGAGCACCAAGACTGTCCTTATGGATCGCAGCGAGAGACAATCTTCAGTGAGCATAAGGAAAAGCCTGAAAAACCTGTCGGGGGGGGGGCAGGGTTTTCCTTATGCTCACAGTAACAAGATTGTCCCTTGCTGTGAACTGTCTGGTCCCAGGACCAGATTCCACATCCGAGGGGAGGAGGCTTACACTAGGTAAAAGAGGCGGGAGGGAGGTACTTTTTGATTCAAATGCTCTTCAACTACAACTCTGACAGTATTTAAATAACATTCTCCATGGCCAAATGATATGAAGATTAATTGGAGCTGCTGTTTTTGTTAAACATTACTATCTCTTTAATATTTCAAAGCTTTGCCCTTCACTGCTTTTCTTGCAATAACTGCAATTAATGTTAACATTGCATAATTTAATGAGATACGGTGGTCTGTGTACCAACAACAGATAATTAAAAAAACAAACAGACTATATAAAAACTAACCTGAATTTGTAAAATCATCTAACAATGCATAATAATCTACACAACCACTCTAAGTGACTGCTAAATACCACAAATATTATGGCAAATATGGCCCTACCGGTCCCAAATAGAACCAAAAAGAGTCTCTGAAACCGTATTGAGGTCTTCAATGATGCTGTGCTGCCCTTTAGTAAGAACTGTTGGCAAAAAGGTTCTTCATATACATGTAAAAGACAAAAACTCAAACAAAGGGCGCACATGCGTTCCATCCACAATCATGCGCTACTGCATATGGTCTAGATCTTTATCGTGTCTCCACTTCCTTTTTCTCATCTGAGGAAACTATGCACATGTCTGAAACTCCCCCCCCATGTCTGTGACTCCCCTGGAATGCATATGCGTTTCAATTATTCAAACATCCTTCAGGCTATACAGACATGTGCACATTCATCAGCTCTATCTGTGGAACGCACATGTGTTCCAAAGCTTCAAAATAGTCTCTCATATACTAATAAAGATATACCCAAATAAACAAATCAACAAAATATTGTTTAAACTAGTGTGGTCATTAATAATGCAGGCAACTTGGGTTTAATATTCTTCAGATCTTAATTTCACATCCACTTTCCTGTTCCTCGTGAAATCTAATAAAAATACACTTGTCTCCTCTCTTCCAATGGTTTTGCTAACCTTTACTTGAAGGTTGTGAGTGATTTCTAGAGGGAATCTAATGTTTTAAAATTGACAAATCCATACTATCAGCTATTGTTGTCCATAAAGTGTCTCCAGAGATTGTGGCAGATGAGGGTGGTAGGCTCATAGTAGAAATATTAAAGGGAAATTCCACTAAAAAGGGATAGTAATGTTTCACAAAAACAGCAGCTCCAATTAATCTTCGTAGTATTTGGGACATGGAGAGTGTTATTTCAATACTGTCAGAGTTGTAATTCAAAAGTAATAAAATTATAGTTTCTCCCTCCCACCCCTTTTACCTAGTGTAAACCACCTCCCCTCAGATGTGGAATCTGGTCCACAGACCAGACAGCTCACAGCAAGAGACAATCATCTTACTGTGAGAACAATTAATGCTCTGCCCCTACTTTGACACCACCCTGCTGCTCTGAGCTGAGCAGTGTTACATCAGTAAAAGGGGCGGGAGGGGGATACTTTATCATTCAATTACTCTTGAACTGCACCTCTGGCAGTCTTGAAATAACACTCTCCATGGCCCAAATACTATGAAGATTATTTAGAGCTGCTTTTATTATGAAACATTACTATCCCTTTAAAAGAATACATGACTCTTTAACTTGTTTAATACACGGGTTTAGAAAGGTAGGGGCCCTTCTTAGAGAAGTACAATCTACCTTTCTTTTTCATTAGGAGTTTACATCAGCAGACCTACATTGAGAATCTGTATCTATGTTATGCCTTATAACAATCCACCATAGACCTAGATAAGTGGTACTTCATTTGTCTAATTGAATGACTTGTTTAGAATTTTGTTCTTCATATAGAATACTTGTTTAGCTTGTTTCTTGTATTTGAACTGTATTGTAGTCTATAACTGAAAAGGGGCATATTACTAACCAGAGATAGTTTTTATGTCCCATCAGAATTATAGGTGGGTCTTTCTCCCTATGGCTAACCTCATTCAAGCAGATAAAGTCTACTGTTTATTGTAAGGGGATGAAAACTAAATTCAGACCTAAAATGGCATACAGCAAATACAGGTAACTTCAGATACAATGCTAAAACAAAATATATAAATAGATATACCCGGCTGTTGTGTGAAGGACACCTACCTAGGTATGTGCGTAAGAACCACTTTTTACTATAGGTATAGTTACCTTTAGAAAAAAAAAAAGCATTCTGTGCATTTAAAAAGATAGATTCTATATTTTTATTGGCCTGATGGAGAAATTGTTTTACCATCATCTACCAAAAATAGTAGATTGATATAGGCAAATATCTTCTTAGAACTCATTAAAAGCGTCTGAATCCTATTGCACAATAAGATTGAGCTACTAGTTTAGCAGGGCTGTCAGAATGACTCATTTTACAATTAGCACAGGGATACATACTCTATTGGTTCTCTGTCTTTTTTTGCTAAAGGCATCCCTACGTATTTTGTAATGTTCAGGGCACCTTTAACATATTATAGGTAATTTTTCAAGGACTTCTTGTAGGAAAAATGCATAACATTTTCTTAGATCATCAGAATGACAAAAATAGCATTTTGTAGATGACAATTTTCATATATATATGCACACATATTTGAAACACAATATTCACCTTTTGGAAAAGGATGGTTTTGTATTGAAAAAAGATTTATTTGTGATAACTTTAACCTTCTTCAATGCATTGCAAAGCAATATACCAGAAATATCACTAATATCTAAGTTGATAACCCTTTGAGTGCCAAAGAGGTATCCAACGCATTGTGATGCAATGCGTTGGAGCCCTCACTGGCATTCAAAGGGTGAAGGAACTGATATATCCCCCATTTCTCTCCCTACACATCCTTTCTGATATGTAAAATGGCTAATGTCAGGTCCAACTTTAACACAAACTCACAAGTGTTTTCATTCTCCTTTCAGCTCATGAACAGAGACTTATTATATACAAGATCACCTTCCCTATTATTGCTCCCATAAGCTGAATTTTGTATTTCTATTAGATCATTAAATATTAGTCACCAACTGATGTTCCCAATTAAGACAGCATAATGAGGACATGTACAGGATGAACCGATACCTAAAACATGAGCAAATCAGGTGTCGGGAAACAAAACTTGACTTTGGGATATACTGTATATATCAATACAAAAGCTAAGTCAGACTGGAACAGAACAGCTGTGTGGGGACTTTTCTTTCGTTAAATATTAGTCTGTATGTACAAAGAAAAAGAGCAATTCTATAGCATAGGGACCAACACAAATATCCACAAGTCCCTATGATTTAACCCTTTGAGTGCAGGAGGTATCAAATGCATTGCAACACAATGCATTGGGTAACTCTCTGGCACTCAAAGGGTTAAACGAGCATTTTAACCCTTTGAGTACTAGAGAGATATCCAATGCATTGCAAAGCAATATGACTGGATACTTCTTTGGCACTTAAAGAGCTGAATACCCAAATGTTAATGAGCTCCCCAACGTATTGCAAAACAATTCGATGGAGATGTTTCAAGCATTCAAGGAGTTAAAATCCTCAATCAATTAATGTAAAATTAAATGTTTCCCCTACAATGCATTTGCTTTTCTCCCCAATTGCTACTCGTGCTTTGGACTGTCTGTTGTGTTCTTCTCCATGTTTACTTCACTCTGCCTGATTACATATGTCCCATTGTAACATGACTTACTGCTAACATAACACATATTACTTCTGAAGAAAGCAACAAAAATATATGAACATTTAGCAATACAGAGCTGGTATACTTTTAGCAATATTGTATAAATGACAAAGCAAATAAACCTAGTATACTGCCCAACATTTCAAATGGCTAAAGAGGGACACATGATTTAGGGGGTATTTTTGAGGTTGTTTGCGGTGGGCAGGGCATTAGTGAGAATCTTTAGGTTATTTCATGACCTCTTTGTGTAACTGAATACATGATTTAGATCAAGTTTAAAGAAACGTTAATGGGAGTTTTATTGCTGTGGAGCAATGTGATACACACAGTCTGTTCTCCTAAAAAGAGGGACACCAGAGTGGGATAGAGGGATTTGGGTCTCAAAGAGGGACTTTCCCTCCTAAAGAGGGACACTTGGGAGGTATGCTAGAGTAGTGTTTCTAAAGCAAAGTTTTGTGGAACACCATGGTTCCCTGATTTAGTATTGTAGCACTGGGGTTCCACAAATGAAATGCAAGTAATGTCAAACTGTGGAAGCAGACTATTCTGGCTGTTAATGTATAGTTTGTGCAGTTCTGTGACTATCATTGGATGTGTGGAAGATCAGAACATTTCATACAGTGCAGTTGTGTTTTCTGTAATTTCTCACAAAAAGCACAATAAATGTGTTCCATCTAAACCAGTGGTTTTCAACCACGGTGCTGTGGCACTTTGGTATACTGTATACATTCACTTAGGGTGCACACTTTTTTCTACAAAGACTTAGAAGATTGGAAATGTTGAGTATTAAACTTATATTTATGATTCAGTGTGGCAAAAAACTCACAAGAGTGATATAAAGGTGATACCTTTTATTGTCCAACTAAGGACATAGAAAGTGCAAGCCTTCAGAACACTAAGGCCCCTTCTTATTATCCTGAAAGCTTGCACTTTCTATGTCCCCAGTTAGCCATTAAAAGGTATCACCTTTATATCACTCTTGTGAGTTTTTTTGCTACACTGATTCCTATCTACTCTACTGGCTAACACGGTGCCATCTTTTTTTCTGACTTATATTTATAGAAATTGTTAAGCAAAATATGTTTTTGTCATCCTGACACTAAAGAATAACTGTATATTAATGTGTTTTACTCTTCAATAATCTTCTTAAATATAAGATGTTAGGTGTGCCTTGAAAATTCCAAATTGTGGGTTAGGAGTACCTTAAGCAAAAATAGATTGACAGCCACTGATCAAAACAAAGATTAACCCATTGGGTGTCGGAGGGGTATGCAACGCATTGCTTTGCAATGCGTTGCATACCCCTCGGCACGCAAAGGGTTAAAACAAATAGATACAATTACCTGGTAACAGACAGCCGATACATTTTACCATGAAAATGTAGTCTTATGGCTCTAGTACCGTCTATCATCAAATATTTTTGTATGGTAAGGCAGCTAAGGTGGGGGGGGGGAGGGATAGAGAAGAAGAAAAAACAATTTAACCCCCTGAATACTTGCGAAGTCTCCAATGCATTAAGCAGCAATGCATTCATACCTCTCTTGCGTTCAAGTGGTTAAAATGTTTGAATGTTGGCGTTCCACAGGGATTTCTCTAGAAACTGAAGGGTTCCACAATAACACAACATTTATAACCTGTGATGTAGACACTACCAAAGATTGATTTGGGGGAAGAAAATGTTATTTTATCCCAATTTTACAATGTAACACAAAAAAATAAATACATTATAATCACAACCTACATTCTAGTGCATGGAAATGGTTTAATTGTTATGTTCAACATACATGTGTGATTACCTCTTGCCTTTTGATCTTCTTTTCCCTTTTGGAGAATTTCTATAAAACAAATTAAATTGTAATTGCTCAGTGGGAAAAAAGGGAACAATTGGTGATATTTGAGGCTCCCAATCTAGATAAAAAAGTAACCCACCAAATGCTTCCTCCTCAGTCAGCACATCAGTAATGTATCTGAAGTCTATGCATGATAGTAACTGCCTTGGACTCTGTTAATAAAGAGAAAATGTTTGTGACATAGAAAGAACAAACAAGATATGGCTAGAATCTTGTACTTTCTTAGCAAGAAACATTGAAAACAATTGCTTTTTTTTTCTTCACATTTGTGTTTTAACCATTTCAATGCATTGGGTACCTCTGTGTCACTCAAAGGGTTAAGAAGCAGACATAGAACATATGATTTGTAACAACTGTGTCAAAGAGCAGGGGACAATTCTACATATATTACAGCTGCAGCTTTATTTTGGAAACTGTCACAGAAGAATAAATTCACAAGAACAAGGCAGGCAATGAAAATGGATGTCTTACCATGTCAACTAACAGCTTCCACAAAGGCTGGAAAAACAGGAAAGTAGATTACTGTAGACGTACTTAAATTGAATACAGGATATGTTTAACAAAATGTAGTTAGACTTCTACAAGTGTATATAACAGCATTATAAATGAGTAATGTCGCCAGACTTCCACTTTAAAGGGACAATATAACTTATTATGGAAAGATAAATTGCAGAGTAAAACAATGGTACTCCTCCTGATGAGAGTGGCTTCATTTAAAAGTTATTGCAGCTTAAATCTGCACTTTTTGGTGCAGTTTTTCCATGGCCTATAATTTCAGGATTGCTCTTTGGCTGCAGCAATGTATGACCTGCTATTGTCAGTGTCAGTGAACTTCATGGGTCATTGTAATAAGTGCAACAGGCTAACTGGAAGATCTCAGACCATTCAGATAATGCACCAAGAAAATGCAAGTTTTAGCTGCAATAACTTTTAAATAAACGGTTTGTCAACAGTGAAATTACTCAGCAGGATAAACCCTGCAATATATATTATTTTCAGTAGTACGTGATACTTTTCCTTTAATGCAGGACAGTTATTTAAACAAACAATGCAGGCTTGCATTTATTCCTGTGCAGCCCCACGGAATGACATTTTCACAATCCATTTGAGAGAAGTCTAGCATTCATGGAATCAAAGGGATCATAATAAAAATCCTATATTAAAGGGTTAGTAATGTCTAAAAAAACTTTTTCATTTTGAAACCCTTTAAAGCCTTTTTTCACAGAAGTTCTTAAAACTATCAAGCTGAAAACCGTTGGCTCCTCTCCTCTGTAGTAATGAGATTCTATGGGTTTGATTAAAATGTTTGAGATAAAAAAGCCAGTAGGGCAAAATGGATACCAACTGACAAAAGAAAATGTCTTGGTCGGTATCCAAATGTCCTACCGACTAAAAGAACAACGGATTTTAGGCAGCAAAAATGGTCTTGTGGCCAAACGCCCGTTTTGTGCATTAAGTTCCCAAAACGCTGCAAACTAGCGGCAGTATTTGGAGCTTAATAGTAAAAAGCTAACAATCGGTGCCTGACACAGTGCCAAGCACCGATCGTTAACTAATCTGTTTTACACTTACCTGTCATCCACTGTCCTTCTCTTCAGTCTTCTCTTCTTTCTTCTGGTATCTGTAAAAGAAAACATAGTATTACTACAATGCAGAATACAATACATCGTTTAACCCCTTGAGTGCCAGAGGGGTATGCAACGCAATGCTTTCCAGACCTCTCTGGGACTCAAAGAGTTAAAAATGTATTAGTGCCCCGTGTATAAAGAAATATGCGCCATTTTTATGTGAAGCCAGTATATTAGAGTTGCAAAATCATATGTCCCAAACAATGATGAAAATATACTTAGCATGCAGGAACTTATAATGTCTTCCCTGCTGTGTGTGGCCGCAGAGGCGGTGAAGACATCGCTGTGTGCCACAGATACCCCTCCTTCTGTTGCCTCACAGGCTGATGCCTGTTCTGCAATGAGGGAATTTGATCAGAGATAGCCTTTCTATATGGGCAGCCTCTGATCCAATTCCCTCACAGCCATTGGCTGAGATGTGCTTACGCACATCCCAGCCAATCAGATTAAAGCACAGTCACTCAAATCCAATTTGCTGGGATGTGCGTAAGCACATCTCAGCCAGTGGCTGTGAGGGAACTGGATCAGAGGTTGCCCATATAGAAAGGCAGTCTCTGATCAAATTCCCTCATTGAGGAACACATCGGCCCGTGAGGCAGCAGAAGGGGGGGGGGTCTCTGGCATACTGATGTCTCTTCCGCTGCAGAGACATTTTAAGTTCCTGCAAGCAAAGTATATTTTCATCATTGTTTGGGACATGTGATTTTGCAACTTTAATATACCGACTTCACATAATAATGGTGACATTTTTCTTTATACATGGGGGCACTAATACATTTTTAACTCTTTGAACCCCAGAGAGGTCCAGAAAGCATTGCTTTGCAATGTGTTGCATAAACAATGTATTGTATTCTGCATTGTATTAATACTATGTTCTCTATTACAGATACCAGAAGAAGGAATACAGAAGTGAAGGATAGAAGAGAAGGACAGAAGATGACCAGGAAGCTGAGGACTCCGCTGGACATCAGGATTAATGATAAGTGTTACTTTTAATGGGATTTTTTTTTTTTTTTTTTAAACATAGTCAGATTAACCCTGTGAATGCGGGCACGGTAATTATACCCCACTGGCACTCATAGTGTTAATTCTACTAACTTTTGACACATTGGCTTAGGGCCTCATATCAATACATCCACTGAGGTGTGTTTTTTTTGTTTTTTACTTTTTTTTCATTCAAGTTTCTGCGTCTGCTGTTTATAGAGCTGATAAGGGACTCAAGTCAGAAAAAAATGGGTCTTAACTTTCCTGTGATAACCTGAGCCCCTTATTGGGTTTTCATGGCTAACACAGACATTTGAATTGATATTTACAATGTTTTCATCATTTTCTATGAATGAAGACACCTCTTAACTTTATCACACAACGGCTCTTTTTTGCCGGTATTTTTTCACAGCACAGGCATTTGAATAGCTTACTGTGCTGGAAAAATGCTGTCGGCAGAAAAAACTGCTGTCCCCAACATTTGGACCGAGCCCTATATCTTCTCATTCAACATTTGAGTAGAAATTATTAGCTATTTATTTTGCAGTCATATAGTTTTATCACATTTTCAGATTGAACGAATAAGCACTGGAGAAATAAGTTTACACTTGCCCATGGCCCATCAGTGCAATAAAACAGGGCTTAGATGGAATCAGGAGACCACACTAGAAGGTGATGTGCTAAATCTTAGATATATCTGAACTGTATTAATTTGAAGAGTTCAGTGCAGTGTGTAGTGGGTTCAAGATCACCATTCATCAGTCAGTGACACCTGTAAACTCTGCACTACAATCCGCAATTAGGGCTGAAGAGGTACATTTCTTAAAGGAATAGTAATGTTTCACAATAAAAGCAGCTCCGATTAATCTTCATAGTATTTGGGCCATGGAAAGTGTTATTTCAGTACTGTCAGAGTTGTAGTTCTAGAGTAATTTATTGATAAAGTATCCCCCTCCCACCCCTTTTACTGATGTAACACTGCTCACCTCAGAACAGAAAGGTGGTGTCCAGATGGATCTCAGAGAGGGACAATCTTCAATTAGCATAAGGGAAAAACCTGAAAAACTTGTCAAGGGGGGCAGGGATTTTACTTATGTTTAAGAAGACCACCCCTTGCTGTGAGCTGTCTGATCTCAAGACCAGATTCCACATCTGAGGGGAGGAGAGCAGTGCTACACTAGGTAAAAGGGGCAGGAGGGGGACACTTTATCATTCAATTTCTCTTGAACTACAACTCTGACAGTATTGAAATAACATTCTCTATGACTCAATACTATGAAGATTAATTGAAGCTGCTGTTTTTGTGAAACATTACTATCCCTTTAAGCAAACCAAATGTACCTTCAAGTACAATGAAAATTCCCATTTAAAAGGGTTTTAACTCCTTTAACACATTGAGTGCCAGAGTGGTATGCAATGCATTGAAGAGCAAAGTGTTGAGTACCTCTCTGGCACTCAAAGGGTTAATGCTAGGGAAGTTTGCAATGTCTTGGAGAACTTTCTAGCAATAAAGGAGTTAAAGCCTCATTTTAATTAATTGTAATTTTGCCCAATGGTGCAGCCATTAAGCACCACAAATGCAAGACTTTAGCTTACTGAATACAGCTCATACGTCCTTGTATGCTAGTAGCATCTTAGAGGTAATATAGAATGCACTAGCATCATTCCAGGAGACTGGGTTCAAGATTTTGTTCCCCCCACCCCCTCCACACACTTACCTTACTATGGACAGAAAATCCTAATGTCCACATGAATCTTACTCTTGCACCTTGTTTCAAGAGATAACATCATCAATCCGTCCTGGATGTCATGTCCACAGAGCTGACCATGATTCTTGTTGGCAGCACTCCTGGACCTCAAACTCCACTCATTGGAACCCTCCCTAAAAAACAGAAGCTTATGATGTCATCATTGCTGTGGATGGAGTTTGGGGAAGGAGTCCTGCCAGAAAAATCCACCTCCATGAACATGACATCCAGGACTGAACCAAGACACAAAGGCAAAATTCACATCAGCCTTTAGTATTTCCTTACCATAGTACGCCGCATGCGTGCATAGTATTAAGAGTTGTCAGTGTTCCTTTAATAAACTTCTTACATGTGTTAGTTGTCGACATCCAGTTTAAAAAGTTTTATACAATAAGAAAATGCCTTCGTACCTTATTTTCCTTTTTAGCCCATAAATCCCACACGGCATTGAGGACTGCAGCGGTAGCCAGCTGAACTGCTCCTTTTTCCGGGCCGATCTAATAAACAACAATTTGACCATTAATGGTGGTGGTTTACCTTACTATTTAGAGAACAGAAATGCACTGGGCTATTTGAACAGAGACAAAAGTGAATAAATTCTAGGGCAAACCAACTGTCTCATAGGGAACAAGCAGAAATTCCCAATGATTTAGAGATAGGGCTGAACCCCTTGAAGATCTCCAAATAAGATCTCCAACGCATTTCTTGACTATTGTGCATTTGGTTTGCCCCAGAGTTTCTCACCTTTCATCATATCTACAGAAACTGGATCATTTATTGTCTACAGACAAACCTGGGAACGTGTGGGATTTGACCCTGAGACATGGGGTTTCGGCATAAATCTCAGAGTGAAAGCCCTGTGTTACCTGCTATATGATCTGCACCAATTAACTGCTTCTGTAATCTCTAAATTGTTGCCATTTAACCTGGAAAGAGAGGGGCAGATGTCCTGCTGGTCTTGTTTGTGTTTAGGAATTGAGATATGTATGTTGTAGTATGTTAAAGACTCTAGCAGACCGACTGGAGCACCTTTGGGTTAGAGCAAGCAGGTACATATAACATAAAATCGACATTATAGGAAGCATTAAGGGTTAATAGTTCAAAGATCCTGGGGTCAGCTCATTTTGAAAGTTTCCAGGTATATATATAGCACAAGGGTAGTCAATTGTTATAGTCCCCAGTAGCTGTAGGTCCAACTCCCATAATCCCAAACAATGTCTTGGTTGATTTGGGAGATGTAGTCCAACATATGGAAGTCCCGTTATCGGCTACCCAGATATAAAATGTTATGGTCACTTAATCAAAACATTAATAGGAATTTTATTAAAAAACCAAACCTCTCATTCTCATTTAGGAAGGAAAAAGGGGGAAAACATAGTATGTATTCAGACTCTGTAACTATTCAAACTTCTCTTAAACAGGAAGAGGTTATTACTCTGATAAAATCCCCCACCGCCTCTGAATCAAGGAAACCTGGGATGAGCTCAGTGTTAGTTTCCTGTGACTCTTCTAGACACGTGATTTTATCACCCAAGGCCTCAGGCAGAAATTAGGATAAAGCTCTCTAGAAGCTGTGGTCCATACGTATAAAAGTGGAATGCAATACTACATCAAACCAACCAACCCATTGATTTAAAAGGAGCTTTTAAGTCATTGAATGCTAAAGAGGACTCATCTAGCATTCAAGGTGTTAAAAGCCATAATTTCTATTTGTTCCATGTGGTGCAGTTGATTTGCACCACTCCATGTTTATACATATAGGCCTGTGTTCTGCAGTGCCCTGGGGGTAAATAAGGGCAAAGAGAATACAAGAAAAGCTCCATTTATTAAGACAAATCAAGAGCAATTGCAGGGCAATACAACTGCTCCAGATGTGTGAAATAAAATAAAATATACAAACTGCTCCGGACGTGTGAAATAAAATTAAATATACAACTGCTCCGGACGTGTGAAATAAAATAAAATATACAACTGCTCCGGATGTGTGAAATAAAATAAAATATACAACTGCTCCGGATGTGTGAAATAAAATAAAATATACAAACTGCTCCGGATGTGTGAAATAAAATAAAATATACAACTGCTCCGGATGTGTGAAATAAACTAAATGGATTTAAGTTGAGCCTTTTCAATGTTACATAAGTTGCAATGTTTTGCCTCAGAATTGCTCCAGGTTTTATTTTTATACTTTTACATTTTTTGCAAAATAAATAGAATTAAAAAATCTTATTGACTTAAATGGGGCGTTTATCTCACTGAATACTAGAGAGGCCTTCAACTCACTGCAAAGAAATGAGACTACTCTAGTAATCAAGGGGTTAAATGTCTCACCTGACGTAATGGGAAGTTTGGGGATTTTTATTTCTTTCCTCTGGTGCGGTTGAGTTGCTCTACTTTTGACTTTATGAATATGGCCCATGTTACTTTTTTCTTTGGTTTGCCTGGACTTTTACCTCTGTTTTGCATCCATGAGTTTTGGTAAATAATCGCTGGTGTGTGAAAGGTTTGTGTGTACAATCTTGTGTAATACAGTTGTACTCAAACCTCTCGCTGTGATGGAATCATTTGGCTGCAAATTAACCCTTTGAGTGCCAAGGGGGTATACAACACATTGTGGAACAATGAATTGTGCACCCCTCTGGGACTCGAAGGGTTAAACCAGCAATCAAACCCCTTTAACTTCTTTGATGCTGTTGACATTTCTAACATTTTGATAAGCAATTCACTGTGGACATCTTCAGCATTCAAAGGGTTACCACATAAAATAGAATAATACTAACTGTACCGGAAACTCGAAACTAAAGCAGATTTTACTTGGAACGATCTATGTCAGGGGTGGGCAAAGCCAACAGATGGGAATTGTAATCTGGCAAGATCTGGAAAGTCTTGTTGCCCACTCCTAATCTATGTTATAGTGATTATTACAAAAAAATTGTACTATTAAGAACTGCAGCAATTGGGAGGCAAAACAGCTGCACCAGAGGGAACAAATACAAATTGCCATTGATTTAGATAGGCTTTACTCCATTGCATTATTCGCAGCACGTTGGAAATATTGCTAGCATTCATATGAATCAGTGGGAATTTTGTTTTTGTCCCATACGTTGAAGATGGATAGTGTCAAACTTGTTCCAGTTCCTCAGAGTCAGGACTGGATTTTTCATCTCAGATGTCCCTAGGCAAGGCACTCTAGGCTCCCTTAGCTCCTCCCATGGGCACAATCCCAATCCTCACATGACTCTGCCCCATTGCCATCCACTGTTTCCTGGCACAGAAACCACCCTTGGCTTATAACAAGCAAGAACAAAAAAAGCTTGAGCTCCTTGGCTGCTAAGAGAGATCTCCAATGTATTGTTCTGCACTGAATTGGAGATCTCTCTCTAGCATCCAAGAGCTTAAATAATAGCATGTAAACTGGTTCAGAGACATAGAGAATCAGAATGTGGGTGTGGACAGCACAGCTGAGCTGCCCCTCAAAATTTGGAGATCAAGACAGTTGCCTACTCTGCCTGTTGGGAAATCCGGCCCTGCTCAAAGTATAATGTGATCGAATCCTCACAATTCCTCTGGAGGTCACAGAACCAAACATTCTCTGGTCTGCCACTCCAGCTTTGTTTCCCTGTCCACCATTACTTACATTTGTTCTGTGGAACCCCTTGTACTTCCTCAGAAATCCGTGGGATCCCACTGAACAGTTTGAAAATCAATGGAATCTATCCACCCTAAATAATAATTATAAATATTTATTATTATTATGTCATTCTACCTATAAAAAGCAAACAGAGAAAAAAAAAACTCTTCTCTGAAGATATATGACAAACAAAATGACGATCAACCCTATATCACCTTAAGGTCCATGGTAAAGGGATCTTTAAGTCTTAGTCATAGAAATTATATACAAATCACAGAAAAAAAAAAAAAAAAATCAAATTAAGGAACAACGCAAGAGGATGACATCAACGCTGGTTCCATTATAGAACTGACTCAGCAAATGAGATTTACTGTTACAAATGATTTATTAATTTAATAAAATATTGCAAGCTAAAACATCCCAATGCTATTACATTGATTTAGAACACTGAATCTAATATGGTGACGTGGATAAAGTTTTGAGTTGAGATTATTTGTAAAATATATGAATTTGCCATTTATTTATTAATAGTGATATAAAGTATGTTAGAATGTCAGCGTGGATAAACACTGATACATGATGGTTCACGCAGTAAGAAATGCAGAAATTCTCAGGAAAGCCAGCTCTCTCATAGGGAACAAATGACAATCCCTGTTAAATTAAAATGAAGCTTTTAACTCCCCTGAATTCTCCAGGGGTTAAAACCCCACTGAAATATATAGGATTTTTTAAAATTTGTTTTTATTTATCTACTATGGTGCAGTTGAAATGCTCCACTGTTGTATAGTACATTAGCTATACTGAGTGAGCCATATTTCTCTTATTTATTCATTAGCAGTTTTAGATTTAATTTGCCTTTCACACTGCTGTGCAATAGTAACAAACTTCATTGAGCAGCATATAACACGCAAGTCCAGTGGTTTGGGCTACAATTTCAGCATAGGGTCTATAAAATGAATTGCCTGGATGCAAAAACTTGGAGCCCTTCCTAGTATGCAGGGGATTTAAAGCGGATGTGTCACCTACGGACAACATTGCATAAATAGTTAGGCTACATGTCAAATACTACTCAAACGGTATTCATTTTTGATTTAAAGTTTTGAATTCATGTAAAATTTAACTTACAAAGTCTAGGCTGCAGCTACTTCCGCATAGACTGTAGCCAGACGCTCTGCCTCTGCTCTCTTCCCTCCTCCGATGACGGAGGTTTCTGTCTGTAAGCTGGAGCGGTCTCATTGGCTAAATATCTATCTCTGCCAATGAGACCGCTCCAGCTTACATACAGAAGCCTCAGTTATCGGAGGTGGGAGGAGAGAAGAGGCAGAGCGTCAGGCTGCGGTTACAGACCAGGTAACCGCAGCCTATATGGAAGTAGCTACAGTCCAGACTTTGTAAGTTACATTAACATGAAATCAAAACTTTAAATAAAAAATGAATACTGTTTTCATAATATTTGATATGTAGCCTAAATATTTATGCAATGTTGCCCATAGGTGACACATCCACTTTAAAGACCCATTTGGAAGAATGCCATATTTTTTCGTTAGGTAGGTAGTGAATTGTATCTCTTTTGTAGCGATTTGTGCCCATTAGGCACATAAAAATCTTCATATTTGCAGAATTTAAGGAGAAATGTTCTACGTCAAAATAAGCATGATTTAAGTTCACTGGGTAAGCTTGTATATTTTTTTTTTTGGGGGGGTGGAGGGCGAGGTGCTACTTGAGTGCAGGCTCTCTCCTAATTTAGCAACCTAATAAAAAAAAAATTGGTCAAATGGTCCCCATTAAGCAGAATAATAATAAAAAATCTGATAAAACCAGTGCTACTTCATATATACTGCTTAAATGTGAACATATGTATAATATCCATTACTGTCCATATCACCCACATATTCACTTACTTTTTCAAAGGTTTTGGTTGCATAGTGGCCCAAATATGTTCAAGCTTACCTGCCACGCCAAGGCACCCCGGTTTAGGCAAGTCCTATCTAATAAGAGTTGATACTACAAGCAATGAAACTCATGTGTCCTAACATCTATCACCGGTAAAGGAACTTCTCACCACTTAGTAGATATCACCTCAGGGAAGATTTTAGGTTTTCAAAAGACCAGACACTTCTTAAGATCCCGTAATGTTATAAGGTGCACTACCCAATCAGAGTATAGGAAGTGACAATAGACTAAAAGGAATGTGCTATGGTCAGTAGAATAATTTCAAAACAAAGAGGACAGAAAGAAACTATAAACAGCACCAGACCCACCTTCCTGAATGAGAACTATATGAACTAAGTATGATGATGTGTGTCGGATAGGTATAGAGAGTCTTGAAAATAGAATTAACATATAACTTTTATTACACACATATATTTAAAATATGTACGGCAAATTAAAATAAAGTCTGAGATTGCTTGTGAATTTAATCTAGCAGTCAATATTACGTAATTGTGTGATATTCATATAACAGAGAATACTGCTGTCACTCCGGTATAACACTTCTATGTTTTCCGTATGTTTGACCTCTACAGACATCTCCTTCAGCAGTGCTAGGGTTAAATTTGTATACCTGACTGAATAAACTTGCAGGATGATAATTAATGGATACAAATAGCAGGTAAATGCTATGGACTTGGCTTTATTCTGGATGGTATTAATAACAGAGCGTTTTAATAGTACCACAAAGTGATATCTTGGTAAAACATCAATTCCTTTGAGTGAAACCAGCAATTCGATATAAAGCTATCGGGTTAACTACCTAAACCTCACCAGTCTATATATACTGGATTGGAATATCAGGTTAGCTAATTGTATTTGAATTCCTGATTAGACATTTTCAACAGCTGATAGCATTGTATCCTAATTAACCATTTTATCCCCACTGAATTTTACATTACGTAGTAATAGAGTATAAATTTTATGTCACACACGGAAGCTTTATATTATGCATTAACTCTCTTCACTGCCACCCTCAGCAGCAAAGGGAAACTTTATTTTGTACAACATACATAAAGAGAAAACTTGCTAGTCATCACTCCTCCTCACAACCAATCATCAGTCTCTCTGTCATCTATAAGTAGTCTGCATTAGTAAAACACTCTCTCTTTCTTTGCTGCTGACCCTCAGTTAAGTACATTTTTCTATCACCCTTACATTGGGCTAGTTTGTTGTGTCTTAATGTGTAAATTTTATGTCACACTTCTATCCTTTGTATCTTATTTCCTGTGCCATGTATGGGGTAACCGTTTCCCTCATTGACTATTCCCTGTGTCATTTTTTCTCCTACAAAATGTCTGCTTTACTGTATTGTTCTTATCTGTCTGTGTTGGAGGATACATTCCTTTATTGGATTGTGTTGCTTGATTTTCTTTCTCCCCCGCTGGGTGCTACTTTCGCTCCATTCTCGGAGCGCTTCCTTTTCAGTTGGAGGCCAGATCCGGAAGCTCTCGCGACCGAAGCCTTCTTACAAGTTTGGACTCCGGGGACATGTTACGCGTTTCCCCCTTTCGCCATGATTCCGCGAACCATCTTGACGATCAGACGTCAAGAAGCGACAGTAGTTCTGGTGACGCCCTTTTGTCCGTCCCAGCCCTGGTTTCCTCCACTTCTGGAGTTATCTGTAGATGTGCCTTGTCTACTTCCGTTTTTTCCCTGCCTGCTGACCGATCCCTCCGGCGATCCACACGAGCTGCTTGTGTCAAGGAAGCTTCAGTTGCTGGCTTGGTTGGTTTCGGGCATTCCTCTAGCCCCATCTCGTTTTTGGGATTGGCTCAATCGCTTTTGGCAGAGGCATGGGCGCCGGGTACCCGAGCAGTGTATGCTTCTGCCTGGTCCTGCTGGTGTTGTTGGTGCATGTAATGGGGTTTGGATCCCATTTTGGCACCTTCTGTAGATGTTGTTAATTTTCTTTCCTATTTGTTTGATTTAGGAAAGGCTTATCGGACTATAAATACTTATCGTTCTGCTATTTCGCAGGGCATTCTACTGTGGATGGCTATCCTGTGGGCCAGAATATTTTAGTTTGCCGCCTCATGCGTGGCATTTGTTTTTCTCACCCACCTCAGTCACGGTATTCTGATACCTGGAATGTAGTGGATGTTTTGTGTTTCTTGGAGGATTGGCCTCCGAATGCTTGTTTATCTGCCAAATTGACTATGTTGTTATGTCTGGTATCCTTCAAGAGAGTATCGGAGGTCAGAGCATTGGATCTGAGTCGATCTTTTACTCCCTCAGGTGTACAATTTAGAATAGTTCGGCGCACAAAGACGAGTGTTTGCTTGGTTACCTATCAATCTTTTTTTGCTAAACCTCAGTTATATGTAGTGAGCTGTTTGCAGGAATATGAGAAACGTACTGATACCTTACGGAGTAGGGTTTGTTCCCAACTTCTTATTTCTTTTCGTCCTCCCTTTTTGACTGTTTCTGCAGCCACCTTATCCCGTCGGGTTAGGTGGATTATGCAATTGGCTGGTGTTGATGTTTCTTTGTTTGGGGCACATTCCTCTAGAGATGCAATAGCGTCCATGGCCTTGCAAGTCGGGGGTAGACTCGAGGATATCCTGCGGGCGGCGGATTGGTCTAGAGAATCTACTTTTCGTGAATTTTATTGTTAACCTATTGCTCATGTGTCTACCCAGGTGACTCAGAATCTATGATTGGTTTCTTATTTTAGACTTTTGTTTTGCATTTGTGTACATTGCCAGTGTTTTATTGTTAGCTTTAAACTTGCATAATATGAAGTTTCTGTGTGTGACATAAAATTTGTGGATTTTTCTAACATTTGTGATGGAAAGTCAGAATTTTATTAAAGACACGGAGGCAAATATTATCCCTCCCTGATTTCCCTTGCCTATTATCTGTTTGTTTTGTTCCTTTAGGGTAATAAGCTGCTGGAAGAGTTTGAGGACCTGTAACTGTTCTGTTACCTTCTGTTCTACCGTTCTTCAGTTCCGCAGTTATGTCACGATGGATTTTTCGAGCGGCGATATGGGATTCCCATTCAAGATGTCTCGGCAAAAGTTGTCAAGTTACGTTGGAAACCCACTGTGAAGATGGTTGCACAAAGAAAGAGGGAGTGTTTCACTAATGCAGACTACTTATAGATGACAGAGAGACTGATGATTGGTTGTGGGGAGGAGTGATGACTAGCAAGTTTTCTCTTTATGTATGTTGTACAAAATAAAGTTTCCCTTTGCTGCTGAGGGTGGCAGTGAAGAGAGTTAATGCATAATATTCACCTCCGTGTCTTTAATAAAATTCTGACTTTCCATCACAAATGTTAGGAAAATCCACGAATTATAAACACAATTCGATTACTGTAGCTCCTAATAGTGTGTTTATAGCCAAATCTCTTCGTGGTGTACTAAATCATACATGTCAATTGGGCCCCACTTGAATTATCCTGCTAAAGTAACTTGTATTAAACCTATCTGTATAGTCACTTAAGCGGATCACAAGGACATCACGGTACACGAGTCTGCGATCGTGAGCCCTCGGCTTATGGTCGAAGACTCATGTGTTCTGTGTTATCTGTGACATTGCTCAAATAAGTAAAATGTGACAAATAAAGAAATAACGAATCTAGCTTAATAGACACACGGAGGCAGACTCATGTGCTCTCTGATGTCCTTGTGATCCGCTTAAGTGACTATACAGATAGGTGTAATACAAGTTACTTTAGTACTCATCAGCCACTTAGCATAGTAGCGGCGAGGTGCCAGTTATCAAACGACTTGAGAAAGTGACACCTCGTCTATTAGAAATTACTCTCTTACGATCTTTTGTTGTGGCTGGTGATTATGAGGCAGGATAATTCAAGTGGGGCCCAATTGACATGTATGATTTAGTACACCACGAAGAGATTTGGCTATAAACACACTATTAGGAGCTACAGTAATCAAATTGTGTTTATAATTTCTACTCTATTACTACGTAATGTAAAATTCACTGGGGATAAAATGGTTAATTAGGATACAATGCTATCAGCTGTTGAAAATACCTATCGGGAATTCAAATACAATTAGCTAACCCGATAATCCGATCCAGTATATATATATAGACTGGTGAGGTTTAGGTAGTTAACCCGATAGGTTTATATCGAATTGCTGGTTTTTGATGTTGATGACTTGTTTTACCAAGATATCACTTTGTGGTACTATTGAAACGCTCAATTATTAATACCATCCAGAATAAAGCCAAGTCCATCATTGTTCAGAGCATTTACCTGCTAGTTGTATCCATTAATTATCATCCTGCAAGCTTATTCAGTCAGGTATACAAATTTAACCCTAGCACTGCTGAAGGAGATATCTGTAGAGGTTAAACATACGGAAAACATAGAAGTGTTATACCGGCATGACAGCAGTATTTTGTGTTATATGAATATCACACAATTACATAATATTGACTGCTAGATTCAATTCGCAAGCAATCTCAGACTTTATTTTAATTCGCTGTACATATTTTAAATATGTGTGTAATAAAAATTATATTTTAATTCTATTTTTAAGACTCTCTATAGCTATCTGACACACATCATCATACTTAGTTCATATAGTTCTCATTCAGGAAGGTTGGTCTTTTGCTGTTGATGGTTTTTCTGTCCTCTTTGTTTTGAAACTTTTCTTAAAATACCTTGGGCTTAGGCAAACCTAGTACGTTATTTGTGTATTGTGATGCCTAATCTCACTAACCCTTTACGGGAGATTGGCACAATTACATGCTCCTAACAGGCAACAAGACCTCGGGCTTTAAACATGAGACTTGGGGATTTAGAACCCTAAAACGCTACCTTTCAACACCGCTGTTTCCTGGTCACCAATACCGTAATTGTTTTGCCCCATATATACATGTCTCATTGCATCATTTATCACTGTTCTGCTTTAGCACCTACCTCATGTTACCAGGCATGCCCACATGTGGGACCACCTAAGTTTAGTGTCTGACCACTAGGTCAGTAACATGACACAACCCATTCCACATTAATGTAGCCCCAAAACTACCATACTCAGAAATGCAAGATGTTTACAAGCCTGTTTTTAAACCCAAACGTGGTAAGTAATTGGTCTTATAATGGCATGAATTTAGTGTAGTAGTGTACCATGTAGCCACATACAGCTGAAACGTTCTCTTATTCTACTGGGCATTTTGAGTAATATAATATGTTTTTAAACAGGGTATAGTGTTTTATCGGTATGGGCCATTATTTACAGAGCAAACCAATGGCACCAGTTGATTTAAATGAGGATTCTAACCCATTGAATACTAGACATGTATTCTCTAGCACTGAAGGGGTTAAAAGTCCCATTTCAATCAAGAGGATTGTGAGAATTTTTATTTTTCCCTATGGTGCAGTTGGTTTGAACATGGTGCCTGATCTGTTAATCATCTGTACAGATTGTATACGCATTCAGCTCTAGAAAAAAAACTGTTAATCAATAGGATAGTTGTTTATTCTTGTTTTGATCTTTGGTTGGCAGATCTGTAATGTTCCCCAGTGTATATATTTTTCGTATTTTTATTTTCACATGTCAAATGTAACCAGTGGCTATGAATACAAAAAAACTGTATTCATTTTACATTTAAAGTGACACTAACACATACTAATAGTAAACCCCCACTTACCTTATTGTGGGCAGAAAATCTCAATGACTATTATAACAATTATGCACACATTGGTTCTCCAGAATATTGAATTGTACTGGATATCGTGCCCATAGCTGAATTCTTCCAGTAAACCTTCAGTAGGAGGAGTTTTGGGCTTCCTGAGTACTACAACAAGGAATAATGTCTGCCTCCATGGACATGATATCCAGTATTTATTAAAGATTAATATTCAACAACCAATCCATGCAGAACAGATTCATAGTGGCAATTAGGATTTTCTGCCCAGGTAAAGTAAGTAAGGATTATTATTAGGACGCGTTAGTGTTCCATTAAAACAATTTTCTGCTATAAGTATTTTTTTTCATTTGTCCTGCACACCTTACCCATCTGAGTTGCCCATCGCTAGTGAGCTGTCGGTAGAAATCTCTGAAATTATTAACAATGTCTCCAAGTAATTTCCCAATGACAAGTCTGGAAAGAGCTTTTACTGCACATACCACTGCAAAGAATGAATATGTTAGTGACAGATACGTAGCAAATAGTAGGGAAAATAGCATATGTGATACTCTGTACTCTTCATCACAGTCATTGATAAGCATGTGGCAATGCATTAGAGATCTATCATTCAAGGGTTTATGATTTAAAATTATGTTTAATATAATACAGTTTTGTTGCTCCAGAATTGACCCACATTTTCCATAGTTTATCAGCCTCAAAGTGTAGATTTGCCCCAAAGACTTATGTAAGATATGCCAACTGAAAGTCATTATGTGGAAATATGTATATACTTGTACTTCCTGAATTATAAATAAGTCAGTGTAATTTCCTCCAAAACATTCATATATATGTTAATTTCCTTGCACATTTGTTAATTCCATGCACATTAATGATTTCTCCATGTCCTTGAGTATTTAACCATTGGTTCTTTTATAAATAAATACACCCCTTTATCTGTACTTGTCTGTTTTTTTTACTGAACTCTAAGTTCCAAATCGCCCATAGAAAATGTCCCTCCCATGATTCTTTAGAAGCATGTAAGCATTTTCAGGTGTTGAATTGACACTGTACAGTACAGATAAAAAGAGAACACAATTACAATGTAGTATATATATACCTATACCTGAAAAATGTATGGATGACACCTACATTTGCCTGTTGTTCTTGTACAGGAGTCTCAAGTCAGGTATAGCTCCTTTTTAAGGAGGCCCTTATGTGAAGATCAGTCAGTAGCCCTATCATATTTATAGTTCTACATGTGCTAATTAGAGAATTCCCTGTGTTTATCAGAGGATATACATTAAGGATCAGTAAAGCCACACTAGGAAAGAAGCAAACACAGTGTACAGCCTTTCATGAAGTGTACAACAATCATACTTCCACTACTGGCAGTTGCTTTATTCAAAAGTTATTACAGTAAACCTTTGGTGGAAATTTTACAATCACATTCTATGGAGACCTGCAACGGTGACCCACATTTCCCACAGACTGCAACAGAAAACTGTTTGGATACCAGTGCCACTGATGCTAACAGTTTAATATAAAGCAAAAACAACAATTTGGAAAGACTTATCAGCCAGCAGGAGTACCCTTGTTTAACACAGCATGAAAAGTCCTCCAGTATGTGTTTTCTTCCATAATATAAGGGTACTACTCATTTAAACTTTTTGCACGGTAATAAGTTATGAAGGCTGATGGTGATAATTGTGAGTGGAGATACACTAAGGTGTGATAAAGAAGTGATAAAGATGACTAAGAGGAGACCTTATCACATTGTACAAGTATATGAGAGGTCAATACAAGGATCTCTGCGGTGAGCTATTTATTCCAAGGCCTGATCAGGTGACCAGGGGACACCCCTTGAGATTAGAGGAAAGGAGGTTTAAACTTCAGCAGAGGAAGGGTTTTTTTACGGTAAGGTCTGTCAAATTGTGGAATTCATTGCCCAGGGAGGTAGTTATGGCAGATGCAATGGATACATTTAAGACAAGATTAGATACATTTCTTTCAAAAGGGAACATACAGAGTTATACTGTATCAGTAGGCTGATCAGGAAGGTCTGATAAAGACTAATTTAATTGGTAGCAGGAAAGCTATAAAATCTCAGTTACTGAGGTATGAGGCAAAGGTTGAACTTGATGGACTTGTGTCTTTTTTCAACCAAATTTACTATGTTACTATAAAGAGGAGATAACTTCTCCAGTGTGAAATTCTCCAATTTCCATGTGTCATGTTTCCCTTACTACTGCTTGCCACAATGGGCAGGAGGTCTGTGAAATCTCCTGTCTCTCTGGTCTTCTTCTTCCTGGTTTTCACTGCACACATTGCAGTGACATCATTTCCGTCCCAAACTTTCAGTTTCAAAGGAGTAAAAATGTTACGACAAGAGGCCATAATCTAAAACTAGAGGGACACAAGTTTAAATGTAATGTAAGAAAGTTTTACTTCACTGAGAGGGTAGTAGATAAGTGGAATAGCCTACCAGCAGAAGTGGTAGAAGTTAACACAGTGACGGAATTTAAGCATGCATGGGATAGGCATAAGACTTTCCTTAACGTAAGAAAAGACC
Source organism: Rhinophrynus dorsalis (assembly GCA_037306005.1). Taxonomy (NCBI): domain Eukaryota; kingdom Metazoa; phylum Chordata; class Amphibia; order Anura; family Rhinophrynidae; genus Rhinophrynus; species Rhinophrynus dorsalis. Next base: position 146,803,970 of record CM074723.1, read on the forward strand.
AAGGACCAAAAAAGGTTTGAGTTTTTTACAGCAGGAAAATGGGCAGACTAAATGGGCTGAATGGTTCTTATCTGCCGTCAAATTCTATGTTTCTATTGGAAAGACTCTCCCTGGGGCTGGTGGTGTTAGCCCTCACTGTGGTGTGTTATCTTGGGCCTTCTTCAGCTAAACTGAAGGAGGTCATCTGGCTTCACAGACCGCACCTTTACATTGCTCAGGTTGCTGCACAACACACCTCAGGGGGCCTGTGACCACCAGCATCGCACCCTAGCCTCCAGTCTACCAGCACTTGTTAGAGGAGTCGCATCTTCGTGGACTTTCTTCTCCTCCCACAGTACTTGTTCTTGCATCTCTGTTTCACATAGTTTGCCACACTATGTTATTCTATGGAGCCTATGCACTAAGAGTTCTCTAATGCAGAGGTAGCCAGCACTGGTCATACTAACAGAGCATGTTTTGTGGATATCCCGGTTGGGGCACAGGTGCAGTAATTAGTGGCTCAGTTACATTAAACGGCCTACCTGTGCTCATTTAGGGATATCCTGAAAAGACACTGTTGATAGCTGTTGAGGACCACAGTTGGTTACCACTACTCTAAGGGCTTTTTCACAAGGGCAACATAACTCTAGCAGCCCCTGCTACAGTTCTGTTGCCCTGTTTTTGTCACTCCCCTTCTCCCCTACCCATGAGTGCCAGGTAATATCGGCTTATGTGAATCGACCATTTGCAAACTATCACTGCTTGTTTGTAAGGTTGCCCAGCAGCCTCATAGTCCTCCATGGTGATCTGCCCTGCTACATTTTTCTGCATTCCTGTATGAATGCAGTAAAAATGCTATAGGATGTACTTTGCTGGGTTCACTTGACAGTCACAATGTGAAATGCATCATAGACCAGAATAATGCTTTTCACAATGGGCGACATCACCAAAGCAGAATCATTGCATTAGTATGACATGCGTGAAGAGATCTTAGTGAAAAGACTCCATACAACAGCAGAAGGACTGGAGAGTTTATCATACTGAGTCACCTGTTTGTTGCACCTTAGTACATTTCACCTGAGATGTTGTTTTGTAGAGGATTCATTACATTGCATTTAACTTACAATAGTATAGATGTATAACCTACCACTTACCAACTTCTGTGCCCTTTCCCAAAGTGAAAGTCAATCCGTGACCCTTTAAACCATCATCAGAATCAGTTTCTATCACAACATAGGCTGCAGAGTAGTCAGGGTCTGTGTGCTGTATATGACAAAGTAGAAAGACATACTGAACAGAAGTCACTTTAGGTATACATTTTACAGTGTAAGGCAGTATAACTAATATAGTACTTTTAACCCTTTGAGTGCCAGAGTGGTATGGAATGCATTGCAAAGCAATGCATTCCATACCACTCTGGCACTCAAAGGGTTAAGCCTTTAATGGGAGCTGCTACTAGTGTCAATGGCACAAGCCTGGCAACTCCCAGTGGTATGTGGCGACATCACAGTAGGAGAAGGAAATTATTGTTCATCATTGAAAAAGTCTGTGGTATTTAGGAAAATTATATATTGGTTTCCATCAGGGGGATGACTGCTAAATATTATTGGGTTAAATTCCCCATTAACCCTTTGAACTAGAACTCATGCACTCTATCAAGATTAATCCTAGACCTGATATAGAAATTCCCTCAGAGGTTACAAGGTGCTATAGGGAAATTATAACACAGAAAGCAGAAAAAGAAAGAGAAAGGAAAACCCTGCAGTCTAGCACACTATACAGGCCAATACAGAGTGATAATATAGGCAAGGCTAGGAGCAGGGCCGGATTTACATCTCAGGAGCCTGTAGGCACAGAAATCTGAAGCGCCACCCCCCCCCCCCATAAAAATAAAAGTGCAGAAAGTTTTGACTGAAACATTTTTCTTCAAGCAAAAAAAAAATTGATGCAGTAAACTTACAAACGTAAATGAATGGAAAATATTTGAACCATGCATACTGTATGATCCAAATCTGAAAGAGGTTATTTGGTCTTACTTGGATACAATGAAAGAACTGGAACATCCAGCTCACACAATCTTAGGCTCACAGTCATACCGTATGTATCAGTAACAGCATAGCAACATATTTTTGAAAGCAAACTGGAGTTAACCAACTAAACCGTAAGGCACAAATATAAATTCACACACAAATGAATAGAGCTTTTTAAGCCCTTTAATGACAGAAATATTTGAGACTTCTCTAGCATTCAATGGGTTAAAAGCCTAATTTAACAGGAATTTGTATGTCCCCTATGGTGCAGTTTGTTTACTCCAAAATAACCAATTCCTTTTATATAGATATAGGCTATAGAGACGTGTGTTCAAAAGAAACGTCAAATTGTTCTCGAGCAAACCAAGGGCACCAGAAGGAAGAAATAAATAAAAATCTCAACAGCAGCAGGAGGGCGGTTAACTCTTTCAATGGTAGGGATCCCAAACGTATTGCTTAGCAATGGTTCAAAGGTTAAAAAAGCTAAGTTTCATTGAATGGAAATGTCTTTATGGCGTCAATAAGGTGCAGTTGATTCGCCCCGGTACTACACCTTTCTTTTGAACAAGATTCTCTCATAAATATGATACGTTATAATTGTCACATGAGAGATAAACTAGCTGGTTCTTGGGTAATCAGAGAATAAAACACCTAGCTTAAATCTGTTCACCCTTTGGATTCTAGCTAGAGGTATCCCTAGTATCCAAGATTAATGATTTTTTAAGTTTTTAATAATTCCTTAAATAAAATCTGACCCTTGTGTAAGCCAAGGCACACAAGAAAAGTAATGAAACCTACACTGCCGGATACTTTGCTTTCACAGCCGCCTGCTCTTCACTTAGGTTGTTACAAAGGGTTAAGTTGCTATTGAATAGGGCACTCTGACAGCTAGCAAGTACAATTATTGGCAGGGCTGGCGGGCCCTGCAAGTTTGCCAGGCCCTAGACAGGCTCCTTGTTCGCCTCCCTTGCCCATGATCCGGCTCTGCGTGTGTTGCAGCTGGAGGCTCCTGGAGCGTCTCTGTGTGCTGTCCATGTCATTCATTCCGTCTATGTATGTGAACATTAGGCGACATGGCAATCTCACTCTGTCATGCAGTGCGAGATTGTCATGTCGCCATTTTGGCCATGGCGATTGGTGACGTAGTGAATTACTTAAGGTTTCAGAAGGATAGCCACTCTTATACCTCTTAGTAACAGGGAGGGGTGTGTCTCAAGTCATACCCAGCACTGGCTTACCTCAAGGGGTTAAATAAACCATCCGTGCAGGCGTGCAGCTTCTAGACTGTACAGGCAGCAGCTGAGCAGCTCCTCTGTGTTTGGCTGTGTTGTTTGTCGTGGGCTCCCTGCAGGCTGCAGTGTCTGGGAGGAGGCGGGGCAGTTCCGGCAAGTGAAGTGAGGAGTTATGCGTCTCCGTGACTCCAGCTCTCATTTTCTTTCAAGTTCTGCGTCACAGTCACTCACATCCATCCACGGTGCGCAGGTGCAGCACGATATGTGCACCTCCGTGGCATTTCAGCCCCCCCTACCATTCACCAGACATGAGACATGATGATGCATCATAAGGAAAAGGCTGGCTAAATTTAAAAAAGAAAGAAAGAAAGAACAATCCCAATGACAGGCGCCCCTCTGTGGGGTGCGGCTGTAGGCAGATGCCTATTTTACCTTATTATACGGCACTGGCTAGGAGCTCTCCGGATTTGCCCTGGAGACTCCGTTTTTTTGCATTTGATCACAGGATCTCCAGGGCAGAGGATGATTCTCTGGATGTGGGGAGTTTTTAATAAAACTCTGCCCACCACTTCTCCTTTCCAATCTGTTCTTCCCACTCCCCACCCACTTCTCCTCCTTCCCCAGCCTATTCCTAGCACTATTTTTAGGTCCATGAAGCCAGGCCGGCTCATTTATTTCCCCCAGAGGCACCACAGGACTCCCTTCCTGGAATATAGGTCCACCATAAATGAAATACCCTAAAAAAATATTTAATTACAGTGCTCATAAAAGTGTGAATAAAAAATACTAGTTGCCGGGCATATAACGGCTTGCCACTACAGAACATAAAGAAGTACCTGTACAAAAGGGATCGTAAAATGACAAAGCACCACCACATGCACACTGATCTAGACGTCACGAAAAAAAAAAAAAAAATGTTAAAATAGATACAAATGTCAACTAATAAGGTCAAGACTATTCAGTCATATTACAAATGAAATCCCATATGATGAAATGTACGTGTCATAGAATCCATCCATATACTCTAATGTGTGTATTGAATTTATCATCTGAAATTAGAGACAAATGTATATCACTGGGGCATCATCCGGCTTGCAATTAATTGTCCCTAAAATACAAGAAAAGCCAGTAAATATATATAGAAATGATGAGTACAGGAGGTAAATCAGGTTATTCAAGAAAGCTGATATGATAGAGGTGTATATACACAGAAATTAGGGAACACTTGTTTCTACACCTGACATGTGATCTAATCAATCACTGAGTCACTCACCAGTGAAAAAGATTATGAATATACTAGTTGAAAAGCCTGTTTACACGGGCCACAGTGCCACCCAGCAACAGACCGGATCCTGTCTTGTTAGTGGCCGCGCTGCAGTCATACACAGTACTGACTGGCTGAACGTGCTGCTGCTGATACAGAACGGGGTGCTCCGAAATCAGACCGTAGTCCTCTCTGCGCACCTTACTGGGACTAAGCAATCCCAGGAAGGTGCACAGAGAGGACTCTGGTCTGAATGTGGCGCGCCCCACTCCACATCAGAAGCGGCGCAGTCTCTACTGTGCATGACTGCAGCATGCGCAGCCGTCTCTACATCCTTAGCGTATTATTATATAGGATATTGCCGGGGCTTTATCTGGCTTGCTATGAGACTGATGCCGTTACAGTGTGTACATGTATATCGATATCACAATGAGCGCCAGAATAACTTCTCAAGGCACACACAAGTCCGTACCCACAATATCTATCATAGACATGTACTTGCTACCACGGCTTAATCTGGCTTGCCAAAGAGTAAATGATTATTGAAAGATAAAATATATACTTAGTATTTAAAGTTTGTTATTCCTCCTCTATCCTTGCTCGATATGTAGATTTGAATAGGTGATGAGAGGAGTGTATTGAGATTTCCAGCTTTTTAATATGTACTTCGAATAATACTATACTATTGACAAGCCGGAATATATACTAGGAGTCCATGCCCTGTAACATCTTCTAAGATTAATTGGATACTAGACAATGGCAAACCAGACTATGCCCCAGTAACGATATATACTGCTGATACAGGCCTTTTTAGGTTTGCAGAGTTAGTGTAACGGTTTTATGGACACTCAGAGATGGAAGGCTGTGGTAAAACACAGTTTTATTAAACCACACAGAATAATAATAACCCTCGCGGGTCCAGCATATAGATACAATATAATACTGACACAGGACAGGTTACAGTGATATCAATAACCCACACAGGTCCAGTATGTGATAATAACAATACTGACACTGGTCAGGTTACAGTTCGTATGATTCAGTGAGACAATGGCAGAATGGTACTATTAGGCCAGGAATAGCTGATAGGCCCTAATAGCGGAAGGCCCACAGGACACTCTCTACGCAGAGAGTGACCCAATAGCAACTGTAGCCACAGAGGAGCAAGCGGAGACCTGGATACATGACTGGCTACTGGAACAACAGAGGTAGACTGCAACCGGAGGTTCAGTGTAATGCCAAACCGAGACTGCAATAGTCTGTGACCCAAGTGCACAGCACCACCCCGCAAGGGGTTAACGAACGCTCCGACCTGAGAACAAACTGCCAGATTGTATAGAAGGACTGAGGCGCCCAAGAGTAACCAAACCTCAGGTAAAGGGCAGTAAACAGGCCAAGTGTACCCTGGTGCAACCAGAAATATCTCCATACCGACTGAGAGCGGACAAGGCACTATGGGGTGACTGGGTCACAGTGAGAACTGCCTGAGCAGTAACAGAGGCAACCGGAAGTCTGTACAAGACAGAGAGAGTGTACTGGACTACAGCCCCAAACCGGATCACTGGAAGGAGTGCGAACTGGGATGAGACACACAGAGCAGGAACGTCAGCCAATCCGGGTCGGTACACGGAGCAGGAACGTCAGCCAATCCGGGTCGGTACACGGAGCAGGAACATCAGCCAAGCTGGGTTGGTAATGGAGCAGGAACGTAAACAGGAGAAGTAGTCAGTCAGTCCCGGTCATACACAGGAATCATACGAAATAATGTAACAAGCGCTAGCAACGGGAACACCACGAAAGGGCACTGCAGAAGTGACAGGGCTGAGTATTTAAGGGCTGTCACTGGGAGGAGCAACATAGCGTTAGCCAATAAAAGGTATCAGGAAGTAGCGCTTGTCAAAATGTCGCTAGCAAAGCACGGGCACCGTGATACATAGCTATACAGCTTTAGCAAGCAGGGACATGCATGGCTGGTAGGGATATAATTATCTGGGAACTATTTACCTGATAAATTAATTTTTATGCATCCATCTTGTGCCTTCAAAATATATTTGGTCACTTAGGTGGATATCACTTTATCATACCCCAGTTCCTACATACATATATTTCTACTTCTTTCAATAATGATTTACTCTTTGACAATCTGGATTAAGCCCAGGAAGATGTCTATGATACATATTGTGGGTATGGGCTTGTTTAGGATTGCATTTCCATAATATAGTTACACTAATCATGGCAAGCTTGCATTAAAGAGATATACATATCTGGGTTAATTCAGTGTGCAACTTTAGAATTTATTCTGCCACTCGTGATATCGACATACATATACATATACACAACGTCTAATAATTTGTAATGTGATTAAATAGCCTTGACCTTTTTGGTTGACATTCTTTTTCATTGACATCTGAATCAGAGTGCACCTAGTGTTTTGTCATTTCACAATTCCGTTTGTACAGTTACTTCCCTTTATGTTCTGTTGTGGCAAGCCAGTATATTCCCCGGCAACTATTTTTCATTCACACTTTTATGAGCACTATCAATACATGTTAAGTTTTAGGCTATTTCCTTTATGGTGGACCTATACTAGAACTCTGTATTAGCCTGTATAGTGTGCTAGTACTGCAGCGTTTTCCTTCTCTTTCTTATTCTGCTCCCTTTAACTCTATGTCTCCAAAATATAACGGATTATTAAAAAGATTTGAAAAAAAATGGATAGCATGTTTTGATATAGTGTAAATACTGATTTTGCTGCCAACTGTTAGGCCTCAGATGTAAACACTATAAAATACAAAGTTCGGTGTTTGTATGACTAATGATTAATTTGGCTCAGCATTGGGAAGGTAGAATATTGTCAGAGTTCTTAGACTATGTTTTTTACTGAAGAGCCACTGCTAGTGAATGGATTATGTGATGATAATATTGTAATATGTGATCTGAAAAGCTCAGTCACTTTGGGCCCTTTGTACAAAGGCAAATTGGGGTCATTCTGGGGCACACCAGCTTCAACAAAGGGGACAAATTCATAATTCCTGAAAAAGCTCTCTGGAAACAGGCGTTCCATGTCAAGCACGTATTATGCACTTGCTGAGTGAGTAAAGCCACAATAAAGGGCAACTTGAATTGATCTACTTCTGGTAAAATCAATATTTTACCAACATTGGTACGATCACCTGGCTCACGTATGAAGGTTTCCTTACAACCAGAAATAAACGGAATCTTTTACATGCAAATCAAGACTTAACAAATTTCTCCTTTGTGACAAAGAGAAAGCGGACTTTCTAAAACGGGAGACTGAAAACTATTTTAGAATTATTAAAGTCTCTGTCTCCTCCCCTCACGCGCTATGGGTATGTTACAAGCCCCTGATTAAATGCCACCTCAACTTTACAGTCAAAGAAAAAAGTTTATACGTTAATCACTTATTGCCCTACACAGCTCAATGGCCTCTTTAGAAAATGAATTTAGGTTTAATTCCATGCCTCTTGTTGAGTCCCAACTTCTCCTTACCAACTAATTCTGAAACCAACTGACCTTATTATTCAAATTGACACAAAATTCAATAAAAGTGGCACTGTATTGGCTCAGTAGATGTAGAACAAGATAAAATCCTACCTCTCAAATATGTTGGGTTCCAGAAATAGCATGCCATTGGAATTAAATGAGATTTTCTAGCAGTATCTCTGCCAACTGTATAATCACTCCCCATTGATTGCCTGCCTTGCTCACATGATCGCACCCAAGCTTATTTAGACAAAACAGTCTTACCCAGACTTTTCCAGGTGTTTTTTTGAGTCTACAGGTGAACCCATATCATCTGATAAAATTGCTTACACAGTTGAGTCAATATGCCCTAATACTTCTTTCAGCCCCGATGGGCAAACCTATGTTTACTTATAAAATTATGCTATACCCCTTATATTTCAGTATTTCTAACTGTTGACTATGCGTTATGAGGTACACCACTCTTAACCATACATACATGGTATGCCAACCAGTTCAGTACAAAAAAAAAATCTCAGAAAAGTCCAACAAAGTAGATGAAACGCTAGTGAACAGGATCAGAAATAGATTTAGAAAGAAGATCATATCCTGCCTCTCAGAAGCATTCGGGCCTTAGACCACAGTGCCATTGGGGACCAAGGAAACTTTTTACCCAGTACTTTTCCCAACTGTATAATCTCTCCCCTCACCACATGTCCAAACATGCTCACAGACCTCCTCCAAGCTTATTTAGACAAGGGTGGCTTACCCAGACTTAGGAGGGTGTTTGAGTCTACTAGTGCCTTCATCTCATCTGATTAAATTGTTTACATGGTAAAGTCAATGAGTATTAATACTTCTTATGGTTCCAATGGTTTTGTAAAATGATGCCACCATATAATCTCCTTAAATCGTTTAACCATTTGTTATATGGTAAACCATTCCCTCCTGACATTCTGGGCAGACATAACGGTTTTACCCCAAAGATGACCAGGACCCCATGCTTCCACAAAATTATAGGCCCATATCACAACTAGATTATGACACAAATATTTGGTAACATTATTGTAAACAGAATGGCCCCTGCCCTTACGCATATCCTTCATACTGACCAAGTAGGATTTGTACTGATCCACCAGGCTCTAGACAACACATGCAGGTATACAGATTTGTTTGTTATGCATACCACTCTAAAACCTGTGTCCTTTCTATTGACACCAAGAAGGATTTGGGTGAGTCTTATGGCTATTTCTCTTTAATCCCTTGAACATATTAGTTTTGGCACACCTATTCTAAAAGCTATTAAGGACCTCATGTGAGCTGCTGTACTGTTTCCTGGTGCCTCCCCTTCCCTGTCTTTAGTGGCATGCAGCTGAAGTGCCTCTTGTTACCACTACTTTTTTGCAATCTCAATAGAACCCCATTTATTATTCTAGGGTAGTACCTGGAAGCTGCCTATGCAGATGAATGGTTATTGACCTTGACACATCCATCAAACTCATGACTTTCTGTGATGTATGGTGATTGTGGACATTGCAAACAAAAGGCTAAACATTCACAGCATTTAAGCAAAATATATAATTTTCCCATGTTGTAGACTACTTTAGGGACCATGTGGGGTATGCCCCAGATTGTCCCTGATTCCTTTCAGTCCACTGCTGTTAGCACCATTACCCGAACAGTGTGTAAGCCAGGCATGGTGAAAGGACTCAAGCTCAGGCATAGGCATCACTCCTGTATTCCCTGTTTCTCCAGTGGGCTGGTGGAGAACCTTGAATAAATGTTAAGCCCATTCTCCACTGCTTATCCAGTGTAGGCCATCCATATAAGGTGACTCTGTCTGAGCAGCGGAATAACCATTTTGTGTATATCTGGGGAAGAAAAAGTGCTGTGGGAACTTCAAGACTAGAAAATAAATGATAAAAGATTAGAGTTGGTACTGTGTTACCCATAGAAATACAGGGGGGAAATTATAGTGAAGTTGATACCTTTATTGGCTAACTAAGCAGATTTAGGATGCAAGCTTTCAAGACCTCTTAGGTCTCTTCCTCAAGATTGTTACTTGCCTGAGGAAGAGACCTAAGAGGTCTTGAACACTTGCATCCCAAATCTGCTTAGATAGCTAATAAAGGTATCGACTTGATTATAATTGGCTTCTAGAATATAAATTATATCTAATGAAATCTAGTGAGGCAGCTGAGTGGGCTTTGGAATTGTAGTCATTTTGTTTAATGTTTGTTTTGTGTGTATCTGTCTTGGCAGAGTCAGACAACTGGCTGCTTCAGCTAAGCTAATCAGTTGGCATCAGAAAGCCTGCACCCTCTTGTAAGAACAATTCCTAGGAGCCTGTAGATTGTCTCTGGAACAATGGATGTCTTCCAGGGCATCCTCCATTTTTTTTTCTACAAAAAGCTGGCACCAGGCTTGGGAGAGAAGAGACAGGCAGAGCAAAGATTGCTGGCACTTTTGCGATTGGTTAAGGGAAATTTCCAAAAATGTCCTGATTGGTGAATTTGCATCTCCTGGTCAGCCCTCCCCTCCCTAGAGCTTTCAGGGGAAAAACTGATTGTTGTGGCCAACATAGAGTGATGAGTGTGATAGTCATGGTGTGTACTTCAGGGTGGATGCAAGCTCTCGCTATATTTCCACACCCCAAGAAGAAGCTGAGAAATTCTGTACTCCTCTGATATGCTGCTGAACTGTCATTAAATGTGTTGGTATTTCAACTCAGCTTGATCTCAAAGTTTTGCAATGTGTATGCTACCCCTCTGGTACTCATAGGGTTAATAGGCAAGGTATGCAGCTGCATATCTTGCCTGTATGTGTATACAAAATGTATTTTTTTGTTGTTTTAAATTATAGGTTTAAAAAAAAGTTCAGAGCTCAAAGGGGGCATCAGGACCTATGAGTACCAGAGGGGTAGTAAACACATTGTATTGCTTTGCTACCTCTCTGGCACTCATATAGTTAATCATGCAATACAAATACAACAAGGGCATGTTGAAAACATTGAAAAAGAACAATGTAGAATTTAAATGGAGAAAGAAAGTCATGGGAGCACTGTAAGTTGAACTTTAAAGGGGTGGGTTAAAATGTCAAATGTAGACAATATTTGTCACATTAAAGTGGTGAAAGAAAGCCCTTTAACTCAAATTTTAAAGGGATAGTAATACTTAAAATGTAAAAAAAAATATGTTGTAGAGTTTATCCCCCTGAATAAAACAAGGGTACCCCCACTGCTGAAAGGTGTTTCATTCAAAAGTTATTAATTTTCAAAGTTGATTTTTTTAGGTGCAATATCACAGTGGCCTGAAATTGCACAGTGGCGCTGTTGCTACACGATCCTATGGACAGCTCTGGTCAGTTGACCATAAATCTCCATAGGATGGTGTAGCAACAGCGCCACTGTACAATTTCAGGCCACTGTGATATTGCACCTAAAAAATTCAACTTTGAAAATTAATAACTTTTGAATGAAACACCTTTCAGCAGTGGGAGTGCCCTTGTTTTACTCAGGGGGATAAACTCTACAACATATTTTTTTTTACATTTTAAGTATTACTATCCCTTTAAAGGGGGGGTTAAAATGTTGAATGTTAACAATATTTATAGAATTAAAATGGTGAAAGAAAGCACTGTAATTATAATTTCAAAGGGGGTGTTAATATGTCGAAGGGGCACTCTATGCTGCATTTTGATAATGTGGGGAACACATCTAACACTAAACTTAATCTTTCTGTTGTCAAACGTACGCCAATTTCCTTGGACTTTGACATTTTGCTCAGTTTTTTATAGGCAGTAGTTGAATAAAAGCAGACAATGTCAATTTTTTCGTTCGTAGAAATGTGCAGTCTATGCCAGTTTTGTTTTACCGTGGTTCTGCAATAGAATACTGGCATAACACGTTTGCAAAATACACATTGCTTGTTTTTAATGTAACACCGGTTTTAGCGCTGGTAATAGAACTGAGCCCTTAGTCCGATTCATTACATCTAGATGTGCCTGGTATTTTATTTCACTTGATGTGTTTTCAGCTGATGTGTTATATGTGATATCACAGTTCTGATATCTTTTTTGTGACTCTAAGAGAAGGTTGAATGGACGCCGGGCTACAGTCCTTGGTTGCCATGGCAGCCATGCACGCTGAGTCCCAGCGGCAAGTTCAACAAAGAAAGTAATTAAGATATGACCACGGAGGTGGTTTGTAACGAGTATGTCCCTGATGAAGGTCCCAGAGGGGACAGAAACTTTGGGCAAATACCCTTGTCCTAGAAAGAAAAAAAAAGAAAGAAAGAAAAAAAAAAAAAAAAGCTTTAAACCCCTTGGTTGCTCTGCAATGCACTGGTGATCTCTCTCTCTCTAGCATCCAAGGGATCTCACCCTGGGTGGTGGCATGGACAACAGAATAGGACGCACCACTCTTTCTATGAAGATTAAAAAAAAAAAAAAAAAAAAAAAGTTAACGTTGCGTTTCTAATGTATATTTATGGAAATAATTATGCACACTATGCTCGTTGGTCCTCAGACCTAAAACATATATACACACATTTATGATTTTTTTCACTTCAGTAAGTTCTTGAGCAATTACCTATAAAATGCTAGGGGTGCCCTAAAAACTCCTGATTTCATATTGGGGTGTCAAGTGAAAAAAGATACTGTGCTAGTGCCTGTGCTCTGCCTAGATTCATTCGCAGCACAGCGTGTGGTAAAATACAGTAGTACCATTACAGAAAGTAACTAGTGTAACATGCCACAATGTGTCAAAAACAAATAAAGGTTCATCTCTCATGTTACAAATAGGCAGCAAAACATAAAAGCAGTTTTTACTTCTCTTTAAAATTAACTAATCTTACCTTAGGCCTAAAACCTTTAGCTTTTGAAATCCAATATGTCGTATTAGCCTTTTTTTAGATTTAAATTTGTTTTTGCGTTAGTTGCACAAGCATTTCCCAACATTATCTCCATCACTCATTAACCCTTTAGTGTTAGGGGAGATGGAAAATACATTGCAGTGCACTGTCAGCGAGTGGGGAAGGTAATGTAAGGTGTCTGCTGCTCTGCATGTTTTAACGAATATCTGATCTGGAGCATGGGTGGCCAGTAACCCTTTGAGTGCCAGAGGGGTAAAGCAATGTATTCCGTACCCCTCTGGAACTCAAAGGGTTAAGGACCACAAAGCTTCTTTTGGTTTTTAGCGGCTGTATGCCACTCTGCCATCCCAGGATTCCGTGACGTGCCAGGACCATCACCGGTCCTTAAAGGAGCAGTAAACTTTTTTTATGAAAACATATTTTATAGAGCACTTCTTGCTGAATAAAACAAGGGTACTCCCATCGCTGTTAGATGTTTTATTCAAAATTTATAGCAGTTTAAATAACCAGGAAGTGAATTTACTGTGTTTACGTCCTGATAGTTCTAACTGACAGGAAGTGACTGGCAGTTTCTATCACCATCTATGGAAAACTGTATGTCTCTGACTTTTCTGACTTTCCTCTTCATTAGAATCTACCAGAAAATCTAATTAAAATTTGACCACTAGAGGGCATTGCTAATGTAAAAAAACATTGGTTTAAACTGTAATAACTCTGGAAATATAAATCTCTTGGCAGAGGGAGTACCCTTCTATTACTCAGTAGGAAAATCCCTACTATATATTTTTTCTTAAAAAAAGTTTACTGCTCCTTTAAGTGCCTGGGCCGGAGTGACAGGCCTGGCACATCAAGGGACCTTAAGGGGTTAATTAGCATAATGTTCACATCTAAATAACTAGTTTTCTAAATACACAACACAGAACTGATTTTAAAGCCCTGTAGTATTTAGGTGGTAGGATCCCTTTAAGTTATGGTGACCAGACCACCTTTAACAGGGACACATGAAAAATGCATAATGCAGGGCTACTTTGATTTCAGTGAAGTCCTGAAATATGACTATTTCTTATGTGCCCCAGGTAAAAGGGAAGGTCTGATCAGCTTGCGTTATGGTGATAGACTACAGTCTTAAGAGGTTAAAATGGGCCTAATTAAAACATACATATATACTTACTGTAAATATTGAGTGTGCCCTTTAAAAAAGTTACATGAAAACAAACTCATCACACTTTATTTAAAAAAAACTCCCTGTATGTGCTTGTGCTGTCAGTAATTATATGCGCAAATTAGTGATTGCAGTAGCCAGGGGGAAAAAGCATTAACTTCAGACCATGTAACCTGACCTCCCATTTAAAAAATTAACCCTATCAGTGCCAAAGAGGTATGTAACGCATTGCAAATCAATGCATTGCGTACCCCTCTGGCACTGGAATGGTTAATGACCACACACAATTGCCTTGCTTAACGTGTTAATGCAAAACACTTATGAAAAACACAAACTGCAGGGTTTCACTGGTTCCTGTGCATTCATGCAGAATGAGATTTCCATGTATGCTAAAGAGGAGGTCTGGTCATTTTAGCTGTGGGATCCTTCTTACCATGGCATCAGAGCCGTGCTGATCAAGAGAAGTTGGGAACCGGACATCTGTTACAGTAAGATAAGTGATCTTCCCTGTTATCATGCTGTTTTGGTGTCAGATTGTATAAAAACAGCTGCCTATAATGCAGTCTTGCAGTCACACAGCACTTAATCTTCCTCAAATGCGGATGAGGTTAATGATCATGCCACTCCCCTAGCAGCTGACTGCTTCTTGTTTATTGGTCTGATGAGGAAATACAGTAGTGCTGAGCAAACTGTAACTCTCAGCACTTGTACTCTTCTTGCTTCCATATTTGACTACTTCGTTCTGCAGATCAAAAGGGAAACCAGTGCAGTTTGTGCATTTCATACATTTTCTACATTAAAATGGAAATCTGCTCATATTAAGTATGTAAAAAGAATGTAAAATATAAATCATTAAAGAAATGGAACAGACTTCTCTCTTCTGTAGCCAAATACGTCTGTGTATGAAAAGGTAAAATGCAAAGTTGACCCCTCCTAAAATGATCAGACCTCCCCTTTAATGCATTCTGGAGGGATGACCAGGAGCTTGTACAACCCAGGAGTATGTGTTTTTTACAAACATCATAAAATAAAGGAGGCATTGTCACATTAAAGGGATAGTAATAAATACAATGTAAAAAGAAATATGTTGTAGGGTTTATCACTGAGTAAAACAATGTTACTCCCACTGCTGAGAGTTTTTTTATTCAAAAGTTATTGCAGCTTAATCTTGGAAGTTTTTTAGGTGCAGTATCACAGTGGCCTAAAATTGTACAGTGGCACTGTTGCTACACCATCCTATGGAGATTTATGGTCAACTGATTAGCAACAGCACCCCTGTACAATTTCAGGCCACTATGATACGGCACCTAAAAAATTCAAGTTTAAGCTGCTATAACGTGGGAGCAGTGGGAGTAGCCTTGTTTTACTCAGGCGGATAAACCCTACACCATATTTCTTTTTACATTTTATGTATTACTATCCCTTTAAGTGACGCACAGTCAAAGTCACATGTTTATTGTGTTTAGAAACTAGGTCTGTCACCTCATCCTTTTAATACCGTGCTCTTATAAAAAAATGCATACTGAAGGATGGGCCATTTCAACCTGCCCAGCTGAGAGTGATGGAAATATCAGTCCCACAATTACTGGAGAGAGAAATATTGCACAACATAAGGGCTGCAATGATTCCTATACGGCCCTTCAGTATACATACATCTTTTAAGGATCAATCAACCTTTCTAATGATATGTGGCTTTTCCTGTTGAATAAAACAAGGGAACCCCCTTCTGGAAAATTTGTGATTTAAATGTTTTGCAGCTCAAACTTTTTGTATACCAAACTGATAGCAACAGTGCCAACTAGTGTTCAAAGGACATATCATAGAGCATCTATTCAAGGTAAGCAAATTATTACTTAACTAGTTTTAAAGCCCGGTTACATGGGCCAACGCTGGTGGCGCTGTAGTCATGCTCAGTACTGACTGCTCAAACGCACCGCGGTTAATACGGAGCGTGGTGCTCCGAATTCAGACCGTGGTCCTCTCTGCACACCTTCCAGGGTCCCAGGAAGGTGCGCAGAGAGGACTCCGGTCTGAATTTGGAGCTCCGCACTCCATATCAGGCGCGGGCAGTCTGTACTGAGCATGACTGCAGCACACGCTGCCGTCTCTGCTGTGTATGACAGCTTCTGACAAACATCGTAGCGAATTATAATATAGGATGACTACAACAGAAAATTTCAGCTGCAGTACTCTTTTAAAGAAATACCTCTCAACAACTGTGTTAGCAGGAAATGCAAATATCAAACATTTTAATAAAAAAGTTTTATTTTTCTTTCATTAGTGGATGGTATTAAATAATCCCAGTAACCATTGTTATAGTTTGTGGTTTCTGCATTTCTGTGAGACATTGGATCATTATATTCAGAATGGGATGGAGATGCAATGCACAGCAAGAGCTGGGTCTTGGATGCTCCTAATGCATTATTATAGTACTACACAGCCTAACTGCATTATTAACATGGAGATAGCAAAGTCTTGCACCATTTCATTCCCTAGACTGGTAGCAACAATGTTTTCTTTAAGCATGAAAACTGGGACCTTGAATCGTTGTCCTGATTAGGGATGGGTGAAAAGTATAATTTTCTTTTCAGTGGAATTTTCACAGGAAAAAACATTATAGTTCTATTTTTCTCATATATTCGTGCAGATAGAAAATCCACTATGATTTTTGCCTTTTCACTGCTGACAATGAAACTCCTGTTAGAAAAGGGAAAAGAAGATCTGAGTGAAGAGAGGAGCAGGTGTGGTAAACAGATGGGTAGAATCTCTGATTTGGAGAAGTTGAACAGACTGCAGTGATCCAAAACTTGGACAATGCCAATTTCTGCCTACCATATGCTTTTTTTGGATGTGAAATTTCCTGCTGAAATACTACCTGTCACTGTGTATAAATCACACCCACACTCACTGCAACCATCCAGACAACTGGCTTGCACCAATACTCACTATAGCAAGCAAATCCAGAAGTTGGAGCTTTCTGTGTGAGTGAAGGGACCGGCCTGGGAGAGTGTGAGGAGTGGTGCCGGAGCATTGTGTGTAACTGTTGGTCAGGCCTGAGAGCAGGACACCCTTCTCTGCGCAAATATTGCAAATGCCAGTGCACGATTAACTAACCTCAGTGGCTTTAGCATTTGTCCCACTACAATTTACATCACACCCTGCCCACATCAGGATGATGGCAGTTACAGTAAAACAACAGATACATATATCACAAGAAATTGCCTGTTACTCCACCTTCTCTTGCACGGGTAATGCAATCCCAATATAGCTAGTACATATATAACCTTCTGTTACCAATACAACATGAGTGTACTTTGTTGTCCCTGTGTTGCAGAGGTAGCACTAACCTTATGCCAGGTGTGTGGTACATGTAGGGTTGCCACCTTTTCTTCAAAAAAATACCGGCCATGGCATTCCCTCCATAGACTTAACATTGGACAGAAGCCAATTTTTTACTGGCCTGCCTGTAAAATACAGGCTGGGTGGCAACCCTAGGTACATGTAAACTTTTTTTGGAGCTTGAAACAAGGAATCTAGCAGCAGGGAATCCAGGAGTTCACTTGGAACTGGAACCCTCCATCACTAATCTGAAGTTCAGCAGTAGTAACCTGGGCTTTGAGTTAAAGAAGAACTAACACTTCCTGGCCAGAAAACCCCAGTAGCCCCAATTAATTTTGCCTTTGTGCTTTTTTTCAAGAGATAATGTCTCCAATCTGTCATGGATGTCATGTCCATGGAGGCAGACATGACAGTTGTTGGCATTGTTTGAAACTGAAACCGGCAGTCTGGAAGTCTACTGGCTGTTACATTGGGCTTTCATGGTGCCCATCTCCTTCTGTGCTTGTGACTGCTGTCTGTATGCAAAGGTTATACATAATTGATGAATTAATAAATAAATAAATAAGTCTAGAAATTAACATAAAATAAAATGAACAATGCAGGTGCCTTTTTAATGGGTACTGTCAATAGAGGTAGGATGCAGATGCGTTGCACAGACCTACTTTTTTTTTTTTTCTCTCAAAGGGTTGTGTCCCCTATTTATGCTTCAAAATAATGGGAGCCCTACATAATTTGGACTTTGTCCCTGAGTCTTCATAAATAAGCGAATGGATAATATGCAAAGAAATAAGGATCGTATGCACAGATAGAGGAGCAAGTTAGGCGCAAACCAACTGAGAATTTTAAATCCGTTGAAGTCCTCTCTAAAATTCAAGGGGCTAAATGATAGAGGATTCTCAATGGGAATTTTTATTGATCCATTATGGTGCCCCACGGTTTCTCCTCTTTTTGTGCATGTGTTCCTAAATGTATTTCCTCGTGTATTTACCAATTCTATCTAAATAGACCTCAGAGCACACGTGTTCCTGTGGTGGAGGAAAGAACTTCCTTATCAGTGAGCCAGGAAGATACTGTCCACCAAGGGACACAACTAGGGACTATAGCAGGGGCAGGCCTTTGTCAGACCTCTAGCTGTTAGGAACTATATCTCTGGGAGGTTGGAGGTCTGACAATTGACTGCCCCAGGACTATAATATTTGTGGTGGTATCCATAAGTGCACAGGGAGAAAACCTTGGCGGAGATGCAGTAAGGAATGATAAAGGGGAGGTAACATCTCCAGTGAGATCAGTTCTCCAATTTCTATGTTATTCTATGGAGGCTATGCACAAAATTCTCAAGTGGAAGATATGTAAGTGCATAAGCTCCATAGAATAATACAGGATTTGAATATCACTGGAGAAATGCATTCTTGGGGTTAGACTGTGTGGGCCATATACACAAAGTGAAAGAGTTGCAATTCTGGAGCAAACCTACTGCCTCATAGGGAAAATATAAATAATTCAAGTGAGTTAAAGGGGTTTAACTCTCTGAATTCTAGAGAGGTTTTTATGCATTCTGAAGTGCATTGCAGACCTCCCTTGTTTTGAAAAGGTTACTAGCCTCATTTAAATCAATGGCACTTCTTCTTTGTCCCCAGTATTGAAGGGGGTTTGCCCCAGAAGTACCAAGTGTTGCCAGTCCTCACTATGTATTTGCTGTTGTTCACATTTTGTTTTCTTTTCTTTTACCTGTAACTATTTATGCCCAAAAATTGTTTTTATCTGTTAACAATAATGTATAACATGTCACATTTTTAGCCACCAGAGTGCGCTGTAGGATTCTAGTTATATTTCAGATACAATGGGAGATGATTAATATATACATCTACGTACCGTGGTCAGTATTAATAAAATCCCATAAAAATATGTGAAATTATTAATAATATTATTTATTTATAAAATGTCAGCATATTCCATAAACTTGTACAGCTGGTGTATAACAAATACATATATAAACTAATACAAATGACATTATTACTGAGATGAGAAAAACTTTTAAATAATAATTGACATATTATAAACATACTTGTGTGTGTGTATTTTTATATATATATATATATATATATCCTATATAATAATTCGCTAAATCGTGTGTAACGCCGCGACATGCGCAGCAGAAACTGCTGCGCGTGCTGCAGTCATGCGCAGTAGAGACTGCCCGTGCCGCAGCTGACACAGAGCTGGGCGCTCTGAAGGAGCGTCCAGCTCTGTATCAGCCGTGGCGCGGCCAGTCTCTACTGCGCGTTACTGCCCCGCGACCGGGTGGCTGTGACACTGTGGCCCATGTAACGGGCTGTTTAACTAGTGTATATATATAGAGCCACCCAGATTTTGTTTACTGTCATTCAAGAACAAACCTACTGCACAAAAGAGAACAAATAATAATTCTGCAAACCCCCTTTAATTTAACTGGAGCTTTTAACTCTTTGCATGCCTGAGTGGTATGCAACGCATTGCTTTGCAATGTGTTGTGTACCCCTCTGGCACTTAAAGGGTTAAAGTGGACTGTCACTGCATTGTTGCATATTTTAAAATGTCATTAAAAACTGTATTATGTTAACCAAAAGCCCAGCAGCTGCACAGCTTAGGAGATATTCATACTTTTATTTCTGCATAATGTACTCTCTGAAGCAGTGATTCTCAACATTTGTCCTGAGGGCACACCCAGGGCCAGATTTACATTCCAAGCTCCCCTAGGCAAGGCACTCTGGGCTAGGGTGACCACATTTCCGTTCTGCCATTCCGGGACATGTGGTCACCCTACCATAAAGCCTCTTCATCTCCACATTGCCCCTTGATGCCCTACCTTGAGTCCCTGGTGGTCTAGCGGTGTGGAAAGTGCTCTGTGCCTCCTCCGGCACAGAGCTGAAGCTCCCGCGTGCTGTGCTCAGTAATGCAGAGCGCT
Organism: Rhinophrynus dorsalis; assembly: GCA_037306005.1. Taxonomy (NCBI): domain Eukaryota; kingdom Metazoa; phylum Chordata; class Amphibia; order Anura; family Rhinophrynidae; genus Rhinophrynus; species Rhinophrynus dorsalis. Next base: position 146,824,274 of record CM074723.1, read on the forward strand.
GGGAGATGATGTCATCTCCCAGCGCTCTGTATTACTAGAGCGCTTGCCTTCAGGAGATCAGCTGGATTGCCGCCCTGGATGTCAGCCTACAAACGGTGTGTCACATCATGGACGCTGCGAGGGAGCGCTGATTTATGCTACCAAGCGCTCCCTCGCGGCGTCCATGATGTGACACACAGCTTGAAGGCTGACATCCAGGGCGGCATATATAAAAAAAAAAAAACACAAACACTGGGAGGTGAAGAAAATTGGGGGGGCACTGGCCGCCTCTGGCCCCCCCCGGCAACGCCACTGAGAAAGTGACTGTGCTGCTGTGTGGGTGGCTTGGCTTCATTCCGGGACACTTCATTGTCCCGGTGGGAGATGACCCGGGACGCAGGACATAGGCTTCAAATAAGGGACAGTCCCGGACATTCCGGGACCCATGGTCACCCTACTCTGGGCACCCTTAGCTCTGCCCATGGCCACACCGCCACTAGTCTCATTCATTGTTTCCTGGCACAGAATATACCATTTTCCTGCAACAAGCAAGGACATTAAAGCTTTAACTCCTTGGTTGCTAGAGAGATCTCCATCACATTGCTCCTCAATGAGTTGGAGATATCACTAGCATCCAAGGGGTTAAATAATAGCCTGTAAAGGGGCGCGTATAAGTTACTGCATGGATACAGAGATTGCCCTGGCCCCACCCACAATTCAGAATATGGGTGTGGCCAGCACAGCTGAGGCTCCCCTCAAAATTTGGTGCTCTAGGCAAGTGCCTAGTCTGGGAAATCCGTCCCTGGGCACACCAACGGTTCAGATTTTCAGATTGATCCTGCTTAATTAATTAGCAGCTCAGTTATTCTGAATGATTAACTTGTGATTAATTAGGGATATTTTGAAAACGTGACCTGTTAGTGTGCCCCAAGGACTGGAGCTGAGAGACTGCTCTGAGACCTAGATTCAATTACCTCCGAAACAAAAAAACCCCAAACAAACAGCCAATGACAGTTTTTTAAACACGGTAAACCATTCAATTATCTATCTTATGAGCAGTTAACAGCAGTTTTAAATTCACAATGGACAATAAGATTTAACCATGTGAAAACAATGGAACAGCTATACCCAGGAGCCATTCAATCCCATGTGGTAGTGCCAGTGGGTGATAAACTGATACATTTAACAAACGAAAATCTGCACCCAGTTTTTCTGTCCATACAGCACATGAAGGACAAAAAAAACCACAGTCAGACAAAATAAAACAGGGAAATATCAGTTCACACAACACATAGCACAAGCACACCAATGGCAACATTAAACCCTGCAAAGCCAAGCAAATGCACAGATAATGCCCACACCCTACAAACAAGCCCTGGACAAACAACAAAAGCCTAAACCTATCAACCCCCCCACCCCCCCAGGGACAAGGGCTTGATAAAGCAACACAATCTCTCACACCATACCCCAGAACAACAGGGGTTAACACACAACAACACATATGTACACACAACACAAGACGCACACCTGTCAATCCCAAAGCAACCCAAGATCACCTGTGCAACACCAACAGCCAATAGAGATCCAACATGCACCTGACAAAGTCACACACACACTTGACAGGTACAGAGCAAGTGCAACAAATCAGACAAATGACACAGCAAAATTAAGACTTACCTGGACAACACACACCGTCCCATTATGACCGCGCATGGACAACACCCCACCACTGTCTTAAAGAACACCATCCTCAGACATGGCATTTTTACAGTGAGATCACTCAGAGACAGACAGAGAGAGATTCTGACCTGTATGTTTGAATACCTGTTCCTGCGAAGACATCCGAGACAGAGGTTTGTGAGGGCTGGGGATCACCATCAACCTCCAAGCACACCTGCTGAACAGCCTACATTTGATGCAACGCTGATGCTTGGCAAGACAGCCAGACAGGAGCCCATTTCTATCTAGAAGACCACACGAGGCAGCAGCATCTCAGCTGCCATAACAGTATCACCCACAGCTGCCACAGGAGCCTGTGGGGAAGCACAGGTATGAAAGACAACCGTATAGACCCAGGATATTCTGTACAAGGGTCACACTCCTCGGAATGATGGACTCTGAAGTCAGAAACTGCTACAGGTTGATGTCGCACAGCATCGTCGACCTATATGAGGTGGTCAAAGATGACGTCAGCCCCATATATAGCACCAACCATGCCCTATCTGGGCTGCAAAGCTGATGTGTGCCTTACATTTTACGGCAAGTGAATTCTTCCAGTCCACAGAAAGCTATGCATACGGCATGTCCCAGGCCACATGTTCATGTCTCAGGTGTTGCCAGCCCTCAAGAGGAGCTACATACACTTTGCCTCCAGCCAGAAGTCAAGAAGGACTTCTACACAAGTGGAGGCATGCCCAGGGTCATGAGTGCCATAGACTGCACACATGCACATAAGAGCTCCAGTGCACAAGGCACATCTCTACATTGTCAGAAAGAATTTCCACTAAATCAACTTACAGCTAGTGTGTGATGCTAACATGAGGATAACCCATTTTTGTGCCTCCTAACCCAGCAGCTGTCATGACTCATACATCCTCAAGCATTCCACCATCCACAGAGACTTTGAGAATGAAACCTATACAGGGGAATGGTTTCTTCTGGTTGAGTCAACAATCCAAACATCACACCATAACCGCAGGTGCAGTCACACGACTAATATAAGCATAGCTTAGCATGGTCATGACACACAAGTAGTATGTCCCCCTTACACAACATCATCCACATAACATTTGGTCCCTGTCTCACGATGTTACTCTCTTTCCACAGGTGATGCCGGCTATGGGTATAAACCGTGGCTCCTCACACCACTACCAAATCCACAAACACCTGCACAGGAGTTCTACAATGAGGCACACATCCAAACAAGGAATGCCATTGAGCTCACTTTGCCTGCTCAAATCCAGATTCTGATGTCTGGATCTCTCAGGGGATGTCTGCAATATGCACTAGGCAAGGCATGCAATATAATACTAACATGTGCCTTACTACTCAACATAGCTGTGGACAGTTTTGAGCCATGAGATGATGATCACTGAAGAGGTGATGAAGTGGAGATAACCTCTCCAGTGATCACACTTCTCCAGTTCCTATGTTGTTCTATGGAGCCTATGTTCTGAGATTGCTCTAGTTTGAAAGATCTTAGTGCATAGGCTGCATAGTAAAACATAGGAGCTGGAGAAGTGCTATCACACGTAATCTCCACTTTATCAACTCTTCATCACAATTCAATTAATAACCCCCATGTACTCCCTGCATAGTGTAATCAATTAACCAGACAAGTGCCTTCTTCATGCTCCTGTCTTGTAGTCGGATACAACATTGATCTCAATACTGTAAAATCTTGGGTATAATAAGTACCTGTGTATAAGACGGAGATGTACATTATACCCAATATTTTAGGGAAAAACAAGAGTGCTGAGGTATAATGTGCATCCTTGTTTTCCACTGTCACACACAAAAAATTTCAGTTGTCGCATTGTTATGCAGATTGGATCTATGGTATTGCCCTGTGAGGACCTTGAGGTCCTCACAAGACATTACCATTGGCAAGGCAGAAAGGGTCCTGAAAGGGCAATGCTGGAAGCAGGCAGCAGATGCAAGTATGCTGCCCGCTGGGACCCTGTCAGGCTGCCGAAATTGGACTACAGAGGGGGAGAGAAGGATATAGGTAAGCAATGAGGGAGGGAAGCAGTGCGGCAATTTAATTTTTTTATATTTTTTTCCCTCTTGTATAATATGCACCCCCCACTTCACATAAGAGGTGGGCAAAATTGTGTGTATTATACATGAGATGTTACAGTAAGTAACCTTGGATTTCTAGGTGTGTGTTGGATTTTCCCTCATCAGAGTGTGAATTCCAGCATATGTTTGCTAATCTATCTGGCCAGTGAATAATTTGACACAAATACCTGGTTGGCTAACACCTTAATAACCACACTAGTGGATGAAACTAAATGGGGACAGTTTGGCACATATTCTGGTAAGGGGTAGGTGTTAGCTGTTCAAGTTCAACTCACATCATGGCTAAACAACACCTTTATGTTATTTTACTTTACTAGGTGGATTGTGAATTGAAATTGGACAACAATGTATATGTTGTTTGTGCTTACCCATAGTACAACACCTTAAAACCAAGTAATTTGTGCAGGAGTTGTCTTCATTGCATTGCATTGATTTGCAATGCATTGGAGACATCTCTGCCACTAAACCTGTTAGAAACCAAAAACATTCACAGACTTCAATGAGATAAATAAGTGCAATTTTATTGTAAGGAAATATCACAAATGGGGCTTTATTTTTTTTTTTTTTGTTGGGGGGGAGATTTTGGAGGGGCTTCAGAGGTGGATGCCCTCACCGACTGTCTCGTTATTCTTGGGATTCTAGGGGATGGTGCAGGGGTCATACTGGAGGAGGATGTTGGGGCAGTGGGCACCTCTGTGGATTGATGCTCCCTCTCCATCCACAGGTTCTTCCTGCAGTTGCTTTCATGATTTCCACCAGAATGTGGCCCATCATGTCTATCATTCCTGTCCGGAATTGGCGGATCTCCATTGTGAGTATGGTCTGCTGGGCTTTGATTGCACAGAGGGTGTCTGTGTACCTCTGCACATGTCTCTGCATCCTCCTCATGTACCTACATAAACTAATGGACTCCCTGAGCTGTCTTCACTGAATGTTGAGGCAGTCCGCTTCCATCCCATGGTTTTGCTACCTGTGGTAGGGATGTGGCCATAGATGATGGAGTCATAGGTGGTGGGGATGGCTCTACAACTTCCTCTGTCTGTTTCAGTTGTGCATTGGGTCCCAGCATGTGTTCCTCTGGTTCTGCTGGTGGTAGTGAGGTGTCTTGCAGGCCAGGTGTGAGGCGGCCTGCATGCAGGGACTGTGGAGATTCTTGTTCCCCTACCAAATCAATGGATTCCTCACTCCTGATGTATGTGTTGCCCCCTGGTTAAGTCTGTGGTGGGTGTGCCATCCCATCCTGGCTTTGGGACGTGGTGGGCATCAAACTTCCATGAGGTATCCACTCTGTGGCAGGGGTGGGTGACAGTCTATACTCCGAGGGTGGAGGTGCTGGTAACCCATACTCTGCAGATGGTGGTGGTGGTGGTGGTGGTAAAGTAATAATTGTTCCCTCTCCTGACTCTTCAAAGGCTGTGTCACTAGGGGAGAAGCCATAGGGGTCCTGCTCACCCTCCTCCTGCTGTTCTGTAGACATGAATACTGTGTGGGTAAATGAGATAGTGTGATTATTCACCTGAGCTGTGACAAGAGGGGTGCAAAACAATGCCATGGACATGTGAACCCTTGAGTGCCAAGATGGTATCCAATGCATTGCTTTGCAAGCATAGGATACCATCCTGGCACTCACTGATATATGAGCTTGACAAGATACTCTACATTGATGCAAGCAACCAACAGTGGTTGAGCTTTGGTTATTGTATATATCCTGAAGAGTGGGGATGGGAAGGAATAGCTCCTTGCCACCCCCACTCTTCTGGATACATATGCTAACCAAAGCTGAACCATCACAGTTTTACTGAGATAAACTGATTGCATGTACAACACACAGACCTGGAATGAAAAAGCACTAAGGCCTGAAAACACACAAATTCCCCTCCTTGCCATTCCCACTATTTAGGATACATATGATACCCAAGGCTGAACCGTGCCATGTTGGATTTGTGTTTGTTGTGGTTGTCCTGGTATGTGTAAGATACGTCCTCCAGCTGCATGTGTTGCTGTGTTTCTCAATCACACTAACTCTCTGTCACTCCCTTGCCCTCACTGAATCACACTGTCAAAATAAAAGATAAAGTTGTGTAATCTGTGCCAAACAAAAAAGATATGTGTGTGTTTGTGTTATTGTTTGTATGCGTATATGCAAGATGTGCCAAGGTGTATTATGTGTCAATATAGATGAACCAACTCTCTCCGCTCCCAACTCCTTCTACCTCACTTGAATGTATGCTCCTCTTTCTTTCTCTCTATCGCTCTCAGCCCCTGGGTTCTGTGCTGTAGTTTGCCAAAACTTGAAACACAGACAAAGTATGTCAGTTATTTTGGGATATATATATATATATATATATATATATATATATATATATATAGGTGTATTTGAATGTACTTGTTACTTTGGTGTGTTGTGATTGGCTGTGAGTTTGAACTTATGTTGATAACTTTTAATGATTCTAAATAACGTTTACCGTTATTTTCCTTTGAACTTGACTTGTATGTTATTTATCGACTGTTTTAGAGCACGGTGAGGTCACAAAAAGTGAGAGGCAGGTTTTGAAGCTACATGAGTTTTTAGGGCCTACGCTCGTTAGTCATTCTGGTAGATGGAGAATTGAATACTACAAAAATCAGATATGGCTAGTAGTGTTGAGCGAGCACCCCGATGCTCGGGTGCTCGGGTGCTCTGACCGAGCACCCCCTGAGGCTCGAGTGCTCGGCCGAGCACCTGAGCCCCATTCAAATGAATGGGGCGACACGAGCATTACACCAGGCACCCCCTGCTCTGATGAGGGGAGGGTGCCTGGTCAATGCCCCCTTCATCTCCGCTATGCCCCCTTCATCTCTGTATGCCCCCTTCATCTCCGCAATGTCCCCCTTCATCTCCGCAATGTCCCCCTTCATCTCCGCTATGCCCCTCTTCCACAATGTCCCCCTTCATCTCCGCTATGCCCCTCTTCCACAATGTCCCCCTTCATCTCCTCTATGGCATAGAGGAGATGAAGGGGGACATTGTGGAAGAGGGGCATAGCGGAGATGAAGGGGGACATTGTGGAAGAGGGGCATAGCGGAGATGAAGGGGGACATTGTGGAAGAGGGGCATAGAGTCTATGCCCCTCTTCCACAATGTCCCCCTTCATCTCCGCAATGCCCCCTTCATCTCCTCAATGCCCCCGTACCTCCAGTCCCTGGTGGTCCAGCGGAGCGTCTTCTGATCTGTGCCTCTTCCGGCACAGATCCCCGCCACCCGAACATGGCGGGAGAGCACATGGCGGTACTCGACGAGTACCGCCATGTGCCGAGCAGAGCGATGCTCGAGCCGATCCGAGCATCGGCCGAGCACGCTCGCTCAACACTAATGGCTAGCGATCGTTGGATTTTTTTTTTTGCCTTAACTGCGATTTTACCGTACTTCATTGAATTGAGGCCTGAGTATGATATTGTGTGCTAATTTATGTTACTTAAACCATTCAGTGAAGTTTCATATGCTAATTAAGGTCTGTGCTGCACTGAGAGACTTTCACTTTCCAGAAAAAAAGTATCAATAAATGATCTTATAAACTGTGATTATGCTGTGCTTTGTAACTTATTACAAATATAATTTTGAATGAAGTTTTCAAATATGAAAACTTAAATTCAAGGTGACAAGTCTACTTTAACTCCTTGACTGCTTGAGATGTCTTCAACACATTGCTTTGCAATGTGTTGGTGACCTCTCTAGCATTCAAAGGGTTAAAAAAAAAACCAATTAAACTCAATTGAAACTTTTATTTATGCCCTATGGTACAGTAAGTTTGCAACAGCCCCAGAGTCAACCAAGAGTACAGTGATCAGCTTTATTCCTCATCTTTTCTTTTGCACTGTGAGAAACCCTAACTTCAAATACAGTTTACAGCTCCCTGCATATCTGGCCTGAGAATAATCAGATTTACACAGTTCTTTGATAAGCAAAGACAGCCTTAGCTTGTCTAAAGCAAAAAAATCACAGTGGGTAGGTTAAGATCATGTCTTGTCATCTGTGAATGGCAATTTATTGAAGAAAACCAAGCAAAGCAAAACAAAGGTATCATGCAGGAGTATGTCTTATTACTTTTAATCAGCTCATAGGAATTATAATTATTGCTTACGCCATCTATCAGCTGTAAAATATATTTCTACTGAACAATATACATTGAAGTGATGAACAACAGAAGTAGATTTAAAAGCAATCATTTATTTTCTATAATTTAAGAATAATGCTTTTACTTACTATTTAACCGTTTGAGCGCCAGAGTGGTATACCTCTCTAACAAAAAAGCATGTGTAGTATTAATCTTTTGAGTGTCAAAGGGGTGAACAATGCATTGTGGAACAATACTCTCCCCCCTGAATCTTACACAGATAAAGGAACACTACTTCTTAATAATAAATCTATATGAACTTAAAGGAACACAAGCCTCTCCTAATAATAATTAACCTAAAATACAATATCTGTGCAGAAATCCTAAAGACCACTATGCTTCATTTCTGTGTGAACTTGTTCTCCAAAATGAATCTTCAAAGGAATGGTAAACTAAAAATGCTAATTTGTCTGAAAATAATGGACAATGGTCTCTGACTGCCACTAACCATACCTCCCAAATGTCCCTCTTTGAGAACCAAATCCCTATTTCAGTCCCTGGTGTCCCTCTTTTTAGGAGATCAGACTGTGTGGCACGTATATAAGCAGGGCTCAAAATTTCCACTCGCCACTAGCCAATGGGTAGTGAAAATTTAGCCCTGGCGCGTAGAAATTCAGCCCTGGTTGGTATGTTTTGGCTTGCAGTGGCGAGTAACTTTTCAGGTCTGGCTAGTAGCAAAGGACTTAAAATTATAAGCCCTGATATAAGTGTATCACACTGCTCCAGATCAATTAAATAACTAATGTTCGTTTAAACTTCAGTATGTGTTTTTATAAATTAGTCTGTATAAATACAATGATTTAGTCTTATTCTAAATCTTTTATTTAGATAACCAAAAAGGTGCCAATAAGTCATGAAATAACATAAAAAAATTGGTAATGCCATGCCCCCTAGGGTGACCACATTTCCCTTCTGCCATTCCGGGACGTGGTCACCCTAGTTGCCCCGTCATACCTTAAGTCCCTGGTGGTCTAGCGGCGTGGAAAGTGCTCTGTGCCTCCTCCGGCACAGAGCTGAAGCTCCCGCGCGCTGTGCTCAGTAATGCAGAGCGCTGGGAGATGGTGTCATCTCCCAGCGCTCTGTATTACTAGAGCGCTTGCCTCCAGGTAAGCTGCATTGCCGCCCTGGATGTCAGCCTGCAAGCGGTGTGTCATATCATGGACGCCGCGAGCGGCGTCCATGATGTGACACACCGCTTGCAGGCTGACATCCAGGGCGGCTTGGCTTCATTCCGGGACACTTCATTGTCCCGGTTGAAGGGGACCCGGGACGCGGGACATAACCCTGAAATAAGGGACAGTCCCGGACGTTCCGGGACCCGTGGTCACCCTAATGCCCCCACAACACCACTTAAAACACAGAGTCCCTCTTTGGCCATTTGAAATGTTGGGAGGTATTCCGCTAACCAAGTCCAGTAACTCAGGGTTATATTTAAACCCTCTGAGTGCCAGAGGGGTACGCAACGCATTGCTTTGGCACTCAAAGGGTTAAAATCTCTCGCCCAATCCTGTCCGATTTCTGCAGGGTCATGTGAATGTCTCCTCTACATCCAGCTTGATCAGCAACTGGGTACTATGGGGTCTGAGAAGGGCAAACTTCCTGACTCAAACACCATGTTACTACTGGCAAACTGATCCACACAGAAATTATTCATAGTGGACATTAGGATTTTCTGCCAGATTACAATTAATGGGGGCTGTTTATTGGGAAGTATCAGTGTTCCTATTAATGGGACATTTAACTCCTTGATGCTATCCAATCACCCACTCAGTCAAGCACTTACTAGGTTAAATTTATATAGAAATCTGCCAGCAAAGAACTGTGGGCATATGTGTACAAAATGTGGAACAATTCTGGTATAAATCTTTCAACCACTTTAAATGGGGCTTTTAACCACTTGAATGCTAGAGACATCACCAACTCTTTGTAAATTATGAGGAGTTTATTTTATTTCTCCCCTATGGTGCAGTTGGTTTGTCCCAGAATAAGGCTTGTTCACACTTATAATATTATCATAGTGTTTTCGACTCTCTACTAATTGCAAGTTACTCAGAACACATTTGCCTGCTCACACTGGCTATTTAGACCTGCTTCTACACATCCTAACACAGCATGCTACAGCTCAGTTGCGTTCATGAGATGAGTGTAGTAAAGTTGAGCACAGATCTGCACAGTGGCCTATGAGCCATGGTGCTGATCTTTTTGGACATTGTGATGGTTGTTGTAACATCCAGTGAACGAGTAACCCAACTGGACATCAACCAATGATATATGGCTGTTGCTGACATAGGCCACCAATAACCCCTAAAAGTAGATAGCTGGGGGAAAGTAGGCATATAAGAGGGACAAAACAGATCTATATTGCAGTTTCTTTCAAATTGTGAGTCTGAACCTAGCCTAAGACTCTTCGAGCCCTCTAGGAGGAAAAACTCTCTATAATGTATAATATTGTTATGAAATGGTGTTTGGGGGGAGTAGAAAATAATTTGCTATATTAAATTGGATACTAGAAGAGTGAAAGTGATACAGTTATTGGCTTTAGAATTCCTTGTTTCCTTTTACTAGATGCCCTGAACAAGAACTCTTTACCCATTCCTGCATTAAGGTGTGATAAAAGTGAGAAAAACCTCTCCAGTGTGATAAACAATCTAATTCCTATGTTATTCTATGGAGCCTATGCATAAGCTCAACATAATTTTGAGATATTATAACTCTTGAAAGATTAGGCTGAATTTAGCATAACCTCCCAGGAATCACCTGGTTATTACAACGGAGTGCCTTACAAGACCTCAGTTTACCCGAGTCAGCTGATCAGGGGATAACCCACTGAACAGCTGATTCAGTTTAGAAGAGAATAGCAAAGAAGCTGTTATAAGTTATAGCTTCTCTGCTGGTTCCCTGATTGAAGAATTCAGTGGCAGCAAAGGCTTTTAATGTTAGAAGTTGGAACCATTTCAGCGCCACAGGGTTATGCAATGTGCATCCCTATAGCACTGAAAAGGCTAAAGTATGATGATGTGGGTGTTTGTGGTGCTGAAGTCTGAGTGAATCCTATGCACTTCCCCACATGACATCCTCTAACATATTGCCAGCATTATGCCAACCCTACAGGCAAATTATTAAATTATCCCCCCCTCCTCTTGCATATCAAGACCTTAGTGCATATGGTGAAGTGTCATTTACTTCATGGTGAAGTGATCGCCATGTATTGCCAGACACAGTTCACCATAGCATCACCCCTTAGTAAATCTCCCCCGTATCCATTAACCTCACTGTGTTGCAGTGCCAGTATCAGCACATGATGATAGTGATATGTTATGCTAGATCACCCTGTCCTTAAAAGCCCAGTGATTCATATGTTTACCTCATACATAACACATTGATGATGATTGAGAGTTTTTCTATGATTCTTGTCCTACTGAATGGAGCAATAGGTACAAATAAAACACTGACAACTAATTTTGGGTGTAAACAGGCCACAACTTTATTTTATTATGTTTAAACCAAAATATCCAACACACTTTTTTCCCTGGTAGAGCCAAGCATGCCGTACCCCACCCCTGATCTCAAGCTCAGCCACACACTGAATACAAACTCTAAACCCCGTATACCCATTAGCTGATTCCTACAGCTCAATGGGTATGATTAATTAACCAGGGGCCCTCTTTATCTAGGCCCCTTAGCTTAACAAAATATAACAACCAATTTGTAATTGAAAACACTGTAAAGGACCAAAGCACCGTTGGGCACCAGATGCTTAAAACCATAAGCGGTTGTGCCCACTCTGCCACACATAACAATGGTCTGCTCCAAACAGGCAGTCATTTGTCCAATTGGGATGACCATCCAATAAGAACAACCTCATAACTATCAGAGGCTGTAGAATACACAAGCTGTTGCATGCACAGATGAAACAGCAATGTAGGAGCTCATAGGGTAGGGTGAACTTGTGCAAGCAATATCTTAAGCTGACAAATTGTCATTAAACTTCTGTCTTATTAGTTATCCCGACACATTCTCACTTTGAATTTTATTAAATATAATAAGTATCTTCTAACGTTTTAGTTTCAGTTAATTCATACTATACCTATCCAGTCCTTCTATTATATATTATAGAAATAGAGAATTTGACAGTAGATAAGAACCATTCGGCCCATCTAGTCTGCCTATTTTCCTACTGTAAAAACCTCAAACCTTATTTGGTCCATGGTCTTGTCTTATGTTCAGGAGAGCATTATGCCTATCCCATGCATGCATAATTCCGTCATTGTATTTACTTCTATCACTTCTGCTGGTAGGCTATTCCACTTATCTACTACCCTCTCAGTGATGTAAGACGTTCTTACATTACATCTAGACCTCTGTCCTTCTAGTTTTAGACTATGGCCTCTTGTCCTAACATTTTTACTCCTTTGAAATGTTCTTCTCTCCTGCAGTTTGTTGGAAGATTCATGTATTTGAATGTTTCTATCATATACCCCCTGTCTCTTCTCTCCTCCAATCTATACATGTTTAGATTCTTTAGTCTATCCTGATATTTCTTTTATTGCAAACCGTTCACCATTTTAGCAGCCCTTCTCTGAGTTCTCTCTAGATTATCTATATCCTTGTGGAGATGGGGTCTCCAGTACTGTACACAATACTCTTGGTGAGGTCTAATCAGAGATAGTTACTAATGCTCCAAATTATACAACTCACCTCTTTTTTATGAAATAATTACTTCCAAATCCCTTTCCTCTGTTGTCTCTAACAGCAAAGTACCCTTAATATTATATTCTGCCTTTGAATTTTTACATCCCAAGTACATTTTTCACATTTATCAACATTAAACTGTGGCCTTCACACTCTTGTCCATTCTTCTAATGTATCTAAATAATTTGCCATTTGGCTTATTCCCCCTGGAATGTCTACCACATTGCAGAACTTTATATCATCTGCAAAAAAGACCCACTTTCCCTTGAAGGCCTTTTGCAATATCACTAATAAAAATCTTAAAAAGAATGGGCCCCAGTACAGATCCCAGAGGTACTCCACTAATAACACTGTCTTCATCTGAACTTTCTCAATTGACTACAACCCTCTGTCTCCTGTTACTCAGACATTGCCTTATACACTCAAGTAAGACCCAAATGTGTGTGTGTGTGTGTGTGTGTGTATATATGTGTATATATATATATATATATATATATATATATATATATATATATATATATATACACACATAAAATACATTCATATATTAAGACTGTTTCTCTTTAGCATCAATTAAATTATAATTTATTTAGTGGTATAATGAGAGACTAACACATACCGTAGAATTATATATATATATATATATATATATATATATATATATATATATATATATATATATATATATATATATATATATATATATATAGAGTGATTGCCATTTGATGTAAATGTATAGAACCAAATGCACAAAAGAAAACAAGGCAAATTCTAGTGCAAACTAACTCCATCATAGGAGACTTTAGATGGGGCTTTTAACCCTTTGAGTGCCAGTAGGGTATGCAGTGCATTGCTTACAATGCCTTGGTACTCCTCTGGCACTCATAGGCCTAGATGCACTGAAGGTTGAAGAGGGCTAGGAATGTTGATGTTCTGTTGGAGTAGTGTCATTGGCACATCATCAGTATTCACCAGACTGTCTACGACATTACATCAGCAGCACTCAGACAAAAAAGATGCACACATCGACATCAGTCCGACAGGTTTACGAATTTTCATTCATCACATCAACAATGGCCTATTTCCATATGGTAATGAAGCATAATAACTAATTTCCATATAGAAATGCTGAATATTGAGACACATTTGTATGCAAGGGGGTGTGTTGATATGATAATGTGACACTTCGACTCATTCAGTAAACTCTGATAGCAGCCTCTGCTGTCAGAGTTCACAGTCTCCACTTCACCTGCCTCAGGCTGCCATAGTTGGGATCTTCCCTGTACTTTCCTAAGGAGTAACAGCAGGGAGAGCTACGACAATTCTGAACAGCATTCTCTGTGCTTCCCTACTGAGCCAGTAGGGGGAATACAGAGAAGGCTTTCAGCACCATGGACAGCATTGAATGACATAGGGATGTGCAATGCTCACCCCTGTGGCATTCATTGGGTTAAAATAAACTGAAACAGTACACCAAGCACTACACAATGTCCCCCCCCCTCGACATCCCCCCCTTCAGTATGTCGACATATATTCAACATACTAACTCCATTTGACTTCACCTCCTCATTGGACAGGAACTGCCATTTATCTGAGAGAACCAGTCCTTCATTTGACACTTAACCCTTTGAGTACCAGAGAGGTATGAAGGCTTTGCTTAGCAATGTGTTTCCTACCCCCCTGGTACTCAAAGGGTAATATGCAAGGTATGCAAATGTATACCTTGCCCGTATATATGTGTAAAAATGTTTTTTTATTTAAATATGTTTTTATATGTATTAAGCAAACATCAGACCCCAAGGGGGGATATCATGACCCCTCATGACACCCCCCTATCATGGGGGCGACAATTGTCCGTTTATTAAATCATGGGCATATAACCTATGTTTCATACAGGTTATATGCCACTTTTATAATGAAATAAATCCATCAGCCCTCCAGAGGGGCACCAGGACCCCTCCTGATAGCCCCCCTATCATGGATCATCTATCCAAAAGGATAGATGATCCATGGGGGGGCCCCAAAGGCATTTTCCGCCTTCTTGATGCTTCTGGCAGCTGTATAAGCTGCTTGTAGCATCAAGAGGTTATATAGAATGAAGGAACTCTGTCACTGGGTTCATTCTTGCAAAGCGCAGCACTGTACTCCCATAATTGAATCAGTCACCGGGGTCAGACCTGGTGACTGATTCAATGATCAGAGCGCAGCCCTGTGCTTTCCAAGAATGAACCTGGTGACAAGCTGCATCTACTAGACGCGATGCCTTCACTGAATGAACTGTCACCATCACAGAGTGCCTCTCCGGTACCCAAAGAGTTAAGTGTCGAATGAAGGACAGGTTCTGTTGAATAAATGGCAGTTCCTATCCAATGAGGAGGTGAAGTCAGTATGTAAAATATATGCAATATATGTCCACATACTGGGGGGGATGTCGAAGTGAGGGAACATTGTGTAGTGCTTTATGTACTAGTTCTATATTTATTTTAAACTTTTGAATGCCACAGGGATGAGCAATGCACATCCCTGACATTCAGTGCTGTCCTTGGTGCTGAAAGCCTTCTCTGTATTCCCCCTACTGGCTGGGTAGGGAAGCACAGAGAATGCTGTTCAGAACTGTCGTAGTGATGGTGATGTTTGAAGGGAGGAGATCCCTTCCACACCGACAGCATTTTGAAAATCCTGTATGCTAATAGGGACCTTCTCCAACCTTCCCCTTCCACCTGACAATTTTGGTGAATATTTCGATGTGTGTGCAGATCGAATTGTCGGAGTGAATCGAACACATTGACAATATCATACCTACACCACATCAACTTTTAGTGCATTTAGGCCAAAAGGTTAAACCCCTTGTGATGCATTGGAGGCCTCCCAAGCAATGTCATGAGTCAAAATCCCAATTTAAATCAATGGTGAAAATGAAAACCTGCTCTGCTCCATGCAGAACCCTGTGTCCTCACTCACTACTGATTATTCCTGTTTGAAACCAGGCCAGTCTAACCAGGAGAATTTTAGATACTTTATTTATTTATTTATTTATTTTTTTAGTTATGTTTTAGGTTTTTTTATAATCTGTTTATTGAAATATTTTATAAAACATAAAAAGCATTCAACCCCAAAACAAAGGGGTCACATATACATCAGAGCTAGACTGCCCATGACTTGTCTAGGCTTTAGACGTGGTTCCTTAAAGGTAATGTCATCAAGATACAGACCATTTTAATTTAGAAAGTTTTTGTAAGTTATGAAAATAACAATATATATTGTTTAAGACTCACTTCAAATGGGGTACCATATCAATGTAAGTGAGCTTAAACATACTTTGGCCAAATTATGCAACAAAACACTAATTATTTTCAAATAAGTAAATCAAGGTGTTGGTATGATATGTGCATTACACAGGGTTCACATTTGTTTAATCTGTTTTTGTGTGTGTGTGTGTGTGTGTATGTGTGTGTGTATAATATCTCATTATCATCATCTTCAGCCATTGTCGATCCACTGCAGGATAAAGGAATCCTCAGCAATCCTGCAACAACTTTGGTCCTGTGTCTTTTGTTGTATATGTGTACCAATAAATTTGATAATTTCATATAACCATCTTGTATTTGGTCTTGTACTTGGGTATTTAGTACTGAATGGAATATATTCAAAATGTATTTGGTCTGCCTACGGTCAAGACTTTGCTATGTTTCGAACTGGCTGCTCCAACTTTTTTACTCTCTCTCTCTCTCTCTCTCATATATATATAAAATTTATGTATACTTCATGGTGTGTTTGTGTTGTGAGTTTTTTTTATTTATTTAAATCAATGGTCATTTTGGAGGATTTTTATTTGTCCCTCTGTGTTGCATTTGGACTGCTCCAGTATTGCTCCTCTTTTCTTTTGTGCATATGGTCCTAAAGGTTAGCACTAAATGGTGCCTGTTAATCTCTCATTATACAACTGAATAGATTAGATTCTGCTTTGGGCAAGGCCTACTCTTCACCCTTTATTATGAACTGGATACTTATCACCATTATCTATTTTTTCCACTTATTTAAACCACAAATAATACATTACTAGAATGAACAATTTTATTTAATCTCTTGGATCCTAGAGACATCTCCACACGTTTAGTACAATGTTAGTGTTTCTCAATGTTAGCACTCAACAAGTGATCTTTTCCAGGTTCCCCTCCTTGGGGAGTTATCAGTTTGGCTCAGACATTGTTATTGTGTTGTCTGTGCTTACGTATAGATATCCTGAAAACCCAACCTGTTAGTGTGTCCAAGGGCTTAATCTGGAAAGCCAAAGGTTGTCTATCACTATGCTACACCTATAACCTATCCAAACAAATATATTTGTGTACTCAAGGACTACAGAAGGATAATATTTTCCAATTACCAGTAATGACTGTAGAGTATAGAGGCACATTGCACTTGATTAATTATGGTGTCATCTGTCACAGCAATGATGTTCAATGACCGTTAGTGAGTCTGACTGCCAATTTAGTTAACTGAACAAATTAATCTGATCTAGAGTACATCGAACTTAATTATTATATTATGACAATCTGGAAGAGGCATTGGTGCTGTAATATAGTCACTGAAGTAATTTCTATGCCTTGTTATGTGAGAAAGTAATCTAAGTTTTTAAAGGGATAGTAATGTTTCATAATAAAGCAGCTCCAGTTAATCTTCATGCTATTTGGGCCATGGAGAGTGTTATTTCAATACTGTCAGAGTTGTAGTTCAAGAGTAATTGAATGATAAAATATCCCCCTACCGCCACTTTTACTGATGTAAAACTGCTCAGCTCAGGACAGCAGGGTGGTGTCCAGGTGGATTGGAGAGAGGGACAATCTTCAATTAACAATCCGGACAGCATTGAAATAACACCCTTTATGCTCAAATACTATGAAGATTAATTGGAGCTGCTGTTTTTGTGAAACATTACTTTCTTCTTTGCCCCCTGTCCACAGCATTGACTGTATTTTCCCTGCCTCTCAGCTGTGTAGGACCAATTATCTCAAGTTTAAAATGAAGTCTCGCGATAAGTTAAGGTTATTTTTTTGGTCCTACACAGCTGCGAGGATGGAGGTGAGATGCGCATCGCTCATCTTTTACACAGATCCGATGGAGGTTTGGTAGTTTTCTGTAGGCCACCGTGGTTCCACCTTACCGGGCTGTATGCCTGGAGCCCTTGTTCCTTGCGCCGCGTGTGCCAGCAAGTGGATCAGCCATGCTTATAGGAGGTAGATTAACCTTCTTCACCCCTTGTCAGCAGAAGGCCGGAGGGAGGCGGTACAAAGAAGCTTCTTTCAGCAGCAACATCTGGAAGAGGGGTGGTGTTCCACAGTGAAACGCACTCCGAAAACCAAGGTCTACACATGAGGGGCGATGGGAAAGAAGCTGCTCGCCTATAAAAATGAGTGAGTAAATATGAGTTACTATTACTGAGAATTGTTTGGGCTAAATATTTGTTTTGTATATTTATTTGTTCTTTTGGTGGTCAATTACCACGTGATCTTGTATTGAACCCTATGGACTCTATATAAACTGGAAGCAGACCCAAGAGGCTGTTAGGCTAGGGTATTGTTTAGTTTTTTTAAAAGTATGAAATAAAATATATATTTTAAATCATTATGTCTGCCCCAGTTAAGCAGACTCCTGCTAAGGATAAGTCTGTAATAGATAAAGAACATAAGACACAGAAGATCAAGTCCTGTTCAGGATGTGAAGCCAAAATACCAGCTTCTGATCCTGCTAAACTCTGCTCAGAATGTCTTAAAATGATTGCTGGTCCAGAAATGCCTGCATAATTCCAGGACTTTTTGACCTGGATGAGGTCTTCTATGCAGGACATGTTTACAGAAATGCAAGAAGGGGATAGCAGCAGAAAGAGACAGAGAATGGAGGATACGGGTGAGGGAACTTCTCATATATATGATGAATTTGAAGATTCCACCCTCCAGGAAATTCCATCTGAGTATTCATCAGAAGAGGAGGGAGAAATCACTGTTGAAACAGCGACATTTAATATTGACAAGATGGATATTCTTTTTTAGAGCCATGCCCAAGTCTTTGGGATTGATTGATACTCCAAAGCAGTTAGACATCATTGACACCACTTTCATGGGTAACAAGAAGGAGATACCAGTTTTTCCTATTCACCATTCAGTTTCAGAGATGATCAAGTCTGAATGGAAGAAAGGTGATAAGAGAGCGGCTACGACCAAAAGATTTGCGAAGATGTATCCCTTCAAGGAACAGGAAGTACAGGATTGGATTAACCCACTGAAAACTGATGCGGCTATAGCACAACTAGCAAACGTACCACCATTCCCATGGAAGATGGCTCTTCCTTAAGAGACAGCATGGAAAGGACGATGGAAGGAGCTCTAAAGAAACAATTTACTATTTTGGGGCAAAATCTGAAGGCAGCTTCAGCTATGGCTTGCATCTCAAGGACCATCAGAATATGGTTGACAGAGTTAGAGGAAAAAGTGGAATCAGCGGTGTCCAGACATAGGCTTTTAAAAGAGATAGCAGTCATCAAGGAGGCCGTAAGTTTCACCTGTGATGCATCATAAGATGTTATCAAGCTGACATCCAGGTCCTTGGCCCTTTCTGACACATCTAGAAGGGCATTATGGCTCAAAACCTGGGGAGCAGACCCTTCTTCAAAAAATACATTTATTACGTTGCCTTTTGAGGGGTCTCTTCTATTTGGTCATCATCTGGAAGAATTAATCAAAAATATGACGGGAGGAAAGAGTACCTTTTTTGCACCAAGAGAGAAGATTACCCACTAATGCGTCAGTAAAAAATTTATCCTACAGAATAAGGAAACAGAATTTTAGAGATGTGAAAAGATATCAGCCAAATAGGCCGTATGAACAGTGGAAGCATGCTTTTGCCCCAAAACCAGAGAGGATCTTTCAGGAAAGAATATTCAGGAAGGGGACACTTCAAGAAGGAGTATCTTTGAAGGTCGGCGAGCCCTGCCTTTGATTCCTGTAGGTGGTCGCCTGCACGAGTTTCTTCAAAGATGGCAGGATTCAGTAGTGGATTACTGAGTGTTGCAGGTGTTGGAGGCAGGGTACCTGCTCAGATTCAGAGAGATTCCTCACAAAAATTCAGTTCAAGACATCATTGATACCAAGGGAACCACAGAAAACAAAGGGTCTGTTGAACATCATTCAGACTCTGAAAGAAAATCGAGTGATAGAAGAAGTACCAACACCTCAAAGAAAGACAGTGGTATATTCAGTACTGTTCATAGTTCCAAAATCATCTGGGGGATACAGACCCATTCTAGATTTAAAGAACCTAAATTCCTTTATACAGTATAGAGCATTCAAGATGGAGACGGTAGCATCACTAATCAAGGCAATCCCTATGAAGGTTTTTCTTACCACAGTGGATCTGATGGATGCTTACCATCACATTCCAATAAAACCATCACATCGAAAGTTTCTAAGATTTGCAGTGAAAAAAGATCATTATCAGTTTACAGCTCTGCCTTTCGGGCTGTCAGCAGCACCACGGGTGTTCACAAAGATCCTGGCAGCAAGTTTGGAGCATCTAAGAGAGAAAGGAATAACCATAATACCTTATCTGAAAGATCTACTAATCATATCTGAATCGGAACAGGCCAGGAACCACATCCAGTACACCATAATCCATCTCCAAAATCTAGGCTGGCTTATAAATTTTCAAAAAAGTCAGGTGATTCCATCTCAAAATCTAATATTCCTGGGAATCGACATAGATACTATCAAGAAAACAGCATCCCTATCAGAGGACAGGAAAACGAGAGTTATTCAAAGTACATCCAGATTCAATGCTCTGAGGAATCATACAAAGCACAATTTCATGCGGCTCTTAGGAGTTTTGGCCCCTACAGTCCAGATAAAGCCATGGGCAAGGTTCCACATGAGGAGTATCCAGATTTTCTTCCAAATGGAACAAGGATCACAAGGATGTCTCACAGAGAATCACAGTTCCATACAGAATAATGAAATAATTACTATGGTGGAAGAAAAAGTCAAACCTATCAAATTGAGTATCATTGAAACTGACATCTTGGGAGGACCTGACAACAGATGCCAGTCAACAAGGTTGGGGAGGTGTGTGGAAAAACCATCCAGTAGAAGGAAAATGGTCAACAAAGGAAAAAGCTCTACATATCAACATCTTGGAGCTCGGAGCAGTAATGAAGAGCCTGTCAGTCTCAAACAACAGTTACTGAGAAAATCAGTAAGAATTTACTCAGACAGCATGACAACAGTCCTATATCTGAGGAACCAGGGAGGTACCAGAAACAAGAGATTATTTCTGGAAGCAGAAATAATATTAAAATGGACAGAAAGGAATCTGAAGTCAATTACAGTAGTCCATGTGCCCAGAATTCAAAACGCCCAAGCAGATTTTCTGAGCCGACACTCCTTGGATCAAGGCAAATGGGCTCTCATATCGGAAGTCTTTGTATAATTAACCCAAAGATGGGGAAAACCAGAAATAGATTTCATGTTATCAAGGACCAACACAAGGTGCAAGAAGTACTTTTTTTCCAGGTGGAAAGAAGAAACAGCAGTGGGACAGGATGCTTTGAGGTTTCCATGGAACTATCAGTTAGCGTACATATTTCCCCCAATTTGGCTACTGGCAGAAGTTGTAAGGAAACTAAAAAGAGACAACTCAAACGTTATTCTGATTGCACCAGCGTGGCCAAGAAGAGTATGGTATGCAGAACTGATAAGGATGTCAGTGGGAGAACCCTGGACATTACCAAATCTACAGGATTTATTAATTCAAGGGCCCATATATCATCAGAACCCAGGTTTCATGAAGTTGAAGGCCTGGTGGCTGAAAGGATGACCTTATCACTTAGTGTTAATTACCAGCCTTGAAAGTCCTCCATCATCGCAGGAAGAAAGGCATCCACATCTAAGATTTACTATAGAATTTGGAAGACATTCAGTAATTGGTGTAGAGAGAATAAAATACTCAGGTCTTCTATTCCAGCACCTAAAGTATTGCAATTTCTACAAGAAGGGTATGATAAAGGACTTAAACCTACCTCATTGAAAGTACAGCTTTCCGCTTTTTCAGCGATTCAAGCAATCCAATTTACTGATAATGACTTAATCAAAAGATTTATGAAATCTATTGTCAAAACAAGGCTCTGGATTAAAGACATTATTCCTCCTTGGGACCTTAACATGGTTCTAAACCAGCTGGCCATTTCAAAGACATTTGAACCGAACCAGGATATATCTCTAAAGCTCTTGACTCGAAAGACAGTTTTTCTGGCAGCAATTACTTTAGCTATAAGGGTGAATGAGATTCAGGCCCTGTCTATTACATCTTCTTACATGATAATGCATCAGGATAAAATTGTCTTTAGAACTAAACCATCTTTTAGGCCAAAAGTGGTGTCATCTTTTCATATTAACAAAGAAATAGTTTTGCCATCATTTTGTGCCAATCCAAGTAATGAAAAAGAAAAGAGACTGCATAATCTAGATGTGGTAATATGCATATCCTGTTATGTGGATCGAACAAGGGATTTCAGGCAGTCAGATAGCCTATTTCTTTGGAAAATTTAAAGGAAAAAAGGCATCGAAAGCATCCATTTCAAGATGGATTTCAGATTGCATCAAAATAGCTTATACAGAAGCAGGAGATGAGCCTCCTAAAGTTGTTAAAGCTCACTCTACCAGAGCTATTGCTACATCTTGGGCAGCCAAAGCAGAAGCCTCTGTAGAGGATATATGCAAGGCAGCAACTTGGTCATCTATTTCAACCTTTATTAGGCATTATCAGTTGGATGTCCAAGCATCAGCTCAGGTAAAATGTGGGAGACAGGTCCTGGAAGCAGTTATATGACCCTTCCTAGGGACACGGCTTTGGCACATCCCATACATTCAATGCTGTTGACAGGGGACACAGAAGAAATGGTAAAATTTACTTACCGATATTTTCTTTTCTTCTGTGTCCCTTCCACGGCATACCCTACCCTATACTAACCTGTTGATTATATTTTTCAGCTTGTACAAAAGTTAACTAACCTTAGCTTGTCGCGAGACTTCATTTTAAACTTGAGAAATTGGTCCTACACAGTTGAGAGATAGAGGCAATGCATTCAATGCCGTGGAAGGGACACAGAAGAAAAGAAAATATCGGTAAGTAAATTTTACCATATTCTTTTAAATAAATCCTTGGGGTAATGTTAACCCCTGATGCACGAGCACAGCCTTGGGTGAATGGAACTTTATGGCACCCCTAAAGCTTTTCATTCATTTTCTAAACTAAACATAAACTGGAGTATTGAAATTACAAATGAATTACCATGTGTGCCTCATAATACAATGAAACATACTCTGTAAATTAGTTTGTAGTTGAAATAAGGAAACATACTGCAAAAGCTGATCATCTTTGTAATAATCAATAATATAAAAAGTGTGTATGTGTGTTTGTATATAATATATATATATTTTTATTTAAAGGATCCATTCACAACAAATAGATGAATGCTTGGGTACCGTATATATCAATAAATACTGTAGAGGACAGAGGCGTAACTAGAAGCCTCTGGGCCCTGGTGCAAGAAGCGCCATGGGCCCTCCCCCGGACCACATTCACCCTCTCCAAAATGCCCCCATCTCCTACCTCCCTGGAGTGGCAGGAGCCCGGAGAGGTGTCTTGATCTCCCGCGCGGTCCTCTTCAGTAATGCAGAGCGCTGGGAGATTATGTCATCTCCCAGCGCTCTGCATTACTACAGTGCCAGATGGAGATCGCAGGCACCAGGCAGAGGGGTCGCAGGGGGTAGCCGGGCCCCCTAGAGCGACGGGCCCAGTTGCGGGTGCGACCCCTATAGTTACGCCACTGGTAGAGGAAATCAGCACTCTCAGGACACTTTTTTTCTCGGTGCAACAGAAGTTTATTAAGAGATCGATGTTTCGATCTCAGTTGTGATCTTTATCAAGATGGCAACCAAACATGAACACTCCCTTTATATACCCTGTGATCTGTGAGACTTAAAGGGATAGTAATACCTGAAAATAAGTTTATTTTATATTGTAGCCCTTAAAAAACCATGAAAAATGATGGTTTGGGAGATATTCAGAAGTAAAGTTTCCCCTGGAGTGATGTCATTGCTCCACCCTTCAGATTTGGAATCCGGTCGCCCGACCAGCATTGCCTCTCCAGAAGTGCTGAGATCATGATCTTTAAAAAGAATTTCTTCATTGGAATCGTCTACAAAGTGTGCTTTCAAGCCAGGCACACTTTGTACACAGTTCCAATGAAGTAGTTCTTTTCAATGATAGTGATCTCTGCACTGCTAAAGAGCTGCCGGTTGCTATGTGGACCGAATTCCAAATCTGTCCACTAGATGGCAGACTTGGCTGAAACAGCAAACAGTATACTATATTTTACTTATGAATATCTCCCAAACCATAAAGGTTTGGGAGATAAGACTTATCATCTTTCATGGTTTTTTAAGGGCTACAATATAAAATAAACTTATTTTCAGTTATTACTATCCCTTTAACATCCCGCCAAAACGGGTGTATAAAGATATAATAAAATTATAAAATAATATATAAAACAAAGTGGCTACTGCTTCCTTGTCTTAATCTTCAACAAAGAAAATTATATCCATGGTGAATTGACATAAAGTTAGTGGTATACAACAACTGTAAGGATAAAATCAAATATTCAGGATTGTAGGATATGCAAACCACCATGTGAGTATGATCATTAATTATGACAGCTGGCTTCATTGTGACACTCGCTGCTTATCTCCTGACCGATTGACACGGCAGCACTGTGCAATGCAGTGGAGATCCAGGTGCCACTTGAGTAAGTTTTATGTTATGTTTAGCCTTATTTTGCACATATATTATAGCAAGTGTAGCTTTTCAGTAGATTCTAGCACACCAGTATTGGTATCTAAACCGTTATGTGGACTTTGCTGATATTCAGGCAAGTGCTGCGCGATGCCAGGGAGTCCCTCTGTACTCTTTAGCCCGATGTTGGAATACCAATATTATATAGATTATAAGATTCTAACATAATACTTATTTATGACACACTCTGAATATACCACGGATGACCTGTGTTTGGTTTTTTTTTTTTTTTAATTATTATTATTATTTCAATTTATTTGGAATTGGTGGTTTGCATATTCTACAATCTTGAATATTTGATTTATGTCAATTTACCATGGATATAATTTTCTTTGTTCATGATTAAAGTGTTAGTAATGTCCCTGAAAAAATATTTCTAGTTTTGTAGTGCTAACAAAATGCAACTATATGCAACAAATCCTATCTCTCAAACTACTATGATTTGAGAGATATCCTCCACTAAAGTTTCCCTTCTCCTGCTGTAAAGCTGACAGCAGGAGATCCATATTGGCTGACATGAGGAGGCTCTTCAGCAGAGCTGTAATCGCATTATTTTAAATGAATTACTTCATTGGAACGGTCTACAAAATGTGCTTGCAAACCAGGCACACTTTGTAGACCTTTCCAATGAAGTAATTCATTTTAAATAATACAATTTTTTCTCTGCTGCAGAGCCGCCAGTTGGTCCCCAGATAGGATTCCCCTGCAGTCAGCACAGCTCTGACGTCGGGGAAAGGGGAGGGAGGGGGGAACTTTAAATGGAAGAGGGAAGGACTCGCACTTAACAGGGTCCCTCTGAGTCCCTCCAATTCAAAATTATCCTCCTTTTCACCTATTCCAGCCCATTTTTCTCCAATTCAACCCATTTTTCTCCTATTGCAACACATTTTTCCCCTATGGTGCAACATTTCCCAGCACACTATTACTTGTTCTGAGAGCTTTAGTGGAGAAAAAAGTAGCAGAAAGTCAAAATTGTGAATCCTACAGCAAGATATACCATGAAAAATGTGTTGGCATGCAGACTGGATTTGTCCTTTCTCCACAACACTAAATTCCTGCTTAAGTGACACTGGCACATATTTATGATGATGTCAAGTGATAAAAAATAAAGTACAACCTACAACGTGGCAGATGTGTATGGTTTTGGTGGTGGGGGACTGGCATTGTGTGATTGGTGAGACCTTGACAAACTGCATCCACCCCGGGAGAAGAGGGATCATCATCATTTATTGCACAAGCTGCAGCAACAATTACTGCAGTCAGATTTTGAACTAACAATTTACTCCCATGTCCATACACTTCTCCAACTCCCCCCCCTCCCTCTGCCCCTTGTACGTTTGCTGGATGTTACTCAACTACTGTGTGTGTTTTTACTCTCTACATTACACAACTGATGGAATATGATGTCTTCCTTTAGCCCTCAACAAATTTCTCAATGTCGTCTGCTGTCTATCAAGTCTGCCTCAGTCACAGTGCTCACATCAGGCTCCCAGGCAGCTGTCTGTCACCTAATATATTTATTTGTTTAATTATTTATGTGTTAATTCTTTTATTTTTTATTTAAGTGGTCCACCTTATCACAGTCAGCCCCCCAAAAAATTATAAATAAAAAACAAAACCAACAACATCTTTCCCCAGACTTCTGCAGCACAGAGACAATAAAAACAAAACCAGCAAGCAAATTGGACCCCAGCTGCCTGTGTCTTGCCAGTCAGTCACAACAAATTTTGGGGTACTTAGGGTCGACCTTCTTCCTCCCTTCTCTCCCCCAGAGTGCCTCCAGACTCCACTAATACAGAGAACAAATGTCCTACCTAAAAGACTACAAACTAAGCTTCAATTCCTGTTTATTTGCCTACCTGTTGTTTGCTACTCTCACAAAAACCGAACTGCAAACTGTGAGAGCCTGACATCCTTTTATATGGCTGTAGTAGCAGAGAAAATTTCATGTGGTGGGGAAAATGTTTTCTTCACATTGATTTCTATGCAATGAGCTAAGCAAAAAAGCAGGAAAATTGCACTTTTCTCTGGAAATTATTTGACAATTATTCAACATCATTGAGTCTGTCTGGGATTACATGAAGAGAGAGTAGCAATTGAGGCTGCCTGAATTCACAGAATAACTGTGGTTAGTTCTCCAAGGTGTCTGGAACAACCTACCTGCCGAGTTCCTTAACAAACTGCGAGCAAATGTACCTAGAAGAATTGTTGCTGTTTTGAAGGCAAACAGTGGTAATGCCAAATATTGATTTGATTTACATTTTTCTTCTGTTTGTTCACTTCTAGTTTTGAAAGCATTCTTACTTTACAGCATTTTTTTCATACCTGCCTAAAACTTTTGCACATTACTGTGTGTGTGTATGTGTGTATCTCTCTCTCTCTCTATATATATATATATATATATATATATATATATATATATATATATATATATAGCTATCCTATAATATAAAAGGCCAGAATGTTTGTCCGATGCAGTCAAGCACCGTATATACTTCACGAACGCACAGAATGCTGGGAGTTCTGTGCTGGGAGTATTCTGTATGTTCGGGCAGTCCCTACTGCTCATGACCTCATTGAATGCACTGCCAGTAAGGTGGTGACAGTATGCAGAGCAGAACCTGCTTCTTTACCTTTTGGCTTCCGGAGGAGCCTTCCACAAAAGCAAATATATCATAAGAAAGAAACACATGTACATACATAAGACACCAGAATTGGTGCCAAACCAACACCAAATTTCCCTGCGATGCCAAAACTACATGAATATACATCAAAGTAGTTAAATCGGTCCCCATGAAATATTAGAAGAGAGTTGGTACCATGTAAGCTGTAGAAATACAGGAGGCAAATATAGTCAAGGTAATACCTTTATTGGTTAACTAAGCAGATTTAGGATGCAAGCTTTCATGACCTCTTAGATCTCTTCCTCAGGCATGGTATCATATAATATAATATGCTTGAGGGAGAGATCTAAGAGGTCTTGAAAGCTTGCATCCTAAATCTACTTAGTTATCCTATAAAGTTATCAACTTGACTGTATTTGCATGATGTATCAGGACACTGAAAAAGAGCAGACCAATAAGAGTGAAAAATTACCAAGACGCAGATAAACTGAATGTGTGGGCCAGATAAAGAAACTGATACTCCATTCATAAGGAAGACAAAAAAAAGGAGACATATAGTGCAACTATTCTCAGGTCCAGTCTAAATGCGACACCAATAGATCAGGTTTTCTGGATATCTTTAACCCTATGAGAACCAGAGGGGTACGCAACGCATTGCAAAGCAATGCGTTGCGTTGCATACCTCTCTGACGCTCAGAGGGTTAACTAAGCATATTTCATCTGTGACGAAACAAGAATATCTTAAAGGGATAGTAATGTTTCAAAATAAAAGCAGCTCTAATTAATCGTCATAGTATTTGGAGTGTTATTTCAATACTATCAGAGTTGTAGTTCAAGAGAAATTGAATGATAAAGTATCCTCCTCCTGCCCCTTTTACTGATATAACACTGCTCACCTCAGATGTGGAATCTGGTCTTGAGACCAGACAGCTCACAGCAAGGGACAATCTTCTTACTGTGAGAACAATGAAAACTCTGCCCCCCCGACAGGTTTTTCAAGTGTTTCCTTTATGCTAATTGAAAATTGTCCCTCTCTCTACGATCCACATGGACACCACCTTGCTGTTCTGAGGTGAGCACTGTTACATCAGTAAAAGGGGCGGGACGGGGCTATTTTATCATATAATTACTCTTGAACTACAACTCTGACAGAATTGAAATAACACTCTCGGTATGTTTCTTGATTAATATACTAACTACGACAAGGGACAAGCAGTTCTTAATCTTAGTGATACTATGCCTCAGGGTAAGTTACTGTGTAAATTAAAAGGCTTTGGTTTGGGAGGTGATGATGATGACTGTGCATGGACAGAGAAATGGTTAAGTGATAAACTGCAGAAAGTTGTTGAACCTTTTCAAGTTGATACAAAGTTTCAAGTGGGGTGCCACAGGGTTTGATCCTTGGCCCAATGCTTTTTAAGCTGTTTATTAATGATCTAGAAGTTGGTATTGAAAGTAGTGTTTCAATCTTTGCTGATTACAATAAACTGTGTAAGGATATATATACAGAGAAGGATGATTTTTTCGTTTGGCTTCAATACAGTTCTCTTTGTTTGTTTTTTCAGCCTCATCAACAATCACTATGTTACTAACACATTGTTAACCCCTTAAGGACGCGGTGGTCACTTAAGGACCACAAAGCTTTTTTTTTTATGTTTGTTTCCGGTTCTGGACTCCCCGAACGGCGTGCAGCCGATGGGGCAGCTCAGAATTCCATGACGGTCATAGCACCTCATGGGTCGTTAAGTCAGATCTACCCATGACGTGCTATGACCGTGAAAGGTTGTTAAGGGGTTAAGCAATGTGTTGGAGACATCTCTAGCATTCAAGGTGTTAAAAGCCCCACTGAAACCAAGCGGAATCTGAATATTTTTATTTTGCCCCTATGTCTCGGTGCACCTCAAAATTAATTCAGTTCCCCTCAGTTCATCAGTTTCACCTGAAAATACATTAGGAAAGGAACAGAACCCTGTAATTTTCTAAAAGTGGCAAAATATTCTCTAAGCAGTGGAAATGCTCTGATCATCAGAATACTAAAATATTCTAACAGTGATCCTTCTGAGGTTAGCAAACCAAGTGCTTTTTATTTATAATCTGTTCTGAATACCAGGCAAAAAATGCATTGACTGTGCAAATCTGTTAGGATATCAGTGTTTATTTTCTGTAAAAGCTTTGTGGTAAATATGATGAAGTTGTACTTGTTACATGTTCAGCTTGAATTACAGAGATTCCAGGAATGAAACGCCTCAAAAGCTGCAAGCACTCAGAGATGGAATACATTTTTCCTCTTGGTTCAGGAAATCAGGCATTGATTTAATCCTGTCAGGCATCCCGTTGTAATAAAGAAATGTAAATATACTGGTATGACAAAGAAAATATAACATGATCTGTTATTTCCTGGATCAAAAACAGTAGCCACATGAATGGCCGTGGAGATTACTTCTGCAAAATGTTGCAAGACCCTGAGGTACTGATAAATGTTAAAGGAAAAAATGTCTTGTACTATAGCATGTATTAAATGTTTCAGCGAGCTCGAGTGCTAGTAAACATAACACTTAATGTGTCAGGGAAATCACTGTCCTATCTGTCTCTTCATGCTATCCATCAGGCTGTAACCCTTTATGTGCCAGTGGGGTATCCAATGCATTGTTTGCTATGTGCCTAACACCTTTGGCAGTGTCTTATTGCAGAATTTAAATATAAATAAAGCACATATTGGGCAGTTTTATGCCCTTGGATGCTTAATTGCTTTGCAGTGCTTTAGAGGTCTAGGGTGCCTATGTGTCCCAGATTGGCCATAACTGACCTTTATATTATACATTTGTTTTTCATCCAGGGCAAACCTCTTCTGGGACAATACCACCATCATGGAATATGAAATTTCAATATTTTGGGTAGGCATTATTTGCGATATGGGTATTGTGGCCCAGCAGCAAATCTCATAAACGGGCTTATTTCTTTGATATCCCAATTCATTGGATGTTTATGATGCAGTTAGCTAATTAGAGAGAGTTGTATCAGAATATACTCTGTCATTGGATGTATGTAATGTCATTGGATGTATATAATGACATTTTCCACTGGCTCGCTAGCCTTTGTCATCTTACATCAATCAACATAAATGCAATGCGGATCAGCATCCATTGATCCTACTGGCACGCTGATTTGGTTTGGCTCCTCCTCACAGCTGCCAATACTATACATACAAATACAATCTGTAGATGAGCAGGTTCACCCCATGTAAGGAGAAGAAAGTTGTGGGAAGGCTCATGTTAGCTACAATGAATAAGCTTGTTGTCACAAGTTCCAATGGAAGCAGGTAGATAGCCTTTATGTTGCTATGTCCATCTTCATAGCTATCCCTCCTGTAAGAAAAAGCTGTTATGGTTGGTAAGCAATAAAAGGAGTCAGAGGGTATAGTTAAGATCACCTTTATTAGAAATATATTCTCTTTAGTCCATATGGAACACACAAATCAAGGGTTAGAGCTCCCTCCTCTAGGAGGGCAGCACACTTCAAAAAGACAGGATTGTCACAGCTTACCTTGGTTTCAGTGGCCGTTAATACCACACGGATGATGAAGGAAGATGGCAGCGTTTGGACACATCAGAACAAGATGCGTCATCTGCAGCCATGAGGCTTCAGAGTGTAGCAGGCCTCTGTTTTATGCCATGATTCCTGTAGTCTCCTCTTACCTACTTCCTTCCTCTGAGCCTGCTCCTCCTTCCTACTTCTTGAGGAGGGGTTTAAAGGGCATTCTGAGTCCTGACTCAGTTGCCCTTGCATTGTTGTACAATACAGTTATGTTTTCCTTGGGCTCTGTGTAGGACCTGGCTAGTTTGACCATCCATTCTGGTGCTGACGCTTTGTCCCACCAGTTCTGCAGCCTCTCCAGAGAGGAGGTTCCACTGACCCCGATTATTCCGGCTGATTGGATCCTTGCGACCATACGGACTTGCACCACTTCTCCCCGGGGAGAGGAGATCTTGGCTGCCCAGGCTTTGGCTCCAGCCGAGAAGCCAGACGGAAAGTGTTTTGTCCTGGCACAATTACGTATTAAGCTGTTAGAAACATACCATGCTTCCAAAATTGCAGGTCACATTGGTTGGGACCAATTGATCTGGTCATTGTCTAGAGTCTTCTGGTGGCCAAGTCTCAGACTGGATTGTGCGGCTTTTACTGCTGCTTGTACGACCTGTGTGCACAGTAAGACTCCTGGGCATTTGCCAGTCAGCTTGCTGCACCCTGTGGCTAATGGGGACCGTCCATGGTCCCATTTATCGATCGATTTCATGGTCAAACTTCCTAGTTCTATGGGTTTTACGGTCATACTTATGATCGTGGACAAATTCTTGAAAATGGCACATTTTGTACCTCTCAAGGGCTTGCCGTCCGCGCTCAGATGGGAATTCAGCTGGCATTCTCTTCCGCTTACCACCTTCAGTCAAATGGTGCGGCAGAAAGGTCCAACCAGGCCTCCTACCTACTTCCTGAGGAGGGGCTTAAAGGGCAGTCTGAGTCCTGATTCAGTTGCCCTTGCGTTGTTGTACAATACAGTTCTTTTTTCCTTGGGCTCTGTGTATGACCTGGGTAGTTTGATCATCCATTCTGGTTGCTGACCTGTGGCTCTGGCTGACTACCTGAACTGTGTATGACCCGGCCTGTCTGTCCATCCATTCTGGTGTTGACCTGTGGCTCTGTCTGACCATTCTCCTTGTGCGTTCCAATTTGGCTTAGACATCCTTTCTGGTGCAAACTTGTGGCTCTGGCTGACTACCCGCTCCATGTATGACCTGGCTTGTCTGACTACCCACTCTGGTGTTGACCTGGGGCTCTGTCCACTGCGCATCCAGTATATCAGCGCTTCAGTGGATATCCTATCTGGTGCAAACCTGTGGCTCTGACTGACTACCCGCTCCGTGTATGACCCGGCTTGTCTGACTATCCTTTCTGGTGCTGACTAGGGGGCTCTGTCTGTTTCCCCCGCTCCACAGACACCCATCCTAGTGTGGACCTGGGGCTCTATCAGACTCCTAGCTTACTGACTGCACGAGTGAGTCAGTAGCCTCCTTGGTTGCGTAGATATTGGAGACTTCTCTACACAGGAGTCATTGCTAGTCCTTTGGGCATTCCGAATTAACTCGAGGCTCCAGTGGGCTGAGGCCTACTCTCGGACAGTGTAGTGGATCTATTGGTGGACTGCTATTTCTGATACAGTACTTGCCTCTTTTATCACCTTCTGTGTGTTATCTGTTTACGTACATTACTGTGATTTTTCTAATAAAAGATTGTTTTACTTTACCGTCCTGACTCGTGGTTTATTCCTGGGAACCGTGACAGTGATCTTTGGAGTGGAGACTTCTTTCCTTCCCTTCCTCCACCTCAAACCCCCCACTCACCAGCCCCCTACACTAAGACCCTAAGAGGACTGCTCTGCCCAGGTTATGTAGGGGAAAATAATACTTACCTCAATCTTTATTAAAAGGCTAAAAATTCACAGCGAATAGAAAAATGCCCCAGACCCTTTTCCACAGCACACAGAAGCAAGAACCATACTGCTATATGGATCACTGATAGGACTAGGTCCTGGTAATGGTTTCCACAGAAAATAAAATGAAAAGTTAAACTGGCAAGCTCCAGAAGCTTTGAAGTTCTGTCAAGTCTGTCTGGGTTTTATGGCAGGGTGCACTTGGGATGCCTGAGGGTCTTGGGTCCTCTGCTCCTCATATTGGAGGGAATTAAATCTATGCACCTTCCTTGCCAGAAAGGGTAATTTAAAAAAGGTATCTGTGATAAGAGGGTACTCTTTCCACCAGTGGAAATTATCTGCTTCAGGTCTAGACCAAATAAGGTCTTACCCT
The DNA here is from genome assembly GCA_037306005.1 of Rhinophrynus dorsalis. Taxonomy (NCBI): domain Eukaryota; kingdom Metazoa; phylum Chordata; class Amphibia; order Anura; family Rhinophrynidae; genus Rhinophrynus; species Rhinophrynus dorsalis. Next base: position 146,857,283 of record CM074723.1, read on the forward strand.
CAAATGGCAAGGAATCAAATTACTTCTTGGAAGTTCGATCTTTAGCCACAAATGCGGCCTGCTGCAAAGGAGAAAGTTGAGAACGTTTCAGCAAACCTAGCTGGAAATATAGACGTTAGCTTCCATAATGTTAGTTATCATAATTAAAAGGTCCTCTCTAGGAAGCTCAGTGCATCAGAAAGCTGTTCTCCACTAATGGCTATAGCTCCGGGGAAGCAAATATAGGCCTCAGTGCTGCCCATGTAGCTGCAAAGTTGTTGCTTTAAAGGGATAGTAATACTTGAAAATAATTGTATTTTATATTGTAGCCCTTAAAAAAACATGAAAAATGATATAAGTCTTATCTCCCAAACCTTTATGGTGTGGGAGATATTCACATGTAAAATATAGTAAAATTCTCTTTTCCTGGCTGTTTCAGCCAAATCTGCCATCTAGTGGACAGATTTGGAATTCGGTCCACAGAGCAACCGGCAGCTCTTTAGCAGTGCTGAGATCACGATCTTTGAAAAGAACTACTTATCTGGAACTATCTACAAAGTGTGCCTGGCTTGAAAGCACACTTTGTAGACCATTCCAATTAAGAAATTCTTTTTAAAGATGGTGATCTCAGCACTTCTGGAGAGACACAGCCGGTCCCGGGACTGGATTCCAAATCTGAAGGGTGCAGCAATGACGTCACTCCAGGGGAAACTTTACTTCTGAATATCTCCCAAACCATAAAGGTTTGGGAGATAAGACTTATATCATTTTTCATGTTTTTATAAGGGCTACAATATACAATAAACTTATTTTCAAGTATTACTATCCCTTTAAGAAGGGAATCAAGGAATGTGTCAGCTGATCCATCAGGCCAGAAGCATCTGCCAATGTAAGAGATGTGTTTTAGCCAAATGTGAAATAAGATGGTCTGCACTAATGCCTCAGGCATGAAAGCATATAACTTAAGAGACTTTTCCTTAGTAAATGTGTTTCTATCTTGAGTTTTCCAAAAAGAATTTGATATTTGGAGAATCTGACCCCCACCTCTCATCAGAGGCCTCAGTGACTTCTCCAACGCCACTCTGATTAGCCCCTCAACAGTGGAGACAGGGTCAGCCTCATAGGTCTCCCCAAAAGAGAATGAATAATCTATATCATTTTCTTCTGAATCCAGTTCCTCAAGATGCCGAAATCACTTGAGTATGTCCCATAAAGACAGGATCAACCTGATTGGTGGTGGGTAAAAGGTTCCAGGAATGGAGAAACCCTTTAATGGACGAGTGAATGGATGCAATGGAGGACATGAGCGTTTTAACCCAAGTAGGCTCTTGGTCAGTTACGGATGGCCCCATGGGAATAGTAAGGGCCACAGTGCATGAGGGATATAGGGACCCAGAATATTTTGTTGGAAACCCAGTGTGGCATGAGGAGTAGTGAGTTAAGGGGTAAGAGAATCCTCTGAATCCTTGGGTTTGGTTTTCCCCATGTATCCCTTAGGGTCAGACATGTCTCAAGAAAGTATATAAAACTTGTGAGAAAAAGGTCAAAAGTAGCCTCAGTTTAACGCAAAACCCAGAAAGACTCAATAAGTACTTATATGGTATGCAAAGGGTAAAACTGTAGAGACCAGGAGAGTCAGCCTCTGTGCAGTGCAAACAATAGAGAAGCAACTTGGCAGCCAGAAAGGGCTTGCACCAATCAGAAGCAAGCCCAGGGGAACTGGGAATTCTCAGTATTGTAGTTTTTCTCAATCCCTAGAGTGCATCCATTCTCATGGACACATATAGAGCATAGAAGAAGACGAAAGAGCCCACTGTAACCCTTCTAGCGTGAATAGGTGCATAGATGTGTCCCATAGAAGTTTCTCCCATTAAGACCTAAAGAACAAAAAGGGCTGTGGTGTGGGATCCAGTTCTTATAGGCCATAAACCTAAAGACAACTTTATTGATATAAAAATGCCAGGGGGTATCACTGTTACAATGGTTTTGGAGTATCTAGAAGTCCAAACAACCCAGTGAAAGACCCATAATAGGATTACTGTAGTGCAAGGATTAAGCAATAAAAAGACAAATGCAGCCATCTTTGCTTTCAGGCACAAAAGAGAGAGCTCTAAAGTGCAAAAATGTCAGGATGGAACATGAAGATGGACCATGGCACTCAAAGGGTACCCACCGCTCTTCTGTCTTCAAGCTCCCATTTAAATAAGGCAGAATCTCTGATATCCAGCCATAATGAACAAACTTATCATAAAGTCAACCTCCACAAGGGAAAAGGTCCCTAAAACTCCCATGAACTTAGCAGTTCAGCTCCAGGGAAGCCAGTGATGGGAGCTCACATAATGGGGTATTATAAAGCCCCATATTTAAAGAAAAAAAAATAACATAAAAACTAACACAAGTTCCCACATAATGGGGATTATACAACCCACATGTAAAGGAAAAAAACAATAAAGTAACGTAAAAATTAACACAAGTTCCACTGCACTCAAAACATCTTTGACACAGAGCAAATTAATCTGTTGGGTGGGCGGTTTAGCTGGTGGATGAGGAGGGAGTCTCCTCCCCACAGACCCTGTCATTTTGAAGTACCATGCCCCCCTGGAGAAGGGAGCTCAACCCCATGGTTCCTGTGTTCCATATTGGATGTAAGAGAAAAGGGCTTTACTGGGAGTTGGGGCTGAAATGGGGGGGGGGGGGGCAGTGTCAAAGGTTCTGTCTTTCCAAGTGGAGGGAACTACCTCTGTACCTTTCAGTCCCTTCTTAGTTCTATGAGTCTTGCATTTGGAGAATTAAGCTGTTTAACCCCTTGGGTTCCAGAGGCATCTACAATGAATTGCTTAGCAACGTGTGGCAGACATGTCTAGGAACAAATGGGTTAATATGAGCAGATATGATTCCTGGGCTAGATCTCTTATTTTCTCCCTGTCATTGTTAAAATGCACTTTTTGATTAGTTGGGTTTAAAAACCCATCCCACAATTAAGATTCCCCACCAAAATTAGCAGTTCATCAGATAGAGGGGATCCTACCACCATTGCTCAGTTATTTAATGCTCCTTCAAATCATGTGGTATTATTAGTTTATCCCCATTTCTGTCGTATTGCTTTGTGCTTTGATTTCTGTATAAAAGCATCACCAATCTATCATTTTCCTAAGGCCAAGATTACATCCTAACAGAATTGAATTCCGGCAGGCAAAATAATAATTATAAGCAGTTTTGTAGACTTTTTCTTATTCTTGCAATCACATTTCAGCCACTATGTATCACAAATTTGGCAGCTGAATATAAAGCAGAATGGTCTTTACAATGTTCTCTTTTGTGATCAGAGTGGCCATTTCAGGCTTGGCAGCTCAAGGCTGCTTAGGCTGGGAAAATAAGTCTCCTAGGTTGCAAAAGGCAGTGAGCACCACAGCTACACCACCCCCAGAGTTCACAAGTGTATCAAAACATGTTCCCTACACTTACTCAAGTCAACCCTTAAACATGTTGATGGCAGACCGCTTTTGACACTACTTCCTACCCACACTAGTCTAACTGAGCCCGCCCTTAACCTATCCATTACTAGATTGGGACCCGTAATCTGGTAACAGGAAGGTTAACATGGAGTGGTGGGGCTGTTGGGACTCGGGAGTGTACAGGATCATCATGTAGGATCAGATAGGGGTATTGGCACCCCAGTTTTCCCTGCTTGATCCAGCTTGAGGGAAAAAGCCAATGTCTGGCCACTTCCTTTAGGCTTCTAGAGACTCACTTTTGGGTCATTTTGTAGCATTTTCCAAATGTGTGTTTTTGTTTTTTTTTTGTTTTGTTTTTTTTTAATCTGGCATACAGATTCTGACTATTGGCCATAATCTGATTGCAGAACTGACCATCATAAAATATCTGCTAAAGCTGAAAAAATAGGCATTCAGCAGATTTTTTTCTGCTTGGCCTAAACTTGTAAAACCAGTGCAAATGGAAATGTCTAATCTGCTATATATTATTTACATAAACATTACTTAAAGGGATAGTAACACTTCGTTTTAACTTTATTTTATTTTGTAGGCATTAAAAAAACATGAAGAATGATATAAGTCTTATCTCTCAAACCTTTATGGTTTATGAGATATTCACAAGCAAAGTTTCCCTCCCCGCCCCTTTTACCTAGTATAAACAATCTCTTCTCAGATGTGAATCTGGTTGTAAGACCAGACAGATAACAGAAGGGGACAATTTTCTTTGTATGAAAACAATGAAAGCCCTTCCCCCCTTGACAAGTTTTTCAGCTTTTTCCATTATCTTAATTGAAGATTGTCCCTCTCTGCAGTCTACCTGGGCATCTCCCTTCTGATCTGGTTGAACAGGGGGGGGATACTTTGTTTGTGAATATCTCTTAAAGGGATAGTAATACTTCGTTTTAACTTTATTTTATTTTGTAGGCATTAAAAAAACATGAAGAATGATATAAGTCTTATCTCTCAAATCATTATGGTTTATGAGATATTCACAAGCAAAGTTTCCCCCTCCCGCCCCTTTTACCTACTGTAAACAATCTCTTCTCAGATGTGGAATGCAGTCCATAGACTGGACAGATAACAGAAGGGGACACTCTTATTCCTTTGAAAACAATGAAATCCCTGCCCCCCTTGACAAGCTTTTTAGGTTTTTCTGTTATCTTAATTGAAGATTGTCCCTCTCTGCAATCTACCTGGGCAGCTCCCTTCTGCCCTGGCTGAAAAGTGTTACATCAGTAAAAGGGGCGGGAGGGGGACACTTTGCTTGTGAATATCTCTTAAACCATAAAGGTTTGGGAGATAAGACTTATATATCATTATTCATGTTTTTTTAATGCCTACAAAATAAAATAAAGTTAAAACGAAGTATTACTATCCCTTTAAACCATAAAGGTTTCAGAGATAAGACATATCATTCTTCATGTTTTTTTAATGCCTACAAAATAAAATAAAGTTAAAATGAAGTATTACTATCCCTTTAACATTAAACCCAGTTTACCTCAATCTGGGTAGAAAATCCTAGTGGACACTATGAATCAATTATAGGTGTATTACGCCTCCAAATAATTTTTTCATTAATGTTCATGGAGGCAGGTATAATTGTTTGTTGTAGGATGACAGGACCACAAGACCTTTCCATGGAAGACTTTTGGAATGTATTCAGTAGGAGGAGTTTAGGGTTCCAGAGTCCAGCAGCATGGACATGATATCCAGTACAAATACAAGATTTTTGGGGAAATCAAACTACACAGAATTGATTCATATTGGCCATTAGGATTTCTACCCAGGTAAGGGGTAGATTATTAGTTAGAGTTGTTAGTGTTCCTCTCATTTTTACATTTATTGTATTTGTTATAGAAAGGGTCAATTTTAGTTCACACTAAAAGAAAAGAAAATTGCACACAACTAGTGAATACATTGAATTCAGAGGAAAAAAATAGCTATTCCATAAAACACCTAACATAAAATCATTTAAAGAGTAAAATACCCAGACATTTACACACATTAACTGGTTATTTTATAGAACAACTACATATTCCATAAAATATTACAAAACGGTTAAATTGTAAAACACCCAGAAAGTTACATAATTGTAACCCTTTGAATACCAGAGGGGTACACAGTCATACCCCTCTGACACTCAAAGGGTTTAACTTTAAAACAAATGTACATTTTTCAGATTTTGACTTATCAGTCCTGAGCACCTGCTGCTATTTTATCACACCCGAGTTCCTGTGTTTTTGTGCACAGTTAAGTTTCCACATTGTTTCCACATTGGAGGTATGGCTTTTTGGCCACAAGTCTTCCATGAAGACCACTTCTGACCAGAATTCTCCAGAGAGTAGATGGGTGTACCATTGTCCTACTGCTTTCTGCCAATTCTGAGCTGATGACACTGCTGGACATCTTACAATTGCAAAGGGAAGTAAGCATGACACTGCACTGAGTTTCCTTGGCCGTTGCTTGTTTCAAAAGAGCTTGGACAGCACATATAGAAACCACTGGCTGCCTTGAAATTTCTGCCTGGAAGAGACCTTGCTGATGTAATATAACTATCTTGTGTTTTGTTTCTGTGCTCAGTCTTGCCATGATGTATGACTTTTGACATTAAAGTGTTGTCAGTAACCTCATCTTGTTAGCTGTGTTTGGCTGTTCCTCACCCAGTTTTATTCCTCCTACACAGCAGTTTCTGTTTCAGTTAAGTATTTTAACCTACATATTAAATTGATGATCATTAGCACCTAATTTGTATATTTTTTTAATCATACACCTGGACTATATGCCTACAAAATCCCTGACTTTGTGCAAGTGTACCTAGAAGAATTGATGCTATTTTGAAGGCAAAGGGTGACCACACCAAATATTGATTTCATTTAGTGTTTTCTTCTGTTCACTCACTATAATTTATATAATTAATAAAAATAAACTATTAACATGCCTATTTTTGAAAACATTCTTAGTTTACAGCATTTTTTCACACTGCCTAAGACTTTTGCACAGTACTATGTCAACATTCAACTAAAGATGAAAGGAGAAAAAAAAGTAAGATAAACATTTAAAACATATCCATAAATAATACAAATGACATCAAATAAATGCATAGCCACTGGAGAACCCTACAAAATGAAGCAGTCAGAGTAATGGTATAAAAATTAAGTACAGTCTCCACCGCAAGTTGCATGATGCTCTTTTTGCCCAAGGCTTCATCAGAGTTAAGCTCGTGTTATGCAACTTTCGATCATATGATGGTCTCTAACTGTAAAGGCAGAGGTTGTGGTACAACTCTTTTGGAATTTGCAACTACTCTAATTTCTGCTGCGGCTGCTGTTGAGGAGCAAACTAGTGTGTCACAGACCACTGTGGACACAGTGGGAATGGGGTCAACAAGTGATGAGGGACTAGGACAGGTTTCACTTGCCAGTGGCAGCAATACTCCTGGTCCTAATTGCAGTGCTGATTCTGAGGCAGTAGCAGCAACATTATCCTCTGCCCCACACAGTGAAGGGGAATGTGAAGGACAAGAAGAAAGAGGCCATTCTTCTCCACCTGTTCCCTATCACCTGAAGTCATGGGTGTGGGACTATTATTCTCTTGGGGCAAGCACAGTGCAGTCATCACCAATGGCATTGTGTATAATTTGTGACAAGTCAGTAAGAAGGGGAAAGGAGGAAACACACCGTGGCACAACCGCCCTGATAATACACATGAAACACAGACAACATGACATTTATGTCAAACATGTTAAAGCCAAACACCCACCACAGAAATTGAGTACCACTGTTGCTGTACCCCCCTGACTCTCTAGAAAGGCAACAAGAGGTGAGGCAGAGATCAAAGAGGAGGATGAATAGAGAAACCCAGGCAGAGACTGGAAGTTCCATGACAAAGGAAACAACTAGCTCACCTTCTTCCTCTAAGGTAACTGCCTCTTCTGCCAATCCACCTCATTCATCGTTACCTCCCCCGCCACATGATAGCCACTCTGTACATGTTAGGATATGGCAGTTCGTGTAAACCCATTGCAAACATGGCAGCGTGGTGGAGGAGAATAGCAAGCAGGGCATCAAGCAGTATCGGAGGTGATTCCATCTCTCAGAATATTCTAAAATGGTGGCAGGGAGGGTTCATCATTACTATTAAACTGTCAGTAAGTTGTCATGTGTCCTTAGCAGGGTGTGTATATTAAAAGTCAGAGATGTTCAGCTAGGAAAGAACCTGCAATACAGATTTACAGGCTCTATAGGAATGGTGTCCTACCCCGGGTGCAATCTCTTTTAGCCCACTAGTGCTTTTCACAGGGAGGAAATGTCCTAAAGCATAACATGCCAGGCAATTCCTCTCTGAACAAGAGAAGCAGCCAACCCCAGATGTACGTTTTAGCCTTGTTGGGCCTCATCAGTGAGGTGTAGCTGATCTTTCTAAGCACTGTGAGCAAGGGGTCCAATGCTGGATTCCCCCTATTACCCTTGGAGTGACTAATCCCAAGGATAATTTGCATAAAAGTCAGAGATGCTCAACTAGGAACGAACCTGCAATACAAATTTGCAGGATCTATAGGAATGGTGTTCTACCCAGGGTGCAATCTCTCTTAGCCCACTAGTGCCTTTCACAGGGAGGAAATATCCTAAAGCATATCATATTGGTCCTGCCCTTACAGCAGTCCAACCATGAAATGCCAGGCAATTCCTCTCTGAACAAGAGAAGCAGCCAACCCCAGACTTACGTTTCGGCCTTGTTGGATGTGAACAAGGGGTATAGTAACAGTGGCAGTTCTTAGGTTCTGGTGTCATGGTGTTTGGATACAGTTGTGCTATTTACCACACACATTGTGCACATTGCAGTTGCTGACAGAGGCACAGTTCCTGCTCTCAAGGGCAATATTTATATTCTATCAACACACCCATGATTTTGGAGGAGGGGCAGGGGGAGAAGACTTATTGGCCAACTTCTTCTTTTCTCAACATATACTCGGGGCTACTTATTGTGCTGCAACTGCCTCAGGTGCGTCACTGGAGCTAGTCGTGGCAAGTGGAACCTTCATCATCCATCACCCGTGTTACTGCTATTGTTGATCCCATTCCCTTTCAGCTGCCTAATAATCCTGCTGCTTAAACAACAGTAAGTTGTCATGTGTCCTTAGCAGGGTGTGTATATTAAAAGTCAGAGATGTTCAGCTAGGAAAGAACCTGCAATACAGATTTACAGGCTCTATAGGAATGGTGTCCTACCCCGGGTGCAATCTCTTTTAGCCCACTAGTGCTTTTCACAGGGAGGAAATGTCCTAAAGCATAACATGCCAGGCAATTCCTCTCTGAACAAGAGAAGCAGCCAACCCCAGATGTACGTTTTAGCCTTGTTGGGCCTCATCAGTGAGGTGTAGCTGATCTTTCTAAGCACTGTGAGCAAGGGGTCCAATGCTGGATTCCCCCTATTACCCTTGGAGTGACTAATCCCAAGGATAATTTGCATAAAAGTCAGAGATGCTCAACTAGGAACGAACCTGCAATACAAATTTGCAGGATCTATAGGAATGGTGTTCTACCCAGGGTGCAATCTCTCTTAGCCCACTAGTGCCTTTCACAGGGAGGAAATATCCTAAAGCATATCATATTGGTCCTGCCCTTACAGCAGTCCAACCATGAAATGCCAGGCAATTCCTCTCTGAACAAGAGAAGCAGCCAACCCCAGACTTACGTTTCGGCCTTGTTGGATGTGAACAAGGGGTATAGTAACAGTGGCAGTTCTTAGGTTCTGGTGTCATGGTGTTTGGATACAGTTGTGCTATTTACCACACACATTGTGCACATTGCAGTTGCTGACAGAGGCACAGTTCCTGCTCTCAAGGGCAATATTTATATTCTATCAACACACCCATGATTTTGGAGGAGGGGCAGGGGGAGAAGACTTATTGGCCAACTTCTTCTTTTCTCAACATATACTCGGGGCTACTTATTGTGCTGCAACTGCCTCAGGTGCGTCACTGGAGCTAGTCGTGGCAAGTGGAACCTTCATCATCCATCACCCGTGTTACTGCTATTGTTGATCCCATTCCCTTTCAGCTGCCTAATAATCCTGCTGCTTAAACAACTCAGGAGCAGCAGCAAGAACAGCAGCTGTAAATTCCACAATTATGGTGAGTCCATTTGACAATGGCCAGTGGCCAATGGCTAACACAACATGACCTGCTTGCACTAGGCCAGTAGGGCATTTTTTCTCAGTGCTTGCGCTTTAAAAAAAAATACAAAAAAAAAAAAAAATTAAAAAACCATAGTCCTACAATAAAAATGTGTTTTGTTTTTTTTTCTAACAAGCATAAGTCCTACAAACCAATCATTCCTTGGGGCTTATGCCAAACCAGCTTAACGCCTACAAATCAATGTTTCTTCAGGGCTTGTGCCTCTAATAAGTCTAAGTCCTACAAATCAATGTTTCTACAGGGCTTGGGGATCTAACAACAAATCTAACAAATCATCCTCTACAAAATATTCTATCAAGTCAAGTATCAGTCCACTCCAGTGGCAGCTTATGTCAGGGGGTTCCTTTCTCTTATCACTTTACATACAATTTTCTTATTTTATTTTATTTATTTATTTTTTAATTAACTGTTCTTCCAATAGCAGTCAAGATCCTTGCCCCAAAAACAAATTCCCTGTTCAACTGATTCATTCCCCAGATTCCACCCATCAACATAGGCACCCTCCTCAGACCCCTTTTATCCCATGTCTTATGGGTTTTTTATTGTAATTAGTATTTATTTTTGTATTAACTGTCACCAATCCCAGTGAACAACTCCCCCCCCCAAAAAAAAAAAAACATTCCCTGTTCAACTGATTATTTCTCCACAACCCACCAACACAGGCACCCTCACGTCCCTTTTATACTATGCCTTTGGGAAATAAATAATATTTGCAATGTATTGTGTGTAACTTCAGTGTTCCCATTGATTGAAATGGAATAAGCTAGGCGAAAAAAGCAGAAAAACTGCACCTTTCAAAGAAATTATTCTCAAAGTGAGAAGTGCCGTTATTCTCCAATTTCAGTTTGAGGTGAAAATTTTCATCCATCCCTAGTCTTGAGCACCTACTATGCTAGCAAGGTCACTCCTTTAGTTGCCTCTGTCTTTTCTGCAGCAGGAATAGTGGTACATTGTATTCCACTGTTCCTAACTATGGTCGGGGACTAGGTTCTTCTTCTAAAGGTTTTTCATCCTTCTCATCTATTTAATAAAAACAGAACTAATCATTCATAAACTACCTATGAAGGCGCTATGTAGAAAGTTGGAACTGGTTCTTATCTGCAGTCTAGATTTTATGCGAGGAGAGGGAAACATTGGTAGAGCAAAGAGTGCTAGAGATGAATAAATGGGAAAGCTGATGGTATTCAATGGGGAAGGCTAATAAGAATTGGAGTAAATCAACCAATTTTATTAAAAAATCTTGATACAAAAATCTTTGCAAAAGCCTTAGCTAACCAACTGAAAACATTAAACCACAAATAATAAATCCTAACCAAAAGGGATTTTTTTAGAGGGAGGGGAGAGCGAGAGAATGTGTGTGTCAAGGAATAGCACCCTTCATGGAATTCGCTCATAATTAAGATGAAGACCCTTATGATCAGTGGATGCAATCAGGGCCTTTGATAGGGTAGATTGAAGATTTACACTAGCAACCTTAATGCTAGAGAGATCTCCAATGCAATGCCTTGAGAAGTGTTAGAAAATTATCTAACAGGTGTAATATATTACTATTCAAAGTACCTTTCCTTATACACCTACTAAAAAAATTCCATAGTTGAAGATCCCTCCAGACAAACCATTGTTATAGTCTACTGCACTAAATTTCATAGTAAAACAAAGGTTATGTTTCCCCTGACCACATATAACCCCCTTAAATATGAAGCAATACGTTGGTGGCCTCTCTGGTCAACAGGAATTTTTATATTCCCCTATGGTTTTCTCCAGAAACCCTACCTGGGGGGTGGTGCGATAAGGTGGGATAAAGAGGTGATATTGGGGGTTATACACTAAAGCATCATAAGTAGGTGATAAAAAGGAGATAGCGTATCCAGTGATATCACTTCACCAGTTCCTATGTTTTTCTATGGAACCAATGCACTAAGATCTCTCCAACTTTGGAGATCTTAGTGCATAGGTTCTATAAAGTATCATTGGAATAAGAGAAGTGATATCAGTGGAGAACTTATCTCCACTTTATCACCTGTTTATTGCGCCTTAGTGCATTTCCCACAATTTTTCCAGTGATGTGAACTCTCCAACTCCTATATTATTCTGTGGAACTCTAAAGCTGGAGATATCTTATTACATAGGTTCCATAGATTGACATAGCAATTTGAGCTTTTATCATACTGCAGACATTATCTCAACTTTATATTTTTATCCCACCTTTGTGTATAACCCCCCAGTTCCACTTAGTACACAAGTCACTTTCAGGGTTAAAGACTATAAAAGTGGTTGCCAACCTTTTTTTCAAGTTGACATTTCTTTTTGAGTTGTGACTCATTTAGCTAAAAAAGTGTAAAATTCTGTGAAATGTTTTCAGAAACTTTTGTGCAGACATGACGTGCTGAGCTTGTTACTGTGACACCGAAATGTGTCCTGACATGCCTGTTACCACAGAGCTAAATGGTAGGAATGCATCCTATTCATTAGCACATTGCTCTGGGTAGTCAATATATGGCTCTAGCTGTTTCTGGACTGCAACTCCCATCATCCTCAGCATGACAATGACAGGTATTAAACTCTAAATAGCTAGAGGGCTTCAGGTTGCACATCCCTGCTCTAGACAATTAAAGGAGAATAAAGGCTTCAGTTTAATCCTCATGACATCCACTTGGCAGGACTTGCAGGAATTTGTCCTTCATAGAGCAGTCAAGTGTTTCATCAATTTTTTTATTTTTATTTTTTTTTTTTTTTCATTTGAAATCTGCTGTAGGACATCACAGTGACATACCAGTGATTTTCAGCTGCAATCCTCAGGACACACAGAAATCAGGTTTTCAGTATATCCTGAATTCTACTTTTTGAACATCCCTGTGTCCAGACTCATGGGTGAGGCTCTCTCTTTCTGGCTAATCATATTTAGACTGGTAAATCTAGTATTAATTGTGTGGATTGGAAAACTAAATACAGATCTAACAACAAACACAGCCAATTTCAGATACTATGCATAAAATATATACATATATTGGACTACTACATAAAGGACACTAAATTTGGTAAGTGCTTCTGCTAATAGTTTCTCTTTATCTCAATGTGATTCAGAGGATTTCAATTATTTAGTGCACAAGGAGCACTGTCATCAGTTACAAGCCTGGTACCATTGTTACAGGGAACTGGCAATCCATTTTCAGTTCAGAGATCTCAAAAGGAGACCTCATTGTGCATTCTGTGACTAGCTGCCACAAAGCCAAAACATAAAGGGGCAGTATATCAGAGTTATAAAAACAAATATGTTGTGGAGCTCTGATGTTTGGTGATGTTCATTCCAAAAGTTATTACAGAGATAACGGCATATTTCTGATAGACTGAATTAAAGATGTTTGCAGCCAGGGGTTGCTGTTGCTACATCAACCTATGGGAATCTTGCATCTTTGACACTCAACGTTTCACAGGCTGTAACAACAAGGGCATCATCTGCTGTAAAACATCTTTCACCCACGATATCATTAAAATGCTACATTTTGAATAACTTTTGAAAGCAACCCCTCCAAGCATTGGAAATACCCCTGTTTTCTTCTATTGATAAAGTCCAACACCATAATTCATAATTAGGGTATACTGCCCCATTATGGGGACAGAGGAATGATTCAGTGCATGTCACAGATTGTTGCTAACAGACCATAATTTGTACAAAGATAAAATGTAAAAACTGTCAAAATAATTAAAAGGAAGATAAAAAAAAAGTTTTATTCCAAAAATTATACCTTGGCACTTTTTAGGACCAGTGCAGTGAATTCAAAAACAGAATTTTTTATAGTGTTATGTTATTGATTCACAGTCCGCCATTTCAAATACAAAAACATACACTTAAAATAAGATATAAATCCAGATACATATATGCCAGTGATGCGATAAATGAAACCCGTATCTCCCTCTCTGTCTAGGGGTCCCAAGCAGGATACAGTAACCATCAAAATGGTAATCGTAGGTGGTTATTGGATATGTCTCCCACCTTATCGTCATTTAGTCCCTAGCAAATAATGGTTATCAAGAAAAAATGTCAGCCTACACACTGAAACTGGCAAAATACCAAAAATCCAAATAGTAACGCCTACGTACTTCCTAAATACACTGCATGTCCTCAAGTTGCCCCTCATGACCGAGGGGAAAAAATTACACTAAGGGTCACACTTTATATCCAAAATGAAACATGAATATACATCGTTTGGAAAGTATACCAGAAATACACATACAAATAGCATATTAAATATGTTAACACAATTGTGATGCCCTACAGATAAAATAATACTGGGTAAAATGTATCATAAATATTAACTGGGTTATATAACCAGGGGCTAATAACAATGTACACTAAAAATCAATAGGAACCAATACAGACAATCACTGGACATGAACTTGCCACTCCACCATCTGCCAGACTGCAACAAATTCAACCTATGTTGTTCATACATTAACTACCCGTTGACCAACATCTGCAACTGATCATAAATACAAAACAACACCCTCTATCCACTCACTGAACTTGTAATGTGTATGAACCACAGTTAGATGGCTACAGAGAGACATATAGCCAAAAAACACAACACAATAAAATCAATACAGAAACTATGTATCACTTGACACATACACCTCAACTAGAAATACAAGATCTTAAAGTGTGCCCACTGGGAAAGAGAAAATACTCGGGCATACTAGTGTTACTATAAAAAGGACTCCCTGAATATACAAGCAATGAAACTGGCCCTCCAAAACCATATTCAGTTAGAAAAAGAAAATTCATCACATTCATAAAATCTATAAAAGCAAAAATTATTTCCTGAGGAAAAGGTTAGCATGAAACCTTGAAACACCTTAGAAGTATATACAAATTCACGATCCAATACACTGGAGTGCCTAATATTAGCATAAATTTGAGAGCTATTTGTTCATAGATGAAGACATATGTGACATATATGTTACATGGAGGTATTTGAATGAAAAGTGGGAAGACCGATAAAAGAAAGCCAGCCTCAAGTTAAGTCCAATGAATGGAATAGGAGATGAGTGTATCCCATGGAGACATCTGAAAGAAAAGCAGAAAGTTAGAAAAGAGAACACCGCTCTCCAACTAAGTTCTACAAATGGATTACTTGGTTAACCTATGACCATGAATTAATGTGTGGAACAAGTTCAATTGTGTGTAGAACAATAACAGTGCATGATGCCATCCTTAAAATTGTAATATATGGCACCAATTTAAGAAATTAAGTGATTGTGGGTTTAATATATAAAGGCAATGTGTTTGAATACCAGCTGGTTACATCTTTGATACAAACTTAATTTACCAATGATGTATAAGGAGAAAAGATAATATTGTCTGAGAGGAGAATCTATGTAAAGTATATCCAAGACACATTGTATGTGTGATTGTATTGGAGAACATTGGGCTTATTTTATATAGTTTTAGTTATGTTAGGTATTATTTTGAATACAGTCTCTCCATAAATAAATGTTTATTTTTGATATATGTTATATAATTTATTTTAAGTAATTAGAGATGTATTTGCTTTACTGATTGTAAACAGGTTTGGAGGGTCTGTTCCATTGCCTGTATATTCAGTGAATCATCTAGTAATCGTACATCTTAATAATTATAATTCTTTATTTTTATATAGCGCACACAGATTACACAGCACTTTACACTCATATTGGTTCCTGTCCCCATTGGGGCTCACAATCTAAATTCACCTATCAGTATGTTTTTTTTGGAGTATGGGAGGAAACCGGAGTACCCGGAGGAAACCCACGCAAACACGGTGAGAACATACAAACTCATTGCAGATGTTGTCCTTGGTGGGATTTGAACCCAGGACCCCAGCGCTGCAAGGCAACAGTGCTAACCACTGAGCCACCGTGCTGTCCATCTTGGAATATTCTCTTTCCCTTGGGGAATACTTTAAGATCTTGTATTTCTAGTTGAGATATATGTGCCAAGTGATAGTTACCTTAATGATTTTAATTGTGTTATGTTTTCTGGCTATAGGTCTATCTGTATCTCTCTAATTGTGGTTTATACACAGTCCTGCAGAATTACATTTTTCATAAGAGATCCGGTCGCTTTATATATTACCTATATAAAAGTAGGGGATATAGGTTTACATATTGTGCCAGCTCAAAGTTCTATAATGAACAAAATAAAAAAACAAAAAAATAATATGAAGCTTGCATGGATATTCTTAATAATAAAAATATGAAACCAAGTTTAACAGTCATCACAAGAAATGTATAATTTGACAATATCATTAAGGTTCAAAATAGCCCTACAAAATCAGCCAATGTGCATTTATAAGGTGATATAAATGAGATTGTTCAATGCATCTGCAAATTGCTAAATCGGGTGTAATATTAAAGAAGTGATCAATGGATAAAGTAAGATCATCATCTCAACTGGTATGTATGGGCCTTATTTCTCAAACTAAAGAGGCTAAATTCTGAAGCAAAGCAACTGCGCCAGTGAGTTAAAAAGTGGGTTTTTGTACTTAAATAATTTCTTCTTTGTCCACTGGGGAAGACAGGGACCATGGGGTTAACATACCCACCACCACCAAGATGCAGGGAACTTAAACTTCTAAAGTAAAACTTCTCCTCTTCATCTATCCTACTTAACACACTTTTCTGCATTAGAGGTCACTTTACATATAGCAAGGAATAAGAGGAGCAAATAACAGAACAGAAAAGCCAAGAAATGGCAATACATGCCTACCCAAGCAGTAGTTTCTGACGTGGCATTCTCTGTCCCCCCCAATGGGATAAGAAAAATGGATATAATGATGAATGCAAAAAAAGCCTTTTCTTTTGCAAGTGATGAGGGCCACAGAGACATACCAAAGTGGACCCCAAAACGCAGGGAGGGAGAGAAAAGTCCTATGGAGCTGGTGCTTGTGAACCTTAACGAAAAGCTGGCATCTTCTGAGGCAAGAATGTTGGCCTTGTAGAATAAATAAATCTCCATAGGATGGTGTAGCAACAGCGCCACTGTACAATTTCAGGCCACTGTGATATTGCACCTAAAAAATTCAACTTTGAAAATTAATAACTTTTGAATGAAACACCTTCAGCAGTGGGAGTACTCTTGTCTTACTCAGGGGGATAAACCCTACAACATATTGTGTCATGGTTACTAGCAGGGCAGGTGGTGAATATGCTGAAGAAGGCTACTAAGCAGAAGAGACACAAACACCAGCCAGGAATAAATTCAGAAGTAAGAGGAAACAATGTTTGAAAACTACTCATTTGCCAGAGTAGAAAAGGATGGCTGGTGAGCCATAGGATACCCAACAAAACAAACTCTTATGACTGTTGCTGAATATATGCTACATAGCAAGGCTGGAGTGCACAACTTTTAAGCTATCAATTGCAAGTATGACATTACCATGGATTCTAGAAGTGGATAATGCTGACCACAAGGTTAAATTGCCAGAAATAGCATAGTCAGAACTGGGCCAGGATAGGCACATGCTTATAATGGAAGATGTGGCACAAACTGGTAAATAACAGACCAAGGAGCACACAAATAAATCAAGGTCACATGATCTAAATAAGCATGCTGAATCAGTTTAGGGTATGCAGCAAATAATCATGGGCAGGATTCACAAGCCAAGGTCAAACACAGAACACGGAAATGAAATCTCTGGAATGCTAGTAAGAAAGACGCTACACATGAGCATTGAAGAGCCTGTATGGCTGTTTGATACAGGCCTCAGAGGTGTGACTAGGAAGGTAGACAGAATCACAAGTAATTGCTGAACTGGAGGTTGTGGAGTGGGTGTGTCCAGGTAAACAGTCAGAGCTGCAAATAACAGGCGTCTAACTATATGCATATATTATACTGTTTTCATCCTAATTACTAGTTCAGATGAAAGGCAGAAACTACCTTAGACTGGGGGTTCAGGTATAGTGCATAAAACTACTTTATTGTGATGAAAGATTTGATAAGGTGATGTACATGATAGAGTACAGAGTTCTGATACTCTAGCTGAAGATATAGCAGTTGAAAAGATAGTTCTTGAAAGTAATGTATGTGAAGAATGGTTCTTGTAAAAGGTTTCTCGTAAAATCTCTAAAGTTCAAATCCCTGGGAGGAGTTGTATCTTTAGAGAGAAAAAGTGGCTTACACCTTGTAGAAATGTCTGAACTTGTGGAATATCTGCTGTTTTTCTGTTAATGAACACTTACAAAGCTGGGATTTGAATTTTCAGTGAACTGAGTTTCAGTCCTTTTTTTTAAATCATCCTTGAGGAAGAGTAAATAGGAGAGGTAAATTTAAGTTTGAAACTACAATTGTTGTTGTTCACAAACATTGATATAACTCCTCCAGATTATATGATATATCTTAGAAGAAACCAGTTTTTCAACATTGTTTGAATCACATTGCCAGAGAATATTTACATTTAAATATTGTGGTTTGAAATTTAATGCCTTTAAGTCCAGACGGACTGGGTCTTTGGATCATTCGTTCTTGCTCAAAAAAGAAGTTTTGCAATGTGTCTGGAAGCAATTCAATCTAGGTTTATAGGCTCTATCTGATTAGTGCATCTAAAGTTTCTTGCTTGATTTCCTGTTTGCCAGAATTTATATTTGATCTGCTTCCCAGCTTTCTACTCTTGGGCTGGACACGGTGGATAGAGACAGAACATGATTCTGTCCTTTGAAGGGTTTTAATTTTCTTCATACTAGGCTTTCTTGGTCTTGGTTCCACCTTCGCGATTTACATATGCCACTTATATGGCTTTTTCTGACTGTAAATGAGTGGGATGTCCCTTCATGAGGGCTGTCCAGGTCATAAGAGCCCAAAGACTGCTCTCAATTGGAAAGGAGGATTCCTGTTTTGACCACAGGCCTTGAAAGGAAACATGATTTAAAACTGCTCCTTAGTCCTTGCGACTGACATTCATTGTTATATGTAAGGAAAAGATCTCCCTTCACATCATTTATCCACCATTCTAGTGGCCAGTGGCACTGGGGATGGATATATATCATGATTCAAGGATTGCACCTTCTTGTTTCATACTTGTAGAAGTTGCAGTTGTAATTGTCCCATGTGGAAATGTGCAAAGGGAATAACCACTAGTGAAGAATAGATACCATGATTCCCACAATCGTCAAGTAGTTCCTCACTGTCTGCTTCCCTTCCTGGAGAAAAGAGAACCCTGGACTTCATAACGGATACCTTGTTTGTGGGGGGAAAAATACCTTGTGCTAAAGCTTGATGATTTCCAGACTTAAGAAGATAGTTTTTCCAATTGTACTGTTTACAAGTGGCATATATTAGAGAGAATATAAACTAGAAAGCAATTACTGAGTTATACCACAACATGTTTATTTTCACCAAGTTGTGTTGAAACAAGCTACAAATCAGTGCAGCACTTCAGAGTCTGATTAAAACGCAACCTGTATTTAGTCATTTATAAATAAATATATATATATATATATATATATATATATATGTATATATATGTAATAAAAAATAATCATAAGTGGACAAGCCATGTGTCCACATTAATACTTGAAACCAAATTAGTGTGTAGGGTTCAAGGCACTTACAAACTGTCCCTCTCCTGTATAAAAAAAAAATTGATTTAAATTTAAGATACTTTAACATCAAAGCCTTCCTGCATAATCGTATTTTCATTTAAACAAAAAAGGATAGAAAGGACACTAGAGTCTACATCAGGCACACAATGGCTGATTCACATCAGAAGTAAATAATGATTTATATTGCATCAAAAGTGAGAGAAAGAAAGACCCTGTTGAGTTAATGTTTAAGTAATTTCAATATTATTCATGTGAGTGCAATACCCTGAATTCTATATGGTTTAAACACAAAACAGTGAAATGTAACCTACTATGCTATAAATCAGCAATTGCTCTCTAGTTTGTTTACAGATCTGGGAAAGTCATGTATTGCATGGGTTTTAAGTCTGACTAGATTTAGAATCTATCATTGGCTTTCCAGAGTGAAGATCGTGACTTTGTCACATTGCTCTAGAACAGTAGCTGACCTGGTTCTGATCAACAGATTGTTGAGATAGGGAGTGATGTTGATCTGTTTCTTCTGTAAGTGTGCTGCCATATGAGAAAATACTTTTGGAAACACTCAATATACAGTTGCAAGGTTGAAATTAAGAACTACACATTGGTAATGAATATTGTAGTATTCAAACCAAAGATAATAGTAGGGCCTGTGCCATATTGGAATGTGCAGATAGGCATCTTTGATGTCATATAAAGAAAATAATTACTTTGGCTCCATGACATTTATTACAGACCTTAAAGATTCCATCTTTAATGTGAGGATCTTTATGTACTTTTTGAGAGACTTGAGGTTGAAAACTCAACTGAACCCTCCATTCTTCATGGCAACAATTAAAATGTTTAAATCTTTGCTCCTTGGGCACTGGAATACTGGCTCATGTGGAAAGAATGGATGACATTACATGATGAAAAGCTGCAGCTTTTTCCTTTCCTTTGGAATGTTGGACATGAAGAACATGTTTGGGGGGTAATTAATTGAAGTAATCTGTACCTCTGGGATGTAATAAAGGACCCACGTGTCTGAAACGTTCTCTTGCTACAGTTAGTGAAAATACTTGAGCCTTCTTCACTGGGCACCACACTGCACTGCACAAGGAATACAAGAAACACAAAACATCTTTTAGATTAAAATCCACATTTGCACCTTTGACAGGCATAACAAGTAACAAACAGGGCTGGATTTGCCCCCTTTAGACTTTACGACTACCTCCTTGGACTCGGGTGTGATGACCCAATACCCAAAAACTGAGAAAAGGAGCTCAGATAGCAAGAGAAATATAAAGACTAACTGAATTCCAAAGAAAGTGAGCCGAGGGGAGGTTCTTATAAAGTGAACCTTATGCAAGGTACCTTGCAATAGGACCATGCACAGAATAAAGTATAGCTGTAGTGAGATGGAAGTCTCGCCTATTATAACTTCAATAGCAGACCAAGAACATTAAAGCGTATAAAGAGAACAGGACTGATTTCAGCATAAGGGTAACTTGCCAGAACATAACACTCCTATGAATAGCAGACGCAACACTGTTATTGTGTTGCAAAGAAAAGGGAATTGTTTCGTAGGACTACCCTTAAAGCATTCAAGCCTCAAAAATGCACAAACTGAAGGTCATGCAGGAGCAGGTGGTGGAACTTGCTATATGTGAGCCCAGCGTTCAAATGTCAACAATGCTAACATAGGAAGTGTTCCTCCTGGCTGATATGAGATGGAGAGCCACGCGATAAGTGGTTGTATGTTCACTAAAGATCATCAAGACAGACTGAAACTATCAGGTACAAGCACTGTATATGATGAAATTGCAGATACAATATGCAATATAAAATTTAATAAAATCATGGAGGTGCATAACAATAAAGTGTTTAAAGCCTTAAAGGATTATATGAAGTGATACTTACTAAAAATTGGTCATGATAACTTCTGGCTTCAAATCATGCAATATATCCATTTCAGTGTGAATGAAAACAGCCTTCTAGGGTTTAGGTCAACATGCCCAAACAGACACAGCCTAAACTGGACTGAGTTTCTTCATTCAAGGAAACGGACTGCTTTCCTGGAAGTGTATGAATGTTAAGAAATTATAATAAAGTCACCCACTTAGAAGAGACCAGAAGTGCAGACTTGCTGTTTTCTGAGCGCTCAATTCAAAGGCCTTCTAGGACTTACATGGTAAAGAGAAAACAAAATGTCTTAATCTTTCACAATCTCTAGCAAGATCTTTTCCTGTACTTCTTCTGAGGACACTTAAATGGACCCATAAGGCAGGAGAGGGTTATAGAGAGCAGCGTAAGTGGAGGTGCTCTTCTAATTTAGAAGTTTACTGTAAGATGCGCTGCCTCCTGGTAATGGGTAATTTCATCCCATTGTTCCTGTGTTCACCTTTGAATGCAAGAGAAATAAAAATTCAGCAAATTCTTTTTCTTTGCAATAAGTTGAGGACCTCTCTATCATTTAATTATTGATGTATTTAAGCTGTCCCATGTCCATTAAAGAACATGCATCCCCCCCCCCCCCCATATACACTTTGCCACACCCATGCTTTATCTGGACCCTTTCACAGACCAAGCCCCCTTCCTTTAAAAGCAATGCATCCAAAGTGTTAAAAGTGAGAAGTAATTTTGATCTATGGGGAAAAAAACAAAACCAAAAAAAAAACAAAAAAACACAGAATATGTTCACTTTGGGGAAGAGGTGCCTGTGCGGAGATTAGACACCCTAAGCCTCAGTCACAAATGTTTAGAATAGTGATTTTTCTTTAGAGGATGGATAGAATGACAAAACTGTAAAGCTGCCAAGTTTTGCCACCCCTAACACTGTGCTGCCCTAGGCCTAATTAACTCATTGCATTAAAGGGTATAAAAGCCCATTTAAACCAATGTGAAATTTTATTTCACCAAACAGTACAATTGGATTGTACCAGTACTGCCTCTCTTAAGCTTATTAACTATGGCTCTGTATACCATATGATATGACCTACTTTGTGGAGCCAGCTACTATATTCAGGGATCTAAAGTGGTGCAGTTCCGAAGAAAATCAACTATGTCATAGGGGACAAATGATACATGGCCAGCATTTCAAATTTATTTATCCAAGCTTTTTAAGGAGGCATTAAAAGGTCAATAAAATACCCTTTTATGCAATTGTAGTGCCCTCACAGGTATAGGAACTGGGTTCCCGCAGCTTAGAACTCACCTGTTCTCACTCAGTTTGCCCTGCTTATCACAGAGATCTACAAGCCAGTTGACATCAGTGCCTCAATTTTTTCTTAATAGAAGCCCACTGACAGTGGATTTGCCAACACATGGCTTCTATGGAGAGAATTACAATATCTCTTTCACTTCCATGAATGCCAAACGAAGCATGGTTTCACCAAGCCCTGCAGATCTCTGTGATATTCAGGGCAAACAGAGTGTAAACAAGTGAGTTTTAAGCTATGAGACACCAGTTCCCATATCTGTTAGGGCATTGAGTCTTTTATTGACCCATTACTGCTTCTTTAACTCATTGGAATGCAGTGTTGGAGCATTGCAGTGGTTAAAAAACATTTAACTCAAAGGAACTTTTTAGGATTTGTCATTTGTCCCCTGTAGCGCAGTTGATTTGCTTTCTCTGTAAAGCCCTTGTACAGAGTTAGTCATATGCCAGGTGTTGAGAATTCACTGGGTTATGCACTCTTGTTCACAGTATGACTCTCTCAAGGTCAGGAGTGGATGAGCAGAGAGTAATGTAAAAGGAGTGACTAAGGTCTATATATAGGAAGCTGAAGCGGTGCAACTCTGGAGCAAATCAGCTGCACCACAGTGAATTAATAAACATGGCTGTTGATTTAAATTGCACTTTTAATGGAGGACAGGGGAAAAGTCAGAAAAAAACAACAATTCCCTAACAATGCAGCAGTTGGATGAACCGAGACCCCTTTCACCAGGCCATCAACACTGGAAGGCAAATTGTCATCATCTTCAGTGGGTTTTTTTTTTTTTTTTTTTTTAAGATAGTAGTGTGCTGGTGGAACTTTGACAAACGACATCCTCCTTAAGAGGAGAGGGTTCACCATAATTATTTGTACACGCTGCAGTTTTTGCACTACCAGTTTACGAACACTTCCCTGCACTGCTCCTAATCCTTCCCCCCTCACCCCTTCTATGTTTTCTTGCCAATACTCAACTACTTTTTGTTTTTACTATAAAGTACACAATAGATCTGATTGTGTGTGATGTCTTGCCTCTCTACAAAATATCCTTTCGCTCTCTTCTAGTATCAGTTTGCCTCAGTCATAGCTCTCATTAGAGTCATTGTCTCTGGCATCTATGAATTTTGTATTTATTTGTTTTATTAACTGTACCACCTCACTTTCAATAAAGAAAAAAAAGAAAAAACACTCCCTGGCCAACCGCTTCTTTCTCCCTGAATCCTCTGGGACAGACATAATAGCCAGATCACAAAGAAACTTTGATCACAGTTGCCTGCGTGTGCCCAGTCAACCACACAGAATTTTGGGGTCAACCTCCTTTCGCCTTTCCTGCTCCCCAGAGTCCTCTAATGCAGAGAACAGATTTCTTGCCTACAAGACTCCATAAATTAAGCATCAACTCCATTTTATAAGCCTGTCTACTCTAGCTCCAAAATGTGCTGCTTTCTCTTCCTCTCACAAACACAAGATGGCATATTGCAGGAACCTGACACCCCTTGACACACTGATTTAAATGCAGTGAGCTAGGCAAAAAAACTGTCACTTTTCTTGAAACATTTACTGCTCATAGAAAAGTGCCATTTCTCTCCTGTTTCTCTTTTGAAGCGAAAAATGTCACCCATTCCTACTTTTAACCCCACGTCTTTAGCTTTCATGGGTTAAAAAACCCTTTTAAGTTGATGGAAATGTTTTATGTCCCACATGGTTCAGAGGGTTTCATCACTTCGCAGCTAAGGACATGGCCATCCACACCCGCAGCAGATACCCTAAAATTGTTTACAATGTGGACAGCCACAACCTCAAAAGTTCAGCAGCAAAATGGTTACTGCAGGGGACTAAGTCTTACCTTAAGTTAAGTCTTCAGTCATCAGCAGTACTCAGCTGCTCCAGGAACCTGTTGCAGAAATGTCACCACGAAAAGCATAGTGCTGTCATTCATGCAACTTTAGCCCACAAAGTACAATTTTTTTCACTGAAGAACAAGGGTAAGGCTCTCAATTAAGAGCCTAAATCTCAGCCCTCCTTGGTCCAAATTGGCCACAAGTATCCTCATTTCAAAGAGGAAAATCTCCTCCTGTGGAGGTATGAACCACCTCTTTCACAGAAGTCTGCACATCTGGCAATAAGGCGATGCACAATCTGGACTTTAAATAGAGCTAAGACGTATCCATTTCTGAAGAGCATCCTGTAGAAAAGCAAAAAATGCAAAAAGGTTGCAGCTGTGACCCCAGTCTTCCCACCACTTATAGTTCAATCCATAAGGTCATTAGGCCCATCAAGGACACCACAAACTATAGTGCCAAATATCATCTGGTTGAGATCCTAATTTCTGTGCCCTAGATGCTGGTGTCTGAAAGTGTACCACAACATTGCCTACACTTGGAATATGAAGGAGCGAAAGAGCCAAAATGTGGGCCTCGGTCCACGTGAGGATCAGATGAACCTCGGCCCATGCAGCCATACTTCTGGTCCCTCCCTGTTGCATTGTCGGACTGGGACCATGCAGGGGATCCCTGGAGGGACTGAGACCAATGCCACAGAGAAAGGGGAATTACCTGAAGTTCCAGAACAGAAGACTCTCCTCCCCAGTCTAAAGACCCTGAGCCTTCTAAGGGCCTGTGGTGGCACCCCAGCCTGTCAGGCTGACATCCATCATGACTATCACTCAACTTGGAATAACCAATGGCCATTCCAGTGACAGTTGGGACCTCAGCAGCCATCAATAAATCTCTGCCACCAAGTTCTGAGAATTTCCAACTGCAACTCCAGTGTATGTAATTGTTTGAAAGGGACTGCCTCTAGCAGAAACCAAATAAATCAGCACATTCTTATACTCTGCACAGTTGCGGATGGATGAAGTAGGGCCAGAGAGACCTGGTGTTACTGTTGGCAAACAAAACCAGGAGTCAGACGGTATAGTTAATATATTATGACAATAACAGCAATGCAATATAAGTATATACACACAGTGGGTGAATGAAAAGGCGAGTACTGTCTCAGGAATAGCAGTCTCCCAATATCACCACCACACTGTCCGAGACTAGGCCTGCTGGAGTCTCATGGTACTGTAACGCCCAAGAGTGATACTGACTCAGCCTGCAGTCAGTAGCTGTGAGTCTGCTAGAGCCCCAGGTCTATACTAGGAAGGATGACTGAATAACAGAACTAACAAAGGAGTGAACAGACAAAGCCTTCTAGTAAGCACCAGAAAGGATAGTCAGACGAGCCAAAGTCATACACGGAGCAGGTAGCCAGCCAAAGCCACAGGTCTGCACCAGAAAGGATATCTGAGACAAATTGGAATGCACAAGGAGAATCGTCAGACAAAGCCACAGGTCAACACCAGAACGGATGGACAGACAAGCTGGATCATACACAGGAATCAGGAATACAAATAATGAACTGCACAGAACACCAACGTAAGGGTCAGGATTCAGTCTACCCTTTAAACCCCTCCTCAGGAAGTAGGTAGGATGAGCAGCTCAGAGGGAGGAAGTAGGTAGGAGGAGACTACAGGCCTCAAACACATAAAACAGAGGCCTGCAGCATGCTGAAGCCTCGTGCCTGCAGATGACGCATCTAGGATTGATGCGTTCAACCGCTCATGGAAATGACGCTGGAGTGTCATTGTAAGCATCGCCAGAAGCGGCAGCGCTACAAGGTACTGTGACAGTACCCTCCCTTCAAAGAACCCTCCTCCGAGGGACAGGACCAGGTTTGTCAGGGAAACATGCATGGAATCTGCGCAACAGACGAGGAGCATGAACATCAGTAGCAGGAGTCCAGGAGAGCTCCTCCGGACCATATCCTTTCCATGGGATAAAATATTGTAGGTGCCCTCGTACTATACGGAAGTCCAGAATGTTTTGAACCTCATCATCTTCATGATCTGCAGGACGGGCAGGAGCGGAAGTATACCGGTTGCAGACCAAGGGCTTTAACAGGGATACATGAAAGACATTATGTATTCGCATATTGGCAGGCAGTTTCAATGCATAAGCCACCGGGTTGATCTTGCGCAACACCTTGAAGGGATCAACAAATCGAGGAGCTAGTTTATTGCATGGGACCTGGAGGTGCAAGTTACAGGACGACAACCACACTATAACCACATAATATAACCTTTATTATGAGAACAGCAGCAGCAGCAATGCAATATAAATATATACACAGTGGGTGAATGAAAAGACGAGTACTGTATCAGGAATAGCAGTCTCCCAATATCACCACCACACTGTCTGAGACTAGGCCTCAACCTGCTGGAGTCTCGCGGTACTGTAACGCCCAAGAGTGATACTGACTCAGCCTGCAGTCAGTAGCTGCGAGTCTGCTAGAGCCCCATGTCTATACTAGGAAGGATGATTGAATAACAGAACTAACAAAGGAGCGAAGAGACAGAGCTTTCTAGTAAGCACCAGAAAGGATAGTCAGATGAGCCAAAGTCATACATGGAGCGAGTAGTCAGCCCGAGCCACTGGTATGCACAGTGGACAGAGCCCCAGGTCAACACCAGTGTGGGTAGTCAGACAAGCCTAGGATATATACAGAGAGTGTATTCAGCCAGAGCCACAGGTTTGCACCAGGTAGGATATCCACTGAAGCGATGGTATGCACAGTGGACAGAGCCCCAGGTCAACACCAGAGTGGGTAATCAGACAAGCCTAGGTCATACACAGAGCAGGTAGTCAGCCAGAGCCACAGGTTTTCACCAGAAAGGATATCGGAGCTAAATCGGAACGCACAAGGAGAATCGTCAAAGAGAGCCATAGGTCAACAACAGAATGGATGGACAGACAAGCTGAATGATACACAGGAATCAGGAATACAAATAATGAACTGCACAGAACACCAACGTAAGGGTAATAGAGTCAGGAATCAGTCTGCCCTTTAAACCCTTCCTCAGGCAGTAGGAGCAGCTCAGAGGGAGGAAGTAGGTAAGAGGAGACTACAGGCCTCAAACACATAAAACAGAGGCCTGCAGCATGCTGAAGCCTCGCGTCTGCAGATGACGCATGTAGCATTGATGCGTCCAATCGCTCGTGGAAATGATGCTGGAGTGTCATTGTAAGCATCACCAGAAGTGGCAGTGCTACATGGTACTGTGACACCTGGTAAGACAACACCAGAATCTTATCTTCTGGTAGGAAGACTCTGCAGAAGAGTCAAACCTCATGCCAAGAAAGAAAAACCTGATATGGAACCAGAGAAGATTTCTTGAAACTGAGGTTCCAACTGTGATTTCCAGAACTGACACGCAAGTCTGAAACTGAAGGCACAGTCTCTATTCTGATGGAGCCTTTAGCAAAAGGTTAACAATATGGGGGAGTCAAGGATATCCCTAGTGAGTGGATGTGAGACACCAGGGCTGTCACGATCTTTGTAAAGATCCACGGAGCAATAGCCAACCCAAAGGGAAGGGCAGTGAAGTGAAAATTACTGTTTTGGAAGGCAAACTGCAGGAAACTCTGATGACCTGCATATATGGGAATATGCAGGTTAGATGCTTTGCTGTCCAGAGAGGCCAAAAAAAAAATAATCCCCTGAACACGTCAGTGATAACTCAGCTCAAGGATTCAATCTTGAACCAGAGTGCAATAACAAAATTGTTGAGATGCTTCATGTCCTGAATATGCTATCCTTTTTTTATGAAATGGTTGGAATAGAATCCCTTGAACCTTTAATGAAAAGGAGCAAGTACCAAGACATGCACATCTAGAAACTGCATCTAAAAATAGATAAATGAATAGGATCGTAAAGAACTACGGGCATGAAGACAAAAAGGGATTTGAAGTCAGAGGTACCTAATGTCTGAGGCATACCAGTCCCCCCGTGAGTCATGAGGGGATAGGCTTTCCTGTCCACGCCTAATTGGGTTTTTGGGTAGGGTGCACCTGGGCTACTGTGGGAATAGGTGTCCTAAGCACATTCCCATACTGTCACAGGTAATGAAAGCCATGAGTCTTGCATGGAAAATAGAAACATGTAGCAATAACCAGAGGCAATAAAGTACTCTTGCCTCAAGTAGCACAACGTATAACCTTCTCCAGTTCTGGGCCAAACAACTGCTTGTCCACGAATGGAAGGGACACTAAAGACTTTTTAGATGACTGATTAGCCAACCAGGCCTTGAGCAACAGTGTACGATACATGGACACTGAGAAAGTGGATGCCTTTCCCGTAAACCTAGCGATGGCAAAGGTTGCTCCTGCAAGATGCATATTAGCCTCAATAATCTTAAAAAATAACAATAGCCTTAGTAAGGTCATATGCATGGACTGCCTTCCAAAAGCTGATCCCCACAAGCAGCCTTAGCCACCTGAGCAACAGCATCTGCAAAATTAATCATCAAGAATGAATCCAGGCATTGTCTGCCTAATCCTCAAGTGTAGCTGCATATGCAAGTTGCAAAAACTATATTCTTAGAAAGGCAAAAAGGGTTACAAGAAGGAGGTATGCCTGGGAAAGAACAACCTCTTGTCAGGCACCCTCAATTCCTACAACAGACCCTGTTCTAAGGCATGGTGACAAGGAAAAATGACAGCGTCATTTTTGTGTTTCTTATAAATGCCAGGGAAATAAGAATAATAATTGTATGCCTGTGAGACTATTAGGGTCTCCAGGTCAGCCCAGATGAGACCTTCAGCAGGAGAACCAGGGTCTACATCAAAAGAATTCCCAACAGAGAAGGACAAATCCAGATTATACTCCTCAGAATCCACTTCCTAAGTGGAGGAATCCTCAACCATGGAAACATTACCTTCTACAAACTGCCTGGAACACACTTTGGGGGACACTTGACTGTCCTGGGACCAAGACTCTAAAATCCCTTGAACAGAGAAAGGGATAGAACTTTAAGGAATTTAAAGCCTTAACCCATATGGGTCCCTGTTCATAAGATGGGGGCCCCAGACGCTGTTTGGGGGCAACAGAACAAGAGGAACAAAATACCAGAAGAATCACCAGGAAGACTAATTGTTACGGTTCAGTACACTCAGACACGGAGGTATAGGTAAAAACACAGCTTTATTGAGAGACACACAATGAACAATGTAACCCTCACGGGTCCAGTATAGCTCAAACTGACACAAGACAGGTTACAAATGGTTAACCCACACGGGTCCAGTAAAGTGAACACACAATACTGACACGGGTAAGGTAAATGAAACTGATACAGTGTATGAAACCCACTTAACCAGTGCAGTGCAGGTCATAGCGCAATACAGGCTAAATGTCGCCTGATGGTAATAGGAGGCAACAGGAACGGACTGCAAACTCAGGCTCTGGACACCTGTAAATGTGACCAATGGTGGACGCCCACCAATGACTAACGGAATGGTCAGAACTCGTGCTTATACAGAGGCCCTACCGGAGCAACCCAGCACTGTGTGCACGTACTACCTGAAAGGGTTAATGGGCAGTGGTATATATGGATGGCAACCGGAAGCGCCCTACTTGTCAACGGAATACCAAGCCCAAACAATACAGCTCAACGGAACCCAATATGGTAGTGATAAGCGAGGCCCCTTCCCCCGAAGGGGTTAATGGCGCTATGGTCTGTACAACGGAAATCACTGGAGGCTCCCTACTGAACAAACGCAGACCAAGCGAGTGCAACACAGAGTGGAAGCAGCGAGACTCTGACCACGGGTCTTAGAGTGCGAGCAACGGAACACAGCTACTTGGACCAGTACACAGGAATGGTGCCCAACTGGTAGGCATGCAGCAGCAATACGGATCAGCCAACTGGAACGGCAGAACAGGAACCTCGCCAAGATGAGACTGTAGAGAGATCAGGAACGTCAGCCAGGCCAAGTCGGTACACGGAGCAGAATCCTCAGATGCGCCGGGTCGGTACACAGAGCTGGGTAGTCAATCTCGCCGGGTCGGTACACGGAGCAGGAACGTCAGCTGGGCCGGGCCGGGCCAGAACAGGAAGCAGGAACGTCAGCCAATCCAAATCGGTACACAGAAGAAGGAACGAGACAATAGTGTGGTCAGGCAGTCCGGGGTCATACACTGGATCAGAACAACGACAACTAATGCCAGGCATCAGGTGAACCACGAAAGGGCACTAGCAGAGTGACAGCCCAGGGTATAAAAATTCTCCAACACAACAAAAGAAAGAAGAAGCGCCCAATGGTGAAATACGTTCACTTCAAATATTCCTCCAACATAAAACAAATACCATTGTACTCACATTTATTCAAGGTCAGCAGAGGGGATATTCCAATGCTGACAAACCAGCTAGTGGAGATCTTACACCGTCTCCACTCGGTGACCAAGGTACTGCTGGTGTAGCTGGTTTGTCAGCATTGGAATATCCCCTCTGCTGACCTTGAATAAATGTGAGTACAATGGTATTTGTTTTATGTTGGAGGAATATTTGAAGTGAACGTATTTCACCATTGGGCGCTTCTTCTTTCTTTTGTTGTGTTGGAGAATTGTTTTGGTCTGCTGGGAGAGAGCGTGTAAGGAAGAGGCAGCCCCCAAAAAAGATTCCTGTGCTGAATCAGGATATTTATTCAGCAAGTGTATATGCTGTTTTTCATATATGTGATTTAACAGCCAATTGTCCTGCGAGTACCCACGTGTGGGGTGAATTGGTGACGGAGATTTCACTTATACTCTGAATTGCACTAGGGCGCCCCCCCTTTTGCTCTCCTATTTTTGTCATTACAGTTCTGGGACCGGTTATCCGTGGAGGAGCAGCCCAAGTGCCCCATTGGAAATTAAAGGGACTTCTATATATATATATATATATATATACACACACACACTTTTTTTTTTTTTTTTTTTCTCTCTATAAATGGGTTCATTAAAGAAAGAGTCAATATACGTAAACCTCTAATGGAGGAAATATTTTCCCAAGGCTCGCATACCCCAGTTATGTTGAGACAAACAATTCCTGAAACAGAGAATCTGAAAAATTTTTTTGTAGATCTGGAGGATTTACTGATACAGGAATGTAGACACTGGTGGGATGCTGAGTTCTTGGAACGATATAGTAAGATTAAAATGATTCCAAGGGGGTTAAGATTGCCTCTGAGACCTACATTTATAGAGGATACAAATTTTGTTAAATCTTGGTATGAAATCATTGATACATGTTCAATACATTTGATGGATTTACTTATTAAGTATAGGGGACAAAAGGTCTTAAATATTAATCAGCAAATTGATGGTCTACTTTTGAAACTGGATGGTATATCGGAGGAACGAAATAAGGGTCAATTTATTGTAAGGATGAAAAATAAAGTTAACACTTTTCAGAAGGAAATTGTAGAAAAGAAAAAGAAAATTTTTGAGGGATGAGAAGGATTATAAAGAGAAAAAGGTGAGAAATTGGGAAAGGAAGAAGGATAATGATAATCTTTCTACTAATACTGGGGTTTATCGCTCCCATTATAAGAGGATAGAAAGAAGAACTGGGGCTAATGCTATTAAACACACTAACCAGAATTCCAATATGGGTAGTCCTTTTGTGACCTCGAGTTCTATACAGTCTAGAGGACTTGATAGAACACAGAGTCAAAAGATTAATGAGAATGGGTCAAATTCTGATTCAATGAGGAATAATGTGGAAGAGAGTGTCATTGAGAAAGACAAAGATCCCTTTAAGAAGGTCAATCATTGTATTATACCTGAGAATGCAGATTCAGTGTGGCAGATACAACCGATAGAGTTGAATCTAAAAGACACAGGGATTAATGTTCCATTAGAACAAGTGAGTGGAAATAAAGGTAATGTAGATACTAACCTTTTTTTAGGGAGGAGCCAGCCGAATCAATCAAGATTCAATACCACCCTGCCACCTTGGTTGGTGAATTCAAATCGCTTTCTTCCTCTGAGAGAGGAAGAGGGTGTAAAAAGATCAGGTTCAGAGGATGCAGGGGAGGTAGAAAAAGATCAAAAAAGATTGAGATCCGAAAAAGGAATCACTCTAACCAAAGCAGAGATACATGTATAATTAATTTATCTCAATATAAATTGAGTGAGGCTGAGATATCTTTATTAGATAAGGGTTTATCTTTCTGTCCATCAAGAGGGCCAAATTTGTTTGAGATATTCGTTGATGTTCAAGAGTTTCTTAGAAAACTTTCTTTAAAGAGATATTTTTTTAGTAAAAAGCTTAAAAATAAAGGTCAAACGAATCCTATAATTATAGACAAAGTTATCACAGATGAGAAAGGAAGAGAAGTGATCCCTTATGTGGAAGATCATGATGAGTTTATAATTAATGGTATAGTACCTTCTAATTTTAAGCCTAAATCCAAATTCAATCCCATTTATTTTAGGGGTAATTTTGTAGAAACCTTTGGGGCATTAGTTATGGAGGATTTAAGAAGGTTACCTACTAAAAATGGCCTCAATTTGTCAAATAAAGAGTTATTGGCATTAGAGAACTTGAAAAATAACTCATTAATAACTATTAAACCTGCGGATAAGGGGGGTGGTATGGTGATTCAGGACACTTCTGATTATATTAATGAAGCTATGAGAATTTTAGGAGATGGATGTTATTATAAATGTCTAACCTCTGACCCTACGGTTAAATATATGGGTGAATTTGGAAAGTCAATTGAACAGGCTTATGTAGATGGATTGTTATCTAAACAGGAGAGAGATTTTATTTATGTTCATAGGCCTCGTGTCCCAATATATTATCATCTGCCGAAGGTACACAAAAGTTGGGTGTGTCCTCCAGGCAGACCGATAATATCGGGAATAAATTCTATGACAGCTAATTTGTCTGCTTATGTTGATTTCCATTTGCAAAGACAAGTGTTGGGTCTTCCTGCTTATTTAAAAGATACGAACCATGTACTAGAACTTTTATCAGGATTTGTATGGCAGAATGAGTATAGATGGGTCACGTTTGATGTATCAGCCCTTTATTCTAATATCCCACATGAAGGTGGAATAGAAGCAGTTGAATATTTTTTAGGTTTAGATCATTTCATGCCTTATAGACAGAGAGATCTTTTGTTGGCAATGATTCGTTTTATTTTAACACACAATTTTTTTGAGTTTAATAATAAGATCTATTTACAGATCAAGGGAACAGCGATGGGGACCAAGTTTGCGCCAAGTTACGCTAATCTTTTTATGGGATATTTCGAGAAAGCTAAGATTTTTCCCGAGAATCCCTTTGGCGCAAACTTGGTCCTCTATCGTCGTTTCATTGATGATATTATTATTATTTGGAAGGGGGATGATGTATTGATAGAAGAATTTGCTAAATACATGAATAATAATCCTTGGAATTTAGTTTTTACGATGAATTGTCATCATTCTGTGATACAATTTTTAGATTTAGAGTTAACAGGAACTCCTGGTTTAAAGGTTAGTACTCGTACATTTTTTAAGAACGTGGATAGAAATAGTTATTTAAATTTCAATAGTTCTCATCATAAGAAGTGGTTAAGAAATATACCATACAGTCAGTTTCATAGAATAAGACGGAATTGTTCAACATTAGCTGATTATGATGAACAGTCTTCAATTTTGAGTAAAAGATTTAAAGATAAGTTATATCCAGATAATCTAGTTCAGGATTCTTATGAACGTGCTAGAAAGATTGAATATAAAATGAAAGGGATTAAGAAAAAGGAGAGTGAATTTGAGGTACCATTGTTTATCACTAAGTTTAATAATAAGACTTGTAAAATTAGGAATATTTTCCAAAAACATTGGAATATATTAAAAATGGACCCTTTTCTTAAAGATTATATTTCAGAGAAACCTAGATTAGTTTACCGTAGAGCACGTACATTGAAAAATATTCTTGCACCAAGTCATTTTGTGACTAAACAAAAAGATAAGAAAAATTTTGGTCAATACACTTTAGGTAGTGATGGGTCTATTAAAGATAATATTTTAGGTTCTTATAAATGTGGTAGTTCAAAGTGTTACACTTGTTTGCACATTTCACATAGGGTAAAGATGTTTCACTCGACAGTTATAGGTGAAAAGTTTTATATTAAAGATTTTTTTAAATTGTAATTCGGATTTTGTAATTTATCTCCTAACCTGCACGTGTGGTTTGCAGTATGTAGGAAGGACCTCTCAGAAAATTCGGGAGAGGTTTGGACAACATAGGAGAAATATCATCAAGGGATACAATTTACATGGATTATCTAGGCATTATGCCCAATTTCATCAAAGTAATCCACATGGGTTAATTTTAACCCCTATAGGACGGATTAGTTCGTCCATGTTTGGAGATAGATTACAAAAATTAATAAATAGGGAATCATTTTGGATATTCAAGTTGAATACCCTGACTCCAATGGGATTAAATGAAAATATTGAGACCCCTTCAACATAAAAAATATTAGATCCAAGGAATTTTTGCTGCTTCTCTTTTTTATTGTATGATGATGTTATGTATATGTTTCATATGTATTTTGTTATGCACGCAGATGTGTGTGTGTGCGGATTTATGCGCGCACACACACAGGTGTGTGTTTTTATTATATATTTTATTATATATTTTTACTTCCACTTAATATATAATTTTTAGTATAAATTTTTTATGTATGCTTCATGTCAATGCTGGTTGGGTGTTTTGCTGTTTTTTCTAGTAGTTAGGTTGTAATTGGGAGCATGTGTGTTTTTTGGTGAATGATTGTTGTGTTGATTATTTTTGGTTAGTTTGTTGATTGTGTGTTAGTGAATGTGAGTTTGGGTATGTGGTGGTATGTGTTGTGTTGTATGAGGTTGGGCGTTGTGTGTGTTGTGTGGTATGAGAGTGGTGTTTTGTTGTGTGGGTTGTTTGTTTTTTGGATTTGTTGAGCAAGCGCTCATCTTTTGTGGTGTTTTGTTGTGTTGATGATGGATGTATGTGTGGTATGGATGGATGACGCATGCACCTATCTTCAGTGATGTCTATTTATTGTAGTTTTGTTTGGCTTCAGTGGAAGAGGTGCGCATGCGGTGGCTTCCATTTTTGGTACATTGCGCATGCGCCCATTTCATTGGTGCCCATTTACCGTAGCTATGTTTAGCTTCATTGAAGGAGGTGCGCATGCGGGTGTTTCCATTTATGATGGATTGCGCTTGCGCCCATCTTTGGTGACGTTTGTTTATTGTGATTCCATACTCTGGCTTCAATGAGGGAGGTACGCATGCGCGGTATGTTAGTGTGACGCGAGCGCCCAATAAGCGAAGTATTGAGCATGGAAGTATTATGCTGTATGTATTATATGTTTTTTGTGGGTTTGTTTATGGATTTGGATGCTCCATTATCTTTAGGTTTGCTGCCCGTACACAATATGGAGTGGGGAGTTTTTTACCCTTTAGTGCGCATGTGCGGAATCAACGTAGCGCTAAAGATTACCATTATACGTATGATGATATTATTGGTTATGTCAAAGTGCGAATTCAGTGTGCACCCAATCATGGCATTGACAGGGAAGTTTAAATACTGTGTTGTAAAACTATCAGTTGTTTTTGGCTTGAGAAAGCGGTTTGTAATTGCGAAACGTTGCCTTTTTATTTTAATGTTTTTGCTAATATTGCAATTTTAATAAACCTTGCGTTGAAGCACTTGAGTGGAAGGTGTCATTTTGGAGCAGCAGTACCTTGGTCACCGAGTGGAGACGGTGTAAGATCTCCACTAGCTGGTTTGTCAGCATTGGAATATCCCCTCTGCTGACCTTGAATAAATGTGAGAACAATGGTATTTGTTTTATGTTGGAGGAATATTTGAAGTGAACGTATTTCACCATTGGGCGCTTCTTCTTTCTTTTGTTGTGTTGGAGAATTGTTTTGGACCGCTGGGAGAGAGCGTGTAAGGAAGAGGCAGCCCCCAAAAAAGATTCCTGTGCTGAATCAGGATATTTATTCAGCAAGTGTATATGCTGTTTTTCATATATGTGATTTAACAGCCAATTGTCCTGTGAGTACCCACGTGTGGGGTGAATTGTTGACGGAGATTTCACTTATACTCTGAATTGCACTAGGGCGCTCTCCTTTTTTTGTCATTACAGTTCAGGGTATAAAAAGTCTGTCACTAGGAGAAGTAGTACAGGGCAGCCAATAGGAGAGCAGTATCAGCGAGATGGACAGAATGTCGCCCAGATCATGGGCGCCGTGATAGTACCCTCCTCTCAAAGACCCCCCTCCAAGAAGAGGGACCAGGCTTCCGAGGGTACTTGGTATGGAATATGCTCTGTAATCTGGGAGCATGAAGGTCCTTGGAATCCACCCATGAATGCGCCTCTGGGCCATATCCTTTCCAATGGACCAAATACTGCAATTTGCCTCTGAATCTGCATGAGTCAATAATACTTTGCACCTCATATTCCTCCTGGCCTTGGATCTGAATAGGCCCCGGTGCCATGGGGGTGGTAGTATAACTATTACAGACCAAAGGTTTAAGCAGTGATACGTAGAACATATTATGAATATGCATGGATGGTGGGAGGTCCAGAGCATAAAACAATGGATTAATTTTGCGAATAACTTTGAATGGACCAATGAACCGGGGAGCCAACTTATTGCAAGGAGTCTGAAGGTTGAGATTCTTAGAGGAGAGCCAGACCCTGTCCCCAGCCTGGAAAGAGACCGCTGGCAGCCATTTGCGATTAGCTTGGCGCTGATACCGCTGGAACAAAGCATTAAGGGTCCTTTGTACCTGTGCCCAAGTGGAACGGAGTTGCTCCAAATGCTCATCCAGAGCTGGAATTTGTTGTGACTGAAATGAGTCTAGAAGCAAACAGGGTTGAAACCCGTAATTGATGAGAAACGGGGAGCTTCCAGACGATGAATTGACTGCACAATTCCTGGCAAACCCCGCCCAAGGCAACAGGTCAGCCCAGTTATCATGATGATCAGACACAAAACAGCGTAGAAATTGTTCCAAGCCCTGGTTGGCACGCTCAGCGGCTCCATTGGTCTGGGGATGATAAGCAGAGGAGAATGATAACTGTATGCCCATCTGAGCACAGAAAGCCTTCCAGAATCTTGATACAAATTGGCTCCCACGATCAGACACCAATACTCTGGGTACGCCATGTAAACAAAACACCTCCCTGGCAAATACCCTTGCCAACTCCTGGGCAGAGGGAAGACCGGGCAGCGGCACAAAGTGTGCCATTTTCGAAAATCGATCAACAATCAGAATAAATGAATGTCCCCTAGACACCGGTAACTCCCCCAGAAAATCAATAGAAACATGAGACCATGGACGTTCACCATTGGGTACTGGTTGCAGCAATCCCAGAGGCAGGTGTCTAGGGGACTTGTCATGGGCACAGGTAGAACAGGCTGCGGTAAAAGCCGTGCAATCAGCACGCAGAGAAGGCCACCAAAATAACTGCGAGAGTGACCAAATTAATTGATTTCTGCCAACATGCCCAGCGGCTTTGCAAGCATGGTAAATCTCAAGGAGACGGGTGCGGAAAGGCTCGGCAACAAAACATTTGCCCACTGGGGTCTCCAGAAGTGCATCAGACTGATTAGCAAGAATCTTGGAATCCAGAGGTGAAGTAATGCTGGTACGTAATATGGCTAGAATGCGAACTGGATGGATAATCGGTACCGGGACCTCCTCCCTCTCTGTGTCAGGGTTAAACTGCCTGGACAACACACTTGCCTTGACATTCTTGGAACCAGGCAGATAAGACACAATGAAGTTAAATCGTGATAGGAATAAGGCCCACCTGGCCTGATGTGAGGACAACCTCTTTGCCTCAGAGAGATAAATAAGATTTTTGTGATCAGTCAGGATTAGTACAGGGGTACGGGTACCCTCTAACAGATGCCGCCATTCCTTGAGAACCAAGATGATAGCCAACAACTCTCTGTCCCCAATTTCGTAGTGGCTTTGAGCAGTAGTTAATTTTTTGGAAAAAAAACCCACAGGGCCTTAGCACACTCCCAGGGTCCAGGCGTTGAGAAAGGGCCGGATTTACAATTAGGTAGAGAAGGCATCTGCCTACAGGTGCACCCCACAGAAGGGGTCTATCTTTGTGATTTTTTTTTTTTTAATTAGCCTGCCAGCCTTGATCCATGTCTGGGTGGACTATAAGAGGGGGTGTATGCATGCTGGGCTGTGAGTGACTTCAGGGATGAGCTTGTGATCAGAGGCGTAGCAGAGTACGATGTCATTTCACAATTTAAATATTGAAAATACCAGCTACGCACCTCCAAGTGCAGTGCATAGCTGGTGCAAGTCCTCCCCTTCTTTGTGTGACTCATGTGCTCCCCCTGCAGGCGCTGGGAGCATGCGCCAAGTGGAGTGACATGACACGAGCATGGGAACAGCCAGAGTTGAGGAGCAGGTATGACAAGGACACAGAGGTATTAACCCTCTGATTGCCAGAGTGCAGGCCAACTCTTTGTTAAGCATTGTGTTAGACACCCCACTCGCACCCAAAGGGTTAAGTCTGAGTGCCAGATCGGAACTCTAACAAGTGAGATGCCTTCCTCTGCATGCACTCTCAACCCCTCTGGCACTGAAAGAGTTATGGGGCTGCACACTTTTACTGTATGTGAGCCGTTGGTTCATGGACAATGGTGACAATAAATCCTTCAAGACTGTGATCTTTACCTTCCTCCCCCTGTTGCATTCCCAGGAGCTCCTCAGTCTGTGTCTCTGACAGGAAGCAGCTTTTTAATCGGTCACACACAGAGAGCAGCAGGACGACAGCAGCTCTGGAGGATTTATGATTGACCACTGTTCACAAATTACTCAAATACTAGGATAGCATTTACACAATTAACCCATTCAGTGCAAGACTGAAGACCAATGTGTTGCATACTCCAGCACTTAAAGGGTTAATATGTCTACAGGGTCCTGCCCAGACATGGGGGTGTAAGAAGGGATGAAAAGGCTCCCACTCTCTCCCCATGTCTGCCTCTACCCATCCTTCTCCATGTCTCTCTGCCCTCTTCTTATTCCATGCCTCTCTTCCCCCATCATGTATTTTCCCTCATCCACCTCCAGGTCTCTTTGTGTCTCTTTCTCCCCTTCCACTTCCATGCTTAGATCCCCCTTCATAGGTGGAACAAGGCAGAGTTAGCAGACAGTGTATATGTGGTGGTTCTGTGATTGCCACTGGAACATGGCTGGGGTGTCAGTCAGTGTTTGTGTGGTTCTCTGACTACAGGGTGAGAGTGGAATAAGGCTGGGGTGTTAGACACTTTAAGTGTAGGTATGAGATTACCATTGGCCAAGGCTGCCATGTTTGACAGTGTATGTGTAGTTCTGTGGCTGTATGTGTATACCTCTTACATCATTACCTGACTCAGATG
Source organism: Rhinophrynus dorsalis (assembly GCA_037306005.1). Lineage (NCBI taxonomy): Eukaryota > Metazoa > Chordata > Amphibia > Anura > Rhinophrynidae > Rhinophrynus > Rhinophrynus dorsalis. The sequence continues at coordinate 146,896,975 of CM074723.1, forward strand.
ACTGTATCATACATAATTTTTGTGGCTGAATAAAAAAAATATTTCAGTCAAAACTTTTTTTTTTTTTTTTTGGGGGGGGGGGGGGCACTTCTGATTTCTGTGCCTACAGGCTCCTGAGATATAAATCCGGCCCTGCGTTGAGATAGTACTGCCCCTACCCCAGATTCTGAGGCATCAACCTCCAAAGTGAACGGTAGAGAGGGATTAGGGTGGGATAGTACCGGAGCAGAAGCAAATGCAGACTTCAGAGACAAACGCCTGTTCAGCCTCTTGAGACCACTGAGACGGATCAGCACCCTTGCGAGTTAGGTCAGACAGAGGTTTGACTATGGTCGAGAAATTCTTTATAAATTTCCTATAATAATTGGCAAAACCGAGAAAGCGTTGGATGGCCTTAAGCCCTTTGGGACGTGGCCACTGGAAGACTGCTGCCAACTTGTCCCTGTCCATAGCGATGCCATCCTTAGAGATAATAAAGCCCAGGAAAGGTACCATGGGCTTATGGAACTCGCATTTCTCTGTTTTGCAATAGAGTTTATTCTCACAGAGTCTGCGCAACACCGCTGTGACATCCTTAATATGTTGTGACAAGTTGGCAGAATGGATAAGAATGTCGTCAAGGTAAACAACCACACAAGACTAACATGTCACGTAAAATGTCGTTAATAAATTCTTGGAATACAGCAGGTGCGTTGCATAGTCCAAATGCCATTACCAGGTATTCATAGTGCCCCGACCTGGTACTGAATGCAGTTTTCCACTCATCACCGGCTCTTATCCTGACCAGATTCTAGGCGGCACATAGGTCAAGTTTAGTAAAGATGGAGGAGCCTTTTAGACGATCAAAAACTCGGTGATGAGTGGTATGGGGTAAGCATTTTTAGGCATAAGCTTATTCAAACCCCTGTAATCAATACAGGGGCACAGCTACCCACTTTTCTTTTTAACAAAGAAGGATCCTTCCCCCACGGGCGAGGAAGATTTCCTAATAATGCCCCTCTACAGGGCATCCGCAATATAATCCTCCATTGCCTGATTCTCCTCGCAAGACAACGGGTACGCACGACCCCGAGGAGGAACGGCACCCAGAGGCAGATTAATCACACAATCGCATGCCCTATGAGGTGGCAAGGCGCTCGCCTCCCCTTTACTAAATACGTCTCTGAATTGCTCATATTCAGCTGGCACTGAAGGGGAGGCACACATTATCCTCGTAGGGTGGGAAATGCAGTTTTTGTCGCAAAACTCGGACCAGGCCGTAATCTCAGAAGTTTGCCAGTTAAACCTAGGGTTGTGCATATGCAACCACGGAAACCCCAAAATGAAAGCATGGTGTGGTGAACGGATGATCTGAAAATGTTGAACTTCGCAATGTAATGCCCCAATGCTCAACCTCAGGGGAATACTCTCCATGGTAATCTGGGCCTCCTTCGCCACCAAAGGAACATTGTGTGAGACTGCAAAAGATTAATCCATGAAATATCCGGCCGCGCCGGAGTCAGCAAGTGCCAGGGTTTTCACAGCTAGGTCTGCCCAGAAAACTACCACTTGTATGGTAGGCTTTTGACTGGTTGGGTCCAGGTACTGCTGACCACCACCTAGGGCCTGTCCCCCAAGGTACGTTCGTTTCCCAGCCGATAGTCTAGTGAACCCCAGTTGCATAGGTTCACCACTTTCACCAGCAGTAGTTGAGGTAAGGTAGGTGAGGGAGGCATGGGTTGGAAATTTGATCTTACAGCCCCCATTTCTCTCGCCCTTTGCTTGCGGTCTTTAGTTGCCATCCGTTCCCTGATACGGGAATCCATTAGTATAGTAAAATCGATAAGATCATCAAGGTCAGTTGGTAATTGTCTTGCGGCCGTCTCGTCCTTTAATCGATCACAGAAACCCTGTGCAAATGCCTCATTGTTCCAGCCCACCTCTGCTGCAAGGGTACGGAATTCTATCTCAAAATAATAGCGGATTTGCCCAAGCCAGGGCTCTCCCCGTGAGCAAGGAGATCATAAACCCCACTTTACTGTGATCAGTGGGAAACACGAGGGGTTAATTCCAGGAAGATTTCCAGCTGGTTAATAAACCCCCCTAAACAGGTTAGGTTCGCCATCGTACCTGAGAGGTAATGGAGCGGTATCCGTCAGCCCTTTAGTAATATTAGTGAGAGTACTCGACTGAGCCTCCGGTGTCAAAACGGGGGGGACCACCGGGGCTGGCACTGGTTTGTTCATGTGTGTGGTGCGCTCAAGGATTCTTTGAACAGTCAATGCCAACTGGTCTAAACGTTGTTCTTGGAGGTCCATTCTCCAGTGGATACTCTGTGCATCACCTTTACTGTTACCGTCTGAGGTCATGGCCCTTTCGTACTGTTATGGTTCAGTACACTCAGACACGGAGGTATAGGTAAAAACACAGCTTTATTGAGACACACGATGAACAATGTAACCCTCACGGGTCCAGTATAGCACAAACTGATACAAGTTACAAATGGTTAACCCACACGGGTCTAGTAAAGCGAACACACAATACTGACATGGGTCAGGTAAATGAAACTGATACAGTGTATGAAACCCACTTAACCAGTACAGTGCTGGTCGTAGCACAATACAGGCTAAATGTCGCCTGATGGTAATAGGAGGCAACAGGAACGGACTGCAAACTCAGGCTCTGGACGCCTGTAAATGTGACCAATGGTGGATGCCCACCAACGACTAACAATGGTCAGAACTCGTGCTTATACGGAGGCCCTACCGGAGCAACCCAGCACCGTGTGCACGTACTACCTGAAAGGGTTAATGGGCAATGGTATATATGGATGGCAACCGGAAGCACCCTACTTGTCAATGGAATACAGCTCAATGGAACCCAATATGGTAGTGATAAGCGAGGCCCCTTCCCCCGAAGGGGTTAATGGCGCTATGGTCTGTACAACGGAAATCACCGAAGGTGCCCTACTGAACCAACACAGACCAAGCGAGTGCAACACGGAGTGGAAGCAGCGAGACTCTGACCACGGGTCTTAGAGTGCGAGCAATGGAACACAGCTACTTGGACCAGTACACAGGAATGGTGCCCAACTGGTAGGCATGCAGCAGCAATACGGATCAGCCAATTGGAACGGCAGAACAGGAACCTCGCCAAGATGAGACGGTAGAGAGATCAGGAACGTCAGCCACAGAGCTGGGTCGTCAATCTCGCCAGGTCGGTACACGGAGCAGAAACGTCAGCCGGGCCGGGTCAGAACAGGAAGCAGGAACATCAGCCAACCCGAATCGGTACACAGAAGCAGGAACGAGACCAATAGCGTGGTCAGGCAGTCCAGGGTCATACTCTGGATCAGAACAACGACAACTAGCACCAGGCATCAGGTGAACCACGAAAGGGCACTAGCAGAGTGACAGCCCAGGGTATAAAAAGGCTGTCACTAGGAGGAGCAGTGCAGGGCAGCCAATAGAAGAGCAGTATCAGCGAGATGGACAGAATGTTGCCCAGATCACGGGTGCCGTGATACTAATATGTCATTAGGAGCAGTGGCTTAAAACTATTAAAGGGGTGATCCTGAAGCCTTGGTAGCCTTAGTCTTGTCCAGGCCTCCTTTAGGCTCTAACATAGCCAATTGACTTCTTAAGATATAAGGAAGAACAGTACAAGTAGAATAAAAGTACTTATATAAAGTTAAAACGGATTATCCATTGAAAAGAGCTAAAGTGGTATGCAGGGAGGTAGAGACCAGCCTCATGCATTAAACGTTGACTCCAAAAAGTAAGAGAGTCAAGTATAGGACCACCTCTTCCCATCCACTAAAACTAGGGGGGGGTTATGGGTAGTGTAGTTACCTTTTTAGAAAAGGGTGTGGTGGCTCTCTAGCATTCATGAAAGCGCACCCCCCAATATCAGGGAAAAAGTCCCCTGGGGCTCTGCAGTCCAACAAGAGAGAATCACAATAAGCCCCCTTATGCCCACTGGTATTCAGCCGGTGGCACAGAAAGTCCCATACCCCATTCTATGTCCCAAACCAACACGACTGCCACACGCCACCAAAAACAGTGGTTCATTAAGCACCAGAGAAAAAGTCAAAGAAAAAAAAAAAAATCAAATAAGGGTCAATAAATCATGAATTAAAGTTATTAAATTACTTAAGTAAAATGAATAAAAATGAAACTATAGTAAGGGTTAAACTCCAAAGCAAATAAAAAAAATAAGATCCCTCTCTGCAAAAGAGAATAAGAGTGGTATAGAAATGTGCTGAAAAGTACATAAAGCATTTGCATTGGACACCTACTTTAGAACTCACACATGCACTTCCCCCCCAGCCCACTGATTGTCCATTGCACGCGTGCGGCAGACGCCTAAGCCTTGTTCTACTGCCCACTGGAAGCCACAGATCCCCACATAAGCCATATGGACTCCCCCCTCCCAGCCTGGCTCCACTGCCCCCTATTAGTCAGTGTTATGGAGGGGGAATAGTACTCCTGCACCTATGTAAGATGTCCAAAGAGGGAGACCCCCCCCCCATCTGCAGAATCAGAGCCCTGAAGTCTCTCTAGTACAACCTTGAGGAGATCAGCCTCCTAGGAATCTTCATAAGAATACAAATATGGTAGTCTGCCTAATGGGGAACTGTACAGCCCTATAGCTAAAATAAAAATTATAAAAACCTAATTCTAGGAGTTTGCAGACAGGGGTTGAGCTGGAGGAGGATGTTTCCACCCTAAACACCCTCTCTTTTGTGATGTGTCCTTCCCTCGAGGAGGAGGGACACAACCTAATAGCACCTGTGTGCCATATTGGATGTAAAAGAAATTTAGTTTTTGTGAGGTGCCATTCTGAGGAAGAAAAAACCCCCCAAAACAGAGATATATAGTCCATATATAAATAGATACCAGTGGGAGTCATACCTAAACAGAGGGATAACAAAAAATTATGCAAATGTGTATGGCCTACAGGGTACAAAAATGTCCTAAGCCTCTGGTACTGAAAGGGTTAAGCTCAATATTCATGGTTTTGTCAAAATCTACATGGGGGGAAAGTTGCACCCTAAGCTAGGGTTGAAAACTAAAGTGCAACAGTGCCCTGGTTGAGAACATCTAGAGCAAGGGTAGGCAGTAATTACACAGAGTCTAACAGAGTTGCCAGGTAGATCTGTATAGTTATGTGTAAGAATAACTTATCTTTGTAGGACTCCTTCAAACAGCAAACATATATTTAACCATCTCTGCATAATATTTGCTGATGCTCTTTTTAGGTCTGTATTTAGTTCACGTCTCGCCTCATCTCTCATATCAGACTGAAAGAGATTAGCAAAAAATAGGGTGCCCATATATGGATCTTTAAAGTTGCATTAATCTCAAAATAGTAAAAGGTCTTACCCAGTTACAGAGTTACAATCTACACTTTACCTCACATCTCCATTATGCAGGAATCACACATATTAATACAATAAAAGTAAATATAAAATGTTTAACACTTATTTGCATAAGTGAGTCCCAATATAAATGTCACCACTGGATGTTTCCAGTCTAGTCCCAGGTGAACCAGCTTGAATATATAACCAATCCAGAAGTATCTTCCTTCCCTTTGTTAAATACAAACTATTCAAACATTGTAGTGTGAATCTGCATGTAAATAATCCGATTGGGTATCTGATCAAAGTATTCCAATATTGGCAACGTCCAGCAGGAGATATATTCCAAAGGAAGGAGTCCATCCAAAAATCGGAAAAGAGAGTAAAAAGTATCTCTGAATAGGGGCCCAATACCCCCAAAGTTCTACTTATGCAGTAGACTCTTTTGTCAAGCTCATTTCAGTCAACGCGCAAGGCGAGGTAGATCCAACATTGAAAGAGGATTTTAGTCTTACCTGTTAAATCCTTTTCTCTTAGTCCATACAGGTTACTGGTAACTCTGGGTAGGTGATCTGCCCCTTTAAGTAGGAAGGAACAATTCTAGAATTGAAGCCTACCTTCCCTCCTTGGTTGCAGCTAGCCAACTATTGACTAGATAGTGAAGGGAAAGAAGACTCCTGTTAGCATGACCCCAAAGGACCCCCACAGTCTGCCACAGGAGAGCCAAACATGGTGCCTTGACAGAATGGGAAACCAGTACCCTGTATGGACTAAGAGAAAAGGATTTAACAGGTAAGACTAAAACCCTCTTTTCTCTGTCGTCCAATACAGGTTACTGGTAGTTCTGGGATATCCAACCATTAAGTTTCCAAGAGGCGGGAAGAAGGCAAGGACCAGGGAGCAAGGCCCCCAAAGTCATAAGTGCAGATATGAACCATCAGATCAGAGATAGCCCAATAAAACAATGAAGTGTCAACGGACACTGAACAGGGATAACAGCACCCCAGGAAAGGTTACACAGCACACTGACCTAGAGCCAGCAAGGCTCAAAAATGAAGGAAGCACCAAGAACCAAAGAACATCCTAGACAGGCAAAACGGCCTCCAGGATCTTCCTCCCAAAGCTGGCATCAGCCGATGCCAACACATCAACACGGCAGTGCTTTGAAAAGGTGTGCACAGACGACCAGGTGGCCGCCTTGCACAACTGATCAGCGGAGGCCAGACGGTGAGACACTGACAGATCCAAGAACTCTGGAAACCAAGACTGATGAGGCCAGTACAGAGCAATCAGAATAACTGGACAACGCCCCAGTCGTAATTTCCATAACCCCCTGTGCAACATGGGAAGCGGAGGAAAGATGTAGGCCAGAAGAAACAACCAAGGAATGGACATTGCATCTACTGTCAGAGCCAGAGGGTCTCTCCACTGAGAGCAGAACCTCGGTACATTCCTTTTGTGTCTTGTCGACATCAGGTCGATCTAAGGAGGACCCAATCTCTGAACAATGAGGTGGAACAACTCTGGGTGTAACTCCCATTCTCTGCTGTCCACTGTGTGTCGACTGAGGAAGTCTGCCATGACACTGTCTACACCAGGAATGTGCACTGCGGATATAGCAGGAATGTGTTCTTCTGCCCAGGATAAAATAGCCTTGACCTCTAACCAAGTAGCGAGACGTCTTGTTCCGCCTTGCTTGTTGATTTAAGGCATGGCCGTGGCGTTGTCAGACTGTACTTGGACCGGACAGTTTTCCAACTGAGATGTCCAATGTCGAAGGGCATGAAAAATTGCCCGAAGCTCCAATATGTTGATCGGAAGGAGGGACTCTTCCGGAGACCACCGACCCTGAGCGCTCTAAAGACCCAGGACTGATCCCCAGCCGGAGAGGCTGGCATCCGTCGTCACCTTGGTTCAGAAGGGTGGAAGGACTTGCCCTTGAGCAAACTGGAAAGGTCGAGCCACCATGACAAACTCCGTTCCACATGAAGAGGAAGAGAAACAGACGTCTTCAGAAGATCCGGTTGACCCTTGCACACCTGGATCACAAACCTCTGGAGCTCCCTGGTGTGCGTCATGGCAAACAGAACTCCTCTATGGTGGAGATGAATTTTCCCACTAGAGAGGATAGGTTCTGGACTGGAACTGGATCCTGAGACAGAATCGTGGAAACCCTGTGAGCGATCTGGTGAGCCACCTCATCCGTGAAGAACACCATGCTCTTCTGAGTGTCGAAGTGAAGGCCCAGGAAGACCAGAAGTTGAGATCGGACAAGATCTGACTTGTCCAAGCTGATGATCCACCCGTGATGGGTGAGAGCATGAATGCATTGCTGAACTTACTGATGAAGGAGTTCCGCAGAGGGGGCTTTCAGAAGCAAGTCGTCCATGTATGGAGTAACTCTGATGCCGTTTCAGTGGAGGGAGGATTTCAAGGCACCCAGGACATGGTTGAAGATCTGAGGAGCCATTGTCAGACCAAATGGAAGAGCTGAGAACTGAAAATGTCCCCTGTTGCAGGCAAACCGGAGGTACTGCCGGCTCTCCGGATGAATGGCAATGTGTAAGTACACGTTCTAAAGATCCAGAGAAGCAAGAAATTCCCACAGGGACATGGCAGCAATCACTGTCCATAGAGACTCCTGGTGATAATGAGTCTGGTTCACAAAGGAATTGAGATCCTTCGAGTCCAAAATATGGTGGCAATCGCCGTCCTTTTTGGCGACCACAAAGAGGTTTGAGTAAAAACCCATACCGCTGTCCTGGATTAGTACTGGCTCTAGAACATCCTTGTCCAGAAGAGCCTGAACAGCGCTGTCGAACAGACTGCGTTTCTCTGCACCCTAAGGAGTGTGAGAAGGACGAAAAGGAGGAAGAGAGATGAAAGGGATCTTGTACCCTTCCGTCACCACCTGTAAAACCCATTGGTCCGCCACGGAGCCCTCCCAAATGCTGTGATAGTGTCGCAGACGACCACTCACAGCATAATGCGGACCCGGGTTCAGTGACACATGCCAAAGGAGGCTTGGAGGAGACCTTGGGCTTCAATTGCTGTTTGGGCTTGGAGGAGGTACGGGGAGCTGAGGGAACCGTCTGGTTCACCGGACGTGTCTCATTCTGAAAGGAACGAAAACACCGGTTACGCTTAAGCGGCAATTTCTTCCTGGGAACCAAGAGTAGAAAAGTACTCTTACCCCCTGTGGCCTCACTGATCAGATCCTTAAGATCTGGCCCAAACAAAGAGGTACCCAGAAAGGTTAGAGAAAGTAAAGCTTTCTTAGATGCAGTGTCGGCAGACCAGATCTTGAGCTCGTCTGGCCACCACAGACATGGTGGAAACCCTAGCCACCAAATGGATGGCATCAAATAAGGCAGCAGAAACAGTGCTGTTCCTCAGAAATGTTGGCAAGAAGGCACAACTTATCAGAAGTAGGCATATCCTGACAGACAGCCCTGGTGAGCTGTTCAGTCCAGGCCTCAATGGCCTGGTTCACCCATGCTGTGGCAAACGCTGGACGCATAGCAGAACCAGCAGTGGCAAAAATGGACTTCAGGGAAACCTCAAGTTTCTTGTCTGTCCAGTTCTTCAGAGTAGAGGCATCAGAGAATGGTAAGGCAGTAAATTTAGATAGCCTGGAAACAGGAGCATCCACTTTGGGAGGATGAACCCACTGAGCAAGTGCAGCTTCAGAAATAGGATAAAGCTTGGCAAATTTCTTGGACACAGAGGGTTTCTTGTCCAGGGATTTCCACTCCTCAGACACAAGGCGGTCAAGATTGGGGTTAGGTGGAAAGTAAGAGGCTTTTTAGGCTCCTAGAACACATCAGAGGGACCAGAAGGAACCTCCTGAACTAAGGGAATGTTAAGACAAGTTAAGACAGCCCTGATCAGGCCCTCAGCAGAGGGTTCATGATCAGTCTCAAAAGGGTCCCCAAAAAACTGAGAAGACTCCAACACAGAACATTCCTCAACATCTGAATCCACCAGCAGTTCCTCCTCAGAGGAATCGGACACGTCAGGTACTCCCAGAGGTTTGGGCAGGGAAGACTTGGCTGAGGAGGGGGCCTGCCAAGACTGAAAGGCCCCCTGTAACTGGGATGGAAAGAGTTGCAATGTGGACCTAAGGTCCCTAGTAGCAGCCTTGAACTCTTGCATCCAATCTGGCTCTATTGCATGGCTGGAGGTCCCTGGAATGCTGTCAGGGACATCAGAACATGCTGGGAATAGATGACCTGAGAATTCTCTAGGTAGCCCTGAGTGACAGGAAAAGCAATGTGCAATGGAGGATACAGAGACCCCAGTCTCCTTAGTCTTAGGTCTGGCCCCAAGCTCCAGCAGTATAGACATTTGCACAGTGTCAAATAACCTTACTGTATAATAAATCACCCAATTATAATGTGTAGGATTAAAGTTTCGCCCCAGAAATCGCTAAAATAAACTTTTTCTGGCAGGTGAAGGGTTGGTTAATCAGCAGATACTCGCTCTGGAAAGATCACAAAATGGCTGCCGCGGCAGAAGCCAATCAGTAACGAGCATGCGAAGCAAGCGCACATGGGAAATGTAGTTTTCCCAGAAAATTACCCCAAACGGTGCCCAAAGCCCCCTAACACACTAGAAACAAGAACCAGACGATAGAGCAAGGGCAGACAAGTAAAATGAGCCATCTCTGAAGTCTCTAGGTTAAACGGTTGCAGAGATATGTCCCAAACAGTACAGTCCCATAGAAGTGAATGGAGCAATGGAGTCTATGCCGTAAAGTGTGCCATAAAGCACAGTACTCAAATTTTACAAAATTAAAAGTGTACTAGTAATATGTGTAAAACAGCATTAGAACATTAGAACACCCAAAAAACACTAAACCAGTAGGAAAAGTGTTAGAAAACCGCCCAAAAAGTGCCAAACCAGCAACTAAAGGGTTAAGTTACCACATAAACCTGCTCCAAACACCCAACAGACATAAAGATAGACCCAATGAGTGCAGGAGTGTGCAAAAGGAACTCCAATGAATACACCCCAGTGCGGAGGGGCACTGTGGGACAAGTGGACCTGCAGCACTCAAAGAGTTGCTCACCTTTCCTGCAGATCTTCTGTCTTCAGATTATCATGTAGTAAGAAGTAACCGCAGTGGGTAACACCTGGGGAACCACTTGGAATCAAGATTTTCCCCCTCAGGGCTTAAGGTCCACAAAAAAGCACCTGGATACTGAGCTAGCCACATCTAAGGGCATTATCAGTTATGGTAATCTGCCAAATGGTGGTAATTCCATATCTAACAGAAAAATAAAAACGTTTATAAAATTATAGCAGAACTGTTCTTGTCTGTGTGTTATCTTCACCAAGGAACAAATCTTTCTGGAGCTGGTTGGCTAGCTGCAGCATACAATTCTAGCCTGCATATAATTCTAGAATTGTTCCTGCCTACTTAAAGGGGTGGATCGCCTAACCAGAGTTACCAGTAACCCGTATTAGACGACAGAGAAAGCTCTATACTTTATAAAGGTATAAAAAAAAAAAAAAAAAAAAAAGTGGTGAGGCAAATCAACCACGGTATGGAGCAAATAAAATTCCTTTTGATTTATATGCAGATTTTAACCTCATGAATTGCTTTACATTTCATGGAGAACTCTCAAGCCACATTCAAATCAATGGAATTTGGGAATTAATATTTGTTCCCTACAGTGCAGTTGGTTTGCTCCAGAACTGGATCTCACTGCATACATCATGGGCTGGTAAAATTCTGAAGCAAACAAAGTGAAAAGAAAAACATTTAACTAAGGTTAAATCAAAGCAAAATTGCTGCATTCCCATTTCAGACCTATGATGTGTTTAGTTTGTTCCAGAATTGCATATTTAGCTTCATCAATAAGGCCCAACTTAAACCATTTGGTTATATATTGATATGTTATCGTGGTCTATATGTATGATAAATAAGGCAATCAATCATTTGTACTAAATACAAAATGAACAATTATTTACAACTGAATTATTTACATATCCAAAACACAAGAAACAAATAGGAAAAAAATCTAATGGAACTGGTTATCACGGTGCCCGTGATTTGCTGCAGTTACTTGTCTGTCACCAGTAGGGGGCTTCTATTGGCTGTCTGCAGATAGCCCTCCTCTTATTGACTATTTAAACCTGGATTGGGCACCCTTTGAGTGCCCTTTCGTGTTGTTTCTGACCTTCTTGCTATCACTATGCTAGTGATAGCTGGGCCTCTGTTCCAGTGTTCCTGATCTCCTGTGTTCCTGATCTATACTGTTCCAGCGTTTCCTAGATGCTGAGTTACTCCAGTCCTGGTTCCGGCCTAGTCTCTGGTGTTGCAGTTACTGCTGAACTTCTTCTCTGCTGTTTCCTGACCTGACTGATGGTTGCTGGTTCCTGTCATCTCATCACCTGTCTTTAGTATCCTGGCGACCTTCTGCCTGGTCACGTTGGTGATATTGCTACAATTCCGTGTTGGTCCCAGCGTGCGGACGCTGGTTTGCTCCTAAGCCTTGCGGCTATACAAACTCGCTTGTTACACCAGTGTGCGGTCACTGGTTTGCTCCAAAGCCTATCAGCTATACAAATCTGTGTTGGTCCCAGCGTGCGGACGCTGGTTTGCTCCTAAGCCTTGCGGCTATACAAACTCACTTGTTACACCAGTGTGCGGTCACTGGTTTGCTCCAAAGCCTATCAGCTCTACAAATCCGTGTTGGTCCCAGCGTGCGGACGCTGGTTTGCTCCTAAGCCTTGCGGCTATACGAACTCGCTTGTTATACCAGTGTGCGGTCACTGGTTTGCTCCAAAGCCTATCAGCTATACAAATCTGTGTTGGTCCCAGCGTGCGGATGCTGGTTTGCTCCTAAGCCTTGCGGCTATACAAACTCACTTGTTACACCAGTGTCCGGTCACTGGTTTGCTCCAAAGCCTATCAGCTCTACAATCTGTGTTGGTCCCAGCGTGCGGACGCTGGTTTGCTCCTAAGCCTTGCGGCCATACAAACTCACTTGTTACACCAGTGTGCGGTCACTGGTTTGCTCCAAAGCCTATCAGCTATACAAATCTGTGTTGGTCCCAGCGTGCGGACGCTGGTTTGCTCCTAGCCTTGCGGCTATACAAGCTCGCTTGTTACACCAGTGTGCGGTCACTGGTTTGCTCCAAAGCCTATCGGCTATACAATTCTGTGTTGGTCCCAGCGTGCGGACGCTGGTTTGCTCCTAAGCCTTGCGGCTATACTACTCACTTGTTACTCCAGTGTGCGGTCACTGGTTTGCTCGCAAAGCCTAACGGCTATACTATTCAGTGTTGTTCCCAGCGTGCGGACGCTGGTTTGCTCCAAAGCCTTGCTGCTTAACGACTCTGCTAATTTGCCAGTTTCATCTGACTGCTGCTACTATCTCTGGGCTGCCCTGCCCGGTATTGGTAAGGCCAGTAGAACCTTTTGCCACATTCCACCTGAGGTTGCCTTACCCGGTATTGGCAGGGCCGGTAGAGCCTACATTGTGTATCTATTGAGGCTGCCTTGCCCGGGAATTTGGTAAGGCCGGTAGAACCGTTATGCTATTCCATCTGCAGGTTGCCTTACCCGGTATTGGCAAGGCCGGTAGAGCCTAAAGACTGTCCTGTCCGGTATATTGACAGGACCGGTAGAGTCTGCCTTCTGTCTGTGCTATATTCTGTATATATATATATATATATATATATGTATGTTATTGCCATCCTAAGTTATCAATTTATTATTTCAATAAAATTGATTTTTTACCTAAAACTTGTGTCTGAGAGTCATAATAAACCGTGACAGTACGAAAGGGCCATGACCTCAGACAGCAAAGGTGAAGGTAATGCACAGAATATCCATTGGAGGATGGATGTGCACGAGCAACGTTTGGATCAGTTGGCAGTTGCAATTCAAACGATCCTTGAACGCACGGTTCTTGCTGACAAATCTAGCTCTAGCCCGGTGGTCTTGCCAAGTCAGACACCGGAGAGTGATACCAGACCCCTAGGGGGCACTGTTAAAGGGTTAACGGCTTCTGCACCCTTGCCGCTAAGATACGATGGTGACCCTAGTCTCTGCAGAGGGTTCATCAACCAACTCGAGATTTTTATGGAATTGACGGCACACGCATTTCCCAATGATCGTAGTAAGGTGGGGTTTACAATATCTTTGCTCACTGGTAGAGCTTTGGCTTGGGCTAACCCCTTGTGGGAGAATGCTAAACCTTGTACAAAAAAAACTTTAGAGAATTTGTGCAATCCTTTCGAAGAGTGTTTGAGCCTCCTGGTAGAACTACCTCTGCTGCCAAACGCCTTATGGAGACAAAGAAAAGTTGTCAGCTGTCCTACAATGGCCAAAACCCAAGGGTCTTAAAGCCATACAGCGTTTCCTGGGTTTCGCTAATTATTATAGGAGGTTTATTAAGAACTTTTCTTCCATTGTCAAACCTCTGTCCGATCTTACGCACAAGGGTGCTAATCCTTCTTGTTGGCCGGTATCTGCTGAGAAAGCCTTTGAGAATTTGAAGCTGGCATTTGCTGCGGCTCCTGTGTTATCCCACCCCAATCCTTTACTTCCATTTACGTTAGAGGTTGATGCCTCAGATATTGGGGTCGGGGCAGTACTTTCGCAGCGACACGAGAAAGGTGGAACTCTCAGACCTTGTGGGTTTTTCTCTAAAAAGTTGACTGTCACTCAAAGCCACTATGAGATAGGTGACAGAGAATTATTGGCCATTATCCTCGCTCTTAAGGAATGGCGTCATTTGCTTGAAGGTACTAAGAATCCTGTCTTAATCCTAACAGATCATAAGAATCTGACCTATCTCTCGGAGGCCAAGAGATTGTCCTCTCGTCAGGCCAGGTGGGCACTGTTCCTGTCTCGATTTAATTTCATTGTATCATATTTACCAGGGTCAAAAAATATCAGGGCTGATGCACTGTCAAGACAATTTGAGGCCGACAGTGACAGAGTGGAAGCACCAGCACCTATCATCCAACCTGATAGAATACTGGCTACTATACGCACGAGTATCACTTCTCCTCTAGGGGAGGAGATCCTGGCCTCTCAGGGGTCCGCTCCCCATGAAACCCCAGTGGGCAAATGTTTTGTTGCTGAATCATTTCGTACTAGGCTGCTCGAAACCTACCATTCCTCTAAGGCTGCGGGACATATTGGTAGAGACCAATTGTTATGGTCCCTTTCTCAGTTATTTTGGTGGCCTTCCATGAGAAACGATTGTGCCGAATTTACGAATGCCTGTGCCACCTGCGCCCGCGCTAAGACCCCGAGACATCTCCCTGTGGGCTTGCTTCAACCGGTGCCTAATGGCGAACGCCCCTGGTCTCATGTTTCCATTGATTTTATGAGAGAGTTGCCTATGTCCAAGGGGTACTCCTTTATATTCATGGTGGTGGACAGGTTTTCTAAAATGGCTCATTTCGTGCCCCTCCGTGGTCTTCCTTCAGCGAAGGAATTGGCAATGGTGTTCGCCAGAGAAGTATTCCGGTTGCATGGAGTGCCTAGGGTACTGGTGTCTGACAGGGGGAGCCAGTTTGTGTCTAGATTTTGGAGGGCATTTTGCCAACAGATTGGCATACAGCTGTCCTTCTCCTCTGCCTACCATCCCCAGACCAATGGAGCCGCTGAACGAGCTAATCAGGGCTTGGAACAATTTCTCCGTTGTTTCGTTACTGACCATCATGATAATTGGTCCGACTTGTTGCCTTGGGCAGAGTTCGCCAGGAACTGTGCGGTCAATTCTTCATCTGGGAGCTCTCCGTTTCTGATTAATTATGGGTTCCAGCCCTGTTTGCTTCCAGACTCATTTCAGATGCAACAGATTCCAGCTCTGGATGAGCATATCGAGCAACTCCGTTCCACATGGGCACAAGTTCAGAGGGCACTTGGTCAGTCATTTCAGCGTCATCAGCGCCATGCTAATCGCAGAAGGCTTCCAGCGGTTTCCTTTCAGGTTGGGGATAGAGTATGGCTTTCCTCCAGAAATCTCAAGCTGCAGGTTCCGTCTAATAAGTTGGCTCCTCGGTTTATTGGTCCATACAGAGTTATTCGCAAAATTAACCCTGTCTCCTATGCACTAGACCTACCTGCATCCATGCGTATCCATAATGTGTTCCATGTGTCCCTTCTTAAGCCTCTGGTTTGCAATCGCTATACTACCACACCTGTGGTGCCAGGACCTGTTGAGGTCGAGGGCCAGGAGGAGTACGAGGTTCAGAGCATTATTGATTCCCGTAGGCTTAGAGGAAGGGTACAGTACCTGGTACATTGGAAAGGGTATGGTCCTGAGGATCGATCATGGGTGGATAGTACGGACCTTCATGCACCTAGGTTAACTAGGGCCTTTCATGCCAATTACCCGCAGAAACCTAAACCCTATTCTAGGAGAGGGGGTCTTTGAAAGGGGGGTACTATCACGGTGCCCGTGATTTGCTGCAGTTACTTGTCTGTCACCAGTAGGGGGCTTCTATTGGCTGTCTGCAGATAGCCCTCCTCTTATTGACTATTTAAACCTGGATTGGGCACCCTTTGAGTGCCCTTTCATGTTGTTTCTGACCTTCTTGCTATCACTATGCTAGTGATAGCTGGGCCTCTGTTCCAGTGTTCCTGATCTCCTGTGTTCCTGATCTCTACTGTTCCAGTGTTTCCTAGATGCTGAGTTACTCCAGTCCTGGTTCCGGCCTAGTCTCTGGTGTTGCAGTTACTGCTGAACTTCTTCTCTGCTGTTTCCTGACCTGACTGATGGTTGCTGGTTCCTGTCATCTCATCACCTGTCTTCAGTATCCTGGCGACCTTCTGCCTGGTCGCATTGGTGATATTGCTACAATTCCGTGTTGGTCCCAGCGTGCGGACGCTGGTTTGCTCCTAAGCCTTGCGGCTATACAAACTCGCTTGTTACACCAGTGTGCGGTCACTGGTTTGCTCCAAAGCCTATCAGCTATACAAATCTGTGTTGGTCCCAGCGTGCGGAAGCTGGTTTGCTCCTAAGCCTTGCGGCTATACAAACTCACTTGTTACACCAGTGTGCGGTCACTGGTTTGCTCCAAAGCCTATCAGCTCTACAAATCCGTGTTGGTCCCAGCGTGCGGACGCTGGTTTGCTCCTAAGCCTTGCGGCTATACGAACTCGCTTGTTATACCAGTGTGCGGTCACTGGTTTGCTCCAAAGCCTATCAGCTATACAAATCTGTGTTGGTCCCAGCGTGCGGATGCTGGTTTGCTCCTAAGCCTTGCGGCTATACAAACTCACTTGTTATACCAGTGTGCGGTCACTGGTTTGCTCCAAAGCCTATCAGCTCTACAATCTGTGTTGGTCCCAGCATGCGGACGCTGGTTTGCTCCTAAGCCTTGCGGCCATACAAACTCACTTGTTACACCAGTGTGCGGTCACTGGTTTGCTCCAAAGCCTATCAGCTATACAAATCTGTGTTGGTCCCAGCGTGCGGACGCTGGTTTGCTCCTAGCCTTGCGGCTATACAAGCTCGCTTGTTACACCAGTGTGTGGTCACTGGTTTGCTCCAAAGCCTATCATCTTTACAAATCTGTGTTTGTCCCAGCGTGCGGACGCTGGTTTGCTCCTAGCCTTGCGGCTATACAAGCTCGCTTGTTACACCAGTGTGCGGTCACTGGTTTGCTCCAAAGCCTATCGGCTATACAATTCTGTGTTGGTCCCAGCGTGCGGACGCTGGTTTGCTCCTAAGCCTTGCGGCTATACTACTCACTTGTTACTCCAGTGTGCGGTCACTGGTTTGCTCGCAAAGCCTAACGGCTATACTATTCAGTGTTGTTCCCAGCGTGCGGACGCTGGTTTGCTCCAAAGCCTTGCTGCTTAACGACTCTGCTAATTTGCCAGTTTCATCTGACTGCTGCTACTATCTCTGGGCTGCCCTGCCTGGTATTGGTAAGGCCGGTAGAACCTTTTGCCACATTCCACCTGAGGTTGCCTTACCCGGTATTGGCAGGGCCGGTAGAGCCTACATTGTGTATCTATTGAGGCTGCCTTGCCCGGGAATTTGGTAAGGCCGGTAGAACCGTTATGCTATTCCATCTGCAGGTTGCCTTACCCGGTATTGGCAAGGCCGGTAGAGCCTAAAGACTGTCCTGTCCGGTATATTGACAGGACCGGTAGAGTCTGCCTTCTGTCTGTGCTATATTCTGTATATATATATATATATATATATATGTATGTTATTGCCATCCTAAGTTATCAATTTATTATTTCAATAAAATTGATTTTTTACCTAAAACTTGTGTCTGAGAGTCATAATAAACCGTGACACTGGTTCAGTATGGTGGTTTGTTTACAACAGAATTGCTTCACTTTTCCTTAGTGTACGACATCTATGAATTTGCAGTATCTGCCAAATTTGCTGGAACTTTACAATGCTGGCACATTGCCAAATTAGTAGGATCAGATTGTGGATGCCACCTTCTTTGATCCAGATAACCTGATGTGGTGCTCTTACTTTGGTGTCCTTGCAATTAGGAATTATTTTGTATATATTAATGTTGTGAACACTGTCTTGTGAGAACACCAAAAGACAATTAACAACTCTTACATTACCTAATCTAGATTTAGCAGTATTCCATCTTTTGATGTCCTCCCCAGTTAAAAGAGATAGTGATATAAGCTTCTACACCTAATCGGGCTCTCTTGTTTGGTATCTCTTGAACATTACAAGATATCTGTCATCTACCAGCCCTTATTCTCAATAAAGCAACCTATTTAAATTTCCTATACCTTGAGTTTTTTAGTAAGTGCTTTTAGAAATATTTGGTTTAGTAGTTAGAGGCTCTTTAATGTCAACAGAGATGAGATCTCTGACCTGTCTGACAATCCCTCCATAACGAATTACTTACCTGTCCTGATATTGTCCCTCCCCTCCTCATTCCTCCGTCTGAGGTTGCCAGCACAACCAAAGAGGGGGAATAATTTAATAGGTAGTATGGATCATGCAAAACCAGTTAAGATGGATGCGCCCAATCAGCTGGGAATTAGGATGTGACAGTTCCTTTTAAATCAAATTAAACATACGTTTAATTTCAACAAACGAATAAATCAGGTTTGTAAAAAACTCTTTTCTCATTTATTTTACATACTGAGATCCTGTTCCACCAACAGGCATGTTTAACATAAAATGGTGTTAATGTATGACCCCTCAATGTTGCGTCTCATTAGATATGGTGTATTCACACATTTCAAATAAATGCACTCATTAGTGTTCCATTCTTTACTATACAAATATTATAACATTACTGATAGTAATTAAAAACACAAATGCATGGCAGGACAACTGCTATACATTTTGTTTCTCTCTTGCTCATTTAGTACATAAACTTACAGAGTTAAATTGGCTTGAAAAGATTTATAAAAGATACAATTCCATGGTTTTCTTATAAAGCCCTTTTTAAAAACTACTAATCTGTTTAAAGGGATAGTAATGTTTAATTACTGAAGTAAAATTGAGTCTTCTTTATTATTTTTAATTAATGAAGTAAAATTTAGTCTTCTTTATTATTTTTTATAATGATGTGTATCAAGAAAATGTTATTGAATGCTGCCGTTTTTCATTTATAGTCTAATAAAGTTTCCCCCTCCTGCCCCTTCTACTTACTTCCACAGCCTCCCCTCAGATTTGGAATCTGTCCATGGGCCGGACGGGTTGCATTGAGGGACAACCTTTCTGCTTAAAGTATAAGGGAAAGTCTGCACCTTTGATGAAGGAGGGCAAGTTTTTCCTTATGCTGGAAGAAGATTGTCACTCGTCACATTCTGTCCAGGCTGGCTTGAGGCTGCTTGCTGAGGCAAGTGGAAGGGGCAGGTGGAGGAAGCTTTTTTACACTATAAATGAAAAACCGCAGAGTTTAATAACTGTTTCTTGATACACATCATTATAAAAAAAATAATAAAGAAGACTTAATTTTACTTCAGTTATTAAACATTACTATCCCTTTAAAGAAAATGAAGGAAATAATGGAGATAGCACAGCCAACAAGTTCAACCCATTTTGGTAAAAGGGTCTAGTGATGTCTCCAATACACTGCCATGCAATAATGAACGCTCACATACCCAACTGGTTAAAGAAAAAAGTAGTGTAAACACA
This sequence comes from Rhinophrynus dorsalis, assembly GCA_037306005.1. NCBI lineage: Eukaryota > Metazoa > Chordata > Amphibia > Anura > Rhinophrynidae > Rhinophrynus > Rhinophrynus dorsalis. Next base: position 146,916,421 of record CM074723.1, read on the forward strand.
AAACCAATCGTCTTTTGGTACGACATCTCTACAATTCAATTAAATGCAATCTTTCATACTTGTAGAATCGCAATATCGAATGTGATTTAAAAGAATTTTACATTTTATGGTCAGAAAAGCATATTAGCTAGCAAGCAAACAAAAGTATAATTAAAAAGTTAGTTTATATCCGAATATGTTTAATTTGTAAATATGAAGACTAGGATGAGCATGTTGGTCTGACAGCAAAGCCCTGAAGACCTTATGCTCTAACCACATTAAATAAACCATGTCTGCATATAGTCTAAAAAGCATTCACATTTTAATTCCAGTCACCAAACTCTGCAATACAGGGCAATATGTGTCCTTCTGTCTGCTTTTGGACTACAACCCCCATCAAGCCAATGGTTGGCTGATGACGATGATCGGATTTGAAGTCCAGCAGCAGACTAAACAAAACAGTTTGCCCAGCCCTGTTCATAATCTTTAATCATAGATCAAAGAAAAGCCAAAGTGCTATCATTCAAGTTCCTGAACTAGTGGCAACCAACCTCAGCTTGCACCATGATTGTAAGCATCAGATACATTAACATCAACCACAGGATTTTTTTTCCTCTGTACAAAGAAAAGAAAAGAAAAGAAAAAAAGATGCCCTTTCACTGCTGAGGTTTTTTCAGAGGTGAACAATAACATTGCCTGAAGGTCATAAAATTCCCATTGTCTCAATATACTAAAACTGGAGTAAGAACAAAAGAATTCTAACATCCAGCTACATTCATTAAAAAGTGTAATTGCAAGTTAATCACTTGATGTACACTACCAACTTTTATAATATTTTGAGGTGTGAAAATAATAACCCTTTACTTGATAACCTCAATGACCAACAGTGGATTGACAAATGAAAAAACAAAAACAGAACAAACAAAAAAAGTCTAGGGACCTGGCATGTTTTTGGAAGATAAAGTTTGCCAATACCATGACTGGATTCAATATAGAAATTTTAGGGGACAGGAATGAAATGTTTGGTCCCAACTGTCAGCTTGTGATCCTGAAATGTTGACTTAAACTATATGCATTGTGGCCTGGCCATCATTCTTTCATGACTAACCATCTGTGTTAAAACTAATCCCACTTTGGAATCTGAACTGAATCACATTATTTGTCCATTAGATTACAATACTTTAAAAGTGGTTTTGTGCAACTATACTCTGGATTTCCAGTTCGCCACAAGCATGCAGAGTAAGCATTACTTTGTCTTTTCCTTTTCCCCTTAGACACAGGTAAGAAGTTTATGAAATTTTGGCAGATTTGTGCATTTTACGGAAACTTTTTTCGGTTCAGTTTTTAATCTTATAGATTGTCTCCAGGCTGATACTGTGGCTCTGTTGCAGTAAAGTAGTCTTCTAAAAATGACTGAATATATTCAAAGGTTGGTCTTTCATCTGGGTCCTTCTTCCAGCACAGCTTCATTAATTCATGCAGGGACTCTGGACAACCTTGGGGACAAGGCATTCTATACCCACGCTCCACCTGCTCCAGAACTTCACGGTTTACCATTCCTAGAGAGATATATAAATAGATCATATCATGTACTATGCTGCACCACGTGGCTCTTTATTGACGTGTGCCGTAATATAAAAGGACACTTAATGCTAACAACACGTTACACTTGTAAAACCAGTTTGGAAATAATGCTTTTCTTTCCTTTCCATTTCATGACATCTTGATGGACAGTTTGTGTCCCAGCTGAGGCCAACATTGAAAATAAAGCAACCCATTCTTAGCAACCACCAGTATTAACCCTGTGTACGTAAAGTAATGTTTCACAAAAACAGCAGCTCCACTTAATCTTTTTTTTTTTTTTGGGCCATGTAGTGGGTTATTTCTATACTGTCAGAGTTGTAGTTCAAGGGTAATTGAATAATAAAGTATCCTCCTCCCACCACTTTTACTGATCTAACACTGCTCACCTCAGAGCAGCAGGACTGTCCGGATGGATAGAGAGGGACAATCTTCAGTGAGCATAAGGAAAAAACCTTGCTGTGAGCTGTCTGGTCAAGAGACCACATTCCACATCGGAGGGGAGGTGGATTAACACTAGGTAAAAGGGTTGGGAGGGGGGGGGGGTAATTCATTATTCAATTACACAAACTACAACTCTGGCATTATTGAAATGACACTCTCCATGGCCCAAATACTATGTAGATTAATTGAAGCTGCTGTTTTTGTGAAACATTACTATCCCTTTAAGCTCTGCCTATAGTTTTGTAATAGCCATTTATATTTAAAATAGATTGTTTGTGAGAAATTAACCTTTATGTTTTGGAGGCACAGTGTGGTACACTGTGCCGATTCTTGGAACAGTATGCCAATTAGATATGTACAAAGCAAAACTTATATTTCTCTGCAATATTAGAAACTACCCCAGTGTGTGAACTGGCTACATTCAGTCAAAGCACAGTGTGAGGAATTATTGGCCCAGCACAAAAAATAATTAGCATTAAGTGCCAGGCTGTGCCACTAAGAAATAAAGGTGAAGTCATCAAACACTATTTATATTACAAACAAAACGCTAGTACAACATATAGGCAGCTTTTAATTATCTTTAAAAGTAACTAAACTTACCTTAAAGCGGCAGGTCCACTTTAAAGTGCAAAACAGCTTAAGAAGCACTCTTAAATTAAAGGGTGAGCATCCCTTTTAAATGAAAGGTTATTAACAACAATTGCATGTACTTAAAAAAAGCAAACTTATGAATGGCTAACACCTAGATACCTGGATATGGCACTCTTCCTTTGGTGACCAGCTCAGTTAGGAGTATTCCAAATGACCACACATCAGATTTAATGGTAAATCGTCCATACAAGGCTGCCTCAGGGGCTGTCCATTTGATTGGAAATTTTGCTCCTAAGAATAAGTAAAATAATTTGAGTTAAACACCTAGGAGATAAGCAATGTTTATATCACACAAAAAAGTAAACACTTCATCCTTTATCAAATAAACCCAAAAACATTTATACATACATAAGTGTAGATATATATATATATCAATATCTATATATATCTGTATATCCATACATATACAGCTATATATCCATACATATACAGCTACACACATATACAAATACATATATGTATACATACACATTGGACACAGCGTTGCATGTGTGTAAGCAGAAATTACGTTATAATTTTTTGTGTTCTTCTTCTAGTTAACGTGGTTTTCATAATGGAGGTGTAAGTAAGAGGAGAGGATAAGGCATGCATGTCAAAATACAGAGAGCATGTAATATAGTGTGGTGTGATTAATTTATGTTTATTTAGTTTGTTGGACAGGCAATGATTGAAATGTGTCAACACAGACATATTGTGAATGTCGGGAGCGCAGGCAGGAGGTGTGGCAAACATTGGTGTGAAAGGGAGGAGAGGCATCTGTTTAGTGAGCAAGGCCGAAGTGTTTGGAGACCGGGGGGGGGGGGGGGGGGGGAAGAGTCGAACATGCGAGTGGAGACACAATGAGGTGAAGGGGAGTGTGATGTGAAAAAAAACACAACAAGGCAAAGGGATGTGCGAGTCGAACGGACACACAATGAGAGAAAGGGGAGTATGAGTTGAACAGGTGAATGGAGACACAAAGAGGCAAGGGTGTGTAATGTAATGGAGGGTGAAGTCTTTGCAGAGGAGACATTAGTGGAGTGAGTCTGAAGAGTGGACACGTGAAACACCTAGCAAGGTCTGAGAGGGCAAAGCGTGAAGGTGAAAGTGGTTGCATATAGGATGGTGGGCAGGATGAAGAGGAAGGTGAAAGGGGGAGTGCTGAGATAAAGAGGGATCGACAGACCGGTGAATGTGAGCATTGTAGTATGTGAAAGTTGTTGCAGAAATTGTAGGGGAGTGGGGGCGGCAAAGTGCAGGGTTAGGTGATGAGGCGAAGGGGAGGGTAGTTGATCAAGTGAAGGGGAGTGTGAGGCAATGAATGATGTGAAGGAAAGAAGGAGGGGGGATGGGGAGGGAGGGTGTAGAGGGAGGAGTTGTGTAATGTGGTGGAGGGTGAAACAGTGTATATGGCGAATGGGAGGGAGGGTGCAGTTAGAGGTAGTGTGTAATGTGGTGGAGGGTGAGACATGAGACTTTTGCCATGCATAACAGCGCAAAATTCTCATGTTGCTCCATGAAAGGTTGCAGAGGAGATCGACAGAATACATTGATTAGGCCAGCTACGCTACACTGAACTTACATGGCTGCTTGATGGAATGCCTCACCGGTACCCCCCTTAGTCTGCCCAACTGGAGTCTTCCACTAACCACAGGATGATGGTGGGAGTTGTAGACTTTTATATCAAGGGAGCACACAGCACACAGCCCTGCAGATGAAGAGGACTATTGCAGAGATCTACTCTGCCTGCTACCGAGCCATACAGCTAGGAGAGGAGTCCATCACTGCCAGCATCTATTTGATGGATGAAACCAAGTGGTGTTTGATCTTTTCTCCGTCTACAATGATCAGCTCCAGAGACATTGCTCAGCTTAACTTTGTGTTAGTGCTCGCCACTTGGCGGCTACACTTCATTGAACTTACACTGCTGCTTGATGGAAAACCTTACCATGTTGCACTACAACGCCCACCATCCAGTGGTTAGTGGAAGACTCCAGTTGGGCAGACTGGGGGGAAATACTGGTGAGGCATTCCATCAAGCAGTAGTGTAAGTTCTGTGCAGCGTAGCTGGCCTGATCAGTGTATTCTCTAGATCTCATCAAGCAGCAGTGTAAGTTCTGTGCAGCGTAGCTGGCCTGATCAGTGTATTCTCTAGATCTCATCAAGCAGCAGTGTAAGTTCTGTGCAGCGTAGCTGGCCTGATCAGTGTATTCTCTAGATCTCATCAAGCAGCAGTGTAAGTTCTGTGCAGCGTAGCTGGCCTGATCAGTGTATTCTCTAGATCTCATCAAGCAGCAGTGTAAGTTCTGTGCAGCGTAGCTGGCCTGATCAGTGTATTCTCTAGATCTCATCAAGCAGCAGTGTAAGTTCTGTGCAGCGTAGCTGGCCTGATCAGTGTATTCTCTAGATCTCATCAAGCAGCAGTGAATCAGAAGTGTAAATTCTGTCTAAGTTCAGTACAATGCAGCTGACCTGACCAATGTATTATTCCTCCTACACAGCTGTTTGTTTCAGTTAATGATTGTGTTCCAACCTACATATTAAAATTGATTCTCATTAGCAACTGTTTAATAATACAACTGACTATATGCCTACAAACCCCCTGATTTTGTGCAAGTGTACCTAGAAGAATTGATGCGGTTTCGAAGGCAAAGGGGTGGTCACACCAAATATTGATACGATTTAGATTTTTCTTCTGTTCTCTCATAATGCATTTTCTTAATTGATAAATATAAACTATTAACAGGTCCATTTTTGAAAGCATTCTTACTTTACAGCATTTTCCCCATACCTGCCTAAAACTTTTGCACATTACTGTATATTTACTTGGGCAGGTTGCAGAGGAGCAAGCTCACCATTGTCTGAATGAATTGATATGGGGACATAACACACTCTGGAACTGAACGGGTTATGCATTTAAATAAAAAAGTGTGTTTGTAGGAGTGTGTATGAGTGTGTGTTTTTTTAACCCTATAACATCTACTGAATTGGAGTTGTTTCATTATCCCTACAAGTCTGACCAAATACAGTCAGAGCAGGGCTCTTCCCTTTAGAAACATCTAGAAGACATAGCCCTGAAGACTAATCTAAATGTGTTTAAAGTAAATAAAATGTACAGACTAGTTTACTTTGCATATTATGCACTTGCAGAACATGTAAAGTCAAAGTGTGTGTGTGTTTTGGTGGTGGTTGACTGTCACTTTAAATGTACTTAAAGAGAAGACTTTAATTAGAAATTTCAGAGAAATGGACACATGGTAATAGCATACCTTGTCTTGCTGTGTATTCATTGTCTTCTATCAATCGTGCAAGGCCAAAGTCAGCAATTTTACATACGAGGTTGTCCCCTACAAGGATGTTAGCAGCCCTGAGGTCTCTGTGAATATAATTCATCCTTTCAATGTAAGCCATACCATCGGCAATCTAAAGTAAACAAAAACAGGCAAAAAAGTGAACATACCAGAATTTACTAATGCATACCAATGTGGACTACTGAAATCAAGATGATTTACCTGTGCAGCCATGTCCACAAGTTGTGGCAACTTTAAATACTTTCCATCTCCTTCTTTAAGGAAGTCCAGCAGACTACCTGCAATGAAAGGCATGCAATTATAAGCATTGTTTTAAAAAAGGTATGAGCCTGTTAGAGAGTTTTTTTTTGTTTTTGGTTTTTTTAATCAATACTTTCAGTATGGCAATGTTTTAGGGCTCTTTCAGATGGAGACAGGATTTTTGCTGCCCTTTGAGGCAGTTCTTTTACCTGAGTAATTCACACACCTCTTCTGCACTCCCCCACCGATCCGAAGTGCAGGTTTTACACTCGTGGGTTGTCATTTGTTGGTGGTTACAGTGAGAATTGCAAACTCTAGCTCATCATGTGTGAATGGTCTGCCCGTGGTCCCACAGGCTTCCAGGCAGTCCTTGCTGACTAAAACGTTATTGCTTTCCTTAGGGAACACAGTAAAGTTGCAGCATGCATGACTTTGTTGCGATCACATGATTCAATATCTTACCATGTGAAAGGCACAATATTCCAGCAAGATACCCTTCATCATGGGTCACAGATCCAAAGCAGCTTCTCTGTGTGGGTATTGCATGTGTGAAAGGGGTCTTAAAGCATATCTGATATCAATCACTGTAAAGTTTCTTTTTCTGGAGATAAAAGCAATGTATTCCCCTTTTCCTGTTCCCATTACTTACATCAGTTCCTTATCAAAGAAGGTTCTGACTCTCTGGATTGCCCTCCACAGTTGATATAGAGGGTGAAACTAATCTGTGTGTCCGTTGTTCCTTGCCATTCGGAGGTCTAACGGTGCTGTGACAGGAGCAGCTACAGCTCTGTTCATGACTACTACGTGGAGAAATGGCTGAGACAAAGCATATTATCCACCCATCATTTCATCTATGGACAGAGTCCGTTATTTCTCTGAGAAGGATCTGACATAACTAGTTGAGATGGGAGGGGCAGATCTGCTTTTATTTACAAAACTTGCAAATATTTACAAAGTTACTGATTGCCCTATTGTTTCAACATTACATCATCTCCACTGAGAACAGAGTGAAAAAGAATGGGCTTTCTCCATGCAGCCCATTTCTGCATTCTATCAGCCACCTTGGGGTTTGTAAAACCAACCTTAGTGGCAGTCTCCTCAAAACCATAAAAAAAGGTTTGCAAGAAACAGTGCCCATCAACAGTTGCTGCTTCCTCAGGCCCATACATCAAGGAGTCTGCACCAATCCATCAAGTCTACAGCAAGGGAGCTCAAACCTCTCCACAATCCCCCCTCAATTAAACAGAATTGAATGTTGTTAACCCTTTGAGTGCCAGAGGGATAAACAATGCATTGCAGAAAAATGCACTGCATACCACTCTGGCCCTCACAGGGTTAACGCAGGTAGATCCAATTCTTCTGAATGACTGAATCACAATATTTGTTTCCCATGGATCAGTCGATTTGAATACACATTACTTCACTTTCATCTTTATACCTATGGCTGCAACCTTTTACTAGTCTGTGATTACTAAAACAAAAAATCCAGCAGACTAGTAAGAACATATTTAGTTCCCTGTATTTAAGTTTAGTGTGCTAGTAACTTCATTTCCTGACTAGCACATGAGAACTTCACTGGTCCTCAATAAAACACTGGACATTCAGTCAGGCTTATGTACTAAGCAGAACTACATATTCAGAAACAAACAAGCTGCACAATAGGGCAACACTGTTTTTTCCAGAACACCAATAACTCTTTTTAGGAAATCAACCTTATTGTCTAAAACACAAACCCAAAAGTACAGTGCCATCAAAATCATAATTGCTCAATCCTAAGAAAAAACATCTACATTTTGAAAAGCATCATCCTTTACAAATAAATATGAATGTGCACCACTAAAAGGCACCACTCCAACTACAAGCACCAGCTATTCACCAGTACTAATACGGCAATGAAGTATTTATACAAATAGCAAAACGTACATTTATATACAGACAATCTACAAGTCCCAATCTGGAGAGAAAAAAAAAAAAAAAAAAAGCTTTTAGTGAAACAGGTTTGCCAATCACTGATCTGAAGCATACCTTTTGTCATGAATTCAGTAACAATGTAGATTGGCTCTTCAGAAACAACAGCATAAAGGGGGACCAATTTGTCATGTCTAAGTTTCTTCATGATTTGTGCCTCTTGTAAGAAGGCTTCAGGCATCATTGTTCCTGGCTTTAATGTTTTGATTGCTACTTTTGTTGTTCCATTCCAGGTTCCTAGGCAAAGACATTACATAAAAATAAAATAAGGACTACATTGTTCAGTGCAATAGCTGGAACATTTTCCTGAATGTTACATTTAATGTACAACTACATATTTACATAGAATCTAAAAAACAAAACACTTCTTACAACCTTGCAAACAGCTTCCAACAAAATGTAAAATTTATGAGAAAATGGTTTTTTGAAGGCAAAAGTCAACAAAGTTTACATTGACAGGTGTCAAGTATGTGGGTGACAACTATGGGGTTTGTGTTTAAAAGAAAAGTGGAGGAATTCTGAGGTAAGCCACATTCACCGCTGGGGAAAACTGCCTATATTCCAGTTTAAATCAATGGAGTTTTTTAATTTGTTCCCTTGTGGTACAGATGGTTTGCCCCATTATTGCTCCTTTTATACACAGGCCGCAGAGACCCAATTGTATATGGGTGGTTCTGTGGACACCTGTGTCACAGGTTATAGAGTGCATGCATGAGTATGTCTCCCTCCTTGGAGGGAAATGTTGTATTTAACCCTTTTTGTGCCAGAGGGGTACGGAACACACTGCAAAGCAATGCATTCTGTACCTCGCTGGTAATCAAAGGCTTAACTTTGACATACCTGTTCTAAGGTAAGCACAGGTGAGTGACCAGCGCTGAATGAGTTACAGAGGACTGGTTTTGAAGGGCTGCATTAGAGTAACAGCTGCACCATGCAGCCTTGCCCAGTTACTTTTAACACTAAGTGCTGGATCACTCACTTTTTTTCAGTTTAGTGGGAACAATGCCTGTAAGTTTATAGAGCTTCTTCCAAAGGTTGAAAGAATAGCAGCAACACACTCATAAAATACTACTTAAATATTTTATAATTCAAAAGAGCAAATACCTAAACATCAGTTCTTTTATGAAAAAAAACACAAAAAAAAAAAAAACACACTGAACTTGACAATTATTCCTATATGGCTCCATGAATACTGCATTTGTGAAAAGGCCTGTGCGATCATTAGAGTTTCCTCTTCTGTGGCATCAACAGATTAAAATTCACAGCTACCTTCTAACTGGCTTGTGGTCTTGTGAGGCAATCAGAAAGCAGCTTTGAAATTCACTCTCTCAGTGGTGGCCATAACACAGTAGATGATAAACCTGCATTATCTGTTCCTTTAAAATGTAGTCTTTTCTAGCACACCTATCTAGAATAGGGCAGGTACACACAACTTTATACATACATATTTGGATTTACCCAAAGTGTGCCATTTCATATAAGAAACAGTGTTTTATGATGAGTCTCTGCCACTTTAATATTCTCAGTTTGATGAATATACAACATTCTAATAACTTAAAGGAACAGTAAACATTCATTTAAAAACACCAACATCAAACCAAACCGCATGGCTATCCTTGTTAGTAAAATAACAGTACTCCTACGGCTGGAAGATGGATTGTTCTTATGCTGTTACAGCTCAAACAGTTGCTTTTATACTAAACTGTTAGAAACCGTGTCAACGGTTTTCTAAACATTTGTGGATTCTATTGTATTCTATGGAGAGGGTAGCCACCGACTATAGTACTCCACAGAATGTGACCGGAACAGCTTCACACTCTGTGGCAGTTTCTACAGTAATACTTCTTGAATAAAGTAACTGTCAGAAGCGAGAGTACCCTTGTTAACGTGCCCGACTGATACTTTAAAGTTATACTGAAGCATTGATCCTATGTGGTTACATACCTATCTACATTTTGTAACCATTATGTCACCCTTTGGATGTTAGTCTGTATAATAGTGGTACCAGCTGCTTTCAACATTTATTTTACTCATACTGGCTTTAAATGAAGTATTTGGATTATGTGGTTACTAAAGCTATTTGGACTTACCCATCCACACTTCACCAAAGCATCCTTGACCCAGTTTAACTTCAAGTCTCAGAGATTCTCGAGGTATTTCCCAGGCATCCTTTGCTAATCCTTGGGTTTGTGGTTTTACAGTGGGACATACTGTAGTCAATCTATAGCACAAGCCATCAGCATGTTCTGAATGATAAAAACAAAAGAACCGAATGCACAAATAAATATTTCTGTACAATATCTGCAAAATTATACTAGAGTTCCATACAGTACAGTCACAGACATTGGGCCATACATATCCAGCAAACTAAAGAGGAAGAAATCAACTGCATCAGAGGTCACAAGACAAAATACCTAATAATTTAAAAGGGACTTTTAACACTTTGAATGCTTCAGAAGTCTCAATTGCATTGAGGAGCAATTAGTTTAAGACCCCTCTAGCATTCAAGTTAAATGCCCATTCAAATCTATGGGTATCAGAAGAATGTTTATATGTGCAGTTGAAGTGTTGAAGAATTGCTCCACTTTAAACTTTCTGAATATGTCTCACTGTGATCTGCATCGTGGACAATGAACAAATACTGCAGTGTGGGCAATTAAGTATATGGAGTATTTTACAGTTTCATAAGAGGAGACCTTAGCGGATAATTTGAAGGCCTAAAAGATTAATTGATGTTAGCCACAAGAACCAATAAGCCTTGGCCACATCAGCACAGACAGAATTAGAAAGTTGCTCACCCCAAACAGTAACTGCTCTGTTAACAGAGGCAGAGGCAAAAATAAGTCTTTGTTCTGCCCCAGTGGCAGCAAAGGTGGCCTTGAGATGAGAATCTAGCCTCTTAACCGCCACCTCCTTGAGTCCCGCTGCATCCACCAGTGGGATGGAGGTGGTCTTTGCCAGCCAAGAAATATCAGGATCCATGGTGGAGGGAGAAGCCCACTGCTCCAAAGCCTCAGCCGGAAAAGGGTGTTGCTTAGAATAGCTCTTATTGAAAAACTCCTGATAAAAGGTTTTTCCTCAATCATCCATAAGGACCTGATCAAGACTATTATTGGGTGGAAAAATGGGAGACTTCTTACACCTCTGGAAAATATCAGGAGAGGGAGCTCTTTCATCAGGTATAGACCTGAAGGGTTTCCAAGACTGCCCTGATGAGCCCCTCAACAGAGGGAAGCGGATCAGCCACATAGGAATCTTCACCGGAATAGGAGGAATCCATGTCATCATCCTCTTCTGAGGTCAATTCTTCCCCAGAGGAAGCCCAAATAACATGTGAATGACCCCTAGAAATGGGGGCAAACTGTGTAAAGGTAGGAATCTGCTTTCATGTATGTAGCATCCCTTGGACTGACAGTAATGCTGGCTCTTAATTGGTGCTAGAGGGGGCCAGTGGTGTTGTCGGAGCCACTGCACCTGAGAGGCAGAGAAACCGGAATACTCTCTAAGTAGCCCCGTGTGGCAAGAGGAACAATGTGTGTGGGGGGTTAAGGGTAACTCACTAGTCTTCAGGCTAGCATCTTCAATATAAAACACTGGCACAAGGGAAAACTTGTCAGCAAGATTAGTCCACAGGGCTAATTAAAAAGGTCCACAAAGTACATGTGAACTGGTGGGTCCACTCCAGGGAAGCCCACTGATGGTAACCCACCTAACGGGGGAGGACTATACAGCCCCAAATCTAATAGAAAAAAAAAATAAAGACAAATAAGAGGATGGCTATGCCTGTCCAACCCCTAGCAGGACAATTCTGGGAGTTAGTGGGTGGGTGGGGGATCCTGAGCTGGAGGAGGCAGTCTTTATCCCAAAGACCCTGTCTTTTTTGTGATGTACCCTGCCCTTCAAGAGGAGGGACTCAACCCCATGGTACCTGTGTTCCATATTGAACATAAGCAAAAAGACAGTCTCCTTTTTCACCTTTTAAAAATATCAGGTAAAGAAGAACTGGAATCCAAGTCCTTCAGGGTCTCCAGGATGGCCCAATAGGATCATTGGCAGAAAAACCAAGACCTTCCTCAAAACAATGCCAAACAGAGAAGGATGAATCCAGATTGCCCACATGAGGAGTCCCCCTATCATTGGAAAATTACTCTCTTCAAAATGGATAAGAAACGGGATGGAGAATGGTCCTGACACAAAGACTCTAAAATCCCCTAAACAGAGGAAGGTATTGAATTCTTAGAAAGAATTAAAAAGCAGGCAGTTGTTCATTTGAATAGGGCACTAGAAGCTGGGGCCACAGAAAAAGAGGAAGATAAAATACCAGAGGAATCCCTAGGAAGACCTATCTGGCATGATGAGCAATGGATTAAAGGGGTTAAGCAGAGGGGAACTCCAAAGCCTTGGCCTTGCCTCCCTTAGGCTTAGACATAGCCAGGAAACCCTTTAAAATATAATACATGTCAGTAAAAGTAAGATAAAGTACTTAGAAGAGGTTTTAGTCTTGACTGTTAAATCCTTTTCTCTTAGCCCATATAGGTTACTGGTAACATTGGGTAGGCAATCCACACCTTTAAATTAGGCAGGAACAATTCTAGAAGTGAATGCTGGGTGGAGCCTACCTCCTCCTTAGCTGCAGCTAGCCAATCCCCTCCAGTAAGATTTGAGACACTAACTAATGACTAGGTATTAAGAAGGGAAAGAAGACTCCTGTGAGCATGAACCCGAAAGGGCTCCCACATTCTGCCACAGGAAAGCAAAGAATGGTCCCTTGACAGGGTGGGAGACCAGTAACCTATATAGATTGAGAGAAAAGGATTTAACAGGTAAGACTAGAATCATCTTTTCTCTGTCATCCAATATAGGTTACTGGGAACTTTGGGATGTCCAACCATTGAGTTTCCCAGAGGTGGGAAGTAAGGCAAGGACCAGGTGCAGGCCCCCAAAGTCACCAGGAACTGATACACAGCACACTGAACTAGAGCCAACTGAGCTCAAAAGTTAAGAGTACTGAAGGGATGAAGGAGATCCTAGATGGGCAAAGCTGTCTCCAGGATCTTCCTCTCAAAGCTAGCATCAGCCGATGCCAGCACATCAACACTGTAGTGTTTAGAGAAGGTGTGCACAGAGGACCAAGTAGCCGCCTTGCACAACTGATCAGCTGAGGCCCAATTCTTGTAAGCCCAAGATGCCCCAATGGATCTTATGGAATGAGCAGTGACCCAAAAGGGAACAGGCTTCTTCCTCAGGTCGTAAGCCTTACTGATGGTAGACTTAATCCAAGATGCAATGGTCACCTTGGATGCGGGTCTCTCCGCCCCAGGGCCCTCAGGAATGATGAACAAGGAGTCAGAATGGCGAATAGACTCAGTGCGGTGCACACAGAACTTAAGGCAGCACACCACATCTAACAAGTGAAGATACCTTTCCTTGTCAGACGTAGGATCAGGACAGAAAGAAGGTACCACAATCTCCTGATTAATGTGGAATTCAGAGACCATCTTCAGTAGAAACTCCTGCGAAGTGGGAAGCACCATCTTGTCTTTGTGAAACACCACAAATGGTGGTTTACAAGATACAGCATGCAACTCCGTGACACGGCAAACAGACGACTGCCAGGAGAAAAGCGATTTTCCAAGTCAACAGGTGTAGAGGAATAGTAGCCAAGGACTCAAATGGAGGGCGCTGAAGAACGCCCCAAAAGTTAAGATCCCACTGAGAAACAGGATTCTTAAACACAGGACAAGTACAAGCAACGTCCTGGAAGAAGACCTTAACATCAGGAAGAATAGCGAGGTGTTTGAGCCTTAAGGGAACTCAAACTGAGGCCTTTATCCACTCCGTCCTGCAGAAAGGACAGGACTGTCGGAAGATCAAATTCCTGGGAAAGGTCCTTATCAGCACACCAAGAGAGAAAAGTAGACCAGACTCGATGGTAGGCCTTAGAGGAAACAGACTTGCAAGCACTGAGCATAGTAGCCACACCACCATAAGAAAAACCCTTCTTCTTCAATATTGAGGATTCAGTCACCTTGCTGTCATACCCAGACGATGAACATCCTCCTTCCACAGGTATCCCTGTAGAAGATCTGGACGGTGGGGAAGCCGAAAGGGCTCCTCCACAGAGAGATCCAGAAGCTCCAGAAACCAAGGCTACCAAGGCCAGTATGGAGCAATCAGAATGACAGGACAGCGCTGCAGTCGCAGTTTCCACAGCACCCTGTGCAACATGGGAATGGGAGGAAAGATTACGCAAAAGGAAGGTGCTAAGGTATTGACATGGCATCCACTGCCTGGGCTAGAGGATCCCACCAGCGGCAGCAGAAGGTCGGGACCTTCTGGTTGTGTCTCCCGATGGAGGACCGACACTAAAGCTCCCAGGACTCGGGGAGCTGTAATCAGACCAAAGGGAAGAGCAGAGAACTGAAAATGCCCTTGGTCACAAGCAAACCTGAGGTATTGCTGGCTCCCTGGATCAATAACGATATGCAGGTATGCTTCCTGAAGATCCAGAGAAGCGAGGAATTCCCCAGGAGACATGGCCGCGATCACACACCACAGGGACTCCTGGTGATCGTGAGTCTTTGCCACAAAGGAATTGACATCCTTTAGGTCCAAAATTGGATGACAGCCACCGTCCTTCTTGGAAACCACAAATAGGTTTGAGTAAAATCCCAAACCCATGTCCTGTACCGGGACCGGTTCCAGAAATTACTTGTCCGAAAGGGTCTGGTATGGCGCCACTGAACAGACTGCATTTTTCTACGCCCTGAGGAGTGAGAGAAGGAAAAAACCTGAAAGAAGGAAGAGAGGTTAAAGGGATCCTGTACCCCTCTGACACCACCTGCAAAACCCACGGATCCACCACGGTGCCTGTTCAGAGACTGAGGAAGTGGGGACCGGGGTATGGCGAATCATTCTGAAGGAGGCTTGGAAGCCTTGGGCTTAGCGGAGGACTTGGACCTCCATTGCCATTTGGGCTTGGAGGAGGGATGCGGAGCATGGGGAACCGCCTGGTTTGCTGGGCGAGTCTCAGCCTGGAAGGGATGAAAAAAACAATTACACTTAGTAGGGGTCTTCTTCCTAGGGACTATGGGCAGAAGGGTACTCTTGCCCCCAGTGGCCTCACTAATGAGGTCCTTAAGCTCTGGCCCAAAAAGAGATATGCATTGGAAAGGCAATGAGCAAGGCTTTCTTAGAAGCAGTGTCTGCAGAACAGATCTTAAGCCAGAGAGTCTGTCTAGCAACCACGGACATAGTGGAGACTCTGCCCACCAAATGGATGGTATCAAACATGGTAAAAGAAACATAGTGCCGAGCCTCAGAGATGTTAGCAAGAAGCCTTAACATCTCAGCAGTAGGAGCTACCTGACGGACAGCCACAGTGAGCCGTTCATCAGTCCAGACCGCAATGGCCCTGTTCACCCAAGCAGCAGCAAAAGCAGGACGTAGGGAGGTAACAACAGTAGCAAAGATGGTCTTGAGGGAAGTCTCAAGCTTCTTGTCAGTCCAATCTTTAAGGGCAGAAGCATCAGCAACAGGCAAAGCAGTGGACTTAGAGATTCTAGAAACAGGGTTGTCCATCTTAGTTGGATGAACCCACTGAGCTAACGCCACTTCAGAGAAGGGATATAGCTTAGCAAACTTCCTGGAGACAGAAGGCTTTCTATCAGGACACTTCCACTCATCAGACACTAGGACAGTCAAGAGTGAGGTTGGGTGGAAAACATGTATATGTCCTCTTAGGCTCCTGAAACACATCAGAGGGGACTGAAGGAACCTCTTGCACCAAGGGGATGGTAAGGGTATTCAACCACCGCGGAACATTCCCATTCATCAGAATCCACCAACAGTTCCTCCTCAGAGGAATCTGATACATCAGGTACTCCCTTGAGGCTTTGGCAGGGAAGATATGATAGAAGTAGGGGGCTGCCTAGACTGGAAGATCCCTGTAACTGGGATGTGAGGAGTTGTATGGTAGACCTAAGGTCTCTCATAGTAGCCTTAAACTCTTGCATCCATATTGGCTCTAGTGCATGGCTGGACCTGAGTATTCTCTAGGTAACATTGATTGACATGAGGAGCAGTGCGCAATGGGGGACACAGACACCCCAGTATCCTTAGTCTTAGGTCTAGCCCCAAGCTCCAACGGAGTACACATTCTCACAATGTCAAAACATTTAAAGTATAAGGAATCACCCAAATACAGTGTGTATGATTACATTTTCACCCCAGAAATTGCTAAAATTCACTTATATGGCAGGCGAAGGGTTAATCTGCTGAGGAGAGAAGGAGAGTCCAAGCCCTGCGTAGGATACTCATGAAAGGAAGGCACAAAATTGCTGCCGTGACAGGAGCCAATCAGAAACTAGCGCGTGAAGCAAGCGCTCATGGGAAATGTAGTTTTCACTGTTACCCCAACAGTACCTGAAGACACCTGAGCCCCACAACAAACACAAAATGTTGACTGGATAGTAGAGCAAGGGCAGACAAACAAAATGAGCAGTTTCTGAAGTCACTACGCTGAGCGGTTGCAGAGATATGTCCTAAAATGTAAAGTCCCATAGAGGTGACTGGAGCATGGCGTCTATGCAGTAAAGCGGAACTCAGAATTTGCAAAGTTTTATCATGAAGTAAAATACATAATAAAAACACTAGTACAGGTCACCAGACCCGATAAACACTGAACCCAGTAGGGAAAAGTGCCAACAACTCACCCAAAAGATGCTAACTAGCAACCAAAGTGTTACGTTACCAAAGAAACTTACTCCAAAGCACCCACCAGACATACAGATAAACCCAGTGAGTGCAGGAGTATGTGTCAGGAATGCCAAAGGAGACCCCTGTGAGGAGGGGAAGAGTGGGAAATGTGGACCTCAGCACTCAAGGGTTGCTCACCTTTTCAGCAGGTCTTCTGTCTTCAGATTACCATATATCAAGAAGAAGCCTCAGTGGGCCACTCCTGAGTAAGGAACTTGTAATCCAAGATTCCCCCCCCAGGGCTCAAGGTCCACCAAAGCACCTGAAAACTGAGCTATCCACTAGGGAATTGTCAGTAATGGTAATCCATATGGAACAGAAAACAAAAAATAGCTAAAACTATAGCAGAACTGTTCTCTTGCCTGTATCTTTACCAAGGAACAAATCTTACTGGAGGGGACTGGCTAGCTGCAGAGGAGGAGGTAGGCTCCACCCAGCATTCACTTCTAGAATTGCTCCGCCCCTTTAATTAGGCAGGATCACCTACCCAAAGTAACCAGTAACCTATATTGGACGACAGAGAAAAAAGTTAAAAGTACATTTATGACTGAAAGGTTTAAAATGGTATACAAGGAGAAAGATCAGCCTCATGCATAACCCTTTACAAAATGGCTCAGTGGTGTTCCAGCTATCACGCAACTGAATCCCCTGATAAAGATGGATGACCCTCAAGGCACTGCTATGCAGGTAAAAGAGAGGAAGAAAAAAAAAAAAAAAAAGGAGCATGGAACATCTGTGAAAGCAGAAAATAAATGTAAAATAAATGAAATGAAAGAACAAATTAAAGGGAATTACAATCCCCATAGAAAGGAGAGGGATAGCAGGACAGACAGAAATTAACAGAGTGACAGTCTAGCTATAACTTCACATCACAAATGTGGCTTCCTGGCAAACTGACAGGCACATACACAAAGGACCTCTAAACTCTTCAGTCTCGTATGTACCATACAGAGTTCTACTCAGACAAGCTAAGTAGACGTGAGAGGTGAAAGGCTGTTAATGCAAGTCATCCTCTAACAGAACCAGGTCCCATTTAGTCTGCATTCCGGCTCAGATCATCAATGAGAGCCAAGGATAGGAGCTCACCTAACAGGGGATTACACAGCCCCATCCTACAGGAGAAAAAAAAAGAAAAGAAAAGAAAAGATGGCTTAAAGAGTTTTTGCCATGCACACTCCCCATGACTGCCACTTTTAATACTGGGCATGTCTGGTGGAAGTGAAGTAGGGATGGAGTCTCCGAGTGGTGGAGGATAAATTACCCCATGGTTTCTGTGTTCTACACAGGACATAAAGGATAGATAGATAATCCTAGTGATCCTTAAAGAGTAAAGAGTACTCTGTGCGTTAGCCAGAGTTTGAGGCCCCACTAGAAACTGTCATGTTTGCCTCTGTGCGCATGACATCCAGGACTAACTGAACATGGTCTCTCTTGAACAAAGGCAAAAGGGAAAATTCATAGTCATCAGAATTTTTTTGGCCATACTAAGTTACATAAGGGATTGTTATTGGGAGGTGTTACATCTCCTTTAAAAGAGGGCTTTGTAAGTCGGTGCCAAGAGTAAAGTTTGATTTCAGGATGTGGAAATCCATGGTGCATTGTATCCTAAGAGCCACAATAATATGTCATAGCGCCAAGAGCACTTCTTCATAAATACATTGATTTATATGGTACTTACTGCAAAAATGCCACAGAAATCAGATATTTCCAGTTACGTGTGTCATGAAAAAGGTTGAGTTACATGGCATGGACTGGAGTGAGGAAAACACAGAGAAAATTTGACTACTAGACAGTAGTTGAAGGAACAGCAAGCCTTTGCATGGCCTCCGTTTTGACTAAACAAGGATACTCCCACTGCTGGGATAGGTTTTGTTCCAATTATACCAATGTGCCCTTCGGTGTCCATCTACCCTATGGTGTTAATAGAATGTGATAATAGCTTCATCACTTTCAGACAGTCTGAAAGTTTATAGATTTGAATAAAACAACTCACTGCAGTGGGAGTAATATTATGCATTATTTTACTCAGCAAGTATATATTATATATTATAACACTTTTGAGGTAATACAGTTAAAGATGTATTCGTGCATGATTTAACCATTCATGCTGTTGCTTTATGACCCTCCCATTGATATAGATGGGGTAACATAGTGGAATGAAGTTGAAGTGCCCAAACTACTCACAGAAGGGCTTTATACAGGAAGATAAAGAGGTGGAATTCTGGACTAAACCAATTGCACCATGGGGGGGGGGGTACAAATTGCCACTGATTAAAACTGGGCTTTTAATCCCCTGAATATTAGAGAGATCTCCAAAGCATTTAAAAACAATACATTTAACCCTTTGAGTGCCAGAGGGGTACATAATGCATTGCGGAGCAATATGTTGCGTACCTCTCTGGCACTCAAAGGGTTAAGACCTTTCTAGTATTCCAGTTATTAGAAGTCCCATTTAAATCAGTGGGGATTTTGGAAAATGTTTCTTGTCCCTTATGATTCAAGTTAGTATATCCCAGAATGTCATCTTTGCTTAACCAACTTGATATGCTTTCTGCTTAAGGTACAAAATACACTGATAAACTAGGATATAATAAAGGTTAACTTGAAGAAAGCATGATCAAACTTATCAGCTATGTTTATATGGAAAAACTATTCTGTAAATGCTGACATATGAGCCACTTTAAATTTTTAGTGAGGAGTCTTACCAGAGTAGTGTTTAACCAGTTTCTGTAGTGATTCAAACTGTGCTCTTGTAGTGATATAGTATCCCCCATTGTCAAGTTTCCTGATCTTGTAGTGTTTCACATTGTCACCTCTCACTTCATCCCAATCCCGGATGGAAAGGGAATATGCACCTAGTAGGCACAACAGATACAGAATGGCTTTAAACAACAACAGTACTTTAAAACCCAAACACCAGACTGGTACAGAACATTTCTAGGCAGTACTTGACACACAACTTATCACTTGGATAGTGCCCCATTGGCAAATCTGTTCTCCTGGGATAAGACCTGCTGATGAAGCTAGGCTGAACTGTGAGCCCAGCACAGCAAAGAGAGACCGTTTCCAGTCCTGCACAATGCAGTTGTCTATAGACCCACTGTATTATGCTTGATAAGCAAGACACAGCAAATCTATGGAGACTGAGCATGCAACAGGTGCTTGCAGCAGTCACTTAAAGTTTGTTTTCCTGCCGACATGAGCTGTTTTAAGGCTGCACTTGCAGTCCTGAGCTTTTTTTTTTTTTTTTATTAAGTATGTTCCCATAGAAGAAGACTTTGCAATGTAATAACTGCTCTTTAATCATTTTTTACTTATACATTCTGTTTCAAAGCAATATACAGTTTGGCCAACTACTAGGCATTCAACACTGATTCACTACAAATCATAATCTTACCATTTCAATAAGGGGAAGGACATCCCAATGGGTGACTGTTTTCATCTAAGGGGTTAAAATTAAGCCTTTTTGAAGGGTGTAAGGATAATAGTTAAGCATTATGGGTTACATTCAATTCTAGAGCATACCAACTATGCCATAGGGGTACTAAGAGAATTCACAGTGATATGAATGGGACTTTTAACCTGCTGATTGCTAGAGGACTCCAATGCATTGATTTGCAGGCCCCATTCCAATCAATGGGGATTTTTGCTTGTCCCCTACAGTGCAGTTGGTATCCCCTAGAATTGTCCCTCTTTAGCTCATACATTATGGCTCTATATTCGTTAGGGTAATTATCATGGTTTTATCAAGTCTGCACCTATAGGGGTAAATGTAATAAAAATCCTGGGTGCACTGAGCAGTCCCATAATGGCTACTGTCAACCGTTCAGTGTGAGGAAGCGGTGGTGTCAGAAATACAACCTTCTCAAACACATCCAATCGGCAATGCAGCCCCAGGTGTGCTTCTGTTAATAAGCCAGGTGATGGCTGTCTTTCATAAGAAACTAGGGACTTTAACATTTTTTATGCATAAACTGAGGACTACTGTAGATTTTTACTGAGGTACTTTATTAACTAGTGAGCTTCCAATACAATGGACAGGTAACAAACTTATAATCACCCACTCAACTAATAATGCATTCTTCTACTGGCTCTGTGAGCTTAAAAAAAAAAAAAAAAAAAAAAACACCTTGAGATGTCAGGCATCAGCAATTTGATAGTTAGCACTAAGCAAGTGATTCAGTGTGCATGAAAACAGACAAATAGTGATGACACTAACAGAAGTATGAAAGATATTACTGGTAGGACATGCAGATTCATTGATTTGACTTCAGATATTTTTGTGCTGCAACCACATTTCCCCTTTTTGTATTTAATGGATAATTGCCCCTCTTGTACCCCCACCACCATTGTACCAGTAGCTGAAGGATCAGTGTCACCGATATTAAATTTTAGAATCTAGTTATGTGATTGAGCCTGGTGATTAGGCTCAAAATGACAGATTCTGAATTTACACTGGTGTGAAACAGAAAGTACCAAGTACACCAGGTCATGGGGCTGCAAAATAAGCCCAGATCATCACCCCTCCACCACCCGTGCTTGACATTTGGTATGAGGTGTTTGTGCTGATATGTTGTGCTTGGTTTTTGCCAAATGTGGCGCTGTGCATTATGGTCAAACATCTCTACTTTGTTCTCGTCTGTCCAAAGGACATTGTTTCAGAAGTCTTGTGGTTTGTTCAGGTGCAACTTTGCAAGCCTAAGCCGTGCTGCCATGTTCTTTTTAGAGAGAAGAAGAGGCTTTCTCCTGGCAACCTTTCCAAACAAACCATACTTGTTCAGTCTTTTTCTAATTGTACTATCATGATCTTTAACCTGCTAACTGAGGCCTGTAGAGTCGGATGCAATTCTTTTTTTTTTTTTTTTTTTTTTTTTTTTTCTTTTTTTTCAATTTCTCTGAGCATTGCACGGTCTGACCTTGGGGTGAATTTGCTGGGATGTCCACTCCTGGGAAGATTGTCAACTGTCTTGAATGTTTCCCACTTTTGAATGATGGAATTTAAATTGTTTGGAAATGACCTTATAGCCTTTCCCAAATTGATGGGCAGCAACAATTGCTTCTCTAAGATCATTGCTGATGTCTTTTCTCCTTGGCATTGTGTTAACACACACCTGAATGCTCCAGACCAGCAAACTGCTAAAACTTCAGCTTTTGTAGGTGGTCACACTTGATCAATTAATCAAGGGCATTTGATTAGCAGCACCTGTCTGCTACTTAGCATCTTAATTGCTATGGCAACAGTAAGAGTGTACTTAGTTTTTCACACATGTCTTCTCCATTTTAGCTTTATTTTTGTTAAATCATGACACAGTGTAAGATGTCAGGTGGTGGTGTTCATCTGAGGTTGTATTTACCTAATTTTTAGACCTGCTAAGGAACAGATTATTGTTATGATGTCCTGATTTGTTTATTTCAACTGATGAGAGAATTTAAATTTCAGGACCATGTATTGGTGCTTGGCTAGAGATAAATGAAACAAAAAACAAACACAATACCTTTAGTGGTTTCACTTTCTCTTACTAAAAAGGTTCCCCTTTGGTTCCCTGGGCTTAAAAGTAACCTTTCTGCATCTTTTCTTCCCATTTTCCCAAAATACCATCTGAAAAAGGAGAGAAAATAAAGAATAAAAACAATTGCATTTTTATTACATATATATATATATTTTTTTTTTATTAAAAGGTAGAAAATTAAAGGGATAGTAATACTTCATTATTACTATTCCCCATGTTGTAGCAATTAAAATTCTGAATTCAACAATACCAGCAGCATCTCTCAAACCTTTATGGTTTGAGATATATCCGCTTTCAAAGTTCACTCTTTTCACCTTTCCCCTGACATCAGAGATCTAGCTGAGAGCCGGGGAATCCTCTCAGTGAGCAAGCGGCGGCTCCGCAGGAGTCCTATGATCGTGTTATAGAAACAGAAATCCTTCACTAAAATGGTCTTTAAGTGTGCTTGGTTTGCAAGCACACTTGGAAGACCATTTTAATGAAGGATTTCTGTTTCTATAACAAGATCTCAGCACTGCTGCAGAGCCGCCGCCAGTCCCGGGACCAGATTCCCCTTCTCTCAGCTAGGGGAAAGACAAAAAAAGGGAACTTTGAAAGTGGATATCTCTCAAACGATAAAGGTTTGAGAGATGCCGCTGGTATAGTTGAATTCAGAATTTTAAGGGCTACAACATGGGGGTAGTAATAATGAAAAAATACTATCCCTTTAAGAATTTTCATATGGACAGTACACTACAACAGTTCACTTTTCTTTTTTGAACTAACGCTGCTCAACTCATGGAAATTTTTTTTTTTTTTTTTTTAGCAGAAGTAGTATCACTAATCCATAAATGCAATTTAAATAGCACACACTCTACATTCTGGGCCCTGTGTACAGAGAGAAGTAATTCTGGGGCTAACCAACAGTAGGAGAAATAAGAAATCCCATTCAATTTAAACTGAACTTTTAATCCCTGAATACAAGAAATAATAATTGCTTTCTCATTTGCAATAAGATTTTCTTGCTCATGCTAGAATAATGTATATTTACTGTATCAGGTGTGATGCTAGACAATGTCCGATGCTCCTGCAGTTGTAAGCTGTATTTTACAGAGGTTGGTTTCACATTGTTTACATCCCCAATACTTCCAGGACAGCAACTGTGACCCAGAAAGCACCAGGGGGATCTGTACCATATGACAGCAGCCACTATGAAAGACATATGCCTACTGTAGGAGCACTGAAAGTCTGGAATCAGATAAGGAGACAGAGGGAAAGACTGAGTCAGGGGAGGGCTGGCAACTTTTGTCCTGGGGGAAAGGACAAAAAAAGCTTGCTTCAATCTGTCACTCGCAGATACAGTCATCCGGCATGGAATGAGGCATTCACCAGCTAATACATGGTACCCCCTGTTTGAGCTCTCAGTAAATGATCCAATTAATGATCCCTTGAATAAAATGTTAAAGGTTTAGTTTAATATATAAAACATATGTATCATAAGCATAAACTGTCTGAAAGGCCAATGCATTTTCAAGGTCCACAGTAAACTTTTCTTCATGGTACAGGCTTAGTTCAAAAAAGAAAGTGGCCAAAGTGCATTAGTCGTCACCGCATTAATACCTTCTGAAGAGCCCATAGTGTGCAGGCAGCACAAGCTAGTCCCATCCCCCTTTAGTGTCTGTCCTATATAGGGCAGGCAGTCTTTAACCCATAGGATGGTTGAGATGCCTACAACATATCTGCATTGGAGACATCTCTAGCATCCCAGAGTCAACTCAGGTCTTAAATGCATTGATTTGTAATGCATTGGACACCTCTTGAGTATCCAAGGGGTTAAACATGTGCATGGTAATGTCACACAGCACATAAAAAAAATATCCCTGCCACCTGGCACTCACTGCAAGGCATTCTCCATATCCTGTTAGGTAGATCATTCATACCACATACCTGCCGCCCCTGCCACTGCCAGTACAGGAATAAGCTACACCCATGAACACTTATTCTATTAATTTGTTAGAGTGGCCTCCAATTAATTGCTGGTTGGACTTTCCCACTTATATCTCAAGCTGTTTACAGCAACAAGTAGGAGATGAAGCGAGGCAGAGGCCCACCACCCCCAAACTTATGACTGTCCAGTGGGAATTGCTACTCACCCTCTCCTTACACCCAGACCAGCCTGTCTTTGGAGTGACTACCTATGGGTTGGGGTGGTGGTGGGAGGGGTAGACAATGAGGCAAAGGGGGTGGGTGATGATGAGACAAAGGGGGTGATGAGGTGAAGGGGAAGCAGTGAAGAGGAGGGTGTGAGAAGGGAAGAGATGAAGGTGAAAATAAAGGTGGTAAAAGGGAGGGTTTGGAAGGAGATACTGGAAGGCAAAGTGGCAGATAAGAGGGGTCACTCCTGTCAAAATCCTGCCACATAGCAATTTGCTGCAGTACAGGCTAACTCCACCCTACTTTTACCAAGACCAGCCTAGTGTTTTTATGCATAAACACATAAAAATACACACATGGATGCATGCACGCGCCAGTTTGGATTTGAAAGCAGGTGTTTATCAAAGCAATTCTGTTAAATTATGTTAAATGTAAACATACAGAATGGTATACTCTCTATAAAGTCATACTTCAAGGGATAGTAATACTTAGTTTTAACTTTATTTTATTTTGTAGGCATTAAAAAAACATGAAGAATGATATAAGTCTTATCTCTGAAACCTTTATGGTTTAAGAGATATTCACAAACAAAGTATTCCTTCCCTGTTCAACCAGATCAGAAGGGAGATGCCCAGGTAGACTGCAGAGAGGGACAATCTTCAATTAAGATAATGGAAAAAGCTGAAAAACTTGTCAAGGGGGGAAGGGCTTTCATTGTTTTCATACAAAGAAAATTGTCCCCTTCTGTTATCTGTCCTGTCATACAACCAGACTCACATTTGAGAAGAGATGTCTTACACTAGGAAAAAGGGGCGGGGAGGGGAAATTTGCTTGTGAATATCTCATAAACCATAAAGGTTTGAGACATAAGACTTATATCATTCTTCATGTTTTTTTAATGCCTACAAAATAAAATAAAGTTAAAACGAAGTATTACTATCCCTTTCAGTTTCTTCATTTAAGATTTATTCACAACTGCAACATTCAACTGCCCCTGTCCTAAACGGACCAAAATGCTTGTTAGATTTCAGTTGCAATAAATTATTTTGTATCAAGACCTAGAATCGCCCATTTCATACAGGGTTTTCCCTTAGTTATGAACTGAGCAATGCAGTATGAAACAAATGCTAAGTCATTAACATGAAGATACATTTAAAGAGTGCTTACTCTTCCGCCTGTATCGAGTCTGCAGGAGCAACGTAATTACTTGGGATGTAACCAGTTTTTCCAGTGGCTATGGATCTTGCTTCCCACCAGTCGCCCTCCCTGCAAAAGAACAAACATTACTCACGAGAAAAAAAAAAAAAAAAAAAAAAAAAAAAAAGAAATTCAAGAGAGAAACTTTAGTTATAAAAAACATTTACACTCAGAATGTGCACTATATCATCAGTAAAGAATATCTGTTTCCATGGTACTGGATAAAGGAACACCTCCTAAGAATGACTTCCTGTTTCACCTTAATCTGGGCAGAAAAATCTTAAGGTCCATTATAAATATGGCACACACACACACACACACACACACACACACACACACACACACTCATAGCACTTACTTCTTCTGTGTCTACCTACTTTCCTCTAGACCGTGAGGGTCCTCTGATCCTCTTATTTTCTATTTCCATTTGTAGTTTTATGTCTCTGTATGTTTATTCTCTATTTTACACAGATGAATAAGTTGCTGCTATTTAAATAATGTATAATAATAATATAAA
This sequence comes from Rhinophrynus dorsalis, assembly GCA_037306005.1. NCBI lineage: Eukaryota > Metazoa > Chordata > Amphibia > Anura > Rhinophrynidae > Rhinophrynus > Rhinophrynus dorsalis. The sequence goes on from CM074723.1 coordinate 146,942,688, forward strand.
TACATTCTAATTGCAAAATTAATCTTTAATTCATACTGGATATTAAGTCAAAGGATGCAGCCACGATCTTTTCTTGCGGTGCTCTAGGACCACATTTCTCCAATTGAAGGTGTACTTCTCAACACTGCAGTGGGAGAAGTTGGAAGTCCTGAAATCTGAAAATAAAGAATCATATCTACATCTGTAAAAACTATATCTAGTACTAGCTAAAGAGCAACTATGCCGAACCGATCCATATAGAAATGATTCAAAGTGACCATAAGGATTGTCTGGCCAGATACGGGTAAGCAGACTATTATTATTATTATTAATAGGAGTGTTCCTTTAGATTCACATTTATTATATTAATAACATATACTGTGGAATTCCAACCGGATTCAGAAAGCTTGTTCCCTTGGAGCTGTAACATAGTCCACTTCCCACCCGGGGTAACAGATATCCCAAACACACTACAACATTCAGGATGAGATGGAGAGAGAACTGTTGCTAGAATGGTTGTCAGAGCTCTGCATCTCTCAATGGATTATGCACAATACTTGATCCATATACCATCAAATTGATTTTATATCCATGGAATACACTGGAGATATTATTAACATTGGAGAGCGACACTGAAAAATTACTGTAACTTCAAACAAAAATTGGTGTTTTCTGGGGCAAACCAATTGCACCACAGAGGAGAACAAAATTCCCCAAATTCCAATTGCTATAAAATGGCAACTATCATATTCTACCAAGACTGCTTCTATGGGAGCATACCTGGTAAAAAGCATGGGGCTGTGCTATTCAGACCCAAAATGGCTCCTGTCAATGGTTTGGCTGGTCAGACCCATTGGATGTCAGTGAGCTAGAATACTATGACTCACATCCCAAAACTCAGCATGTTGTGTGGGCAGCCTCCACAGACCCTGGTTCAACTCCTTTCTGGCCTGTAGAGGAGCTAAACTGTTGAGAAGGTACTAGCCACATCAACATTTTTAACACCATGAATGCTAGAGGCATCTCCAAAGCATTAGCAACTAGCATGCCAGGGGATAAATTAAAGAAACATCTTGGTTGACACATTCAGGTCTGAGAACAGATTTATAAGTGCAATATTTTGCTTTAAAGGAGCAGTAAACTTTTTTTTTTTTTTTTTAAATAAAAAGCTATGCATTATAGAGCCTTTCCTGCTGAATAATACAAATACACTCCCATTGCTGTCAGTTATTTTAGACAAACAAAATAACCAAGAATATAATTTACTGTGTTTACTTCCTGATTGTTCTAACTGACTGGAAGGGACTTGGCAGTTTCTACTGCATTCTATGGAGAACTGTATGTCACTGACTTTCTGCTCCATTAGAATATAGCAGAATAACTAACTGGAATTTGACCACTAGAGGGCACTGTGAATGTAAAAACACATAGGTTTAAACAGTAATAACTCTGGAAATATGCATCTATCAGCAGTGGGACTACCCTTATTTTACTCAACAGGAAACACCCTACAATAAATATTTTTCAAAAAGTGTACCGCTCCTTTAAACAATTAACCCTTTAAGTGTCAGAAAGGTACCTAATTCATTGCGTTGCAATGCAATAGGTACCTCTCTGGCACTCAAAGGGTTAAAAAAGAATTAACAATTCCTAATATTAACCTCTACTTACATTACTATGGCCAGAAACAGCTAATGGCCTCTATAAATTTTGCTCCTGCTCCTTTGTTAACCTCTTCAAATCAGCCCTCAAACATATGCTAATTTTAGGCAGACTTGACCGTTGCTGATGTTTCTTTTCAAACTGAAGCAGGCAGAGAGCCAAGCCTACTTAACCTATTAAGGATAAGAGGTGCATGCAATGCATTGTGAAGCAAACCTCTCTGGTCTTTAAAGGGTTAAGATCATGTGCAGCAGGTGGAGTTTGTGCCTTCGAAGACATGACATCCAAGACCTATTGAACAGGTTTTCTCTTGAATGAAGGCACAAGGAAAGAATGCAGGCGTCATAAGGATTTGCCTGACACAGTAAAGTACATGAGGGCTATTGTCAGGAATAGTTACTTTCCCTTTAAAATGAAAATCTGCAATCAATTCACACCAGGCCTTGGGTTCTATATTTCACATTACCGTTGCACTGAGCAATAAACCTATAATGTAGTGGGAGAAAGACAAATGGACACTGAGGCAAGCCAAAGTTATAAAAGAATTGGCATATTGCACTGAAGTAAAAATGTTTTCCAGTAATGGGAAAAATAATAATGTGGCACGTATCCAAATAGACCCATGGCAAATTCTAAACTTACAGTATATGTATAACTAAATAATGGATGATATAATGCACCTCATTCCAGATTTTGTTTTATTTACATTTGTTTGTTTGACACAACGGGCCTTATGGATAAGGGCAAAGTGAAGCAATTCTGGATCAAGCCAACCACATAATAAGGAACCAATATAAATCCCCATTGATTCAAATGAGGCTTTTAACTCTTTGCGTGTAATAGGAGTACACAATGCATTGCAAAGAAATATGTTGCATACCCCTCTGGCACTCAAAGGGTTAACCTCAAACTCCTAAAGAGGACTAACACATTGTAAAGCCCAATTTAAACCAATGAGGATTTGGGGGTGTTTCTTTACTTGCCCCCTGCAGTGCAGTTGGTTTTCTATACAACGCCCTTTGAGAAAACGTGGATCAATTCTGGGGAAATCCAGCTGCATCACTACGGATATACAAACCTGCATTTTGATTTAAACATGGATTTAAACTCCTTTAATATAAAAGATGTCTGGGAGCAATGTGCTGCAGAGGTCTTTGGCATTAAAGGGGTTAACAAACCCATTCAAATAAATGTGAGAGGTGGGAATGTGTTTTGTCCCCTATGGTGGAGATGGTTTGCTCCAGAATTGCTCCTATTTTCTTTTGAGCCTGGGGCACTAAGGGTGTTATTTACCAGGATAAAGAGGTGCACTTCTGGCACAAACCAACTGCAAGATGTGGAGTGTGTGGGGGGGGGGGGGTGAAAATTCCTTTGGATTTAAAGGGGTCTGTAATGCACTGGATTTGAGGGATAAAAAGCCCCTGTTAAATGCGTGGGAATGTGGGCAATTTTAATTTCAAACCTGTTGTGCAATTTGGTTAGTCTTTAGCTTGATGAGTAAGATATTGTGTGTCTGAATTACTGAAGGCCATTTACGGTATTTATATTATAGATCTGAATAGTTGTAACCTTGAAAATTTCCAGTGAGCAATACAGTGATCATATAAAACTGTAATGATAGACCAAATGCAGGCATTATTAACACACTGACTCCTCAAAGGGCAAAAAAATGTGTCCAAGAATAGAAAAAAATATAAAAATGGCACTTTTTGCCTTCTGTGGGAATTCCCATGAAAAGTGATGTTTTTCCTGCAGCGACCTGTGTCCTTGTCTCACTGCATTACAACCACACATCGTAACCACAGAAACACACACCCACCCATCTTGTTCTCTATCTCTGGTTTAGACTTCGCAGATGCAGGTCTGGGACAGTCAACTATCAAACCTCCAGCTGTTGATTGGTGAGGGATGATGGGAGATCTTGTTTTCAACAGCTGTACGTATAACAATGTACTCTCTCTGATATAGGGTAATATTAGGAGACAATTTAATGGAAAACAAGTCTTATAGTCCATAAAATCTCTTCTTTACCATAGAAGCAAGATGTGCCAGGGTGGCATGCACCAGTTTGTCTCTGCAGTGGTGTGATGCAGGTGACCACATGCAAGCACAGCATTGGCTGTGCATGTAAAAGGGAATTTTTTACTGAGAAATCCTTCTCTCGCAATCCATTTGAGGGATGTAGGGACCGATAGGGTATTGAGACCTCCTCCTCCTGGAGGTAGGAAACATGAAGAAGCTTCTCCCACATTCTGCCCCATATAGCCCTCCCAATAGACAGAAAGTTTAGTTTACATATTGCAAAGCTGAAAAAGGTAAGGGCAGAAAGTCAAGAGAAAATGTCAAGGCACCCCAACCTAAAAGAAGTATTCTCAAGGCGGGACGCCCTGCCTCCCTCAATGGGACAAAGAGAGAATTATTTATTGGTGGTAAAGGTGGAGGGCTTCTTTGTGCCCGAACTGGGAACGCCTTTATAATATAAGGAGTTAATAACCACATTGTATCTTCTAGAAAAATCTGGATGAGTTTGTTACAAGAAATAGGTGTGTTTCCTCAAAACAAAATCTTATCCAGTCCTGGACCTAGAAGGAGCTGTCATGAGAAAGGTAATGACACTATTTTTTTTTGTTTAATAATAGTACCTGAATTCCAGATTTTCACTCATAGTGTATGTTGTGCTGCTATGGAGGAATCTGAACAACTGGCAACTATTTAGGTAATTTCCAGAGCAGCCTCTCCATTAGAAGTAATGACATCCGGCAAATGACCTAACAAGGAAAGATACTTTCTTCAGGAGCATACTCCCGGATGGCTCCAAGTAACTGGTCTTGTCATGCCGCCATATCTCAGCAAGCACATACCAAGGCAAATTCTAGGCAGAGAACTGATCCTGCTCCTGAAAATAAATGCCTTAACATGGAATCCAGTTTTTTTTTTCCCAGTGCCATCGCATTTTGTTCTGGAATAGTGGTGTGTTTGTTCAAGCAAGAAACTGATGGATCCACTGCCAGAGGTACTGGTGAACATTTCAACCTGTTCTGGGGAAAACAGGTATGGGATGTGCAAATTTTTTTTTTTTTTTTTTCTTTTTTTTTTAGGAATGGATAATGTCCAGTCTGGGAATGGCTATTTGTCCAGAATTATTTGATCTAATTGTTCATAAGCAGGGAAATGGATAGCACTCTTTTTGCTCTTTTAAACAGGTTCTTAGTTGGATCAATTGAGCTGTAGACAGGAACCAGATACCTGCAACACCTCTAAAATGGCTGAAATGAAGAGTTCTATAGATCCTTGGTCTTCTGTTCTGGGAGAACTATAAGACAGAGGGATCAAACAATTTTATTATTAGGAGTCAGCATGGTTTTATGAAGAACAGATCATGTCGGACTACCTTGCATGCATTAAAAGGCTTTGGTTTGGTTAGTGATATCTGTACCTGTACTAAGAACTGGTTAAATGATAGATGGCAGAGAGTTGCTGTAAATGGAACCTTTTCAAGTTGGTCTAAAGATGCAAGTGGGATGCCAGCGGATTCAGTCCTGAGCCCAATTCTTTTTAATTTGTTTCTTAATGATCTAGAATTGGAAACTGAATGTAGCATTTCAGTCTATGCTGATAACATTAAGCTGTGCAAGGAAACACAGTTCTGTGCAAAAGTTTTAGGCAGGTATGAAAAATACTGTAAAGTAAGAATGTTTTCCAAAATAGACATGTTAATAGTTTATTTTTTATCAGTTAACAAAATGCAAAGTGAGTAAACAGAAGAAAAATCTAAAATCAAATCAAACAATATTTGGTGTGACCACCCTTTGCCTTCAAAACAGCATCAATTCTTCTAGGTACACTTGCACAGAGTTTTTTTTTTAAGGAACTCTGCAGGTAGGTTATTCCAAACCTCTTGGAGAACTAATTCCAGTGTGGATTTAGGCAGCCACAGTTGCTCCTCTCTCCAGGTTATCCCAGACAGACTCTATGATGTTGAGTTCAGGGTTCTGTGAGGCCATACGATCACTAGGACTCTTTGCTCTTCTTTACACTGAAGATCATTCTTAATGACTTTGGCTGTATGTTTGGGGTCATTGTCATGGTGCATAATAAATTTGGGGCCAATCATATGCCTCCCTGATGGTATTGAATGATGGATAGGTATATGCCTATACTTATCAGCAGAGGAAACCATTAATTCTGACCAAATCCCCAACTCCATTTGTAGAAATACAGCCCCAAACTTGCAAGAAACCTCCACCATGCTTCACAGTTGCCTGCAGATACTCATTAGTGTATCGCTCTCCAGCCCTTCTGCTAACAAACTGCCTTCTGCTACAGCCAAATATTTAAAATTTTGACTCATCAGTAGATAGCACCTGCCGGCATTTTTCTGCACCCCAGTTCTTGTATTTTCATGCATAGTTGAGTCGCTTGGCCTTGTTTTCACATAGGAGGTATGGCTTATTGGCCCCAAGTTTTCCATGAAGACCACTTCTGACCAGACTTCTCCAGACAGTAGATGGGTTACCAGGATCCCACTGTTTCCTCTCAATTCTGAGCCCACGGCACTCAATTGTGAAGGGAAGTAAGCATTATGGGTCTTTCATCTGCTGCACTAAGTTCCTTGGCTGAGCACTGTGTCTACAGTCCTCAACGTTGCCCGTTTATTTGTACTTCTTCAAAAGAGCTTGTACACCCCTGTCTGTCTTGAAAATTCGGCCTGGGAGAGACCTTGCTGATGAAGTATAACTACCTTGCGTCTTGCTGATGTGCTCAGTCTTCCCATGGTGTATGACTGTTCAAATTAAATGGTCTTTAGCAACCTCACCTTGTTAGCTGATTTTGGCTGGTCCTCACCCAGTTTTATTCCTCCTACACAGCTGTTTCTGTTCCAGTTAATGATTGTGTTTCAACCTACATAGTACACTGATGATCATTAGCACCTGTTTGGTATAATTGTTTAATGGTGCACCTGACTATAGGCCTACAAATCCCTGACTTTGTGCAAGTGTGCATAGAAGAATTGATGTTATTTTGAAGGTCACAGTAAATATTGATTTGATTTAGATTTTTCTTATGTTCACTCAATATCATAATCCTCAGAGAAAAAAGTTTAGGAGTACTGATAGACTTCACAGCAGTGTGCAAAGTCACTGAAGCTGCTACAAGAGCAAATAGGGTACTAGAAAGCATAAAAAGTGGTATAGATGCATAGGATGCTTATATTATTCTACCTCTATATAAATCATTGGTTAGGCCTAAACTAGAATATGGAGTACAATTTTGGCCACCAGTTCTTAAAAAATATATTATTTTATGGACGAGATGGTGCACCACTTTTGAATATTAATGCTCTGTAGTATTGTAATGAACCATATAGACAAAAGAAGAAAGAATACAGGCCTAATAGCACCAGACCCACCCCAATAGATAATAGGCAAGTTTATAACGGAGTCTCAAGTAGAGGGAAAATACAGCAAGAAAAGTAAAATGTATAACCTTTATTAGGGTTCAAATTGTTAAAAACACTTAAAACCAACAGTATTTGCAGATACAGGAGCAAAATACTGCAAACACCACAATTTGGAATTGGCCGCTATTCCTGGAGGGAGGTATATACAGTGGGGCAAAAAAGTATTTAGTCAGCCACCAATTGTGCAAGTTCTCCCACTTAAAAAGATGAGAGAGGCCTGTAATTTTCATCATAGGTACACCAACTATGAGAGACAGAATGGGGGGAAAGAATACAGGAAATCACATTGTAGGATTTCTAATTAATTCATTGGTAAGTTCCTTGGTAAAATAAGTATTTGGTCACCTACAAACATGCAAGATTTCTGGCTGTCACAGACCTGTAACTTCTTCTTTAATAGTCTCATCTGTCCTCCACTCGTTACCTGTATTAATGGCACCTGTTTGAACTGGTTATCAGTATAAAAGACACCTGTCCACAACCTCAAACAGTCACACTCCAAACTCCACTATGGCCAAGACCAAAGAGCTATCGATGGACACCAGAAACAAAATTGTAGACCTGCACCAGGCTGGGAAGAATGAATCTGCAATAGGCAAGCAGCTTGGTGTGAAGAAATCAACTGTGGGAGCAATTATTTGAAAATGGAAGACATACAAGGCCACTGATAATCTCCCTCGATCTGGGGCTCCACGCAAGAGCTCACCCTGTGGTGTCAAAATGATCGCAAGAACGGTGAGCAAAAATCCAGAACCACACGGGGGGACCTAGTGAATGACCTGCAGAGAGCTGGGACCAAAATAACAAAGGCTACCATCAGTAACACACTACACCACCAGGGACTCAAATCATGCAGTGCCAGACATGTCCCCCTGCTTATGCCAGTACATGTCCGGGTCTGTCTGAAGTTTGCTAGAGAGCATTTGGATGATCCAGAAGAGGATTGGGTGAATGTCATATGGTCAGATGAAACCAAAGTAGAACTTTCTGGTAAAACCTCAACTCGTCATGTTTGGAGGAGAAAGAATGCTGAGTTGCATCCAAAGAACACCATACCTATGGTGAAGCATGGGGGTGGAAACATCATGCTTTGGGGCTGTTTTTCTGCAAAGGGACCAGGACGACTGATCCGTGTAAAGGAAAGAATGAATGGGGTCATGTATCGTGAGATATTGAGTGAAAACCTCCTTCCATCAGCAAGGGCATTGAAGATGAAACGTGGCTGGGTCTTTCAGTTTGACAACGATCCCAAACACACCGCCCGGGCCACGAAGGAGTGGCTTCGTAAGAAGCATTTCAAGGTCCTGGAGTGGCCTAGCCAGTCTCCAGATCTCAACCCCATAGAAAACCTTTGGAGGGAGTTGAAAGTCTGTGTTGCCCAGCGACAGCCCCAAAACATCACTGCTCTAGAGGAGATCTGCATGGAGAAATGGTCCAAAATACCAGCAACAGTGTGTGAAAACGTTGTGAAGACTTACAGAAAACGTTTGATCTCTGTCATTGCCAACAAAGGGTATATAACAAAGTATTGATATGAACTTTTGTTATTGACCAAATACTTATTTTCCACCATAATTTGCAAATAAATTCTTTAAAAATCAGACAATGTGATTTTATGGATTTTTTTTGTCTCATTCTGTCTCTCATAGTTGAAGTGTACCTATGATGAAAATTACAGGCCTCTCTCATCTTTTTAAGTGGGAGAACTTGCACAATTGGTGGCTGACTAAATACTTTTTTGCCCCACTGTAGTTGTGAGGCTTATACTCTCCTTTGTTTCTTAGCCCAAACTAAATTGGTAGGTAGATTAGGCTGATTACTACAATCATTCGGTGGTTACTTGCAAAACTTGTGCTTTTGTTACTTGTACAGTGAAAAGCTACAAAATTTTTAGAACAAACACTGTTTCCAAACGTTGTCAATAAACTAATGATTTTTGATGACAAAGACGTGGGAAACCGTTGTTCCTTTCTTTTTTTTTCCTTTTCCCTCTTGGGACTGTATTTTGGAGCAAGTAACGGATTCAAATTGGAATTATGAATTGTGCACCGGTTTAGCGAAGGAATTAGAATCTAAATTTAGTTTAATTTAGAAAGTGTTGCTGGTTCAGGGTTAGATGTAGACAGCTTTTCACTGTACGAGTAACAAAAGCACAAGTCCTGCAAGTAACCACCAACTGATTGATGGTAATCAGCCTAATTTACAAACCAATATAGTTTGGGCTAAGAAAGAGAGGACAGTATAACACTTCACAACTATATACCTCCCTCCAGGAATACTGGCCGATTCCTACTGTGTTGAAATATTGATGCCAATAATAAGCGTCCTGACAATCTCAGTCAATGACTACTGACTTACACCACGCTTCTTACTGGGTAACGATAATATGTCCGTACCACAAGGAAATTGCCACTGGTAACCCTTCCAGTGCATGCTTGCATTGCAAATTGTGTTGATTACAGTATTTTGCTCATGTATCTGCAAATACTGTTGTGGTTAAGTGTTTAACAATTCGTCTCTCTTTTAATGAGCCCTAATAAAGGTAATATTTTATATTTTTCTTGCTGTGTATTCCCTCTACTTGGGACTCCAATAGAAACTTGCCAATTATCTACTGGGGTGTGTCTGGTGCTATTAGGCCTGTATTCTTGCTCTCTCTTTTTGTCTATATGGCTTAAAAAATACATTATTTAACTGGAAGAAGTAGAAAGATATGCAACAGAACTGATAAAGGGATTGCAGAAACTGAGTTATACAGACAGACTAGCCAAGCTGGGTTTGTTTACATTAGAGAAGAGACATCTAAGAGATGACATGATTACCATTTACAAATACATTCAAGGTCAATACAAAGAACTAGCCAATAGATTATTTATGCAAAGAGCAGAGCTAAGAACGAGAGGTCATCCATTAAGACTAGAGGAAAGGAGCTTTTGACTAAAACAAAGACAGGGAGTTTTTTTTACAATAAGGGCAGCAAAACTATGGAATTCTTTGCCTCGGGATGCTGTGCTTGCAGATACTGTGAAGGCTTTCAGGAAAGCAAATGATTCCTATCTAGCACAGAATAATATTGAGAATTAGGACAGCTTCAATGCAGATAGGTTATTGATCAAGGAATGGACTGCCATATGGAGTCAGGAACGAATTGTTTTTACCTACTTGAGGCTTAATTGGAATGGCTTCAGTGAGGTTTTTTTGCCTTCCTCAACAGGGGTGTTTGGCCTAGGCTGGATTCATGTCTTTTTTAAACCTTGTCAACTATGTTACTATGTATCATTAATATTCCTCTTCATCCTCCAAATGCTCTAAATGGCAGGTTCACCTGGGATCAGAAAGAATCAGGGCCATCTGAGGATCTGGATGTCTAAGCAGTTGCTAATAGAACCTGAAACGGCTTTGGCTCACTCTGGTAGAGAATGGATTCTCTACCCAGCACTGACAACTAAATAAGAATCACTGCAAAAATGCCCAATTTTTATAGGAAGTATGTTGATGCTAAAGCACCTAACCTGTCAGTCTGACTTTCAAGTCTGACTTGCAAATCTTGCAAGAACCAAGTGGCTGTCGGAAAGTCATCCTGTGAAATTGCCACAATCTCATGAAAAGCTGACCCTGGGATCGAAAGATGGAACATTACAGTATACCTGGACCTAACTAAGGGGACAAGAGCACCACCATTCAAAAAAGCAGCCACATTGATCTGAGGCCTAAACAAGCAAGTGAAAATTGCCATAAGTGAATGTTACACAAAACAAGTTTGGCAGATATAACTGGCAAAAGGAGAACCCAAAATACAAAAAAATGGTCACATAATAAACTGCAAACAGCACACAGACCATAGCAATGCTTTAATTTTGATAATGTGCTCAGTACTACCGTAGAGGGAAAGCTGTTTGATGCCTTACCTGAAATGCAGTGCAACAGATTGTATCCTACCTCCTCAAGGTAGTAGTTTCTTCCTTGAGTGCCATACTTTTTTTTAATGAAAATTTTTATTATTCTCTTTATGTGCTTTTGCTGTAGAGTATAAAATAAATACTCTCACAATTTAGATCTGTTTAATTAAAAATGTATCAGAGTTCAACCTTTTTCTTGTAACTACAAATTAGCAACAGCACCAGCTGCTATCCAAAAGCTTTACAGTGCCCAAGGTCTGTATCTGAAAAAGGAAGCAAGGGCAAGGTGTTGCCAGGAATACTGAATAATCATACAACAAAGGCCATTACAGCAGAAGGACAAAGAACTTTACACAACCAACTGTGAGATTTGCTTGCACACACTCAGTGGGATATACTCCCTTTACATGCAGGTCTTCTTGAGACTATCTTGTAAAACTTTCTGAAAACAAAAGCAGAAAATCAAGTAGTTTCCCTAATCAGTGGCCTAAGGAGATCATTTTTATATCTTTCTAAAGTAGCATAAATGGGAAAGAAAAAACCCACCCCAAAGAAACAAAACAAAAGCAAAAAATAAGCTAACCCTTTAAGTGCCAGGGGGGTACTCAAAGCATTGCAAAGCAATGTGTTGCGTACCCCTCTGGCACTCAAAGGTTCAGGTGAGGTATTTATACCTCCTGAATGCTAGGAGGTTTGCAACACATTTCAAAACAATGCTTTACAACTCTGTCTTTCAAGGTGTTAAAGGGATAGTAATGTTTCACAAAAAAAAAAAAATCAGCTCTAATTAATCTTCATAGTATTTGGGCCATGGAGAGTGTTATTTCAATATGCTCAGAGTTGTAGTTCAAGAATGATAAAGTATCCCCCTCCCACCCCTTTTACTGATGTAACACTGCTCACCTCAGAGCAGCAAGACTGTTCGGAAGGATCGCAGGGAGGGACAATCTTCAGTGAGCATAAGGAAAAACCTGTCAAGGGGTCAGGGTTTACCTTATACTCACAGTAAGAAGGTTGCCCTTTGCTGCGACCTGTCTGGTCAAGAGACCAGATTCCACATCTGAAGGGAGGTGGCTTACACTAGGTAAAATACTCTGACAGTATTGAAACAACACTCTCCATGGCCCAAATACTATGAAGATTAATTGGAGCTGCTGTTTTTGTGAAACATCACTATCCCTTTAAAAGACCCATTTAAATCGAGAATTTTAGCCATTTCTATTGTTCACTATAGTGATGTTGGCCTGCCCAACAATTGCTCCACTTCTGGTTTTAGAAGTATTCCCCTCTGAACATTCCATTAAGTTTGTAAAGGAAATGGAACAAACATATCATTTGCATTAAGATTAGAACAAGCATTGATTGTTACATCAATGAAAGCAATTTTAATTATACACCAGTACACAGAAAAGAGGAAAAAATAACTACTAACATTTCCCATTAATTATTAGATCGATTTTGTTGAGTAAATGTACTGTCATCTGCATCTAGTAGCTACTTGCTCCTCTGATGGGGTTCTAGTTGCAGACATGACTTCAGAGTGCTCCGGGGGTATAAATGTTTAAACAGCATGTTCAAAGCAATAAATGCATTCAAATACATCAACATTTTATGGTATGTGATATCGTATTTAAGATAATCATTTTGCTCATCAGATATTCTGCAAGGGTACTTGAACATTTCCTTCTCTCATAAAACTTAAATGATATATAATTATCTGAATTTATTATCCTGGGAAGATGCTAGATATGTATGTGTGTGTGTATTATATATATATATATATATATATATATATATATATATATATATATATATATATATATATATATATATATATATATATATATATATATATTTATTTGCATTTTTTTTTTGCTGCATTGTAACTGCACATAATTTACTGTGCCCACAGCACCGAAATGTTTTTAGTTAGCAATTTGTTCTCTCTCAACATCATGCATAACTTCTCTGTAATTGAGTATATATTTTCAACTAAGGTTCTACAGCTTCTTACAAGATCTACAAGCTTTTGTGAACTAATCTGCTGCTGACAGGTATGCCTTTTCACAATACCCAAGGAAGGGGAAAAAAAAACAAGAAACAAATCAAGCTTGCATAACTGTACTCCTAAGGAAATGATTCTGATCATGTGTGGGTTGAAGAACAAGCTTGTACAACTAAAAAAACCCAGAGTAAAGCAGCAGTACATCTCAGTTAACAGTGCTCACCAAACCTATATTTTTACCCCTTCCATCTGTGGTGGGCAATGAGAGGCCCTTCAGCTGCTGCCAGACTACAACTCCAAAATCTGAATAATAGGAGTTGTAGGCTGACAGCAGCTGGAGAGCATCACATTGTCTATCCATGAGTTGCATGCTAGAGATCTCCAGCTCTAAGCACTGTAGAAACCTCTACCATAAAAGGGGTTCAGAATTAAAATGTGTTGGCTACCCCAAGCAGTTAAACTTTCTTGAAAGCATCATTATCCCGGGCAGTCTGAGAGGTTGTGTTTGGTCTGTGGAAGGACTGCTCTGCCTGCCTGTGTGTAATGTGCTTTGTGTTCCAGTTCTACCCCATGTATGGAGGATGCTGGTTCCTACAGGATTAATAGCAATATGTACACTTGAAATTTCCAGCTATAGGATCACCAGTTGTGAGTTGTGTTGGTAGTCACACTGAGGCTAATGTACTGAGAACTGGATTCATTCTGGAGCAGACCAACTGCACCATAGGGGACAAATAAAAATTCTTTAAAATTACCATTGAGTTGAATGGAGCTTTTAACCCTTTGAGTGCCAGATGGGTGCGCAAAGCAATGCGATGGGCACCCCTCTGGCACTCAAATGGTTAAATCAAGGAGAATGTTGGTGTGTCCTCTATGGTACAGGTTGTTTGCCACAGAATTACTCCGCTTCCTCAGTCTCACTATATAGCCAAAGAACAGCACTAAATTTGCTTCAGAAATACATGAAGAATTAGTACTCATCATCATAATCAATCTTGTACAATGTCCTCAGTCTGCCAGACAGATCAAAGCACACGTGTTGAACAATGGTAAATCTATTTGTCACTTACGTGTTGTTTATTATCTGGAACCTTTCACCTTTTCTAAATGAAAGATCTTCTGTTGTCCTGGCTTCGTAATCATATAAGGCCACAAAAACAGTAACACCACCTGTGAAAACACACAATAAATATTCCAGATTACTATTGAAGTATGTTACAGTTGGATTAAGTGAAGACATCAGCATTTAGGGCAACATTTTAATATATCATTTTTTCCCAGTCAATAGAATCCAGCATGATTTAGCAGAGGTGAGCAAAGTAACATTGTCTGGTTCAGTGGTTTTCTTCAGAGCACCCCTGCCTAACACAATCTAGATTGTCACTGCACCCTCTGACATTTGGTATGTCATTTGTCAAGGGCATTATGGAGGGTACAAATAAGTTATTTTACGTGTCCCAATAAGAAAAGCAAAGAGTAACAATCTGCATAAATATTTCCATTAACACGTTTAAAATTCAACATTCACATTTTTTTTTTTTTAAACATCTTTTTAGAAAACAAGGGACACCCTAAGTGGATGTGAGTGGCACAAAGTGCCACGGCTCCCTGGTTGAGAAACACTGGTCTAGATGCTGTTGGACTACAAATCCCATAATCCTCAGCAAGCCAAAGACTGGTTGAGGATGACTGGAGCTGCTGTCAAACAACAGCTACACGGCCTCATGCTGTCGCTCCATAATCTAGAGGGTTATTTATTGAGCACATTTATTTATTTTCTAATCTCCTATTGAATGAGCAGTGTGATAATCAGAAGCGTGAATGGTATACATGTTATGGATGTGGTGATAACTGAATCAAGAAAGCTCAAACTACTCAAAAAGTACTTTTTATAGCAGTGATGCTGGACCTACGGCACGGGTCTAACCACTGGTACACAGAGGCCTTTAAGGTGCAACATGGATAGGGCACCAGCTCTAGCCTCCCTTTGCCATCTGTCATCCACTGGAAGGCTGTTATTAATTATGTGCAAAACAGATTGATCCTCAGGGCCTGAAATTAGTGTCATAACTGCGAGACTCTCACAATTAGGACACCAACGCCTCCCTCAGGAAACAGTTCTGTGAACTACGTGATCAAACATCTCGGGGCGGCAGGGCTTTCAGAGTTCTGCCTCCTAACTGAATACAGAAGGCAGGCTCTTCAATATGTGAAGTGTCTGCAATAATTATATGACTCCACACCAGTGGCGCTGCAGTTCCTGCATTGCTCATACACTTGCAGCAACTGGAGAGCAGGTAAGGAAAACAAACATTATATCCGTAATGCTAATCAAAATATTATGGGTACAGCCACTCTTATCTACAAACATGTTTCCTTTCAATTTAAAACTAATTAAGCTGGCAAATTCAGTATAAAAATGGGTGATACTGCCAATCTAATGGCTACTGTAAAATAATACGAAGGCAGTGGGTGGCATTCCTGCGCTCACCGCAGGCTTCCCCATTACTGCCTTACTCAGAAAATTCTTAAAGCATGTGCATTGAATCTACAGTAGGTCCTGAAAGGACAACGCAAAGGCTCAGAGGAATTCTAGGAGCCGGAAGAAGCGTGATGCGAATGCAAGAATGTCAGCCACTGCTCCTATTTCAGTGCTGCCTCCTGAGGGGGGATCCTGGTTATAAAGGTATATAAAGGCAGCATAGAGGAAGCGTGCAGTGAGCGCAGGAATGCCACCCGCTGCCTCCAGATGGGGGGGGGGGGGGTGAGGTCTGATTGCAGAAAAGGGGGCAGTCAAGTACTAATATTGAGGTGGGGGAGACCGGGAAGGGAGGTTGGGGGGGTATTTAAATTTTTTTTCCCCCTTCACTCATGTATAATACGCACCCCCCACTTCACATAAGGTGAAATGGGGTAAAAATGTGCGTATTATACCCAAGATTTTATGGTAAATGTATGTCAACATGAGCATTGGCAGTTGAGAGATGCCAGTATCCACTCAACTCTCGAGTAGAACCCAGTTATTTGACTCCCCCCACCCCTTTGTCCTTTATCTCCTCATCTACTTATGTAAGCTCTGCGGTATCACAAATGTAGCCCTATTCCAATTGTAAGTTCTGTGCTATCCATTAGTACAGCTCCATTTCAATTGTAGGCCCTATGGTATCACTACTGCAGCTCCATTTCAATTGTAAGCTCTGTGGTATCAGTGGTGTAGCTCCATTTCAGTTGTAAGCTCTGTGTTATCACTAGTGTAGCTTCATTTCAATTCTAAGTTATCATTGGTGCAGTGCTATTTCATCTCAACTTTGTGGTATGACTAGTGTAGTTCCATTTCAGTCAAAAGCTTAGTGGCATCACTTGCCGTGCTTTACAACATTAACCCTTTGAATTCCAGAGGGGTACACAATACATTGCAAAGTTCTATGGTATCACTGGTGTAGCTCCATTTCAGTTATAAGCTCTGTGGTATCACTGGTGTAGCTCTATTTCAATTCTAAGTTCTTTGGTATCACTATTTTAGCTCCATTCCAACTATAGGCTCTGTGGTATGACTAAGTTTTCAACTATAAGTGAAATAGAACTACTCTAGTGATATCACTTGCCTTGGTTCACAACATTAATATCAGTTCTAGGAAGTTCGTTTCATGTGTTTTCATTCAAACAAAAAAGTATACAGTATACATCTGTCTGATAACATAAGGAAGAATGCGATCGATATAGCTGCCTTTTCAAATATGTACTCACTAAAGGAACCTCATTTCCATGATAAGTTTTTTTCAGCATTGGCAATTTGATATCTCCAACCTTATCTCCCTGCAGAAAACTGGGCACTTGGGCTCAAAACATTTGATATCACGGTTCTATAGAATGTTGTACAAACACAGTGCATGTCCGTTTCCAACAGATCTGCATTGACAAACCAGCATTGTAATGCAACAGTTCAGCAGACAACATGAGAGGAGCTACTGTGGGTTAAACTAACTGCACCATAGGGAGGGAGACAGATTCCCATATTTTGGGATAGGGATTCTTACCAACCGAATTCTTGAAAGGTCCCCAACATTTGGCTTCACAATGAATTGGAGACCTCTCTAGAATTCAAGGGGTAAAAGCAAAGCATTGCGTTCCACACATCTCTGGTGCTTAAGGGGTTAAGTGGCAATGTGATGTACACCCCAACACCCCAGAACTTAAAGGATAAAACAAATTGAGAGAGTCATTTTTTCTTAAGAATAGTTCCCCTCTAACGAGCTATTCCTCTTCAAATCGAAAAATGCAAATGGGAGTACACACTTTACCATTCTTCAGTTTACTGGCCCCTTGACAGCATTAGAAATACAAGTTTAATGAGACAAACATACTTAACTCCTAATAGCTAGTTACAGGTTAACAATCCTGGGAACAGCACTCCTTCCTATATCACTAATACATTGCCAACAGCCTTTATCAAAGTAAACAAGCTCCACCTTTTCACGTTCTTATAAATGTACACAGCACCAGTGAAAAGAATAAACCAACAAAACAAATGTTTAACCCTTTAACCCCTTGAAATCCAGAGGTTTGTTCAACAAATTGCTTCACAATGCGTTGAACACCCTTGTGGTCCTTAAAGGAACAATTAACTAACAAAATAATCTAACTTAAAAGCTTGGCAATATGTCTCTGACCATCACTAAAGTGGTAGCTCAGGGGTTAATACACGCCTACTTGTTCACTGGATCCCATGCTAACTGATGCAGGGTGGGGCGATGGCTGCTCCATTCTACTCTGAGTGGCGATCGTCTCAATCCCCATAGCATCTATCAGTTTGCGCAGAGGGTGGAGCCTTTCTCCTCTCTGAGGTAAATAAAATGAGCCCGGCACACGCATGAAAACGAGAATCTCAGTGTATTCTTCCTGGTAAAATACTGTCACATTTTGGCTCTACACAATGATATTAGTACTATGGAGTTTGAGAGCTCCAGAAGTTTGTCCTCAGCCCCCACAGCAGCCTTCATTATAACATGTAACAAATCAATACTGATATTTACCCCTGAGCTAGAAGAGTGCTAATGTTAGTTTCTTTAACCCTCTGAGTGCCAGAGAGGTATCCAACACATTACAATACAATGTGTTGGACACATCCCTGGCACTCAAAGTGTTATCCCTTTGAATGCCACAGAAGTAGCCAACAAATTGCAACACAATTACAACACAATGCTTTGGATACCTATCTGGAACTCAAAGGTTTAAAGCTTTAATGTGCATTTCCCTTGAACATGTTTTGCTTGTACAGCACAGTTCAGTGGTTCTCAATCAATGTCCCATGGAACCCCAGGTTACATTAAAGGGGTTCCATGGAATAAATGTAAATAAGGGAGAATTCAGAACAAGGCTAGGATGTATAAACAGTAAGGCTGTACTGCGACTCTGGGGAAAACCAGCCATACCATAGGAAACAAAAGTCTTCCTAACGATTTAAATAGGGATTTGAAATCAAGGGGAATCTTGAGAATTTGCATTTGTTCCTTTTGGCGCTGCTGGTTTGTTTCAGAATTGCACCATTTTTATAAATACATCAGCCTGTATGTACTTTATTTTCAAAGAAGCATCTGCATGGCATGTCTTCATTAGCATAATAAGAATTTTAGTGACCTTACCATTAAATCATTTTCACTTAGTTCATGTGGAACACAGAAAACATTTGGTAAAGTTCTCATCCTCCAGGGGGCAGGGCATTTATATATATATATATATATATATATATATATATATATATATATATATATATATATATATATATATATATATATATATATATATACCTGCGCTACTCCAGCTACATTAAAAAATTAGTGTGCCCTGTGATGGGCATATATAATAATGTTGATACATTTGAGGCTCTAATTGCCCACATTTTTGGCCAAAAGAGGGGGGTAAGAACCTACACTGAACACTTGGGTCCTCATCAAGAAAAAATAAAAAATAATGAATAAATTAAAATTGTCCCTGAGGAAATGTTATAGAAACATGTAGGATGGGGACCCTTAGATGTATTACTTTCTAAAATATTTGTGAGTCCCCACGTATGCAATTAAAAACAAATAATAAACTATGATTAAAAAAGGTCAGAGGAGTACTTACCACATATGCCTGCTGGTGTAGGAGCCCATACAAAGGACTGAGTCTATCTCAGCCTCTATATCACCACTAGCAGGTCACATGAGAGGCAATCAGTTAAAGCCTCAAATTTATCAACATTATTATAGATGCCCATCACAGGGCACACTAATTTTTTTTTTTTTTTTTTTTTAATATAGCTGGAGGAGCGCAGGTTTATAGTCTTTTTTGTGTTTGCATCTTTTTGCGGGACTGGAGAACCCTCTTATTCCTTGCTGCATACTTCAGTTACACTTATTTCTTCAACGAGCACTTCACATATAAAAAAATTATAAAATAAAATAAAAATTATAATTAAACCTGTATTATTAAATACATACACATATTCTAAAACACCAAGTGAGGCAGCGTTGTAAGCTATCTATATCGCTCTCTCTCTATATCTATATATATAAAAAAAAGTAGGTCTTTGAGGTGGTGACTCCCTTTCTTTTCCTCCAGCTTTGCCTCTTCAATTTCAAGTGGCCCAGCCTCAGGAAAAGGGTAATCTGGAGCTGTTCTCTTACATTTTAGCCTTTTTCCTTAGACAGGGGGCTGTATTATACCCCATTAGGCAGGCTCACGTTAACCTACTTCCCTTGAGTTTGATTGCTCAGTTCCCAGGTATATTTCTGGACCATTTCCCTGTGGAGTCCGTCCGCGTTACAAGTCTATACCTCATTAGTGAGCTTCTTTAAAGGGATAGTAATACTTCATTTTATCTTTATTTTATTTTGTAGGCATTAAAAAAACATGAAGAATGGTATAAGTCTTATCTCTCAAACCTTTATGGTTTAAGAGATATTCACAAGCAAAGTACCCCCCCACCCCGTTCAGCCAGATCAGAAGGAAGGTGCCCAGGTAGAGTGCAGAGAGGGACAATCTTCAATTAAGATAAGGGAAAAAGCTGAAAAACTTGTCAAGGGGGGGGGGAGGGCTTTCATTCTTTTCATACAAGGAAGATTGTTCCCTGCTGTTATCTGTCTGGTCTTACAACCAGATTCACATCTGAGAAGAGATGGCTTACACTAGGAAAAAGGGGTGGGAGGGAGAAAACTTTGCTTGTGAATATCTCTTAAACCATAAAGGTTTGAGAGATAAGACTTACATCATTCTTCATGTTTTTTTAATGCCTACAAAATAAAATAAAGTTAAAACAAAGTATTACTATCCCTTTAAGGTTCTGTATTGATAGAATGGGAATCTGAAGACCGTAGACTGTTAAGATAACCTTTTTAGAGCTGTGCTCCTTACTACTATGCCTGTCCTTACTTGCCAAGCACTATAAAGTGGTGATATTGCCCGTTTAGCACTCAATCCTTCATATTTCACAGGTTTTCTCATGGTTTTTATACTTGCAAATGTGGCTTCTTTTAGTACTAAGGGTTTTTAACCCTTTCTGCACTGTATGTTACTTTCGCTTTTGTTTGTAGGCTTCTCCTAATCATTATTGTTAGCCTTATTCTATTATCATGTTATGTTAATTCCCTACATATTCATGCAATATTTAGCTTTATTTCTATTTTCTTTTAGTTTCATAATTTTTGGAACTCTGCCCCTTTAAGAATGCAAGCCAACATGGCGGTCATCTTTGTTTTATAGGAATACATGGCACATCTTTACAGGAACATTTATCTGCACCAGTTTCACCTACAAAAGTCACAGTTGGCTCAAAATGAATTGCTGACCATTCTCTATGGCATGATCAGTTTGGGGACAGTGTTCAGATAACTTTAGGCTTCCGTTTAGAAATGGCTGAATAACCACTTGCCTCGTGTGTGCAATGGGAAGCTACACTACCTAGAATCCTCTTTTTCCAAGGCTTTCTGCTGAGGACAGTGTGGTGCTTTGGCATCCATCTTACTACTGCTATTGCATAGGCTACGCAGAGTCTGGACTCTTCGCCACTTTGCAGTTTAACCCTTAGCTGTCAGATAAGTACCTTTTTGGGTATCTCTGTATGTTATCATACTTCTCTACTATTTTGAACTACTTTGTCCTGTTTTAGAGTGATTTTCTCTGAACATATCTGATCTCAAGGGACACATGGGGAAGGCCAAAAATAAAGATGCAAGGGCCCATTTAACCCCTCTAGCACACTGTTCCTCATACAAAATTAGGCTTCCACGGGAATATACTGGCACCCTATGTCCCTCTATACTGGGGCTCCTACTTCTCCACTGGAGGCCCTCCACTGCAGAACAAGACCCAATAAATGTGAAGACTCTTGTGTCTTCAGTTGCTTCTATCCCTTCATATACTTAAGAGGTTCTCCGTTCTTGGTGCTGGAGGGAAGTCCAGCCCTGCTTTTGGCATGCCTTACCCCCTAGAGAAGGGAACTGGATGGTTCCTGTCTTTCACATTGGACATAAGAGAAATATAAATCTAAATAACTCTATAACTAGTTTACGAAATTCAATAGGTGATTTTCAAAGTTCTCTCAAAATCTACAAAGTGGTTTTAACCCTTTAAGGACAAATGGATATGCAACTCATTGCTTTACAATGGTCCTTAAAGAGCTCAAGTGAGAGGGTCCCTTTAAATCTGGATCAGACTAGTCTGCATTAGAGCAGCTATTGATTAAACTATAACTACCACCATACTCAGCTGTTCAGCCAGCTGAGGATAATGGGAGTTGTAGTCCAACCAACATCTGGAGCAATGCAGTCTAACCAGCCCAGATGCAAGTCTTCTTATTGTTCTGTACACAGCACAAAACGGAAATAAGTTTGCGAATAAAGCACATTAAATTCATACCTGTTATACCCCCAGGGTAAGGGACTGGCGCCGGAGAAAACAACGATGATGCTCCTCCAAAAGGGGTCATCCCAGAAGATCCTCCAAAGGGTGTCATGGAATGGCTGTTAAAGTTAGCTGGTGGTCCTTTAACTCCAGGTGACTGTGTTACTTGCGTAGGGTCACCTCCATACTGACTGTTAGGGTCTGGCTTGGTTTCATTTCTGTATTTTATCGAGGGACCTTTGTCTTCCTTGCTTTTAATACAACCCATGATATCTGCACAAAAAGATATACATCTATTTAAATGTATACTGAGGAAAAATATTGGAAATTCAGTGCCATTTAAACGAGAAGAGCAGTGACCTTGATCTGTCATTCTATTGCTATCATCCAGGATTAAATTATATCATAATGTCACCGTCTAAAAAAAAAAAAAAAAAAAAAAGGGGGGGGGGGCGGTCATGCAGAAAGTTTATTAACCCCTTAAGGACTAATGACGTGCCAGGACCATCATAGCTGTCCTACACTTATGGACCAGTGACGGTCCTGGTACGCCAAGGAATTCAGGGCTCCCCGAGCTCCCCTGAATTGAA
Source organism: Rhinophrynus dorsalis (assembly GCA_037306005.1). NCBI lineage: Eukaryota > Metazoa > Chordata > Amphibia > Anura > Rhinophrynidae > Rhinophrynus > Rhinophrynus dorsalis. The sequence continues at coordinate 146,965,167 of CM074723.1, forward strand.
TGCCGAAAACAAATGAATACCCTTGCTTCGGTCGGTCCTTAAGGTGTTGAAGAAAAGTAAAAGTTGCACTCAACCAAATGATGTCAAAGTGTGTGTAATCATAAAGCACTGGAGTGATCCACCTTTCCAGGTGACCCCGGTATCTCATTTACTGGAAGCTTGCGTATCAGAACAGTGTTTCCTATTAAGGTATCTGTGCCCTCAGGGTGTGTTGGCTCCTCCCATCAAATGGATTTCATGACAGTTCACTTTGCCAAGGGTATGGGAGTTGTCAACTCACCTGGCCCTGTAAAGGTAATTCCAGGTTCCACCAACTGAAGTGATATATAAAAAAAAAAACAAAAAAAAAAAAAAACAGACACTGTAAATCTAACAATCTTAAAAACAGGTATCAAATGACAACCCACAATTTCAAATTTACTTTAAAATCCATTTAGTAACATGGAAAATGAAAACCAGGATACAGATAGACAACTCTTTACAAAGTGCTAGTGTCCAGCATTTTATTTAATCCATGGCATACCAAACAGTTCGATTTATGAACCAAAAAAGGCTTCATGCATACTAAGCTCTTTTAAATGCTCTCTACCACTTGTAACTAGCAGAAATGCTAAATACTCATTACTAATTAATATTTATTGGATTTGTGTTTTAAACAGAATTACTTGGCACCACATTAATCATATTATTACCAAAAAACTACCACAATGTTCCCTGAACCTGTTCTTTAAAGTGTGCTTACTGCAACCTGCATAGTGTACATAAGTAATTGGTAAAATAAACTGAAAACAGTCACCATTAAAATTAGAATATAAATCAAAAAGCAAAAACTGTGGATACCAGTATACATAAAGACACAAGTAACATCTTCATCTACTGAATTTAAAATTGCCCTTAATGATTATTCTAAATATAAAATTCATCTTATCTACCTCCAGCTGGTGAGATTGCTCAGTGGTAAAGTCCCTGACTATAGAGCCTTTTCAAACCGCAAGGTTGCAGGTTTGAATCCCAGAAGGGTCAACTCAGCCCTTCATCCTTCCGAGGTAGATAAATGAGTACCATTGATTGAGTAATAATAACATCTATTATTTCAGCTGCCGATTCGGTTAATTCTGAAAGTGCTTTGAGTCCCAATGGGAGAAAGGCACTATATAAATACTAGTTATTATTAATTTCAGTTTAGATGGAGTTCTATAATTCTTTAAATTATTTACTTTTTCATAGGTAATAATAGGTTTATCTAGTATGTTGTTTCTTTATCTGTAGTCATGTTTATGCACTTGCCAATACTCTGTAAAATGCGATCGACAGTGGTTGCTAACGGAGTAAATTGTGTGGTAAACGAGGCACATCTCTCATTCCACTCCTTAGCTCGATTCTCCTTGTAAGCATCTTGCTCCTCTCATTTTCTGGAAGTTTTCTTATCCAATAAGATAAAAGGCCAGATGTATGTTTGTCCAATGCAGTCATGCGCAGTAGAGACTGCCCAAACTCACAGAATGCTGAAGGTGTATGGCACAGTGCTGGAATGGGTCAGCTCAGGCTATTTAAACTGCTATGTAACGGAAGGTGTATTACACTAGAACTACACTGCAGGGGTACTACTGCAGAACTACACCTCCCAGCATTCTATGCAGTCTCTACTGCGCATTACTGCACTGGACAAAAATACATCTGGCCTTATAAACTGCATCGGCCCATGTACACAGGCTTTTACACTAGTTTCTTTATAATCAACTAGCGTAAAAGCCCATGTACACGGGCTGCTAGTTGACGGTCCGGGGCTTCAGTTAGAGAATGGCTGCGGCTATCATGGTGTGAAAGGCCCTGCAGAGGCATCAGGGGACTTCCCCCAGCCGCCCACAAACCAATGGAGGAAACGGGGCAGTGACCCCCGGCACAGACAGGACGACCTCTTCTTCAATAACATCTCTGGATGGTTGGCCCCTATGTCCGCACCCCTCGCCCGCCTGGGAGGTCGCACAGCCGGGGGATGTGCTGGAAGTACACCTCCCAGCATTCTGTGCTTTCGGGCATCTCCCAGCATTCTGTGCATTCGGGTAGTCTCTACTGGGCATGACTGCATCGGGCAGTCTCTACTGGGCATGACTGCATCGGGCAGTCTCTACTGAGCATGACTGCATCGGACAAACATACAGGCCTTTTATATTATAGGATTATCTTTTTTTTTTTTTTTTTTTATTTTCAAGTAACAATGTATTTTACAGCAACTTTTTAATAAAAGATTGTCATTTGATCCCTGGTTTTTTTTTTATTATTATTTTGATTGGACGAAATTAGGGTAGAATCTGGACTTACCTCTATTGGATCTGGTGACTTCAAAACTCCCATAAACTTGACAAAGTTAACGTGTTAGGTGGGAGGAGCCAACACACGAGGACCTTGACAGCTGTAGGGGACTTACTTTTCTGATAAGCAGGCATTCCAGAGAAAAAACAAAAGATAGCAGTGTTACCTGGAGACGCTGAGAGCTCCAATGTTTTATGATTACATGCCCTTTGACATCAGCTTCTGAGAGTAGCTTTTACTTTTCTGCTTTAATAAATGTTCATACAGCCTATACTGCGGTGTTATGCTCTTTTCTTCCCTTACTCCAGGATATTAAGCTTTCAGGCACGGACCTCGCACCCAATGTTTCACTCTACAAAGCACCTGTAACCCTGTATTGTTTAAACCCTGAAATTGTAAAGCGATGCGTACACTTGTGGCGCTATATAAACATATTCATTCATTCATTCATTCAGGCAAAGTTCACAGGTGCATTTTACGCTACTCTTAGCTGTGCTGGGCTGTTCACAATAGTGATCCTACTGCAACAACAAATAGAGAATCTGAGGCATACACAGCTGCCCTCAGATGAAGTATCATAACACCAATGTTGAATTTTGACCAGCCACTCTCTTTATCACGCCCTCTCAAGTGGCAAAAAGATCCCAGATATGACAAAAAAGAAGAAAAAAAAAAATAGTGAAATACCATCAAACAATATTATAAAAGAAAAGTGGAGAACATACTCACATTGTATAGTGGTCAGACAGCAGATATCAGATGGTCTGAAAGATAGTCATACGGAGATCACCAACCTGTTTCCTTTCGGGTAAATCTAGTTATATCAATACACCAATGGAGCTCAGGCAGGGGACTTTCAAGAAGAAACAATGTAAATTTATTTTTAAAAAATGTATATTAAAACTTTATAGTTTAAAAAAAGGTTTGAACCCTTACGCATTTCATGGTTTCAGGACCACTTTTTCAAAGCTAACAAGCCAATCTCAAGAGGTATTGAGAATCGCCTGTTAGTTTTGAAAAAGTAGCCTGGAAACAGTAAAATGCTTAAGGGTTCAAACCTTTTTTACTATAGAGTTTTAATACAAGTTTTTCATTGTGAAAGTCCCTGCTTGAACATGATCGGTGTATCGCTCAAAGAAGAGTTACCCAAATGGAAACAGGTTGTTGATTTCTTTACGCCTGTTTGCCAGATGGTCTGGGTGTCAGCTGTCTGACCACTATACAATGAGAGTACATTCTCAACATTTCTTTTACAATATTGTTTGATGATATTTCACTATTTGGCGCTCTCTTCTTTTTGGTCATATCGGGGATGTTCATAGAAATGTATTTTATCATTTACAGCAATATGATGCAACAGACTGAAGAGTTAAAGAATATCAGACAGATTAAGGAAAAATGTATACAAGCAAAGTACAGGCTCCCATATTGTATGGAAAAACTATACTCCATTACTTAACCACTTGGAAACTAAAGAAGCCACCAACTTGCGCATAAAGTTTTAAAACACTGTAACAACGCAAGTATAATTTCCCTTTACTTAGTCATATTGTTCAGGTTTCAGAAAAGGAAGCAGCTGAATATTTGGAACGAGGAGATGGCAGTTGTGCTTTAATCCTGTTCAGCTCAACAATGACCCTGAATTCTTTCCTTTCAGGAACAGGAAGAAGACTGCAGCTCCATATTCTTGTTTATTGATCAATATTTGTTCCCATAACAGAGCTGTAAAGTACCATACTTGAATTTTATACAGATATCAATAAAGAAGCTACATACCATACACTGCACAGTATGAACACGTGGGCAGTTATTGAATGAGGACTAGAACATTGTTTAGTCCCTTAAAGGGATAGTAATACTTCATTTTATCTTTATTTTATTCTGTAGGCATTCAAAAAAACACGAAGAATGATATAAGTCTTATCTCTCAAACCTTTATGGTTTGAAAGATATTCACAAGCAAAGATTCCTCCTCCCGCCCCTTTTACCTAGTGTAAGCCATCTCTTCTCAGAAGTGGAATCTGATTGTAAGACTAGACAGATAACAGAGGGGGACAATCTTCTTCCAATGAGAACAATGAAAGCCCTGCCCCCCTTGACAAGTTTTTCAGGTTTTTCCCTTATCTTAATTGAAGATTGTCCCTCTCTGCAGTCTACCTGGGCACCTCCCTTCTGCTTTGGCTGCGCAGTGTTACATCAGTAAAAGGGGCAGGAGGGGGATACTTTGTCATTGAATTACTCTTGAACTACAACTCTGACAGAATTGAAATAACACTCTCCAAAGTCCAGATACTATGATGATTAATTAGAGCCGCTTTTATTATGAAACATTACTATCCCTTTAACGACCATGGCTGTTTTGCACCCAGAGGGCTAAGTAACTTTAATATTGCCTAATAAGAAACCCCCTACTATTACGAAATTCTAATGTCCTCAATGAATCAAGTCCAAGAGGCAAACCATTATTTTTTACGCAGAACCAGAAACTTTGTAACTTGGCTTTGTAACAACACAATTTTGGGGACTAGGAGGAAAAAAAGAGGATTTTAGTCCTGCCTGTTAAATCCTTTTCTCTTAGTCCATACAGGTTACTGGAACTTTGAGCAGGCGATCCACCCCTTTAAAGTAGGCAGGAACGATTCTAGAATTTATTGGAGGGGTGGATGTTACCATCCCTCCTTGGCTGCAGCTAGCCAACCAGCTCCAGAAAGATTTGACACACTATTGACTAGATAGTAGAAGGGAATGAAGACTCCTGTGAGCATGCCCCTAAAGGACCCCCATGGTCTCCCACAGGAGAGCCAAGCATGGTCCCTTGACAGGATGGAAGACTAGTAACCTGTATGGACTATGAGAAAAGGATTTAACAGGTAAGACTAAAATCCTCTCATCTGTCATCCAATACAGGTTACTGGTAACTTTGGGATGTCCAACCATTGAGTTTCCCCAGAGGCGGGAAGGTAAGGTAAGGACCAGGCGCAAGGCCCAAAAGTCACCAGAGCAGATATGAACCATCAGACCAGAGATAGCCCAACAAAACAAAAGAAGTGTCAATGGACAATGAACAGGGGTAACACCACCACAAGAACTGTTACACAGCACACTGAACTAGAGCCAACAGGGCTCAAAAGTGAAGGAAGCACAAAGAACAGAAGAAGATCCTAGACAGGCAAGACTGCCTCCAGGATCTTCATCCCAAAGCTGGTGTCAGCCGATGCCAGCACATCAACACGGTAGTGCTTCGAAAAGGTGTGCACCGATGACCAAGTGGCAGCCTTGCACAACTCATTAGCAGAGGTCCGATTCTTGTAAGCCCAAGAGGCCCCAATAGATCTGGTAGAATGAGCCGTAACCCGTAAGGGAACAGGCTTCTTCCTTAGTTCGTAAGCCTTACGAATAGTGGACTTGATCCAAGACACAATAGTCACTTTGGATGCAAGTCTTCCTGCCCTGGGGCTCTCAGGAATGACAAACAGTGTGTCAAATTGTCTAAAGGACTCGGTGCGATGTACATAAAACTTAAGACAATGCACCACATCTAACAAGTGGAAATCCCTCTCCTTGTCAGAGGTAGGGTCAGGGCAGAAAGAAGGCACCACAATCTGATAAATGTGGAACTCAGAGACCACCTTCAGGAGAAACTCCTGAGAAGTGCGAAGCACCGCCTTGTCTTTGTGAAACACCAAAAAGGGTGGTTTACAAGAAAGCGCATGCAACTACAAGACAAGCCGAACAGACACGATCGTGAGGAGAAAGACCATTTTCCACGTCAGTAGGTGTAGAGGAATAGTAGCCTAGGACTCAAATGGAGGGCGCTGAAGGACGCCCAAGACCAAATTAAGGTCCTACTGAGGAGCGGGAGTCTTAAAGACAGGACAAGTATGAGCAACACCCTGGAAGAAAACCTTGACATCAGGAAGAAAAGCAATGCTCCTCTGAAAGAAAACGGAGAGAGCTTAAGTCTGAACCTTAAGGGAACTCAAGCTGAGGCCCTTCTCCACACCATCCTGCAAGAAGGCCAGGACCGTAGGCAGATCAAAATCCTGAGAGAGATCCCTATCAACACACTAAGATAGGAAGGTCGACTAAACACGATGGTAGGCCTTAGAAGAAACCGGTTTGCGGGCACTAAGCATAGTAGCCACCACACTAGAAGAAAAAACCCTTCTTCAGTATTGAGGATTCAATTTCCAAGCCATCAAAGCCAGACGAGGAACATCCTCCTTCCACAGGTAACCCTGTAGAAGAAGATCCGGATGGCAAGGGAGCCAGAATGGCTCCGCCACTGACAGATCAAGAAGCTCCATAAATGAATCCTGCCGTGGCCTGTACGGAGCAATCAGAATGACTGGACAGCGCTCCAGTCTCAATTTATGCAACACCCTGTGCAACATGGTAAGGGGAGGAAAGATGTAAGCCAGAGGAAATAATCAAGGAATGGACATGGCATCCACCACTAGAGCTAGAGGATCCCTCCAGCGAGAGCAGAACCTTGGGACCTTCCGGTTGCATCTTGTCACCATCAGGTCAATGCAATGAAGACCCCACTTCTGAACAATGAGGGAGAACACCTCTGGGTGTAGTTCCCACTCACCGCTGTCCACCGTGTTTTGACTGAGGAAGTCTGCCATGACATTGTCTACGCCAGGATTGTGTACTGTGGTTATGGCAGGAACTTGTTCTTCTGCCCAGGACAAAATAGCCTTGACCTCTAAGCAAGCAGCGAGACTTCTTGTTCCGCCCTGCTTATTGATGTAGACCATGGCTGTGGCATTGTCGGACTGTACCCAGACTGGGCATTCTTTCAGCTGGGGAGTCCAAAGATGAAGGACATGGAATATTGCACGAAACTCCAACACGTTGATGGGAAGGAGAGATTCTTCCGGAGACCACAGACCTTGTGAACTCAGGCGACCCAGGATGCTCCCCATCCGGAAAGGCTGGCATCCGTCATCACCATGGTCCAGAAGGGAACTAGGAAGGACTTGCCCTTCAGCAGATTGGAGAGGTCAAGCCACCAGGACAAACTCCGTTCCACATGAAGAGGATGTGATACAGATGTCTTCAGGAGGTCCGGCTGACCCCTGCACACCTGTCTTACAAATCTCTGGAGTTCCCTAGTATGAGCCATGGCAAATGGACCGCTTCTATGGTGGAGATGAATTCCCCCACTAGAGAGGACAGCTTCTGGGCTGGAACTGGATCGTGAGCCAGAACAGCAGAAACAATGTGGGCGATCTGGTGAGCTACCTCGTTCGTGAGAAACATCATGATCTGCTGAGTGTCGAGGAGAAGGCCCAGGAAGACCAGACGTTGGGATGAGACAAGATACGACTTGTCCATGTTGATGATCCACCCATGATGGATAAGAGCATGAATGCAGTCCTGAACCTGTTGATGAAGTTCTGCAGAAGGGGCTTTCAGAAACAGGTCATCCATGTATGGAGTAACTCTGATGCAGTCCCGGTGCAGGATGTGTACTAAAGCTCCCAGGACCCGGTTGGAAACTTGAGGAGCTGTAGTCAGACCAAAAGGGAAGAGCAGAAAACTGAAAGTGCCCTTGGTCATAGGCAAATCTGAAATACTGCCAGCTCTCTGGATGAATGGCGATCCAGAGAAGCAAGGAATTCCCCCGGGGACATAGCAGCAATCACTGTCCTTAGGGACTCCTGGTGATAATGAGTCCTGATCACAAAGGAATTGAGATATTTCAAATCCAAAATGGGACGACAACCGCCGTCCTTCTTGGAGACCACAAAGAGGTCTGAGTAAAACCCATACCTCTGTCCTGAACTGGAACCGTCTCTAGAACATCCCTGTCCAGAAGAGCCTGAATAGCGCCGTTGAACAGACGACATTTCTATGTGCCCTGAGGCGTATGAGAAGGGAAAAGGGACAAAAGGGATCCTGTACCCTTCCGTCACCACCTGTAAAACCCTGTAGAAGTGAATGGAGCAATGGCGTCTATGCGGTAAAGCATGCCAACTATGAAATAAAATTACATGAGACATCACTAGAACAAGTTAGAAGACCCAAAAATACTGAACCCAGTAGGGAAAGTGACAATACCCCTCCAAAAGATGTACAACAGCAGCTAAAGGGTTAAGTTACCACATAAAACTGCTCCAAAACACCCAACAGGCATACAGATAGACCCAATGAGTGCAGGAGTGTGCAATAAGTACTCCCAAGGGGGGGGGGGGGGGAAGGAGGGGAGAAAAAAACAAAAAACAAACAAAAAAAAAAAACAAAACACCCTGTGCGGAGCTTCTGTCTTCAGATTACCATGTATCAAGAAGTAGTCTCGGTGGGCAACTCCTGAGGAAAAAACTTGTAGCCAAGATTACCCTCCCCCCACCCAAGGGCTTAAGGCCCACAAAAAGCACCTGGATACTAAGCTAGCCACATCTAAGGGCATTGTCAGAAATCCGCCTAATGGTGATATTCCATTTCTAACAGAAAATTAAAAAAAAAAAAATATTCTAAAACTATAGCAGAACTGTTCTCTTGCCTGTGTCTTCACCAAGGAACAAATCTTTCTGGAGCTGGCTGGCTGGCTAGCTGCAGGCAAGGAGGGAAGGTAGGCTCCACCCCCTGCATACAATTCTGGAATTGTTCTTGCCTACAATTAAAGGGGCGGATTACCTACCCAAAGTTACCAGTAACCTGTATTGGACGACAGAGAAATGGCTTTGTTTCATTAGCCTTAACCCTTTGGAAACATCTTTAGAATCCTTGGGGGTAATTTTTTATTATAAAAATTGAGACCAATGCTGCTGTGCACACTTTAGATTTAATTACCACCATTCCCTAATGGTTGTGATATATTTTATTTATGGTATGGTTGTTAAAAAAAAAAAAATATTTCATATCCCAAAGTTCCCTATGTCACTGTAAATTCTTATCTCAGGAAGTGCAATAAATGAGCGTTGGAGGAAAGGTCTGGGACTCTTCTCCCTTTCTTCGTGTATTAAAGATACAGTGTGAGCACCAAGCTTGCTTATACATTTTACCTCAAAGCTCCTTCAACTCCTCTTCATAATAAACAGGGTACAAAAAAAACCCAGAAAGTAATACCTATGAACATACTATAGCTCGAAGGTATGGCTCCACTGCATATGAGATGATTACTGCCCATCTGCAGGATAGTTATAGCTTATTCATCAATAAGCGATGTCAATATAGATCTGCCAATTTGATCTGGCGGACCCCATTACAAGTATGGGGTGAACACATGCACACACATTTGCTTATGAGTAGGGTTTTTTTTTTTCACCTGACTGCCCTATTTACGCAATTTTCCCTGCTTCGCATACGCAAAGCAGGGAAACATGACAGATCATTGATGAATACCCAAAAGGTATTCATCAATGAATGCAGCTAAGAGCAACGTATTTGACACACTGCTTTTCCTGATGAATCCAGGCCTTAATTCTGTTTAACTGTAAGATGAGCTAGTTACATCATCCAATTGCAACAACATCCTGTAGGCGAATTTGCTGTATTTCTTAGGTATGGCAGAATGTACACATACAACAGTCCTGCTGTACAGTTGAAAAAAAAATTAACTTCTGGCTTCTCTGTAGAGGTACAGAGAACAGATATATTATTTGTGTAGCATATCTGTTGAGGACAAGATGGGAGTGCAACGCACTGCTTTGAAATGCCTCATCTGGGGCTCAAGTGGTTAAATAATGTTTGTGCTTTGAAGCACAGACATCCAGACATAACCCTCTGTATCTTCTCTCCTATGCACTTCTCTTACTCCCTATTATTAGTGAACTTCAAGGGCCCCGACACAGTAATCAGTATCTATACTACTGCTATAAAAACCAGGAACACATTATTGAGAAAAACCACCACACAGCCACTAACATGAAGCCAAGAATGTTTTGGACTACCATGGTCCTTAAAGGAAATCCAGCACAAATTAAACTGAGTTATGTAATTTAAAACAAGATGTACTTCCACCTAGCATCTATAAAATGCAGTTGTGTTACGTTACATCCCTAAAATCAAGGATCACAAGGTATTTGTGTGTATAGTCCTAGATCAGTTTCAAGTGATAGTAACTACTAATAAGACCCTTGTGGAAAATTGAATAGTTAACACTGGGGCTTATGATCATAAACGTTTATTAAATCTAGAGTAAAAACATTACACCTTATGTACCAAAGAAACATCTCCATTGAAAGGTATAGTAATACTTTGTTTTATCTTTATTTTATTTTGTAGGCATTAAAAAACATTAAGAACGATATAAGTCTTATCTCTCAAACCTTTATGGTTTGAGAGAGATTCACAAGCAACGTTTCCCCCTCCCGCCCCTTTTTCCTAGTGTAAGCCATCTCTTCTCAGATGTGGAATGCAGTCCATAGACCAGACAGATAACAGCAAGGGACAATATTCTTCCTATCAGAACAATGAAAGCCCTGCCCCCCTTCACAAGCTTTTCAGCTTTTTCCCTTATCTTAATTGAAGATTGTCCCTCTCTGCAGTCTACCTGGGCACCTCCCTTCTGTTCTGGCTGAGCAGTGTTACATCAGTAAAAGGGATGGGAGGGGGACACTGTCATTGAATTACTCTTCTTACTGTGAGAACAATGAAAATCCTGCCCCCCTTGACAGGTTTTTCAGCTTTTTCCCTTACCTTAATTTAAGATTGTCCCTCTCTGTAATCTACCTGGGCACCTCCCTGCTGCTCTGAGCTGAGCAGTGTTACATCAGTAAAAGGGGAGGGAGGGGGATACTTTATCATTCAATTACTCTTGAAATATAACTCTGACAGTATTGAAATAACACTCTTCAAAGTCCAAATACTATGATGATTAATAAGAGCTGCTTTTATTATGAAAAATTACTATCCCTTGAAATCCACTGGGATAATTATTTGACGTATAAAAGGTGCAGTTGTTGCTCCACATTTAAATTAGCAGTAAACTTTCATAATGAAAATAGTGTGTGTGTGTGTGTGTGTGTGTGTGTGTGTGTGTGTTTCCTGCTGAATAAAACAAATATTCTTCCTTAACCCTTTCTTTACCAGAGGGGTACACACTGTGAAGCAATGCAGTGTGTACCCCTCTGGCACTGAAAGTGTTAAATCAACCCTTTAAAATGATAAACAAATGCACAAACATAGTCCTGGTGTAGTTTTAATAGCATAGTAAAAAAAGGTTTAGTGAAGAATGAGTGATTGTTCATTGGTTTTATTTACATTTAACAGCTAAATTAATTTTGGTAAACATAACAGAATATGAATAGCATACTATGGACTACATCGCATACACAAAAGAGGAATAATTCTGGGATAAACCAGCTGCACCATCAGGAACAAACATAACCAAAACTTCCACCGATTTGAATGGGGTTTTAAAATGTGTAACAATACAGAGACCTAACTAGCTTTTAGGCAGTGGTGGGGGATCATGGGAGATGCAGTTGGCAGCAGCTGGAGGGGTGCATGTTGTAGACACCTAATTTAACCCCTTAGGTGACCGACCGCATGCGCACGCAGCCGGCACTTAATGCCCGCTGAACTTTTTTCCACATTACTTTCCATGACGTACTCTGTCACTAAGTGACAGTTTCTGCGGGACATACATGTACGTCCATTGTCGGGATGGGGTTAAGAGGTTATTAATCATATCAATGGGAAATTATGGTATCCCCCTATAGTTTTGCTGGTTTGCCCCAGAATCGTGACACTTCCTTTTGTATAAGCCCCTATAGCCCAGATTTATAAAAGCAACCTGGAGTTTATTGCAAAGTAGGGTACAAATAAAAATTCCCGAATTCCCATGCATTTGAATAGAGATTTTTAATCCCCTGAATGTTCGAGTGGTATCCCATGCACCAGGAAAAAATGTATTGGAGACCTCTCTAGCATTCAAGGGGTTAAAGGACCAATTTAATTTAACAGGATTTGTTTACTTGTTCCCTATGATATAGATGGTTTACTCCAGAATACCTTCAGTTTATAAATACAGGCCTATGTTTCTGCACAAGATTAATATTAAGAGGGCTTAGCAAATCAAGGACTTTATTCACAAAAAGAAAAAAAGCAATTATATATGAAACCAACCACATTTTAGGGAACAAATGCAAAATGAACCTAAATTCCTTTGACAAAATGGTCAAGTTAACCCTGGAATTCCCAAGAGGTCTCTAACACAACAGAAACCAATGTTCAGGCAACCTTTCAAACATTCACGGTGTTTAAGCCCTTAATGACCCTTGACGTCATGGGTAAAAAGTGACCGTCATGGATTTCAGGGCTCCCTGCGCGGCTGCACGCCGCTCGGGGAGCCCTGAGTCGGATCATTAAAAAAAAAAAAAAAAAAAAAAGTTCTGTGGTGTATCACAAGAAAGAAGAGCTTCTGTTTGGGGTGTATAAGATAGGAGTAAAATAAATCGATACATGCATAATGAAAAAATCCCAGAAGCCTTGGAGTCAGGACTTCTAAATGTCACTGCTGGCTCCTTAAAGGGATAGTAATACTTCGTTTTAACTTTATTTTATTTTGTAGGCATTAAAAAAACATGAAGAATGATATAAGTCTTATCTCTTAAACCTTTATGGTTTAAGAGATATTCACAAACAAAGGATCCCCCCCTGTTCAACCAGATCAGAAGGGAGGTGCCCAGGTAGACTGCAGAGAGGGATAATCTTCAATTAAGATAAGGGAAAAAGCTGAAAAACTTGTCAAGGGGGGAAGGGCTTTCATTGTTTTCATACAAAGAAAATTGTCCCCTTCTGTTATCTGTCTGGTCATACAACCTGATCCACATCTGAGAAGAGATGGCTTACACTAGGAAAAAGGGGCGGGGAGGGGAACTTTGCTTGTGAATATCTCATGAACCATAAAGGATTGAGAGATAAGACTTATATCGTTCTTCATGTTTTTTTAATGCCTACAAAATAAAACAAAGTTAAAACGAAGTATTACTATCCCTTTAAGTTTTAGAGCATATTGAATAAATTCTTATACATCCAACCCCTTCATTGGCTTCTAAAACATCCAAATGGCCCCTAAAAATGTATGTAGCTACAAAGTTTTTTTTATATTTTACCTACTCCTGATGAAGGGGATATTAAAAAAATAATTCACTGATAATAAACCAGTAGAGAGATGGATTAAATGAACATTTGATGGCCACAAGGGTGTGAAATGCATTGCTTCACAATGTCCTGTCATCCCTCCCTTATTCTTAAGTAGCTAGCAGTTTACACCATCAGAATGATATTTATAGCAAAGCCTCTATGCATTACAACAGAATTAATGGTTTTTTAAAATTTTTATAAACATGTTTATCTGAATACGCGATTTGAGAATATAAAAATTACAGATAACATTTTTCTCCCTCAGATTTGCCACCATGTCGCTTAAATTTATCCCAGAAATGAATGTCCCTTTCACCCTAAAATTTGAAAGCAGTAAGTTTCCCAAAAATCATGCTTAATAACCACAGGCAATTGTGCTTCCACCTAAACAGAATGAAAGATCAGCAGTAACCTGGAAATATCTGGAAATCTGCTTGAAACGTGAAGTTACATTCATTGTTTTTGTTTCTAAAATTGGTGGTTTGGTATATTAAATGAATGTAACAAAGCTGAATTACAAATGTGGGCATGAATACACGTGAAAGTCACTGTTAACCAATGAGATTGAATTTGATATGTAGAGCTTGGCTCAAGACAGTGATGCCCCAATAACTGCATACTACATGTAATCCAATCACAAAACAAATCAGTAGGCAGAACATACATTGGAAAAGAGCTACCCAACTTCCAAAAGAATCATATTTAAGAGTGGCATTTAATCCACATAAAACCACTTTTGTTTGCTCATTAAATTATTGTATTTCCTTTTATAATTTTACTATTACACTTAAGTCTGAATTTGACCACATTGGTGTGCAGTGATTTTAACGGTCTCCCAATCCAGATAAAACACCCCGTGTTACAGCTTGTATGCAACATAATTGCTCATCTTTAGCTTTCTGAATATTGCCTAAAAATTAACAAGTGTCCTTTAACGATCCAAAATAATTGATTACAAAAACTGAAAAACATTGATCAGCATCAAATTTTACACCCCCCCCCCCAAAAAAAAAAAAAAAAAAAAAAAAAAAAAAAATCGGATTGCGTTTTCCTCTTCATAAATCTTAGCTTAACATTATAATCTCAATATAGAGCCAAATACACTCAAGCAATGCATGGTTCAGTTCTGGAACTTAAATGACAGCCATACAGAATGATCACAAACATTACCCTGTCAATGAGATGTACGAGACTACAAATTATACATTTTCAGCAATGGCAATTACACAAATAAATTATTTGTAGCAGGGATGGTTGAAAATATAAGAACCTTTGGTAGCCAAACAGAAGTTTTATATCTTAAAAATTCTGTTTCTCTCTAAAGTTTTTAATATTTTTGTCCACCCCTCCATATTTTATTCCCAAAATTTAGGAGGGACAAGTTGATTACTAATCACTATTTTGGGGCCTATATATCTGGACACATTCTGAGGAGAGCATTTGCTGGGGGGTAGAGCCCCTCTTCCTAAGTGCCCCTGTTCTAAAGTGCCAGGCAGAGTTTAACAACTGAGTTCAACAACGAGGGCAACACACAAGGCACTAGAAATCCTGCATTACCTGTAAAGAGCAGCTGTAGGATGATAATCAGGAAATACATTTTTCCTCTGGCACCAGGAACTGATTTACCATGTTCACATTTGCTATTCACCTTGTTGTTATATGTTAAGTGCTCCCCAGAATTCTTATCAGCTTCAACTCTCCCTCTGACTTTCCAAACTACATCCACACCTCCCCCTCTCTCCTCCCCATCACACCTGTCTGCTCTTACACACTTCTCCAGATTTTAACCTCTTCTCCCTCTGCTCTCCCTATTCCAAAACAATACAAGTCCCACTCCCATATTTCTGCCCTATGTCTTATCCTTCTGCTTGCTGCAGGGGATACTGATCCCAATCCAGGCCCAAACCCCATACCTACCTGTTATTAACCACGGTTTAGCATGTCCTCCCAACCGCTACCTGAAGGGTTCTAACCCCTCAAATTTCAAACATTCCTTGTCTTTCACCATCCTTTCTCCCCTTCTCCTGTGCTCTGATGAACACCCGCTCCATAGTTAACAAGACAACCCCCATTCATGACTGTTTCTGTGAGAAATCACTGCAGTTGTTTGCTTTCACACAAACTTGGTTGTCTCTTATGGAGGGTCCTGCTTCTCACACACCCCTCGCTCTACTGGTCTGGGTGGGGAGGTAGGTCTCCTCCTCTCCTCCCACTACCGCTTCCAAACCCTCTCAATCCCACCATGTGCACTTTTCCTCATTTGAAATACATGCAGTCCAGCTCTACTACCCTCTGTCAATGTGCATGGCTGTAATATACAAGCCACCTGCTAACTCCTCTTCTTCAAACTCGCTCTCAGATTTCGAATCCTGGCTCTCCTCGTGTCTCTCCACTGACAATTGTTTCCTTATTCTGGGTGATTTTAACTGTCATATTGACGACCCCTCTGTCCCCTGGGATTCCCGTCTTCTAGAACGAACCTCCTCACTTGATCTCCGGCAGTGGACTGACTGTGCCACTCACAAAGCTGGTCACTGCCTCAATCTTGTCTTTACAAAGAGCCTGGACCTTTCCTCTTTCACAGTTTCCCCATTCCCTCTTTCAGACCACCATCTTTTCTCCTCTTTCTCCCACTCTGCACCTACCCCCATCCCTCCCCCCCAACAGATATATAAGGGATACCTGCTCCCTTGAGCTCTCTGGGATGAGCACCTCACTTAACTCCAATCATTCCTCTATCTTGGCCATCTCTGACACAGACATTCTTGTTAACGCCTACAACTCAATCCTAGCCTCTGCTATTGATTCCTTTGCCTCAGTAAAACTACATCAGGGTCGCCGAGTCAATCCACGGACCCTGGCTCAACTCCCATACCTGATTCCTACGTTCTTGAACTTGCTCTGCTGAACGTCTTTGGAAGAAATCACGCTTACATGCAGATTTCGTCCACTTTAAATTTATGCTGTCCTGTCTACATTTTTCTTTATCTAAAGCTAAACATGAATACTACAGCACACGGATCCAAAACAACAAATCTAATCCTCGCTGTCTCTTTGCAGTCTTTGATTCCTTGCTCCATCATCAAACAGCTTCCTCGCACCCCATACATTCACCTGAAGCTTTTGCAGAACACTTCAAACACATACTTTGATAGTTTTACACCTGTAACCGAAGTTGTTTCTCAGCTTCTGCTATCTACCCACCTCACTACCTGCTCCTTGTACCCTTTGCCCTCCCACTTACTCAAACCACTTGCACCAGCCCTTACAACCTATATTAACCCCTTAAGGACCAGCCGAGCACGCATTTGCGGTCACTTAAGGACCACTGAGCATTTTTTTTTTTGCACGATTCCAGACTCCCCAAACGGTGCGCAGCGAAACAGTCATCGTTCCTTAAGGGTATAACAACCCATGACGGTCCAGGGCCGTCATGGGTCCTTAAGGGGTTAACACACTTTCAACACCCTCTTTCTCCACATTCAAACAGGCACAAATTAAACCCCTACTAAAGAAGACTAACCTGGACCCCTCTTTTATCTCCAACTATCGACCTGTCTCCCTTCTACCACTTACATCAAAACTCTTAGAACGCCTTGTCTTCTCCCAAATAACCAAATTCCTCAGCTCTAACAATATTTTGGACCCTTTGCAGTCTGGCTTCCGGTGTGGTCACTCAACTGAGACAGCTCTCTGTAGAGTGGCTAACGATCTCCAGACTGCAAAAGCCAAAGGACAGTTTTCTATACTTGTACTACTTGACTTATCTGCCTTTGAAACAGTTAACCATTCTCTTCTTGCTCCGATTCTCCACAATCTTGGTTTCTGAAATCAAGCTGCTGCATGGCTTTCCTCCTATCTTTCACAAAGTTCCTTTTCTGTATCCTCTGGCCACAACACCTCCTCCACAGTGACTCTGTCTGTAGGGATGCCTCAAGGCTCTGTTCTGGGTCCATTGCTTTCTTCACTGTACACCCTTTCGTTGGGTGAACTTATTAATTTGGTTTCAAGTACCATCTATATACTGTTGATACCCAAATTTACATCTCCACTCTTGATCTTTCACCTCACGTCCAGCTACAAATTTCAGACTGCCTCTTGGACATCCTCTCCTGGATGGCACACAGTCAGCTGAAGATAAACATGTCCAAAACTGAACTGCTCATTTTCCCAACATCTAGCTTCACCATTACAGTTGATGGAATTGACATTGATCCAGTCAGCTCAGCACGCTGCCTTGGGGCCATATTTGATTCCTCGCTTTTCTTTTCCCCCCACATTAACTCTGTTGCTAGAACATCTTGTTTCTTTCTTCGCAACATTGCTAATATCGGCCAGTTCCTCTCCCAACAAACTACTAAAACTATTGCAATATTCTACTAACTGGCCTCCCTGCTACTCATCTTTCACCTTTGCAATCAATTTTAAAATCTGCATGAATAACCACACTTTCCCGAAAAACTGAACCTGCTCACATAATTCTTAGACATCTGTCATGGCTCCCTATTCAGCAACGCATCAACTACAAAGTCCTTCTTCTCACCTTTAATGCTCTCCACACTGCTACCCCTCCTTACATCTCTTCCCTCATCTCCTCTTATGTTCCTGGCCGCCTTCTTCGCTCAGCACACAACGCTCTTCTTGTTACACCATCCACACCCTATGCCCTATTCCATCTCAACCTTTCTTGCTTCCTGCTCCCTACCTCTGGAACTCCATACCAGTTTTCCTAGAACAATCCCCCTCTGTCTAAGTCTACCCTGAAATCTTATCTTCTGGAGCACTAGGGCCATGCACTACCTTTCGCCAAAGCCAGCACTTGTAATCTCAGCACCTGACACCCTCTTACGCTGTTGTCCGCCTCAGATTACCCATTTAGACTGTAAACTCCTTGGGGCAGAGACCTCTCTCCTAATGTTTCTATGAATGTGGCACTTATTTTATCCCCTCTTATTTAATGTAACTTACTTCTATAGTAAGGTGCTGCGTACACTGTGTGGCGCCATATAAAGATATAGATACATACAAGTAAAACTTTTAGGAACTTGGCCTGCCAAGTTCCAGTGAGGTTTTTACCCTTGCTATGAAATATTCTAGGAAAAAGGGGACTGAGTTCCTGCAACAAGGTGGACATGTGAATGAGCATCCACCATTTCATAATGCTACTTTTCTTTTAAAGGGATAGTAAGGTTTCATAATAAAAGCAGTTCCAATGAATCTATATAGTATTTGGGCCATGGTGTGTGTTTCACTACTTTCAGAGTTGTAGTTCAAGAGTAATTGAATGATAAAGTATCCCATTCCCGCCCCTTTTACGGATGTAACACTGCTCACCTAAAAGCAACAAGACTGTCCAGATGGATTGCAGAGAGGGACAATCTTCAGTCAGCTAAAGGAAAAACCTGAAAAACCTGATGTCAAGGGGGCAGGGTTTTCCTAATTCTCACAGTAAGACTACTGTCCCTTGCTGTGGTCAGTCTGGTCAAAGAACCAGATTCAACATCTGAGGGGAGGTGGCTTACACTAGGTAAAATGGGCGGTAGGAGGATTCAATTACTCTTATACTACAACTCTCTGACAGTATTGAAATAACACTCTCCATGGCCCAAAGACTAAGAAGATTAACAGGAGCCACTTTTTTTTGTGAAACATTACTATCCCTTTAACGGAGCTAGATAAAAATCAATACAATAAGGTCACTAGAGACATTTTCTGCATACTTTTGTTCCTATTTTCAGTACATTAGTCAAGGAAACAATTAAACATTTAAGATGCTTACTTCTAATCAGTAACTCCTTCTGCCATCCCTTTTCTTTGTTCTGGTTAAGAAATCTCTGATAAATTAAATACAGGCTTCAAATGCATTTCTTTCTAAACAAGCTCCTGGCAAACAAGACTTATAGACAGGGCCAACTGTTAATAAATACTGCTATATGAATATAAAAAAGGATACTAGCACATGCAAATAGTGTGCTCAGCTTCAGTCACCCTAACCTGGCTCTAGCAGTCCAACTACAACAGAACAGTGAATGATTCAGATGGGATCTTCATTATTTCTTGTTGTGGTTTTTTTTTTTTGTTGTTAAACAATTTTCAGGTTGACAGACCATGAAGTAGAATGTAATACAATGTTATATTCTCCCTTCCCAAACTTTTTTTTTTACATTGTATCACAAGATCTGCTTTTATGTTTCCTGATAGAAACATGTAGATAATAGTCTAGCACACAGAAGTGTAAAAAAATAAGTGAAAAAAAATACATATAAAAGTTATTCAATGGTTGTACATATTATATGCTTGCAGAATGTCTAAAGTCAAAATGAAGGATTTTTATTCCTGTGCCAAGCCTGACATTGTTTGGCCATAATAAGGCCCTGCAGAGACCTTGTGGCGGGCATCAGTACCCCTTGCGATAACCCCCAATTAAGAATTTCCAGCAGACTGTGCTGGGAGAGCAATAGAGTTGACACAAAAGAGCAACATGGCTCCCCTGCTTCTATCTTACCCGACATTGTGGGTAGGTGTGGGCAGGATCAGGGCAATGAATGATTTTCCCCCAACCCCTACCAGGTACTTTGAATAGTATTTAATCAAGGAAGCCATGCTGCACCCTCTATGTTGCCTTTATTGATTGTCCAGCACCATTAGCTAAGAGATTAGTAGCTGGCGGTCCTGATGTGCTCTCATTCACAAAGTCTGAAATTAAATATTAATTAATAATTTAAAGCACAAAAAAAAAAAAAAAAAAAAATTTCGGGTCCCAGAGAACTGGACACCCCATTGGAACTCAGACATACCCTTTCCCCAGCCCTCTAATCCACTGTCCTCTGGCAGTCTTAGTACCCCCCCATATACACTGTCTCACACGTCTCCCCCCCCCCATATACACTGTTTGACATTTGTCTCCCGCCCCTCATATATACTGACAACACACCCCACACACACCCTTGTTCCACTGCATCCACCACATTATATCAGCACATTTTTTCTTAGACTGGCATTAGGTGCTGAATACACTAACAGCTTCCATGATGTTGAAATAGTTTAGTATCTCTGAATCAGTCCCCCCCCCAATAACCCCTTGAATGAACCCCTTGCTTTTCAATGCTATGGAGACCTCTCTACCACTCAAAGGTAGAAAAGTTGCATTTCTTCTCAAATTTCCCTTTGAATTAAAATGAGCTTTATAGTATTCGTTAGGTCTTTAAAATAAAAATAAATTTGTATTTGTATTTGTGTGCTAGAGTGCAGTTTGCCACGGAATTGCCCAATATTTATAAAGAATATTTTAGAGAACTGTGGAAATCAACCCTTTTTGGACCACAGTGTTGTGCAATAGTTCTCCCTTTGAGTGCCAGTGGGGTAAGCATTGCTCACTACTCTGGTACTCAAAGGGTTAAAGAAGTGGGATTTGAACTTTTGGGACATTTATAATACAGCCAGTTAGTATGGAGACATTACAGACTACAAAGGAGTGTGACAAGCCAAGTAAAAAGCACAATGGTTTCAGCTATCCAAATATAGGAATGTAATGTTTGCTTCAGTTTTAGGTGGGGAGAGCTGGCATGAACAGATCACATTTCATTTTCAGATCATCTTCTGGACATTTGTCCTCAGGAATTTTAACAGCAGGTGTGAAAACACCATATCAGCCATATTCAGCTGTGTAAGGAATAGCTATGCCGCATGTGGCAGTTAAAAAAAAAAAAAAAAAAAAAATCTTATAATAAAACATTTGTACCACTGATTGAAGTTCTATCCTTACCCTGTTAAGAAGTCAAGAAAAGGATCAGAATTGTAATTTTTTTAGAATAAAAAACAGCGAAAACAGACTTTTACACGGGGTATTATGTAAAATCGTATTAGAATGGTTCTCTACATTTTCTTATTCCCACAAGAAAAGGGTATTTATTTTGGACCCTATTTAGATAATTTTCACTTCTCAGCTCTCCAAAACAGATTAGTACAAACGATTTTTTTTAATTAAAAAAGACACACAGTTCTAACAAGATATTAAAAGCCCCCATTTAAATCCACTTATTTGTTGGAATTTATTTAATGTCCCTTGTGGCAACTGAGTTGTTCCAGAGTTGTTTCAGTGTGTGCAGTGTACTAAAGCATGGCTTCATCTTGCACACTATGTAGTATACATGTACATGTGAGGTCAAAACATCTCTCAACTGAACTTTTCTTCATTTGAAAAGCTAAGGGACACACCTTAAAGTAGGCATGTCAAACCCAAATAGAGCGAAGGGCCATATACTCAACATTTTATTCCAAGGAAGGCTGCAAAATTGGCTATTCAGTGGACAGGTGTGTATTTTTTTTTTTTTTTTTCCACATACACGCACACAGTATACAGGTCTACATATATGCCTGTTTATAGGTTTTCTTGTTATGTGATCTATGCACAGTCCTTTCTGGGGAAGGTCTGTCCTACATTTTGCGTTTTAATTGATATTCAAAAGCATATGAGTGCATTCCACTATTTTAGTGGTTAGCTGGACCTTTATTTGGTTGGTGTGAGGCCATTTTTGAATTTATACATATATGAATCCATTCATCTTGGCCTCTAGGATACACCTGTTTTCTGCTCCCCCACAGATCCACATCCACTATCTGACCCCCACCCCCCGAATCCTCAATCCACTGGTAGCAAAAGAAGGCAATGACTACTTCCTCTACAATGTTCCACTTTTAGTTACATAATTAGATATACACTGTATGACCCTCCACACACCTTGTTCCATTGTCCACTTGTAGCCACACATACGCGGTCTTCTCCCCAATCCTTATTCCACGGATAGCCACAGATCCACACATGCACAGACACCCCAGACAGTAGGCACTGTCACTGTGCCTATCAAAAATGAAAGTAAGCAGCAGACACTTCACAGCAAATGTCCCATCTTTAATGTGGTTGGAGTTATCTAAATCACTTGTGTTTAATAATGAGGACAAGTGGGGGTGCTGAATGCATTACAAAGCCAAGCTTTGTACACCCCTCTGGTT
The DNA here is from genome assembly GCA_037306005.1 of Rhinophrynus dorsalis. Taxonomy (NCBI): domain Eukaryota; kingdom Metazoa; phylum Chordata; class Amphibia; order Anura; family Rhinophrynidae; genus Rhinophrynus; species Rhinophrynus dorsalis. The sequence continues at coordinate 146,987,592 of CM074723.1, forward strand.
CTAAAGGGGTTAATGACTTAATCCTTGGAGCAATGGAAGAGTGTGTATACAGACAGTGCATAGTACCGTTTCTCTTCCATTTATAGCAAGTGTATTCGGGCACACTGTAGGCAAGTAAATGAGGAAGAATATCAGATTTGACACACCTGCATTAAAGGAACACCTAAAAATGAAATTAAGCTATAACAGGATTTTAGTCTTACCTGTTAAATACTTTTCTCTTAGTCCATACAGGTAACTTTGGGTAGGTGATCAGCCCCTTTAAGTAGGCAGGAACAATTCTGAGAAGTGACTGCAGGGTGGAGCCTACCTCCTCTCCTTAGCGTGCAGCTAGCCAATCCCCAACCAGTCAGATTTGAAGACTAACTATTGATTAGGTAGTAAGACGGTAAAGGAAGACTCCTGTGAGCATGAATCCGAGAGGACCCCCACTTTCTGCAACAGGAGAGCCAAGCATGGTCTCTTGACAGGGTGGGAGACCAGTAACCTGTATGGACTAAGAGAAAAGGATATAACAGGCAAGACTAAAATACTCTTTTCGCTGTCGTCCAATACAGGTTACTGGTAACTTTGGGATGTCCAACCATTAAGTTCCCCAGGGCGGGAAGAAAGCAAGGACCAGGCGGAGGCACCATAGCACCAATGAACCTACAGATCATGAAGAGGTCAACAATTACCGCAAGGTGTCAACGGACACCGAAGAGGGGCAAAACAGACCTCTGGAAATGTTACAAAGCACACTGAACTAGAGACAACAGGGATCAAACGTGAAAGAGTACTGAGAGACTAATGAGACCCTAGGCAGGCAAGGCTGCCTCTAGGACCTTCCTCCCAAAACTGGCATCAGCAGATGCCAGTACATCCATACCAGTACATCCATGTTTAGAAAAAGTATGCACAGATGACCAAGTGGCCGCCTTGTACAACTGATCAGCTGAGGCCTGATTTCTGTAGGCCCAAGATGCCCCTATAGACCTCGCAGAATGAGCCATGACACTGAAGGGAACAGGCTTCTTCTTAAGTTCGTAAGCCTTACAAATCGTGGACTTGATCCAAGAAGCAATGGTTACCTTAGAAGCAGGCTTCCTTGGCCTAGGACCCTCAGGAATGACAAAGAGTCAGACTGCCGCAATGGCTCAGTGTGATGCACATAGAACTTGAGGCAATGAAAACATCCAATCGATGAAGATCCTTCTCTTTACCAGAAGTAGGGTTAGGGCAGAATGAAGGAACCAATATCTCCTGATTAATGTGGAACTCAGACACCACCTTTAGGAGAAACTCTTGTGAAGTGCGAAGCCCCACAAGACTTTGCTGGCTACTTCAAATCCAAGGTGGACTCCATCCAGGTTAATATACCACCTTGTATATCTCCTCCTAGCCTCCTTCGTTCCCCTCCTGGCACTTTGGACTCTTTCTCTAGTCACAGAGGAGGAACTGACTAACCCGCAATCCTCCTCTCTGTCCACTAAATGCGCACTTGATCCGCTCCTCTCACCTCATCCAGCCCCTCTCCCCCACACTAATTCCTATCCTATTACAAATCTTTAACTCCTCCTTTGCCACTGCTGCCTTTCCTGACGACTTCAAACATGCCTTAGTAACCCCCATCCTCAAGAACAACTCTTCTGACAGTAACACACCCTCTAGCTATCAACCCATTTCTCTTCTGCCTCTTGCCTCTAAACTCTTGGAACACCTAACCTACTCAAGCCTACTTGACTTCCTTAACACATAAGACCTGCTGGACCCTTTACAATCTGGATTTCGCACTGCTCACTCCACTGAAACTGCTCTTACAAGAGTGGTCAATGATCTTCACATTGCCAAATCTCAAGGTCACTATTCAATACTTATCCGGCTTGATCTCTCAGCAGCTTTAGACACTGTTGATCATGCTCTCCTCCTCCGCATTCCTCACTCCTTAGGAATCTGTAACACAGCACTGGACTGGCCCTTCTCTTATCTATCTAACAGATCCTTTACTGTCTCCTCTGCCACTTCTTCATCCTCTCCTGTCCAACTCTGTTGGGGGTTCCTCAAGGTTCTATTCTAGGACCGCTTCTGTTTTCTCTATACACAACAACACTTGGTGATCTTATTAATCTTATTAACTCATTTGGTCTCAAATATCACCTCTATGCAGATGACATCCAGATGTACTTATCTGCACCTTGACTGACTTCTGATATCCAGGCTAAAGTCACAGATTGCCTCTCGGCTATCTCAGACTGGATGGCTCCAAGACACCTCAAACTCAGTATGTCTAAAACTGAGCTACTCCTCATCCCACCTAGGCCTGGTCCTGTAGTGCCCTTCCAGGTGACTGTAAATGGCACTACCATAAATCCTGTATCAAAAGCACGGTGTCTAGGGGTGATAATTGACAAGTCTCTCTCATTCTCCCCTCATATTAATGCCAATGCTAAATCCTGTCACTTTTGTGTAAAATTTCTAAAATCCATCCCTTCCTCTGCTCCTCCACAACTAAAATTCTTATACAGGCAATTATCCTCTCCCGCATGGACTATTGCAACATTCTTCTGTCTGGCATTCCTGCTTCCCATCTCCATCCACTTCAGTCTATACAGAATGCTGCAGCAAGATTTACTCTTCTGTCACCTAAGTTTGTCCCTGCCCCACTCCTCCTCAAAACTCTCCAACTCCAGATATCTTACTTCTCTCTTTCAAGCCAATGATTGTCTTCTCTCAGCTTCTTTTGTGTCTAAAGCCCTGTCACGTATCAAACCTTTTTCTCTCATTGCTTTGTATCTATGGAATGCTCTACCATCCAACCAGCGCCACTGCAATCTCTGATAACCTTCAAATCTCACTTGAAAATGCACCTCATGGATAAAATCTCAACATGCTAGAAGGCACTGATGTTGTACAATGAATGCTCTTATAAATTATTTACTTTACTGATGTCCTCTATCATCATCATCAGAACTAGCACTGTATTCAGCACTTGACCCTTATGTACTCTGTATGTCTCCCATTGCCACTTTAAATTGTAAGCTTTCGGGCAGGGACCTCACACCCAATGTTTTCACTCTACAAAGCACCTGTAACCCTGTATCGTTTAAATCATTAAATTGTAAAGCACTGTGTACACTTGTGGTGCTATATAAATAAACATTTATTCATTGAAAACCTCTCCATCAAAATTGAGGATTCAACCTCCATGCAGTCAAAGCCAGACGATGAACGTCTTCCTTCCAGAGGTAACCTTTTAGAAGAAGAAGAAGATCAGGACGGGAGGAAAGTCGAAGAGGTTCCACCACTGAGAGGTCCAGAAGCTCCAGAAACCAAGCCTGTTGAGGCCAGTACGGAGCAATCGGAATGACTGGACAGCGTTCCAGTCTCCGTAGCACCCTGTTCAACAGGGGAATGGGAGGAAATAGGTATGCCAGAGGAAATGTCCACTGAATCGACAAGGCATCCACTTCCAGAGCCAAGGGATCCACCCACCGAGAGCAGAATGTTGAAACCTTCCTGTTGTGTCTGGTTGCCATCAGATCGATGCATGGAATACCCCACTGCTGGATGATTAGTTTGAACACCTCTGGATGTAGTTCCCACTCTCCGCTGTCCACCGTGTGCTGACTGAGGAAGTCTGCCAGAACGTTGTCAACGCCAGGAATATGAACTGCGGAAATGGCAGGGACATGCTCCTCTGCTCATGATAAATTATCCTTGACCTCTAGCCAAGCTGCGAGGCTTCTTGTGCAGCCTTGCTTGTTGATGTAGGCTACCGCTGTGGCGTTGTCCGACTGTACTCTGACCGGGCAATCCTCCAGTTGCAGAGTCCAGTGTTGTAGGGCATGAAATATGGCCCAAAGCTCCAAGACATTGATGGGAAGGAGAGATTCCTCCTGGGACCACCCACCCTGAACACTCAAGTGCCCCAGTACTGCTCCCCCATCTGGAGAGGCTGGCATCAGTCGTTACTGGTGTCCAGAAGGGCACAAGGAAGGATCTGCCTTTCATGAGATTGTTCAGGTTGAGCCACCACGAGAGGCTCTGCTCCAGGGGAAGAGGGAGAGATAGGGATCTCTCCAGGAGATCTGGACGGCCCCTGTATGCCAGGATTAGAAACCTCTGAAGTTCCCTGATATAAGCCATGGCAAACGGGACTGCTTCTATGATGGAAACGAACTTCCCCACCAAAAATAACCACTTCTTGGCTAGAACTGGATCTGGAGACAGGATAGCCTGGACCTTCAGTGCTATCCGATGAGTCATTCTGTCCATGAGAAACACCATCCCCCTCTGAGTGTCAAAGAGGATGCCCAGAAAAACCCTCCTCTGGGAAGGGACAAGGTCTGACTTTTCCAGATTGATGATCCAAACGTGATGGGAGACAGCATGAATGCAGTCCTGTACCTGCTGATTAAGGTGTTCTGGAGAAGAGGCCTTCAGAAGGAGGTTGTCCATATATGGAGTCACCCTGATGCCGTTCTGATGTAGGATGGGGATCAATGCTCCCAAGACTCTTTTGAAGACTTGAGGAGCTGTGGTCAGGCCAAAGGGGAGGGCAGAAAACTGGGAATGCACTCGGTCACAGGCAAAACGGAGATTGTGCCGACTCTCTGGATGAATGGTAATGTGCAGATAGGCATCTTGAAGATCCAGAGAGGCCAGAAATTCCCCAGGGGACATGGCCGATATCACTGTGCGTAGTGACTCCTGGCGGTATTGGGACCGGACCACAAGAGTTTATATCTTTCAAATTCAAAATGGGACGACAGCCACTGTTCTTCTTGGAGACCACAAAGAGGTTGGAGTAGAATCCCAAGCCCCTCTCCTGAAGAGGAACTGGTTCCAGGACCGCCGTGTCCAGAAGGGCCAGAATGGCCTCCTCAAAAAGGTGGCACTTTTCCTCTCCCAAGGGAGAACGAAAAGAGAAGGTCCTGGAAGGAGGTAGGGAGGTGAAGGGGATTATGTACCCCATAGCCCCAAACACCCCACAGACATACAGATAAACCCAATGAGTGCATGAGTATGTAATAGAAACTCCAAAGGAGACCCCCGTGCGGAGAGCAAGCATGGGACATGTGGGCCTCAGCACTCAAAGGGTGCTCACCTTTTTAGCAGGTCTTCTGTCTTCAGATTGCCATATATCAAGACGAAGCCTCAATGGGCAACTCCTGAGGAAAGAACTTGCAGCCAAGATTTTCGCCCCAGGGCTTAGGTTCACAAAAGCACCTGGTAAACGGAGCTATTCACATTTGGGTGATGGGAATTGTCAGTGATGGTAATCCGCCTAATGGTGGTATTCCATATACAACCAAAAAATAATAAGCTAAAAACTAAACTAAACTTTTCTCTTGCCTTGTGTCTTGAAAGAGGAAACAAATCCTACTGGAGATTGGCTAGCGCAAGCTAAGGAGAGGAGGTAGGTTCCACCCAGCAGTCACTTCTCAGAATTGTTCCTGCCTACTTAAAGGGGCTGATCTTTTACCCAAAGTTACCAGTAACCTGTATTGGACAACAGAGAAATAAAATTTTAAATATCATGCACTTCCAGCTGACATCTGTAAAATGTAGTTATTTTAGGTAAAATCCCTAAAATCCAATACTAAACTTGCATTTTAATGCATATGTACACTATCCCATACAGACTAGATGTGGTTAGTTGTTTGTATAGAGATAGTACTGTTAAATTATTGAGATTAGCACCCACTGTTCTTCTATTCACAAATGTTATTGCTTTATTTTTATTCATTTTAAAGACAATGTAGAGCGGTCATTTCTCAGACATCCTATCAAGAATGCAGTGGTAATGGGAGCCCTAGAAAAATCAGAAATGGAAGTCTCTATAGTGACCGGAGATGTATTCTGGCAAAGTTTAAACTTGATGGAGTTGTGTCTTTTTCAGCCTAATTTACCACACAACTATGCGAGGTAAAATTTCACCGTTCTATTCATGAATGATTCTCCAGACAGGAGATCTCTGGGAGTTGATTCAAGTCACATGTTTTAAGTCAAATGTTGAAAATATAGTCAGTCACTGTACTGCTGTGAATAGTGCAAAAAGACGACAGGTTAGCCAAATGTTGGGATATTAAGAAATTAGTTTGTGGTTTTGTTTTTTTTTATGCCGTTTTGCATGTTCTTTTTATAGTGGTTTGTTCTGACAGGAAGTAGTTTAAGAAATGATTATTTTCCTTTTGGCGTTAGGGTTTGAAGGACTGCAGTGGTTTGATAACTACCCAGCTTGTAACTAGATTTCTTCAAGCACCTATCTGTAAAAGGGTAAAATAACACACTCACTGTTCTTTTAGCCAAGGTTGTGTGACTTCATTTAGATCATGTTTTGAAACAGAACCATCTCCACTTAAAACAACAAAACATTTAAAATGACACTAAAAGCGGAACTTCTCCTCTCCCAGAAAAGTGTACTTGCTTCACTATCCTATACAATAATTCTTTATGGATGTTTGTCAGAAGCAGTCATGCGCAGTACAGATGGCTGTACGCGCTGAAGTCATGAGAAGCAGAGACTGCCCGCGCCGCGGCTGATATGGAGAGGGGTGCTCTGAATTCAGACTGAAGTCCTCTCTGCGTACCTTCCTGGGACAAAGCGGTCCCAGGAAGGTGCGCAGAGAGGACTCCGGTCTGAATTTGGAGTGCCCCGTTCAGCATCGGCCGTGGCCTGGCAGTCTCTACTGCGCATGACTGCAGTGTGGCCACTGATAAGACAGGATCCGGACGGTTGCTGGGTGGCACTGTGGCCCATGTAAACAGGCTTTTCAACTAGTAGTCAGGGCCGGCGCTGCCATTAAGGCAGAACAGGCAGCTGCCTTAGGGCGCCGCAATGGAGGGGCGCCGAAAAGAGGGAAGTTGTGTTTTTTTTTTTTTTTTTCCTGCGGTGTGTCACATAGACGCCGCGAGGGAGCGCTTGGTAGTGTAAATCAGCGCTCCCTCGTAGCGTCTATGTTACACACTGCAGAGAGACCCAGGCTCTATAGTAATACAGAGTGCTGAGAGATGACATCATCTCCCAGCGCTCTGCATTATTGAGAGCAGTGTGCGGGAGCCTCAGCTCTAAGCTGTGGCACGCCGCTAGACCACCAGGGACTCAAGGTAGGGAGATGAAGGGGAATTATGGAGATGAAGAGGCATTGTGGAAGGGGAATTATGGAGATGAGGGGGCATTGTGGAAGGGGAATTATGGAGTTGAGGGGGCATTGTGGAAGGGGCAATGTGGAGTTGAGGGGGCATTGTGGAAGGGGCAATGTGGAGTTGAGGAGGCATTGTGGAAGGGGCAATGTGGAGTTGAAGGGAGCATTGTGGAAGGGGCATTGTGGAGTTGAAGGGAGCATTGTGGAAGGGGCATTGTGGAGTTGAAGGGAGCATTGTGGAGTTGAAGGGAGCATTGTGGAAGGGGCATTGTGGAGTTGAAGGGAGCATTGTGGAAGGGGCATTGTGGAGATGAAGGGAGCATTGTGGAAGGGGCATTGTGGAGTTGAAGGGAGCATTGTGGAAGGGGCATTGTGGAGTTGAGGGGAGCATTGTGGAAGGGGCATTGTGGAGTTAAGGGGAGCATTGTGGAAGGGGCATTGTGGAGTTGAGGGGAGCATTGTGGAAGGGGCATTGTGGAGATGAAGGGAGCATTGTGGAAGGGGCATTGTGGAGATGAAGGGGCATTGTGGAGATGAAGGGAGCATTGTGGAGATGAAGGGGCATTGTGGAGATGAAGGGAGCATTGTGGAAGGGGCATTGTGGAGATGAAGGGAGCATTGTGGAAGGGGCATTGTGGAGATGAAGGGAGCATTGTGGAAGGGGCATTGTGGAGATGAAGGGGCAATGTGGAAGGGGGAGAGTGTGGAGGTAAATATGTGGGCGGGGGCAGGGGATTGTGGCAAGGTGGGGGGGGGGGGGGGATCAATGGACTTTGTACAAAACCAGATGGAACGGCTACAAGGCATGGCATCTGTTATACATACAAGACGTGACCATTCATTTAGATGGTCAAAATAGACTTATTTGTGCCTTAAATAAATCTATTTAAATCTAGAACATCTATAACACCATTGATTTAAATGGACATTTTAACCAAATTAATACTAAAGAGGTCTCCAACGCATTGTGAAACTAAGGGCTGTGCTTAGTTTGTAAAAAATACTTTAACACTGTAGTCAAACAGCTGTAAAGCCACAGGCTAGGACTACAATTATTTAACCCTTTACATTGCATTGAATACCCTCTAGTACCCATTACATGACAAAAGTGTTTGGTGTTCCTTTGCTTTTGCCTTGGAAATTTAGAGACCCAAGCCTTGCTGCCTCACTACTTTGAAAATGGGGTTGAACCTGTGCTTTGTCCCATGCTTAACAGTGATATGGACTCAAAGTTTAGTCCAGGATACTATATATGCTGACCAAAGTGCACATCTGACAAAATATTACTGCCAGTATGTCCTAGTTTTTGTGTGCCGATAAGCTATATATTTTTTTTTTTAGACACAGAAAACTAGTAATTTTGACAATACTCGTTTAAAGGGATAGTAATGGTTAATTTTAAGATGATTTAATATTGTAGACATTAAAAAAGACTAACATCAATGTAAGTCTTATCTCTCAAACATTTATGGTTTGAGAGATAACTTGCTAAAGTTACCTTTTCCTGGCTGTTTCACTCAAGTCTGCCACCTAGCTGACAGCTGCAGATTCCAGTCATTTGACCAGACAGAGGCTCTTCAGCAGAGCTGAAATCACGCTATTTAGAAAAAAATACTTCATTGGAACGGTCTACAAAGTGTGCTTGCAAGCCAGGCACACTTTATAGACCGTTCCAAATTAAGTATTTATCTTTAGATATCGTTATATCTGCGCTGCTGAAGAGCCACATCTGGTCAAGCAACCAGAATCTGCTTCTGACAGCTTTACAGCTTGTCAAGCAGAAAGGGGAGGGGCCAGAGAACGTCATTTTCCTATATCTCTCAAACCATAACAGTTTGAGAGATACAATTAAAAGAGAGTACTTGCACTTATTCGTATCTACCATATAGTTAATACTTTTTTCTGACATTACTATCCCTTTAAGTGTGTTCAGAGAAAGTAAATTTAGGTAGCCATTTTCTATAAGAAAGGGAAGAATAGGTTCTTTACAAAAGTAAAAAACACAATGAACTTCATTCCCAGTGACTCACATACTACGTGCCTTTCATCCTCTGAGTCAGTATTCATCACATGCATGACTGAAAAGGTCTTCAAGGACACGCAGAGCATTCTAGAAACAAACGGTGCCTCACTCTTTTGGAAAGGAAGTGCCATGCTCTTTGGTTTGGCTTAGTGAGGAACTTGTTTTGGTATTTACAGCATTGGACTGAGGCCAGGTAAGTACGCTCATGGGAATGGAGATTGAAAGAGGCAGAATGTTTACCAGTGAATGACAATACTGGATGCAGCTGTGAGAAAGTAATTGATTTATTGTATTTTCTTTTTCTAATTATGCATTACATTTATATTTTAAAGCTAGTACAATAATAAATTAACTCAAGATGTCCTCATATTGTAGTAGGGAGTGTTTTCTTTTAAAAATATAAGTCTTAATTACCTTTAACCTTAAAATCGCTTGGCATCTTCAAAAGGCACTCACAGGGTCTGCCGTGGTGGAAAAACTTAAAGTTCAGTTTCCTGTCACTATCATAGCCACTCCACCACTTCTACCTGCAACCCTAATTGAAGCGCTTCACTCCAGAAGCCACAAAAAGAGCACATTCAAATCAAGGAAACCTATTTGTGTGATCCCCATAAGAAGACACATTGTTTCCAAAGTACAGAGCAAGAACTCAGAAACCCAAGACTGTCCTATCAGATCAATCCTGTGCAATGCCAGATCAATAAAGAACAAAACAGCTATCACCAACCTTACTGAAACTTGTGAATTAGCATGCATTACAGAATCATGGCTAGATGAAAATGAGGGGCCTGTCCTAGCAGCAGCTGTTCCAGGCAACTATACAGTGTTCCACTGCCCGAGACAAGAGCGCAAGGGAGGTGGAGTAATGATCTTTGTCAAATCATCCTTAAACCCCAGGCCAATATCAGTCCACACACCCCAATCTTTTGAATGCGTAGCTGCTAGCATCTCAATAGATAGAAGATTTTAGATTAATATACATTTCCCTAGTAGATGGGAAGAGATTTCGTCAAGAACTTTCAGACCTTTTGACTGGTTTAATCCTTGAATACCGTAGATTGATTATATTGGGAGACATCAAAACTTGGATTGATGACACACTATCCCAACTTGGGCAGGACCTCCTCAGCCTGATGAGTGCGCTCAGCTTCATACAAATAGTTGCCGCTTCCACCCACAGAAAAGATCATACACTTGATCTAGTGTTCCATTGTGGACTAGAAGTGTCACCAGTAGCTGTAAATCCAGTTGTATGGTCAGACCACACACGCCATACACCTTTTCCACTGGATCACAATCAGCCAGACCACAGCCTCAGAACCTGGTCAAACACCGCTCATTATAAGGGGTGACCCCATTGGACGTAACCTCAAATATGGATCTAAGTGAACTGATTGGCACTTGTGAAGACCCTGCCTCCTTAGTCCAACTGTACAACAAAACCATGAGGGACACCTTAAAAAGCATTGCACCATCATGCATATGCACTATCAAAACTCACAATATTGCACTTTTGTTTGATAGCACCATCAGAGAATTGAAGAGAACAGGCCGTAAACTCGAGAGAAGGTGGCGCAGGACACAGTTGCTCTTACCAATCACCTCAATGAATATCAATTTAAGATAACTCAGAAAAAATCCTAATTTGTTTCTCATGCAAAATCACACTCTCCCGCAACAGACCCAGGCAACTGTTTCACACAGTAGAAAGGCTCTGCAAACCAGCATGCATGCATACACCCACCAACTTTTCTCAAGATAAGTGTGACGAATTTGCGATCTTCACAGACAAGATTTCCTCCATCCGAGCCTCCATCACAGCAGGACAACCAGTTAACCACCAGAACCAGTGGAAGACCAGATTCCCCCAGTTTATGGTCTACTTTTACAAATGTGGATATAGAGGAAGTTAAAAGAACCATGAAAAAGTTGCGCCCCACTACGTGTGACTCAGACCCTGCCCCAACTTGTCTTATATCTGCAAGCACTGAAACACTTGCCCCAGCCCTCACAAAAATAGTGGAGGGTTCACTAAAAACTGGAATCTTCCTGGATCCTCTAAAAGAAGCAGTGATAAAACCCCTCCTAATGGAACCCTCATTAGACCCAGACTGCATAGCAAATTACAGACCAGCATCCAACCTTCCATTTCTGGGGAAAATCATTGAAAAAGTAGTGGTAACTCAACTGGAGGACTCCATCTATCAAGCCATAACATCTTTGATCCTTTCCAGTCAGGTTTCAGATGCCACCACAGCACAGAAACAGAGCTAGTCCAAGTGCTAAATGATCTCCTTTTGGCGAGAGACAAAGGTGATTACTCCACCCTAATCCTCCTGGATCTCTCAGCTGCATTTGACACCATTGACCATGGGATTTTAATAGTGAGCTTGCAGTACATCTGTGGTCTAGGAGGCATAGTTCTTAACTGGTTTAAATCTTTTCTCACTGGCAGATCACAGAGAGTAACATCAGGATCTTGCTCATTGGCACCAACAGAATTAGCCTCTGGAGTTCCACAAGGTTCCATCTGGTCTCCTATGCTATTCGCAATTTACTTACTACCACTGGGAGACATCATCAGAAGACACGACCTAAGATATCATTATTACACAGATGACACACAACTCTACTTCGCCTTTGCTCCAGATACTAAAGACCCAACATGCCTCATCAACAGTTGCTTAGCAGACCTCATAGAGTGGATGAATGCTAGTTGGCTTAAAGCGGAACTAACACCGCTAACAAAGGCTGTCTTTAATAATTCCCTATCTGGCGACTAGCTGCTTAGTAGCGCTAGTCGCCAGAATTATTACCTCTTCCCGGCTGGCTCCAAAAGGGACCCACAGTGCAGGCGCACGGATGTCACTGTGACGAGATGTCCGTGCTTCCTGCTCCTGTGAGCCTCGGAAAAACTGCAAAATCTTTGGAACCAGGTAATATTTCTGGCGAGTAGCGCTACTAAGCAGCTAGTCGCCAGATGAAGACTGAATTCATGTAAGGTTATTGCGGGGTGGTAGTTCCCCTTTAAACGGATAAAATCAGTATAGGATTGTTCCATTTATTTATAATGCACAGTATCTTTTTATATCATTTACCTGCATATTTTTCTTGCAGTTAAAAGATTTACTTTCCCTCCTCTATCCACTACGTCATAGAGTGTTCCCTCAGATCTGAAAGCCGGTCCAGACTGATTGCTAAAAGGAACAATATTGTCACACCATAAGGAAAACCCTTCTCCCCTTTGTCAGTGTGTGTGTGTGTGTGGGGGGGGGAGGCACGCGCAGGGTTTTCCTCGTACAGACAAAATATTGTCCTGCATTTAGATCTGTCCACTCAAGAGATCTGAGGGAACTCCTCATGATGTAATGGCTGTGGTACAGCTCTGTATAGCCTGTCAATCTTCACTTCCCCACACCAAGTAGTGCCTCATTCCAACGAGACAAGCTGCTCCAAAGTTTCAATATTTTCCATTTAGTAGTTCAACAGTAATTCAATATGAAATGATCACCCTTTCACAGATATCACGCTGCCACACTCAGATAGAGGGATGGAGAGCAGCGAGGGACAATCTTCACGGAGCATAAAAAAAATCCTATCCTCCTCCGTCAAATGGGGGGCAGGGTTTTCCTTATATTCAGTGTATGAAGATTGTCCCTCACTTCATTCTGTACAGTCCCAGGACTAGATTCCACGTCTGAGGGGAGGCGGCATACAGGAGGTATGGGGGGGGGGAATTACTTTTGAAGTACTAAATGAAAAATATTGAAAAAGGTATTACAAAGCTCACTTTCTAAGAGAAACAGAGCTACATTTTATTTATTTTTATTTTATTTATTTATTATTATTTTTTTTTTTAAGTATTACTATTCCATACACACTGCTCTACCACAATTTCCAAAAATCAGAGTTAGACACACAGTCACACCTGTAGGCTCACATCTCTACATTCACACTAGATTCAGAAAGACAAAGCGGCGTCCTGTCTATCTTCTCACGTAGCATGTCAAAATGCCAGAGCACTATCCAGCACTGACACCGAAATGGTTTCCACAAACATGGAGCATATGAATAAATACACATTAAGTGCACAAAATGATGTGGCTTACTGCAGTTCAAATTAAAGTAAAATCAATGTATAGGAGGCCATGTGGTTACAAAGAGCATGAGCAGTGTTGGTGTAAAGAATTTCATATGGCTTCTAGAAGCACAAAGTAAAGTCCCCTTTCTGATAATGTGCCAGACAGCTGTGCTGCAGGTTATTTCCTCTACCAGCCCCTCTTAAACCTTTGAGGTGCCAGAGAGGTATCCAATGCATTGTGTTGGATACCTCTCAGGCACTCAAAAGGTTAAGCTGGTCCACTTGCCACAAGAGGAAGGACACACTGATGCTGGCCAGCCGCCACTGCAAATATCCTTACAACCTGCTGCAGTGTACTGAATCTGCACATCAGAAGCAATCATTTAGCTGTATGCATAAAAATATAAAAAACACACACATGCAATAATTCACATTTTTAAATCGCACATTTATTGCATATTGTACAACACTTTTACTGTGTCTTGTGCATCCCACTGTGCAGGCCTGTTGCACACACCTGCATTATACATTCTCCGTAGCGCTGCTTTGTCAACACTATACTAAGTGAGAACTTGGCCACATCTTTTTCTGACCTTTCCTGCAAGTCACCCATTTTTCTTTTTCTTGCGAGAGGAGATGGTGGGGAGGGCATAGTTCATGCAGAGATTTTGATAGGAGTGGCAATTCCTGTCAAACGGTACTTGCCGGTTCTTGATTTAACAAGTGTAACTATTTTGGAACACAGACAAACAAAAATGTTCTAGTTTTTGGCTGACTTAAATGGGGCTTTTAAGCCCCTGGATGATGGAGAGATCTCCAAATGCATTGCCTCCCTAACAATTATGGAGTTAAAAGGTCCATTTAGGTCAAGGATTTTTTTTTTTTTTATTTCTCTTGCATTCAATATGGAACACCAGTACCATTGGGTTTAGTCTCCCCTGCTGGAGGTAAGGACACATCTCAAAAGAGTCCATATTGGCCTTTCACATTCCAGGAGTAGAGATAGTTCTGGCAGACACTCAGTAGCCAAGACACACACCAAGGAGACTGGGAACTCAATTAGGAAGTGTTCTACAGATTGTGCAACAGTGGGGTGTGCCCACAATCAATCTCATGGCAAACAGGAAAAACAGGAGGGTGCCAACCTGCTTCTCCTGGATGGGAGATCCTCTGGCCTTTGACGTGTGTGTGTGTGTGTGGGGGTGGGGGGATAACGTTTCTGTGGAACTTCCACCTCTCTGTTTTCTCTGATTCCACTTATCCCAAGGGTGCTCCAGAAGATCAGGATGGACCACAAGATCTTCATTCTGATTGTTCTTTACTGGCCCAAGAGGGAGTAGGTTTGCGGACTTGGTAATTCTCTCGATTCCGGATATGCTCTGCCTTCCTTCTAGGGTAACCTGTGGCATGAGGACATTGAAAAAAAAGGTTTTGATGACAGTATGGCTCTTGAAGCCTACATCCTGAGCTGAAAGGTTTCTCTGCAAAGGAAATTTCTACCATGATTCAGGCCAGGAAGCCTCTCTCCTCAGCACTTTCTGTGCTTTTTCAGAGGCGCATTGCCACTATTCCAGATGTCAAGGTTTTTCTTCACTCCCCTGTGGGATCTCAGCCTGCTTCTGGGCGTTTTGCAGAGAACTCCTTTAGCGCCTCTTGCTTCCATGCTCTCTGTGTCAACTGGTGCTCAAGATGGTTTTTCTCTTGGCAGTGGTCTCTGTGCAGAGAGTCGCCAAGTTACCAGTGATGCATTGTAAGCCTCCATTTCTGATGTTCCATCAGGATAAGGCAGTACTTTGAAACGCTCAGAAGTTTCTACCTCTGAGTTTCACATTAATCAGAAGATTGCAGTGCCTTCCTTCTGCCCTGAACCCAAGTCTGATAAGGATAGGGACCTCCATTTGTTGGACCTGGTGCGTTGCCTAGTGTTTTATATACATCGTACTAAGCCTTTTCACAAGAATGAGTCTCTGATCATTCCTGAGGGTCCCCAAGGAGGTTGGGCTGCTTCCAAGGTCAACATTGCTTCATGGATCAAGTCTATTATACTCAAGGTGTATGAAGGCTGGAAGAAATCTGTTCCCTTTAAGATCATGGCACACTCCACCAGGTCTGTGGGTGCCTCTTAGGCCAACAAGAATCAGGCTTGCATACATTTGCCAAACACTACCGTGTCAATGTCCTAGCCCTCGTTTGGCTAGAAAGTCCTGCCTGTCTGAGGACCCGTACATTTTTTTCTGCCATGTTGCTGTTCAATAGATTCGGAGCCCTGATGGCTCTTGTTCTAGTGTGCTACGTAAGTTCAGTGTCCATTGACACTTACTGCTTGGTTATTCAGATACCAGATAGTCCTAGGGGACTCCAGTATCATGGGGATGTGTGAGATGTGCTTCCTACTTTTTTCCCACCTCTGGGAGCTTAGCATAATTATTTCCTCATGGTACCAGTGTTCCATATTGAACGTAAGAGGAGAGGATTTTAGATTTCTTACCTGTTAAATTCTTTTCTCTTTAGTCCATATGCATCACAGGTCTCCCACCCAGCGAAAATAGGGACTTTTGTGGTACTGTTTTCCTAGGAAAATGAGTCCTCTTAGAGGCTCCCAGGACATTTTCTTCTGCTCTTTCCCCACTTACATTTCCTTGTGTGGCTTTGGTTACATGAATTCTGGGAGATTGAGCTGGGAGGACGAAGAGGAAGTCTCCACCCATAAGACTGTCTTTTGAGATATGTCCTGCTCTCAAGGAGGAAAGACTAAGCCCCATGGCACCGGTGTTCCATATGGACTAAAGAGAACTATTTAACAGCTAAGAACACTAATATCCTATTCTATTCTCTGTGGTGGTGTTGGCTTGTTTCATTATTACTCATCTTCAGCTTCCAGAATACAGCACAAAGTCCACAATTTTTTATAAACATAAAATATTTTCAAACATCTGCTGATGGTTAATGTGAGCCATTTTAAAATGTAGCTGACACAAGACTTTTTCCACTAAGTGGTTTGATTTCCTTCCACAAAAGAATCAACCTTCAGCAATAAAAGTGGTTCTTTTGCCTGAACATTACATTTTTTCCTTATGAAAGTAGCAATTATGTCTGCTTAATTTTTTAAGGATAACCTGACGCAAGAGAGGTTGACCATGTTTCTGTCAAGCAGGGACAGGGCATTAGGGGTTGTGCAGTTGGCTCTGGAATTAAGTAGTCCTTACATAATATGGGACTAATTATTAAGTTAAATTACTTGGAACCACAGACATTGTTCTAAACATCACAGCAGACTATAGTGAAAGCAAGGACACATCATTTTATATAGCAGCTGGGGATGCATCGTAGTTATGGAAACCAAAATTTTTGGCAGTTTATTTTTTTTTTGTTTTATTGAAAACAATGTTAGATTGACAGGTTAACATTTGTTAAGGACAGCAGATATTTTTCACCACACATCTTTGCTGCATAATGCCCCAAAAAAGTACTCCAAAATATTTTTTGGCCATAATGTAAAGCACCAATTCACCAGGCCTTATGTACAAAAGTAGTTTAATTCTGAGGCAAACCAACTTCACCACAGACGACAAATAAAAATGTTGACTGATTTAAAAGGAACTTTTAAATCAGTCATTTTTAAATCATGAATGCTAAGTAATGCTTTAAAAAGCCACATTTAAATCATCAGCAATCTGGAAAATCTGCATGTCCCTTATGATGAAGACTGTTTACTCAAGAACTGCATTACTCTTTTGTCCATAAAGGTCTAATTTAGACTTTGATTCCATTGCAGTTAATAACTATCACTAGTTTTATCAGCAAACTTCCCCACACTTTAAAATATATGAATACTATCAATGTTTATCATCTACAGTGAAATCTAGGTTTTAACCCCTTGAGTATCAGAGAAGTATCCAAAGCATTGCATACCTCTCCAGCACTCAAAGGGTTAATATGACAATGTGGAGTAATTCTGTAGCAAACATTCCCTTTGATTTAGATCATGAGTGACGTTTCATTACGAAAAAAAAAAAAATGTATTATATTTTATATATATATATATAGATATATAGATATATAGATATATATATATATATATATATATATATAGATATATAGATATATATATATATATATAAAATGGCTTTCCTCTGCAAATTAAACAACAGAACACCCACTGCATAAATATTATTCATTCAAAATGTAAAACCCATGGTAGTAGTGGTTAGTATCACATTGTGTCTTTCTATGCACCAGCCATGTGTCTCAGTAAGTCTATGTTTAGGTCACAGGTGGGTGCGTCTTGTATGGTGGTGTAAGCATATTAACACCTATATAGTAGGCAGAGTGAAATCAACTTCAGTTCCGGACGTGGGCACTACAATGAGCAGCACAGTACCCGTCACCTAATTTTACCTTTCTCTTCCTTGTACAACACTGAAGAGGGGTGTAAGCATTAACTGCATGATGGAATTTAGCAAGCTTCAAGGCCACTGACAACTTTTCCCAGTGGGTATCTGCCCTGATGTATGACTGCAACTCCCCCAGCTTTGTTCACTGATGTCCCCAACTGAGGAATCTGTCATGTCATGACAGCATGCATGCAGATTAATTGTACTCATTAAAAAGGGAATCAAAACAAATTATACTTGAACACCAAGTACCAGATACAAAAGACAACCAGATAAAAGACAAAGAAAATGTAATGAGGAATCTATTTGTTAAACATAAAAGTGAATTGACTGGATTCTTTGCGGTTAACACCAGGGAAATGACATATTGAAGGGGATACTTTATTAAAGAATAACGTCTTTATAAAATTCATTGTATGCAGAAAGTAAGAGACGAGCAATTGAGCCAAACCAACAGCCCTATTGAGACAATGAACATTTTAAAAATTCCCATTGATTTAAATGGGAATTTTATCCATTTGAGTGCTAGAGAAGTCTTCAATGTGCACTCCAGATTTCAAGTAGTTAAATACCCCAGTTAAAACAGACTTGTATCACCCCCCCCCCCTTTGATGCAGTTGGTATGCTCCAGCATTGTTCCTCAACCCTTTGAGTGCCACAGGGGTGTGCAACGAGCAGCAATGTATTGTACAGCTCTAGCACTCAAAGGGTTAATCATCTACTCTGTTTGTCCTAATATCGCGTAACATCACTTTAGCTGTGTCAGTTTTGATGGTTAGTGCGGTTTAAAGGGACAGTAATGTCCCATATAAAATGTTTAGAGTTTTGTAGAGATTTAAAAAAAAAAAAGCAAGCTAAATATCACAAATCCTCTGTCTCAAACCGCTATGGTTTGAGAGCTATCTTCCGCTAAAGTTCCTCTTCTCTTGATGTCAGCTGTAAAGCTGACAGAAGGAGATCTGTGGCAGCCAACATGAGGAGGCTCTTCGGCAGAGCCGCTATAGCGCTATTTAAAAATAGGATTTTAGTCTTACCTGTTAAATCCTTTTCACTTAGTCCATACAGGTTACTGGTAACTCTGGGAGGCGTCAGGCCCCTTTAAGTAGGCAGGAACATTCTCTAAATGTATGCAGGCGGGGTGGAGCCTCCATTCCCTCTCAGGCTGCCTCATCCAGTCTGCCTTCCAGAATTGTTTGAGAACTAAACAGACTAGATAGAAGAAGGAAAGAAGACTCCTGTGAGCATGCCCCGAAGGACTCCCACAGAATGCCACAGGAGAGCCAAGAATGGTCTCTTGACAGGGTGGGAGACCAGTAACCTGTATGGACTAAGTGAAAAGGATTTAACAGGTAAGACTAAAATCCTATTTTCACTGTCGTCCAATACAGGTTACTGGTAACTCTGGGATGTCCAACCATTGAGTTACCCTGAGGTGGGAAAAAGGCAAGGACCAGGTGCAAGGCCCCCAAAGTCACCAGGACCTCCATGAACCAACCGGTCAGAGATCCCAACTAACCAGAGGTGTCAACGGACACATACTAGAGGTAAAAACAGACCCCAGGAACTGTTACACAGCACACTGAACCAGAGCCAGTAGGGCTCAACAGTAAGGAAGCACTGAGAACCTCAGAAAAGAAAGATCCTAGACAGGCAAAACTGCCTCCAGGACCTTCCTCCCAAAGCTGGCATCAGCCGAGGCCAGCACATCCACACGGTAGCACTTCAAGAAGGGGTGCACAGAAGACCAAGTGGCCGCACGGCACAACTGAGTGACAGACACTTGATTCTTGGAGGCCCAAAAGGCCCCAAATGATCTGGTAAAATGGGCTGTAACCCGAAAGGGAACATGCTTATCCCTCAATTTGTAAGCTACACGATTAGAAGACTTAATCCAAGATGCAAAAGGTACCCCGGATGTCGGTCTCCCTGCCCTAGGACCCTCAGGAATGACGAACACGGCGTCAGACTTCCTGATAGACTTAGTGCGATGAACATCAAATGTGAGACAACGCACAACATCCGACAAGTGGAGATCCCACTCCTTGACAGAGGAAGGGTTAGGGCAGAAAGAGGGCACCACAATCTCCTGATTGATGTGGAACTCGGAGACCACTGTAGGCAAGGACTCCTTAGAGGTGCGAAGCATAGCCTTATCCTTGTGAAACACCAGATAAGGTTGTTACAGGACAGAGCTTGCAAATCCGCCACCCGGCGAACTGACACAATAGCCAGAAGAAAGGCCATCTTCCACGACAAAAGGCGCAAAGGAATAGTAGCCAAGGACTCAAAGGGGGAATACTGGAGAACCCCCGAACCAGACTAAGGTCCCACTGAGGAGCCGGACCCCAAAAGGCAGAGCGCACAGTAGCAACACCCTGGAAGAAACCTCTGACGTCAGGAAGATAGTAATGCGTTTCTGGAAACCAACAGAAAGCGCCGAAGTAAGAACCGTAAAAGAAATCAGACTGAGTCCCGTGCCAACACCGTCAAACCAAAAGGACAGGACAGTGGGAAGATCAAAGTCATGAGACAGATATCGGTCAGCACACCAAGACACAAATATCGACTGGACACGGTGATAGATCGTGGAAGAAACAGGCTAACGACACCAAGCATAGTAGAAACCACAGCAGAAGAAAACCCTTTCTTCCACAACTCAGAGGATTCAATATACAGGCCGTCAAATTGAGCCGAAGAACATCGTCTTCCACAGATAACCCTGTAGAAGAGGAGCTGGACGAGAGGGGAGCCGAAATCGCTCCATCACAGATAGGGTCATAAACTCTGGATACCAGGGTTGACGATGTCAATCCCGAACAATCAGAATTACCGGACAACGTACCAATTACGATGCCCGTAACGCCCATATAAACGTAGGGAGAGAGAGAGAGATAGAGGAAAAATGGCCAGAGAGAATGTCCAGGAACAGACATTGTATCAGCAGAAGAGTTAGAGTGACGCTCCACAGGGAGCAAAATGGCAGAAGTTGAAAACACCTCCGGATGTAGTTCCCACTCTCCGCTGTTGCCTGTGTGACGACTGAGGAAGTCTGCCATGAAGTTGTCTATGCCTGGAATGAGCACTGCGGAAATGACCGTAACATGAACCTCTGCCCAGGACAGAATGGCCTTGACCTCTAACCAAGCGGCGAGACTTCTTGTCCCCCCTGTCTGTCGATGTAAGCCACTGCCGTGGCGAAATCGGACTCCACTCAGACTGGCTCGTCCTCCAGTTGACACTCCCAATGATGGAAAGAAGGGACTCCTCAATGGACCACTTCCCCTGAGCGCAAAAGCGACCCAGAACAGCTCCCCAGCCCAGGAGGCTGGCATCCGTTGTGACCTCGGTCCAGTAGGGAATCCGGAAGGATCTTCCTTGTAGGAGATCGGAAGGCCACCACTCCAAGCTCAACTCGACATGGGGGGGGGGGTGAACGATAGTGTTTGATGATCGGTCGGACCCTGCATGTCCGTATCACAAATCCCTGAAGTTCCCTGGTGTGTACCATGGCAAATGGAACCGCCTCTATCGTGGAGAAGAGCTACCCCACCAGAGAAGACAACTTCGGAAGCAATATCCAATAGCGGGATAGGATCATAGAGACCCTTTGAGCAAATTGATGGTTCCCTCATCCAGTAGAAAAATCATGCACCTCTGAGTATTGAACAGAAGACCCAGGTGCCGAGACGGAACAAGGTCAGACTTGACCAAGTTCACAATCCAACCGTGATGTATAAGGAAGTGAATGCAGGTCTAGACCAGCTGATGAAGAAGGTCCGCAGATAATGGTTGCAAAATGCAAGTCGTCCATGTACGAAGGCACTCTGATGCCGTCCAGATGGAGGATGGATATCAAGGCCCCCCAACACCCGTTGGAAAACCTGGGGGGGGGGGGCCATTGTCAAACCAATGGTAGCTGAAACTGAAAAATGACCTCTGGCGCAGGCAAACCTCAGATACTGCCTGCTCTCTAGATGGATTGGGATGTGCAATACGCATCCTGAAGGTCCAGAGAAGCAAGGAACTCCCCCGTAAGACATGGCAGCGAACACTGTGAGCAGAGACTCCTGACGATAGTGAGACTTCACTACAAAGGAATTAAGATCTCACAGACCCAAAATAGGGCGGCATCCGCCGTCCCCTTTTTTTTTTTTTCCACCACAAAAAGGCTTGAATAGAATCCTGAACCCCTGTCCGCAGGGGGTACCTGTTCAAGGACAACCTAGTCCAGAAGAGCCTGAATAGCGTCTTCGAACAGACGGCTTCACTCACCTTCTTGAGGAGAACGAGGAAGATAAAGACGAAAAGGTGGGAGAGAAAAGAAAGGGATCTTATATACCACAGACACCACCAGAAAAGTCCATGGGTCTGATGCTGAATCATCCCACGGAGTTGGTGAGTCATGCCGAAGCAGCCACGAAGTCATGGGCTTGAATGCGGCCTTGGGCTGCAATTGGTGCATGGGCTTGAAGGAGGAACGCGGAGCAGGTGGAACCGCCTGGTTCGTCGTACATTTCTCAGAGCAAAAGGAACGAAAGGACCGGTTACGTGTAAACTGACACTTTTTTTTTTTTTTTGAAGCCGTGACAGCAGACCAAATCTTAAGCCAACGCGCATGCCCAACCACCACAGGAGTAGCGGAGGCCCTTGCCATCATGCGGATGGCATCAAAGGCAGCAGCAGAAACATATTGTTGATCCACAGAGATAATAGCAAGGAGACGCGATCTCTCCGAAGTAGGCACATCCTGACGGACCGCCATCGTAAGTTGCTCAGTCCAGACTGCAACTGCCCGGATAACCCATGCAACAGCAAAGGCTGGACGCACAGCAGAGCCAATAGAAGAGAAAATGGACTTGAGGGGAACCTCAAGTTACTTATCAGTCCAATCTTACAGCGCAGAAGCATCAGAAACATGTAAGGCAGTAGATTTAGGCAGTCTAGATATGGGTGCGTCCACCGTAGGGGGATGAACCCATGCAGTCATTTCTGTTTCAGAAAAGGGGAAAAGTTTAGCAAACTTTCTAGACACTGAAGAGGACGTGACCGGAGTAGTCCATGCGTCAGAACCAAACAATCAAGAGTTAGGTTAGGAGGAAAATGAGTAAGGGGCTTTGCAGGCACCTGAGAAACATCAGAGGGATCAGGGGGAACCTCCTGAACTGATGGAATGTTGAGAGTGGACAATACAGCCCTGATCAGGCCCTCAGCAGAGGTTTCAGGATCAGCTTCAAATGGGTCCCCTAAGAGACCTGAAGATTCCAAAACAGCACCAACCTCAACATTCAAATCTAGCAACAATTCTTCCTCAGAAGAATCTGACTCATCAGGTGCTCCCTGCGGTTGAGGCAGGGAGGATCTGATAATAGAGGGGGTCTGCCATAATTGAAGAACCCCCTGTATCTGGGATGTAAAGAGCTGTAAAGTGGACCTAAGGTCTCCAGTTGCAGCCTTAAACTCTCGCACCCAATCTGGCTCAATAGCATGGCTAGAAGGCCCTGGGTTGCTGCCAGGAACTTCAAAACCTGCTGGGCAGAAATGACCAGAGAACAGTCTAGGTAGCCTGTGTGACAGGAAGAGCAATGCGCAATGGGGGATACTGATACTCCAACTTCCTTGGTCATAAGTCTAACCCCTAGCACCAGCGGTATAGACATTCTCATATTGTCAAAATAACCAACTGTACAATGAATCACCCAACTGAAGTGTGTAAGATTGATATTTCACCCCAGAAACGCTAAATATAGACTGTTCTGGCAGGCGAAGGGTCAATCTCCAGAGAAGAAAAGGATTGTCCAAGAGCTGTGTAGGATACTCAATGAGAAAAGTGCCCAAAATGGCTGCCGCGACGGGAGCCAATCAGAAATTAGGCGCGAATCAAGCGCTCATGGGAAATGTAGTTTTTCCCAAAAAGTACCCCAAAACAGCCCCCGAAGCCCCCCAACACACTTGAACTATAAACCGGATGATAGAGCAAGGGTAGACAATTAAAATGAGCCCTCTCTGAATTCGCTGTGTGAAGCGGTTACAGAGATACGTCCCAAACAGTGTTAACCCATAGAAAGTAAATGGAGCAATGGAGTCTACGCGGTAAAGCGCGCCTTAAAGGCGCAGTACACAATGTTAATAAAAGTTAAACTACAAGTTAAAAACATGAAACACATGCAGTGAACATGTATGCATATAGAGAAAACACTGATCCAGTAAGAAAAGTGCCAGAAAACCCTATTAAACGTGTCAAACCAGCAGAGAAAGGGTTAAGTTACCACAGAAACCTGCTCCAAATACCCACAGACATACACATATACGCCCAATGAGTGCCGGAGTGCGCAATGAGAACTCCCAAATACAAGCCCAATTAAGGGACACTGTGGGACAAGTGGACCTTCAGCACTCAAAGGGAGGCTCACCTTTCTGCAGATCTTCTGTCTTCAGGTTACCCTGTAGTAAGAATTACCTCAGAAAGGTAATCCATGGGGAAGCACTTGTAACCAAGCTATTCCCCCTTCAGGGCTTAAGGTCCACCAAAAGGCCCTGGACACTGAGCTAGCCACTTTGGAGAGGGCACTTGTCAGGAAAGGTAACCCGCCTAACGGTGGTATTCCATATTTGACAGAAAAATAAAAAAGAAACTAAAAACTGACGAGCTGTTCTCCACCTGGGGTGTTCACACACAGGAACAAACAATTCTGGAAGGCAGACTGGATGAGGCAGCCTGAGAGGGAAGGGAGGCTCCACCCCCCCTGCATAGATTTAGAGAATGTTCCTGCCTACTTAAAGGGGACTGACGCCTCCCAGAGTTACCAGTAACCTGTATTGGACGACAGTGAAAATAATTTCTTCTTTGGAACAGTCTAAAAAGTGTGCTTGCAAACAGGCACACTTTGTAGACCGTTCCAAAGAAGGATTTCTTTTTAAATTGAGCTTTTGTGGCTTTGCTGAACCAGACCAGGAACTCCTGCTGCGAGCTTACAGCTGACGTCAGAAGAGGAGGGAGAGGGGAACTTTATTGGAGGATCTCTCTCAAACCATAGAGATTGGAGAGATTGTATTTGTGGCGTTTAGCTTATTTTTTGAATCTCTACAAAATGCTAAACATTTTTTACGGGACATTACTGTCCATTTAATGAAAATAAAAGGTGCTGTAATTCTGTCATTGTTTGTGTTTGAATGTGCACCCTTCCCTTCAATATCAAATTTCTGAAAACAAAGTTTCTTCAGCTTAACCCTTTAAGTACCAGAGGGATGAGCAATACACTACACACCCCTCTGGTCCTTAAAGTGTTAAGCCGAGGGAAGTCAATCTTTAGATGTCCAACTGTTAGAAACTAAACCTCCCATCACCCACAACCAGCCAATGGCTAAAAGGTACAAACATTGACTGAGCCTGGCTTATACTCCTCAGCTAGTCCTACAATGCATTGGAGCTGGAAAGACAGCCCTGGAGCAGCTTCTCATCCCCTGAACGACACACAGGACCTGGACAGTGCAGCCCCCCTCTACAGTATCAGAAGCAAACCTGAAATAGGGGAACTATTAGGTGATAATCCCAAAGAAAAAGTTAATAAAGGGAATCTCCCTTTACCCCTTTTGCCAGAGAGGTACCGATCCATTGAAAAGCGATGCATTGCAAATCCTTCTGCCACTTTAAGGGTTAAGCCACCCCCCCTTCTAAATTCAAACTTAGCAACAGTGCCAACTAGTGTCAAAGAGGCAAATCAAGTTTGGGTGACCTTGCTACCAAGCTCACTCTACAAAGAGGAAAAGAACCAACAAAACAGAAAATGGTTTTTAGATATTTAGAAAAAAATAATACTGTGTTAGACTTCCCTGGTTTAACCCCTTAACGACCCTTGAAGTACCAGGACCATCAAGGGTAAATTTGCTTTAAGGACCAGTGACGGTCCTGGTACGTCAACTGTTAAATGGTAGCAGCGCGCCGCTGTGCACGCTGCTACCATTCAATCCAGGCTGAGACTGAGCGGTCCAGTACCGGACCGTTCAGTCTCAGCCTCCGTCGGTTGTGCCAGGTCATGTGATCGCTGCGTCAGCGATCACATGTACCGGCATTCTAAAACAATGAATGAGGCAGTGCTACTTACTGCCTCTAGTGTCTCCTCTCTGCCAATGCATCCCTTACATCAAAAGTAAGGGACAGAGAAGCAGGGAGGAGACACCTAGTGGAAATAAAAAATACAGCAGCTGGGGGTGTTAACACACACCGCCAAATGTAATGAACAAAAAAGTGGGAAAATAGGGTGGGGAAAAAGGGACATGGGGATTTTCACCCGGGGGGGACAGTGGCCACTTTAAACTGTGCATTTTGTAGGTATCACTGAGTGGTCATACCTTTCATGCAGTCTCCATAAAAATTTAACCCTTTGCGCCCAATTGATCCCAAGAGAAAAAACAAAAATGGTGGGTTTTTTACATTTTTTTTTACCTTTTTCTTTAATTTTAATAAAGTAAATGGTGGGTTATCCATATAAGTGGGGTATCAAAGGAAAGCCCTATTTGTTTGTAAAAAAAAACAGTATATCATTTATGGGGGTGGAATAAAAGCCTAAGAGGGAAAACACTGTTGAACAAAGACATAGTCAAAAAGGTCAGAATTGCTCCGGTCCTTAAGTCAAATCCACCTCTGATTTTCCCGGTCCTTAAGGGGTTAAGTCACATTCTAAAGCAAAACAGAAAAAGTAAAACCCATAGACATACCAGTACAGTACTGTGTTACCCAGCAGTCATTTATATGTACAGTAGCTTTGTTTGCTTGTTTTTTTTTTTTTTTTTTTCAGTTTTACTTTATTTCAACAATGAAGAAAAATTCAGTTTTCATCAACAGTGACAGTCTGTAGACCTTTGTAAGTTGTGACTGGCACATATGTGACCATTGTGTACAGTTTGTTTGGAGAATCTTCATCCTCATTACGCTTTCTGGACAAACGCACACGAATACAATATGGAACATGTTTGATGCCTTTGGCCCATACTGCTTTGTTCAGTCTGGTGTCAATACGCACATCAGGAGCACACATTTCTTTCACTGCAAATTTACTTATCTCTTTCAGAGCCCGAGGAGCTCGCTTCTTGAACCCAATTCCATGGACCCTTTTGTGAATATTGATTGTGTATTCCCTAGTTACCACCTCATTGATAGTGGAGTGGCCCTTTTTCTTCTCACCACCCTTCTTTGCTGGTGCCATTGCTTCTACCAGGGACTATGTTGGAAAGGTAGTAGCTTTGTTTTATAGGGTCTTGTGCATAATAGCAATTTATAGCAATTCAGCTGCACCATACAGAAAAAATAAAAATGTCAATTGATTTAAATGGGGCTTTTAAGCCTCTGAATGGTAGGTCTACTATCTTACATTCAAGGGGTTAAAGGTCTGTTTAAATCAATGGGAATTATACGAATATGTATTTGCTCCCTATGGTGCAGTTTACTCCACTTTTCTTTTATACATAATGCACATCGATTACATTTACTGTTTAGATCTAATCATGTGAGGCAGAGGTGCTGAGAAATGGCAATACTTTCTTGGTCTATGCCTGATAAAAAGGTACTATAACATCTGTATTACCTGGCTCAGTCTGAACTGTAAGCATGTGCAGTACTTCCCTTACTCCAGGAATGATATATACAACAGAACTAAAGAGCATGTAGATTCACTCAGATTTTGAACTATCACCTACAGCAGAACTGGGCAATGTGACGGCCCTCCAGCTCCCAACATCCTCCAGGAGACATTTCCTGCCAGGGGAAGGATGGAAATTGCAATCCACTAACACCCTGACTAGGGGCATTTCACAAATACTGTTAAAGCAAAACCATCACCAAAAATAAAAGTTGTCCTATGGGTTTTAACCTTTAAAACAACATTAACGCTGTGTGTCTTTTTTTTTTTTTTACAAATCCCCTAGTAGCAGAGATATTTACCTGTCAACATCGGGCACTTCCGCATTCTACCGGACCCTGTATGTCCCACATGACTGAGGACTTCCCAGCTGCCCCAGGGGGCGTGTTCACGCTCCCCTTTGTAGCTGTTTTTTTTTTGTGGGCTAACGTTACACCAAACTCCGTTTACAATGCTACTAAGGTTGCAGCCTCAAATGCATTGTAAACAGAGTTTGATGTAACATTAGCCCACAAATGCACACTTGTTTCTAAATATGAAAACTTAATTTCATGACATTAAAATTAAAAAAATCCAACACATTCAACATCTTACCACAGCATTACACCAAGTTAATTCTGAATCTGCAATTATCCAAAGTTAGGTTGGTAAGAAAGGTGTTTACAATGTATTTTTCTTCTACTGCATCTAAGGAATTTGCAGGGCAGAGCACAAAATCAATAAAAATTTGCTACCAACAGGGGGTCATTTTTCTGTTTGTCAACTTATCAGTTTTACAGATGCCACATAGGTTTTAAGCCAATGCTGTAAATCTGTGGCTTGTGAGGATGCTAACTGCACTACTATCATGTCCAATGTCCCTGATGTCATGGAGATAAGTGACACGGAAAGCCAGCAAAGCAGTCATGTACCCAAGCTCTAAAAACACACTGAAACTGTGTTTCTGTTTTTATAAAAGTAATATAAATCACTCTACATTATGGGTGGGCAACTTGAGACCTTTCAGCTGTTGGACAGCAATTCCAAACATCCTTAGCCAGGCAATGTCTGGCTTTGTAGGATTGGAGTTCTTGTCCAACAATAGCTAGACAGTGTTTGGTTGCCCATCCATTATGGAGAGTTCCTGAGCATTAGAGGGAGAACTGTGAATTGATTGCTGTGACAAAAATTGATGGCCCAGTTCTGGACTATGAGATTGATTTTCTTGGGCTTGGTGGAAACTTACTACTGATCATGGGCATCCAAAGTCATAAAATAGGTCCTAAAGTCTAATGTCAGCAGTTACGTGCTAGCCATGCGCAAGTGGGGAGGCTTCCCCTGCCCTCCACCCCCCGTGCTCGGACACCCTGTGCATATAAAGCACACAATATACTTACTATCACAATGACCATTAAATTAGAAGTAGCATGTGAAAATTTAGCCCTGGCAAGTAGAAATTCAGCCCTGGTGGTTATGTTATGGCTTGCAGTGGAGAGTAACTTTACAGGTCTGGCTAGCAGCAAAGGACTTCCAATTTTAAGCCCTGCCTGTATTATACCAGGGCTTAAAATGTGAAGTCCTTTGCTACTAGCCAGACCTGAAAAGCTACTCGCCACTGCAAGCCATAACATACCCACCAGGGCTGAATTTCTACTCGCCAGGGATGGATTTTCACTCGCCATTGGCTAGTGGTGATTGGAAATGTTGAGCCCTGATTATACCATATTGTTTTACTATGGTAAGAAAATCCAAATGTCTCTGAATTTTGCCTTTGCTTAAAAAAGAACTTCTTCAATCAGTCCTGGATATCATGTTGGCAGAGGTGCTGTGGCCACAGTTTGTCTTGTTTTCCTGCTAGCAAGTATCATGTATCCGTGGAGGCAGACAACGTCCAGAACTAACTGAAGTTGTATTCTCTCAAATAAAGGAGCAAGGAAAACAGTCACTGTGTCCATTTGGGGTTTTCTGGCTTAAAAAAAAAAAAAAAAAAAAAAAAAGGTTTTGGGTATGTGATTAGGATGTGTTACTTCTCCTTTAAGAATAGCAGCTCCCTTATGAAAATGGCAGTTAAGCTCCAGTTTCCAGTAGGGAGTAAGGCTCAGTTCACATTTTAATGTTAAAAACTCTGCAGCAACCAGGTCTGAAACCAACAGTCAATATTAAAGCTCTAAAGATCTTTAACCCCTTCACGTCCACGGTCCTGGGAAGTAACCTTCCCTTAAGGACTGCTTTTAAGATTCCGACGTGCCGGTACATGTGACCTGCACGCATTGCTGGGGACTGAGAGTGGTCAATTTCACTCCCCGTTTTTACTTACAGTGCTCTCGGAGGAGCGCTGTAAGTAAAATGTACATGACGTGCTATGATTGTCACCGGTCCTTAATGCAAAACCCATGTGATGGTCATAGCATGACAAGCGGACATTAAGGGGTTAAAGAAACGGACTGCAATGCATCCAACAAGTTGAAGGGATAGTACTGGATGAAAATAAACACAGCTCTGATAACTCCTCATATGTTTTTGGCCATATAGCTATGTATTTCAATATTCTCAGACGTGTAGATAAACAGTAATTCAATTCAATTATAAAGGATCCCCTCCCATCCCTTTTATCTTTTCTTCTGTGCCACCTTGCCTTAGATTTGCAATCCGTGTTCAATGCCTTTGTTTCATTAGCTCCTAGAGTCAAACCAAATTTGTCAAGCCCTGAGTTAGGCGATATCCTACATTTCCCCACATGGAGTGGAAGTGATGCAAACAAGCCCACACTGAAGTCAGCATATAGTAGTAGTGGACGTCCACTTGGAACAACCAGTCTTTGTAGGTTGTGCTTCCTTTCACCATTTCCAATCTCCAGTGTGATCATCTGCATGACTGATAGTAAGAAGTTGCAGTAGTAGTCCTAGAAGATTCTACAGTAGCCATCACAGTCACCTGACCCCACAGAAAATCTCTGGTGGGATCTGAAGGTAGTTGCAGCACACAAACCCAAGAACATTACTGAACTGGAGGCCATTGCTCATGAGGAATTGGATAAGATTCCTTAGGAACACTGCCAAAAGCTGGTGTGTGGCTATGCATCTCGTTTGCAGCAGTTCACAACAGCAAAAGAGCGCTCTACTAAGTACTAAAAAGATGCTTGCCATGAAGGGGTTGAATAATTTTGAGACTGGAAAAGTCATTATAATATGGATTTTCAGTTGAATTTGGGGAACCACTTGAAGCATTGGTTGTTTTGAGCTATTTCAATTCTATTTGGTTTGATTTGTTCATTGCAAACAGCTGAAAGTCTGTAAATTTTCACAATAAACCTGATTCGCAATGGGGGTTGAATAATTTTGATTACAACTGTACATGCCGGCATGAATATAAATAACCGCATACCTGTTTGCAAGTGTTATAAGTTAAAAATCACTGCCTTGCCTCTACCTCCTCCTACTTATGTTCTATGAATGTTCTGGTTGAGTAGAAGGACCTTCAAGGCCCACCCACATCATGTGGGTCTTGAGGGTCCGCCTACTCAATCCGGGCATTCATAGAACATTGGGTTGAGGAGAAGGAGAGGGGAGAAAATCAGGAGGGGCCCCGCTGCCCCCCCAGTGGTCTGATTTATTTCAACATACACAGTTCGATGAAGAGATCCCGCATTATTATATATATATTTATTACACACAGGATTGTTCTCGTTCTCATGGGAGCAATCGTGTATATTTTCAAGTGTTAAAAACTGCCCTGCGTGTAGGGCAAGTTTGCTGGGTGAAGGGTCCCAATTTCTATTTTCCATGGCAACCTAGAACCCAGGATTTGTCGAATCCTGACATTTCCAAAACAAGGGTTTTAGCCCTTTGATCTCCAGAGAGATATCGAATGCATTGTGTTGCAATGGAGTGGATACCTCTCTGGCACCAAAACAGTTAAGTCCCTTAAAGCAAATCAATGTGTCAGATTCTAGCATTCAATGAACACTTGCATGTTTAACCAAGTCTATTCCAGTGCCCTGTGCAACTCCAAACTGATCCCATCAGATTAGGGCTAAATCCTGACACCACCCGAACTCTGTTGAAATGCAACCTGAAAGTCTGTGGCTCTAAGCCACAAACTATTTGGATGTGTTCAATCCCCACAGACCTGCTGTGTCATGCTTTCAAGCTTGATACAGCAGTCTATGGGAATGCACCTTGCAGGAGAAGAAATATAGATATACAAGGATCTCCTTTCAGACCCATTTTGCCCCAATTTGTGCATCAGGACTCAAATCAGTCATAGCTTCCTCGGCAAGTCTTCTCTCTGGTGAGGAGCTCTGCCAAGACAGCAACTGTCAGTATAATGGAGTCATTGTGGGGCAAGGCAATGGCACTATAGGGGAGTGCCAGAGGGGTACAACGCATCTGGCACTGAACTGGTTAAGGAGTTTTTAACTCCTTTTAAACCAGAGAGGTCTTCAATGCATTGTGAAGCAGGACATTGGAGAGGTCTATTATTTAACAGGGTTAAAAGCGTCATTTAAATAAATTTACATTTTTCTGTGTTCCCTATGGTGCAATTGGTTTGCCCCAGTTCATCCACTCTCCTTTTGCACACAGGGCCCTTAGACTTTTATTTACAAGGATTATGGAAAAGAGGGACATTATCTTGGCATACACAATCTGTAATTGTATAGATGGAAAAAATATGGTGCAGCTGTTTCCATTATCTCATACAGATGCCCGTGGTATAAATGTAGTATTAATCCAGGTCTCATACATAAGGCAAGGCCACAGCTTTTTAACTACTACTAACTGAATTTTCTCCTGCAGCCGACATACTGCATGTCATTACAGATATGAGAAAAAGGCTTCAAACTGAGAAATACATTTTATTATTAGCTCTCTGTACTGCTTTGATATATTTAAGAGTGGATGTTAAACCCAGAGCTTTTTTCCTCACCTTTGTTTTCAATAAAAATTCCCACTGATTTAAATGGGCTTTTAACCTCTTGAATGCTAGATCGGTCTCCTCTCCAGCAGTTTGCTATGCAATGCACTGGAGACCTCTTTAGCATTCAAGGGGTAAATAGCTCCATTTAACCCTTTGAGTGTAAGAGAAGTATCCCACTCATACCTCTCTGGCACTCAGAAGGGATAAAAAGTATTTATTTGGTCCCTCTGGTATGTATGGTTTGTCCTTCTTTACTCATATGACCCAGACCCCCAAATATACAGCACTGACCGCAAGACACTGACAAATGCATCCTTAAAATAAAAAAGGGAGCATAGCAAACTTTTGCTATGAAAAAAGAAAAAAAAAAAAAAAAAAATAGTACGGCCTTTCCTGTTGAGTAAAACTGGTACTCCCACTACTGAGAGATGCACATTTTCAGTTATTACAGACTAAACTTATTTTTTTAATTAACAGTGCCCTATAGTGGTCAGATTCCAATTATGAAGAGGTGAGTCACTGACAAACAGTACTCTATAGAAAGAGCTTTCCCAAAATGTGAAATGCCTGAAGGGGTTAACAGAGGGGGAGCCTGTTGTGGCACAGTGAGGGCACACGCAGATGAACAGTGCTGATTGGATGATATGGCCGGGGGGGGGGGGGGGGGGGGGGAGTAAGGAAAAGGAAAGGAGGCAGAAAATTAATCGCCTGACATAAAGACGTAGCTGCCAGTCCTCTGCAGCACACCTAGAAGCTTCCTCACCTCCTTCTGTTTGATTGTGGGTTGTGTTACACACTTTTGTTGTCACAACTTGAGGCGAGTCCTTGACAAGCAGATAGAGTAATCTAAGGAATGCAGATACTGGAGGAAAAGGTACAGACCAATGGCCTTATGGGATACACACGGCTTTGCCATGGGTTAACTTGGCTTAGGTGTGTAGTTGGTCAATAGGATATGGGGAAATTGTTTTTAGAAACTTGGAGGATCCAGACTTTGACATAAAGTTGGTTTCTTAACTGTTAACCTACGGCTGGCAAGGACAAGTTTGGCATAAGCCTGAAATACTGTCTAAATAATCAAATTTGTTGAAAATAAAGCTGTGGCCTTTCTATACCTAAAAACAATTGTGTGTGGTGTCTTATGTCCAATAATGAATGCCTGCAACATGTGATATATACTGCTGAGCCATGGGGCAAGATTTTCAAAAAGTTGTCACAATGAAAAAATTGTCGGATCATGAGTTGGTGGTAAAAGAAAAACAATATTTTCATAAGTAACTCCGTCATATTTGAAAATGTGTCTAAAGAATTAAAAATGACGGTAACAAGATCTTGTGGAATATTGCCCTTAAAAATTCTGATGTTAAAAATGTCTGTTTCTTTGAAAATTTCATTTCAAAAGACAAAATCAAAGACATTTTTTGTCTTTAAAATGACATATTGCTTCTCACTCCTGCAAACAGTAATTTAATTTGTCTTCTCCAAGTTTAGACCATTTTTATTTTGTCGGGGAAAAAATTATGTTAATCAGACAAAAAAGTGTTGAAACATTTTTTTTTTCTGAAAATACCCGAGAATGTGACAGTAGATTAAACCACACCTACTTTTAAGGCCGCTTTTTTCCTTTGACAGGGATGGCGGAATTGGATGCAAAGAATGACAGAAACATGTCAAAGAACTGAAAAACCATGGCGTAAAAGCTTTTTAATTCTGATTACAGACAATTTCAGTTACCATCACTTTCTGAACATCTCGCCCTTGCTGTCAGTTAGAAATTTCAGGAAGTACACCTGCTGTAAAATCACTTCCTGATCATTTGAACCACTGCTGGTCTTTGAAGGGTTAAGGACCAGAGGTGTGTGTGTAACGCATTACTAAACAATGCACTGCACACTCATTTGGTTCTTAAATGTGAAGCAATGGAGACTAGCATTGAAGGGGTTAATATTCCAATTTAAATCAATGGGAACTTTTGGTTCTTGCCTACATTGCAAATCGTTTGTCCAGAAACTCTTCCACTTTTGTTTTGAACATACAGCCAAGCACTGACCACTACCAGGACAGTGTGTGTCAGAAAACTGAAAAATCTTGTTTTAATTTCTTCAATGCCTTATTAGTACATGGAAAGAAACAAGGAAGAAAGTAAAGGAATACCCACACACTTGCCAGTGCCCTCCAATTGGTGCTAGAGGTATAAAGAAAAGTTTTGGCATGAGTACTTTAGGTGCAGTACTAAAATTCTTCAACCCAGTTCCCAGTGACCAAGCCAAGCACGGATGATCTTGTTAGTGCATGTAAGTTAATGAACTGCTCAGATATTTCAACTGTATCCTAGTTATGTAGTGGTACCAAAGAAAAGTTCTGAGAACAAACTGGCTTAGCCAGCTCTGGGCCTTTTGCACTAAAACAAACATTAAATAAACTGGGGGTAACCCATCTACATAATGATGAGAAATAGAGATTCCCCCAGACCCTGGTGCATTAAATGGAGCTATTTAACCTCTTGAATGCTATACATTTCGATGTATAATAATTTTTGTATTTGTCCCCTATGGTCATACCTGGGAACTTTCCATTGATGTCCACCTGGAGGGGAGTCCTCTGGTGCAGCAGGGGGTGATAATAATGACGCGAATTGCGTCAAAAAGGGGCGGGACTTGATGCATACAGGGGTGGAGGGCTTGAAGGTGTGAGACAAATCTCAAAAGAAGGCTGTGGAAGGAGTTACAACAGGGGAAACAGAAGGAAGCATTTTTTTTTTTTTTTTTTTTTAAACCTATGTTTAGGGTTTTTCCTCAATGTGTTTTAGTCAAGTACAAACAACATTACTCGACCATGGCTGGAAGTGGTTTTATAAAAAAAAAAAAAAAAAAAAAAAAAAAAAAAAAAAAAAAAAAAAAAAAAAAGCTATAACAGTTCAAAACTGGTAGTCTATTTGGAAATAAAAGGACCAGGGAGCCTCCTTCCTAAGAGTTCAAACTGACAGGAAGTAACTCCGTGCCTACTGCATTCTATGGGAAACTGTTGTCAGTGTTCTGTATGATTTTGGGATTGCAACAGAATAGCTAATCTAAAATCTGTCCAGTAGATTACATGTTTAATAGAAGAAAACATTTAAAGGAATATAAAAGGTTATTTTTAATTCATATAATCTGAAAAGTACATAATATGTACAGTGAAATTGCCTATATTTTTGGTCATAAAAATAGTACTACTTTTTAAGTGTATGCAAGATGACAATTATGAGACTAAACTTTTTTACTAAATGTGCAATGCTGTGTATTATTTTTGCATTATCAATACACTGCAGCTGGAACTCTTAAGGAACATAATTTATCCACTCAGAAACTAATTATCTGAGTGTCAGTGTAGTGCGCAATGAATTAAGAAGCAATGCACTGCATATCCCTCTTGCACTCAAAAGATAAACCACATCTATCTATAAAACTTGGTGAAAAAAATATTATACAAATGGTACATACTAAATCAATGATTTAAAGTAGTGTGATTAGCAGGTGATCTCTACAACAGTCCAAAACCTATTTATGGCATTTAATTCAAGCCAAAAGCATTATGGTAGTAGACTTCAAAAAGCTCCATGGACGCATTGCGATGCCTCAGTTAAGATTCCTGTCAGCCATTTTTATGGGGCGGGGGTGTCAGAAAATGTACCTCTTTGGCTAGCAGAATCGGGCAAGACACAAATAGGAAGTTAACACTTGAAAGCTATAGGAATCATTGGATGTGAACAAAGCAACATGGACAGGGTGGGGTTGAAAATCCAGCCCCTAGCTGTGATCACAGTCCCATGTAACAGAACTGTGAGTTTACCAGTTGTCACCTTTCTGATACAGGTCAGCTCTCCAGCAGATCTGGTTCATTAGAGGCAATGGTTTACTGGGTAGAGCTTGGGGTCCTGGAGTTAGCCACAAAGAACCAGGTCTGCTTTGACTGAAAAGATATCCAGTAGTAATTAAAGATTAATTTTGGAGTGTGATATATATTTTACCAAATAGGAGTTATAGGAACAAGAGAATCGAGTCCATCAATAAGTTCATGATGTCAGAAGTAACATTTTAGGAACCTAGGTTCCCAAGATTTTTCTACTCCTGTTTGAAACAAACATAAAAAAACATTTCTGCTCTAGTAAGGTGCATTAGAATTAACAGCAGCACATTATCACAGTGTTTAACAATTGCTTTCATACATTCAGTACTCAACTGCTAATAAATTGATTTCACAAACGCAGACAAGGACCAATTCAAACACTCAGTCCATTGTAAATAAAGCATGGAGCAATTCAATTAAACCAGTGCTACCAATCGTTTCTCACAGTTTTAGTTTCAGAGAGGTGTGCACACCAAGCTTACAACAGAAAAACAAAAACACGTAACGGTGAAAGGAGAGTATGCTAGATGCGCAATGAGCAAATTGGCAACACCAGGGAAAAACCATTGCAAAAAAATGTATGGCAAATTATTAGACAACTAGTATAAAAGCCTGTGTACACAGGCCAAGGTCCGGGTGGTGTTAAGAGGCCCGTCCTGCTCTGCGTCCTGCCTCCGTCCCAGTCATGCACTGTAGAGACTGCCTGGAAGCACAGAATGCTCCCAGCAGAGAACTCCCAGCATTCCGTGCGTTCGGGCAGTCTCTACTGCACATGACAGCTTCTGAAAAACATTCTAGCAAATTATTATATAGGATGTGCTGTTAGCCTCTCTAGGATTCAAGGCATTACCACTTTAAAGTGTTAGTAATGCCCAAAATAAAGCTGATGCTACATGTTAGATTTTACAAATATAACGTATTTGCAAAAAGTCCCCTCTCTTAGACCTTTATGGTTTGAGAGATATCCTCCGTTAAAGTTCACCCCTCCCTGCCCTTCTCCTGACGTCAGCTGTAAGCAGGAGTTCCTGGTCCGGGGACCAGCATGCGGCTCTTCAGCAGAGCCTCAATATCACGATTTAAAAAGAAATACTTCTTTGGAACAGTCTACAAACTGTGCCTGGTTTGCAAGCACATTTAGCAGACAGTTCCAAATAATTAATTATTTTTAAAATTGCGCTATTGCAGCTCTGCTGAAGAGCCTCCTCGTGTTGGCTGACATGGATCTCCTTCTGTCAGCGTTACAGCTGACATCATGAGAAGGGGATCTTTAGCAGAATATAACTCTCAAACCATAAAGGTTTGAGAGAGAGATTTTACAAAAATAACATATTTGGAAAAAGTCCTAACATATAGCTTCAACTTTATTTTGGGCATTACTAACCCTTTAAGAACCCTTCAGCTAGATACAAAATGGCACAGAAGGCTGGGCTTTTAATCGTCATGCTATTTATACACCACATAGGCTGGAGAAGCCTCTAGACCAGTGATTCTCAACCAGGGTGCTGTGGCACTTTGATGTGCCATGGACATCAACTTAGGGTGCCCCATGTTTTCTATGAAGACTGACAAAAATTGACTTTTAAATAAAGATTTATAGAAATTGCAATGCATAATAGATTTAGTTTCGTTATTATGGTTATAAAACCTAATAATAATAACTGTATATTTATGTATTGTACCCTTCTTATGCCCTTGATAAAGTATATTAAATATGTTAGGGGTGCCCCGAATGTTGTAGATTGTGTGTTAGGGGTGCCCTGAACAAAAAAAGACTGAGAACCACTGCAGGAGATGATCAAAGTGGGTTCATGACAGACCGGCTTTCCTAAAAGTGAAGAGACATCCCAACTGTTTCGCTGCACATTTTTCTTTATATTAATCCACTGCAATCCAAAGGCTCCCATAGGCAACTGCATGGGAGTGCTGTCAGCAGAGACTGTGTGCTCCTGTGCTAGTGACCTGGAACCATGCTAAAAGTGGCAGCATCATCACCCCCAACTATCTACTAGGAACCAATTCAGTCAGTTCCCAGTACAGAGATCTCACAGGGAGCAATCTGAGTTCATGACCTGTGTCACAGAGTGCACATTTAAAGAGACAGGGTCATGCTTAAGTGCATGTCCTAGATAAAGGAGGCAGCCTGTTACAGCCTATATCCAATTAGAGCCATTCTAGGACAACAGCAATAGCTGCATGCAAAAACACTCTGAGGCAGAATCATGAAAAAAGGTCAATTTTTTTTTTGTGGTTTTTTTTTTTCCCTTCTCTTTTTTTTTTTTTTTTTTTTTTTTTGGGGGGGGGGCATATTTCTGTGCATTACCTATATATAACTAAGGGGCATATTTACATATGGTACTGAAGGAAAGCTTATTATATGCATAAAATTATAATGATTCATAATCTCCCATGCTGGTTCAGTGCAGGTTAGTACATATTGCCTACAGCCTCTCATATACACAGGAAGGACTCCCATCCAGGTACTAACCAGGATGAAGCCTTCAGCACTTCCAAGTTCAAACAGACTTTGGTGGCCTATATATTTTGAATGGGTGCACTTCATAATATTGCGGCAAACCTATATTAATCCAGTGCATGCTGGAAGCCTGATATGTTTCATGGCCCTAAAGGTGAAAACAGCTCAGTCCCTAAGTGGTTAAAAGCTCCTTTTAAATGAGAGTTTAATTGGTGCAGTTAGTTTGCTCCAGAATGTGCTCCTTTTTAATGCATATATACCACCAGATTGTACTTTGCTGTACATACAATAAAGCTTTGTCACAATATATAGGTAGACAACCTTTGGCTCTCCAGATGCTGGAGACTGGTTTAAAACAGCTGGCAAGCCACAGGATACCTACTTCAGCTATAGTAAATAGCATATGTGTAAGAATAAACACAGAAAAAAAACCGACAGAAACCATTAACGTCACTAAATGCCAAGAGTTCAAAGTAAATTTCCTGGTGCAGGTTTCGAGTCCTGTCACAGGTCTTGACAGAGTTCTGTTTGTCTTGGATTGTGCTACACAAGTATAGCCCATCTGACACAAGCAGCCTCCCTGCCTTCCACTTTTACCCTCTTTTTGAACATATGACAAAACAAATAGGTCAAGGAAGCTGCTCAATCACAACTATCTGGTATTAAAACCAAGCTAAACAGCTAATCTGCAAAGTGGCAAGCCATAAGGAAAAAGGGCTAAAACCACCAAGAAAAAATTGTTTAATTAAAAAAACATAGGCCCAAACGAGTTATTTTAGAGTAAACCCTACAGTATAGGAGAGAAACAAAAATTTTGCTTTTTAACCCCTTGAATGCAAGACAGGTCTCCAGACTTGGAAACCTCTCTGGCATTAAAGGGGTTAGAAAGCTATAGCCAAGTGCATGGGAGTTTAGGACTTTATTTGTCTCTTATGGTGCAGTTGGTTAACTCCAGAATAACTCCTGGGCCATAGATGCTAAAACTCAAGTTGCTGTTAAATGAAAGGGGATGCTGCAACTATCAGACATACAATTAGCTAGATCAGGGAGAATCCACAATTCCAAGATGAGCCCCTTTTTATGTAGAGTGCACCCTATAATTTGCACTTCACCCCCCCCCCATTCCCCTTTACACTTGCAGGTCACTGAATGATCTAAATGGAGCTTTGTTTCCAAATAGTTGTCAGGGACTGTGAAAGTATTTAGTGGAGAGAGAGCTGATAAAACCATAACAAAAAACTGGATTACTTTGACGATTAGAACCGACACAATTCAGTTCACACACACACACACACACACACACACACACACACACACACACACACACACACACACAAACTACTGTAAAATCTTGCGTATAATACGTACAATTTTGCTACTCTTCACCTTATGTGAAGTGTGTGTGTGTGTGTGTGTGTGTGTGTGTGTGTCGGGGGGGAAGCCATTTTCGCCCTGCTTCCCTCCATCCCTGCTTACCCATGGCCGCCTCTCAATAGGGCAGCAGAATGGGAGTAGTTAGTGACATGAAAGCCTGGCAGCAACAGAATAGATTGGAGTGGTGACAGTCTCTAGAACGAAAGCCGAATTTGTAAGGCGTTGCAGTAGTTCAGACATGATGAGTTATCCAATTCTTTGAGGCACCTTTTGAGAGGTAAGGTCATATTTCGGAAAACTTCCATAGGAAAAAGGGACATGATTTTGTGAGTGTGGGGAATGAGAGGAGGAGACACCCAGAAAGCAGGCTTGGGATGTCTGTGTTGTGATGGAGTTGTTAATGTACCATCAATGTTCCTGCTTTTTCCAGGTAGTTACATAAAAATCATAGGGCTTGCTGGAGGAGTGACCACTGGGTCACTGATGTTATCCTCACTGATTGGATTGTTTAGATGAGCATCTCAATGATTCAAACTGACCATGTAAACAATCTAGTATACAAATATGTATGCACAGGTTTTGAACATTATCTAAGAAGTACAGTGCTACAAAATCACTTTACACTGCATACACACACACACACACACACACACACACACACACACACACACACACAAACACACACACACACACACACACACACACACACACACACAAACACACCATGGCAGAATTAGAACTAGCACACTTTCATAGTTATATAGCTAGACAGACAGAAATCACAGTATTTCCTCTTTTCAAGTTCCTTAACCCCTTAGTGACTGGCCACGCGCGCACGCGGCCGGCACTTAACGCATGCCAAACTTTTTTTTCTCCATTACTTACAATGACTTCCTAGACGTACATGTACGTCCTCTGTCACTAAGTGACAGTTTCTGCAGGATGTGCATGTACATCCATTGTCGGGAAGGGGTTCAAATTTGTATCTTCTATAGTAAAACAAGTTTAGTCATACAGCAGACTTCATACCATAGTTCTGGGGTGGTAAATGAGAGGTCTCCACTTGTCAGTGGTTCAAGCTTATCACAGATGAATTCTGCATGTTCAGACAACAGGAAAACAGTCCGTAAAACAAGGTCAATAACAAACATATAGCATTAATTTTTGTAGAGGTGAAGATTTACATGGCTGAAGGACAGAAAATATAGTATGTGGCACTTTTCGTTAATAAAGAGCAAGCTAAAGGATTTCAAGATATGGGAAAACTCTAAAACCTTTACGGAATGTAAAAGATAAAATTCACATGGCATGCACCGAAACTATTTTCACACGCACCCCAAACTTCCAGATCAGTTGGCTGCAATCTATTGTTGAAGCAGGAACTGAGGTACTGAAAATCTACTTCTAACACCTGGCTCAAAATAAAGAGCATTCCAAAACAAGTTTTGTCAGGTTATTCATATACCTGAAATGGTATATAGCATACTCATGGTATTTTAGTGTAAAAGTAATCATTTAATTTTTTCCAATGGTTTCTACGGCTGTACTAAAGGAATGCTAACACTTAGAAATGAATTGTGGTTATATGCATTTTAAAAATTCCCTGTACTTGATTCTAGCATCTGTGAAACTTCTGTTTGTTTTCTGAGCCTGGAACTCTATAGGTGCCCAACTGTGTAGCCATTCCTGCCTTTTCCATGGCTCCGAGAACTGTAGCATTCTTGTTTGGTGTCTCTGAAGTGACTGTCCAAATGGTCTGTAAATGGGCTGAGATAAGATGATGGCTTTTCTGAATGCAGGAGCAGCAGACACTCGTCACAATAACAGTATTAATAAAGAAGGGACCCATGGTGCTGGGAGAGCCGTCCCTCCCCAGTTTTACTACAGTTAAAGAGTGGTTATAGAAAATAGGTTGTGTCCCCTTTAAATTTACTTTAGGAGTGTAAAGAAGGTTACAGATTTTCCCCAATTACAGGTTTTTCCTTATGCTCACTGAAGATTGTCCCTTTCTGTGATCCATCTGGACAATCTTGCTGCTCTGAGGGGAGCAGTGTTACATCAGTAAAAGGGGCGGGAGGGGGATACTTTTATTCAATTACTCTTGAACTACTACTCGAACAGTATTGAAAGAACACTTTCCAAGGCCCAAAGATTACTGTGAAGATTAATTGGAGCTATCCCTTTAAGTGTAGGAGGTATTATAGGGCTAAGACTGGACACCACAAGATAACAGTTAATTTTAAAGCAAAAACCAAATTAAAAACTGCTTATATCATCTTGTACAAGCCATCTGTTTTTTCTGGTGGCAGTGTGACATTTTATGTCAACTGGTTTAAAGGGACAGTAATGTCCCATAAAAAACTTTATAGTTTTATAGAGCCTTAGCAAATAAGCAGAATGGTGCAAACCCTATCTCTCAAACCGCTATGGTTTGAGAGATATAGGGATTCAACATTCCCCCCCCTCCCCTTTACAGCTGACAGCAGGAGAATTGAGTTGTACGACTTGAGGAGGCTCTGCAGCAGAGCTGAGATTGTGTTATCTATAAAGAATTCATTCACTGGAAACATCTACAAAGTGTGCCTGGTTTGCAAGAACATTTGTAGACATTTCCCATGAATGAATTCTTTATAGATAATGCAATCTCGGATCTTCTGCAGAGCCGCCTGCTGGTCCCCGGACCAGAATCTCCTGCTGTCAGCTAGACGCTGACGTCAGGAGAAGGAGAGAGAGGGGCGAACTTTGAATGCCTATATCTCTCAAACCATAGCAGTTTGAGAGATAGTGTTTGCACCATTCTGCTTATTTTCTAAGGCTCTATAAAAGTATAAAAAAGTTTTTATGGGACATTACAGTCCCTTTAATGTACTGTGCTATGAATGAGGCCAGAAAGAAGTCAGAGCCAAACGCAGAAGGTTTTTCTCACAGCACAGCAGCAATTAGTTTGGTCTCAAAAGGGCTAATCAGCACATTGTTAGGGAATTCACATAAAGTGCAACACTGAACCATCAAAAGGTAAAAGGTTAATTTCGCAACTATGTATTTCGTACAAAAATCACTACTACAACACACAGATAATTATAATTTATCTGTAAAGCAAACAAAACATGTCGTTGGATGACAAGTCCACTTTAAGGGCTTTATAAAAAATGGGTAAAAAAAACAAAAACGTAAAAACAAATATTGTGACGAGCACCCATCGAGAACGAAGATAGTGTCTTGTCCTTAGGCATAGTGGCCCCCCAATGGTGTTACAAGTCATGTTTTTCACTGACATTTTTCTTAGTCTCTCTAAGTGGAAGGGGATCCCAGGCATGGGCCCTTGCTCTCCATGTGTCTACAGGGAATCAGATGCACCATACTGAGGCCCAAATAGGCCAAAACGTATGGCTGTGGTTTTGCCGATTCTCTTGTGCAGAAAGGATTTGCC
Organism: Rhinophrynus dorsalis; assembly: GCA_037306005.1. Lineage (NCBI taxonomy): Eukaryota > Metazoa > Chordata > Amphibia > Anura > Rhinophrynidae > Rhinophrynus > Rhinophrynus dorsalis. The sequence continues at coordinate 147,030,913 of CM074723.1, forward strand.
TGACGTTTCAGAGCTGGACTGTGAGGGTGGGACCAGTCTGGAATGAATATGGAAATGTATTTTCTGCAATGGCACATGGGAGTGAAAAAAATATGACTTGTAGCACCATTGAGGGGCCACTATATCTTGTTCATTCTCAGTGGGTGCCTGTCACAATATTTGTTTCTTAAAAAATGTAGAAGCCTCCTTGAAATGTTTCCATCTCCTCTGCTCACCTGGCAAGTCAGTCACTGGGGTTGTGTGGCTGACTGACAGCCCATGTGATTGTCAGCCAAACATGACTGACTAAGGCTCACAGAGTCAGCTACTCAGAGGTTGCAAAGAGCATCACAGCTTCAAATTTAGCTAGGGCAGATCTGCCATGCTGCAACTTTACTGTGCACCTGTATGTTGAATCTTAATGCATTCGCCAAAGACAACCACTATCCTTGAGAGAAGCAATATAAACTACTATCAAAACTTTCTTTTAATGTCAACCATGTTAAAGGGGCCTAATGCTTCATATCTACTGATGAAAAGGTTAAAAAAAAAAAAAAAAAAAATCATAATTGAAAAAAAGACTGACATCTAGGACAACCTGCCTACAGCTAGAGAGTTAGAAGAGAAATATAATAAATCAGACTTGTCCTTATGTGAAATAAGTTGTAACAGTCACAGAAACAAACTCGCTATACGTTGATATTGCAGGTCGTTTTTCAACAATTTAGGGGAAACATTTCTCCTTTGCATTCCAAACCTTACTGGTTGTTTGCCATACATGAATGAACAAGAATAAATAATTTCGAACAATAAAAATAAAGAGGTTTTTGGGAGCCAGCGAGTTGGGTGCATGAATACTATAATTAAGCAGTGCCTCCTAGTACAAAATTGAGATAAGTACATTAACATGTTAAGGGAAGAAAGTGAGGTGTGTATTTTTGTGCTCACATTTTATCCACATGTAATGTTAAAAAATTGTAATGTAAAAAATTTGGCAAGCTTATGTTGCCATGGCAACATGTAAATTTTGTGCTCTCAATTTCTTCTACTCTGGACTTGCCATTTATTAAAATCCTACCAAGCCCTCTAGGCTCTTGTTGCTCCTTCAGATGGATTTCAATCAATCGTTGATGGAAATCTAGCAAAAAGAATTAGCGAAACAAAATTAAATAAAGGGACCTGGAGATAATAAACATTTCAAAAACCAAGTACATTTTTAAAGGGTTTGTGAGGCTATTTGGAGAGTCAGGTATGTGCTACTCAATAGTACATTAAATATTTCTCCTTCATCTAGGACAGTGGTTCTCAATCTTTTTTTACTCAAGGCACCCCAAACACGCAATCTAGAACTTTCAGGGCACCCCTAGCACATGTAATATAATTTATCAAGGGTATAATGAAAAGGTACAATACATAAACATACAGTTAATATTAGGTCTCACAATAATGCTAACACAAATAAACATTTTATGCAGAACAATTTCCATAAACATTTAAAACTCAAAATTCTCATTTTTGTGGAAGTCTTCATAGAAAACATGGGGCACCCTAAGTTGGTGTCAGTGGCACACCAAAGTGCCATGGCACCCTGGTTGAGAACCACTGATTTAAGAGGAAAAACTGTCTCTATAAATATACAACCAAAATATAGGAGACAAATCAAATTTTTTGGAGACAGGATTCCTGGGGATTTTCCACTTTTAGTCTATTATGTGAGACCACAAGTAGTGGATAGGAAAATTGTTTCCCTCAACTTTCTAGTAAACAGAATGCAATCAATAATTATACTTTTAAAAGTACCAGAGCGGTGTGCAATGGATTGCAAATTAATGCACTGCAGAACCCTCTCGCCTTCAAAGGGTTAAAAGAAAGCTAGTGTGTGGTTACTGCCCACTCAGCAGTCTCCTCCCTTAAATGCAGGCCAGCATTTGTGTTCCAGAGGTTCAAGGTGACAACCAAATTGGAGGGGAAGGGAGTCGGGAAGCTAATCGCCTAGTGATCTTTTGTTTTTTGATGGGGCTGAACAAGTCTTGAAGCTCAGGTCACATGGGGTGGCAAAGGCAAATACTGCATTGCCAATTGTTACTTGAGACATTATTGGGTATACTCCATATTTTGGTGGCACTTTATGCTAATGATTTATGTTACAAGCCAATCTTCTGCCTTGCTCTACTATTAGAAATACCCACTGTGTGTGGGTTCTGCCTAGATTCATTCATTCATAGAACAGTGTGTGGTAAAATTCATCAAGAACATAAATCAGCATAAAAAGAGTTGGACTGTGCTGCCAACAAAGATTCATAGCTGAAAAACTATTTATATCCCAAACAAATGGCTAGTATGAGATATAGGCAGTTTTCAATTCTTTTTAGCAGAAAAAAAAAAAAAACGCACAATTTCATAATACACATGAAGAATTCTAATGCATTCTTCTCTTCTTGGTTAACCCCTTAAGGAAAAATGACATACATATAAGTCATGAGAAGAACGTGCATTAAGAAGCCATGACGTATATGTACGTCCTGGAATTCAGGGGTCCCCACACGGCTACATGCTGTTCAGAGACCACGAGGCTGGTCCTTAAGGGGTTAAAATCTCTAAACAATATGTTGTTATTGCTTTATAAAACAGATTATATTTGGGTAAAAACCAAAAGTCAATTGATTTATAAGACACTAATGACTATTACAAGCAAAATAAACTAACTTGTACTTACATAATTACAGCAAAAACAGTTAAGCAAAAGTATATTTTTTTCCTTTCATGAAGTAAAAAGGGTCAGCAATAAGACAAACAGAGAAAAAAGAAAAAACTGGGCGTCCGAGCCTACACTAAGCAGAGCCTGGGCGGAAACAAAAGCACAAAGCCAGAGCATAAACAAGGTGTAACCAGCAATGTTTGTCAGATGACAGGAGCAACACAACTAAATCAGAAACACATCATTACCATAGGGGATTAAAGGAAATATTTATGTTGTTTTGTATATTAAGTGTTCATATGTATTTTACATTGAAAAAAAAAAAAAGACATGTGGAATGCACAACTGCATTCAGTCTTTTGAGAATAAGAAGTTACAAGCAGGAAGATAACCAGGAATTCCACGCCCTGGGAGTAGGAAATAGAATTCCACTGTTTGAGGGATGGAAAAAAAACAAAAAACCCAGGATAAACATTTGACTGCAGAATAGAACTCTGGTATTCCCATAATTAAAGGAGAAAGTAGTCAACCTGCAGACATCCATTGGTTGTTGGACTACAACTTCCATCATACTCATGTGCCAGTCAGCAGGGGATGGTGACTTTTGTAGTACAACCAATGGAGGACCTCAGGTCGCAGCTACCCCCACACAAACTAAAACTGAAGGAAGCCATAGTGCTCAGAGAAATGATTCTAATCTCCAGTCTTTTGGGCATATTGACAGGTAATATTTTAAGGATATCCCTAATTAAGCACAGGTGGAATGATTACAGAAACAAATTCACAGACTACCCACCCGAGATCCAGATCCGTTTGTGTACCCCAAGGGCCAATGCTGAGAAAAGTAAAGGAACGAACACACACACACACACACAATACCAACTAGAGGCCCAGCATGATTTAAAAGTGCAAAATGTTGACTTGTCATTTTTTTCCACATGTTGGATTTCCTATTAGTTTTCCTTGGATTGTAGTAAAATGTGCAAATATACAAAAGAGACTATACTGCCTGTAAGCAGAGATGGAAATCAGAACCTTTACCTGGCTGATTCTCTGTTCAGTAAAGCCAAGTCAGAGTGTGTTTGACAACAGCAATACAATCCTGTAGATCCATGGTTCCCAACCCTCTTCTCAGTGACCCCTAACAGGACAGGCCCTTAGGATTTCCCTGCTTGAGTATAGAACCTCAGCCATTCAATTCACAGGTGCTCAAGCTGGAAATCCTAGACATGTTCTATTAGGGGTCCCTGTCTGAGAAGAACTCTGGGAACAACTGCTGTAGATTGTAAACTTGCTCAAAGGCTCAGATCTTCTATAATCACTGTGCTTAATCAGGACTGTTACAGAAATATATTTGTACAATTCTGTAGAATATGTTGCTACTTTATAAATATATATATAAATAAGTGTTCTCAGATCTGTCCTCAAGTCCCCCAACAGTGCATATTTTCAGGATATCCTGAATGTGAATTTTGTTAACTCAGCGGGATCCTTCAGAATGATTGAACCACTGATTGATTCCACTCTGTTTATGTGAGAAGATCTTCAAAATTAGCACTGTTGTAAGAGGCCTGAGGATAGGATTGAGCACCCAGGAGATAAAACAGAGCTATGGTTGATTTCAATATTTCCCATCCTAGTTCTCAAGGGCAATAATGTGACAGCTGAAAAGGTAAACCACACCTTCGACAAATGTTAACCCTTCGAGGGCCAGAGGGGTACACAACGCATTGCGTACCCCTCTGACACTCAAAGTGTTAAGCCACTTGTTTTAAAACAGCAGTAGGCAAATTAAGTCCTCACGTGCCACAAACCGTGCATGTTTTCAGGATCCCTCAGAGTACAGATGGATCAGCTCTGTCATTTTAATTGATCCACCTATAATCAAGCAGGGAAATCCTGAAAACATGTGCTATTAGCAGCATGTAATGACTGATCTTACCTACCACTTCCTTAACCACGGAGCTACTTTTTTTTTTTTTTTTTTTTTTTTTTTTGCTCAATGCATTCAGGGGTCCCCGAGCTGCATGCAGCCACACAGGGACCCCGGAATTCCATGACGTGCTGTGACCGTCACGGGTCCTTAACGCGCTAAATTATTACTGCACATGCCTGTATTTGGTTCAAAATACAATAAATTGTTCCACTGATTTATCCACTGGTTTTGAGGCATGGAACACCTTTAGCGCACGTTAAAGAGGAACTCTCACCCTATATAAAGTCCCCCCTCAATAATTAGGCATATAGCGATAGGCTTAGAAATAGTGCTATCATCCAGCATAAGTACAGTGTTATTAGGAAATACCACTTCTTCTGAGACTTGCGTCAGGGCATGCACACAGACATCTTGGCTCAGAGACAGCTGCCCTGTCCTAAACTGTTTCTTTCACTGTGCTTAAAGGGATAGTAATGTTTCCCAAAAACAGCAGCTCCAATTAATCTTCATAGTATTTGGGCCATGGAGAGTGTTATATCAATACTGTCAAGACCTGTAGTTCAAGAGTAATTGAAGGATAAAGTTTCCCCTCCCGCCCCTTTCACCTAGTGTAATACTGCTCTCCTCAGATGTGGAATCTGGTTGTAAGACCAGACAAATAACAGAAGGGACAATCTTCTTCCTGTGAGAACAATGAAAGCCCTGCCCCCCTTTACAAGTTTTTCAGGTTTTTCCCTTATCTTAATTGAAGATTGTCCCTCTCTGCAATCTACAAGGGCACTTCCCTTCTGCTCTGGCTGAGCAGTGTTACATCAGTAATAGGGGCGGGAGGGGGATACTTTGTCACTGAATTACAACTCTGACAGAATTGAAATAACACTCTCCAAAGTCCAAATACCATGATGATTAATTAGAGCTGCTTTTATTATGAAACATTACTATCCCTTTAAGGGACTGATTGCACAGGCACACAGATGCCTCTAAAGCAAGAAGCCTGACCGTCAGTCTCAGAAGAAGTAGGATTTCTTAATAACGTGCTCCATAATAGCACTATTTCTAAGCTTATTGCTATATGCCTAATTATGAGGGGCCCTTTATTTAGGCTGATGGTTGCGTTTTAAGGTCTGGAATTCAGAAACCATGGTTTGTTACATGGGTTCTCAAACTGGTCCCCATGCCTATCTTCACTACAGCAGCAGTTCTCAAACTTATCCTCTGTGACCACTAGCGTCCAAGATTTTTATCATCAAGAGTACAGATGGCTCAGTTATAGTGATGGAGCCACTAACTGGTTCACCTGTGCTGTAGTGCAGGGGTTTTAACCCACAAGTGATTTGATAAGAGGCTCAATTAATTATTTAACTCCCATATGCTCCAGCAGGGAAACTGTCATTGGTATAGCACGGGCTGAGAAACACTGAAATAAATAAATGATTACTGCACTATGATTTCCCTGCTTGCATACATGTAATTTAATCAAAGACTCAGTCATTTAACTAACTCTCCTGTACTCAAGCTGGGAAACCTTAAAGATGTGACATGTTAGTAGTAATTGAGGACAGGTTTAATAATCACTGCATTAGAGCAGCAGTTCCCAAATCACACCCTTAGGGACCACAAATTCTAGGAGTTGAGGATTTCCCTGCTGGAGAACACAGGAGTTGAATCAAAATGACTGAGCCACTGATCAACTCACCTGTTCTCAAACAGAAATTTTCAAGTCCTTGTCAATTAGTGGGAACTGAGGGCATTAGAGGAAGACCAACGCACTATAGCAAAGCTTCTCAACTGCTGTCCTTAACTACCCCCAAGTCGTCAGACTTTGCACCTCTCTACCTGAGCTCAGCGAAACTATTCGGAAGGCATAGAAATCCTTATATCCGGCAGTGCTAGGCATTTGTCCACGGCACTGAAATTACACATAACATTTGTATGCAATTCATATGCGAATAAATTTTTTTTTTCCCCAGTTTGGCATGATTCTCTACTTTCCCATCAACAAGGCTCTTCTTAAACATCGTACCTTAATTTTGCATGGATATTGCCTTTCAAGGCAATATTTGGTGCAATACCATTGAAATCAATAAAAATTGCACATAATTGCAACAACACACTGTTAGGCCGAGATGCGTTACCATGTGACATGCTCTTCGTTTTTTTTTCAGCAGTATGAACAGTCCCATATAACATAATACCAATTTTGAGTGAAATCTAAGAAACTTATACAGGTGCTCATTTCCTCCTATACACAAGCCACTGAACATATTACAGGCACTGATTTTGTCAACACAGTAGATAACTAGTCAACTCTGCATTTTTCAGAAGATGCCATTAAAATCATTATTTGACAGTATGGTTCCTATGTTCAAAAGAAAAGCAGCATCATTATGGGAAAATTACATACACTACATAGGGGAAGAATTTTAAATTGCCACAGATTTAAACAAAAGCTTTTAAAACCTTGAATGTTAGAGATGTTGCCATTGAACTTTACATTTACTCCCCTATGGTGTACTTGATTTACCTCAGAATTACTTGATTCTCCTTTTGAACATAGGGTCCTTAAACATACACTGAAAGGGCACCAATTATCAGTATGGTAATTAAATTCTTAAAGAGATAGCAATGTTTCACAATAAAAGCAGCTCCAATTAATCTTCATAGTATTTGGGCCATGTAGAGTGTTATATCAATGTTGTCAGAGTTGTAGTTCAAGAGTAAATGAATGATAAAGTATGCCCCTCCCACCCCTTTTAGTGATGTAACACTGCTCACCTCAGAGCAGCTAGGTGGTGTCCAGGTGAATTGTAGAGAAGAACAATCTTCAGTTAGCACAAGGGAAAAACCTGTCAAGGGGGGCAAGGTTTTCATTGTTTTCACAGTAAGAAGATTGTCCTTTGCTGTGAGCTGTCTGGTCTTAAGACCAGATTCCACATCTGAGTGTAGGTGGCTTATACTAGGTAAAAGGGACAGGAGGGGGATACTTTATTATTCAATTACTCTTGAACTACAACCTCTCACAGTATTGAAATAACACTCTCTATGGCTCAAATACTATGAAGATTAATTGGGGCTGCTGTTTTTGTGAAACATTACTATCCCTTTAAAGGGAAACCTTCACCAGGAAAAAAAAAATTATTTGTGTCAATAAATTATGCTGAAATAATTATACTAGTGCTGGTATATTTTTTTCTGTGTTTACTCGATTTGCGTAAGAGCCTATGATCTGTGAAACTTGGGCTCATATGAAAATTACTATTTGTCTACAAACACACTAAGTATCTCTGTCCAACTGCTGTAAACGCTAACAGGCCTACAGTCCCACCTTTAGATGAAGATTTTTTTTTATTATTTTTTTTTATTATTATTATTTTTTTTTAGCAGTGTTATTTATGCTGTTGTGGGGCGGACATGGCATAATTTACTAGAAAATGACACCTTCAACACTATGCTTTTCAGCAATACATGTGGGGAATGTACAAATAAAAACTATAAAGTAAAAAGTAGTAAGTAATAAAACTGACAATCACATGACTAGGTTTGTTACCAATATTGTATTAGAGTGCAATAAACATTCATTTCCTAATGAAGATTCCCCTTTGAGGAAGTGCTTACCACCCCCAACAGGAAGAGAGTCAGTTACTCTGATATTTTTTTTTACCTCCACTGAAAGGGCTTGACAGCTAAACAATATACATTTGTGTCCTGAAGCAGTTGTGCACTTTTTGGGGATTGTTTTGTTCATCAGAACAATAGCTTACTCTACCTCTGACTCATAAGCCTGTAATTCAATCTGGAACACATCAAATTTACAGATCAAGTTAAAGGTATATTACGGTCCAGGAGAAATTTAAATCAGCACTGGCACCACAGAAAATCCTAATAGCCACTATGAATCAATTCTGACTGGATTCTCTCTCCAAAATAAATGTTGTTTTGTTAACTTTGGATAATGACTAATGTAGCAGACATGACTATTAGTTGCAAGACTCAAGGACCCAAAACTCTTCTAAGGATGGAAAGATGCCTTAAGTGAGGTTTGGGGCGCCAGTGTCCTGCAAGAAAAAATTATGTCTGCCTTTGTGCACACAATATTCCAAACTAGAGATCTGAGGAACCAACGCAAATATGATCCAGAGTGGTCATTAGGAATTTCTGCCCAGTTTTAGGTAGGTCAGGGGTTAAGGTTAGGAATGACTAATGTACATTAACTATAGGGTTGAGATAGATATATATTATATAACAAAAACACATTCTGTAGACTGATTGTTTTAGTATCCAGTAAAGGGATGTGCATGTAAAGATGTTAGCATTGTGTTTAGAAACCAAAGTAAGAAGGAGGAAAAAAAACAAAAAAAAAACCATAATGAATATGCCCCGAAGCAGCAAGCTCTAGACCTACTCCACAGAATAGATAACTTTGGCCCATATTTACAAAAAGCAAACTCAAGTTATTCAAGAGTAAACTAAAATATACAATAAGGGATAAATTAAACATCCTAAATTTCCATGCACTGAATTGAACATTTAACCGTCTGAATGCATTGGAGACCTATCTAGCATTCAAGGGGATAAAAGTCCAGTTTATTTTAACAGGAATGTTATTTATCCCCTATGGTGCAGTTTGTTTAATCCAGAATAACTCTAGTTTGTGTTTATAAATATGGGTCTTTGTTTTTATGGAGTAAACAGCTACAATTATTTTCACCCATGTGAATTAACCCTTAAGATTTCAGTCACTAAACCAGCAAGATGTGGCTCCCAAACTGTTGGATACAACAACTCCTGTCACTGCCTTCATGGAGAAGGTATTAATTCTAATACACAACAGCTCTAAAGCCAAAAATTACCAACTCTGCTCTCAGCAATGATAATGTAGGGGGATAGGAAAGTAAGTAATAAGTTGGGTTTTTTTTCCTGAAAAACCTGTTGCGAGACATACAGGATGCAAGAGACTAGCAGTGTAAGAGTTATATATTTATTGGCTATGTAGCTTTAGAATGCAAGCTTTCAAGACAACTTTAGTCTCTGTCAGACATGTTTAGACTTATAATACAAAATGTATACACTTATATTGTCTGGAATATTTAGTTACACTAAGAAAACATATTGGTGCCTTAAGAAAAAAAGGGATCTATTTAGAGAGACAAACATTGTCATGCTGTCCTCTTCAATCAAAACTTGAGAATAAAGAAGTCACTGATTCTACACAAGCAGTTGTTCTCAGCTATCATCAGACAGGACAGCAGCCCACTTGTATTGAAGAACAGTGGGTGGGGGTGCAGGGATTTATGAATGAATTCTTTTCCTCCTCCTCCTCCTCATATAAAGCCATTCATGTGAAAGAGGGTCAAAAGCAGGATTATAGGATTTATTTCCTCTTTCAAGACATAATGGCAAGTTAACCTCTTAAGAGCCAAACTAAGACTGGATTATTTGGTACACTTCAGGCACTCAAAGAGTTGATATGTAGGAACAGCTCACACCATGAAACGATGGCAATTTATCATCCTATTCCTCACACAGTTAGATACAAATAAGCATGGCTCAATACAGAGATCAATGCCAAACACAATGGAAGGAGGGGGCATTACTGCCATTAAGATATAACCAAGGGCATGTGCTGCATGCCAGCTCAAGGAAGGCCTGTACTTCAAACACACATACACACGCTGGCCAACCATCTGTGGGCAGCCTGCTAATATCAGACAATGACATGCCAAATGACAGGGAGAGAATCAGATAGATACATACATGATCCAAAGTTAAACCAGAGCAGGAAAGTTTCCGCAAAGTTTGCTACCACTATGCCCACTGCTACCTTCCTCCCATAACCTGTGTCAACTCTGTCATGAGTCAGACACAGCCCCATACGGCCTAGGGAGGTTGTTTTCCTGAAGGATAGATCAGGAAGGAAGAACAGGGAAGGGGTGGGATACACGGCCTAGTCTCGGGATTTCCCGAGCCCAACAGCAAAGGGAAACAACAACAGCAGCAACAGAGGAAACAACTCAGCAAGGGACAGTACAAGGTCCAGCCCTAGAATCAGTGGGGAAAAAAGATACATTATATATATATATATATATATATATATATATATATATATATATATATATATATATACATACATACACACAGACTAGATGCTAAATAGTTATCTCACGCAGGTGTCTTTAGCACTAAAAGAGTGAACATAAATCCATGCACATGCGTTCTATAAAGGAATGGATTTTGGGCCGGGTATTCTCTTACCTGTGTCCACTCCAGGAGCCTCACATAAAGTTACTTCTTCCTGAGACAAATGTTATCCAACAGATTATAGCGAACAGTGAAATCTCTACCTCCCCCTTAAGCTAGCAGACACTAAGCAGCCATCTGGAGCGCAGGACCGTTTGTGCAGCGTTCACTCCATATTGTCCATAAAGCCCAGGTCCGTGCACTTTGATCCTTTTCCTCCTCCTACTCCAGTAGAAATCAGAGGCTGACACATCCAGGGTCCGGTCCTACAGCCTATCCTCTCCCACCCTACACAGCCGCGGATCCCACATCCAGTGGGCGTGGAAGGGGAGTACGAAGGGAAACGTGATAAATCAATGCTCTGGCTAAGGGGCTGGATACAACAAACACGAGCGAGCGCTGGCAAGGTGTAAACTTGCCTGGTGCCTATGCTATGCTGTGTTGTGTAGTGTGCAGATCCTCCTCCTGTGCGTGGTTCGCTCCCAGCTCTGTGAGGAGAGGAGGAGGGATCGTTGAGCTGGAGAGAGGGTGCCATGGAACATGGCTGCCTACATTAGTGTGTGGAACCGGGAGATTTGGCCGAGGGATTAACGGGGAAAAGACCAACCGATACCATCTCGTGTCCACAGTTATCCCCCTTGTTCAGTTTATTATTGTGTTAATATTTTCAATCAATATTTTGATTAACCCTTTGAGTGACGCGTTGCACACCACTCTGGCACTCAGGAGGTTAATAATTTGCAGAAATGTGTGCGAAATTCGTAATTTGCTTAATTCTCACTTAGGGTTTCGTACTATAATTGTTTTCCTGAGTAAAATATATACATCTTTATTTCTGATTAAAGCATGGGAACAAAGGACCTTATTTATTAACCCTTTGCGTGTCAGAGGGTACGCAATGCATTGCCTAACCCTCTGGCATTCAAAATGTTAAGCTAAGGAAATGAAGTTCAGCAGCAGATCAAGGGTTACAGAGTAGAAAAATGAAAATTCCCATTGCCTGAGATGTATCCAAGCCACTGCTTCCAATCTAATAAACAAAGGGTTAAAACTATATGTATGGGAGTTTTTGTTTCTTTCCTATGGTGTAGAGCAGGGCTATCTAAGTTTGGTCTTCAAGGGCCGCCAATAGCCCAGGATGTAAGGATTTCCTTGATTAAGCACAAGCGAGTCAATCAGTGTCTCATTCATTTTCATTAACTCACCTGTGCTTAACCCCTTAAGGACCCATGACAGTCCTGGACCATCATGGAATTCCTGGCTCCCCGTGCGTCTGAAAGCCATTTGGGGAGTCTGGAATCCGATTCTGGAAAAAAAAATAAAGGTCCCTGGTCCTTAAGGGACCGCACTGTGCGTGGCCGGTCCTTAAGGGGTTAATGGGAATTTTATTACTTTGAAGCAATGTTATACCCATATATACACACCATATAGTCTGATCACCTAAAAGAGGAACACGGAATTTCACCTCAGAGGGAATGTTTGCATCTTTTGTCTAGTCCCTATTAAAAATGAACCGGTTGAGCAAAGATTATCACGGAAAAACTTATAAAAAGTTTTTAATTTTTTTTTCCTCTTTTTTTTTTTTTATTATTTTCATATTAATTGGTGGTTTAAACATTTACAAGTTGAAAGGCCCATTTACACGGTCCACAGTTCCACCACTGTAGGCATGAGCAGTAGAGAGTGGCCATGCCGCTGCTGATACGGAGCGAAGCGCTCCAAATTCAGACCGGAGTCCTCTCTGTACAACTCTGGTCTGAATTCGGAGAGACCCGCTCCGTAACAGCCACGGCGCGGGCAGTCTGTACTGCGCATTACTAAAGCTCGCACAGCCATCTCTACTGCGCATGATGGCTTCTGACAAACCTTAGCTACTTATTATATAGGCTATGTGAGAGCAAAAGAAAGCTCTACTTATGCTTAAAAAATGTTATATAATTAGAGGAAAAATGGTTGAACAAAAAAGGCATACTAAAAAGGCCAAAATTGCTCTTGTCCTTTTTTTTGTCAAAACGCCCTTGTTCCAAAAAAACCAAAAAAAAAATGCTTGAACCAATGAAGAGTTTTATATTTCTCCTATGGTGTATACTTGTTTTGATCCAGAATTGCTCATTTTCTCTTCTGTGGATTTGCTGCCATAATGTATAAAAAGTGGTGTAATTCTGGGGTAATCCAACTACACCACAGATGACAAAATCTTACCAAATCTGCAGTGTTCTCAAGGCGAGTACTGCAAACCACATCCTTATGGCATTGAAAGTGATAAAGGAGTGATGCTGTTTGTAGTACTGAAATCTGGACAAGTGGCAGAGCAGAGAGTATGTGCTCAGACTTCAGGGTTGTCAAACATCTAGCAATGTGTAAGGCATGGCATCCAATTCCACCCCTTACACATTGCCAGCAGTGTGATAACCCTGCATGTAATGAGCGGATTCTACCACCACCACCCACAGCCTTGAATCCCTAATTTTTAATGCACATGGAGATGTGTGTCTCCATTGCCAAGGCGATATGATGGCCACACATCACCATAGTATCACCCTCAGGTGTCTATTCCAGATTATGCGTGTATAAATTAATATATCTTTAAAACAGACTTTGTGTTGAATCCAATTTAGTGATTCATGAAAACTGTGCAAATGGCTCCCCATTGATTTAGATAGGTTTTTTAATCCTTTAAATGCTAGAGAGATCTCAATTGCTTCACAATGCTTTGGAAACCTCTCTCATATTTAAAGGTATTGTAATACTTCGTTTCATCTTTATTTTATTTTGTAGGCATTAAAAAACATGAAGAACGATATAAGTCTTATTTCTCAAACCTTTATGGTTTGAGAGATATTCACAAGCAAAGTTTCCCCTCCCGCCCCTTTTACCTAGTGTAAGCCATCTCTTCTCAGATGTGGAATCTGGTTCTAAGACCAGACAGATAACAGCAGGGGACAATCTTCTTTCTATGAAAACAATGAAAACCCTGCCCCCCTTGACAAGTTTTTCAGGTTTTTCCCTTATCTTAATTGAAGATTGTCCCTCTCTGCAGTCTACCTGGGCACCTCCCTTCTGATCTGGCTGAATAGTGTTACATCAATAAAATGGGTGGGAGGGGGATACTTTGTCATTGAATTACTCTTGAACTATAACTCTGACAAAATTGAAATAACACTCTCCAAAGTCCAAATACTATGATGATTAATGAGAGCTGCTTTTATTATAAAACATTACTATCCGTTTAAGGAGTTAACAGCCCTATTTAACTCTATGAGACATTTCAGTTGTTCCCAATGGTGCAGCTGGTTTGCTCAAGAGTTACTTCACTTTTATTTTTAACCCCTTGAGTGCAGGGGGGTACACAACACATTGATTCGTAGGTCCCTTAACCCTTTGAGTGCCAGAGGGGTCTAGCATTCAGAGGGTTAAGTGTTTTTCTGGGTTTCAAGAAAGGCTTAATTCCAATTTACCTGGGAGTTCCTTTTCCTTGTCAGTTCCATAACAGCACACCTTAGAGACCCTTCCCTCTCCCAGGACACGAAATCAGCACAGAGTTTTAAACACTTCCCACCCCTTAAAAGAAGCCTCCTCCTTACCTCCTCAGTGTAATAAAAAGACAGGAGAACAAAGAATAGTTTAATAGGGTTAGGGTTACCACCCAGCCGGTATTTTACCGGCAGGCCGGTAAAAAATTGGCTTCTGTCCAATGTTAAGTCTATGGACGGAATGCCATGGCCGGTATTTTTTTGGAAGAAAAGGTGGCAACCCTAAATAGGGTGGGATATCTGTGTGCTGTTATGGGATTGACAAGGAAAAGGAATTCCCAGGTTGGAATTCAGCCTTTCCATGTCTTCCCAAACAGCACACCTTAGATACATAACAAAGATAAAAGAACAGGGCTGGCTTTTAAGATTCCACAGCTCGCAGAACCTGTCGCCCAAAAGATGACTCATCTGCTTGCAGAATGTATGGACCTTCTTCCAAGTGGCTGCTCTGCAAATCTGGTCAACCGAATCCTCTGCCCACTCCGCCTATGATGCCACCATGGCTCTCATAGAATGTGCCTTAAAGGAAGAAGGGGGATCCACCCCTGCAGTGAGATAGGTAAACAATATGTTTAATCTAACGAATGATAGACCATTTTGTAGCGGCTTTAACCTTTGGAAAGTCCAGTTAAGGAAAGGAGTAAGTTAGGTGACTTCCACTAGGAATGTGATGAGTTTAGATACATTTGTAGACATTATTTAAAATCCAGAGTAATGAGAAGTTCTACGTTGTCCAAGTCTGTATCCAGGAGGAAAGACGGTAGGACTACTTCTTGGGAACAATGGAAAAAAGAATCGACCTTGTGTTGGAAATCTGGAGGCAATCTAAGGACCACCCTATCAGTATTAAAAGTAAGATAGGGTTCCATGATTGAAAGAGCTTGGATTTCTCCAGTATGGTGTGCAGAGGTTATGGCGATCAAAAATACCAGATTGAGGGTCAAGAATTTCAGTGGTGCAGAGTCCAGCTGTTCAAAAGGATGAGTAGTTAGGCCATTCAATACCAGAGAAAGATCTCAGTTTCACCATGACTCTGGAAAATCTCTGCAGCAGAAGGTGTTTGACAACTGGAGAATTGTACAAGAATCACAAAGCCGTAATCTGCACCTTGTGCGTGGAAGACTGAAGACCATGATCAAAACCTTGATGAAGAAAATCAATAATAGCATTGATATCTGCAGACATGGGTGAGAGATTCCTAGAAGCACACCATGAGGAAAAAAGTGCCAAATCTTCAGATAGCAAACCTTCCTCCTACTGTGCAGTAACGTTTCAATAACCGTGTCTGAACAACCCTGTAGCTTCAAGAGCTGCCTCTCAATATCCAGGCAATTGGAGAAAGGAACTGAGGATTGGGGTGAAGCAGTGGTCCTTGATGAAGGAAATACAGTCTGCAGGGAAGGCTGATGGGGGGTGCTCGGAGAGTTGGCGAAGGTCCACAAACCATGTCTTTCTTGGCCAGAAAGAAGCAATAAAGATAACCATCATATTTTCTCATCTCAGCTTCTTTAGGGCCTTTGGAAGAACTGGAATTTGAGTAAATATGTACGCCAGCTGAAGAGTCCATGGTTGGATGAGAGCTTTGATTGCCTCTGTTTGATCTCTTATATCAGTGGTTCTCAACTCCAGTCCTCAGGACCCACTAACAGGCCAGAATTTGATGATTTCCTTGTTAGAGCACAGGTGAGTTAATCATTGTGAATGAGCCTCTGATCACCACACCTGTACTCTAGCAGATAAATACCTAAGTCCTGGCCTGTTAGTGGGTCCTGAGGACAGGAGTTGAGAACCACTGTCTTATATTCAGGGAAAAGAATCATGTTGTTTGTCTGTTTTTCCTGGTTGTCATCAAGTTGATTTCCAGACCCCCCAGGCAAGTGAGAGTTAAAGGAATATCTCTCGACTGAGAGACCACTCTGTGGGACATAATGGATGACTTCTCAGAAAATCTGCTTCTTGATTCAAACTGCCCTTGAGATGTATGGCGTGGTCTCTGCCCAGGAGCAGATTGTCATGGAGCGTTTCAGAAGAGTAGGACTCTTGGTTCCGCTCTGTTGATTTTGGTAAGCAATGACACAGCAATTGTCCGACTGTATCCGGACTACTTTGCCGCGTAGTACCTTGTGCAAGTGCTGAAGTGCTCTCCAGACTAACAGGAGTTCTCTGAAGTTGGACAATCTGGTCGCCTCTGCTGAAGTCCAGATCCCTTGAATCATCATGTTGTGGAGATGGGCTCTCTAACCATAACTGCTGGCATCTGTATTGTTGACCACTGGGGCAGGAAAATGCAAGATCAGTCCTGACTTCAAGTGCTTGTTTGTTAACCACCATCTGAGTGACCACTTGATTTGATGTGGCACTATGAGAGATAGGTTTGAGGGAGGATGATTGTCTGTCCCAAGTTTTCAGGATGAATGATTGGAGAGGTTGAAGATGAAGAAGGGTCCAAGGAACTTCTGGGCTGCAGGATGACATGAGGCCCAACAGAGACATAACTTCTCTGACCTTGGTTGTTGAGGATTTCAGGATTTGGAGAATTTTCTCCTTGACTTTTTGTCACCAGTAATCCATAAGGAAAGTGTGACACTTGCTGGGGTTGAAGATGAGTCCCAGAAAATGCTGTCTTTGGGCAGGCACCAGATTTGAATTTTTTCCAATTTATGCTCCAACCCAGATCCTGAAGGGTGTGAAGACGCACCATTTGCTGTTGTTGTAGGATGAAAACACAGGGGGTCTTTACCAGCCAGTCGTCCAAGTCTGGGATCACCGATATTCCCTGTTGTCTGAAGTCAGCTGCTACCACCACTAGGCCTTTTGTAGACATGCTTGGGGCCGAAGATAGACCTAATGGCAAGGCTTGGAATTGGAAATAGGAAGTCATCCTGTGTAATGGTACCCCCATTCTTAGCGCTGCTGAGCTGGATGGATCAGCACATGAAGATAAGAGTCCGTCAGATAAATGGTAACCATAAAATCTCCGGGAGAGAGAGAGCTTCTACCGTGGATTCTGGGGTTTCCATTCTGAATTTTTGATGTCTTATGAATCTGTTGACCCATCTGGCGGAATCCTGCTAGAGACTTCGGTACCAAAAAAAAGGAGAATAGATGCCTCTTACTTCTTGTGCATGAGGAATTGTGATAAGAACTTGAGAGTTGAGAAAATTGTCTAAGGCATGAAGAAAGATGTGCTTCTGGCTGTGAGAGGTTGGTAAAGAGGTTATCAGATATCGACGGAGAGGATGAGAGAGGGATTCTATCCAATATCTATCTTGCAGAAGATGGATCACCCATAAATCCCAGGTGATCTTTTACAGTGCAGGGAGAAAATAATGCAGCCTTCCTACGAGTAGGGTGGAATCAATCAAGGTCCTGGCTTCAGGAAGAAAATGGACTAGGGCCTGCAGAAGAAGATGAAAATCTTCTGCCTCTGGATCAGAAGAGAGTCCTCTGATTAAGGGGCAACCTGTCCCTTCACTGGCCTAAAAAGCTTTGCTCTTTATGTTGCTGTCTGTAATCCCTGGAAAATTGCTTGCAAAAGCGTGGAAATGTATGCCTGGAAGAAAGATGTTTCATAGAATCTGTCCTGTTCACGCGTTATTCTAGCTCCTGACCAAATAAGGCTCTATCTTAGAAAGGCATGGTACATAGTCAGTTTTTCGATGCTGTATTCGCCATCCAGGACTTCAGCCAAATGGCTCTTCTTGCTGTTACAGCCAAGGCAGAGGTCTTTGCATTCAAGTGCACTGACTCCAGGGAGGCATTGCACAGAAAATCCACTGCAGTACTTACTACAGAAAGCTTGCTCAAGACATCATCTCTGTGAAACTTAGAAGAGGGGCTGTGACTATACCAGCAGACACCCAGCCTTGGTGTCCTCATCAATGATCACTTCTTCCACTACGAGCCAGATGGATATCCAACAGAATGCCGTGATATACCCCAAACCAGGCAAAACTAGTGTCAGGGTAACCAGCACACACTCTGCATACAGCAAGCTTTACCCCAAGCATCAGACAACACTAGTGTCTTGAGGTTAGAATAACAACTGACTTTATTGGAACAAACCACATGTATTTATACACAAAACCTACATTGAAATACATGGGCAGGCAGGATATACAAAACAAAGGGCCAACAACAGAAGGTCCCAGCAATTACAATAACACAGTCATGATTGCATTAATACACAAAAGGCTAGCAACAAATGGTACAACACAATACAAAGGGCCAGACGTGATTAGGTAAGCACACCACAGGGGGTCTCAGTACAGTTCACAGACCTACAATGACTGGAGTGGCTACAGTAGACACAGAGCTTGGGTGAGGGTGAACAATGAAACAAAAGGCTTGAGGGACTGCAATGTACATTTGCAGCATCCGTGGCCAAACTCAAATACTTAACCCTTACTGCCCATTTCCTTGGAAGCAAGCCAGCAGTCTATGGTTGTTAGTATTTTGGGTAGAAATAGTCTGAAGACATGAGATTCCATATCGCTAACACACTAATATCTCCCATAGTCGCCACAGTTCCGTCACTGGGGCTATTTTGGAGATCTGATAGCCAAACTCTTAGCGAGCGTGCCATTGAAACAGCTGTAATTCCCAGCCTGAATCCAGAAGTCAAAGCCTCAAAAGCTTTCATCATTGTCACCTCAACTGGACCCATCTTCTGGAGGAATAGTAGAACGATGAATCACTCTGACAACAGCTATGTCTACTTTTGGAATTTCTTCACGTATGAGGAGTCAAACAATCATCTGACCCTTTTGAAGATAGCTAGTTTTTAGTCTGGTATACTCCATTAGTCCAAAATTAAAAATGCCAGGACCTCATGAACAGGAAAAGTCTTAGACTGGCAGGAAAAACCTTTAACAAGCCGATATTTCTTGTATGTGGTTTCCTTTCCGTCCTCTAAGTCCATTACAGACCGGACTGCTGATACCAATCTGTTGACTTCCAGAAACATCTCCATCTTCCCCTTTGGTGGAGTAGTCCTCACCAGGAAACCTATCTTCCATTTCTGAACCCGTGGAATCGGTGCCTGAGTGCCAGGCTGCCAGGTCATGTTGTTGAGGCCGGTGTCCTTTGACTTCATCAAAAGTCATTTGTAATTCTGAGTGAAACCAAGACATAAACTCCTGCATAGGGATACAGGTTTCTGTCTCCACAACCTGCTGGACACTGGACCCACAGAATTTTCCTTGGGTTACAATGGTTGTTCACAAGATGAACATGTAACAAGATTGGTTTTGGAGGTAGCTTTCTTAGGCATCGCTGTATCCACAGTGTCATTGTCATACATGCTGAAAACAGAAAAAAAAGGCCAACTGAACTCACATACTGCCACAAAAATGAAGCTTATACAGAGGTACTTATATGGGGAAGAGGTGAAAGGACCAGCAGAGGCAAATGAGGAAAACAGCTATGTCCAAAACAATAATCACCAGGAGTTTAGGTGAAAATAAAGTAGCAGGAAAGGCATATAAAAAATAGCCTTACCTGGAGTTGAACTGAGGACGCCCACCGTCCACAGAAAGTTCCTGTCTGCATGCTGGCCTCAGTATTACCTGATCTGGGATGTGTGAGGTCATGGAATGCAAACATGTGTTCCAACAGTGAGGTCCAGTCCTGGTTCAGGGAAAAAAAGAAAAACCTGGGCTTCCTCCTGAGACAGTAAAAAAAAATGAGGAGAAGGCCCCTTTTAAGGGGTGGGAATTGTTTAAAACTCTGTGCTGTTTTGGACAACATGGAAATGCTGAAATATGTATATCCTTTCTACACTGAAAGAAAAATTAAAACAAAACTCAGTTCAACGTTTTCTCTGTTTATTTTAGTATAATACACAATTGTGAAATGATATGAATGGGAAAGAAGCTGGCCATAACTTTTCTAGAAGTCGGGCTACTATTTAGGGCTTTTATTGGAGGGGAGGTTTACTTGTATTGGAAACAAATATTTTTATTAGTTGTTAGATGAGATCAAATGCCACACCAGCTCAGACATATAGTTTACTAATACAGTAAGGGAATTAAATAATACATTTTAATTTGATAGAAAAATGGGTAAACTGGATGGAAAATTAGTTTGTATCTGCTTTCCAAATTTGTTTTTTATTTTAACCTAAAGAATAATAAAACAAGTATAACCACATTTTCTAATGGAGTGCTTGGATTTCTAAGCCAGTTTTGTACACTGCCACCATATTTTACCTTCTGTCCGTTTCTTGTCTCTTCATTCATTTTCCTATCTAATTCTGTATATATCACTCTCATAATAAGAATCCTGGCTCAGAATTGTAACAGTGTGTTGATTACAGCATATTATCAAATAGGTTACAACTATATAACCAAACATACGTATAATTATATTTAATTTATTTCTAACCCATTTTATAATGCTAAAACATCACCAATGCAATGTTACAACTCCGAGCCAAGTTTTCCTACTCTGAGAGTGTGATATACAGAATTAGAAAGAAAAATAAATTGAGGTAAATGAAGCAGCGATAAGATATTATGGGTGGCATTGTACACAACTGGCTTAGAAGTCAAAGCAATCCAAAAGAAAAGTGTGCGTGTTCCTACTTGTTTTATTATTCTTTGGCTGAAATAGATTTTGAGAGATAAGAACCAATATGCCCAAGCAGTCAGCCCATTTTTCTATTAAATTAAATTTCTAATTAAAATGCACACAATTTCAGAGTCTACAGCATGACCTTCTGTCTGTCCTGGGAATTTTTTTACTTCCCTTACCGTATTAGTACCATTCACTTCCACTGGGATGCCAATCCAAGAATCTGTCATCCTTTCCACATAACAGTACTTATACACACATTACTTCTATGTCTTCTAACCTCTAAATTTCTACATAGGATCTTGTCTTAGTATTTCTTTTTTTAGGAAAAATGTTTCTGAACTATCTTAAATCCTTTAATATATTAAAATATTTTTATCATACTATTCAAACTATGAATATTAAAATAAGTATTTCCTTTTACCCTTAGTCACCAAAGCCCTGCATTATTTCAATGGTTCTTTGAACTGCCTCCATTTTATTAATATCCTGTGGTCTCCAGGACTGAAAAACAGTACTTCTGGTGAGCTCTGACCAGTGATCTACAAACTGGCATTAGTACATCTCTCATACAGCTGCTGTTGCCTCTTTACATGCAACCCAGTTACCTGCTAGCTTTTCTCTTTGCTTGCCTACTTCAGATCATACAAAATAATAACTCTCAGATCTCTTTCTTTAGCCATTGTTGTCGCTAAGGTACCATATAGCTCATATTCAGTCTCCTGGTATTTGTTTTTTAAATGCCATAGGAAAAACATCCAGGGTGATGTGCAAGAACCTCAGCTGTAGCTGAATTTTATTTAAATAGTGCAACAGATTTACAATGTTTTGGGGGAGCTTTACATGCCTCCCTTCATCAATGGTCAACTGGAGATCAAGTGCAGGATCAGCACAAGTTGTAATATGTTATGGAAAGTGCAGCCATTTAGAAATCCAAAAAGGAAAATAATTTCACTATTTACAAACAAAGGGATTATACCTATTGGAATAGCTGGTGCAAGGTAATAGATACAAATGCAAAAACTTCTCTCTGGCTGTACTAAAACTTCTCCCGATAGATGGAGAAAGACATAAATTACCATAATTGCACTCCTGAGAATACCCTAGCGGACCACTGAAATTTGGATCTTAAAGGAGAAAATTCAGTTTATAAAAGTAAATATCTCTTAATTTGTTTTAAAAAAATAGGTTAAAAATAGAATAGAAAAGTAGAATAGTAGTGTGATGAAGTAGGATTGTAAATGAATGCTCAAATTGTAACCTATACACATTCGTGGCTGCACTGACATTGTTCCTAACAATGTACGTAATGGATGCCTCTTCAATTGAAAGGTTGATATTGTGAATTATATACATGATTAACTGTAGGGAGTAAAGCTTACTTTCATCAAACACATTTGTGAAAAAAGATGAAAAAAGATAGGAAGGGTAATTAATGTGTAGTCTTACAGATAAATACATGCTTAAAGCACTCCTGGTACCATTCCTAATGTAGATTTTGATAAATGTGTAATTAATGAGATTGGTCTGTAAAGGTACCATGTACAGAAATATTAGTATACACCAGGATTGTAAATTAGTGCTCGAACTGTGAACAATGCACATTCCAGGCTTTACTAACTTTCTTCCTAGCAATAATCATAAAATATGCCTCTCTATGTAACTAATCAGGGAACGAGTGTTACTAGGGGTTATATCTTAGATAAAATTCAATTAATACACGATTCCTGTGTTGATGATGCACTCGTTAAAGCCCTCCTAATACTATTCCCGACCTCGCTAAATGTCCCATTAATATAAGTTTGCAGATGTTCAATTATCACACTATAATTAGAAATATTTTTACATAATGTTTTTAAAACAGCTTAATAATGTTTGGTTTTGTAAACTGAATTTTCTCCTGTAGGATCCAAATTTCATGGATCCACTAGGGTTATTCTCAGGAGTGCATTACAGTAATTTCTTTCTCTCTCCATCTATTGGGAGAAGTTTTAGTAGAGCCATTTGGAAGCTCTAGATTGTGCATCCTTCTAACCCATACTTTCCTGCTTGTTCTAACTCATAGGTGATCCATTTACTCCTCAAGGAACCTTAACTTGCTTTATCTTGGAGATACCACTACTTGATATGTATAGGACAAGCAAGATTTCTCCATCTGCCTTTCTGGTTGAAATTACACAGTTAGAGAACAAAGAGGCAGTTAACTAGTGCAGATCATGCAGTAGGTAGCACTGAACCCCCTTTTTCTGGGTCAAACCCTGATACTCAGAGATCTGGATCACACCCCTGAGTCTCAGGATCAAACACTAAGAGTTCCCAGGTATAATGACTGTTGCTATAGGGACAAATCTGCCTCATTTAGTTACCCAAATGCAACAACTCACCAAGTGAGATGGTCTTGGGGACTGTTGTGGGAGTGGGAGAAAGTGAGTGGCAGAGTAAGCATGAACAAGGTACTCCTACCATACAGAACTGGCTAATATCCAAATGCAGCCCACAGTGATCGCTAATGTAAACTTCTGCATGGCTGCTGCATATGCTGACATGCAGACACTCCATCCTGCAGCTTCTTCGTCATGGTCACCAGTCAGTGCAAAACTGTAGCATGGTGATACCTGGATGACTGTCATTGTTCACAGTAATCTGTGTAAATGGTCCCATAGGAGGCAAGGCATTTTGTTATTTGGACAACTGCTGACTGTTGCAGTCACCAGTGTGCCTGAGCCCATTATAAAATGAACATTATACGTTCAGAAATGTTTATGAGCAATAACATGAGTACACAGGCCAACTTTCCTTATTCATAGTAAATTAGGTTCTCAAACTGTCTCATAAAATTCACTCACAGTTTTCTAATGGTCTCTTGGCTATTTCCTCCTGGATCACAGTCTAAAGTAAATCTGTCCAAAACTGAACCTCTTACATTGCCACCTAGACCTGGCCCAACAGCCTTCTTCACTGTAACAGTGGAATATATGCTGTTGAATTATTATGCTATATAGGGGTTATATTTGACTTTTCCTTCTCTTTCTCTAATAACATTCTCTCCTTAGATCAACCTTGTCTCTTTTTCCTAAGGATGTAGCTAAAATATGCATTTTTCTCTCACAGGATACTATTAAAACTCTTATGCATGAACTTATTATATCACACCTGGACTACTGAATTTTATTGCGGGCTGGTTTTCCTGCTTCCAATATTTCCCTCCACATACTAAACTGAGCCAGGGGTGGCCTGACCATTAGGGCATTCGGTCACGGACCGAGGGCTCGCGACAGAGGGGGGTCTGCCACCACCAGCAATGTTAATAATGTGCAGCCATTGGCTTCCTCACAGTGCTTCGCGAGGCACTGAGGCCTCACAATACTATTACTGCCCAATACCCATGATCCCTTCCCATTACCATACATCACTGAAGTTATGCAGCTGGGCAAGATCGAGTCATCCCCCGCTTGCTGCCAGAGTCCAGACTCACTGCTCGTTACTGTCTGGCAGCAGATGGCAGCAAGCACTTCTCTCAGTGTGCTTCTTCCTCCTCTCTGAGCATGCCTGCGTGACCATTTAGTCTATGCAGCATGCGCACTTATGTCATCACGGCCCGCAGGGGCTCGTGATGATGCGAGGGGGGGTGGGGGGAGAAAGTGAGACTCAGAGCCATCCCGCTACAGGGGACTGGACATCACATGACTACCTAGCCCGCCAAGGAGGGAGGACACTCAGCAGGATCAGGAGTCAGACTGGGGAATGAACCAGCGATCTATAAGCGGTATGAATAATTACAAGAAAATACCAGTGGGTAACATAAAATGTGGAATCTATCACCACCCTTGTGAAATCATCCAGTTGTTAGTCCATAGTATGCCAATAAGGCACTTACTAAAAGGATATGTGATATATTCCCACAGCCAGTCCACTTCAGAAAAAGATATACAATCAACATTGAAAAACAACAAATATCATACTATAAAAATGATTGGCATAAAAAATTGCTTCTCACTGTTTAGTGATACACAGCAACTCCCAGCATTGTTGATAATATCTGGTAGTCTTACATTTTGACTTGATTCCACCTGTAGTGTGTGTTTATCTATTACTAAGGGCACAAAGACTTTTGGAAGAGGAGACTAGCACTAAGCCCCGTGTATAGGTATTGTTCTGTGGGGACTCATGTGAGTTTGCAGGATTGGTTACCCTCAGAAGGTGGCTAAGGCCTGCAAGAGATCTCCTGTTCATGAAACCCGAAAAGACGTCTGAGGAATCAGTTCAGTCTGTGTTCCTATTCTGATATAGCAAACTGCTATTCTGGTGCAATTCCATGTGTTATATTTAATGTAAGTTAATAATAAAGTCTGGAACTAAGAACAAGTATTCAAGTATTCTGAAGGAAGTAAACCAGGTGCATCACACATGGGATGCTAAGAATCCAGTTAGAGGTATTACTAGTATATCTACATTTCAGTTGGTGTAAGCGGTTGCTTACTTTAGCCGGCCGCCAAACTCAGTGGGCGGCTGGTCTCAGCACCCTCGCGGGTTTCCGTGTCTGTTGGGAGTACCGGTACGCCCTGGTGTTCATCCAGGCGACCGGCCTCCTTGCTGCTCCCCCTAGCGGCTCCAGCCACATCTATACTCGTGCTCGCATCACAGGGAGTCCCTGGTGATGTCGTGACCCAGCTTTTTAAAGGGACATCACATTTAGAACTTCACCTCTTGGGGTGGAGCAACTAGTTTATAATCTGCCTGGACACCACTTCAGTTGCCCTTTCGTGGTGTTCCAGTGCAGTTGTGTTAGTTTGCTCTGTGTATTACCTGGTTTGTCTGACTACCCGATCTGGTGTTCTGTGGCTCTGTCTAACTATCTGCTCCGTGTATGACCCTTGGCTTGTCTGACATCCAGTCTGGTGCAAACCTGCGGCTCTGGCAGACTAATCTCTCCGTTTATGACCAGACGTGTCTGACCATCCCATCTGGTGCTGTCCTGTGGCTCTGTCCAGCTTGTCTCGGTCTGACCTTCCTCTTGCGGACATCCATCTGGCACAGTCCTGGGGTCCAGGTAGACTCTCTTCTATACTGACTGCAGGCGTGAGTCCGGTATTAGATTCCAGTGGTCCTGACTGCAGGAGTGAGTCAGTGATCAACCCCTATAGAGTTGACGGCAGGCTTGCATCAGCTTTCCTCCCAACTAGACTGACAGCAGGCGTGTGTCAGTGTTTTCCATTGTTCCTGGTTGGAGTCTCCTGTCTAGTTCCAGTCCGTGTTCCAGAAAAAGACCCCCTGTGGCAGATCCGGTTCCGGTTGCAGTTCAAGTTCCAGTTGCAGATTATCAGTGGAAGTTCCTGTTCCTGATCCATCCGTAGTTCCTGTAGAGACTTCCAGTGGCTCCGGCCTAGGCGCAGCAGTTTGGTCCAGTCTAGGCGGCCTACTATTCCTGATAGCAGTGCAAGCTTGTCTGCCGACCTTCTGCCTGATCTTATTGTCTCTGTCTTTACCTTGTTCTGTGCCTTAATAAATGGGATTTACATATACGTTCTGACTCCTGAGTACTCTGGGTGACGGTGACAGTTGGAAGCTCTGTGGTGTCCCTGGTGTAGCTTCATTTCAATTGTAAGCTATGTGAATCATGAATGTAGCTCCATTTCAATTGTAATTTCCGTGGTATCAATAGGGTAGCTACATTTCAATTTTAACTCTGTGGTGTTATGATTGAAATGAAGCAACACACGTGATACCACAGAACTTATAGTTGAAATGGAGCTACACTGGTATCGTAGCACCATTTCAATTATAAGCTCTCTGATATCTCTAGTGTAGCTCAGCTTCAATTGTAAGCTCTGTGGTATAATTTGCCTTACATCATAACATTAATGCCATTTAAAATTTAGCAAAAGGGAGTGGGCTGGAGCGATAACTGGTGGGTGAGACTTAAATGTGGGAGGGGCATAAATGGGGGAGGGTAAAAGGGGCCCATGACCTCCATTTCCCCTGCTGTCTGTCCGCCCCTGAACTGAGCTTAAAGAATCATCAACCTTTCTCCCCAAATTGAACTCCTAGGACAAACCCAGAATTTTTGGAGTGGAGTTTCCGTAAAAATAAAAGGCATGGACTAAAGATACCCAGAATTGGTGTTTTGCAGTTCTTAACCCAGAACCCATTGCAGTTGACTTTGCATAAGCCAGGAGAGAGAAATCTGCATTCTTGCAACTGTTGTTGGGCTACCACTGCCATAATCTTCAGCTGACCAATGGCCTGCTCAGGATGATGGGACTCGTAGTCCAACAACAATTGGAGGGAAACAGGTTGTCTCTTGGTATAGTCATATGCCGACAATAGTAAACAGTTCTCCTTACTGGAGAAAAAAACCTGGTGTCTCTCTGATTTGCTGCTGGAAAAAGCACACAGAGGGGTTTCTGGGCAAATGGAAACCACCTTTTTGTTTGTCTTTGGGCTCATCCTATACTCAGATCCCTTTTATGACTTCCCGTTAAGGTTTGATTCACGTACTAATTCCTTTAAAGGGATAGTAATACTTGAAAATAATTGTATTTTATATTGTAGCCCTTAAAAAAACATGAAAAATGATATAAGTCTTATCTCCCAAACCTTTATGGTTTGGAAGATATTCACATGTAAAATATAGTAAAATGCTGTTTTCCTGGCTGTTTCAGCCAAGTCTGCCATCTAGTGGACAGATTTGGAATTCGGTCCACAGAGCAACCGGCAGCTCTTTAGCAGTGCCGAGATCACGATCTTTTGAAAAGAACTACTTAATTGGAACTATCTACAAAGTGTGCTTGGCTTGAAAGCACACTTTGTAGACCATTCCAATTAAGAAATTATTTTTAAAGATGGTGATCTCAGCACTTCTGGAGAGGCACAGCCGGTCCCAGGACGGATTCCAAATCTGAAGGGTGGAGCAATGACGTCACTCCAGGGGAAACTTTACTTCTGAATATCTCCCAAACCTTACTTATATCATTTTTCAAGTTTTTTTAAGGGCTACAATATAAAATAAACTTATTTTCAAGTATTACTATCCCTTTAACATTCAAAACCCTTCATTCGGCCGTAAAGGGATAGTAATGTTTCATAATAAAATCATCTCTAATTAATCATCACATTATTTGGGCCTTGGAGAGTGTTATTTCAATTATGTGAGAGTTGTAGTTCAAGAGTAATTGAATGATAAAGTATCCTCCACCCGCCCCTTCTACTGATGTAACACTGCTCAGCTTAGAGAAGCAGGTAGTATCCAGGTAGATTGCAGAGAGGGACAATCTTTAATTAAAATAAGGGAAAAAGCTGAAAAACCTGTCAAGGGGGACAGGGTTTTCATTGCTCTCACAGTAGAATATTAACCCTTGATGTGAGCTGTCTGGTCTATGGACTGGATTTCACATCTGAGGAGTGGGGGTTTACACTAGGTAAAAGGGGTGGGAGGGGGGTACTTTATCATTCAATTACTCTTGAACTACAACTCTGACAGTATTGAAATAACACTCTCTATGGCTCATATACTATGAAAATTAACTGGAGCTGCTGTTTTTGTGAAACATTTCTATGCCTTTAATCTCTACTTCCATTCTCTACTCAGGATAAGTTGCATTCATTTTACACCATTCAATCCCACTACCCTCTGTTGTCTTAAAGGGATAGTAATACTTTGTTTTAACTTTATTTTATTTTGTAGGCATTAAAAAACATGAAGAATGATATAAGTCTTATCTCTCAATCCTTTATGGTTTAAGAGATATTCACAAGCAAAGTTCCCCTCCCTGCCCCTTTTACCTAGTATAAGCCATCTCTTCTCAGATGTGAGTCTGGTTGTATGACCAGACAGATAACAGAAGGGGACAATCTTCTTTGTATGAAAACAATGAAAGCCCTTCCCCCCTTGACAAGTTTTTCAGCTTTTTCCATTATCTTAATTGAAGATTGTCCCTCTCTGCAGTCTACCTGGGCACCTCCCTTCTGATCTGGTTGAACAGGGGGGGGATACTTTGTTTGTGAATATCTCTTAAAGGGGAACATTCACCTGAAAAAAAAATTGGAGCGCTGGTTATAAGTCCTAAAGCAATACCAGCGCTGGGTTTTATTTTAAATCTACTGACCTGTGAGCCGAGATATGAATGTTTGAAAAGTGCCACTTCCGCATACTGCGGCACCCTGTACCTGCGTCACGGAGCAGCAGGACTTCCCACTTCGCTCCCAGAAGCCCCAGCGAGCGCGTTCTCGCTTCACCTCGGAGCTCTATTGTGTTGGGCTAACGTTACATCCGGCTCAGTTTGAGATGCTACAGAGGTTGCAACCTCCGTAGCATCTCAAACTGAGCCGGATGTAACGTTAGCCCAACACAATAGAGCTCCGAGGTGAAGCGAGAACGCGCTCGCTGGGGCTTCTGGGAGCGAAGTGGGAAGTCCTGCTGCTCCGTGCCGCAGGTACAGGGTGCCGCAGTATGTGGAAGTGGCACTTTTCAAACATTCATATCTCGGCTCACAGGTCAGTAGATTTAAAATAAAACCCAGCGCTGGTATTGCTTTAGGACTTATAACCAGCGCTCCAATTTTTTTTTCAGGTGAATGTTCCCCTTTAAACCATAAAGGTTTGAGAGATAAGACTTATATCGTTCTTCATGTTTTTTTAATGCCTACAAAATAAAATAAAGTTAAAACGAAGTATTACTATCCCTTTAAACATTTCTCACTTTAAGTCATTTGCACTTGAAATTCCATCCCTGTTGCCTTACATCTATAACTGCTCCCTCCATAGTCATACTTGTAAATACTCAATTAAATTACCATTATAATTTGCAATGGAATGTACAGTACTTACCCTTCAGTTTAACTGTTCAATTACCAACCTAGACTGCTTGGAGAGTATGTATAAAGGTGTTGCACAGTTAAAGGATATTATTGGCTCCCATACACTAACTTCCCATGATGCTAACTTCAGGCAAATGCTATAGTTTTGGAAATGAGGACCTAGAGGGAGACACAGATCAGATCCAGTCTGTAGCAAATGTAACAAATAAACCGTAAACAGTAGCACAATTAATCTCGTTACATTATTGTTCTTTATGCATACTACTAACTGCTACTTATTTAATAAGAAGAATAGGAACAATTCTGGGACAAAGCAACTGCACCATTGGGGCAAATAAATATTCCCATGGATTTAAAAGGGGGATATTACTTTTCAAAGCACTGGATGCCTCTTTGGAGACTTTATATTTGTGCCTTATGGTACAGATGGCTTGCTGCCAAGTTTTTCCAGTTTCTTATCTCAGCCTCACAGTACATTAACCACTGTATGTATGTATATCTTTATTTATATGGCACCACACAGTGTATGCAGCGCCTTACAACAGACGAATGTTACAATAAATAAGAGGGGATAAAATAAGTGCCACATTCATAGAAACAACAGGAGAGAGTTCCCTGCCCCAAGGAGCTTACAGTCTAAATGGGTAAAATGAGACAGACAACAGGGTAAGAGGGTGTCAAGTGCTGAGATTACAAGTGCTGAGTTTGGCTGAAGGTAGTGCATGGTCCTAGTGCTCCAAAAGATTTCAGGATAGATTTAAAGACAGAGGGGGATTTTTCAGGACGTAGGGAAAGAGGTATGGAGTTCCATAGGTATGGATCAGAAAGCGAGAAAGGAGAGGGCAGAGGGTGTGGATGGTGCAACAAGAAGTGCATTGTGTGCTGAGTGAAGGAAGCAGCCAGGAACATAAGAGGAGATGAGGGAAGAGATGTAAGAAGGGGTAGCAGTGTGGAGAGCATTAAAGGTGAGAAGAAGGACTTTGTAATTGATACATTGCTGAATAGGGAGCCATGCCAGATGTCTAAGAATTATGTGAGCAGGACTGGCTCTGGTTATTGACTGGCTCTGGCCAACATGCTCACTCTCTCACTTAGAGTATCCATTATCAAAGTATTTCCTTGAAGTTCTCCAACAGTTTTTTGGGGGATTTCCTCTCAGCACTTGTTAAATTCATTTGTCTATTTTTTACATTTAACCTGTGTATAATTGATCTACCTATGCTAGTTCTAGAAATGTCTCAAGGTGTGCACTCCCTTTAAGATACAGTTATATGCTTGGGTGCCAGTCTTCAGAGAAATCATGTAGCAAAATGTCAGGAAAAAAGAAAGTACTCACAGGTCTTTGTAAAAGTAAAAAATATGCACTGGTTTATTCCATCAACGTTTCGGCTCCGCTTTGGGCCTTTATCAAGATGCTTACAGAATAAACTGAAAGGTACCCACATATATACCAAACCCAGTGCAAAAATGGTCCCAAAATGACATCATACCTGTGGGGGGAGGGGAGGAAAAACATAAAAATTAAAAAAAGTGACAAAATAAAGTCAAATATAGAAATAACTTAAGCTTGGTGTAATAAATAAAAAAGGCCATGTGAAAATAAAAACATGGTTATGTTTCCAAAAAATAGTTCTAAGCATGAGACAATCATCACATAAACAATTCTGATAAATGTCCTAAAACAGAACAATTCAGGCTACAAAGAATGCTAATCAAGTAGACCCCCAAGGTGACAAATGATTTTAAAGGGGAACTTTCACCTCTAAAAGACTTGTAGCCATGTGCGTAAGTTATTAAAATACTATTAGAATCTGTGGGGTTTTTTTTACTTATCTACTTCCTAAGACACGTACACTTCATTATTGGCAATTCTGCATTCTGCAGCACACTGAATCTTTGACACAGCGGCACAGAACTTCCCTGTCCTGTAATTCTCCTTCCACCTTCCTCCCAGCTTTCCCAGGGAGCACGTTCACGCTTCCCTTCGTAGTTGTGTGAAACACGTCTATCTTTACAGCAAACTCTGAGGTTGCAAGCTCTATAATTTCTATAAATAGAAGAGAAAAAGGACAGAATGAACCTGGGTTGGAATTAAATGAGTTGGATCCCGCTGTCCGTCACACCGCTGCATCGCAAAGCCAGCACCTGCATTGTTGATGACCTTTGGGAATCTGTTGCACATAGGGCGGTATATGTCATGGTCGGGCCATGCTGTCAGCTCTGACACTGCTGCTCCTAGGCTTTGGTTTGAAATGTGCAATACAAAGTATTGATCAACTGAGGAAGATGGGCATTTTACTCCAACAGCTGATTGTTCACTCCTAACCTGACACACACACACACACACACACACACACACACACACACACACACACACACACACACACACACACACACACACACACACACACACACACACACACACACTCTCTCTCTCTCTCTCTCTCTCTCTCTCTCTCTCTCTCTCTCTCTCTCTCTCTCTCTCTCTTATATACAAAAGGAAAGAAGAGCAATTCTGGATCGTATAACCTACACCATGGGGGAGAAATAAAAATTCCCAGTTACTTGAATGAGGTTTTTAAACACAGAACTGTGTAACAATCAGGAAGTTAAAAGACCCATTTCAATCAATGGGGATTTGAGGAACTTTTCTTTGTTCCCTAGGGTACAGTTGGTTTCTCCCAGAATTCTTTAAAATCTTTTAGGGGGCTGTACTAATATGACTCTGTGCTAAAATAAGAGATGAAATCAGTATTTATGTGCTGCTTCTGTATGTCTCATATGTACTAATGTATTTCCTTTGAAAATTCTCTCATTATCCCCTTATCGACCAGAGGGATCTGTAATGCATTGCTTCCCAATGCTTTGTGCACCCCTCTTGTCCTTAAGAGATTAATGTCCTTTTGTTCGAATAGGTGGGTATTGGGGGAGTGCATTGGCATATCATCATGTACATCTCATACCCTCTTTTTAATTTTAGGGATTAAAAGCCTCATTTAAATTAATTAAATACATTTTTGTCTCCTATGGTGCTGTGGTTGGACCCAGAATTTTTTTGCACAACATCAAGAATGACAGTGTTTGTTATTGTTATTATTTTCTTATCTTATATATATAAAACATGTCAATCCTATTATGAGATATGAGGGTCTCGCTGGTTGTAACCACAGTAGATGATCACTTCTGGCTTTCTCTGTAGGGAAAGAGTGATACATTGTATCACAAAACACAACACAGTCAGAAGTGATTATTCAGCTGTAAGAGACTTATGTGCTCAGAAGGACGAAGTGTAACCTTCTGTCATTCTCTCTTACAACTCTAATATCTCAGTCACAACTTCCTCTCACAAGCATACCTCTCACTCTATTACTAGTGAGGAAAGGGTACATCTAGGAGGACAGGGTATTAGTAGTGAATCAGGTGTATTTTGAATCAGGTAAGGGTTTGCAGCAAACGGACCATATAGCATATACAATATTTATAGGAAAAAAAGAATGCATTGGAGACTTCTCTAGAAGGGGTTAAAAGCACTATTTAAATCAATTGGGATTTTAATTTGTTCCCAATGAAGCAGTCCATTTGCTTTAGAATTGTTCCATGTTGTTCTTACATATATGCCCTACCTTTCTTTGCTGCAGCTCCCTGCTTTGTGGGTGGGTGTTGGGATAAGTGTTGCTTACTATAGCATACATACTACATATTAGTATTTTGTTTTGTCTTGCTCTGAGAACTGTTAAGTTACCATTCTTGTTTGACTCTAGTAGGGACCTGCGGGTCTATTTAATAAGATGTTTTTTCATGGGTCATTTCTAAAATATGAAGGACTTAGTCTCTTTCATGATGGTTAGTCTGTAGCTGTTGCCCGGGCTGCATGCACATTTGGGGGGGAATTCATCTAAAAGTGAATAACATAATCAACAAGGAAATCAAAGAATTTCCTTAGACATTATCCATTTGCCTGTTCTTCAATGGTCAGATCATATATGGGCATCAATTATTCATCAATGCTTGACAGGTTAATAGATCCACAGATTCCATCCACCAGCTTCAGGCAGGCAGACCTCATTGTAGTCAATTGAGGAGAGAACATGCATACACAATTGCTGTATGTGTATGTGTGTGTAGCTCCGGAAATACCTTAGTATTGCTACATTTTTATCTTATTTCTCTGCCTTACATTTGCAGGGCAGGAAAATATGATAGATAATTGAATACAAAAAGGTAAGAAGAGAAAGAGCAGCATATACAAGATGCAGAGATTCTTGCCATTTGAAGAAGCTGGCCTTGGTATGGGTAGTCAAGAAAACAAAGGTTGCCACTGAGCGAAAGTAGGGCCTGCAGCTGAGGCAGACCTAGATTACTTTCAAATGAGTTATAGTACTGGGTGACTTTTTGAATCTTTGATAGAAAACCAAAATAAAACATCCAGCCAATTCCCTTACTGCTGAGTCTGATGACATTGAGTTCCCAAAAAATGTCAGATCTTACTTCCAAGCTGCAATAGTAAGTCTCAGCCATTCTTGTAAGATTTTTCAACACTACCAAACATCTGTCTTTAACCAATAAGCGAAAATCTGGAAACTTGCTTCCTGAATTCTTAAACTGGAAAGCCAATAAGCAGAATGACTGGTGAAAGGGATTCTATATAAGGGGCTTCTTTATGCCATTTTTTTTCTGTTCCGGGCTTTATTGAGTTAGGATGAGGTACAGGTTGTCTCTAGTGCTAGAAGAGGTGAGAATTGGTTTCTCTGGTTTGTGAATTACATTTCTACATAGATACTACACTAATGAACCACATTTAGTATTACATATGCTTACATACACACTTACATGCACATTACCCCATCCACAAATTCCTCTTTCCCCTACACTTTCCCTTTTAACCCCAAGCCCCCTATTTTATTTCTTGATAGTTTTTCTTCTGCTTTTTTCATTTTCCATGTAGTCTATTTATGTTCTTTTGTTATATTTTCATTTCACATTTATTTATTTTACACCACTTTTCATTTTATTTTCTATTTATTTTCTGAATTTATATTTTCTTTGGTGAGTGTGTCATTGGTAGTACAAGGGATTGAATATGTGAGCATGTGTTTGTATGTGAGAATAGGTGCTGGTGTGGGGAGGGTGGCGAAGAGGAGGGGGAGGCATGAGAAGAAAATAATGAAGGTTTTAGGAGGTTTAGGCTCCCCAAAGCTATCTGCCTGCAATTCCTTCTTCATTTGGCTTTTTGCCTTTGTGATTGTACAAAGTATTAGAGAACATACTCCACTTCTGTGGAGCATTATAACTCTGTAAGGACCAGAGGGTGGACAAAGAATTGCAAAGCAATGTATTGCACAACCCTCTGGTCATTGAAGGGTTAACCCCATGACCTGTTAGATCATTACACACTTGTGTGTTCATATATTTGTCTATATGCTAGTAAATGAAAATGTACAACCATAAACCTCTTTGCTTCTTCACACCCACCCACCCAGGGCATGCTACTGCAGCTGCAACAGGGATCAGCATCTCAGGTGACCAGCAGACTTTGCAACCTCCTGCAGGGCCCTACACTCATATTCTCAAGTGTGTGTGTGTCCAGTGCTGAAAAAGAGCAAACCTGGAATTTTGACACATTATATGTGTCATTGAAATTACATATAGGAAAGGATGCAGATAACTGCAGCTTCTCCCCATATAAAACATCTGACTCACTCATGACTCGATTCATTACCGAGCATTAGCCATGTCTGTGTAGCACAGCAATGCAATAAGCCGTGTACAAGAATGGTCAATGAGCATAGGCCAAATAAATAAATATAGCTTAAAAACATACATTCCACCTTTTTTTACCTCACCGTGCATTCATTTCAGTCACTAAACAACTCCAGCTAAACAACGTCAACCTCAAAGCAAACAAGCTAACGTTCAACGTTATCTAGTGATGCTAAATGTTGTCAAGACAAGTTCAAAATCACAGGCAATCACAAAACAAGTAACAAGTATATTCAAATATACCTGTATACCCCAAAATAACTGACACACCTTGCCTGTGTTTGGAGGTTCTCAGAACTACAGTACAGGGCCCAGGAGCAGAGGATAGACTTAGAGAGAGAGAGAGGGGCAGACACTGGAAAGAGGTCAATGAAGTGGGAAGCAAAGAGCATTTAAATATACATATAACATACTTTGGCACCTATTGCACACACGCATACACACACACACACACATCTTTATTTTATGACACACAGCACAGCCTTTTTTTATTTATACAATGATTCAGTGAGTGACAGAGAGTGATTGTTACTGAGTGCCTCTGGGAGTGAGAGTGGCTGTATTTGAGAGATAGGAGAGTGATAGGAAGAGGGCAGGGAGATGAGTGGAGGCTGGAGGGCTAAAGACAGGAGCAGGAGAGGAGGAAAGAAAGCAGGGGATTCCCCATCAGGAAAGAAGGGGGAGCAGAATAGCAGCTGGGTGGACGGGCATCCAACTACACTCAGGTACACAGAGAATAGGGGCCAGCACACCAATGGAAACCGGAAAGGATGTGCTGTAGGGATGCACACATTCAGGGACAACACAGACAGGGTCTGAACACCAAACTGCCTCTCAAATTTCAGGCAAGTCCCAGACAGGTTTGGAGGAAGACAGATTGCAGGATCTGATGTACTCGCACAAGGAGAACATGGTCCTGGTGCAGAGTATCCAAGAAAGGGAGCAGTTCTTGTTCTCCATGGAAAAGGCCAGTGGATTGTTGCACAGAAGAATCTCGCCTGGCATCAGGTCCTCAACTCAGTCAACGTGGTGTCCAGATGTGAGCGGACCACTGACTCTATAACAAAGCACTGGACAGACTGCAGGAGAAAAGTAAAAATCAAGATGGGACACCTGGCCATGCATGCGAAAGGCATGGGAGGTGGTCCCCCTGCTAATATCACCTTTACTGCCTTGGAAGAGATTCAGTGACAGAATCTCTCCACAAATGCTGTCCAGGGTGTCTCAGATGGCTGTGACACAGACGATGACACCAGACTCCTGGTAAGTCCATAACTCCATAACTATCCACCACAAAAAGTGTCTTAGCTTAGGGCTCAACATTTCCACTCGCCACTAGCTAATGGCGAGTGAAAATTTAGGCCTGACGAGTAGAAATTCAGCTCTGGTGGGTATGCTATGGCTTTCTGTGGCGAGTAACATTTCAGGTCTGGCTAGCAGCAAAGGACTTCAAATTTTAAGCCCTGCCTTAGCTAATATTTCACATCATTACCAAGGTCACCAACACAGAGCTGATAGAGTTCAAACAAGGAGATAATGCTGTAGATCTAAAGTAGAAATGTGATGGGGGAAGCAGGCCAAATCATGTCCAAGTATTAAACCCCTCGGTGCTGTGTTGATCAATCATAACTACTTCACACAAACAAAGATTGCCATCACGTTTTCAAACAAACTTCTTCCTCAAAAATATTGCACATGGCGCCACACGCACATGATAGTTCAACAACAAGAAACCCATTGCATGTTCAAAATATAGGCGACGTGAGCAAGAACCAAAGAGCCTCAAAACACACTGTTGACACAACCATGACAACTAATCGAAACAATGACAGTAAAGCATACATGCAAAGCAACTCCACAAACACACACTGGTGGGGGAACACAGCAACACAAGCAGTTTGTAGACACATGTTTCACCCACCAGGAGAACCAGAACAAACGCACATCCAACATGTCATGGTTGAGCTTTGGTTATCATATGTATCCTGAAGAGTTGGGATGGAAAGAAGGTATTCCTTGACATCACCACTCTTTAGGAAACATATGATAACCAAATCTCAGCCAATGTATGTTTCTTCCATCATTATACAGGATCTTGTCAAGCTGATCAATCAGTGAGTGCCAGGATGGTATCCCATGCATTGCAACACAATGCATTGGCTACCATTCTGTCACTCAAAGGCTCACATGTCAATGTCATCATCTTGCATCCCTCTTGTCATAGCACAGGTTAATAATCACATTACCTCATTTAACCACACAGCATCCATGCCTGCAGCACAGCAGGAGAAGAGTGAGGAGGAGATCCAACCCATCACCCCCTGTGACACAGCCAGTGACGGAACTGTGGCAACTATGGGAGATATTGGTGTGTTAGTGGTATGGGATCTCATGTCTTCAGACTATTTCTACCCAAAAGACTAACAACCATAGACTGAGCTTAGCCATAGTTTGCTACATTGCTAGAATGCAGAGATAGTGGGGGTTGGGCTTTGATTCCACTATACTCCAGGTCTGTGCTAAGGAATGTTAATTGATTCCTGCTGTGCTTCCTTGATCAATCAGAGGAGGTTATTGATGAGCCAGTTAAGAATGTATAATGTCTTAATCTGCATTCTTATCTGGATAAGGATGCTTGTGACTGATTGGTCAAGCATAAAAACACTGACCCAAGTATTCATTTGCATGCTGGTCTTGATAAACACTCAGTAAGCTGTGTGTTTGAGTCAATAAAAGAGAGTTCTTCCCTTCATCAAGTCTCGGCTGATGTTTGGGAATAGGAGATTTGTTATACTATTGGAGTGTTACTCTGAGGGAGAAAGGAACTATAACAGAGGTATCCAGCTTATGATACAAGGTTTCACGTTACACAGCCCCTGAAGATGCAGTGGAGTGTTCCATCTGGATGTCACAACCACCACTACCACCACAGTCAGAATACTGGCAGCCACCCACAAAAGGCCAACAGTGGATGCCACAGAAGGCACAACAGTGGAGACCTTAAGAGGACTGTCCAGTACTGGATGCCCCCACTACCACCACTGAGACAAAACTGGATGTCCACAATGGTCAGCACCCCACAATATGGGGCATATGGGCCCACTACAAGCCTCCAGCCACCCACCTGGCTGCAACTTCACAAGGAGACCAGCCTTCAGCCAACACTCAGGAGGGAAGGCAACAGATCACAGTGGCCACAGTATGACCCATAGCCATTCGACTAAGAACATCTGGGCCTCATAAGTCATCATTGGTCAGCCAGAGGTCAGGGTTAGAGAGATCAGCAGTGGTCAATATGGATAGCCAGAGGTCAGGGTTAGGGAGATCAGCAGTGTTCAATATGGATAGTCAGTGGTCATGAATATAGAATAGAGCAGAGGTCAATATTGATAGCCAGAGATCAGGGTTAGATAGGCTATCAGTATAGAGTTCAGTATTGAGTTATATATACTATGCTTGAGGTCTGGGATCCAGGATAATGCAGGGTACAAGCTGAGTGGCTGAATGCTGCAATAGAAGTCCAAGGATAATGCAGGGTATAAGCTGAATGGCTGAATGCTTCAACAGAAGTCGGAGGATAAGCAGCCTGAAGACAGAGAAGGGAATCCACTCACAACATGCTGAGAAGCTTAAAACAACTAAGCGCCAAGGAGAAGGCGCATTGGGAAGATAAAGGCACTGAGGGCGTGACATCACCAGTCCATTCAAGTGCCCAGCCCGCCAACCCCCTTACTGGCACTCTGGGCCAGGAAGAAGAACAACCCCCCTGCCTCTCCATGTTTCTGAGGCCTGCGGTGCATCACAATGATGTCACGAGTCATGTGTATTCCTGACCACATGACACGGAGGAAGGAGAAGGACTTCAGCCTCCCTGACGCACAGAGCAAGGAGGATGCTGCCAGGAGTGAGGCTCAGTGGGTCAATAAATGCATCACACAAATATGCATTTGGTAACCCTCTTGCATTCCAGACTCCAGGCTGGCTGAACATATGCAAGATACATATGTTGTTCTGATGGAAGCACTGTTCAAACATCACAGTTGAACTATCTTCATGATGGGTTCCTTTTCAGTTCTGCTGTGATGAGGAGGTGCATATCATGACTGTCAAAAATTCCAAATAAGGGACGTGTGGATTTAATATGGTATCCCTTGAGTTGGAACAACATATGGATGTTGTGTGGGTGTGTCAGGGCAAATATATATCAATGATTCATTGCGGGGATTGGTCATGCCACTCCTTTGTGTCAAATGTGTTTGAACAGATGTATCATGGCAGTCAAATGACATGATGCTGTACGGTATTAAAAGAAAACAGTACTAGGGAACAGGAAGAGGTGCATTATATGGAAGTTGAGCCAGTGTTTCACCAGGGCAACTTGGACATTCCTCTGTTCCATGATGGGTCATACCATGGATGCCGGTGCAAAGAATGACAGGAGTTGAAGCTGCACTGTAAAACTCTCTGGTGTTGCTGTGCCATTCTCTCCCAATTACTTACTCTGATGCAGTAGGCAACATTTACACAGTCAATCTATCCCTATTCAACTACATTAGGCATTGCAGATCTGTTGTTTCCATAATACCTCTAATACCCTTTTAACACATGGAAATACAGAGGGGTATCCAATGCATTGCATGTCAATGCATAGGATATCCCTTTAACACTGCAAGGGTTCGGTGTTTGATATGAATGTGTTCAACTCTAAATATAATATTTGCTCAGATGATGGCCATGGTAAATTGGGTGTACCGTTGTTCCCAGGAGGATGGTTGATATCCTTGAAGTGGCAATGTCATCATCACTGAACGGAATTCCAGATGCCAGTTGAATTCACAGCCTCAATTAGACAAATCCATGGAATCTCATCTGCATGTGCTCATTAAGGTGTCGTTGTGATGCTCAAGCTGGCAATTTCAAGGCTGTGAATCTCATCATCCTGTGGAGGGGACCATATCATTACATCTTGTGTAAGTGTGTTTCCCCATGCCTAATAATGGTCATACATGAATTGTATTTGATATATATATATATATATATATATATATATATATATATATATATATATATATACTCATAAGTAAAGTAGTTCCTGATGAGCCTGTATAGTTGTATAGTGTCTCCGCCCCTCTCAGGGTCTCTTCATCCTCAGGCTAGGGAAGAGGCATCTCCACAATGGGATCTGAATGAAGATCCTCCACTACACGTGTGTCTACTGTGATATTTTGTAGTATGACACACACTAGTAAAAACCCACATTTGAGGATGGTGAGATGTCTCTTTAAGGGGTGTTGTGCAGGTGCAGTCAACAGGTACGGCGGGACCAATGGGAAGGTGTGTGTTGTCCAGGTAAGTAGAAAATGCAGAAATAGGGTAGCGCTACACCAAACAATCTAAAAATCACAGGGTAAGGCCAGTGGAGTAATATATATGGGTCCCAAATACAAAATAAAGAGAGTGGCACAAAAAAGTAAGATGCACTAAATAAACCAAAAAATAATAATAATGAAATCAGTAAAATAATAAAATAAAAATAAAATAAATTCCAATGATGCAAAAATATGATCCTATAAATCACTGATAAGATCAATACTGGTGATAAATGTAAATATTAGGTCCGACCTGAATGTAGTGTTACTACACAGTTCCTTTCAGTCCAATGGTAATAAAGATGTAGTGGATGAAATGCAGATGAGGTAGATGAAATGATTATCCTTTTAATCCCTTAAGGACCCTTGACGGTCCTGGCATGTTTTGGGTAGGCAGGCCATAAGGACCCACCCATGAAGTGCCAGGGCCGCCATGGAATTCAGGGCTCCCCACGCGGCTGCACGCCATTTGGGGAGCCATGAATCAGATCCTGAAAATTAAAAAAA
The DNA here is from genome assembly GCA_037306005.1 of Rhinophrynus dorsalis. Taxonomy (NCBI): domain Eukaryota; kingdom Metazoa; phylum Chordata; class Amphibia; order Anura; family Rhinophrynidae; genus Rhinophrynus; species Rhinophrynus dorsalis. The sequence goes on from CM074723.1 coordinate 147,072,321, forward strand.
AAAAGGTCCACGGTCCTTAAGTGCTGGCCAGGTGCACAATCGGCTGGTCCTTAAGGGGATAAATGTCGCACACAAATTACCATGAGACATAAAGGTGCTCTAAACAGGTCACCAGGATGAAAAGGGCGACATCAGAATCTTGCCCTGCATCAAAGCCTAAGATTCTCATGTCACCTCCGTAAATGTTGCAGGAAACATTTTAGTACTCACATACCTTAGTACAGCTGGATCTTGGTGTTCAGAGAAGAATCACAGACCTGTCACTGATCACTGTCATGTTGTCCTGTTCAGCTTGTGTGATGCAATGTGAAGAGGGAAGAGTCAATTCTACCAGAGGATTCTTTACACCTTCCAGCAGAGGACATACTTTAAGGCTGCATGCCATCCTGTCGCCGGGCAAGCTAGGTCCCCTATACGTGTTATATCCTGCATTCTGATGCTGAATGGCATGGTTACTATGTCTGGCTTCATAGATACAGTCTGAGAGCATTGTAATCTAATGTCTATATAAGATCCTGCTTCCAGCCTTAAAGTATGCTCTCTGCTGGAAGGTGTAAGGAATCCTCCGGTAGAGTTCACTCTTCCCTTTTCACATTGGATCACACAAACTGAACGAGACAACATGACAGTGATCAGTGACAGATCTGTGATTCTTCTCTGAGCACCGAGATCCAGCAGTACTAAAGTACGCGGGTACTAAAATGTTTCCTGCGACATTTACAGAGGCGACATGAGAATCTCATGCTTTGATGCAGGGCGAGATACTCATGTCACCCTTTTCATCATGGCGACCTGTTTAAAGCACCTTTATGTTGCAAGATAATTTGTGTGTGACATTTTAAAAGTGAAACAATGAAATGAATGAAACAATGATGATAATATGTCACTTAATGTCACTGGATGCCCACTCTTTTGTCACCCGTGCTGCTACTCCAAGAGTGGTTCTGCCAACCACCAACAAAGGAAACTAGCAAAAAGAGAAACAAGAGAGCACAAAAAGCAGACAAGAAGGGGTGCAGATCTTCGTGTAGTATTTATTAAACACAATAATATATAAAACATACAATAATGCACTCATGTTCCCCATCTTGGTGTAAGCCATTTCAGGGTCCCAGTCCCCTATTAGCCATGAGAACTGCGTCCTTGCAAATCCTGTATATCCTTGCATGAGCTGTTTATAGATGTTTCATCGCTCTTCTGGGGATGATGTGAGCCTAGTCTAGTTTTTAAATTTTATTTCTCAGTCAGTTTGTATATGTATTTATCAGTTGCGAAGTCCATTCTCAGTGTCCCCAATTATACAATGGCTAGTTGGAGAGTTCTTAGTACATATAGCCATTTCCTGAATCAGGTTGTATTCAACCTTGGGTTTCCCAGCTGTTGGAGTCCACAACTCCCTACTAGCCACTGGCTGTTAGCGGTTACTGTGAGTTGTATGCCACAATAGCTGGAAAGCCCCTAAGCACCAAGAGCCCCAGTCAGGGTAAACTGAACTGCCTAGTAAGTCATAGGCCTAAAAAAGCCGGGGTGACTAAGATTTATTCCATCCCGTTTATAGGCCATATATACTAAGGGTCCAATAAAAGGGGTTTCAGGTCTCCAGTTGCTGCAGCCCACAACTCACAGCATCCCCAGCTATGTATTGTTTAATTGCGATGCTGTAGGCCATTACAGCTGGATATCCCATTGCTGACTACTCCCTGACTTAGGAATAGACCATATGTTCTAATTGCAAAAGCACCAATTTTTAGCCAAATTTCAACATAATGGTGACCAAATTTGAGTTCTCATTACTGGAAATGTGTCTTTTAATCCCTTGAATATTATAAAGGTGTAAAATCCATTGCATTGAAATGCACTGTAGACCCCTTCCCTTTAAGAGTTTACATACCACATTAATATTAAAGAGTAATTTTCTAAGTCGACTATTGTTCAGTTGAAGTTTCTAATTGGTCCATTTTTTGGGGCATGTGGAAGATATTATTTTTTTAATTATGGTTAAAATGTTACATTATTTTGAGAACAGAAACATATTGAATTTTTTTTATTTTTCTGCATTATTCCCATATATGAATATAAGTGAAAAAAATTGTTCAGAACACGTTGCTGGTGTATCTTTTTACATTTTCCTTGTTTGCAATGTGTCCTTTAACTCCATGAATGCTGGAGATGTCTGTATAACATTGCAGAGCAATGTGAGGTCTTTAGCATGGAAGGTGTTCAACCTTCAATGGAAAAGAATGGAATAAAGAGGTGATAAAGTGGAGATAACTTCTCAAATGATATATGTTATTCTATGGAGCCAATGTACTAAAATTTCTCCAACTTTCAAGATCTTAATTTATAGGGTCTGTAGGATAACATAAGAACTGGTGAAGTAATATCAGTGGAGAAGTCATCTCCACTTTATCCCCTCTTTATCACGTCTTACTGCATAACCCCCCTAGTGTTTGAATGTAGCTTGCATTTTTTTCCCATAGAGATGTATTTGTCTTCAACAAGGTGCATAGTGTTTTCCTCAAAGAACTGGGAATTTGCTTTTAAGTCTAGGGACTTTTATTCAGGCTCCAAAATTAAGATGGAGTTTGGTAAAATAGGTGCACATCTTCTGCCATGTGAAATAATTAAATGCCAAAAATACTGACAAAATGACCATCGGTAATCCCAAAGATCTTATTGGCTGTAATGAAAACGAGGCATTGGTCATATTATGTGCCAGTTTATGTAAATTGACTAGCTTGTTTAACACTTTGGATCCTGGAGAAGTCTCCAGTGTATTGGGAAGCATTCAATGAGTTAAAACTTTTTTTGTGCTTGTAATGGTAGCTTCTATATGAGTTGTTGGGTCTAGGGGTGGATAATGTGAGGAGTGGGGGTATGGCCATGGGTGGGGCTAGAGGACCATGAGCTGCAAATCATGGCTTGTCTGAAACTCAGTCCCTAGTAGGGATGGGTGAAAATTTTTGCCTCAAATTGAAATCGGAAAAAAAATGGCACTTTCCTCCTGGAGAAAAATTTCCAGCGAAAAGTGACATTTTTTCCTGCTTTTTCCTGCTTTTTTTGCCTAGATTATTGCATTGAAATCAATGGGTATAAACATGTTCCTCCACCTCATGAACGTTTTCTACAGCCATATAAAAGGCTGTCAGGCTCTCACAGCAGCCATTCTGTGCTCGTGAGAGGAGAGAGCAGCATGCTTTTGAGCTAGAGAAGGGGAATTGAAGCTTTGTTTTATGGAATCATTTAGATAGGACATTTGTTCTCTGTAATAGGGGAGTCTGGGGGAACAATGGGGATAAGAAGAGAGGAAGGAAGTTGACCCAAAATACACCCAAATTGGGTGTGACTGACTGGCAAGACACAGGCAGCTTGGGTCCAAATTGCTTGATGATTTTACTTTTATTGTCTCTGTGCTGGGGAAGTTTGGGGAAAAAAGTTGTTGATTTTGTGAATTTGGTTATATATGTGTTTTTTGGGACTAACTGTGATACAATATGGTGGACAACTTAAAAAAATAAATAAAAAAGAAAAAAACAAATAAATATATTAGACAGCTGACTGAGAGCTCTGTGACTGATGCAGACTTGATAGACAGCAGGTAACATTGAGAATTTTGTTGAGGGCCAAGGCAAGACATCACACTCCATCAATTTTGAGTAAAAACCACACAAAGTAGTTGAGTAATGTCTAGCAAATGCACAAGCGAGTGGGGGAAAGGTGGAGAAAGTGCAGGGGTGTGGGAGTAAAGTGTGAGTGCAAAAACTGACTGTAGCAATCGTTGCTGCAGCATGTGCAATAAATTCTGATGATCCCTCTACCCCCGAGGTTGAAGCAGTTTATCATGGTCCCACAAATCACATCACTCCAGTCCCCCCCCCACACACACCATTACCAGTGCCGGCCCAAGACATTGTACTGCCTGGATCCAAGGATGAAATGCTGCCCCCACGCACACACACACACCCAAAATGACACCAACCAAAACACATCCACATCAAGGCTACAATTCCCATCATCCTCAGCCAGCTTGTAGGTGGTGATGTGAATTGTAGTCCTGAACAGCTGGAGGGCCTCAGGTTACCCAATACTGAGACACGTACTAGGTATCTTAAATGCATCAAAAATATAACTTAGTACCTGATTACCTGCAACCATTGGTTAGCCTTTAGTGCCAGGGTTAAACAATAATAATAATACAAATAAGCAGAGGTGCAGGGAAGAAGAAGTGGAGCAATGGACCACAGGGTACAAGTACTGCAACTTGGGGAACAAGTAAAAATACAACAGATTTAAAATTGGATTTTAACTCCTTGAATGTTTCAGGTGTCTAATTCATTTAAGACCTCTAGCATTCAAGAGATTAAAATCCCCATTTACATAATAGAGGATTCAGTACATCTATTTGTTCCCTGTTGTTCATTGGTTTGTCCCTTTATAGCCCTAGTTTTCATATAAATAATATCCAGGGCTGGACAAATTGAGGTTTTTAGGGACTATAATTCCCTACATCCCCAGCTTGTTAATGGCTTGCTGGAGATAATGGGTATTGTAGTCCTAGACAGTTGGAGGACCTCTGGTTGCCCAGTCTTTGCTAGGGAGTATGGAAACTGTAGTCCTAATCAGCCGAAGAACCTCAGCTTGCCTAGGCCTGATCTCTATGGAAGAAGCATAGGCTTGCCATGTACTCACTCTGCATAGCCGGTGTCTCAATGCAGATCTCTGGGTCTCTTGGGACTCAGCACGGCTGTATGATCCAGCATGCGTGTTCTCCGGATGCCTGCAGCTCCTCTGGAAATAGTCTTAGGAAGATTGGTCTGCAAGGGGGGCTTGGGGGTCACAGAGTCTGGAGGCTACCTTTCAGGGTACAAGGGAAGGGTTGCTCTCTGTACTTGTTGAACACAGATGCCACAGCTACCTTGACCTGCACAGCACGGTTACTGATGTGCGATTGTTTTGACAATGACAGCAGAAGTTGGGGCAGCAAATTGCCACCCCTGTCAAAGTGCTGCCTGGGTCCCATGGGCCCACCTGGACCCATGTATGGGCCGGCTCTGACCATTACCATACACATTTGCCACATTGTAGGTTGTATTTAATTTTTTTTAATCACTTTACAGCATTATGAATACATGCCAGTGTCACTTAAGCAGAAAGTTTTGTGGGCAAAGGACAAAGGCACTCTGCAGGTTAACACATTTTTCAAGGTATATGTTACTTTAGGACTCACATCTTTGACTTCCAGCTACTTATTTCTCCACTAAAGCCCTCATAAGAACTAACGTTGTGCTGGGAAATGTTGCACCATATTAAACATAGAAAAAAAATGTTGGAATAGGAAAAAATATGTTAGAATAGGAGAAAAATGTGTTTGAATGTTTTAGAATGGGAGACAAATGTGTTAGGATAGGATAAAATAGGGGATAGAATGTATTAGAAGAGGAGAAAAATGTGTTAGACTAAGCAAAAAAGTGTTAGAATAAGAGAATTCTGTGTTGGAATAGGCGGAAAATTTGCCGGAATAGGCAAAAATTATGAAAATTTTGCATTGGACAAAAAGAGAAAACTTTCACGAAAAAAGCAAAAAATTGTCAGTTTTTCGAAAAAGGCATGAGGGAAATTTTTCCCACTTTTCACCCAAGCCTAGTCCCTAGTATGTGAATATGCTAATCTGAATGTAATAATGAAAGTCCATAGTTAATGAAAAAAATTTACTGTCAGCTTAGTGTTAGTAAGACATCCCATACACTCACAAAACTTAGAACAAAACCAAGATATGAACCATGAAGCAGTGGTGAAGACAAGACTATTTCTAGTAAGGGTCAGTAAAATGTCCATTTTGTTCATGAAGGAATCTCTGCAGAAAATGCACAATTTGCCACTTTTTCTGCAGGATGTCCCTCCTGTTGTGAAGCTAATAGATTTTCTGCATTTTCACTAACACCAAGATTTCTGTGCTAGAATGATTCCATATTCAATTTATGTTTTTTTTATGGAGGTGAAAATTCCCACCCCTATAATATAAAAACCCTGAACTTCCTGTCATGTAGCATTTGTAGATTAGGCAGAGGAAAAAGTGGAAGTTGGAGAGACCGAGTGAGAGAGAATTGAAAAAAATAAAATTAAGTTATGTTCTTATGCTTGCAGGCAAGTATAATGATCAGGAATAACAGGAGGGGCATTACTGATGCTGAATATGAGGGTGAGAAATCCAGCAGCAGCAGTAGTGATGGACGAAGCCCACAAATTTCAGCAGATGTGAGCCCCAGGTCACCAACATCCTGCCCAGGTATCAGGGATAATATATTAAGTAGGGAGTTACTAGATCTTGTGGCTTGGAGCAGTAGCACAGTGCAGTTGACCGTGCCTTATGCCACTGTTACTGTGCCAGCTGTGAAGACAGCAGGGGCTGCTCTGTCACATTTGTCATCACAGAGTAGTGACCATCAAGCATTGGTGGTGGTGGTGGTGATGACTTACAGGATGGTGGAGCTGGTGGTGAAGAAGATAACAAGTGAGCCTTCTTGGCCTACAATAATTTAGAATGAGAGTGAGAGATGCAGTTGGAAATGGGCATAACTACAACCAGCAATGGCTTTATTACATTTGCTGCTAATGTACTTTCTGATTCCAAGATATCTGAGACAGTCTGTCACAGCAGCAGTCTGATGACCAGGCTAGTGTGTCACTGTCCCCCATGTCCATGGGATTGGGTAGCAGCTGTGATATGAGACAGGTAGCTGCAGATGTGGCTCCACTTACTACAGCTCCTTCTAGCAGTAGTGCCCCAGCCATTGCAGGTGCATCTGCAGCAGAAGACAATTCTTTTCCACATATCCTCCAACTAAAATCATGGTCATGGGATTATTTTTCCCTTGGGGCAAGCACAGTACAATTGTCAGTATATGCAACTGGAACAGTGTGTGAAAAGGTAGTGGAGAGGGAGAAGGAAGGGATGCATCTTGGCATATCTGCCCTAATTAAGCACACATAATTTAACTATGCTGACATGTATAGAAATCACGTGAAACTGTGCCACAGGAAAAGGAAATCAACTTCTAGTGCTGTTGTAACTGTGCCCCTTTTCCCTTCCCAAAGGCACAAAGAACGTGGGCCAAAATAGTACAAATAACGGAAGTGAAACCGTCTCCTCTAGAAAGTCAGTAATAACAATAATACTTATATCATCATATGTTTATTGTACTAGAGTATGGGTGTGGGAAAATAACACCATGGTAATCCAGGCACCCTCAGAGTCCTCCTTCTCCTCCTTGGTACTGCCACACTTGCCACCAGTACCAGCATCATCATCTGACAGTGAGTCTGTCAATGTGAAAATATGGCAGGATGTCTTGACCGACTGCACTTTGTGCAGTGCACTGACCATACATGGCAACGTGGTGGAGACCAATTTAATGCAGGGAATCAGGGTGCATTTACAGACAGTCCAGCCAGCAGAATATGCCAAGCTGATGGTAACAAGGGTTTATTATTTTTATTGAGTCTTGCAGTTTGTGAGCCTTGGAGGGGTGGCATTCACCCACCACCACCATCCAGTCATATGTATTTAGTGGAGTGAACAAATGCCATAGTGATTAACACAGCAGCACCATATTTCTTGGGGGATGGTTTGATATTGTTGAAGTAAAAAGTCAAGATAAGCGAAATATTTCACCTCAAACCAAAATCCAAAACAAAACGCACTTTCTGCTTGCTGAAAAAGTTTCCACAAAAAGTGCAGTTTTCCCGCTTTTTTGGTCTAGCTCATTGCATTGATATCAATGGAAAGACTGAATTTTTCCCCACCACAAGGCAGTTTTCTCTTGCAGGCATATAAAATGGTGTCAGGCTCTCACAGCATGCCATTCTGTTTGTTTGTGAGAGAGCGGCACGTTTTTGAGCTAGAACAAATAGGCAAATTAAGAGGAATTGAAGCTTAGTTTAGGGAGTATTTTATATATGACATTTGTTGTTGTATGAGAAGACAAACAATATTATTAGTTGGAGTGAGCATGGTTTTATGAAGAATAGATCATGTCAGACTAATTTACTTGCATTGTACGAAAGAATAAGTATTAATTTGGACAAGGGAATTGCTGTAGAGGTAGTATACTTAGATTTTTTCAAAAGCCTTTGATACAGTGCCTCACAACAGCTTACTGCATAAATTAAAAGGCTGCGGTTTGGGCGGTGTTATCTTTACATGGATTGAGAACTGGTTAAATGATAGATGCAGAGAGTTGTTGTAAATTAAACCTTTTCAACTTGGTCTAAAGTTATAAGTGGGGTACCACAGGGTTCAGTCCTGGGCTCAATGCTTTTTAATTTGTTTATTAATGATCTCGAAGTGGGAATTGAAAGTAGCTTCTCGATCTTTGCTGATGACACTAAGCTATGTAAGGAAATACATACAGAGCTGGATGTTTATTCTCTGCAGAAGGATTTACATAAACTTAGTGAATGAGCAGAAAAGTGGTAGATGACATTGAGGGCTCGATCCAAATGTTGGCGGAACAAATGCCGGTAGGGCAAAATGGATACCGACCGACAAAAGAAAATGTCTTGGTCGGTATTTCAAATGTCCTACTGGCATTAAGCACAACGGATTTAAGGCCTCAAAAACGATCTTGTGGCCAAATGTCTGTTTTGTGCGTTAAGTTCCCAAAATGCTGCTAAATACTGGCAGTTTTGGGAAGTTCAAAGGAAAAAAAACTAACGATCAGTGCCTGACAAACTGTCAAGCACTGATCGTTACCTAATCTGTGCTACACTTACCTGTCATCCACTGCCTGTCTCCTTCTATCTTCATTCTTCTCTTCTATCTTCTGTCTTCTTTCTGTAAAAATAAACAGACAAATATAAAACCAAAGCATAAATATACGGCACACTAATACATAGTTTAACCCCTTGAGTGCCAGAGGGGTAGGCAATGCATTGCAAAATTCAAGAGGGTTAAAGTATGCAGTAGAGTGATGGGTTTGTAATATAAAAATGCCCCCATGCATAGTAAATTTGTCCAAGTTAAGCCAAGTAAATCGTATTGCCATAATAAGACGTCCCAAAAATATACACGGCTTTTAGAATTCTAATTGTTAAACTATGTATTGGTGTGCCGGATATTTATGCACTGGAGTTGTACTTGTCTGTTTTTTTTACAGAAAGAAGACAGAAGAGAAGATAGAAGGAAATAAAGAAGGACAGAAGAAGACAGAAGATGCTGAGGACTCCAATGGACATCATGATCAATGGTGTTACTTGTAATGTGATTTTTTTTTACTTAGTCGAGTTAACCCTATGAATCCCGGCGGGGTAATTATACCCCACTGGCACTCATAGGGTTAATTCTACTAACGTCTGACACATTTTTCATACTTTGGATGTATTGATATAAGCCCCATATCTATACATCCACTGAGGACTTGGGTTTTTTTTTTTTTTTAACTTTTTTTTTTATTCAAGTTTCTGCCTCGGCTGTTTAAAGTTAAAAAAAAAAAAAAAAAATAGGTCTTCCTGCGATAACTTGAGTCCCTTATTGGCTTTTCACGGCTAACGCAGACATTTGAATTGATATTACGGTGTTTTCATCATTTTCAATGGATGAATACACCTCTTCACTTTATCACATAGCTTTCTGTACTGGAAAAATGCAGTCTGCAGCAAAAACAGCCATTTCCAACATTTGGATCGAGCCCTTAATGTAGGTAAATGTAAGGTTATCCATTTGGGCTGTAGAGACAAACATGCTACATTTACTCTAAACAACTTGGGGAATCCTCAACAGAGAAAGATTCGGGAGTATTAAAAGATGATACACTTCACAGCAGTGTGCAGTCACTCAACTGCTGTAAGAGCAAATAGGGTGCTAGCCTGCATAAAAAGAGGTGTAGATGTAAGGGATGCTAATATTATCCTACCTCTATATAAATCCATGGTTATATCACAGTGCCTGTGATTCTCTTGTCACTCTCGCTTGTGGTTCGCTCTGATTTGCTGAGCCAGTTTGGCCCTCCCCTGGTGACCTTTTTATGCCTGGCCCAGACATCTGTCAGATGCCCTTTCGTGGTGTTTCTGAGTCAGTATTGCTTTTGCTGTGTTCCTGTGTTCCGGATTCTCGTGTACCGACTTGGCTTGTCCTGACTACGTTCCAGTGTTCCTGATCGTGTTTGACCCGGCTTGTCTGCGAACCACCTCCGTTTCCTGACCCGGCTTGGCTGACGTTCCTGCTCGTGTATGACCCGGCTTGTATGACTAACTCCTTCGTGCTACGACCCGGCCCGGCTGACTTCCTGCTCCGAGATCGACTTCCAGCCTGTTCCTGTGACTTGTCTGTTCCCGTTGTCGCCGCCGCGACATTTTTCCCCTGCTGTTGCCAGCTGCCGTGTGATCACTCTAGCCTTGTGTTGCCTCCGATCAGTGCAGTGTCCGTGAGCCTCAGTACACTTGCAGAGCTTCAATACCTTAAAGAGCCTTGTGTTTAAACGTGCATATTAACCCTTGCAGTGCTGCTTAACTCTCGCTACCTTGGTCCCCAGTATAGAGCCTCACTCGCCGTGCTTCGTCTGCTGAGTCGGCCGCTTTTCGACGGCGACTGTATCTATCCTACTGCAGAGTAGTCACGTTAAGTTGGTCCGGTAGGGCACCATTGGCTCTCGCTTTTACGTTAAGTTACTGGGCGATATCTTCTGTGGCTTCTGGGCTCGTGTGGCAGCAAAGGGAAGGCTCAAGCTCTGGCAGCTTCTTGTTGTATACGTCCGGGGGGACTATTGGCTCTATTATCGCTATTGCTGGTCTCCGTTTAACGCCTGTGGAGGGTCTTGCCAGCTCTTGCATTGCAGGTCGGTTTCCGTTACGCCCGTGGGGGCTATCCACACTCGCACTCGCAGAATCAGTCTTCCTGTTAGGCACGCCCGCGGGGGCTATTTGGATTTCTGTTCTGCTTAAACTAAGTTGGTCACTTCGGCTAAGGCATTTACATTTCCAGAACACTGTGGACTGCTTTTACTCAGCACCTCCCATTAACACCTAGGGCGTGCCAAACCACCACATCTGAGACTGACTGATTTATGCACTTAACCCTTTGGGTACTGAACACCATTATCTGTGCTGAGATATTGTATGTCTATTATCCTGTGTATTGATTCTCTATGTTATATCAGTCATCACCGTGTAGTTAATTCTTGCTGCCTATAGAGGGCGATCGTTTGCATTATTTGCTATTTAAATAAAATTGTGTTTTATTTTACCAACTGGTCTGAGTGTCCTAAAAACCGTTACAGGTTAGGCCTCATCTAGAATATGGAGTACAATTTTGGGCACCAGTTCTTAAAAAAGACATTGTTGAGCTGAGACATGCAACAAAACTGATAAAGGGTTTGGAGGATATGAGTTAGAAAGAAAGACTAGATAAACTCGGTAGATGTGTCTAAGGGGTGATATGATTACCATTTACAAATACGTTTAAAGTTAATACAAAGAACTATCCAATGAATTACTTATGCAAAGAGCTGAGATAAGAACAAGATGTCATCCATTAAGACTAGAGGAAAGGCGCTTTTGACTAAAATAAAGGCAGAGATTTTTTACAGTAAGGGCTGTAAAGCTATAGAATTCGTTGCCTCGGGATGTTGTACTTGCAGAAAATGTAACTGCTTTCAAAAAAGCAATGGATGCCTAATTAGCACAGCACAATATTGAAAAATATGACAGATGACTTAAATGCAGATTGGTTGATCCAGGGAACTATCTGACTGCGATTTGGAGTTAGGAAGGATTTTTTGTCCACTTTGGGCTAAATTGGGAATGGCTTCAGGGGGTGGGATTTGCCTTCCTCTGGATCAACAGGGGTGTTTTTGGCATGGGTTGGACTTGATGGACGCATGTCTTTTTCAGCCTTGTCAACTATGTTACTATGTAGAAGGCGGAAAAGAGGTTTGCCCCAAATACCCCAACATTCTGTCTAACTGATTTGATTTGAAAGACACAGGCAGATGCAGTCCAATTTCCTTGCTGATCTTGCTGTTATTGTCTCTATGCTGGGGGAGTCTGGGCACAGAGTGTGATAAGATAGACAACTTGCAAAAAAAAAAAAAAAAAAATATATATATATCTATATATATAAAAGAATAAGCCTCATTGCATAATTTATGGTACCCCACACACAGAACATAATTTATGTCTCCTCAGAAAAGAAACTCGCATTGAACAGAATGTCTAATTACATAATTTATGTCTCATTAGGAGACACAACTCCTATTGGGTGATTGAATGGGGACTTTACTGCTCTCATTGGGTGATTCAATGGGGGCGTGTTTATCATACAGGGAGTTGGCCCGCCCTCTCCAGCCCACCCACCAGTATCCAACTGACAAAAAAATATATATATAACTGCCACTCGCTCCTGAGGTAGGGATATCAGTAACTTCTCCCGGTCAACTCACACTCTCACTCAGGATCATGACCCCACAAACACACTGTTTCACCTCTCACAGATAACTGTAACCCTCCATACACTCTTTTTCAGTATAAGGGTGTAATGTTCCCATAAAATACAAACTTAATAGCAACTCTTATTTAACTCATCATCTCTTCAGTCACCTCACAGTCTCAACTGTCACTCCTCCACTTCCTGCTTCCCACCCTTTCTCCTTAAAGGGAGAGAGATGCTTTGCTGTATGTTACAGAGGGCAAGCCTCAAACACCACTTTCTATTTGATACCTCAGCATATTGCTACATTGCCTCAACTGAAGAGCCACCGTGTGTTATATTGCTATGTTACCTCAACTTAACCCTTTGAGTGCCAGAGGGGTAAGCAACGCATTGCAAAGCACACATTCTGTCTCACACTCTCACACAGTCTCTCACACAGTCGCAGTCTCACAGTCGCACACACTCTCAGTCTCACACTCTCACACAGTCTCAGTCTCACACTCTCACACAGTCTCACACAGTCTCACACTCTCAGTCTCACACTTTCACACAGTCTCACACTCTCAGTCTCACAGTCTCTCACAGTCTCTCTCGCAGTCTCACACAGTCTCTCTCGCAGTCTCACACAGTCTCTCTCGCAGTCTCACACAGTCCCTCACACTCTCACAGTCCCTCACACTCTCAGTCCCACACACTCTCAGTCCCCCACACTCTCAGTCTCACACACTCTCAGTCTCACACACTCTCAGTCTCACACTCTCACAGTCTCTCTCGCAGTCTCACACAGTCTCTCTCGCAGTCTCACACAGTCTCTCTAGCAGTCTCTCACAGTCCCTCACACTCTCACAGTCTCTTACACTCTCACAGTCTCTTACACTCTCAGTCTCAGTCTCACACAGTCTCTCACACTCTCTCACACTCTCAGTCTCACACTTTCACACAGTCTCACACTCTCAGTCTCACACTCTCAGTCTCACAGTCTCTCACAGTCTCTCTCGCAGTCTCTCACAGTCTATCTCGCAGTCTCACACAGTCTCTCTCGCAGTCTCACACACTCACAGTCTCACACTCACAGTCTCACACTCACAGTCTCACACTTACAGTCTCACACAGTCCCTCACACTCTCACAGTCCCTCACACTCTCAGTCTCACACACTCGCAGTCTCACACAGTCTCTCTCGCAGTCTCACACAGTCTCTCTCGCAGTCTCACACAGTCTCACACTTTCACACAGTCTCACACTCTCAGTCTCACACTCTCACAGTCTCACACAGTCTCTCTCGCAGTCTCACACAGTCTCTCTCACAGTCCCTCACACTCTCACAGTCCCACACACTCTCAGTCTCACACACTCTCAGTCTCACACTCTCACAGTCTCACACTCTCACAGTCTCATACAGTCTCTCTCGCAGTCTCACACAGTCTCTCTCGCAGTCTCACAGTCTCTCACACTCACAGTCTCACACAGTCACACAGTCTCACACTTTCACACAGTCTCACACTCTCAGTCTCACACTCTCACAATCTCACACAGTCTCTCTCGCAGTCTCACACAGTCTCTCTCGCAGTCTCACACAGTCTCTCACACTCTCACAGTCCCTCACACTCTCACAGTCTCTTACTCTCTCACACACCGTTTCACACAGTCTCTCACACAGTCACAGTCTCACACAGTCTCACACTCTCGCAGTCTCACACTCTCGCAGTCTCACACAGTCTCAGTCTCACACTCTCACAGTCTCTCACAGTCTCTCTCGCAGTCTCACACAGTCTCTCTCGCAGTCTCACACAGTCCCTCACACTCTCACAGTCTCTTACACTCTCACACTCTCTCACACTCTCCCACACTCTCTCACACACTCTCACACACTTTCACACACTCTCACACACTCTCACAGTCTCACACAGTCTCTCACACAGTCACAGTCTCACAGTCACAGTCTCACACAGTCTCACACAGTTTCACACTCTCAGTCTCTCTCACAGTCTCTCTCAGTCTCACACAGTCTCACACAGTCCCTCACACTGACACAGTCTCTCACACTCTCACAGTCTCTCACACTCTCTCACACACGCAGTCTCACACACAGTCTCACACTCACACACAGTCTCACACTCTCTCACTCTCACAGTCTCTCACTCTCACACTCTCTCACAGTCTCACACACAGTCTCACAGTCTCACACACAGTCTCACACTCTCACACACAGTCTCACACTCTCTCTCACACTCTCTCAGTCTCACTCTCACACAGTCTCACACTCTCACACAGTCTCACACTCTCACAGTCTCACACTCTCACACAGTCACACTCTCACAGTCTCTCTCTCACACACAGTCTCACACACAGTCTCTCTCACACTCTCAGTCACACAGTCTCACACAGTCTCACACTCTCACACAGTCTCACACTCTCTCTCACACTCTCTGTCTCACACTCTCACAGTCTCTCACACTCTCTCTCACACTCTCACAGTCTCTCACTCTCTCACAGTCTCACACACAGTCTCACAGTCTCACACACAGTCTCACACTCACACAGTCTCACACTCACACAGTCTCACAGTCTCTCTCTCTCTCACTCAGTCTCACAGTCTCTCTCTCTCACTCTCACACAGTCTCACTCTCACACACTCTCACACACAGTCTCACTCTCACACAGTCTCACACTCTCACACACAGTCTCACACTCTCACACGGTCTCTCACACTCTCACACGGTCTCACACACAGTCTCACAGTCTCACACACAGTCTCACACACAGTCTCACACTGTCACACAGTCTCACACTCACACAGTCTCACACTCACACTGTCTCACACTGTCTCACAGTCTCACACTCACAGAGTCTCACACTCACACACAGTCTCACACTCACACACAGTCTCACACTCTCACACACAGTGACACACACTCTCACACACAGTCTCACTCTCACACACAGTCTCACTCTCACACACAGTCTCACACTGTCTCACAGTCTCTTACTCTCAGTCTCTCTCTCTCACACTCTCACAGTCTCTCTCTCTCTCTCTCTCTCTCTCTCTCTCTCTCTCTCTCTCTCACTCTCACACTTTCACACACTCTCACACACTCTCTCACACTCTCTCACACTCTCACACACTCTCTCACACTCTCAGTCTCTCACACTCTCAGTCTCACAGTCTCTCACTCTCACACTGTCTCACTCAGTCTCGCACTCACAGTCTTGCACTCACAGTCTTGCACTCACAGTCTCACACTCACAGTCTCACACTCACAGTCTCACACAGTCTCTCACACTCACACAGTCTCTCACACTCACACAGTCTCACACTCACACACAGTCTCACACTCACACACAGTCTCACACAGTCTCACTCTCACAGTCTCTGACTCTCACGCTCTCTCACAGTCTCTCACTCTCACACTCTCTCACAGTCTCACACACAGTCTCACACTCTCACACACAGTCTCACACTCTCACACACAGTCTCACACTCTATCAGTCTCACTCTCACACAGTCTCACACACTCACAGGCTCACACTCTCACACACAGTCTCACAGTCTCTCACTCTCACACACAGTCTCACACACAGTCTCAGTCTCACAGTCTCACACTCACAGTCTCACACTCACAGTCTCACACTCACACAGTCTCACAGTCTCTTACTCTCACAGTCTCTCTCTCACACTCTCACAGTCTCTCTCTCTCACTCTCACATAGTCTCTCTCTCTCACTCTCACATAGTCTCTCTCTCTCACTCTCACACAGTCTCACAGTCTCTCTCTCACAGTCTCTCACTCTCACAGTCTCTCACTCTCACATAGTCTCTCTCTCTCACTCTCACATAGTCTCTGTCTCTCACTCTCATTCTCACACTCTCACATAGTCTCACTCTCACACTCTCACATAGTCTCTCTCTCTCACTCTCATTCTCACACTCTCACACAGTCTCACTCTCACACACGTCTCAATCTCTCACTCTCACACACTAACATACTCTCAGTCTCACACTCTCTGTCTCACACTCACACAGTCTCACACACAGTCTCTTTCACACACACTCTCTCTCTCTCTCTCTCACACACACTCTCTCAGTCTCGCACACTCACACTCTCTCAGTCTCGCACTCTCTCAGTCTCGCACGCTCTCAGTCTCACACGCTCTCACACTCTCACAGTCTCACACTCTCACTCTCACACTCTCTCACAGTCTCTCACTCATTCACACTCTCACAGTCTCACTCTCACAGTCTCTCTCTCTCACTCTCACACTGTCTCACTCATTCACACTCTCACTCTCTCAGTCTCGCACTCTCTCAGTCTCACACGCTCTCACACTCTCACACGCTCTCACACTCTCACACGCTCTCACACTCTCACAGTCTCACACTCTCTCACACTCTCACAGTCTCACACTCTCACAGTCTCTCACACTCTCTCAGTCTCACACTCTCTCACACTCTCACAGTCTCTCTCACAGTCTCAGTCTCACAGTCTCACACAGTCTCACAGTCTCTCACACTCTCAGTCTCACAGTCTCAGTCTCTCACACTCTCAGTCTCACAGTCTCTCACACTCTCTCTCACACTCTCACAGTCTCTCACACTCTCACACACTCTCTCACATTCACATTCTCACACACTCAGTCTCACACAGTCTCTCTCACTCTCTCAGTCTCACACCCAATCACTCACACACTCAATCACACTCACACAGTCTCACTCAATCACACTCTCACAGTCTCACTCAATCACACTCACACACTCTCACTCTCAATCACACTCTCATAGTCTCACTCAATCACACTCACACTCTCACACAGTCTCACTCTCACACTCAATCACTCAATCACACTCTCACAGTCTCACACAGTCTCTCTCGCAGTCTCACACAGTCTCTCTCGCAGTCTCACACAGTCTCTCTCAGCAGTTTCACACACTCACAGTCTCACACTCACAGTCTCACACTCACAGTCTCTCTCGCAGTCTCACACAGTCCCT
The DNA here is from genome assembly GCA_037306005.1 of Rhinophrynus dorsalis. Taxonomy (NCBI): domain Eukaryota; kingdom Metazoa; phylum Chordata; class Amphibia; order Anura; family Rhinophrynidae; genus Rhinophrynus; species Rhinophrynus dorsalis. The sequence goes on from CM074723.1 coordinate 147,089,733, forward strand.
CACACTCTCACAGTCCCTCACACACTCAGTCTCACACACTCGCAGTCTCACGCAGTCTCTCTCGCAGTCTCACACAGTCTCTCTCGCAGTCTCACACAGTCTCACACTTTCACACAGTCTCACACTTTCACACAGTCTCACACTCTCAGTCTCTCAGTCTCACAGTCTCTCTCGCAGTCTCACACAGTCTCTCTCGCAGTCTCACACACTCTCAGTCTCACACTCACAGTCTCACACTCACAGTCTCACACTCACAGTCTCACACTCACAGTCTCTCTCGCAGTCTCACACAGTCCCTCACACTCTCACAGTCCCTCACACTCTCAGTCTCACACACTCGCAGTCTCACACAGTCTCTCTCGCAGTCTCACACAGTCTCTCTCGCAGTCTCACACAGTCTCACACTTTCACACAGTCTCACACTTTCACACAATCTCACACTCTCAGTCTCACACTCTCACAGTCTCACACAGTCTCTCTCGCAGTCTCACACAGTCTCTCTCGCAGTCTCACACACTCCCAGTCTCACACTCTCTCAGTCTCACACTCTCTCAGTCTCACACTCTCTCAGTCTCACACTCTCAGTCTCACACAGTCTCTCTCGCAGTCTCACAGTCCCTCACACTCTCACAGTCCCTCACACTCTCAGTCTCACACACTCTTAGTCTCACACACTCTTAGTCTCACACTCTCACAGTCTCACACTCTCACAGTCTCATACAGTCTCTCTCGCAGTCTCACACAGTCTCTCTCGCAGTCTCACAGTCTCTCACATTCACAGTCTCACACAGTCACACACTTTCATACAGTCTCACACTCTCAGTCTCACACTCTCACGATCTCACACAGTCTCTCTCGCAGTCTCACACAGTCTCTCTCGCAGTCTCACACAGTCTCTCACACCCTCACAGTCCCTCAGACTCTCACAGTCTCTTACTCTCTCACACACCGTCTCACACAGTCTCTCACACAGTCACAGTCTCACACAGTCACAGTCTCACACAGTCTCACACTCTCGCAGTCTCAGTCTCACACTCTCACAGTCTCTCACAGTCTCTCTCGCAGTCTCACACAGTCTCTCTCGCAGTCTCACACAGTCCCTCACACTCTCACACAGTCCCTCACACTCTCACAGTCTCTTACACTCTCACACACTCTCACACTCTCTCACACTCTCACACACTCTCACAGTCTCTCACACAGTCACAGTCTCACAGTCAGTCTCACAGTCACAGTCTCACACAGTCTCACACAGTTTCACACTCTCAGTCTCTCTCACAGTCTCTCTCAGTCTCTCTCAGTCTCACACAGTCTCACACAGTCCCTCACACTGACACAGTCTCTCACACTCTCACAGTCTCTCGCACTCTCTCACACACGCAGTCTCACACACACACAGTCTCACACTCACACACAGTCTCACACTCTCTCACTCTCACAGTCTCTCACTCTCACACTCTCTCACAGTCTCACACACAGTCTCACACTCTCACACACAGTCTCACACTCTCACACACAGTCTCACACTCTCACACATAGTCTCACACTCTCTCAGTCTCACTCTCACACACTCTCACACAGTCTCACACTCTCACACAGTCACACTCTCACAGTCTCTCTCTCACACACACACAGTCTCTCTCACACTCTCAGTCACACAGTCTCACACAGTCTCACAGTCTCACACAGTCACACACTCTCACACTCTCTGTCTCACACTCTCACAGTCTCTCACACTCTCTCTCACACTCTCACAGTCTCTCACTCTCTCACAGTCTCACACTCTCTCACTCTCAGTCTCACACACACACAGTCTCACACTCACACAGTCTCAGTCTCTCTCTCTCTCACTCAGTCTCACAGTCTCTCTCTCTCACACTCTCACACAGTCTCACTCTCACACAGTCTCACACTCTCACACACAGTCTCACTCTCACATAGTCTCACACTCTCACACGGTCTCTCACACTCTCACACGGTCTCACACACAGTCTCACAGTCTCACACACAGTCTCACAGTCTCACACACAGCCTCACAGTCTCACACAGTCTCACACACAGTCTCACACTGTCACACAGTCTCACACTCACACAGTCTCACACTCACACAGTCTCACACTCACACAGTCTCACACTCTCACACACAGTCTCACACTGTCTCACAGTCTCACACTCACACAGTCTCACACTCACACACAGTCTCACACTCACACACAGTCTCACACTCTCACATACAGTCTCACACTCTCACACACAGTCTCACACAGTCTCACACAGTCACAGTCTCACACACTCTCACACACAGTCTCACACACTCTCACACACAGTCTCACACTCTCACACACAGTCTCACTCTCAAACACAGTCTCACACTCACACAGTCTCACACTCACACAGTCTCACACTGTCTCACAGTCTCACACTGTCTCACAGTCTCTTACTCTCAGTCTCTCTCTCTCACACTCTCACAGTCTCTCTCTCTCACACTTTCACACACTCTCACACACTCTCACACACTCTCAGTCTCTCACACTCTCAGTCTCTCACACTCTCAGTCTCACAGTCTCTCTCTCTCACTCTCACACTGTCTCACTCAGTCTCGCACTCACAGTCTTGCACTCACAGTCTCGCACTCACATTCTCGCACAGTCTCTCACACTCACACAGTCTCTCATACTCTCACAGTCTCACACTCACACACAGTCTCACACTCACACACAGTCTCACACAGTCTCACACAGTCTCACTCTCACAGTCTCTCACTCTCACGCTCTCTCACAGTCTCTCACTCTCACACTCTCTCACAGTCTCACACACAGTCTCACACTCTCACACACAGTCTCACACTCTCTCAGTCTCACTCTCACACAGTCTCACACACTCACAGGCTCACACTCTCACACACAGTCTCAGTCTCACAGTCTCACACTCACAGTCTCATACTCACAGTCTCATACTCACAGTCTCTCTCTCACAGTCTCATACTCACAGTCTCATACTCACAGTCTCATACTCACAGTCTCTCTCTCACACTCTCACAGTCTCTCTCTCACATAGTCTCTCTCTCTCACACAGTCTCACAGTCTCTCTCTCACAGTCTCTCTCTCTCACTCTCACACAGTCTCACAGTCTCTCTCTCACAGTCTCTCTCTCTCACTCTCACACAATCTCACAGTCTCTCTCTCACAGTCTATCTCTCACACTCTCACAGTCTCTCACTCTCACATAGTCTCTCTCTCTCATTCTCACACTCTCACACAGTCTCACTCTCCCACTCTCACATAGTCTCTCTCTCTCACTCTCATTCTCACACTCTCACACTCTCACACAGTCTCACTCTCACACTCTCACACAGTCTCACTCTCTCACTCTCACACACTCACATACTCTCAGTCTCGCACTCTCTGTCTCACACTCACACAGTCTCACACACAGTCTCTCACACAGTCTCTCTCACACACACACTCTCTCACACACACACACTCTCACACACACACACACACACACTCTCTCACACACACACACTCTCTCAGTCTCGCACTCTCTCAGTCTCGCACTCTCTCAGTCTCGCACGCTCTCAGTCTCGCACGCTCTCAGTCTCACACGCTCACTCTCACAGTCTCTCTCTCTCACACTGTCTCACTCATTCACACTCTCAGTCTCACACGCTCTCACACTCTCACAGTCTCACACTCACAGTCTCACTCTCTCACAGTCTCTCTCTCTCACTCTCACACTGTCTCACTCATCCACACTCTGTCTCACTCATTCACACTCTCACTCTCTCAGTCTCGCACTCTCTCAGTCTCGCACTCTCTCAGTCTCACACGCTCTCACACGCTCTCACAGTCTCACACTCTCACAGTCTCACACTCTCACAGTCTCACACTCTCACAGTCTCACACTCTCTCAGTCTCACACTCTCTCACACTCTCACAGTCTCTCTCACAGTCTCAGTCTCACAGTCTCACACAGTCTCACAGTCCCTCACACTCTCAGTCTCACAGTCTCAGTCTCTCACACTCTCACAGTCCCTCACACTCTCAGTCTCACACTCTCAGTCTCACAGTCTCTCTCGCAGTCTCACACAGTCTCTCTCAGCAGTTTCACACACTCACAGTCTCACACTCACAGTCTCACACTCACAGTCTCTCTCGCAGTCTCACACAGTCCCTCACACTCTCACAGTCCCTCACACACTCAGTCTCACACACTCGCAGTCTCACACACTCGCAGTCTCACGCAGTCTCTCTCGCAGTCTCACACAGTCTCTCTCGCAGTCTCACACAGTCTCACACTTTCACACAGTCTCACACTTTCACACAGTCTCACACTCTCAGTCTCTCAGTCTCACAGTCTCTCTCGCAGTCTCACACAGTCTCTCTCGCAGTCTCACACACTCTCAGTCTCACACTCACAGTCTCACACTCACAGTCTCACACTCACAGTCTCTCTCGCAGTCTCACACACTCCCAGTCTCACACTCTCTCAGTCTCACACTCTCTCAGTCTCACACTCTCAGTCTCACACGCTCAGTCTCACACAGTCTCTCTCGCAGTCTCACACAGTCCCTCACACTCTCACAGTCCCTCACACTCTCAGTCTCACACACTCGCAGTCTCACACAGTCTCTCTCGCAGTCTCACACAGTCTCTCTCGCAGTCTCACACAGTCTCACACTTTCACACAGTCTCACACTTTCACACAATCTCACACTCTCAGTCTCACACTCTCACAGTCTCACACAGTCTCTCTCGCAGTCTCACACAGTCTCTCTCGCAGTCTCACACACTCCCAGTCTCACACTCTCTCAGTCTCACACTCTCTCAGTCTCACACTCTCTCAGTCTCACACTCTCAGTCTCACACAGTCTCTCTCGCAGTCTCACAGTCCCTCACACTCTCACAGTCCCTCACACTCTCAGTCTCACACACTCTTAGTCTCACACACTCTTAGTCTCACACTCTCACAGTCTCACACTCTCACAGTCTCATACAGTCTCTCTCGCAGTCTCACACAGTCTCTCTCGCAGTCTCACAGTCTCTCACATTCACAGTCTCACACAGTCACACACTTTCATACAGTCTCACACTCTCAGTCTCACACTCTCACGATCTCACACAGTCTCTCTCGCAGTCTCACACAGTCTCTCTCGCAGTCTCACACAGTCTCTCACACCCTCACAGTCCCTCAGACTCTCACAGTCTCTTACTCTCTCACACACCGTCTCACACAGTCTCTCACACAGTCACAGTCTCACACAGTCACAGTCTCACACAGTCTCACACTCTCGCAGTCTCAGTCTCACACTCTCACAGTCTCTCACAGTCTCTCTCGCAGTCTCACACAGTCTCTCTCGCAGTCTCACACAGTCTCTCTCGCAGTCTCACACAGTCCCTCACACTCTCACACAGTCCCTCACACTCTCACACACTCTCACACTCTCTCACACTCTCACACACTCTCACAGTCTCTCACACAATCACAGTCTCACAGTCAGTCTCACAGTCACAGTCTCACACAGTCTCACACAGTTTCACACTCTCAGTCTCTCTCACAGTCTCTCTCAGTCTCTCTCAGTCTCACACAGTCTCACACAGTCCCTCACACTGACACAGTCTCTCACACTCTCACAGTCTCTCGCACTCTCTCACACACGCAGTCTCACACACACACAGTCTCACACTCACACACAGTCTCACACTCTCTCACTCTCACAGTCTCTCACTCTCACACTCTCTCACAGTCTCACACACAGTCTCACACTCTCACACACAGTCTCACACTCTCACACACAGTCTCACACTCTCACACATAGTCTCACACTCTCTCAGTCTCACTCTCACACACTCTCACACAGTCTCACACTCTCACACAGTCACACTCTCACAGTCTCTCTCTCACACACACACAGTCTCTCTCACACTCTCAGTCACACAGTCTCACACAGTCTCACAGTCTCACACAGTCACACACTCTCACACTCTCTGTCTCACACTCTCACAGTCTCTCACACTCTCTCTCACACTCTCACAGTCTCTCACTCTCTCACAGTCTCACACTCTCTCACAGTCTCACACTCTCTCACTCTCAGTCTCACACACACACAGTCTCACACTCACACAGTCTCAGTCTCTCTCTCTCTCACTCAGTCTCACAGTCTCTCTCTCTCACACTCTCACACAGTCTCACTCTCACACAGTCTCACACTCTCACACACAGTCTCACTCTCACACAGTCTCACACTCTCACACGGTCTCTCACACTCTCACACGGTCTCACACACAGTCTCACAGTCTCACACACAGTCTCACAGTCTCACACACAGCCTCACAGTCTCACACAGTCTCACACACAGTCTCACACTGTCACACAGTCTCACACTCACACAGTCTCACACTCACACAGTCTCACACTCTCACACACAGTCTCACACTGTCTCACAGTCTCACACTCACACAGTCTCACACTCACACACAGTCTCACACTCACACACACAGTCTCACACTCTCACATACAGTCTCACACTCTCACACACAGTCTCACACAGTCTCACACAGTCACAGTCTCACACACTCTCACACACAGTCTCACACACTCTCACACACAGTCTCACACTCTCACACACAGTCTCACTCTCAAACACAGTCTCACACTCACACAGTCTCACACTCACACAGTCTCACACTGTCTCACAGTCTCACACTGTCTCACAGTCTCTTACTCTCAGTCTCTCTCTCTCACACTCTCACAGTCTCTCTCTCTCACACTTTCACACACTCTCACACACTCTCAGTCTCTCACACTCTCAGTCTCTCACACTCTCAGTCTCACAGTCTCTCTCTCTCACTCTCACACTGTCTCACTCAGTCTCACACTCACAGTCTTGCACTCACAGTCTCGCACTCACATTCTCGCACAGTCTCTCACACTCACACAGTCTCTCATACTCTCACAGTCTCACACTCACACACAGTCTCACACTCACACACAGTCTCACACAGTCTCACTCTCACAGTCTCTCACTCTCACGCTCTCTCACAGTCTCTCACTCTCACACTCTCTCACAGTCTCACACACAGTCTCAGTCTCACACTCTCTCAGTCTCACTCTCACACAGTCTCACACACTCACAGGCTCACACTCTCACACACAGTCTCAGTCTCACAGTCTCACACTCACAGTCTCATACTCACAGTCTCATACTCACAGTCTCTCTCTCACAGTCTCATACTCACAGTCTCATACTCACAGTCTCATACTCACAGTCTCTCTCTCACACTCTCACAGTCTCTCTCTCACATAGTCTCTCTCTCTCACTCTCACACAGTCTCACAGTCTCTCTCTCACAGTCTCTCTCTCTCACTCTCACACAGTCTCACAGTCTCTCTCTCACAGTCTCTCTCTCTCACTCTCACACAATCTCACAGTCTCTCTCTCACAGTCTATCTCTCACACTCTCACAGTCTCTCACTCTCACATAGTCTCTCTCTCTCATTCTCACACTCTCACACAGTCTCACTCTCCCACTCTCACATAGTCTCTCTCTCTCACTCTCATTCTCACACTCTCACACTCTCACACAGTCTCACTCTCACACTCTCACACAGTCTCACTCTCTCACTCTCACAAACTCACATACTCTCAGTCTCGCACTCTCTGTCTCACACTCACACAGTCTCACACACAGTCTCTCACACAGTCTCTCTCACACACACACTCTCTCACACACACACACACACACACACTCTCTCACACACACACACTCTCTCAGTCTCGCACTCTCTCAGTCTCGCACTCTCTCAGTCTCGCACGCTCTCAGTCTCACACGCTCACTCTCACAGTCTCTCTCTCTCACACTGTCTCACTCATTCACACTCTCAGTCTCACACGCTCTCACACTCTCACAGTCTCACACTCACAGTCTCACTCTCTCACAGTCTCTCTCTCTCACTCTCACACTGTCTCACTCATCCACACTCTGTCTCACTCATTCACACTCTCACTCTCTCAGTCTCGCACTCTCTCAGTCTCGCACTCTCTCAGTCTCACACGCTCTCACACGCTCTCACAGTCTCACACTCTCACAGTCTCACACTCTCACAGTCTCACACTCTCTCAGTCTCACACTCTCTCACACTCTCACAGTCTCTCTCACAGTCTCAGTCTCACAGTCTCACACAGTCTCACAGTCCCTCACACTCTCAGTCTCACAGTCTCAGTCTCTCACACTCTCACAGTCCCTCACACTCTCAGTCTCACACTCTCACAGTCTCTCACACTCTCACAGTCTCACACACTCTCTCACACTCACATTCTCAGTCTCACACAGTCTCTCTCATTCTCTCAGTCTCACACCCAATCACTCACACACTCAATCACACTCACACAGTCTCACTCAATCACACTCTCACAGTCTCACTCAATCACACTCACACACTCTCACTCTCAATCACACTCTCATAGTCTCACTCAATCACACTCACACTCTCACACAGTCTCACTCTCACACTCAATCACTCAATCACACTCTCACAGTCTCAAACTCTCACAGTCTCACACTCAATCACACTCTCACACTTACAGTCTCGCAGTCACACTCAATCACACTCTCACGCTCACACTCAATCACACTGACACTCAATCACACTCTCACCCTCAATCACTCACACCCTCTCACTATCATACACACTCTCACTCACACATTCTTACTCAATCACACACACTCACTAACACACTCACTCAATCACACACACACTCACTAACACACTCAATCACTCACACGCAATCACTCAATCTCGCACTCAAACACAATCACTCACACGTAATCACACCCCGGGAGCCAGCACGATCCACCTTCCATCATAGTATGTGCAATTACCACATGCATTTCAATTACATGAATGAATGCCACAGTGGAGGCATAAGTACAAACACAAACTCATTACAATGACACATAAGTCAACCCCTTATGACTCACTTCTGTGTGTGTGTGTCTCTGTGTGTGCCTGTGTGTTTCTCACTGTGTGTGTTGCATGTCTGTATCACACTCTATGTGTCTGCATGTATGTGTGTATGACTGTTGCTCTTTAAGCATCTCAGTGCATGCGTGTGCATTTGCGTGTGTGTCTCTGTGTTTGTCTCGCATCCGTGTGTGTGCATTAATTCCCTATATATCCTGACGGGCAACGCCGTCCCACATTGCTAGTATATATATATAAATAAATTTAGGTCAGCTGACATGAGCTGCGTGACTGAGACAGACTTGAAAGACAGCAGATGACATTGAGAATTTTGTTGAGGGCTAAGGCAAGACATAACACTCATTCAGTTGTGTTGTGGACTGCAGACTAAAAACACACACAGTAGTTAGGTAATGTCCGGCAAATGCACAAGGGACAGGAGGTGGGGAAAGGGGGAGCAGTGCAAGGATGTGGGAGTAAAGTGTTAGTTGAAAAACTAATTGCGTCCATGGTTGCTGCAGCATGTGCAATAAATGACAATGATCCCTCTCCTCCTGCAGTAAGGTTATGACTAAGTGTTGTAATACACGAAACGCGTTGACCAGTCAGCTCATACCTGCTCATGAAGATGTCTCATGGTCTGTAAACTTTCTCTACATCTGGATACTTTTTGTCACTATAATCAGGCAAAGAAGGACAGACACAGTAATAAAATATAACCACCTTTATTAGAATATACAGTGATAATAATATATGAGATATAGTGATGGTAATATCCCACACAACCCAGACCACTGGATGATAAGTCCCAAGCTCCTACCTGGAGCTGCACACTGTGCTATGCAGTGCACTACTGCAAGGTGCCGGAGACCAAAGGCAACAGGGAGCGAGAGTCAGACAGAGCCACGGGACACAGTGGCTAACAGTCAGGCAGGCTAGGAGCATACGGAGCGACTAGTCAGCCAGAGACACAGGTCAGACAAGCCAGGGATACACTCTAGCCTTGTGAGATAGGAGCCGGAGGACAGACGAACTGGGGACTACACGGAGCAATTGAGTCAGCCAGACCCACAGGTCAGAACCAATGTGGGTAGTCAGACAAGCCGGGGTTAACAAGGAGCAAGTTAGTCATCCAGAGCCACAGAGGGTCATACACAGAAAGGATTCTCAGATAAGCACAGGTCACAACAGAGCACAAGAGTAACTAACAGGAACACCATGTAAGGGCAATGACTCTCAGGCCTAGGGAGGGTTATAAAGGAGCAGAAGGACGAGGGACCCAATTAGGCCACCCAGAATAGGCCCATAAACAGGCATCCGTGCTAGTGCCTGTTACCTGATGTAGCAATGAGGAAATGGCCGGAGGCCATGCCGGCCGGCAGCCATACAGTGGTAAGGAAGCAAAGGATAACCCAAGGGAGACTGTGATAGTACCCCCCCCTTAAACACCTCTCCACCGTGGAAGAGGACAGCGGTGCGGTGCGGGAGTGGAATTGACAGATAAGGGCAGGTGCATGCAGATCTCTCTTAGCGACCCAGGAACGCTCTTCAGGTCAATAGCCTTTCCATTGCACCAAATATTGTACTCGGCCTCTGACCATGCGAGAGTCCAGGATACTCTGTACTTCATATTCCTCATGGTCCCCCACTTGAACGGGTCTGGGACGGACCGATGCCTTAGTATAACGGTTACAAACCAGAGGTTTGGGTAGTGACACATGAAACTGTCACGGATTTGAAGACTCTCAGACTTAAGGTTTGGTAAAATAACTTAACTTTATTAAAAGTTAAAGGCAGTCCTCTTAGGGTAAACATACATAACAATACAACAGTAATATAACATATAATAGGTTCTACCAGCCTTGCCTAAATACCGGGCAAGGCAACCCAAGTGACAGTTTTAATGACAGGCTCTACCGGCCTTGCCTATACCGGGTAAGGCAACCGTGAGATGACATATACCAGTTCTACCGGCCTTACCAATACCGGGCAAGGCAGCCCCCACGGAATGCTGAATGTAGGCTCTACCGGCCCTGCCAATACCGGGTAAGGCAACCTTAAAGATGGTGAATTACAAGGTTCTACCGGCCTTACCAATACCGGGCAGGGCAGCCCAAAGGAGTACTGGAGTAGGCTCTACCGGCCCTGCCAATACCGGGTGAGGCAACCTACAGGATGGTATCGTCAAGGTTCTACCGGCCTCACCAATACCGGGCAGGGCAGCCTGAGCGAGTAGACCAGCTGTCAGGTGACTAAGACAGCATAGAGCATAAGTATAGAGGTCTTACTCAGCAGGAGTCTATTGCCAGGGATACTCAGACAACTGCAAGGAAGTGGACAGCGACTGACCACAGTACTGGATGTTCAGGAGCAAACCAACGTCCGCACGTTGGGACTAATGGTAATAGCGCCACCAGGTTTAATGGAGCAAACCAGCGACCGCACGCTAGAACCAACAATGTATATCGCAACCAGGTTTAGTGGAGTAAACCAGCGTCCACACGCTGGGACCAACAACGTATATCGCAACCAGGTTTAGTGGAGCAAACCAGCGTCCGCACGCTGGAGCCAATAATGTATCTCGCAACCAGTTTAGTGGAGTAAACCAGAGTCCGCACGCTGGGACCAACAATGTATATAGCAACCAGGTTTAGTGGAGTAAACCAGTGTCCGCATGCTGGGACCAACAATGTATATCGCCACCAGGTTTAGTGGAGTAACCCAGCGTCCGCACGCTGAGACCAACAATGTATATTGCAACCAGGTTTAGTGGAGTAAACCAGCGTCCGCACGCTGGGACCAACAATGTATATTGCAACCAGGTTTAGTGGAGTAAACCAGCGTCCGCACGCTGGGACCAACAATGTATATCGCAACCAGGTTTAGTGGAGTAAACCAGCGTCCGCACGCTGGGACCAACAATGTATATCGCAACCAGGTTTAGTGGAGTAAACCAACAAAGTATGATCAGCAGCGAGAAGAACAATGTCGCCAGAGCGACGGCTGGAGCAGGAGATTCAGGAACTCAGTAAGATTAACCCGCGAGGTGCTGGAACACAGGAACACTGGAACTCAGTAAGATTAACCCGCGAGGTGCTGGAACACAGGAACACTGGAACTCTGGAACACAGGAACACTAGCATACAGGAACACTGAAACACTGGAACACTGGAACACAGGATCAGCAAGTACAGCAGTAACAGCAGGAACAGGCCCAGAAGCCTGACAAGCAGGTCAGGCAGAGTGGAGTCAGAAACACCACGAAAGGGCAACCTGGAAGTGCTCAGCCTGTGAAGACAGCCTCCTAACCTCCAATAAATATGTGAGGTTTTTGTGATCTGTCAGTATCAGGATCGGAACTGCTGTGCCCTCCAGCAGATAACACCATTCTTTCAAGGCCAAGATGATGGCGAGCACATAATATAAACTCTCAGCCTTCTACAGTTTTTTAGAGAAAAAGACGCATAGCAGCAATGGTTTACCAGGGCCATGTCCTGGCACAGCAGCGCGCCCACACCGGACTTCGAGGCATCCACCTCCAGTGTAAATGGCAGGGAGGGTTTAGGGTTGGGACAATATTGGGGCCTTCGCAAAGACGGACTTTAAGTCATCAAAAGCCTGAAGTGCTTCAGGTGCCTAGTCTGAAGGATTAGCTCCCTTCTGAGTCATGTCAGTGAGTGGTTTCATGATTGAGGAAGAGTTTTGTATAAACTTTCTGTAATAATTAGTGAAGCCCAGGAACCTCTGTATGGATCTTAGCCCCACGGGAAGCGACCACTGCAAAACAGCAGATAGTTTTTGCAGATCCATGGCCAGACCAGTGGATGAAATCACGTATCCCAAGTAGGTCACCTAGGATTTGTGGAATTCACATTTCTCTAATTTGCAACTTGTTCTCTCTTTGCAGTTGTAGAACCCAGGCTACATCTGCTCTATGTGTCTCCAAGGTAGGAGAATGGAGTATATCATCCAAATATACTACAACACAGCTCTGGAGTAGGTCTCTTAAAGCGTCATTAATTAACTCCTGGAAGACAGCGGGAGCGTTGCACAATCCGAAAGGCATAACCAAATACTCATAGTGCCCGCTCCGAGTGTTAAATGCTGTCTTCCATTCATCACTCTCTCTTATATGTACCAAGTTGTACGCGGCCCTCAAGTCAAGTTTTGTGAAAATTGTCAAGCCTTTGATATGATCAAATAGCTCCGTGATCAATGGTATAGGATTAGCTTTCTTTGCCATTAGCTTATTTAGGCCCCTGATATGAATACATGGTCTAAGCTCCCCATCTTTTTCCTTAAAAAAAAAAAGCCTGCGCCCGCAGGGGAGGAAGACTTCCGAATAATGCCCCTAGCTAGGGCGTCTTCCACATAGTCCTCCATGGCCTTGTTCTCCTCCACCGACAAGGGATATACTCTTCCCCTAGGAGATCTGGCCCCTGGTACCAGATCAACAGTACAATCGTAGGGCCTGTGTGGTAGCAATGTACTGGCCTCTACCTTATTAAATACCTCTTTGTAGGCCTGATACTCAGCAGGTAACAAGGTAGAGGTACACAATATTCTTGTAGGCTGCTGGAGGCAAGACCTCGCACATAGAAATGACCACGACAGAATGTCACAGGTTTGCCAATAAATTCTAGGGTTGTGAGTCTGCAGCCATGGAAACCTTAGAATGATGGCATGATGGGGGGAATGTATCACCACATGGAGTGCCCCTACCCTCAGAGACAAGGGATGAGTCTCATGAGTAACTTGTGCTGGCTGTAGAGGTCTGCCATCAATAGCCTCAATGGCCAGTGGAGAGGAGCGACGCAACAACAGAATGGCGTGTTTGGATGTGAAGTCTGCATCAATGAAAAACTACTCCAGTAGTGCTGGAGCCACCACAGAAGACTCGGCCCAAGATAGTACTACTTCAAAAATCAGCTTGTACATTACAGTCTTTGGGGACTGTGAAATTCCAACCAGGGTTTGTCCCCTACTTGATCCTAGTTGCTGGTGTTTCCCCAGCCGAATAGGGCAAGCACTCAACAAATGGCCAGGTTCCCCACAGTATAAGCAAATGCCTCTCCTCCTGTGCCGAGCCCTCTCCTCCTCAGAAATGCATGTAAAACCCTAGCTGCATAGGTTCCCCCTGGCAGGGTCAGAATTAGGAGGTGAGGGAGGACAGGGTGTGCCTGAGAAACTAGATGTAACCGGGGTAAGGTTTTACGCCCATGCTCTTTGAATGAAGGCCTCTCACTGATTTTCGTGTCTAACAGGATGGTGACTGAGATCATCTACTCTAGATCACCAGGCAGCTCCCGGGTTGCGTCTCATCCTTAATTGGGTCACACAAGTCCTGGGAAAATGCAGAAACTAGGGCTTCGTTGTTCCAAGCAACCTCCACCGCCAGAGTGCGGAACTCAACAGCACAGTCCGCTACAGTAAGTGTACCCTGCCATATTGTCATCAGTCATTTGGCAGCAGAGGTAGCACACCCAGGAATGTCAAAGACTCTCTGAAACGAGGCTACAAATTCTGTGAAATTGTGGATTATGGGCTTCTCCATCTCCCATACTGGATTCGCCCAGGCCAATGCCTTGCCAGACAGAAGGGAGATCAGGAGTCCCACGTTACTTTGCTCAGTAGGGAATGTGTGGGGTACCATCGCTAAAAAGAATTCCCAGCTGATTAAGGAAGCCCTGACACATCGCAGATTCCCCATCATATGTTTGGGGTAGAGGAGCTGAGCCAGACAATCCTCTACTTATGACCAACTCAGGGGCAGTGACCACAACTGGTGCAGGTGCTGGGGAAGCCACTGGTTGTGAAGCAAAGCGGTCTAGGTGAGACATGCAATTTAACAGTGTCTGCATAGCAAAAGACAATTGGTCAATTCTCTGGTCTTGAAAATCCATCCTGGACAGGATGCTCAGATTAGGTGGACTGCCTGTATCTTCATTCAATATGGCCCTTATGTACTGTCACAATAATCAGGCAAAGAAGGACAGACACAGTAATAAAATATAACCACCTCTATTGGACTATACAGTGATAATAATATATGAGATATAGAGATGATAATATTCCACACAATCCCAGACCACCGCATGATAGGGCCCAAGGTCTTACCCGGAGCTGCACACTGTGCTATGCACTGCACTACCGTGAGGTATATACCGTAGGTACCGGAGATCAAAGGCAACAGGGAGCAAGAGTCAGACAGAGCTGCAGGACATAGAGGCTAATGGTCAGGCAGGCTAGGAGTGTATGGAGCGAGTAGTCAGCCAGAGCTTCAGGTCAGACAAGCCGGGGATAGACTGAGCTAGATAGGAGCCGGAGGACAGAGAAACCGGGAACTACACAGAGCAATTGAGTCAGCCAAAGCCACAAGTTAGAACCGATGGGGGTAGTCAGACAAGCCGGGGTTAACAAGGAGCGAGTTAGTCATCCAGAGTCACAGGTCAGAACCGATGTGGATAGTCAGACAAGCCAGGGTCATACACAGAGCGGATTCTCAGATAAGCACAGGTCACAACAGAGCACAAAAGTAACTAACAGGAACACCACGTAAGGGCAATGTCTACCAGGCCCAGGGAGGTTTATAAAGGAGCAGAAGGAAGTGGGACCCAATTAGGCCACCCACAATAGGCCCATAAACAGGCGTCCGTGCTAATTTCTGTTACCTGACGCAGCAATGAGGAAGTGGCTGGAGGCCATGCCAGCCGGTGGCCATACAGAGGTAAGGAAGCACATGATAGCCCAAGGGAAACTGTGATACTTTTATACTCAGTGTTGTATACACGTTGAATATAATAAAGGAATTGATATTTTCATTTGAGTAATCTGTGTCTGGAAGATATGTTTCGGTGCAGTAACACAATTGTTTGTGTCACACCTAGGCACCTCCTCTATGAGATCCCACCTGAAGCACAATTACAGGTCTGACTGTGAGACACACTATAAGTAGTTCAAAGGTGCCACATCTAGCAGCAGCAGAAGCACTCTAAAGCACTCTAACGGCTGGACCAGATAAGAGATGTAGTGATGTTATTTATGTGTCAGAGAGTGTGTAACTGCCAACAGTAAGTTCATATCAAATAACATCTATTGCTCATGTTCCAGAGGCGTTTGATGACTCTGGGTTTGCTGTAAGAGATGGCAAAAGACATATACTGCCCTCACATGCTGCCTCTACCTCCACCACCTCCTGTAGTCATGTTGTTAAAGCAATACAGTTACAGGGTTATTCTGCCATGTCCTGCCAACTCACATTGACTGAGTTCCTGAGAAGGAGTCAAAAACCTCACAATTCCAAAGTACACCTGTGGAATACCAAGGTTGCGAAGATGTTGGTAGTGGATATGCTGTCGTATTCTTTTGTAGTAAACTGATATTTCAGAAAACTAATGTCATGTGTAGCTCCATGCTGGCATATCCCAAGTCGCAGTTATTTTTCCAGGATGGCTGTGCCTTAATTGTACAAGCAGGTGGTTAGTGTGGTGGGCAAAAGGTTGGAAAGCGCGTACACCAAGAAAATCCACCTGACAACATACAAGTGGGCAGAGCACAAACTATATGACTGTGACTGATCACTGCATTTCCCTCCCACCACCACCAGTTGGCAATACTAGCTTATAGCATCAGGTGACAGCCAGTAATCATGCCTCTGGTTCTAGCAATGTGACTAAAAGGCAGCAGAAGGATAGCCCATACTATCAGCATGCCACTTTGTGCATGCAGAGTTTTGAGAGACAGTTCCACAAAGCTGTAGATGTTTTAAGTAAGCATCAGCAGGTGATAGTGGAATGGCTTGTACCCCGCTCCATAAAAGCTGGTTTTGTGTCAGCTAACAATAGCTCCAACTTTAGCGGCCGAGGTACTTATTTTTATGTCAGCATTTCTTCATACCACAGGTATTTACATTGCTTACTGTGCTTGAAAAACTGCTGTCAGGTTTTTTTTTTTTTTGCCTAACAGGGTCTTTTTAGTCTAGGCCTATATTCCATACAAGATTTTAACCACCTGCACCATCACCAACTTAAAATGGAGGTCCATACCAGGTGGAATTCCACACTGTACATCCTGCTGTTATGAGCAGGATAAGGCCATTATCGATTACACCATGCAAAACTGGAAGGATTTGGAGGGAGCCTCTTTGTCACCTGGCCAATGGCAACTAATATGCGATGTATGTGAGTTGCTGAAATCCTTTGAGAAAGCAACCATGCTGGTGAGTCGCATATGGCCCGGAAATAGTGAAATTAGTGATATTTTTCTTGCAGAAAAAAAATTAGGAGTATTTCTGAGGAATCTTAGCATAATGACAACAAAGATGGATCAGCTGGTAAAGGACATGTTAGCATACTTTGAACAAGATCCTCACATAGTGCTCATTAAAATCAATGAAGATTACATTTTTGCCACTTTGCTGGAGCCAGTGGTGGCACTGGTAGTGGTACATCTTTTTGGGACTTGATCCCAGAGTATGGGTTGGGAACCGACACACAGGGACACTGTGTAGCTCATAGAAGTGGTCCCACTGCATGTGAGATGGTTTCTGCATACTTGTAGGATAGCTACATTCTAGAAAGAAACAATGACCCCATGAACTACATGCAAACAAAGCAGTGTGTGTGGCCAGCATTGACACATACTGCAGTGGAAAACCTTAGTTGCCCTCCAGCAAGCATTGAGTCTGAGTGGGTTTTCAGTGCAATTGGTTTCATTGTGCATGATAGTAGAACTCTGCTATCAAGCCGCAATTTTGGGAGACTAAAATTCTTAAAAATGAACCAACATCTTATACCATCTGAATATCAGGTAGCCGAAACCACACATGACAGAGAAAGCCAGAACAAGTATATTAACAACAGCGCAGAGGAAAAGGAAGAGGGATGTGAAGAAGGGTTGCTAACAACTACCACACTTTGGGACCACTGCTATGACCGATAAGTAATGTGAATCAGTAATCTGAGAAGAATGATAGCTTACATTTGACACAGACATGATACTGGTATATAATAATTCACTAAAACGTGTTTAACGATGCACTCATGCGCAGTAGAGACTGTTGCACGTGCTACAGTCATGCGCAGTAGAGACTGTCTGTGACGCGTCACGGGCAGTCTCTACTGTGCATGACTGCCCCGTGACCGGCTGGCAGTGGCACTGTGGGGTGTTATAGATGTACTAATTGCATTACGTGTAATTCCATGCTCAGTGGTCCATCTTTCAGGCATCCTCACACTGGTCGATCCTATAAGATTCAACACAGATTGACTTGCACTTCAGATCATGTTGTCTATATTCTGATTTGTCCCTGTGGGCTATACTATGTAGGAAAGACAATCACTACATTCCGTGAACGGATGGACAATCATCGCTCATCCATCAGAGCTGCACTTAAAAGTGGCAAAACCGATAAACCAGTTGCGAGGCATTTTGTGGATAAGAACCATCCATTACCCTCACTATGGTCTATGCTAATAGACCATGTCCCTATGCACAGGAGAGGAGGTGATCGATCTCTTAGGCTCCTACAGTTGGAGGCCAGATGGATACACAGGTTAAACACTGTGGAGCCCAAAGGTCTAAATGAAGTCTTGAGTTTTGCGCCTTTTTAGTAAGATAGTGTACCTGAAATGTATTGATTGATCATATACCTCTGACGAGAGCCATAGGGGTACACACAGAAGGTGGGTTCTGCACATAATAGGCACTATGGCCAGTGTATGTTCCACACCCCCCCTGGCTCAAATACGACTCCTGATGCTATGACTTTCATGTCCGGAGATAGAGCCACTTCTGAGCACTGGTATTCTGGTTTTCATTCTTTTTGTACTCCAATTTTTTATTAAATTTTATTATGCTCTGTTAGTAGGTCCCAAACGGGTCAGAGTTGGTTGACATGATTTGGCAGTCCTTTGCTGTGAGATGTCTCTTTATTCAATAGACCTAAATTGTGTGATGCTATGATTGATGGCTGTTTGCATGGGTCTAGGGCCTCGGCAGTATGTAAGATAGCTATATAAGGTAGCCCCTGTAACTATGGTACGACTTTATTCCCACTTGGATCAAGAATTATATGACCTGACTATACAGATTATGACCATAGGCACATATGGTCCACATGTTCAGGTTTATTATATAACTCTATTGGGATACTTGCTGTGGCCATGAAGTGATGCTTTAGTATCAGTGCCATATATTTTCATCTTATCCCATTGCTATATGGATCATGACCTAATTTGACTTTTATATAACTTTAACCCCCTTTGTGTATGAAGATGGATGTGACTGGTTCATACTAATCAGTATTGATACACATGATCGATTGTATGACTCCATCTACAATTATTGACTGCTGATCGTTCTCCTCCATGATTGCACATTTGTTTTTTTCACCATGGGACTTTTACCACTAGTATAGCCTTCTATGTTTATTTAATTTGTGATACCATTCATTGTTTATTTTGTTTATGCATTGTTAGTTCGATTCCCGAGGTTAAGCTATACTGCTCATGTGAGGTTTTGTGTCGATCGGTGGCTGAGGCGATAGGTCCCTCAACGCACCACGTGCGCTGTGACGTGAGGGAGATCCGTCGCCTCTCCCGACCGTGAACGACTCGAGTACCAACCTGCGCTTCTCCCCAGGTACACGAAGGAATATATTTTATCTTTACACTTGTACTACACATGGTGGCTTTGTTAGAAGATAAAGGGATACATTGTTGTACATGTTGACTATGGCGCCCGAGGTTCATAATGTCACGGTGCTGATGATGTCATCGGCGTCCCGAACGCTCGACTTGGGCGCCTAACAGGGTAGGGGGGTTTAAAAGGCACGGTTTGTCACTATATTGGTTGTCCTGAGGAAGGCCAGCGTTGCCTGGATGAAACGTTGATGAAATAAATCATAATTTGCTCTCATTGTGAAGTCCTGTGAGCGCTTGATTCACATGTTCTATATATATATATATATATATATATATATATATATATATATATATAGAGAGAGAGAGAGAGAGAGAGATAGAGAGAGATAGAGAGACAAGGTGAATGGTAAAACCACCATACTCAAAAGCACTCACAGGTCTTAGCAAAGAAAAACTTTTATTAAATATGTAGTAAAAAAGTCAACATTTCAGCTCCATTACAGTGCCTTTTCAAGACAATTGAATATAACCAGGAATGAGCTATTTATAGAGACAGTCTGGAAGAGCAGTGTCGAGGGGGACAGTCAATTCAATTCTTTTTAAAATGGCTACAATATGGGGATTAGTAATATTTAAGTATTACTATCCCTATAAGAGTTTTTCTATTTACTTCTATAATTTGATGTGTGCTTGTATTTTATCTAATAATATTCCGCATATTTCTTAAATGCTGCCAGGTGTGCTAAACCCAGCAATCTATCGGAAGTTATATGCTGTGTGGTATTTTTAGTAATTGGACGTGATACATCATTTGTATTCATTCATCACTTTAGTTTGTTACTTTGTAATTCCATGTGCAAGCTCACAGTCTGCTGGTGCAGTGCCGCTGAGCCACTTATGAATAGCCTTCTGCTATTTGCTACCAGCACACATAAGGTTAATCCCTTTAAGTGATAATGGTCAAGTGAGAGGGATAATAACCATTAATATGTTGTGGATCATGGTATTCTGTACGAAACCAATAAGCAGCTTCCAAATCTGTAGAAGAGGGCATAAAAGTTTACTTTAAATCCAGTTGAAGTGAGTTTAATCCTATATCACTGATGTGGTCCTCAGTTCTGTAATGAACCACCTGAATAAGAGCCTGTCACTGTTTTCAGGCAAAGAAGGACAGGCACGATCATAAAATGTATAACCACTTTTATTTATTAAGTACAGCAATAATGGTATTAGCCCACACAACCCCAGGCCACAGGATAACAGGACCAGGCTCCTACCCGGAGCTGCACACTGTGCTGCGCACTGCGCTACTGAGAGATACCGGAGACTAGGACTAAGGTGCGGATGGAACACCAGAGGGAACAGTAACTGATGCACAAGTCTCCACCCCGGATCACACGACCAGAGGACACAGGGAGCGAGAGCAGATCTGAACCACGGAACACTGGGACTGATGGTCAGGCACATTCTGAGAGTACGGAGCAAGTAGTCAGCCAGAGCCACTGGTAAGACAAGCCTGGTACTACACGGAGCGATAGGCAGATGGAACCAAAGTTCAGACAAACCAGGGACTACACGGAGTGAGTTAGTCAGCCAAAGCCACAGGTCAGAACCGATGTGGGTAGTCAGACAAGCCGGGGTCTACACGGAGCGAGTTAGTCAGCCAGAGCCACAGGTCAGAACCGTTGTGGGTAGTCAGACAAGCCAGATCATACACGGCACGGATTCTCAGATAAAGAATGGGTCAAAACAGAGCACAAGAGACATTAGAGGAAACACCACATAAGGACAATGACTCCCAGGCCCAGGGAGGTTTATAAAGGAGCAGGAGAAGGCAGGACCCAATTAGGCCACACAGAATAGGCCCATAAACAGGCATCCTAGCCAGTGCCTTTTTCATTATCTCAGCAATGTGGAAGTGGCTGCAACTATGCCGGCCGACAAACCACAGAGGAAGGAAGCACAGGATAGCCCAGGCCTCTAAGGTAGACTGTGATAGAGCCACACAATCCTTGTTGAGTGGAGACCGACAAAGAAGTTCTCCATACATGTATCTATCTCCCATTCGAGGTGATGTGTATTGCAGGAAGCTTGGCTAATCTCCTCCATATTAACAATGGTACATGAGATATGTTGAAATAAGACCACTGGCTCTATGTGTGCTTTCCTAGACAGACGTCATGGAGTCCTATGTTGACATTCTTAAAGACATAGATCCTGCACCCATTGGTGGTGTTAACATACTCGTATATGGTTCACAATATGGCATTGTCAGAAATAAAAAGAAATTCAGCAAGATCCGCTGATTCTACGTGCGCTGCCCTAGACAGACTACACTGAGACCTATAGTAGTGTTTAGCCCTTGCAGAGCTAAAAATGAACTTGATTTGACAATGTTAATCGTAAAATGAAAATAATGCTGTTAGGTGTGGTAGCCTTTGGACCCCCGATGCCAGCTGGACGACCAGCATCTGGAATGTGGATGTTGACATCGTCATGCCGGCAATAAGGAAACACATTCCAAAACAGAAAGTGCCCAATCTAAATTACCATATGTACTATCACAGAGTAATTAGAAAAATGTTAATTATCAGAAAATGGATGTCAGAAGAACAAGTGGAGTAATGGTAGAGAGAAGCAAACAAAAACAACACAATACTCTGTGATCATAGATTGTCAATCCATTCATAGATATATGACAATGTGCTTAGTACACAATACCCATTTGTGAGTTGTTTGGCGCACTGCTCTTCCAGACTGTTCAATTGTCTTGAAAATGGAGCCGAAACGTTGACTGTTTTACTATATGATTAATAAACTTTTTTTATTATCTAACTAAGACCTGTGAATGCTCTTGAGTACAACTAATACTGGAAGCACCCAGGCAGCCTATTTTTTACTTATTTTGTCATTTGTTTTGGAGTGCCCACTTCTGCCATTTATATATATATATATATGCAGTTCTGTGATGGTATCTTTCCTTTTTTGACTCGTGCACCCGGGCATTAATATATTGGACAGAAAGTGCAGTCCAACACCCTTAGAAGACTTTATATATATATATATATATATATATATATATATATATATATATATATATAGAGAGAGAGAGAGAGAGAGAGAGAGAGAGAGTGGAGGTTGTATATATATTAGTTACAAAGCCCGCATACACGGGATGATCCAGAGCAGGGAGCTCCGGATGGCTTACAGCCTGTCTGTGCTCCCAGCTCTGGGGCAGCAGCGGAGGTGCTGGGTAACAGTTTGTCACCCAGCCACCTCCGCTGCTGCCCTGAAGCCAGGAGCACAGACAGGCTGTCAGCCTTCCAGAGCTCTCCGCTCCGGATCAGCCCGTTCTGCGAGTCCCTACTGCGCCCGTGCGGTTACGCACACAGTGAGCAACATATTCTAGGACTTTATGTTATAGGATACAGTGATGTGCAAAAGTTTTAGGCAGGTGTGACAAAATACTGTAAAGTAAGAATGCTTTCAAAAATAGACATTTTAATAGCTTATATTCATCTATTAACAAAATGCATTGTGAGTGAAAATGCCTTCAGCATCAACATTAGTTCTTCTAGGTACACTTGTACAAATATAAGGATTTTGTAGTCATATAGTCAGGTGTATAATTAAACAATTATACCAAACAGGTGCTAATGATCATCAATGTAATATGTAGGTTGAAACAAAATCATTAACTGAAACAGAAACAGCTGTGTAGGAGGAATAAAACTGGGTGATGAACAGCCAAACTCAGCTAACAAGGTGAGGTTGCCGAAGACAGTTTAATGTAAAATGTCATACACCATGGCAAGACTGAGCACAGCAACAGGACACAAGGTAGTTATACTGCATCAGCAAGGTCTCTCCTAGACAGAAATTTCAAGGCAGACAGGGATTTCCAGATATACTGTCTGAAAAAGCAAAAAGAAAAGGCAATGTTGTGGACACATCATGCTTACTTCCCTTTGCAATCAGAAGATGTCCAGCAGTGCCATCAGCTCAGAATTGGCAAAAAACAGTGGGATCCTGGTACACCCATCTACTGTCTGGAGAAGTCAGACCACAAGTGGTCTTCATGGAAGACTTGCAGCAAAAAAGCCATACCAATATGGAAACAAGTCCAAGCGACTCAGTTATGCACGAAAACATAGGAACTGGGGTGTAGAAAAATGGCAGCAGGTGCTCTGGATTTAAATATTTGGCTGCAGCAGAAGGCAGTTTGTTCACTGAAGGGATGGTGAATGATACAAGAATGAGTGTCTGCAGGCAACAGTGAAGGATGGTGGAGGTTCCTTCCAAGTTTGGGGCTGCATTTATGCAAATGGATTTAGAGAATTAATGGTATGCTCTATGCTGAGAAGTACAAGCAGATACCTATCCATCATGCAGTACCATCAGGGAGGCACCTGATAGGCCCCAAGTTTATTCTGCAGCATGGCAATTACCCCAAAAATACAGCCTGGGTCATTAAAGCGATAGTAATACTTAAAAATATGTAAATTTAATTCAATAGATAATTTAAAAATACATTAATTGTGCCATTTTCCATCTCCCAAACCTTTATGGTTTAGGAGATATACGTCTGCAAAGTTCCCCTGTCCCTCCCCTTGTGCTGACGTCAGCTTTCAAACTTAGAGACGGAACTCACAGTCCAAAGACCGTCCTGCGGCTCTTCAGCAGAGCCATGATCACAGCAGTTACAAAGAAATGCTTCATTTGAACGGTCTACAACGTGTGCTTGCAAACCAGGCACACGTTGTAGACCGTTCAGTCCAGGTCTCCTCTAGGAGGCGTTGCATTGTACCTTAAGGTACCGGAAGGGACTAATGGAGCAGCCACTCGCAGAAGCCTCTAGAACGCTGTTACCTGGCCATCAGTGTCGACTGAGGAAGGATTTCTGACTAACGCAGTCTTTATTCTGCATAACAGTTAGATTGTTAAGCTTATCACTAGATGCCTAATTAGGTGGGGTGGACTTTAGTTGGGGTGATAGTTCCCCTTTAAGTGACACTGGCACATATTCATGATGATGTTAAGTGATAAAAAAAAATAAAGTACAACCTACAATGTGGCAGATGTGTATGATAGTGGTGGTGGGGGGACTGGTATGGTGTGATTGGTGGGACCCTGACAAACTGCATCCACCTCGGGAGGAGAGGAATCATCATCATTTATTGCACATGCTGCAGGAACAATTGATGCAGTCAGTTTTTGTACTACCACTTTACTCCCACATCCCTGCACCACCACATCTTTCCCCCTCCTACTTGTGCATTTGCTAGACATTACTCAACTACTGTGTGTGTTTTTACTCTCCACAGTACACAACTGCTTTAATCATAGAGCTCACATCAGGCTCCCAGTCAGCTGTTTGTCACCTAATATATTTATTTGTTTAAATATTTATTTATTTATTTTTTATTTTTTACTTATTTTTTAAGTTGTCCACCCTATCTTATCACAGTCAGTCAAAAAAAAAAAAATTAAAAAAAAAAAATATATATATATAACTAAAAAACAAAATCAACAACTTGTTTCACCAGACTTCCCCAGCACAGTGACAATAAAAGCAAAATCAGCAAGTAATATGCAGAGGCGTAACTAGAAGCCACCAGGCCCTGGTGCAAAAATTGCCGTTGGGTCCCCCCCGGTCACATTGCACCCCCCCATTGCCCTCAATCACCACAATTGCCCCCAATTAGCCACAATTGCCCACAATTGCCTCCACATTCCCACAATTGCCCCCACATTGCCCCAATAGCCACAATTACCCCCACATTGCCTCCACATTGCAACAATTACCCCCATATTACCACAATTGCTCCCAAATTGCCCCAATAGCCACAATTACCCCCCACATTGCCGCCAGAGTTGCCCCAATATTGCCCCAATAGCAACAATTGCCTCCACCTTGCCCCCAATAGCCACACTTACCCCCACATTGACACAATTGCCCCAGTTGCCACATTGCCTCCACAATTGCCCCAATTGCCTCCACAATTGCCTCCACAATTGCCCCCAATCACCACATTGCCTCCACTGACACCCTCCGTGCCCATCTCCTACCTCCCTGGTGGTCCAACAGTTGGCGTGGCAGGAGAGGTCTTCTGCACAGCCGGATCTCCCGCTCGGTCCTTCAGTAATGCAGAGTGAGGGGAGATGATGTCATCTCCCAGAGCTCTGCATTACTACTTCAGTGCTAGAGCCGAGGTCTGTAAGGAAGAAAGCACAGACCTCGTCCTCAGCTGCTGGTGCTTGGGGGGGGTCTCAGGGGGCATCCCCTATTTTTACACCACTGTTAATATGGACCCCAGCTGCCTATGTCTTGCCAGTCAGTCACACCAACTTTTGGGGTACTTAGGGTCAACATCCTCCCTCTCTCCACTAAGCACAAGGATGTTTTCCTCAAATCAAGACAAGACTGCGTACTAACATATATGGATTCTTTTTTTCCTGTTCACGTCTGATTGGATTTAAAGAAAACATGATGGAGCAAAACAATTGCAGTATAAGGGAGAACTAAAAATTCCTATTGATTAAAATGGGGTTTTGACCACCCCTTTAATGCTACAGAGGTCTTTGCAATGCGTTGGAGACCTCACTAAAATTCAAGGGGGTTAAAATTTATTTTTAAATTAAAGTTATTTATTTTAGGTTTTAGTTCTTGCTTAGAGTGCAACTGGTTTGCCACAGAACTCCTGCACTTTTCTTTTGAAAATACAGCCCTCAATGTCTTTCTTTTATCTCTCAGTATTTCTCTTCATTTCTGGTCTTCCAACAGGCAGCATATAACAAAAGAAAGCATCTGTGCAATTATGAGGAATAACCACAAAGTGGTTTGTATGAGTCACAAAGCTAAAACATGATGTATTGTACAGGCTTTAGAAAATTACCCACCTCTTCTACAACATACTAATGCTTCATTTGCTTTCCTTTCCTGGAATATTTGCCAAAGAAATTCACATATTCTTTATTTTTATGAGAGAATATAGAAAGTGTCATTTCACCTCTACAGTGGCGCTGATGGACTAAGAGAACTGGATCGGTTCTGGAGTGAATGAACTGCACAATTAGCAACAAATGAAACCTTCCAAAATTCACATTGATTTAAATGTGGCTTTAAAGTAATAATTTTATTTTGTATTGTAGATTTTAAAAAAAATAAATTATGTGCAGCAAATCCTATCTCTTAAACCTTTATGGTTTGAGAGATATTCGCTGCTAAAGTTCCCCCCTCTCCCCTTCTCCTGATGCCAGCTATAAAACTGACAGCAGGAGATCTGAGTCGTCAGTCTTGAGGAGGCTCTTCAGGAGAGCCGTAATAGCTTTATTTAAAAAGAACTACTTAATTGGAAGGGTCTACAAAGTGTGCTTGCAAACCAGGCACACTTTGTAGACCGTTCCAATGAATTTATTATTTTCAAATATATCTATTTCGGCTCTGCTGAAGAACTGCTGGCTGGTCTCAGAACCCAGATCTCCTGCTGTCAGTTTTATAGCTGGCATCAGGAGAAGGGGAGAGGGGGGAACTTTAGCAGCGAATATCTCTCAAACCATAAAGGTTTGAGAGATGGGATTTGCTGCACATAAAATCTACAATACAAAATAAAATTATTATTGGACATTAGTATCCCTTTAACTCAACGCATAGCAAAGGAATGCGTTGCATAACCCTCTGG
Source organism: Rhinophrynus dorsalis (assembly GCA_037306005.1). NCBI lineage: Eukaryota > Metazoa > Chordata > Amphibia > Anura > Rhinophrynidae > Rhinophrynus > Rhinophrynus dorsalis. The sequence goes on from CM074723.1 coordinate 147,117,021, forward strand.
CACTCAAAGAATTAATCCTATTCCACTCCCTCCAGTGTGACCCCTGAAGCCACACCTAGGGTGCAAAGGGTGACCAGGCAATAAGCCAGGGCAACCACCTCAGGCACCCAGTCGAAGGTCCCCCCCAAAAAAATAAAATAAAATGGCCAACTTGTTATCTTCCTCCTTAATAAAGAGAACATTGTGCTTTTGAATCCTGTCTGATATGCTTTGTTGTGCAAATTCAACTGGTAATCCATCCCTGGAGCCATGTAACATGACAGTGTTATATGGCAATGATGTGGGTAGAATTTGAGCAAAACATACTCCTTAGCACAACACTGAACATTTGTCTGCATCTGCATTAACCAAACAAACAGCTATTTACGTTAGCAGAGAAGTAACAAGCAGGATAGATGCAACATGCAGCAAAATAGTTTTTGATGCAAACTCTTATTGTGAAACTTACTGGGGAACAAAATGTTCACACTAGGATTTCAATGTGTGTGCTACACATTGTAATCCTAGGGTGATCATTGGGTTTTCCAGTAAGTCAGTTTCACAATAAAAGTTTGCATCACAGCCTAACTTACTGGATAACCCAATGATCGTCCTGAGAATTCAATGTGTAGCACACACATTGAAACCTTAGGCTGAGCATTGGGTTATCTAGTAAGTTGTGTTGTTGTTTTATTAAGGTTGTAACACACTTCACCAGTGATAACACTTGTCCACTTACTGTGGTTATTTGTTGATGTAGCCCATGTACTGAGATATGTACTGAGATATGTAAAACTAAAGCAATCTCAGAACATTGATTATATTGAGCAACACAGAAAACGTGGACATGACATCACTGTGGAAGTATGTCCCCTGTATCAACTCTTTATCACTCACATCACACATTGGTGTATCACTGCCAACATCTGTTAGCATGAATACATCACAGAGTCCACTGACGCCAAACAAGTAGTGGACTACTGTGATGTGGGTCATGCCTTCCCATGTCTGAGGGATACTGTAGGCTTGAGTGTGGTTCCACATTGAGACATGTCTAATCCAACATGTATTCATACAGACACAGATAGAATAGTGATGGTTCTCCTTTACTGTGACTCATACTACAGTAAATCTACATGTGTTTTCTGTGTATATTGCCTATATATGCATTGAACACTTGTAAACTACATATGAATACTTTAGAAACATTACTGAACTGCTCATGTGTTGTCCACAACGTTGTTAGCTCTGTAGATGAGCATTCTAACTGTACAGGTTTGATACCTGTATGATTGTACACACATGAATTTGTGTTTTGTGTGGATATGTGAATGTTCCAGTAGAGGTTTCTATGAACATCAGGTCAAACATTGCATCACCAACACAATCACACAAACATCAGGAGGTGAGCTTCATGGAATTTTTGTCATGGCTTCAGGCAAGTCACATGGAAACTCTTCTGTTCAAGGATGGATCATGCTATGGATGCCTGTGGGACAAGAGGACAGGATTTGGAGCAGCACCCTCAAACTGATAATCATGCAACTACTTCAACTTCATAACCCCCTTAATCTTTTCCATTACAGGTGAGTACACAAACCATTGTTTTGTAATGTGTTGTGTACTCATCTGTTACCCATTATGTAGAGAACTAAGGGAATGTGAACCAATCCTAGGCATATATGCCCCTGACATGAATACACATGCCAACAAATATGTTCTGATAGCTCCATGAAACCAATGACTTTGGGCTGCCACTGTCAGAGTGACAGTGGCAGACCAATTGTATTTTTATATATTTCTTACGTGTTCATTATGTGTACATGGTTTAGACCCATTGGTAGGTACCATGGACATAATTATTTATATGTATTACATTATAAATATTTGTGTTTTGTTTTTTGTTTTTTTTTGTATAGTTTGAGAATATGTTTAAGTGAATATATATATATATTATTCTTCACTAATTATCTTAATCATATATATCTTGCACACTAAAACTAGTTAGTCACGTATTAGGGATGAAACTTAGTCCCTTTAATAATACCACACACACACACAGAGTAGGGTTTCACTTAACATAGTCAAATGAAAAATCTAGGTGATCAAATTAGGTAAATTTCACATTATCAGAAGTGGTATCACACACACTATGTTTTTCAATAAAAAAGACATTCCTTATGAGTTATTATGGTAGTGTTTTAAACATCACTTCATATTCTCCAATCACAATATTCAGGTAAAATACAAATGACTTTATTAATCATTATTGTTTATTTATTATTATTTTTTTCATTTATTTTTTTTTCTCGTTTATTATTATCTCTATTTAATTGAAGTTTGAAAATACGTTATTGGGACCACTGTTTCCAAGTATGAGCTTTAGAATGTTCTATTGGGGATATTAGTCTTTTGTATGTGCTCCTATACGGATAGATGACGTTTTGGGTGTCCATTTTGGTGAGGACCATCCCATATTATAGATTTGGTCCACACTACAGTGGATATCCCATTACATTTAGGATAGAGGTTATTAGGGGACCATGTGAACCATTTGGTACTCTGATTTTGTTTCATTGTATTTTACATCAATGTTCGATGCATAAATGTAATACTATTATAAGTTTTTCAATAGTTATGTATGTGTGGAAATCTTTTGAGTGGTACGTATGTTAATTCAGTATCTAATCCTAATGTTTCCACTTTTGCGGATAGATAAATTGTTGCGATCATGTGACCATTTTCTCTGTGTGATAACAATATAATTGTTGTACTGTCTCGCGTAGCCCATCTCCGTGATTGACTTGTTTTGGGCCAGTGGTCTCTCGTCTGTACGTGGCGGCATCATCACTCAGTTGTAAGGAGTGAACACGTTGCTACAGTTACCGGGATACGATTGGCTCATGATATGTTTCACTCTCGGAATGGGGATGACGCATAGGAGGCTTGTCAAAATAGCTGTTAATGATTGGATTATGCTTATACTGCATTGACCAATGTAGTATGAATGTAGGGTTTTTAAATGAGTGTGTTTGCTGGCTCCAATTCCTAATATCCCAGATTTAGATTTTATCTTTGAAAAAGTGACGTTTAGAGCCAAGAAACGTGTTAGAATCATTATAATGGGTATAATTTGTCTCATTTTTATGATATATTTAGTTTTTTATTAAAATATACATTTTTTTATATTGGAGCCTCGTTTAACTTCATTTATTCTCTATTGTTCCCGGTTGGAGAAGGGTATTTCTCCTGATGCGAGTCAGTCAGTCTTAGAACTGACCACATATTATTTGTTTAACTGATTTGACCCATATTTTCTTGTATTCTCCTTAGTACATCAGCCTTACAGTCTTCTTAAGATGCATGACACTTTTTACATTTTTCCCCCTCAGTTTCTTTATGCCATTATTTTTTTTTTTACTGGAATGAGAACATTTTCAAGGTAAAATTGTAGTTCACTAACTATATTTTATATTTTAATAAGTGCTTCTAAAACTGGAGTTTTCTGTTGCATCCTGCCATAAACCAGTTCTTCTGTGTGAGTGCCAACTTTTTCCACATGTTTCCAGCTGGAGAAAAGATCTGCACAGCCTTCAAAGGAAAGAGTTTCCAGTAGAATCCCTTCCTCTAAGAGAAAATCTGGCTTCAAGCACAAAATAAGAGTAGTAGTTCTGGAGCAAACCAAACTGCACTGTTGGGGATAAATAAATATGACTCAATGATTTTGAACATCATTAATGATAGAGAAGTCTCCATTACACTGTGAATCAGAGACACATCTATCATTCTTGGATTTAAAAATCCAATTAAAATCAATTGTAATTTTGGGATGTGTTATTTTATTCCCCATGGTACAGTTGGTTTGCTTTGTGCATAAGACCCATAATTTGTAAAAGTCAGACCTAACCCTCTATATGAGTTTGAGACTTTGCTAGCATACAGGGGTGTAGTCGGTTTGTCCCAGAATAGCCCCAGTTTAGTCTTTATACAGGTTACGCCATAGGTAGTGATAAAATGTACCCATCAAAACATATGAACTCTTTCAGTGCCAGAGGGGTATGGAACGCATTGCAAAGCAATGCGTTGCACACCCCTCTGGCACTCAAAGGGTTAAGGGGCATGCAGCAAGTGGAGCAATTCTGGAGCATTCCAACTGTGCCACAGAGACCAAATAAAAGTCCCTTAAATTATCATTAATTTATTTAGGGCTTTCAACTCCTTGGATGCTAGTGAGATTTCCAACACACTGCATAGCATTTAAGCAGTTAAAATCTCCTTTTTAAATCAGTGGCTGTTTTGATTTGTCACCAATGGTGAAGTTGGTTTGATCCAGAAGGCTCTACTTTTCAGCCTCCCACAACTTGTGCCTATGTTGCCTGTATTTCTAGTAATCATGCACCCACCCCTGTTACTATTAATTGGTAACTAACAGTTACTAGGTACCACACTAGTTAACTCAAAGAACATCTAACAAGGACACTTTTTTGCGGACTTCAGTGTTCTATCACCTTGTTATACACATTTCTTACCTTGTTATACACATTTCAAACTTGGGCTTCAGCACGGTATTATTGAAGGTGGACTCTTTGTTTACGTTGCAGCTGCCCCGTATCCAGTTAACGCTTCCACATTTATCTGTGTCCAAGGCGTTCCTGTGCCGGTACCGGTGAGTGAAGCCTCCATTACTGTCTGTGGGAGTATATTGAATTTGCTGGGACTTTTATTCGTATACAGACCCCAGAAGTGTATTTTTACAATTCCACTTGAGCGGTTAACTCTATGTAAATCATACTTGGGCTTCAGCCTGATATCCAGACCATTTCATTTTCATTTAAAATGTAATTTTTGAATGCTATTCTCTTATGATTTTCAGCTTATGTGAGTATATGTATTGTGTAATGAAAACTGAGTGTTTATAGACCTTGTTTCATGCAGGTGTACTCAGATGTCCACAGTAAGTGAAGCTCTGCTAATAGAAAGGAATGACAGACACTTCAGAGAGGCTAACCATACTAAGTTCAATCTTTGTTATCATAAGCTCTATAGAGGAGGGGATGGGGACTCAAACTTATTCAAAGAAAGGAAAGGGAATTCATAGATTTAACATGTTGGCTCCAAAAGACATATTAAAAAAAATCAAGGATTTGCTTTTTATTTTGATCGCATCTTAGCTTGTCACAGTTGCAATCGGTTGCCTTTGGTTGTCTTATTAGTATTGCCTACTGCAGCGGTTCTCAACCTGTGGGTTGCGACCCCTTCGGGGGTCGAATTACTATTTGCCAGGGGTCCCTGAAAACAAAATAAAATTAATAAAAAAAATCAGACCAGGGGCGAACTGATCATGCGGCTGGGCCACACTGTATGCACTGCTCCGTGAGGCCTCGGCTCTCACTAATATACTGCTGCCAGTCTGCCAGAGACTCACTGCGCTGGAGTTGTTGTGCTCCTGGCAGCAAGTTCTGTTCGGGCTGGCTTCTTTCTGTGCCTCTTCTTCCTTACTCCCTGTCATTGCGCGTAGCCCATAGCAACTAGCATGCTGATGTCATCACGAACGGCCCGCCAGGGCGCGTGATGAGGGGGGCGGAACTGTGGGATTTAGCAGGACAGGAGAGGACACACGCAGCACAGGAGGAGGGCTACTGGGGTCTGGGGACGTCGACTCAGAGATCCCCATTGGCAGCAGTGTGACAGAGTGACACAGAATTCAAGTGACACTGACAGTACACTGACCCACCTCCACGCAGCTCAGGTAAGCCAGTAGTATTGGAGGCAATGTGGAGATTATGGGGGCAATGTGGAGCTGATCGGGCAATGTGGACCTGATGGGGGCAATGTGAGGGCAATATGGAGATGATGGGGGCAATGTGGAGCTGATGGAGGCAAGTTGGAGCTGATGGGGGCAATGTGAGGGCAATATGGAGCTGATGGGAGCAAGTTGAGGCTGATGGGGGGCAATGTGAGGGCAATTTAGAGCTGATGGGGGCAAGTTGGAGCTGATGGGGGCAATGTGAGGGCAATATGGAGCTGATGGGGGCAAGCTGGGGCTGATGGGGGGCAATGTAAGAGCAGTGTAGAGCTGATGGGGCAGGTTGGAGCTGATGGGGGCAATGTGAGGGCAATATAGTGCTGATGGGGCAAGTTGAGGCTGATGGGGGCAATGTGAGGGCAATGTAGAGCTGATGGGGGCAAGTTGGAGCTGATGGGGGTAATGTGAGGGCAATATGGAGCTGATGGGGGCAAGTTGGGGCTGATGGGGGGGGCAATGTGTGGGCAATGTGGAGCTGATGGGAGCAAGTTGGGGCTGATGGGGGGCAATGTTAGGGCAATGTGGAGCTGATGGGGGCAATGTAGAGCTGATGGGGGCAAGTTGGGGCTGATGGGGGCAATATGAGGACAATGTGGAGCTAATGGGGGCAATATAGAGCTGATGGGGCAAGTGGGAGCTGATGGGGGCAATATGAGGGCAATATGGACCTGATGGGGGCAAGTTGGACCTTATGGGGGGCAATGTGAGGGCAATGTGGAGCTGATGGGGCAAGTTGGGGCTGATGGGGTGCAATGTGAGGGCAATGTGGAGCTGATGGGGGCAATGTGAGGGCAATATGGAGCTGATGGGGGCAAGTTGGAGCTGATGTGGGCTATGTGAGAGCAATATGGAGATGAGGGGGCAATTTGGAGCTGATGGGGGGAAATGTGAGGGCAATGTGGAGATGATGGGGGCAATGTGTGTGCATGCATGCAGCAGTAATAGAGACAAAGACACATGCAACAGACATACACACAAAAACTCCCACACACATGCACTGACATACATAGATAGACACACTCATACATGCAATGATACACACAAACGTAGAGAGAGACAATCTTGATTTGAGCCATATATATTTATTTTGGGCGGGGGGAAATCTTTTCCCAGGACTTGACCCCTGCTTAAAACCATCAGAAAATTATTTTTTTGTAACATAACAGTAGCAAAATTACAGCGATGAAGGAGCAACGAAAATAATTTTACTGTTAGAGATCCCCACAACTTGGGAAATGTTATAAAAGGGTAGCTGCACGAGAAAGGTTGAACCACTGGCCTACTGCTTCACAATGCATTACTTGTCCCACTGGCTCTCAATGTGTTGAGGCTATAAAGGGCAATGGGTGTAAATGGTAAAGATAACGGCTGAAACATAAGGCTGAACTCCTCAGCAGAGTACACTGAAGTTAAGAAGAAGGGCTTTGTATGTGATATACTGCTTGAAAATGATCTAAGGAGAAAATTAGCAGGTTCTCTTTTGGAAGAAAGAGTGGTGATTCTTGCAGCCAAGCTTAGAACTGAGTACAGGGTAAGAGATGGGAAGTGGGGGAGTCCAGTAAGGAGTAGGTTTCAATTAGACAGATGAGAATAAGGACATGTTACAGCCTGGTAGAGGATTGAGTGGATTTGTTTTATATTACAAAGGAAGAAGCAATATGTTCTTGACCAGGAGATAATGTGAGTGGAGTGGGGAAGAAGAACTACCTATAGCTGTTGTATTCACAGGATACATTTCAGTTCCATAAACTGTGATAGTAAGGCCTGTATTTAGGGAGACATTGGAGGACTCATAACAGAGGACATAGGGTTCAAGGAGTAGTTATCGACTGCCAGGTGATACACATATCAAATGTAAATTTATATAGAGATAGAGTATGGTTGGATATCTTTATTTAGTTTGGTGTGCAAGGTCTGTTTAAACGATTAATTCATCTAACAGACTTTACTTAATTAGACATGCAAGATGTGTAATTAAATGCTTATTACATGCATTCTGTTTTAACTGCCATTAGATAATACACATGGGAAGATGCACTAAGGGGAGATGATATGACCATGTGTTTCTGGTGATATGTGGGGAGCATATTGCCTTTGTGATAGAGACATACAAGAATGAGAAATGCAAATGGAAGAGGAGAGACTGTGATCGTTAGCATATAATCCTGTTGTAAAGGTGTCTATATACTGGGGAGGGAAAAGAGAGTAGAGAGGAAGCACAGAGACTTTAGCCCCTAGAACAGCATCAGCCCTCCTTCAAACCTAACAGTGCCATAGAGATGTGCATTGCACACCCCTGTTACAACCCAGTGGTTAATATGGGAACTTTGTACACGCATTATGACAAACTTTCACTTTACTTAAGAATGAATGAGTTTGTGAACTAAGTTTAAGGACTGAGTACACAAACTCCATTGGTGCTGGCCTGAGGTCCCAGTTATTGAATCATGTTTTAGTATACAAGATCTTTTCCACTTCAAGAACTGCTGGAGATGGAAGTGTAGCTATAAGGACCATCTAAGGATACAGGACAGCAGTCTGCGTCACCATTAAAACATCCATCAAATCTTGCAGTGGTATAGTGGTGCCAGAGACTGGGACAGATGAGACATGGCTTGTGGTTAGAAGGACTGGTATTGTTACATACAATAAACTTATTGGGAGCTAGTAAGTGTTTGTTTTGTCTTGTGTGTTTTAAAGGAATAGTAATGTTTCAAAATAAAAGCAGCTCCAATTAATCTTCATAGTATTTGAACCATGGAGAGTGTTATTTCAATACTGTCAGAGTTGTAATTTAAGAGTAATTGAATGATAAAGTATCCCCCTCCCGCCCCTTTTATCTAGTGTAAGCTACCTCCCCTCAGATGTGGAATCTGGTCTTAAGACCAGACAGCTCACAGCAAGGGGGTTGTGAGAAATAAAGAGTAGGGAGAGAGGGAAGTTAAGGGGCAGATAGGGACAAAGGGGGACAAAAAGCTATTTTTATCGAAGTGCCTTGGCCTCCGGTGGAAGGATACAGTACCCCATGGTTCCTATGTTCCACTACGGACAAAAGAGAAGATTTTAAATATAGCTGATTTTTTTGTAATAAGGCTGAAATTGTTCACAGTGACGGGAAAAGCAGAGGATTAAATATTCTGCTCTTCCCTCACACTTTGCAACTATCATTGATGGATATCTTCAGGTATTCATCAGTAGTTTGTCACCTTTCCCTGCCTTGCATATGCAAAGCAGGGAAAACAGTGTAACTTGTGCCAATGAGGAGATGCACCCAAGCATAAACATGAAACATATGTGTAACATATCTTTGCCACATTGATTATAATGGGATCCACAATCTTGAAGCTGGCAGATGAAATGGCGGATCTATATGGCTATTGCTTAAAGGGATAGTAATAATTTGTTTTAACTTTATTTTATTTTGTAGGCATTAAAAAACATGAAGAATGATATAAGTCTTATCTCTCAAACCTTTATGGTTTATGAGATATTCACAAGCAAAGTTCCCCTCCCCGCCCCTTTTTACCTAGTGTAAGCCATCTCTTCTCAGATGTGAGTCTGGTTGTATGACAGGACAGATAACAGAAGGGGACAATTTTCTTTGTATGAAAACAATGAAAGCCCTTCCCCCCTTGACAAGTTTTTCAGCTTTTTCCATTATCTTAATTGAAGATTGTCCCTCTCTGCAGTCTACCTGGGCATCTCCCTTCTCATCTGGTTGAACAGGGAAGGGATACTTTGTTTGTGAATATCTCTTAAACCATAAAGGTTTCAGAGATAAGACTTATATCATTCTTCATGTTTTTTTTAATGCCTACAAAATAAAATAAAGTTAAAATGAAGTATTACTATCCCTTTAATGATGAAGAAGCAATGGCCAGATTCAATCTAGCCATTGCTGAAAGGCTGAATGGCTAATGCACAAAGGAATCCTCTGATTTGCCCATTGAGCAATTTGCACCTTGAAAAATTCTGACCTAAATCTTTGTTCCAACTGATGTGCTGCAGTGATGCCTATAAAATAAACTGGTACTAACACCTGTTCACATTATAACCTGAATGGGAGCATACATCTTGTCGAGATTTGCATAATTGTTAGATGGTCAAAATATGCAAATTAGCTAGTGCTAACCAGTAAAAAGTGGCAGGAGGCTGGGACAGCAGAGTAAATTGTTAAAATTCAGTTGGCACATCAGCCAGTGCTGTCTAATTTTAATAAACTGACACAAAAAAACCCAAAGCAAAATATCTCACAATATCTACTTTAAACATACCCTTTGTAATTTGAAGAGTTGTAGTTTCATAAGTAACACATTGTTCTGGAAACAACTATCGAACAAGACTATGATTCTATGACTATTTGATACCATTTCTGCATTAACTGATATTATTGGGTTGACTACATCATGCTTCCTAGTTTTCCCTTCTGCTTTTCTGATTAATTAACATTATATTAAATATGTTAAAAGACAGTATTGATATAGTTTTACTATTTCTAATACACTGCAAATTATTAACAAGAGTGACTAATGTCAGTTGCATCTTTAGTACTAAAAATTAATTTCAAAGTTATTCATTTTTCAATATCCCCACTGTCACCACTTATTCTGACACTGGCTCCTTCTCTAGTGAGCAATTTGTCTTTGTGTGAATAAATGTAATGCATCCTGAGCACTGATTAAAGCTCAGTCAATGCAATGGATGCATCATAGCTGCTCCCCTGGAGAAAATGTCTTTATGGTAGGTTATCATGGTAACTATTTGATCACATGGGTCAGCCTCCTCACTTGGAGAATTTGCTGATGTCAGGGTAAGTAGTTGGTATTCAGCAATGAATAATTTATAAACTAGAGGGTCTTAATGAGCGTGACTGAATTCATTAATACTCTGCATTTCATTAGAAACAAACAAACTAAACATTTCTACCTCTTTAAGAAAGACTGGTTACAGTTAAGATAAAACTGGCTATTATAAAGAATAGGCTCTAAACATTCAATTCAGCTGACCAAAATAATAAAAAAGACCTTTCTCCCTTTTTCTCTAAATATTTTAAAGAATCATGATTTGATTTAGCAGTACTTGAACTGGTGTTTAACGTTTGTCACTTTGAAAATTAATTTTCAAAATGTATTTTACACAAATGTCTGTAGCACATTTATAACAAGTTACTGTCTCCAAGGTTAAAAAGAAATTGGGCGCTTTCTATAAATGTGCTTTAATAGAAAATAACATGACTTGACCAACAATTATTCAAACCCCACCCCACAAAAAAAAAATCACCTTTTCAGTTAAAGGGATAGTAATACTTCGTTTTAGCTTTATTTTATTTTGTAGGCATTAAAAAAACATGAAGAACCATATAAGTCTTATCTCTCAAACCTTTATGGTTTAAGAGATATTCACAACAAGCAAAGTTTCCCCCTCCCGCCCCTTTTACCTAGTGTAAGCAATCTCTTCTCAGATGTGGAATGCAGTCCACAGACCAGACAGATAACAGAAGGGGACACTCTTATTCCTATGAAAACAATGAAATCCCTGCCCCCCTTGACAAGCTTTTCAGGTTTTCCCCTTATCTTAATTGAAGATTGTCCCTCTCTGCAATCTACCTGGGCACCTCCCTTCTGCTCTAGATGAACAGTGTTACATCAGTAAAAGGGGCGGGAGGGGAATACTTTGTCATTGAATTACTCTTGAACTACAACTCTGACAGAATTCAAATAACACTCTCCAAAGTCCAAATACTATGATGATTAATTAGAGCTGCTTTTATTATGAAACATTACTATCCCTTTAAGAGGGAAAGAAGTGACTTTTTTTGTGGAGCATAGTAATTGTTTTATATAAAAAGCAATGTAAAAATGTAACATCAAACAGTAAATAAAACTAAGCCGTTAGAATTGTATAGATTTGCATTTTTATGGGTTAGGATAATTATTACTCTATTATGAATCTGCAGTGATTCTTTGGAATGGAATTCCAAACACATCCATGAAGCCTCTTTAGTAAATTTATCTTTGCACATTTGAGAATAATTTGCCAGTAATTAATACAATATTTGGGCTTTAACATAAGTAAATTACATATAGTAACATAGTTGATGAGCCTGAAAACAGACATGCATCTATCAAGTTCAGCCCATGCCATAATCACAGCTGTTAATCCAGAGGAAGGCAAAAAAGAAACAAACGAAAACTGTTGAAGACATCTCCAATTAACCCCTTAAGGACCCTTGACGGTCCTGGCACGTCATGGGTTGGGGAGCGATAAGGACTCATGACATGCCAGGACCATCATGGAATTCAGGGCTCCCTGAGCGGCTGCACACCGTTCGGGAAGCTCTGAATTGGATGGTGAAAAAAAAAATGGTCTGTGGTCAGGTACGTGATTGGCCAGTCCTTTAGGGTTAAGCTCAAAGGGCATAAAAAATTCCTTCCTGATATGGCAGTCGGATATTTCCCTGGATCAACATCCTATCTGCTTTGAAACCAACTGTCATAATTCTCTATATTGTTTTCAGCTCGAAAGGTTTCCATTACTTTTTTGAAAACAGTTACAGTATCTGCAAGCACAGTATTCCAAGACAAAATAATTCAATAGCTTTACTGCCCTTACTGTAAAAATTCCTGAATCACTCAAAACATTGCAGGTCATTAAAGTATTTGACTAAGTTTTATTTGATGGTGCAAGTATCTTATAATAAACTCAACAACAACCAAAATAAGAGCAATTAAGTGGAAAATCAAGATTGAGGAGTATTAATAACTCAAATACTTCAGCCTTAAGAGACTTAACTTTTATTTCCCTGTAAATTATTAAAAATATTAATGAGCTATTAAAAATCAAGTCCAATCACTGTTGTGAGTTGACCTGAATAAAAATGAATATACTGTGGTGTGGTAATAATTAATAGAAATGTACCTATATATAATAAATACACACACACACAATTCAATGGTTCCTTTTCTTATGGGCAGTATTTAGAAGTAAAAATGCAGATATTTACATTCAGAGTGCAATTCCTTCAAACTATACTAGGCAAACCCCTTCTTTCATCAAGTTACCCACAATCAAAGCCAATGTTACCTGATATTCCAAACTGTTCATCAAACAGAGGGGATGGGAAGGCAGGAAATGGGGGAGGGGAGAAGACACAGGAGGAGAGACACAGTCTGGAATTCACAGGATTAGAAGAGTACTGCCTTGTACAAACTGTCTGTCGTCTTCTTCTTGCTGATAGATTTTATCCATCAGCAGTGATTTTTGGATACCGAGGCTTGAGCCTCACTACTCCATCTTCTCGGGTTGGGTTTTAAGTCACAGGTTTGGATTCTTCTTGGTCTGTGTTTACTTGTCACAGCTGGGTTGGTTACACAGAGTCTTCGCTGTGATGGGCCGCGGGTAGCGGTCGAAGGGGTTTGCAGTGGTGGCAGTGAGTTTTCTGATCAGAGGGTTCGGGTTCTGATCCAGTCCTTGGCAGAAGTTCTTACTCAGCTTCTCTAGGTGTTCGTCCAACATCTCAATGTCCAGCTCCCTGTGAAGGTCAGCTGTCCTTACGAATCTTGGAGCTCTAGACGATATCCGCAGGGCCTTGTTCTGGACTCTCTGAAGACTCTTCCGGTGTCGCTCATGGCAAGTGATCCATGCTGGGGAGGCATACGTCAGGGTAGGTCTGATGATTGCCTTGTAGACGTTAATCTTTGTCCGTAGTGGCATGGATTTGGTCTTCTGGAGAGGGTACAGTGCTGCCATCTTTCCTGTTGCCTTCTGCTGAGTATTCTCAATATGGCTTCCCCAGTTGAGCTTGCTGTCCAGGGTCACACCGAGGTAGCGGCTGCTGCTCTCCCACTTGATGTTCTCCCCATTGAGGCTGATGTGCGGGTGCTCCTTGATCTTCTTTCTGGTAAACAGCGTTGCAGTTGTCTTGCTGATGTTGAGTTCTATTCGCCAGTCGCTGTACCAGGTTGAGATGGTATCTAATGATGCTTGCAGATTCTTCGCCACTTCCTTTTCGCTGAATGACTGGGAGATAATTGCGACATCGTCCGCATACAGTGCCAGGTCGGTCTTGTGCAGAACTGTCGGGATGTCACTGGTGAAGATGTTGAACAGAAAGGGTCCGAGGTTCGATCCCTGTGGCAAGCCTGCTCGGATGGGATGTGATGAGGGCATCTCAGACCGCATGACGACATGGAAGGTGCGCTCTCCCAGGTAGCTTGCAATTGTCTTTACCAGGTAGTTTGGAAATCCCAGGCCAATCATCTTGTGCAGCAGTCCCTTGTGCCAAACTCTGTCGAATGCTTTGTCGACATCCAAGAAGACAATTCCTGTGGATTTCTTGATGTTGAACCCGTGGCTGATGGTGTCTACCACTCTCAACAGCTGATGGGTTGTTGCATGCTCCTTTCGAAATCCAAACTGTTCATTTGCTAGTAGGTTTCTTTCGGAGGCAAAGTCACTGAGTCGGGCAAGGAGGACCTTCTCCAGGAGCTTCGATAGTCCAGAGAGTAAACTGATGGGGCGGTAGTTCGCAGGATCCCTCAGTGGTTTGCCAGCCTTTGGAAAAACAATGACCCTTGCATCTTTCCAGCATTTTGGGAAGTGCTGGAGCCTCATGCATGCATTGAAGATGTTTGTAAGGTGTTCTATTGATGCTGTTGGGAGGTTTTTGATTGCTAGGTTTGTTATTCCATCACTCCCTGGTGCTTTGTCGTTTGCCAGCTTCTCTGCAAGTCCTGCTACCTCAGCACTTGTGCACTCCTCAAAGTCTTCTGCTCCCAACCCGGTTTGGTCTTCTGCGAGATGCTTCTCAACTTCTTCCTCCACTCTGTCCGTGAGTCTGGTTGCCTTGTTTGGGGTGAAAGAAGCCTCCAGTGTCTCGGCGAGGACCTCTGCCTTGTCCTTGTTGCTGCGTGCAAGGTGAGTTCTTCCCTGTATTGGTGGGCTTGGTTCTTTCTTCCCAGTTAGGTGTCGAGCCATTCTCCATACAGAATTGTCCGCCTCCTTTAGTTTGGCTGTTGCAGCCTCCCATTTCTCTCCGCAGTGCTGTCTGATTTGTTCCCGCAGGAGTTTTGCAAGCGTGTTGTTCTTCTGCAGGAGATCTGGTGTGCGGAACTTTTGCCACTGGCGTCGGGCCCGGTTCTTTTCAGCAATTGACTGCTGGATTCCTCTCGGTAGTTCGTAGATGAAGCATCGACTTGTCTTCTGCTTTGGAAAGCTGTTCTTGATTGCTTGCTGGACTTCTATCATGAAGTCTTCCACAGCCTTGTCAATGTCTTCCTTGGTGTTCAGCGGGTTTGGTGTGACCTTGCTGTTCAGCTCCTCCTTGTAGCGGATCCAGTCTGCCTTTCTGAAGTTGTACTTCTCGACTTGCTGGTAGGGTTCCATCTCATCTCCCACAGTGATTGCTACTGGGTTGTGGTCTGAAGTCAACTCCGCCAATGTTTCCAGCTCCACAGAGTGTTGCAGATTCTTAAGTAGCACAATGTCCAGCACGTCTGGGTTGTGACTTACTACACCTGGGTAGTGTGTGGGCTCAGTAGGGCCTGCTACCACACAATTGTTCTTTCTGGAATACGCCAGCAGTGTCTGTCCTCTCTTGTTAGGAGTCCTGGAGTTCCAGCATCCATGTTTGGCATTGAGGTCTCCTCCAATGATTGTTGGAACAGCGGAATCCAGCAAAATGTCCAGGTCTCCAAGGTCTAGCTTTGCTTTCGGAGGGCAGTAAGCTGCAATCAGCCGGAGTGGTCCTGTTGCAGTCTTGACTTGCACTCCAGTAGCTTCAATGCTTCTGAGGGGTGGGAGTGCGATCTCGTGGTGGTCGATCGTAGTCTTCACTATCACTGCTGTACCCCCTCCTTTGGCCCCTGAGCGTCGGTCGGTCCGGTACACTCTGTGGTTTGCCAGGCTTAGCTTCTGATTTCCTTGCAGGTGGGTCTCTGACAGTAAGGCAGCACTCATCTTTCTCTTCTTCTTGACCCCGTTGGCATTCCACTTGTGCAGCTGTGTGCTCTATCATTTAACAACTTCCTAGCCCCGCCCCTTATTTCTTATTGGCTAAATGATATGATGTCACAAAACACCCCCCCATCCATTTTCACCATGTGGACAGATCACCACATGTGGTACTAGATTTGTTTAGTGTGTCGTTGGTGCAAAAATTAGCATTCAGTGCTCCTGACTAGTTTAGTATAAAAGAGCACATAGAAAGCAGAACTTTCACCCTCATAACATTGCCCCCGAGTCCATCCTATATAATAATTTGCTAAAACGTGTGTAGCGACGCAGTCATGCTCAGTAGAGACTGCTGAGCATGCTGCAGTCCGAAGCAGCGTCCAGCTCTGTATCAGCCATGGCGCGGGCAGTATCTGCTGCGCATGACTGCCCCGTGGCTGGCTGGCAGTGGCACTGTGGCCCATGTAATGGGCTCTTCAACTAGTTACTAATATAGCGATAGGTAAAGCCATAATTATATTATGCTCAATAAGTCCGCGGTATTCAAGAAAATAAACTTTTTCTGCAGGCGTCCACTGCACAGAGCAGCTCTGTGTGCATGCGCTGTCAGCAACGTCTGTTAAGGTAATGGAAGTAAGTCACCACCAATCTGGGCAGTGCACAGGACAGACAGCACAGACTCAGAGGTACCTTATCTCTAAGATGTCTGCACTGTTGTCTGCTGGTGGCTGCAAAAGAAGTTTATTTTCTTGAATACCAAGTACTTATTGAGCAAAATAAGTATGGCTTTACCTATCGCTATATTACTAATTAATTCGGGAGCAAATAGGTAGTATAGAACTGGGAAGAACTATATTGTTCAAATCTCAATATATATATGCAGATTTTCCATGACAGACTCAGTGTAGGGATCAGCCGCATGAAAAATCATGGATTGTAGTAATCCATACTCTTAAGCATTACTTAAAGTATATATATAGTATATAGTGTATATATATATATATATATATATATATATATATATATATATATATGTATAGTGTGCTTAACCAAAGCTCTGGGACAGGACTCGTAGGAAACAGTTGATTGTGGCAAATCAATTTTCTTTCGAGTGTTGTCCCAGAGCTTTGGCTATGTGCACTGTTTTACCTCTTGTAAGGGACGAGCACCAATCTTTGTATTAATCTTATTATAAGCTTTAGAGTGCCACTGCCATTTATTTCATACACACACGCATAAATATATATATATCCACTGTGTGCACAATTATTAGGCAAGTTGTATTTCTGAGGATTAATTTTATTGTTGAACAACTACAGTGCTCTCCGTTAATCCAAAATGTTAAGAAACCTTAAACCTAAGTATTTAAGAAAGTGAAAGTGAGGTTTTGGCATTCTTAGGAGAATATCTATGTGTGCACAATTATTGGGCAACTATTAATGTGCAGAATTATTATGCAACTAAATGAAAAACAATAATTTTCCCATGTTACACATTTATTTTCATCTATTATAGTGAGAATTCTAAACAAACAACTAAAAATTTGCAAATAAACATTTGTGACATTTCCAAAAAAAATCAGTGACCAATATAGCCACCCTTCTTTTCAATAACAGTCATAAGCCTTCTATTCATGGAGTCTGTCAGTTCATTGATCTGTTGAAGATCAACATTTTGTGCAGCAGCAACCACAGCCTCCCAGACACTGTTCATAGAGGTGTACTGATTTCCTTCAGAGTAAATCTGCCGTTTAAGAAGGGCCCACAAGTTCTCAGTAGGGTTTAGGTCAGGTGAGGAAGGGGACCATGTCATTATTTTAAGATCTTTAAGGCCTTTACTGGCTAGCCACACAATGGAGTACTTCGATGCATGAGATGGAGCATTGTCCTGCATAAAAATCATGGTCTTCTTGAAAGATGCAGATTTTTTCCTGCACCACTGCTTGAAGAAAGTGTCTTCTAAAAACTGGCAGTAGGTTTGGGAGTTGAGTTTGAGTCCATCTTCAATCCAAAAAGGTCCAGCTAGCTCATCTTTGATAATACCAGCCCATACCAGTACCCCTCCTCCACCTTGCTGGCATCTGAGTCAAAGTGGAGCTCTGTGCCCGTTACTGATCCAGCCACGGGCCCATCCATCTGACCATGTCTCTGAGCACTGAACACTTGCAGTTCTGGAATATGACAGCACTGGAGGATAATGGGTTCCTGGTAGCTTCATGTTTGATCCAACTCAAATCTCTGGCAGTTAATTTGAGCCATTTTTTCTCAACACGTTTCTTGCGACCCTGTTGACTATTTGCAACAAAACATTTGATGGTTCTGTGATCACGCCCCAATATCTTAGCAATTTCAAGAGTGCTGCATCCCTCTGAAAGACATTTTACAATTTTTGACTTTTTCAGTTATATCTCTTTTTCTGCCCATTTTGCCTGAGGAAATGAAGCTGCCTAATAATTATGCACAACTTGACATAGGGTGTTCATCTCTTTAGGCCACACCCTCTCTCATTACACAAATAAACATCACCTGATTTGCTTAAATCCAATAAGCATTCAAGTTTATACAGCTTGGTGTTGGAAAATATGCATAAAAATTATGATATAGTCAAAATGATCACTTTCCTAATAATTGTGCATACAGTATATATATATATATATGTATATACACACACACACACACATATATATATATATATATATATATATATATATATGTATGTAGCATGTTTGTTTCTACAGCCTAAATGCATAATCTTACATTTATCTGTAATAAATCTCATCTGCCTCTTGTCTGCCCATTTACTAGTCCTTCCTCTAGACAGTAAGATCTCACTATAGTTGATTCCTCCAATCGTAAGATACTATGCCTGATGAAAGTGAATCAGCAAATACTATAATATTATATATGTGTCTTGCTATTACTGAACTAAGTGGGGGATGTATTAAAAGACTTCTTTGTGTATACTTAAGAATTGTTGCTAAAATTTACACCTCGTCATATTTATAAAGAAGTAAGGTCACGTTTATAAATATGTCTATCTGAGAATATTCAGAGAGAATTCGCACCTTCAAATATATTTTCGGACACATCGCGGTATTATATACTAATAAGGACAGGTTGTACCTGGCTTTAAGATTTAATCACTAAAACTGCCTTTATTTTTGGTATAATTAGCAAATTTCTTTATAAATACATTGGGACACAATTATTAATTGGCCAAGACCATTTCTACTCCACTTTTCCAAAAAGTCAACTAACTGCAGTTAGGACTTAGAGAATTAAATGTTGCTAGATGTTTATACATATGCTTGTGTTGCTTTTGATACAATGTTATAGACACTTTCTTTCTAACTGCAGTTTTATACATATCCCCGTAAGTTCCTTAAGTACAATTGGGTGTATGCCATCAGGTACAGATGTTTTATTCACCATAACCTGTTCCAGTCTCTTTTGGACTTTTTCCGACTCCCAAGCAAGTTATGTACATGATGGAGGAAAATTATGTGATTCTCTCGGGTGCCCATAGCCTGCCGTCATTGCTTCCTTTGTATATATAGAAGACAATAATGTGTTTAAGATATCAGCCTTAGCCTTCTCCTCAATAATCAATTCACCCATCTCAGCTTTAACAGGACCAGTATCAAACTTAACATTTTTGGTGTTCAGGCACATATTTTAGACCATTCCAATGAAGGGATTCCGTGTAAGTAGCGAGATCTCGGCACTTCTCAAGCGCCTCCGTGTCGACCGACACGAATCTCCTGCTGACAACTTTACAGCTGTCAGTAGGAAACAGCGAACTTTAAACGCCCGTATCTCTTAAACCATATCGGTATGAGAGATACTTTTTTTTGCATTTAGATCAGCTTTTTAAGCTCTTTAGATACTTGCCTGATTGTGGAAGCTTCCTTTGTATAGGAATGTTATAATGTCCCCTTCATGTTAACTATACCCCTCTTTTTTTAAGATGTTGCCAAACAACTGAAACATCCTAAAATGTCCAGAATTAAGACTGCTGTTTCAGTAAATTGAACTGTTTTGCAGATTATATCTTGTTGTTTAATTATGTAAAGTAATCACTCTTAGATCACTCAGAAGTAAACCTTAAAGGGATAGCAATACTTTAATTTTACTAATCCCCATCTTGTAGAACTTAAAAAAAGATTTTTAATGCCCCCAATCACAGCTCTCAAACCTTTATGGTTTGAGAGAAAATCGATTCAAAGTCCCCCCCTCCCCTTTCTCTGAGATCAGCGTTCTAGCTGACTGCAGGAGTATTCTGTTGTATGACCATCCAGGGCTCTGCAGCAGAGCCGAGATCGCGTTAATGAACAAAAAATCCTTCACTGAAATGGTCTTCTACGTGTGCTTGGAAACCAAGCACACATAGAAGACCATTTCAGAGAAGGATTTTTTTCAGCACACGTAGAATACCATTTCAGTGAAGGATTTTTTCTTCATTAACGCAATCTCTGCTCTACTGCAGAGCCGTCAGATGCTAGATGTCAGAGAAAGGGGAGGAAGGGGGTGACTTTGAATAGATTTTCTCTCAAACCATAAAGGTTTGAGAGATGTGATTGGGGGCATTAAAAATCTTTTTTTAAGTTCTACAAGATGGGGATTCGTAAAATTAACATATTACTATCCCTTTAAATAAACCTATTGTGTCTACAATGTTGATTTTAAAGTGGAATTATGTTTTTTTGTGTTTTTGTCCTTGTCCAATAAACAATTTATTGGTATCTCAGTAATCAGTCTCTCAAGTATTTTGGTTTAAATCTTATGGTTTCCTGTTATTTGTAACCTTCTACCTTGATGAAAAACCTGTCAGACAAACTCAGATCTGTAGGGGCTTACAAATGTAAACAAAAGTAATTCTATTTTCAGCACTGTTACTGAAGTAGTGTAAACACTACCAACAGATAGAAATGCGTGCCATCCGTATGCTTGGCTCAGTCTGAGCCAGGAAGGTAGAAAGGGAGGAATTTTGCTAAATGGAAATACCAGGAAGTAGGGTCTATTTAAAATAAGCAACTTTTAAAACACATAACTACTGTTAATAAAAACATAATTCGAGCATTGCCAAAATCCGGAATAAAAAATCTACAGCATATGATTGTCAATTTTTAAGCAATAGTTGCCTTTTAAGCTTGTAAATGGAAAGCAATGCATAAATGAAAAAGTATGAATGTCATATCTGAAAAACAAAAAAAAATGAAGAGTAAGATGTCATTCAATCCATGTTAAACCTTAATAATCCTGATTTGGCATATTTTATCTTTTTATCCATAAAAAATAAAAATGAATCAGCTGAAGAATTCTGTAGAGGCAGCCTGGTAGAAGTACCACAGTGATTCCATGCTAAATCAAGAACTGGAATAGATTTCGAGTCCCCACACTTGCTTAACACCATTTTACAAGCTTACTTATGACAAAAATTGTTTCCTTAAAACAGCATGTACCAAATGAGGGAACAGGACAGTCTGTGGGCATTTTAGGGTGTCTCTTTCCTCTATGTCTTGTTCAATGCTTTGACGTGATTCTACTCCATCCTGTTGTGTGTGTGTGTGTGCTATTGGGTGTGTATGGGTCTTATTGGCAATAAGGTGCTAATACTGGTGGAGACTGTGCACTGTTATGCAGTACAGAGCTGTGGTACATACCCACTTGTGCAGCCACTGGATTTAGGGTCCAAGTCAAATAATAACTAATCGTGTATATGGAGCCACATTAAGTTTTGAATTTTCTAAATTTTGCTACCAGGATCCACCTCTTGATGAAGTAGAATTTATATAAAATACCCACTGATTCTGAACAAAAAGGTCTTGAAAGAAAATGGTACAAACATATTGTGAAGAGGATTCCTGATGTTCCCTAGTTTGGCTAAACCTCCTGTGATGGTATTAGCCGTTTAAGCAATTCATCACCTACACCATCACATCAGCATCTTCAAACTGTACAGTTAATGACCTCTGGAGAGCTAGTGCTTTCCTGGGCAGACCCACCTCCCAATACAGGATTTCCCCTATATACCAGAAGAGACATGGAGGACGTGGAGACCCATTCTCCATTGCTCATCTGTACCAGCCAACCCTCTCTGTGTTCCATGAGCCTGAATTATTATATTGTATGTAGAAAGGTGGGATAATCTGTCCAGGGACTGTAACAAAAGGTTTTGTTAGATATAATTCATATCTAATTAAATCTAATAAAGACATTTAAATATGAAACATTATTAGGTTTATTTATTTTGAGAGGCATATTGGACTTAACTTGGTTGGATCAGCCCTATGACTGATTCAGACTATCTTCCAGAAGGTGAGCCAGGGTATCTGCATGTGCTCTGAATGAACAATGCCCTAAGTACATGTGTCTGTGTAGCTAGGCAGGCCTAGACTCCAACATCCCATTCCCATCCCTTGACTCCAACATTCTTGTAAGATGCTGAATTTGGTCTAGTTCTTGAATCCATGGAATGGCTTGGCTGCCTGTGTGAGCCTCCCAATACCTTGAGACACCAATGAATACCTACTTTTGAGAAATGGATGGTAGCAAATCTCCAGGCTAGTTAAGATCTGCTGGACATTGAAGGATCAAGGAGGCTAAACCGGGATCAGACCCTATGATTCTTTTGGGTCATAGACATTGCAGCAGATACCAGTTCTGTATCTTTTCATTCCTCCATGTCTCCCAGATACCTTCATAGCCTGACAGAATGGGTCAAGGACACTCTGGAGATCCTGGGATCAGATGCCACAACCCATCTGAACTGAAACATGAGGAATACTGATCAGAAACTGGACAATTGAGCCTGTCTAATGAGAGTGATTAGCTTTCCACCTGGAGGGGACTCTGGATATCTCCCCAGAGTTTCAAGGCCATGAAACATTATACATGGGATATAGGTTCCTGAAAGACTTTTGAAAGCCAGTGCTCATTGAACTAAGTCCCGCAAAAAGAATGTCTGAAGATTCTGTCCCTCTGCTGGCTGAAGTAAAAGTTGAAGTGTATTAGACATTAGCTCCCAGTGCCAGCCAGGATTCTGGCCAAGTCAAACCTAGTATACTGACCGATTATGAGGTCACCCCATAATCTAAGAAACATTTCAGGCCTTGCAATTAACACCTTAGGATGCTCAAAAAATGTGTGTACATAAAGTACTCTAATCTTGCCTGGTGGCATGGACCAAAGTGCATTTGATGGAGGAAGCTCTGCATCTGGTGGCCCTGCAACATTTATCTTGGGAAATCTGCAACAACAAAAGTGTGAGAGTGGGTGGCTGAGAGACAACCAACTGCCTTGTAAGCAGTGGAGGCCTTAGCAGTTGAAGTGGTACAGCTTAAGCTATGCATGAAGCAAAATGAGACTCAGGTCTAGCCGCTGCTCCCCAACCCACATCCCGGAGGCACAGGTCCCATGGGACTTAAAGCCAGGCTATAGGCTCCTCCACCTTTCAACTCTCCTTCATCAGGATACTGGGGAGAGTGGCATTCAGGAAAAATAATCCCATGGGAGCCAGGAACCAGTAGACAGAGTTTTATTTGTCAGCAACAGCGGCATTTGCAGTATTAGTTCCCACACTGCAGGGGACGATGGTCAGAGGCACCTCATCCAGTTCATTACATTGTCCCTATATAGACCAAGGCAAAGGGGTGCTTCTTCATGCCATAGCTTAGTCGGCTTTTGGAGATTACAGTAAAGTGTCAGCATTTTACTGGAATGGAAACCTGTAGCCTAGCACTACCAATGTCCAGGAGCAGCACACAAAACTACTATTCTATCTATTGAGAACATCAGAATATTTTATATTTTTATGTTTATTTCATTTGGGTTTTGCAATGTACTTAATGTGACTGAATTATCAATATGGCTGATTCAGTCATGCTCACCAGAAGGGGCACTGAGGTGTCTGCACATGCTCTGGGTGAACAATGCTCTGAGAATTTGTGGATTGTCTTTGAAATAATGAGGCGTTATCCAGTTTGTCAGAGGGCTAGAGAAAAGAAGAGGAAGGGAAAATATTGTCAACACTTTTTCCGTTGGTGGGATTGGTGGATTCATATCTCCTGGTCCAGATCCTGGCTTAGGATTGGCCATCTCCTTTCCAGAGCTCCCAATGGAGGGGGGGACAAATGCTGCGGCCGACCCAGGGTTCCTGGAGCCTGGGTATAAAATGTGGGTCTGTGCCCTGATAAAGTAGGTGGTCTCCATTTGTTCTTTTGGTCTTTGGTCTGTGTTTTGGGGTGGTCCTGGAATCAAGTCAGGATCTGTCCTCTTCAGCTTCAGTGGGGAGAGAGCAGGGTGTATTAATATGATTCTGTACTTAAATAAGTGCGGAATTGGAAAGCACTTCTCCTGCCTTTCGGCTATGTTCTAACCAAAATATGTGCCATTTATGTCACTAGCTCTAAAAAGGCAGTGGGGCAGCGTATTGGCCTTTATGGGTATTCCTCTGTGCCTTACTTAATATCATGTACTAACAGGACTCAGAAAAATTTTGGCGTAACCTTACTCCACTCCATTTTCCTGCATGTATTATATAGGAGGTGTTTGGAGCCTACTTCCATTTAAGTCTTATCAGTGGCAGAGAATGTGTCTGTTGATATGAAATAAAGCAATCATAAAATCTCATGCATGCCTCAGAGTGCTACCACATGATTTTACAGTCAGCTCCTAGTTTCTTAAAATGAGATTTGCTGGTGGATTGCTACATTCTTATCAATATATTCAAAACATTTCTACATCCATTATATATGGGACCTCTGCTCATATGAATGCTAATGCATTGTGAAACTATTTTTTGATCTGACTGTCCATATAGTGAATGCAATGAATGAATTTGGCACAGAATCTCCACAGAAAGGAAAGAAGAAGATGAAAAAAGCTACACTTTAGTGACTCATTTTTGGCAAAATTGTTGTAGGCATTATGAGCCATTTTTAAATTGGACTATGTTTCATTCTACCCTAATTCCCATGCACACCACTTTTTGTATCCTGCATTTCATAATGTAAACCAGAGCAATACTGATCATTAATTTTGTAAAATAAACACATTTTGGCTGTGTCGTTGTACAGCCATAGTTAAAGTTAAAACACCAATTCTATATTAAAGGAGAACTAACCCTTCCTAATAATAACCCCCACATAGATTACTAAGGCCACAAAATCCTAACAGCCCCTATGAATTTTTATGTTTTGTCGTTGTTCAGTCACTATTGAATGTTATGACCATGGAGGCAAATATGATAGTTGCTGGCATTTTTTTAGACCTGGAGCAGGCAAAGTGCATCAGCCTTTTTAACACTTTTAGGACTGGGGTGGTGTGCAAAGCTTTGAGAAGCAATGTGTTGCACACTGCTCTGGTCCATAAAGGGCTAAGTTTACCATGTGCAATGAGTAGAGATTTGAGTCCTGTTGTCTTGATACTATCATTTTCAGTTTCTCAGATGTGAGATCAAGAACTGTTAGAAGATGTTATCTCTTGAGCAAAGGCACAAAGGCAAAATCCATAGGTGCCATTATGGTTTTCTGGTCAAGGTAAGGTAGTAAAGCATGTAGGGGTTGTTGTTATAAGTTGTAAGTGTCAGTCCTGCTTTTACATGCTATTAAATGCTTATAGCTTTGCAATGGAATACGTACATTTGTTACGTTTGCTGAAATTTGTGAATCCATCATCAATTGCCAGTCCATGCAAATGCTACAAGTTTGGTCCATTTCCTTTTGTTATTTTACAAATATGAAGGTCCTGAACAAACACTAGCTTTTCCTTATACATTTACATTGCTATGGATGGATAAATAATTTTGCCTCAAAAGCAAAACAGGAGAAAAATGTCACTTCTGATTGTGACTGTGCTTAAAGGGCAGATTTTCTGCTTTGATCATTGCATTTGAGATGAATGATAAGAATGAATTCCCAGACCATCCATGTTGAAAGTTTTGCTTATTTTCTAGCCAGGATAGTATTAAAGGGGAGTCAGGCTCCTGCAGCTTATCATTCTGTGAACAATTTTGGAGATAGAGAAGATAGGCAAAGGATGTAGAAATGGAGTTTAGTTTTGGGAGTCTGTTGTGCATGCAATTTTTTTCTCTTTGTTAGGTGAGTCTTGTGACTTGGGGAGAGCGAGAAAGGATGATGTTTGACAGAGGCAGGTAGGTGATCCAGGTTCCTTCCTAAGCTGGCTGAGTCTCTGTGAATGGCTGGTAGAATAATCTGCCGACTGACACTCAAGAGACAGACAAGTCCAGATGACACTGACTCCTACAACAGAAGAAGCAGGGATAGCATACTACTGACGAAGGTCTATCCTCATCCTGTTCTGTACAAATTAAGACTACAGTGACACTGGGAGAGAGAGAGAGAGAAAGTAGGTATGGAAATACAGTTGTGTGAAAAAGAAAGTACACCCTCTTTGAATTCTATGGATTTACATATCAGGACATAATAACAATCATCTGTTCCTTAGCAGGTCTAAAAGTTAGGTAAATACAGATGAACAACACCTGTGTTTTATTTCTAACCCTGGTCTGAGTGTTGTAAAACCGTAACAGTACGAAAGGGCCATGACCTCAGATGGTAAGGGTGACGGTAATATACAGAACCTCCACTGGAGGATGGATGTCCATGAGCAACGCTTGGACCAGTTGGCACTGGCCATGCAGATATTACTGGAACGCACTGTACACCTCGATAAACCTAACCAAAATCCAGTGGTCCCCCCAGTTCCGACACCGGATAATCATGCTGGGCAATTTGCTGCACCTTCCAGAAGTCTAACGGCGGCGCCGCCGTTACCGTTAAGATACAATGGCGAACCTACACTGTGCAGGGGGTTTATCAACCAATTAGAGATATTCTTAGAACTGACACCTCATGCCTTCCCGAATGACCGTAGCAAGGTGGGGTTCATGATATCTCTATTAACGGGTAAAGCCCTGGCGTGGGCGAACCCCTTATGGGAGAATGCCAATCCATGTACTCTGAACTTCAATGAGTTTGTAAGGAAGTTTAGGAGAGTATTTGAGATACCTGGGAGAGCCGCCTCTGCTGCCAAAAGACTGATGGAAATACAAATGGGCAATCGTGCGGTAGGCGATTATGCCATAGAATTTCGTATACTGGCAGCAGAGGTAGGCTGGAATAATGAGGTTCTGGTGGCAGCCTTTGCTCAGGGGTTGTCTGATTCCATTAAAGATGAGATTGCGGCCAGAGATGTACCCAGTGACTTAGACGAGTATATCGACTATGTCATGCTCATTGACTCTCGCATTCGCGAAAGGCACCTGGCAAAAAGGGCAGAATCCAGAAACTATGGGCACGGTAGTCCTATAAACCCACCCTCGCCTCCCAATCCTCCTGATAGAGTATCCGAACCAAGTGAGCCTATGCAACTCGGGTTCACTAGACTTTCAAAGGAGGAGCAGGCACAACATAAAAGGCAGGGTTTATGTTTATATTGTGGCAAAGATGGGCACATACTACGCACTTGCCCGGTACGGCCGGGAAATGCACGCACCTAGGGTACCTTCGGGGACAGGCCCTAGGTGGCGTACAATCGTCCCCAGACTCCTGTACACAAAAAGCCACCATCCAGGTGAGTTTTCTCCTGGGTGACCAAGCTGTGGAGGTACTGTCTCTGGTAGATTCTGACGCAGCAGGATATTTCATGGACCGTTCCTTTGCTGAACGGCACAATATTCCATTGTCTAAAAGAGATACTCCACTAGCCATTGAGGCCATTGACGGTAGACCTTTAGAACCAGCTTTCATCACTATGGAAACAACTCCTATCACTATGTTGATTGGGGCTCTCCACAGGGAGGAGGTGTGTTTCCAAATTATACACTCACCCCATCATGCGGTCATTCTGGGGTTCCCATGGTTATTGTTGCACAACCCCCAGTTTGATTGGCAAAGATGTGAGGTTAAGTCATGGTCTGAGTATTGCACTAGTCACTGTTTGTCTCATCCGGTCAAGATTATGTGTACCTCTCCCTCTGTGCCAACTTAATATAGCAAGTTCAGTGACATATTCAGTAAAGGAGAGGCTAGCGCATTGCCGCAGCATAGGCCATATGATTGCGCTATTGATTTGCCCCTGGGGGTGGTGCCTCCTAGGGGCAGGACGAACCCTTTGTACTGTGAGGACAACAGGGCCATGGAGGAGTACATTGAGGATACCCTCAAGAGGGGAATCATTTGCAAATCATCCTCCCCGGCAGGTGCAGGTTTTTTTTTGTGAAAAAGAAAAATGGCGAATTACGACCATGTATTGATTACCGGGGACCGAATAAGGTCATGTCCAAGAATGCGTATCCCGTACCACTCATTACAGAGTTATTTGACAGGTTGAAGGGCTCTTCTATATTTACTAAACTCGATCTACAGGCCTCCTATAACCTGATTAGGATCAGGGCCGGAGATGAGTGGAAAACGGCATTCAATACTAGGTCAGGGCACTATGAATACTTAGTGATGCCTTTTGGATTATGTAATGCACCTGCCGTATTTCAAGAGTTGATCAGTGATATCCTCTGTGATATGCTACAGTCCTGTGTGGTCGTATACCTTGATGATATATTGATACACTCTGCCAACCTAACTCAGCACATCCAGGATGTTTCAGAAGTTTTGCTCCATTTACGCAACAACAAATTGTTCTGTAAATTAGAAAAATGTGAATTTCACAGATCCAAAGTACCCTTCCTGGCTTTTGTGATATCTAAGGATGGCATTGCCATGGACCAAGAGAAATTGGCAGCAGTCCTACAGTGGCCACGGCCCAAAGGGTTAAAATCTATTCAACGGTTCTTGGGCTTTGCCAATTATTATAGAAAATTTATTCAGAATTTCTCTACCATTTTGAAACCTCTCTCTGACCTCACACACAAGGGCGCTAATCCCTCTCAATGGTCTGAGGCAGCTGAGATGGCCTTTGAGACACTTAAATCTGCTTTTGCCTCCGCTCCTATACTGTCCCACCCCAATCCCACCCTGCCGTTTACATTGGAGGTCGATGCCTCCGAAGATGGGGTAGGGGCAGTTCTTTCTCAACGCCCCAAAGAGGGTGGCAACCTGAGACCTTGTGGGTTCTTTTCCAAGAAGCTCTCTAGTGCCCAAAGCCATTACGAGATTGGTGATAGGGAATTGTTGGCTATCATCCTGGCATTGAAGGAATGGCGACATTTAAAATGGCGACCATAAAAATTTGATTTATCTCTCAGAGGCTAAAAGGCTGTCCTCCCGTCAGGCTAGGTGGGCACTATTCCTGTCTCGGTTTAATTTTATACTTGCCAGGTTCTAAGAATGTTAGGGCAGACGCCCTATCCAGACAGTTTAGCCCTGACATTGAGAGGGATGAAGCCCCGGTACTTATTATTCAGCCAGATCGGATTCTGGTAACAGTACGCACCAGTATCACTTCGCCACTGGGGGAGCAAATTTTGTCATCTCAAGCACGGGCACCTCCAGAAACCCCAGTTGGCAAGTGCTTTGTGGATGAGCCTTTCCGTACCCGTTTGCTCGAGACTTACCACTCATCTAAGGCAGCTGGGCACATTGGGAGGGATCAGTTGATATGGTCTCTCTCACAGGTGTTTTGGTGGCCCTCCCTTAAGGCTGATTGCTCCGCATTCACTGCAGCCTGTGCCACCTGTGACCGCGCTAAGACCCCAAGACATCTCCCAGTGGGCCTACTCCAACCAGTGCCTAATGGTGAACGCCCCTGGTCCCACATATCTATTGATTTTTTGGGAGAATTGCCGGTATCCAAGGGCTATACATTTATCCTAATGGTGGTAGACAGGTTCTCGAAGATGGCTCACTTCGTGCCCCTCTCTGGTCTTCCTTCGGCCCAGGAGCTGGCAGTAGTTTTTGCCAGAGAGATGTTCCGCTTGCATGGGGTTCCCAGAGTGATAGTGTCGGGCCGAGGGAGTCAGTTTGTGTCGAGATTCTGGAGGGCATTCTGTAGCCAAACGGGCATACAACTGTCCTTCTCCTCCGCCTACCATCCCCAGACCAACGGGGCAGCTGAGCATGCCAATCAGGGACTGGAGCAGTTTCTGCGCTGCTTTGTGACTGATCATCATGACAATTGGGCCGACCTGTTGCTGTGGGCAGAGTTTGCCAGGAACTGTGCAGTTAATTCATCGTCTGGGAGCTCCCCATTTCTCAGCAATTATAGGTTCCAGCCATGTCTGCTCCCAGACTCATTTCAGTCACAGCAGATTCCAGCTCTGGACGAGCATATTGAGCAGCTCCGCTCCACTTGGGCACAGGTGCAGAGGTCCCTCATCCAGTCCTTCCAGCAACATCAGTGGCATGCCAGTCATAGAAGGCTGCCAGCAGTCTCCTTCCAGGTTGGGGACAGGGTATGGCTCTCCTCCAGAAATCTCAATCTGCAAGTGCCATCCAACAAATTGGCTCCCCGGTTCATTGGTCCGTTCAAAGTTATCCGCAAGGTTAACCCCGTGGCTTACGCACTGGAACTCCCGGCATCTATGCGCATTCACAATGTGTTCCATGTGTCACTACTGAAGCCCTTGGTATGCAACCGCTATACTACCACTCCGGTGGTTCCCGGGCCGGTGGACGTTCAGGGCCAAGAGGAGTACGAAGTACAGAGCATTATTGATTCTAGGAGGTTTAGAGATAAATTGCAGTATTTGGTCCAGTGGAAGGGTTACGGGCCTGAAGAGCGTTCTTGGGTCGACCAGAGGGACCTTCATGCTCCAAGATTACTGTGTAATTTTCACTCTAAATATCCTCAGAAACCCAGACCCTCGGCCAGGGGAGGAGGTCTTTGAGAGGGGGGTACTATCACGGTCCCCGTGATTCCTTGTCACTCTCTGTGGTGGTGCTCTTCCATTGGCGGAGCTTGATTGGCCCGCCCAGGGTGTCCCTTTATATACTGGGCCTATGGCACCTGTCAGGTCCCCTTTCGTGGTGTTCCTGTTCCTGCGCCTTTGTTGCTGTGTTCCTGCGTTCCTGTGTACTGACTCGGCTCATCTGACTACTCTGCTGTTCCTGCTCCATGATTCACCCGGTTCTGGCTGAAGTTCCTGCTCCGTGATTGACCCAGCTCTGGCTGACATTCCTGCTCCGTGATTGACCCGGCTCTGGCTGATGTTTCTGCTCCGTGATTGACCCGGCTCTGGTTGACTTCCTGCTCCGTGATTGACCTGGCTCTGGCTGACGTTCCTGCTCCTTGATTGACCAGTTCTGGCTGACGTTCCTGCTCCGTGATTGACCCGGTTCTGGCTGACATCCCTGCTCTGTGATCAACCCGGCTCTGACTGACGTTCCTGCTCCGTGTTGCTTCCAGTATTCCTGCAAACTTTGGGCTCTTGCCTGGCAACATTCTGATCTTGCTCGCAGCTTGCACTGACTGATCACGCCTCCTGTGTTTTCTGTGGCCTCTGTTATTGAGCCTGTCTGTTGCCTCCCTTACCAAGCCTGTCAGAGAGTACTTGCTGAGCTGTTGCCTCTGATATCGAGTCTGTCAGAGAACACTTGCTGTGCTTGTTGCCTCCGTTACCGAGCCTGTCTATTTACACTTGCTGAGCTTGCTGCCTCCGATCCTGAGCCGTTTAACACTTGTTGAGCTTGTTGCCTCCATCACCGAGCCTATCCGTTTACACTGCAGAGCAGTACCTCTATCTAGGTGCTCGCTTCCTAAGAGTTGTCGCACCGCGTGGTGCTATTGGGCATTCCATTACTCTGGCAGTGTGTTGCTCTGTTCCGGCACCGGAAGGGTGCCTTGGCTCTGGTCTCCTATTGCTCACAGTGTTGTTCCATCAGATCGCACCTGGAAGTGCGTTTGGCTCACGGTATATTGGCTTGTGCAGTGTCTCCTCCGTTACCGCATCTAAGGGGTGCTCTTGGCTCCGGTTCCATTTGCATATGTAGTGTCTCCTCCGTTACCGCACCTAGGGGTGCTCCTGGCTCTGGCTCCATTGGCTCTGGCAGTGTCTCTCCTCCGTTATCGCACCCAAGTGGGGGTATTGGCTCCAGCTCCAGTTGGTCCTTGCTATACTATTGGGCATTACGATACAGCTATCTGGTTGTGATTCAGTTCAGTCGCACTGCTTGAGCTTGCTTTCTTCACTACTACTGAGACTGTTTGTAGCACCGGTCGTTGGCTTAATCACCACCACAGAGACTGAATACTTGTATTGGATATTAACCCTTTACCTTGTGATTCTGCTGTATGCTACCTGCTCCTGCTATATTGGGCCTGTATTTTATCCATTACCTGCCTTACTATTATTACCTATTCTGGCCCCCAGGGGCACTGTTCCTTATTTTTACCTCAATAAAACTGTTTTATTTCTAACCCTGGTCTGAGTGTTGTAAAACTGTAACAGAACCTTACAGGTCTCAGACTACACAAGTTTGAGAGATTGGACTGGGATCAGTGGATTTATTTTTTACATAACTACAATATTAAATTAAGTTAAAATAATACATTACTATACCTTTAATTAAGAGTAAATGATAATAATGTTTTGAATGTATAGATAGAAGCAGAGAATGATAATATAACACACACATATTTTATTGCAATTTTCTCTTTTATATTTAAAGGCCTTTAAAGACATGGTTATTGGATTGTCTATGGCTTGCATATACCTTGTCTGATTGTAATTAATTATTCCTCATATGGCCTGTGGGGGTGGGAACATTTTGCCTATAAGGAAGGCTGGTGGATCCACAATCCCCAAAGAACTCCTAATTAAATGAAAGTACCCAAATAGTGAATTACCACCACAGATATACTCACATGGTCAAATGGTCAGACAGCTGAAATCAGACAGTCTGACTAAAATGCTGCAGAGACTATCAACCATCTCTGCTCAGGGTGGTGGCAGTCCAGTTTTCCATCCAAACTGATGTGCACAGGGGTGCTACCTATTGTTTTTCCTATTTATTTTTTCTTTGTGGTGAATCCACAGTCCTCTTGGATGGGCACGACTAAAGACCTACAGAGATTTCCTTATAACAGACAAGACCTTCTTCTACATTTTTTAAACTGTTCTATGTCTTTTGTTTTTAATTACATCAAAAATACTATATTTATAACATCAAAACCACTAAATATAAAGGGTACCCCCCTCCAATGCATTTATTATAACATCTCCTCAGGGACTACTTATAATTTAGTGGGCTTTATGGGGCTTTATGGGTATGTTAGAGTAGGTACTTGCCATATAGTGAGGTACCTAGACAGGGTTGGCAAGCTTAACAGTGTTTGGCCACATTTTAACAAATCCTCATATTTATTAACACAGTGGTATGATATATGCCCAATACAGTGCACACATATGCACCTTGTATAGAGAAGTGCAGGTTTGTTTTATTTGTGTTGCGTTTGCACTTTAGGTTTCGGCCTTAGACTTGGGGGACTGGGGAATCCTTTCATTCTCTCCTGCTATCTATACATTCATGACATTATTATCTTTTATCCTTTATTAATTATATGTATGTATTATGATGAGTAAGCGCTGTGAGCTATTCTTTTCTTCTTCCTTTTGCATATCCCCTCTGCTCATTCTAACTCAGTGTTTCTCAACTCCTGTCCTCAGGACCCACTAACAGGCCAGGACTTAGGGATTTCTCTGCTAGAGCACAGGTGTGGTGATCAGAGGCTCATTCACACTGATTAACTCACCTGTGCTCTAACAAGGAAATCATCAAATCCTGGCCTGTTAGTGGGTCCTGAGGACAGGAGTTGAGAAACATTGTTCTAGCTGCTTCTTTGCTTATTAAATCACTTATATAACACACAAATATTTTATTTCATTTTCTCTTTTATATTTAAAGGACTTTAAAAGACATGGCTATTGGCCTGTCTATGGCTTGCATACACTTTGTCTGCTTTTAATTAATTATTACTTGTATGGCCTGTGGGGTTGGGAATATTTTGCCTGTAAGGAGGGCTGGTGCATCCACAGTCTTCATGGATGGACACCCACTGACTGAAGGCCTGCAGAGTTTTCTTTATAACAGGCAAGTCCTTCTTCTACACCTTTTTAAACTGTGGTATGTCTTTTGTTTTTATTTGCAACTACGGGGACCCCCAAGCATCAAAAATGCTATATTTAAAACATCAAAAATGCTATATTTAAAGGGTCCCCCCCACCTGTTTATTATAAATTCTCTGCAGGGACTGGTTTGATTTAGATAGGGCTTTACAGGTATTACAGTAGGTGTTTGCCATATAGTGAGGTACCTTGAAAGGGTTGGAAAGCTTAACAATGTTTGGCCAAATTTTGAATGAAATCCTCATATTTATTAACACAGTGGTATGATATATGCCCAATACAGGGCACACATTTGCATCTTGTACAGAGAAGTGCAGGTCTGTCTTTTTGTCTTGCGTATTGATATAAAGATTAACCCCACTTCTGCATATATATATGAACTATCAAAATTGGTTAATGCTGGAGTTGAGGGGGATATTCTGACCAGGGAGGAAAAATCTTTTTTATTTAGGGAGCATCCATGTGTTCTAAATTTTTTTATCACTTATCTAAGATCCATATGAATTTACTCAATCCAGCTGGATGCCTGATTATATCTGGGACTGATTCCCTCTGCAGTTGATTATCGGGATACGTGGATGAATTCCTACAACCCTTGGTCATATTCTGTCCTCATACCTTAAAGATATTTTACAGTTGTTGCAGTTTATGAACAAATTTCAGTGGAGCAGGGCTACATACGATATGCAATCCTATTTAAAGAGCAGAAGCCTGGATAGAATACCCCTTTTGTAATATAAGGTCAGAAATATGAAACTAGACTATCAGCTTATGTAACACAATCAAACAATAAAGCTCATGTTTTAAATCATGTATTAAAAAAGCATTGGTCCATCCTAATGGAGGACCTCCTATTAGCTACTTGTTTAGGAGACACTCCAAATATTATTTTTAAGAAAAACTGGTACATCAAGAATATAATTGCTCCTTCTGATATATTTAGAAAATGTAAAACAATGTGTACCAGTCATGTCAAAAAGGGAACATTTTTGTGTTCCAGAAAAAAATGTTCCACTTACCTTTGTCTCTGTAAGAGAGATCTAGATATGTTCAAGAGCAGTAAGATTGGGAGAAGATGTAAAATGGAAGGTATGGCTGATTGTAATACTAGTTATGTAGTTTACCTCATGTGAAGTGCAACATGAAGGCCATATGAAGAGGAAATGAAAAACACAAGCAACTTAAAGGGATAGTAATGTTTAGGTAGTACAGTAATAAAGTTCTCCATCCCGCCCCTTTTACATACATCAAGCAGCCTCCCCTCAGATCTGGAATCTGGCCATCGGACTGGAAAGATCGCAGCAAAGGACAATCTTTTTTCTTTTAGTATAAGTAAAACCTTGCCCCCTTGACAAGGGAGGGCACATTTTTCCTTATGCTGAACGAAGATTGTCCCTTGTCATGATTTGTCTGGACCGGCGTGCTGAAGATTTATGACGTATGTAAAAGGGGCAGGAGAGGGAAGCTTTAGTATAGAAAAAGGAAAACTGCAAAGTTTGTGGGTGGTTATAAAGTTACAGATGGTTATGCAAATTAATATAGAATACTACATTACTATCACTTTAATAACATCATGGTAGGGAATACTTTGCATAGTGTACTCCATTACTTTTTGCTAGAACATAAGAAAACAGAGGGTATTATGGTACAAGTGACAGAGCATATACCGGAACAAAATGGGGTGAGGATAAATTACAGTGACAAAGAAAACATGAAACATCCTTGATCTATGAATTGAGAACATTATCACCCAAGGGTGGGCAGTTAGGGTGCTAGTTCATGTCAGCTTCTTTTCTCCCCATTAGCACCCCTCCTCCTCTGTGTTGTTGCATGGGACAGATGCAATTTGACATCACTGCACACTCTTTAGGTCATCTTGTGAGATCATTGTGTTCTACTTTATAACATGAGCTCCTTCTCCCCCCCTTTCCCTTACCTTAACTTACCTCTTTTATCTTCATTTTTTAATTCCCTTATTAATTAGCATGTTTTAACCAGTTTTGACATTCTTATTATAACTATTATATGTTAGTCATTGGTATCCAATTTTCGATATGTTTTACAGGTTTTATAGCCTTCTCATTTCTCATTTCTTATGTCAGGTGAATAGTAATTAATGTGCACTGCCTCGATCAGGTTCTGTGTGTATATACAGTTCAAATATTCCATTCTTCATTAATGGCAATGCAAACCTCTTGAAAGAGATTTTATCCCATTATTGCGATTCATTCTTCATTTTGTAATTTAATTAATTGTGACAATTAATTACCATGAAGATTATAAATAGGGATTAAAGACCCTTGGCTGTTTCATATCCCTAAGGAAGTGGGAGGTGATCCCACGAAAGCACATTTGGGTTGGTTTGCACTCACACCCGTGCTCGTCCTACCCCAGATCCCCCATAAGGTTCCCCCCTGCTTACATTGGAGCACTCCAGCATTCTACTGACATCTGACGTGTTCGGGCACCTTAAGACACACAATGTGTAGTTAGACTGACATAGGGGCACAGTGCACAGAAAGGGTCTTAAACTATTGGTTTTATGTGAGTTGCCATTTGGCTTGTGTTCTTTTAAGCATATTATCTTAATAAATCGCTACATTTAGATATGTTATTATCTTGTGTTTGCTTCCTCTTGAGCGTTGGCTCCTCATTTTTATTCCATATAGGTGTACAAGGCCTATGTTACCCAGCAGCACGAGATATAAAGGAGTATTATATCAAAGAGAAAGCTACATCTTCCATCACATCTTTGTCAGTTCATTATAATTGTCATTCTTCATCTTCATCCCATCCAATGTTATCAATGACTGACAGCAGAGTACTCATATTAGGGGAGCTCTTTACATATTACTAATCTGGACAAATATATTTTATTATGGTTTCCTGACCAGGAATGATGATTGAGGGTTCCTTTGAACTATTGAATTTGGGACTAGCTTCTTAGAACATCTATTAAGACAACAGCACCAGGGGATTTCCTCCTTGTCCCTTTTCTTTTGTTTGATGGGACGTTTCATACAATGTTCATTCTCATTCCATATTATTAGCACTTCCATTTTTATGTCATTATTTTCATTCAGGGAAAACACACGAGGAAGGATTTGCACCAGACAATATAAACCGATACCAGAATAGCAAGCAATAATAGACCAGGTGCACTCTAAGGTCATAAATAAAATGAAAACACACAAGTAGGGAGACAAAAGGTATAGAAAACTGAGAGACTACCCACAACAGAGACCTATAATAAAAATGAGGAACACTGAAGGTATCACAAAATAAACAATAACTTTATTATAGCAAAATATCTATAGGCATAAAAACAATTGAAAACACTTTAGGTAAGTCCTGATGTCAAAATATATGCCCCTATATCAAAGAAAAAATATTGATGCTAAATAATAATAAGGTATGCTGAGTACCGAACACAAAAAATATGTCTAAAGTGCGTTAGTGAAAAGCAATAAATACAAAGTGACAGTAAAGAAGGACTCAGTATATTCATCTAGTGAATACAGCAAAGGGTGACATAGGGGAAGAAATGTACGATCAAGGTTCCCCAAACATCCTAACACCCAACGCGTGTCACCACTAACTCTGGCTTTGTCACGGATAAATTCATTGTTTATTTTGTGATACCTTCAGTGTGCCTCATTTTTATTATAGGTCTTTGTTGTGGGTAATCTCTTGGTTTTTATTTTTCATTCAGGGTGTTATTTTTAGTGTTGTCCATTTACCTTCATTTCATTGGTTTGCACTTTCTTGTGCCATAGGCTATAGATGTGGATAGTGGGCTGACTGTATTATTTATTTTGCAAAACAAAAGGCCTGAAATAAATGTGTTTTCTTGGACTAAGGCTTGCAAAATCAAGGCATGACAATTTTTTGTCTTCAGGCTTCATGCTTGCAAAAAACAAGGCCTGAAAAATTATGTCACCTAATGGCACCCAGTAGGGACATTTTGGCAAATGCTACTGATATAATTCCTTAGTTGTCTAAGCATCAGAAGGATTAGGCTGCTGCATGGGACTAGGATAATCAGCAGATGATAGTTCCACTTTCCACTAGCCCTAGTCAGCAACACATCAAAGCCCCAAAACTTCAGATGCCTCTGCTTAGAAGAAGTTGGCCAATTATGCTTCTCCTCCTGCACCCCCTGTAAAATCATGCGTGTGTTTGAATATTAATATTTCCATTGAGATCAGGAAGGAATTGTGTAGATAGCATCAGCAACTGCAATGTGCATAGTGTGTGGAAACATTGTGAATGAGGGGAAGGGCTGGGAAGAATCAAAGTTGACACATCTGCTGTCCTAAACCCCAAAACAAAAAACACTGCTTTTGAATTATCCTATATAATAATTCGCTAAGTTGTGTGTAACGCCCGACATGCTCAGTAGATACTGCTGCGCGTGCGGCAGTCATGCGCAGTAGAGACTGCCCGCGCCGCGGCTGATACAGAGCTGGGCGCTCCGAAGGAGCATCCAGCTCTGTATCAGCCGAGGCGCTGGCAGTTTACACTGCGCGTGACTGCCCCGCGACCGGCTGCCAGAGGCACTGTGGCCCGTGTAACGGGCTGTTCAACTAGTAAGTAATAAACAGTAACAGCTAGACAGGCAGGATGGAAGTAGGGGAGTTCTCTTTCATTGCCTCTGTTGATCTCTCAGCCGAATAGTTTTTTTTCTGGAAGGGACGGGAAGGCAATATGGAGAATGGAAGGGAGAGGGAGATGAAGAGACAAATGAAAGGGAGGGTGAGGCGAAGTGGCAAATGGAAGAGAGTGGGGATGAAGTGGTGAATGGAAGGGTGAGGGAGGCAAAGTAGTGAATAGAAGGGGGGGAGTGAAGCCGTGAATGGAAAGGAGACGGAGGCGAATTGGCTATGGAGACGGAGGCAATGTATATACTTTGGCTTTGTGCCCTGCCTCCTCAGTCAACATGCACTGTTTATTTGGTTGAGAAAGCAAAGGGCAACATGCATTGTGTATTTGGTTGAGAAAGCAAAGGGCAACATGCACTGTTTATTTGGTTGAGAAAGCAAAGGGTAACATGCATTGTTTATTCGGTTGAGGTGAGGCAAATGACATTGCTAGTTTGGCTTACTCAACCCCCCCCCCCCCACATCCCATTGGCTGGTAACTGCCAGTAAGCCCGCCCCAGGCTATGGCTGCCACCGATCCAGAAACCTTTTTTGAGGCAACCAAATCAGGGCTAGCCTTTTCTATCTATCTATCTATCTATCTATCTATCTATCTATCTATGTATGCATGTGAGTGTGGTGGTGCGGTGTGGTGTGTGTCTGTCTCTGTGTATGATTATAAGGCAGAGGGAGCTGGAGAGGATGTTTTTCAACAGATGCATTTGCAATGATTGGTGGTGCCTCTACTACAGTGGAACCACATCCACAGCTACCAGTCCCATATCTTCGCTATTCACACTGCTAGTAGCCATTGGCATGGTGGACAGATATCCACTATCCTGATGATCATTATCCTGCTGCTGTGATACATTATGTATTTCAGTCTTAAATGACTCCGCAGTAGGAAGTAAACAGGCATAACCCTAATGGCACTGCTGGTGGTGTTGATGCTCATTCCTAACTGTCTCTCTCAGTTCCATTCTTCACTGATTTTAGCCAAGTAGGCTCTCATACTGTCTTTTACAACATCACCCTCTGAGTCATCACTACCATCACCAGTCTTTTGCTCCAGTGCTGCTGCCAAATGTTACTTAGGGGCTCAGATGTCAAACTTGTCATCGCAGTTACAGCAACAACAGGTACAGGCAGCTGCACTGTGCTGTTGCTACTGTGCACAACCCCATTATAGATTATTTCCCATCTTAAAATATTTCTAAAGATCCCTGGGGAATTTGTGGAGCCTACATCTGCTGGAATGCATGAGCTCCACATTAGCAGCATCAAAACTGAACACCACCCAGTAACTCTTTCTCATTACACAGCAAGCCACACAACTCACCTTTTATTTTATTTCTCTCACTCACTCTTTCTGTTCCCCATCCAGAACCACCTCTGCAATATACAATCTACAACCACACAGGTTGATGGAAAGTTCTGGGTTTTTATATTATGGGGATGAGAATTCTAATCACCATAGAAAACATAACTGTGAAACAGCAAAGTTCTTCAGTTAAAATCACTGGTGTTAGTGAAAAGGTGGATATTCTGTATGTTTCTTTGTGAACAGGAATTTCCAGTGGAAAAAGCAACATATTGCTATTTTTCTATGAAATTCCTGCAGGAACAAAATTTTAAGAGCATTCAAAAGCACCTATAACTGTATTAGCCATGTTTTAATTATACCAATAGTTTATAAGATATATAGCTTATTACATGGTACTGACAGGCATTTCACACTGCTTCAAATCACAACTTCCACTCTCAGATAGCCAGTACTAGGTAAAACAATTAATGTACAGATGCTTACACTTCTGTCTCACTAGGAAGCTACATTTTTAGGAGCAGAAGCTGGGACAGTGGACTCAGGGGTCTCATTGGCTTAAGGTAATTAACTAAGGTCCCACTGTTTCACGCCATTTTAAAGGGGAACATTCACATCTGAAAAACATTTTAACACTTGTTTAATCCGATAAGAAGTATTAGGACCTGTGCTTTTTTGTTAAACTTGCTTCTTAAGATATTTCACTTCAAAGTTACTCCCGCATAATGCGGCACGGAAGTCCTGAGTGCAGTGCCGCAACTACACTGTGCCGCATTATGCAGAAGTGAGTAACTTCGAAGTGAAATATCTTAGAAGCAAGTTTAAAAAAAAAAAAGCACATGTCCTAATACTTCTTATCGGATTAAACAAGTGCTAAAATGCTTTTCAGATGTGAATGTTCCCCTTTAAGGGATAATGACACTAACATTCAGAGCTACATTGCTTTATGATGCGTGCAAGGAGTTAAAAGCCTTATTTAGATTAATTCACATGGTGCAGTTTATTTGCTCCACCATTCCTCTTTGTACTTAATACTTTCTTAGAGGTGAATAAGCACATTCAGACAGATTCCTTTATATCCGAATGGAGTGGCCACACAAATTATGTAGTTTGAATAGGGGATTTTTTTTTATCAGTTGTTACGTGTTTAACCTTTCTGGCATTGCTAACAATGGCACAGAGTTCTAGATGGAAGTAAATAGGATAGGTTAAGTGTAGCTACTGTTTTATAATTGCAAGTGCTATAAGATGTAAAACAATTTTTTTTTTTTACTGTGTCATTGATAATCACATAATGCACGCTTCCAGTTTCTAATTCTGTTCATATAGCACCATCTAGTGGTTAAGCCTAGCATTAGTTTGCTTTTAGATGATTGACTTCTGCTTTGTTAATGCATTTCCTAATGCTACAGTGGTTCCCAACTCTCTCCTCAGGGATGCCTAACAGGCAATGATTTTTAGATTGCCC
Organism: Rhinophrynus dorsalis; assembly: GCA_037306005.1. Taxonomy (NCBI): domain Eukaryota; kingdom Metazoa; phylum Chordata; class Amphibia; order Anura; family Rhinophrynidae; genus Rhinophrynus; species Rhinophrynus dorsalis. Next base: position 147,158,228 of record CM074723.1, read on the forward strand.
TGCCTGTCAACAGGTGAGTTAATCAGAGGCACGGTCATTTAATAAGCTCACTTGTGCACAGGCAGGGATATCCTAAAGACATGCCCTGTCAGATGTCCTTTGGAAACCACTGTTCTAAATCATGGGTAGGTAACTTCAATACACAAGAGTCACCAAGAGTGCATGCTTTCAGGATATCTTTGCTTGACTTCAAATGGGTCACTGAAGTGACTGAGCCACATATTGACCCACTTGTATTCGAACAGAGAGATCTGGAGAACATGCATTCCTAGTAGAAATGAGCATTACCGTTGTCCTAATAATATTCTATAAAACTTAGCATTTATTGCTCCAATGTATCCAACGTTTCAGTCGCCATGCGACTTTCATCAGGGATAAGAACATCAAGTTCAAAGCATAACTTCTGTTTTAAATAGCTCTTCCGTTTGCACGGTGCCAAAACGGCGCTACTGGGTTGCCATTGACAACCCACAGCATCATTCCTGGCGCAGCGCACCCGGACAGAGTTTCCTCATTGCTCTAAACTCTGCGTTAAAACATTGGCGCCGTGCAAACGGAGGAGCTATTTAAATCGGAAGTTATGCTTTGAACTTGATGTTCTTATCCCTGATGAAAGTCGCATGGCGACTGAAATGTTGGATACATTTTTAATATGGAGCAATAAATGCTAAGTTTTAAAGAAAGAGTGCCCGACATTGTTTCATTTGGAGGATCTATACGGACAAGATATTGTCGGAGGCACCTTGTTATAATTATATGATTGTGAGTGCGACAGAGATTGAGTTTTGTAATTGTTCTAATAATATTCTAGGCATATAGAGTAGTGGTTCCCAAAAGAAGCCTTTTTCTGTGGCCTAACACCCGTTGTGGTTTCAGCTGGTAGGGAAATTGAATACCGACTTAAACATTTTTTTCTGTCGTTAGCCAGTTTAGCCCTGCTGCATGTTTTACTGCGCAGAATTGAATCAAGGCCTAAAATTCCCTTTGATTTAAATGGGCTTCTAACCGACTGAATGCTAAAGTAGTCGCCAACACATTGCTCCACAATGCTTTGAAGGCCACTCAAGTTTCCAAGGGTTAAAAAGCCTTTTTATTCTATAATGGAAAACAAACAGAAAGCTTCAAACTGCTCATAAATCTGATACAGGTAGATTGCTGCACTTTAAACAAATTACAGAAAACTGAAAAAAATGGAGAAAAAAATACAAGAAAATTGTAAATTTGGAAAATTATGTTTATAATCACCCTCAAGAAAAGATATACTCACCAAATTCAAAAGGTTTTGTACTCTTCGGCAAATACCAAAACTCTGCATTTCCAAAAGTTATAACATGTTACAAATCAAGACAGAGTGGAGACAAATTTTAACACTTTGAGTGCCAAAAGGGTACGCAAAGCAATGTGTTGCGTATCCCTCTGGCACTCAAATGGTTTTAAATAATGCACTTCATTCAAAAAAGACTAAAACTGGCATGGATGGTGTGGGATTCTGGACTTGTTATACACTTATTATTTACACTTCCTAAAGACCCTAGATATTTGCTATTAAACATAAACCGTTTCAGATTAAATAGAAATTCTCAACTTCAATGCCGTATTTCAAAAAGAAGAAATGAATGTCATTACACCCTTATATACTCTCATATATCTGGTGTGACACATGGGCCAAGAGGCAGTAAAGGCCAATAAGGGCTCAAGATGGCCATGTTGTGTCAGATCTGTGTCGAAGGCACTTCACCAATGTGTAGCACTAACATGTATTTGTCATCAAATCCCATTCAATCCACCACCAATCTGTTATCATCACCATGAATCCACCATGCTTTCAAGAGGTTTAGGTTTTTGCACTTAACACATTGACAATAGCTCATTTCCATATGGGAATTCAGATTAACGAGGCATTCGTATTCATGTGGGTGTGATATATGTTACTGTGGCTGTTCATCACATGCACTAAACACTGATTGCAGCCTCTACTGCTGGAGTTCATAGTCACATCACCTACCTGAGGTTGGCACTGTTGGGATCTCTTTGTAGTTCTCAATGTAGCCAGGGTACTGTTTGCTGTTTCTGATAGAGAGCAGGGACAGTAGCTGCTCTTCCTAAACCCTTTCAGTGCCATATGAATGTGCACTGCACATCCCCGTGGCACAGAAAGGGTTAACCAATAAACTCCCAGAAACAATGATCCCACAGTGTTTGAAACAACTTACAAAGAATCTGCCCAGTAAAAGACTTACTTCCTTCTCCTGAGACCAGTGTATTAGTGCACTTTGTACTAATGTGTTAATGGTTTAAAAAATATACACACACACACACACACAAAAACCTTTGGAGACTTATCTAGCATTCAAGGGGATGAATCTGTTCTGAAATATTTTGGGATTTTCTTGTTGATGTTGTTGCTGCTGTTGGTATAAACCCTTTGCTGACTTTTTTCACAATGTTTTTTTACTAATCTTTTGGTCCTGTGTTTTTCTTTCTCATCCCCCACAATGCAACCCTCTACTAAGCATATGTATATTCTTTGACAGAATCCAGTTCCTCAGAGAAATGCTTCTGATCATCATGCCTTGGCACAAATTGATCATGTTTTGGGAGAAATTCAGAAATTATATGTTTAAAGTGGGGCAAATTAGCAAGAATGTATTCCTCGTTGCATTTAATGGACACTACATGAGGATCCTGCTCAAAGCACACTAACATGTCCTTCAGTAGCTGGTGTATGTCTGTGTTGTCATTACTGTAAGATACATCAACCATGCTCCTTAGTTTGTTCTGCAGTAAATATATCAGTGGAAGAATATCTCTAATCCCTGCCTCCTACATGACTTACCAGCAAGGAGGGCCTACTCAACGGTTTTTAGTACTTACATAGGTCATACATTAATTGCCATTGCACAGGTGGGAGGGAACCCCAGTGAGCAGTGACAGTCATATAGTCTGTTCTCTGGCCACTTATCTACATATTTGCTGTCAGGGGATTTCTTTTCCATATGAGGTTTCCAGCCCTCTGCCCACTACAATAGCAACCAGCTTGTATACTTCTGGCACAACAGTCCTTGAAAAATAACCGTGGCTAGAGATATACAACAGGGTTCAAAATATGACATGAGTTCCTTAAAACCTCTGTTTTCTACAAAATAATACAGCAACATGTCAACTGCCAATATTTTGGCAGCTTTGCATTCTAGATGCTACTTTGGGATTATTTTTGTGTAGTTTTTGACTCCTTCCCAAGAACTTAGAAAGTGTGGGCTGGCAGTACATGGCAGCAGAATTGTGTAACTTCTTTAACAACTTATGGAAGTGATGGGAGTGGGAGTGGCAGTGGCATGTGTGTGCACTCCATGACTCTTGTCATCTCCAGCAACAAACTCCTCTGCAGCAAAAGCCACGAGGGTTATTTCAAGTGAAGAAAATATTGGCACACTCTCCGACACATCAAAATCACTTCTATTATGTTCCCCAGGAAGTTTTAGGAGGCCTTCTGCTGCTGCTAGTTGTGGCACCTCTTCCATCTTGATATAGTTTCTCCCAGTCAGACCTGTGGTTTTGCTTCAGATGTGATCTCAGTGAGGAGGTATCTAGATGTGAGCCTATTTTCACCCTGCTTGCATGGTTCCTACACAGGCAACAGATAGCAACAGGTTTAGCTTTCTGATTTTGAGTGACGAATCTCTATTCTGTAGACTTCAGATACTGAGGGGTTCCTGAGGAGCTACTACTAATGGGGCTAGATGTTGCTACAATTTTACTACTAGCTGCCAAAGGTGCTGCACTTCCAACAGCAGCAGAGGTACTAATCATAGCTAGGGTTGTGGATGTTAATCACCTGTGTTGGTGGTTAGTCAACACTTGTGGGTTTGGCTGATTGGTGGTTGAACTTGGAAGCAGTGGTGATGCTAATGATGACTGACAAGATAACTGTGTAATTGTATAATTCCAATTAATTTATCAAACAGTTTAAAGACAGGCACAGTGCTACTTTTCAGTGATGGAAGATTGGAACCTTTGTCATTCAGCTATTTTTCTGGTCATGTCATCATCAATGTCACACCCAACATCATCTGTATATGAAGAAGAGGAAGATGCTAGAGGGATACATTCTAGATCAACATAATTATCATCATCAATAATTAAGTAATCCTTAGCATTCCACACTACTTTTATATTCCTCTAGGCTTCTTAAAGTCTCAAACAACTTGTTTTTATCTTTCCCTTTACCTGGATTTTCAGAATGTTTGCTACTGCTTTTAGGACCGGTGTTGTACTTTTGTGTCACTGCCATCTGCAGCAGTTGGTTGAGTGACAAGAGATCATCAGCTGGAAGATCTGACAGGAGAGATGAAAGCTGCAAGATTGTGACAGATACTAAAGGACCCCAAAAGCAATGTTTTGGATACCTTGCAATCATTTAAGTGGTTTTAACTCCTCATTTAACCCTTTGAGTGCCAGAGGGGTATGGAACGCATTGCTTAAAGGGATTAAATCAATGTTCATTTTCCTACCTACCCCCCCCCCCCCCCAAGGTTCAATTGGTTAACTTGAGAATTGCACCTCTTTAGAGGCATGAATAAGGTACTTAGGGCTAGATTCTAGTACAGGTGTTATTTTTTTCACTGCTTTTATCTCCTGTTTTCACCATAGACTTCAATAGGAAAATGATAAAACAGGTGTTAACATTTAGCACGTGAAATAGAATCTAGCCCTTAATCTTTGGGAGGAATTATTGTACAGACCATTGGAAAGTGGAACTCTTGAACTGAGAACTGAGATTAGGAAGTATCAAGAGATTTACTGATACTGATGATAATTACTATATGTTTTAATACAAATTGCAGATTGCTCCTATCCATAGTGCTGGTCTGTGTTTGTGTTAGTCTCAGTAGGGAATTATAGTTCTTATAGGTTAACCTGCTGAGTGGAAGCACTGAGTCACTAGAATTGGTGGTACATTCGGTCCTGGACTATCCTCACAATATCATGGAAGACAGATGAACTGAACAAGCCAACAGGTAAAGCTCCACAGTGAGTGACAACAAAAGGTACGTCTAAAATAGCGTTACATAACTAAACAATGGGATAATAGGCTTAGTTCATAGGAATTACTTCTTAATTTTTAATTTACAGCAGGTAAAAAAACCAAATTATTCAGAACACTAGTACATTTTAAACACAAAAAGAATGTGAAATATATATATATGTGTGTGTTTGTGTGTGAGAAAATGTAAAAGCCAAGACATTCTTTCAAAGTGTTGTTTTTTTTTAACTTGTCAGCTGATTTGCTCCCTCTTGTGGCACCAGAAATAACTGTAGCTGAAAATTATTATGTACCCTTTGAAAAATAATTATAGTCAATCATATTTAAGCATGCAATGATTCAATTAACACCATACTGTGTAAATAATTAAATACAAATGTGCTAAAACTCATTGGTCAATACACGAATACAGGAACCGTGCAGTTCTGTTACTGGTAATGCTATTAACAACTGTAGTACTTTAGATTCTAGGCTCAGAAAACAAAAGTACCAGCAGCTATTATAGATTACTTTATTGTTATTATATGTCATGCATAATACCTAATAAAACAAGGTACACCTACTTCAATTACTGTTATATAAAGTTAAAACAATAATTTAAAATCAAAAGGTAATTCATAATAGTTTGCTTGCTTGCTATGCAAGAAAAACTTCACTGTGGATACATATTTTTATTTATATTCCTATATAATAGTTCTCTAAAATGTGCGTAACGCTGCAGTCATGTGCAGTAGAGACTGCCAGTGACGAGGCAGATACAGAGCGAGGCTGATCCTTTGGAGCTCCCCGCTCTGTATCAGCATCGGCACGGGCAGTCTCTACTGCGCATGACTGCACCGCGACCGGCTGGCAGTGGCACTGTGGCCCGTGTAACGGGCTCTTCAACTAGTTTAATTATACAATGTGATAGTGAGAAATACATTATGCAGCATGCCTGCAGAGGGCATTCTGGTACACCTGTATGAACATGGGTGCAGTGCATTATCCAGCACAAAAGGCATTTTCTAGTTACTGATGGACATATCCAGTAAGCTAAAGAAGTGCAATTGTGGGTCAAATCAACTGGGGGAAGTTCTCAGGCATACAGAGGTGTACACTAATGTGTCCATGCATGTACGTAGACAGAAGCATAAGATGTGAGGTGGAGGCATTATATGTCTGCAGGGCGCATGTACCCCTCCACCACTTTCTCCTTCCACTTGGCTTTCAGGCAGAAAAAACATTAAATATTAATTATAGCTGGATCTTAAAGGAACACTAACACCTCCTAATAATAAATAGTCACTGACCTTAATGTAGGCAGGAATTTGTAGTTGCCTCTAAGTAAATTCTGAGTGGACTGGCTCTCCAAAATAAATCTAATTGTTACTGAATGTCATGTACATTGGGCTTGAGCAGACATGTTTCTTTTTTGCAGGGCATCTGGAGTAAACTCTTCCCACTGAATTCTTCTTCAGATATCTCAGCCACACACCTTGGCATCCAGCTTGCTATTGATTATGCAGTAGAACTCACCATGGGCGTCCGCAGAAATTTTTCCAGGGGGGGGCATAATTTTAATGACATCCATACTCTGTCCTTTTTTCACAATGTCATGAAGGGGAGGGGAATAGTCATCACATAAAGCTCCAACTTGCCCTCACATTGCCCAGGGCCGGATTTACATCTCAGGAGCCTGTAGGCACAGAAAGCTGAAGCGCCCCCCCCCCCCGCCAAAAAAAAAAAAAAAAGTTCAAAAAGTTTTGACTGAAATATTTTTCGATTAATCGGATAAAAAAAATGCTAATTTTTCATTATTTAAACTGATTTAATGAACAGTGTTAAAAACAAACAGCAGAATAAAAAACTTAACACATTAACATGTGTCATTGTTATTATTTTACTATGGGGTCTATGCACCTCTTTCTCCCCCCTTGTACTTCTCTCTCTCTCCCCCTTGTGCCTCTACTTCTCCCCCCTTGTACTTCTCTCCCCCCCTTGTGCCTCTATTTCTCCCCCCTTGTACTTCTCTACCCCCCTTGTGCCTCTCTCCCCCATGTACCTCTTTCTCCCCCATGTACTTCTCTCTCCCCCTTGTGCCTCTTTCACCCCATGTACTTCTCTCTCCCCCTTGTGCCTCTTTCACCCCATGTACTTCTCTCTCCCCCTTGTGCCTCTTTCACCCCATGTACTTCTCTCTCCCCCTTGTGCCTCTTTCACCCCATGTACTTCTCTCTCCCCCTTGTGCCTCTTTCACCCCATGTACATCTCTCTCCCCCTTGTGCCTCTTTCACCCCCATATACTTCTCTCTCTCCCCCTTGTGCCTCTTTCACCCCATATACTTCTCTCTCTCCCCCTTGTGCCTCTTTCACCCCATATACTTCTCTCTCTCCCCCTTGTGCCTCTTTCACCCCCATATACTTCTCTCTTTCTCTCCCCCTTGTGCCTCTCTCCCCCATGTACCTCTTTCTCCCCCATGTACTTCTCTCTCCCCCTTGTGCCTCTTTCACCCCATGTACTTCTCTCTCCCCCTTGTGCCTCTTTCACCCCATGTACTTCTCTCTCCCCCTTGTGCCTCTTTCACCCCATGTACTTCTCTCTCCCCCTTGTGCCTCTTTCACCCCATGTACTTCTCTCTCCCCCTTGTGCCTCTTTCACCCCCATATACTTCTCTCTTTCTCTCCCCCTTGTGCCTCTCTCCCCCATGTACTTCTCTCTTTCGCTCCCCCTTGTGCCTCTCTCCCCCATGTACTTCTCTCTTTCGCTCCCCCTTGTGCCTCTCTCCCCCATGTACTTCTCTTTCGCTCCCCCTTGTGCCTCTCTCCCCCATGTACTTCTCTCTTTCGCTCCCCCTTGTGCCTCTCTCCCCCATGTACTTCTCTTTCGCTCCCCCTTGTGCCTCTCTCCCCCATGTACTTCTCTCTTTCGCTCCCCCTTGTGCCTCTCTCCCCCATGTACTTCTCTTTCTCTCCCCCTTGTGCCTCTATCTCTCCCCCGTACCTCTTTTTCACTTTCCTGCACTGATGACAGCCGGAGCGCAACCACTCCAAACGCGGAGACGCCGCATGGAGCGTGAAGGGGTTTTCTTCCTCTGTCTGGGCGCCAGTTTTAAACTGGCCTCAGAACAGAGGAAGAAAATACCTGCACGCTCCACGCGGCTTCTCCGCGTTTGGAGTGGTTGCGCTCCGGATGTCATCAGTGCAGGAAGACAGCAGTATCCGGCGGCTGTGGGGCTGCTGGGCGGCACAAAAAAAAAAAGTGTAAAAAAACCAAAACGATCCCAATGACAGGCGCCCCTCTGTGGGGTGCGCCTGTAGGCAGATGCCTACTCTGCCTTATTATAAATCCGGCCCTGACATTGCCACCATCAGCTCCAACTTGCCCCCATCAGCTTCAACTTGCTCCAACTTGCCCCCATCAGCTCCAACTTGCCCTCACATTACCCCCATCAGCTTCAACTTGCTCCAACTTGCCCCATCAGCTTCAACTTGCTCCAACTTGCCCCCATCAGCTTCAACTTGCTCCAACTTGCCCCATCAGCTCCAACTTGCCCTCACATTGCCCCATCAGCTCCAACTTGCTCCCATCAGTTCCAACTTGCCCTCACATTGCTCCATCAGCTCCAACTTGCCCTCACATTGCCCCATCAGCTTCAACTTGCTCCCATCAGTTCCAACTTGCCCTCACATTGCTCCATCAGCTCCAGCTTGCCCTCACATTGCCCCATCAGCTCCAACTTGCCCTCACATTGCCCCATCAGCTTCAACTTGCTCCCATCAGCTCCAGCTTGCCTTCGCATTGCCCCATCAGCTTCAACTTGCTCCCATCAGTTTCAACTTGCCCTCACATTGCTCCATCAGCTCCAACTTGCCCTCACATTGCCCCCATCAGATCCAACTTTCCCTCAAATTGCTCCATCAACTCCAACTTGCCCTCACATTGCAACATCAGCTTCAACTTGCTCCCATCAGCTCCAACTTGCCCTCACATTGCTCCATCAGCTCCAACTTGCCCTCACATTGCCCCATCAGCTCCAACTTGCCCCATCAGCTTCAAATTGCTCCAACTTGCCCCCATCAGCTTGCTCTCACATTGCCCCCATCAGCTTCACATTGCCCCATAAGCTTCACAAGTGCCCCCCACTGCGGACGCCCATGGATGTCTTAGAGTGCACCCAGCCTTACCTTGAATGCAGTCCACCAGGTCTCCTCCTGAGCGGGGTCTGTAGCTCTCGCTCGCTGTCTGCAGCACCGCTCCTTCAGCTGCCTGCGGTGATCACCTCTCCTCTCCCCTTCAGAGTGCGAGCGAAAGCTACGCTCAGGCTCATGTATTAAGTGGCATTGGCAAGATGAAAATCCAGGGGGGGGCAAGTGCCCCCCCTTGCCCCCCCCCTGCGGACGCCCATGGAACTCACACAGTAGAACAATTCAACTGCACCATAGACGGAAAATAATAATTCCCAGTGAGATAAATGTAGTTTCATTATGACAGGTGCATTATAACTCCAGGTTCATTATGTCCGTAATCCAGCCCTGAAATAAACTTGATTTTACAACAAAATATATACTGATAAATACCTCATCCACCATAAATCAGGAGCATGTCTCTATTTCAGAGTCCCTGAAACTAGGCCTGACCAGCACATCTGAGGAATACTTTACAATTAGGCACTCTAAATGGTTGCCTACTTTGCCTACTGATCATCTAAGTTTTGCTGGCAGTCTCAGTACATGTGTAAGTTGAGAAGACCTCTCCTTTAATGTAGGAAAGATAGAAAATGCATACTGCTGGGTTGCTTTGATTTCAGGGCAGACAAGAGAAATGTGTTTTCATAACATAAAGGAAAGGTCTGTTTACCTTTTAAATAAGATGTATCATCCTTATGTTTTTAATGTTTTATTTTGTAACCTAAGAAATGCATTGCACATCCCTCTCTCTCTCCTCAAAGGGTTAATTACTTTGGGTTATATGACTAAAATATGTTTTTCAATTTCTTTGCCAGAGCAAAAAGGGTTATCAGTTTCAAATCCCCTAGCAAATGGAAGTTTTATCTGAGCTTATAAACTACTGGTTTCCAATCCAAAGTGTACTTTGCTTGCTTACCTGCTGAGTGTTGAGAGAAGCATACTGTTTATGCAAGACTGATGATAGGGATTAGTAATAAGTCCCTGGAGAGGCCACTTGAAAGACTACCAAGTAGAGAAGAAAGTTTACACTCTCCGGTTAATATGTGGCAGAATAACTAAAGTTGTACTAAAGGAGAAAGTGCCGCAGAGATGGAGACTTAATCTCCTTTCCAGAGTCAGTGAGTGCTGTCAAAACAGTGCATACACATAAAAAATAAGAGCAATTCCCACCTCTTTGATCCTTAAAGGCGTTAATAAAAACCCCTCTCCCCTACCTTCTACTATCCTACTTTGACGTACAATTACCCTTTGCATTGATGGACTAGCTTGGAATGGAGAGCAATGCATGCCAAAAGCATGGGTAATTGAGGGCTTAAGTAAATCAAAATTAAATATTTTGTTTGTATCCAAGTACATAATGGCCTTAAATAAATTGTGTGGGAACAACAATAACTCTTTCGATCCGGATAGCCTAGTATTACCTATTTACTAATGTATAGCCATTGATAATTATCCCCTAAGCACAGTTTACATCAAGAAAAGAGGGTAGTGTATTGACATTTCGTGGTGTACTGTTCCTGTTCATCTTGTTTAATATTTTGTAATAAACAAAGCTCAGATGAAATTAATGTAATTGTATTTTTCCACACTTGCTCTAGGAGAAGCAGTTGAGGTTTGCTGGCAATAACAATGGCAGAGTGTGTGCACCATCACTTACAAAAATGATCATATGCTCTCATGCAGCGAAATGATTTAACGGGTAAATTGTCTTAGTGCAGAAAATGAAATATATTGGCAAATTTGTACATTACCCCCTTGGGCTCTAATTCAGGCCAAGACCCTTTAAAATCTCCTTTTTGAGACATCCATCCAGAATATTGTGCAGTTCTGCTCAAATATGTTGCTTCTTTTGACTGGTTGCTTTTTCTAGTTCTTTTTGTGTTTCTTTTTTATATTCCGTCTAATTCTTCAGGAACAAACAAACAAAAAAAAAAAAAACAACAACAAAAAAAAGCAAATAAAAAACTCAGATATTTATTGCTTCTACAATGTATTTTATCTCACTCCTAAAGTTTGTCTGTAACAACTTCCTCATCTTGTTTTGAAGAACTGATGTGTTACTTTTGCTTGACATGGTAGTATTAATCTTGATGTACTCCTAGAGAATGTTAGGTTAAAGGAAGAGCTGTTAGTACAGCAGTGTCAGAAATACATTACACAGCCTTTATTAGCCCACTTGGCATGATATTGTACCTAAAGATTTTCTACTCAGATAAAACAATTGGATTATATGTGACACCTCATTATTGTCCTAAGAGAAAGGATACTTTGTGTGTCATTCTTCATAGTTTTACAGTATTTTTATTTTGGAATCTCTTGACTGATTTAGATTAATGTACTAAGTAGAACTGGAGGGATTCTGGAGCAAAGCAACTGTATCAAAGGAGATTAATGCAAATTCCTAAAAAAAAACCATATTTAAATTAATGGTAAATTGTATTTGTAACCTATACCACAGCTGGTTTGCCCCGGGATAACTCCAGTTCACAACAGCACATCAGCATCATTTAGGTTAATTCACTAAAAACAAGAACTGGGATTATTTTTTGCATGCAACATGCACTGGGGAAGTTTTTGTATCCTGGAGGCTGGACACATTTTTAGCATTTTTTTGCAATCCATCTGATTAGGCTTGATTCTAGTAGGCAATGTTCTTGTTATATAGATGGAAAACTATGTATTGATTTTTAGAACAAAATAAAGGTTTTGTCCACTTACCGATAAATTATTTTATCTTATTCCCTGTGGAACACTGGAACTATGGGGTAATCCTCCTCCAGGAGGGCAGCACACTTGCATAAAAAGTTCTCTGGAGGCAGATACTCCCTCCCAGCTCAACTTTACCTCTTCCCATCAACCTCAGTTTCAATGTTAGCCAAAACAGAAGAAAAAGTGAAGTGGTCACCAAACTAGAAAACCTAAGCAGGAGTGTAAGCATTGGTGGGATGCTGAATTCCTACAGAGATACCTCGGGATACAGATGATACCTAGAGGTTTAAGACTTCCATTGAAATAACTGCTCAAGGTCTCTTATGCAATTATTGATTGATTTTTGGAGGAAAACAGTAGAGAAACTTAATAAGAAAATAGAAGATACAACAGAAATTATTGAGAAATTTAGAGGTAGTTCTAATAACACTTCCCTAGATGAGAAATTAAAAACAAGTGTTATCCTGTTCCAAAAGGAACTGGTCGACAAAAAGAAAAAAGTTTATAAGAGATGAGGCTAGGAACCATTAGAGATGAAGGACTTAGCGGTAGTCCTAATGATGTTCTACTGTTTATTACACCGTATAACGATAATACTTCTTATAGTAGGAAGATTTTTTCTAAACACTGGAACATCCTGAGGAGTGACACCTTTTTAAAAGAGTTTATTCCGGCTAGACCAAGGATAATTTATAGAAGAGCACACACGCTTAATAGTTTAGCTCCAAGTCACTTTAAGAGAAAGAAGGATATTGAAGGAAAACAAGTATCAACCCAGAAGAATTTGAAATTGGGAAATATTTTAAAAGGATCCTACAAGTGTTCAAAATCAAGTTGTTTGACGTGTGCTCATATTGATACTTTTACATCTTTTGAAAATACAGAAAGTTTTAAGATAACAGATTTTGTGAATTGTGGGAGTAGTTATGTAGTATATTTATTGACTTGTATTTGCGGCCTACAGTATGTGGGCTGCACCACACAGAATGTTCGGACTCGTTTTGGTCAACACAAACAAAACATTTTGAGGGGCTATGACCAACATGGTGTCTCCAGACAGTTTTTGAAGTGCCACAATAAGGATCCGGAGGGACTGATGATTACTTCCATTGAATGGATTGCGCATTCCAATACTTATGATAGAGTCCAAAGACTCATTAATAGAGAGTCTTATTGGATTTTTAAACTGAACACCTTAATACCCACAGGTTTAAATGAATGTATTGAGACACCCTTATAGATTGGAGCAGGATTAAATGGGGCTATATATATATATTTTTATAGTTATATGATTATTAATAGATAGTTGCTAGACATCATTTACTATTCACATATTGACAGTGAGATTGTCTTTATATTTTATATCAGATATATGGTGAGGTATTAGTTTTCAGGATTATTTTTTTTGTTAGGGATTGTGCAAATATATTTCTGTGCACAGTACACATTAGTTACACTTGGTGTTTATATTTTGTCTGTATTAATTTTTATTATATATATTATTTTCATTTTTTGTTTTATTTTATTTACGTATTTGATTAATATTTTTTATTTTACTTTATATTTTTTATTTTCTTTTTTCTCCTTTTTCTTTCTTCCTTCCTTAATATTATATATATATATATATATATATATATATATATATATATATTTATTTATTTTTTTAATTTGGTGGGAAGCAATTGTTTCGATGGGTAGTATAATTGGTCCACCAGTATCCTTTGGTTTTAAGGGTGACCCATGTTGCTATGTTTCTCTTATGGGGCTGACTAACTGGATTTTCCAAATGTATTGTGACATAGGATGTATGAGATACAGTGTTTTGTTTTGTGTATGTTTTTTGTCATGTCGTCAATCCTTTTATTTGATATGCTCATACTTCCCAGTATACGTGTTTTATATACATATGTATATTATATATCTCATCCCTCCGTTACATTCTCCCATTCTATGCGTCTGGATGGATCTTGGATAATTCCTTCACTTGGCCGCATTGTGCTTACGTTTTGGAGGACCGTGTTTCCAACATTTGACTCATGCGTGTTGAGGTATGCGTTTGTCTGACACATGCACAGTACTCTAGTGAAGGGAGGAATGTTCGGGCAGAAGTGGGAGATTGTTTTTGCGACTTGCCGGTGGAATGAAGGTATGACCTATGGAATTCCAGATTTTGGAGCATACTTTATCCCATTCAGACCAATGGCGGATCACTTTTATGTATTTATATGGCCATTGCTGGGGGGGTCTGATATATACATATTATATAAATTGAGGCTTGAGAAAGCGGTTTATGTCGCGTAACCAGTTTTTATATTTTTATTACAACATCAATGTTGTTGATTTTATTTGTGATATATTTGGAATAAATATTTTTGGAATCTGACGGTGTGGATGTCCTATATACATGTGGAGTGTTTGGAGCAGTGCTGTGGTACACACCGAGTGAGGATGGTGAGATTTCCTCACAAGCATGGAAGTCAGCTCAGAATATCCCCTGTTGCTGACATTGGATAAATGTGAGTACATTTATTATTATTTACTTGAAACAACAGTTTCCCAACTATATTATACTATTGGGCGCTATCCTGTGTTCTTTTTTTTGGAGACGAATGCCACATATCTCCTAAGTAAAAGAATGCCTAATATGTATAGGTATACAAATTGATGTCCTTCCCTGGGGGTCTAAATTGGCAACAGAAAATAACAGAATTTTGCTTTGGCATCACTCTGTATGAGTTAACATGTAGTGGTTGCCAGAAGCATAAACCTATACTAACTACAATCTCTAATTTTTTTTGTACATTTTGACTTCCTGTACTAAAATGGATGTAACAACTACAGCAATGAAGAAAAGGTAGACAAAGAATACAATTTTCAAAAGAAGGTAACACATTGCATCAAATTAGTGGTCGAATGCCTTTTTTTTTTTATACCAAGTCTGACACACACTTGTTACCAGAAGATTGTGCTAAAGGAAAAAAATAAGGCATTTTTAACTGTTACACCTGTTTAAAAATACAGAAATATTTGAAAACTTTGGATGTTCCCATTTTATTAATTAGCTGCTTCTCTCTGAGAAAAATGACATGCCACTTGTTTGAATTAACATACTGTAGAGTTTGCAAAAGCCAAAAAACTAGGCTAACTACAATATATCTGTCATGTCAAATAATACCATAAGTCAAGAAGTAACTGATGGGACCAAATGCTACCAATGAGACCTGGGAGAGAAGCTGGTGAGATATGCTAATGAGAAGTCAGCTGTAGGTATAATCTTGCTTAACCACAGGCCCTTTAAAAAGTACCAACCACAAGGTCAAATAGCCTGTGCTGGAACTCAGTCAAGAAAACCACACCTATGTACTGCTGAGTAGGCGTATCCAACAGATACTAAACTGAGGGAAAGAGGGTCTCAGGATGAACCTACAGTGCAGAGGAACACTAGATTGTCATCAAGGAAAGCTGTTGGTCTGTAAAACAGGAACACAAGAACCCTGAATTGTGGTCAAGGATAGCCAAAGATCTAGTACATAGGAACACAGGAACTTAGACAGATAGGAGTGTACAGGAAAACCAAACTGGACTTTACATGAGAAAGGGACAAGACTCACTAATCTAGTGTAAATACTCCTTTGGTGAGGACTTGTGTGAGATTCTGTTCCAGAGTTTGATTCTCTCTTATGTGTTTGCTCCTGGTTGACCTTCCTTTCCTTTATAAGCTCACTTCCTGTACTGATTGCATAAAAAGAATATGTCTATGTATCATTCCAGAGTATTCTTTATATCCAGTGAATACTGTAATCCTGTGTTTTGCCTCCTGCCGGTCTGTCTACATTCCCTTCTCCAGCCCTTGATCACTGCCTGTCTGACTATGTTGCCTTCTCCAACCTTAGACCTAGGCTAGGATACATTCCTATTTCCAGAATGTGATGTATAAGGAAAATATACTTGCCTACCACAGTTCTAGAGTTGTGTAAGCTGGAGTACTCAGCATATTATGGTACTCTGGATGATGATAGATGAAGTCCTTTTTTTCAAGTAGCATTGAACCTGAGAGCAGGGTAACCCAGCTTTGGCAGGTTGACTTTTAAAAAAAGTAATTTGCTCCATGAGTTGGGGGGTCAATTGAGCGCTGGTGGCTAAGTATATTACCTGTCACGGAAAATACCTGCTCACTTTGGACAGTGGTTGGGGGGGCAAGAAAGCAACTCCTGTCGCTATGCCCCTTGTCTGTTTCGTTAAGGACATGCAACAATAAGCAGACTCAGTAATAATGAGGAATGCTCCCTGCCACCAGCTTAGCATATTCTTTGGGACAGAATCTCCTTATATGCTCCTTGATTCCCTGCTTGTCATTAGTCTCCAACACATTGCCAAATCAGTGCACCACACAATGTGCAATGGGTGGAAACGAAATGCCACATCCTCGCATCTACAGAATCACTATCAGCTGGTGGGGGAGGTAACATTGATGGAGGTGGAGGACCCTGAGGGTGCTGGGGAGGAGTCAGTTGCTATGTCTTCCTGTGCCTGGGCCCTAGCACAAGAAGATGATGATGAGGCAGGTGTTTAACTCATGATCAAACTTTCAGACTCAGGTTGGGTTTCTCTACTCTTCCTCCTCAATTTCCACCAACGTGTCACGGATTTGAAGACTCTCAGACTTAAGGTTTGGTAAAATAACGTAACTTTATTAAAAGTTAAAGGCAGTCCCCGTAGGGTAAACATACATAACAATACAACAGTAATATAACATATAAAGGTTCTACTGGCCTTGCCTAAATACCGGGCAAGGCAACCCAAGTGATAGTTTTAATGACAGGCTCTACCGGCCTTGCCTATACCGGGTAAGGCAACCGTGAGATGACATATACCGGTTCTACCGGCCTTACCAATACCGGGCAAGACAGCCCCCACGGAATGCTGAATGTAGGCTCTACCGGCCCTGCCAATACCAGGTAAGGCAACCTTAAAGATGGTGAATTACAAGGTTCTACCGGCCTTACCAATACCGGGCAGGGCAGCCCAAAGGAGTACTGGAGTAGGCTCTACCGGCCCTGCCAATACCGGGTGAGGCAACCTACAGGATAGTATCGTCAAGGTTCTACCGGCCTCACCAATACCGGGCAGGGCAGCCTGAGCGAGTAGACCAGCTGTCAGGTGACTAAGACAGCATAGAGCATAAGTATAGAGTTCTTACTCAGCAGGAGTCTATTGCCAGGGATACTCAGACAACTGCAAGGAAGTGGACAGCGACTGACCACAGTACTGGATGTTCAGGAGCACCATCAAAGTGGTGATGGTCCTAACCACATCTCCGGGTACCTTTATTGCCTGAAGTGTACCAAGAGTTCAGAGACGTATTCAATAAGGGCCGCGTTGGTGAGCTCCCACCTCACTGCCCGTATGATTGTATCATTGAATTACAACCTGGGGCCATACCCCCTCGAGGTTGAGTCTACCCTGTTTTTGTCGCAGAGAATAAGGCCATGGAGGAGTATGTTGGGGATGCGCTGTCCTGGGAGTTCATCTGCAAGTCCTCCTCTCCTGCTGGGGCCTGATTCTTCTTTGTGAAGAAAAAGAGTGCAGAACGGAGACCATGTATCGATTACAGGGGGCTCAACTGTATCATGGTCAAAAACGCCTACCCAATTCCACTTACTAACAAGCTATTCGATTGATTAAAAGGGTCCAAGGTGTTCACCAAGCTCGATCTGTGGGGGGGCATACAATTTGGTACTGATGAAGGAGGGCCCCGAATGGAAATCCATGTTTAACACCAGGAGTGGGCATTATGAATACCTCGTAATGCCCTTCAGTCTCTGCAATGCTCCCGTGGTTTTCCAGGAATTCTTAAATGACGTCCTCTGGGACATGCTCCAAAAAATGCGTGGTGGTATATTTAGATGACATCCTGATATATTCCGCCTCCATGGAAAGCCACCACGCAGATGTAGCCTGAGTTCTTCAAAAATTAAGAGAAAATAATCTATTTTCCAAATTAGAAAAATGTGAGTTCCACTGCAAACAGGTCACCTTCTTGTGTTACGTAATCTCAGAGGTCGGTTTTACTATGGACCCTGAGAAACTCTCGGCTGTTCTCGAGTTGCCGCAACCCGTAGGTCTCCGCTTCCTGTAACGTTTCCTTGGGTTTGCTAATTACTGCAGGAAATGTATCCACAATTTTTCCTCATTTGTAAAACCCCTTACCAACATGCCCAAAAAAGACGATAACTCCAAGCATTGGTCTCTGGAGGCCATCAAAGCATTTGAATCATTAAAAGTCGCCTTTGCCACAGCATCCATTTTGGCACACCCGAAACCTGAGTTTCAATTTATCCTTGAGGTTGATGCACCTAAGACAGGAGTAGGTGCCCTCCTGTCTCAACACCCTACTCCTTAGAGCCAGTTGCACCTGTGTGGGTATTTCCTGAAGAAGCGAAGTCCTGTAGAGTGCAACTATGAAATTGGTGACCGCGAGTTGCTGGCTATAATACTCGCTCTCAAAGAATAGAGGCATTTGCTCGAGGGAACCTCAGTGCCAATCTTAATTCTCACTGATCATAAAAACCTCACATACCTGTCTGAAGCTAAGTGCTTGACTCCAAGACAGGCCCGATAGGCTTTATTTCTGTCCTGTTTTAATGATGTGGTCTCATACCTGCCAGGTACCAGGAAGCTCCGCACTAATGCCCTATCCAGACAGTTCTCGGGCAAGGAGGAGAGCCCTCCTAGTCCTATTATCCCTCCGGACCGAGTACTTGCCACCATACGTACAAGCATTACATATCCCCTCTGGGAGAGAATATGGGTGGCCCAAGTAGACGCACCTGCTGAGACTCCTTCTGGGTGCTGTTTCGTACCTAGTAACCTCCGTACCAAGGTACATTCCACATATCATAATATGAAGTCAGCAAGGCATCCCGGTAAGAACCAGCTTCTCTGATCAGTTTCCCGTCTTTTCTGGTGGCCAGAACATAACAAAGATATTGCTGCCTTTGTCGCTTCCTGTCCAGTCTGTGCACAGACTAAATCACCCCGTCACCTTCCAGTGGGCCTTCTCCAACCCATACCTAATGGGGAGAAGCCATGGTCACACCTTGCCATGGACTTCATAGTCAACTTCCCTTTGTCTAACGATAACACAGTCATCCTCATGGTCGTTGACCTTTCCAAAAACTCCCATCCGCTAAATAGTTGGCTACAGTCTTTGTCAAGGAGGTCTATCGGCTACACGGGGTCCCCAAAGTCATCGTTTCGGACCGGGGTAGCTGGTTTGTCTCGAGATTCTGGAGGGCCTTTTGTGCGCAACTAGGTATCCAACTCTCCTTCTCCTCGGCCTATCACCAACAATCAAATGGGGCCGCGGAAAGGGCTAATCAGGCCTTGGAGCAATTCCTGCAGTGCTACATCTCAGACCTTCAGAATAATTGGTCGGACCTGCTACTTGGGCGGAGTTTGCTCATAACAGTGCTGTCTCGGCTTCTACCCGGCTCTCCGGGTAGAAGGAGGGTAGGGCATCAGCCCTGACAAAAATAAGGCCCATTGAGCCTGTCTTGGAGTCAAGCACTTAGCTTTGGACAAGTATATGAGGTTTTTATAATCCTTGAGGATTAGGATTGGCACTGAAGTTTCCTCAAGCAAATGCCTCCATTCTTTGAGAGTGAGCATTATTGCCAGCAACTCACGGTCACCAGTTTCATAGTTGCACTTCGCAGGACTTAGCTTCTTAGCAGGACTTAGCTTCTTCAAGAAATACCCACACAGGTGCAGCTGGCTCTCAGGAGTAGGACGTTGAGACAGTAGGGTGCTGTAATGGTTATTCAGACTCTCAGACCAGAGGTAAAAAATAAAACACAGTTTTATTGAGAAAAAATAAAGAACACAGCCCCCTAGGGGCAGAAATAGGTAATGACACGTAACTACAGGCAATATGGTAATAAAGCAGACACAGTACAGGTAAATTGCAATACTGTACAAACAAGGAATTGGTGAAGCAAGGGTTAAGTCCAATGTAATAATCAGTCTCTGATGTGGTGTGTAAGCCAATGCCCAGTGATGGATAAGGACAGCCAAAGGCTGTGGTGCGAGATGGAAGCACCTGGTAGTGAGTCCACACAGTAGTACTTAGGGACTGGCGATTTGCAAGACCAACCACTTATGCTAGAGCCACTTAAGACAAGAGCCAAGGACACTTCTTTTGTGCGTAATTGGAACCACACTGCGTGAGCTGAATGTAATATGAGCCAAAGGCACTCGCTGTGTAGAATGGGTTAATGACACTGCGTGAGCTGAATGGAACCTGAGCCAGCAGCACCCCTTGGTGCATCAATGGGTACCCACACTGCCAGAGCTGAACGGGACCAGAGCCAGTAGCACCTCGTGGTGAGTAACGGATATACCAACACTGCTTAGAGCTGAGTAGGACCAGAGCCGGTAGCACCCTTCCGGTGCATAACTGAATCGAGTGAATGGCAAGAGTGCTAAGTGGACAGTAACGGAAATCACCACGGCTCTGCAAGTGAACGGACAGGCTCGGTACGGATGGCAATGAGCTCAGCAAGTGTTAAAGGAGAGGCTCGGTATCTGAGGCAACAAGCTCTGCAGGGGTTAATGAACAGGCTCGGTAACGGAGGCAACAAGCACAATAAGAGTTAACGGATAGCTCAGTATCGGAGGCCACAAGTACAGCAAGTGTCAGCGAGCAGGCTCGGTAATGGAGGCAATAGACTCAGCAGGTGTAACGGACGGCCCTTAATCGAGTCAACAGGCACGCCAAGGGTTAATGCACAGGCTCTGTAACGGAGGCAACAGGCTCAGCAAGCGTGATGGAGGTCAGCAAAAGAGGCACAGATCTGACAGTTTGAAATGTCGCCAGGCGACATAGGCGAAGCCTCACTGAAGCCGGATCACCGGAGACTGGAACCAAGCGGGGAGGTAGATCAGGCCGGGTCATACACGGAGCAGGAGCGTCAGACAATCCGGATCAATCACGGAGCAGGAATGTCAGCCAGGCCGGGTCATACACGGAGAAGGAGCGTCAGACAAGCCGGATTAATCACGGAGCAGGAACCTCAGCCAGGCCGGGTCATACACGGAGCAGGAGCGTCAGACAACCCGGATCAATCACGGAGCAGGAAAATCAGTCAGGCCGGGTCATACACAGAGCAGGAACCAGGAGAAGTGTCAGACAAGCCGAATCGGTACACAGGAACGAAGGAACACAGCAACGGAAGCACTGGTACTGGAACACCACGAAAGGGCACCTGACAGGTGCCAAAGGCCCGGAATAAGAAGGCCATACTGGGCGGGCATAAAAGGTACTGCCAATAGGAACACAGCACAGCAGAGAGTGACAAGCAATCACGGGAACCGTGATAGGTGCCTACTCCTGTCTCAGATGCATCAACCTGAAATATGAATGGAAGCTCAGGTTTCGGATGTGCCAAAATGGGTGCAGCGGAAAAGGTGACTTTTAATGTCTCAAATGCTTTGATGGCTTCCTGAGACCAGTGCGTGGAGTTACTGTCTTTTTTGGTCTTGTTGGTAAGGGGTTTTACAATCGAGGAAAAATTTCGCCTACATTTCCTGTAGTAATTAGTGAACCAAAGGAAACGGAAACCTACGGGTCCCAGCCACTCGAGAACAGCTGAGAGTTTCACACCCCAAGAAGGTGACCTGTAGAACTCGCACTTTTCTAATTTGGTACTCTTCAGGCAGTGAAGAGACTGTGGATGTGGTTAGCATCTTCACCACTTGTCTTGGAACAGTTGGGTGACCATACCATGACTTCGGCACTGTCACGGTTTTTTGATGAACATTCAGAACAGCCTGGTAAGGTTAAAATGACTTTATTGAAGTAAAGATAACAAACATAGTTAGGCTTATGGGCCCACACAAGCAGAGCAGAAATAATGCAGATATATACAATAATAGCAATGTATGTGTGAAAGATGACAATCTCTGGCAACGGTGGTTCTGGCTTGAACTTGACAGGCAGCAGGTAACACAGTCTGAGAGCTGACCACAGGACATTGATGGCAGGTGGTCCAAGAGAAGTGACTGGCACAACCCAGAGGAGTGAGGCAACACTGCTGGCACAACCCAGACGCCTGGAAGGTACAGAACCCAGAGGAGCGAGGCAACATGACTGGTACAACCCAGAAGTCTGGGAAGCCCAGAACCCAAAGGAGCGAGGCAATACTGACCCTGGCACCGGATACCAATCAGACCGAGATAACTCTCCCAAGTAAACCCTAGAACATTAGGGGTGGATCTCAACACAGCGGAACACTTATATATGTCGGCAAGCAATGTCCTCTCTACTGAAGATGGTACAATGCAACACTTGCTCTTGAGCCCAAGGCTACTGCAGATAGGAATATGCACAACCCTTCCTGGACTGTCCAGGTACGCAAAGGGTCAATAGGTAACGCCCTGTGATATACTGCAACTCCTCATGGGAGTGAGCCCAGCACTGTAAAGGAGGTAGACACAGAGAGATTAGAGTAACACAGGCAGTGCTATGAACACTGTACCGGTACTTCGCGTGTGCACTCCGCCAATGGCAGACAGGAGAGTAGCTACAGCACGAATGCTTAGCTAATGGTCGACAGAGAAATAGAGCCACACGGCGCAACCGACTAGCGTAACGGCAAGCCACCGCAAGTATAGCAGGAGTGAAACGGAGGCCACAGGCTGTAGGCTATATACTCAAGGCAACAGTGTGTCAATAAGCTTGACACGGAATCAGCACTCAGCCAGATATGGTCAGTAAATGGAGCTGGTTCTCAGCCAAGCACAATCAGCGTAAGAGCGGGTTCTCAGCCAGAAACAGTCAGTACTGGAAGCGGGTCCTCAGTCAGATACAGTCATCAACGGAGTGGGTTCTCAGCCAGATACGGTCAGCAACGGAGCAATCGAAGTACAGCAAACTCAGGAACATCGTCAGGCAAGCCAGGTCATACACAATCAGCAATAACAGAGCAGAAGTCAGGAACTAGTACACCACGAAAGGGCACCATAGTGTAGACATGACAGAGGTTATAAAGGCTATCACTGGGCGGCGACAATGACACTGGCCAATCAGAAAGGCGATATGGAAATAGACTAGTCAGAATGTTGCCGCCTGCAGCCAAGAGCACGGGTACCGTGATAGGCCCTTACCCAATCGAACGTGGGATTGTGTCTATGCAACCATGGATAACCCAGGACCACAGGATAGAGAAGAGAGTGGTTCACCTGGAACTGTAACGTTTCGTGATGAAGAGATGATGTAGGGGTCTGCCATCAATCGCCTCAATGGCAAGTGAAATAATACGGAGCTGCAAAGGAATAGAATGCTTCTGGGTGAAGGCACTGTCGATAAAGAGGCCCGCTTCACTGGAGTCAAAAAGTGCCTCTGTGATAATGGAACACTCACCCCAAGAAAGCCCAATGGAGACTAGAGGTTTATCCTTCTGGATAGCCGGGGATGCTGAGACGCCGCCTAAGGTCTGTCCCCTATAGGACCTTAGGTGCGGGTGCTTCCCGGATGTGTGGGGCAAGTTCACAGCATATGCCCTGTCTTACTGCAGTAACCGAAAGGCGAGTGAACCCAAGTCGCACGGGCTCCACATCGCCTGAGGTCTTGAGACTGGGAGGAGCAGGAGGAGAGGGAGGCACAGATGGGGACAAAAAACTTGGGGCTAAATGGATGGGATGCCTTCGCAGGCACTCCTTGAAGGAGGGTATCTCATGGATATGGGAGTCAATCAAGATGCAATATGAGACCAGTTCCTCTAAATCTCTGGGGAGGTCCTGTACAGCTATCTCATCTTTAACTGTGTCTGAAAGCCCATAAGAGAAAGTAGCCACGAGAGCCTCATTATTCCAACCAACCTCGGCTGCCAGGGTACGAAACTCTATGGCACGATCAAAAACCGCCCTTGTACCCTGCTAGATGGACATTAGTTGCTTGGCAGCCGAGGTGGAGCGGCCCGGTATATTTCTGCATCTCCCAAAGGGGATTAGCCCATGCCAAGGCCCTATCAGAGAGTAAGGAAATCACAAGGCCCACCTTACTTCAATCAGACAGAGAGGACAGTGCTACCATCTCCAGATAGATAACAACCTGGTTCAGGAAACATCTGCACTGGTTAGAGTCACCCCCATAATGCTGGGGAAGCGGGCCAGACCCAGTTATGTCTCTAGCAACACTGGAATCACCATTGGCACCCAGGGCGGCAGCAACTACAGGGGAAGCCTACGCTGGTGGTTGGTGAGGTGGTGGAGCCATATGCGCAGTACGGATCAACAAAGCCTGGAGGGCTAACTCATACTGGTCCATATGCTGGTCTACCTGGTCCAGCCTGAAAAGAACATACAGGTGGATTGCCTGCACCTTCTGAGTTCATGGCCCTTATGTACTGTTAGGGACCAGAAACCAGACAGACACAAAAATGTTAAGTGCAAAACACCTTTATTAAAATAACTAAAGCAAACAAAGCAAAATAGTGATCCAGAAACCTAAACCAAACGACAAGTTAAGGTCAGGAGCCAAGACAGGTACTCAGCCAAGCTGGGTCAGGAATATGGAGATCAACAATGTCAGGAACAATCCAGGAGTCAGGAGTCAGAAGGGACATTAGAGGAAGCCAGGTCATACACAGATAATCATCAATTCAGGATAATGCGCTTGCAGCCAGAACCAGACACAAGGGCAATCAGGAAGTGAGCCAAGCTGCTTTAAATACCCTGGGAGGTTTGCCTGATAACAGTCAGGTGAGCAAACACAGAGAAGTCAGCTGATTCAGCCTGATCCAGCAAAGGGAAGGCAGCAATAATGGACAGCAGAGCACTGGATTAGCTCAGACAGCAGAATCAGGCAGCAGAGTTAGAGCAGCTCAGCCAAACCTTGACACTTAGGTTTTATAAAATTTTTCTTCAGATTCAATTCATGTGTCATCACTTTTGAGATGCGTTGTGGGACTCTGTGCCCAGAAAAACTGGGTGCAGATTTTCACCTGTTAAATTGGGTCCTTTTACATATCTTAGTGCTAATGCATGGAATTGAATGTCATATATTTTGGCATATTTTTGTGTTTCATTGGGTGCAAATGGCAGCAAAAGTAGCTCCCTTTTTCATTATGCTGTTCTATAACATGTTGCACTGACTGGATATGGTCCATTGTACTGAAACAACTCCTGAAGCTGGCTTGGTTCTTTAGGTTGTGCTGCATTAAATATTGTGTCCATTCTTTTTGATAGAACCTTTGTGAAAACCTTGCAGACAACTGGCAATAGGCTTATTGGTCGGTAGTTTTTAGATCTACCTTATCACCTGTGCAGTAGTATGACTTCTGCTTTTTTCCATGGTTTAGGCACTTTGCCGAGTACTAGTAGTAGGTAACTTAAAAATAGTTTAGCCAGGGCTTTGAAAAACGGTTAACCTTCGGCTTTCAACATTTCAATAGTATCTATCACGTCCAGCTGCTTTGCATTTTTTTATTGATTTTATTGCAGCATCTACTTCTTCTGTCAATACTTGTGGCACAGCTACAGCCTCTGGCTTTACATTCAGTTTTTGTCCTTCATCCTTATAAAGTTTTGAATAAGATTCTTCCACTCATTTTACTATTTGTTGTTGAGTTTTTGATGTTGTACCATCCTCAAGATTTAATACAAACATTTGCCTCCTATGTGTGACAATCTTTCGTTTTTCTTTCTTTAGCCCTTGATTTTTTCCAGTGTCCTTTTGATGAACATTGAGTTTGCACTTTTCCTCTTTTATTTGCTTCTTATGGTCTTGCACATTTCTATATATTCTTACCAATTCTTGCACTGAAATATCCCATTATACATTTATGATGGTGATTGTCCTGTTTGAAGAGGCATAATAAATCATAAAATGTTCAGTTTCATCATCATCATTCATCATCACTGTGGTTACTTGTAGGGGCATAAACTTGAATGATTTGAAGAACATAGTAACTGTTTTGTTTGATAACACAGGAATAAATGATTTCAGAAATATTTTCTGCTTTTACAATTCTGTTAGTCTTTTGTTAATTAAAGGGATAGTAATACTTAAAATGTAAAAAAAATGTTGTAGGGTCTATCCCCCTGAGTAAAACAAGGGTACGCCCACTGCTGAAAGGTGTTTTATTCAAAAATTATTACAGCTCAAATTAGATTTTTTAGGAGCAATATCACAGTGGCCTGATTGCTACACCATCCCATGGAGATTTATGGTCCCGGGACCAGAGCTATCCATAGGATGGTGTAGCAACAGCGCCACTGTACAATTTGAGCTGTAATAACTTTTGAATAAAACACCTTTCAGCAGTGGGCGTACCCTTGTTTTACTCAGGGGGATAAACCCCACAATATTTTTTTTTATATTTTAAGTATTACTATCCCTTTAAGAATCCAATTCCTCCACATCGTCCATCATTGGTTTCTTTATAGTATAGCCAGTGTTCATCTAATTTGACTAAATTTTCATCTTTATTACAAGTCTCTCATAAGTGGATAATGTTCCAATCGATGTTACTCAGTTCTTATTCTAGTTCCTCTAAGTGTGAAACCATACTCATAGATCGAATGTTAAGAAGTCTAATGTCTAAAGACCCTGTAATTCTTAACAACCTCTGCCACTGAGCTGGTCTTCCCACTGCAATAGGAAGTAGCTTGCAAGACTCTGGGGAATGAGGGCCATTGTTTTGGTTGTGAAGCCAAAATGCCACTCCAGCCACACAATTCCTCTCTGAACAAGAGAAACAGCCAACCCCAGATGTACATTTTGCCATTGCTGAGCCTTGTTAGTGAGGTGTAGTTGATCTCTCTAGGCATGTATTCCAAAGTTTTTCATAACAGTATTTCAAAGTCTGTTATATTCCATATGTTTTTTTTTTTTTTTATAAAAAAGGTCTTAATCACTGTCTAATATGAAACTACATTTTAGACTGAAAGGGGGAGATTAATATTATTCAGCTATGGAGAACTTTGCTATTGGCAAGTTTTTACATTAGCCTGGTTATTAACTTTTTTACAGAATGTATACAGTTATAACACATAATCTCACTTTATGCCAATGTCATATGCTAACGACCAATATGTCTATTCCTCCACTTCAATGCATAATTCTTAGTGCATATGGTGAAGTATGTCTTATCGTCAAAGTGAGGTGCTTGTATCATATACTGTCAAAAATAATTATATTGCACCTTAGTGCATCACCCCCTAGTAATCAGTGAACGAGCACAGAAAGATCTGCAAGATTGGTAGGTGTATTGAAAGGATCAAAAAAGCAATGTATTACCCAAGTATGGAGTGTATTTGAGTATGGAAAATGAGGAAATATTGGGAAGATTCCACTTGGATGAAGGTCTGACAATATTATCTTTATACATATTTACTTTATTCACCATGTGATGGATTATTCATTGCATGTATGTAAGGTCTTTCATTTTGCTTATACTTATATAGTTTGTTATACAATATGAATTGAAGCCTCTCTCTATTGGTCTTGCGAGGGATATTAACTGTGATGAGTGATATGTTGTAAATCTGGAGCAAAACAATTGTACAGTATTTAAGAAGAAAAAATGATTTTGATCTCAAATGGGGATTTTTTTTATACCTATTTGGCAGTTTTTGTTCCTCATATATTAAACATTTGCCTTGACACATAGGCCCTAATTTATTTGATAAGTCGTGTGTGAACACAACTAGTTTTCTTTCTGTTTATATATCTGTGTTATATGGGTATGTTATCACAAGAAACAAAAATCTAATTCTGAAGATTTGTAACAAATGTGTGAAGCTGCATTAGATGAAAGCTCCGTGGAAGTTAATCACATTATTGTGGGATTTCTTTGTCAGTTATGTGTCTGATGCTTCTTCCTAGTATAAGTAAAAAAAACACATCACTTCACTGAATTTAATCAACACGATATTGTAAAGTGAAATCTGAAGCATTTAAGCATGAAAAATGGTCAGTGTTTCTGGCTTCCCCTGTACCTCACTCTTAGGTGCCAGTAAGAACAGAAAGACAGTACCATAACGCAAACTCTTACTTGTACTATTGCAAATTGGAATCTTAACAGTTTTCACAATTAAAAATAAGGAAACTAATACTAATAATAAAGAGCAATGATTGTAGATAGATAGATAGATAGATAGATAGATAGATAGATAGATAGATAGAAAATATTACTGTGCAAAAGTTTTAGGCAGGTATGAAAAAATACTGTAAAGTAAGAATGCTTTAAAAAATAGAAATGTTAATAATTTATATTTATCAGTTAACAAAAGGCATAGTGAGTGAACAGAAGAAAAATCTAAATCAAATCCATATTTGGTGTGACCACCCTTTGCCTTCAAAACAGCAATTCTTCTAGGTACACTTGCGTGAGTAAGGGATTTGTAGGCATATAGTCAGGTGTACAATTAAACAATTATACCAAACGGGTGCTAATGAACATCAATTTAATATGTAAGTTGAAACACAATCATTAACTGAAAGAGAAATAGCTTTATAGGAGGAATAAAACTGGGTGAGGAAAAGCAAACAAGGTGAGGTTGCTGAAGACAGTTTAATGACAAATCCAAAAATGGATTTGATTTAGATTATTCTTCTGTTCACTCACTATGCATTTTGTTAGTTGATGAATATGAACTATTAAAGGGGATCTCTCACCCCTATAAACGTTAGGCTTATTAGATACAGTTAGATACAGCTGAAAACATTATTTAGTTTTTTTTTAAAAAATACGCTATTTGGACTAAAACTATTGCTTACAGAGTGCCCTGCACCCTACTTCCGTATACACTGGTCTTGCCACAGATTGCCACACTGCCTCTGCTCCGTTTCTGTCTGTAAGCTGGAGCAATCTCATTAGCAGAGATCGATATCTAACCAATAAGATCACTCCAACTTACAGAGGGAAAGCCTTCGTCATCGGAGGAGGCCGGTAAGTGGGAAGGAAGCAGAGGCAGAGGGTCAAGAACAGTATATGTGGAAGCAGGTTGCAGGACACTCTGTAAACAATAGTTTTAGCCCAAATAGTGTATATTTTTTTAAAAACTAAATAACATTTCCAACATTATAGCTATATACTGTATCTACTAAGCCTAACTTTTATAGAGGTGAGAGATTCCCTTTAACATGTCTATTTTTGAAAGCATTCTTACTTTACAGCATTTTTTTCACACCTGCCTAAAACTTTACTGCATATACTAGTTTTGAGTTTTTAACATATTGCAAAAAGTGTTAGGATTGGTGCTTTTGTTACTTTGAGATATGTAGCATATTTTCCTCATATCTATATATATATTGGAAAAGTTAATGGTTTGGGTAAAAATGTATTTATTTTACTATTACAGTTGATTTTTCCCAATAACACTATTAAATTCAGTCATATGAACCTTTACTCCCTGGCCACCATGCAGAAAGACTTACTGCATTGCAAATAAGTGTAACAAAATCTTCAGTATTTGTTTCTTTGCTGTTACTCGGAATATATTAAAGCTGTTTTTGCACACTGGAAAGTCAAATAGTCTCTCTCCCAGAGTCTTAGGTTTGGCTTGAAGAAAGAGCACCCTCATAAATCTTAGATCCATATACTGGTTAACAAACAACGGCAATGTAATTGTTAGGAAATATGAGTAAATAATGTCTTATGGTCGGCTAGTTTCAAATGATTTAAACAGTAGAAGCGTTGAAACTCTCATCCCTTGGGTGACCATAGAAAGTGGAGGTGGAAGCAGACAGAGTACAGTGTGATGAATCTACTAATGATGACAATTTACTTCAGTAATTTTTTACATTTTCTCACAATTGAATGGCTCAGTGACATTTACAATGACCCTATGTAAGACATGAGAGGGAGGAGGCATAGCATAGAGACAGCTTATTTGTGAGATTGTTTTAGTGTATGTTTGGGCTGTTACAATATCTCCACGGCATAAAAAAATAACATTTTTAAACTTAGTCAATATAGTTTATTTGTATCATAAAATGATATTAAAAGATATCACTGTAAATAATAAGATTCGTGAAGCTGTATTTTTGTAAGAAAAGTGTGTTTGTATTCAATAATTTGCTGTACTTATTTTAGCAAACCTATAATTGTATAGCGTTAAATATCCTATATAATAATTTGCTAAAAGTATGTTTGTCAGAAGCCGTCACGCGCAGCAGAGACGGCTGTGAGCGCTGCAGTCATGCGCAGTAGAGACTGCTCGCGCCGCGGCTGATAATGGAGCTGGGCACTCCGCATTCAGACCATAGTCCTCTCTGAGAGGACTACAGTCAGAATTTGGAGCTCCCCGCTTCGTTATCTGCCACGGCGCATTCGGACAGTCAATACAGAGCATGATTGTAGCGAGGCCAACAGGATCCGTCCACCAGTCGAAGTTGCTGGGTGGCACTGTGGCCCGTGTACACAGGCTTTTCAACTAGTATATATATATAAATATATCATTTTTTATTAATTTAAACTGTCATATGTTTGTGTTACTCTTTTTTCTTGATTGTTCACCTAAACCCATTGATTTTTTTCATAAAGGTACTATATATATGAGTAAAATAACTTATATTCTTTCTTTGCCTTTCATGATTATTATTTTTTTCTCAATATTGACTTGCAGATACTGTTTGTGTTGGAGTTGATAATTTAGAAAATATTAAATAAGTCTGGAAGCCAGCAGAAGACTTTACAATTGTATTGACGATTTCTATTCACAGGCAGGTAACTATCTAGTATGCGCTTGAAGATATTACTCTTATGTGACTGAAACCAGCATCCTGATTGATAACAGCTTCTTCATGAAAAGCATGTAATACATTTTTTGACAACCTAACATTTCCTTCTGATTTTCTCAATGAAATATAGCCAGGTTTATGTTCTTGCATATGTGAAATTTCAAAATAAGGGAGCTAGACAAGGTTTTTGGAGAGATCAAAAACTTTCACAGCATATTAATTGAAGAACTCCTATGGGGAACAGTAATAAGTGTTTCAAGAGTTCACTGAAATTAGATTGTGCTTATCACTCCATGGGTTCCCAACAAAACACAAGCAGGCAGTGGGTCTTGTTCTCTTGTTATTAGAAGTGCAATGATTTGAATTGATTCTCTGGCAGTACAAGAGAATCAAATTATTTCTCTCAAGCATGCAGTAGGCTTGTAGCCAGTTGTCAGTATGGAGACCTATGGCCAGTGGCATAAATTTGATTCATTGGACAATTACCCTGCATGCTCCTCTTCTGAACACCATTAAATGAGTATTAAATGGCACTCAGCTTTTCTTGGGTTACTAAAGAGGCTGACAGCAATTTCTTTTGCCTGAAAGATATATTTTTAACATCAAGGGTCTCAAGTAAAAATATGGTAAATTCAATTGTCTATTTATCTTTGGTACACAGAAAACAATATTTTTAAATAAGGTTGTTAACTGCTTATTCTTGTTCTTTAACCCGTTGAGTGCCAGAGTGGCTTTGCAATGCGTTGCGTTCCACTCTGGCACTCAATGGGTTACATTTTCTAAAGCCATTTTAGTTTTATTTTCTGAACATCTGTGACATGTACTTGTTAACCTCTTGGATTCTAGAGTGATTGCTAGTATCCAAGAGGATAAAGTATAGAAGTATTCAACCCATTACAACATCACATAACAGATGTCAGGTTTAAACATTTGAAACAGTTATTTTACTTTAGAATTTGAGACTTTCTGTATTTATAATGGGAATGTTTTTCTTCATTGCTTAACCCCTTAACGACCGGCCACGCAGGCACGCGGCGGTCACTAAAGGACCACAGAGCATTTTTTATTTTTTTTTGTAAATCCAGTTCCGGACTCCCCGAATGGCGTGCAGCCGCTGGGAGAGCCCGGAATTCCATGACGGTCATAGTACATCATGGGTCATTAAGTCAGATTTACCCATGACGTACTATGACCGTCAAGGGTCGGTAAGGGGTTAAGGATGGCAGAGTGTGTGTGTGTGCCATATTCATTGAAATGATCATATGTACTTATTGCAACAACATGATGTTTATGTTAATTAGACTTGTGCACGGCAAAAATTTTCAGTAAAATTCAATTTCGGACAATTTTTTTTTTCCCCATTCGGAGGATACCAATTTCTGACCGGACCTGTTCGACTCGGACGAAATTAGACAGTAGTCTGAATTATTAGGCCGGGGTTAAAAACAAATGTAAAATATTCAATAAAAAATTAAAATTAAACAAATAAAAATAAAAAAATACATTAAACTAAATTAATAATGATATTAAATCTCTAATGAGACAGGAAGGGTTATTTTATAAACCCCTACACACTTGTATATGTATATGTCACATCAAATTAAAGCACTTTTTGCCCTTTAAAAAATGGTATATAATATGTGTTTGTGCAATAAATGAGAAATATAGGAATTATGGTTGAACACACACATAGCAAAAATGGCAAAATTGCTTGTGTCCTTATGTGGTTAATATCTGCAGTTGCATGAACTGTAAAGCGCCTGTTTTACCAGATCTATTTTTAGCAGTATGTAGCAACATTGAAATAGTTTCAGGCAGGAAAGCGCCGTGCCGTCTATTTTTAGTAGCATGTAGAAACATTGTAATAGTTTTAGGCTGGAAAGCGTCATCCGAATTTCCGGGTCCGTTTCGGATTCTGAATATTTTTTTGTGGGTGGACATTGGCTTTTGGAAGGCCCGAATGATGCCAAATACGCCTTATTCGTCCGAATTCCAAAATTAGCTGAACCGAATCACACAAGTCGAATGTTAATGCATAAGCACAGACAATAAAATGTGCAGGGTGATTTGTATATCCCCACACCCTCATGTTAATATTCTGTGATAAGCCAGTTTAAAATATTAACCAGGAAAGGACCAGAGAGGTTTGCAATTCATTTCTAAACAATGCACTGCACACCTTTCTAATCCTTTAAAGGGATAGTAATGTTTCATAATAAAAGCAGCTCTACTTAATCATCATAGTATTTGGACTTTGGAGAGTGTGATATTTCAGTTCTGTCAGAGTTGTAGTTCAGGAGTAATTCAATGACAAAGTGTCCCCCTCCCGCCCCTTTTACTGATGTAACACTCCTCAGCCAAAGTAGAAGGGAGGTGCCCAGGTAGATTGCACTGAGGGACAATCTTCAATTAAGATAAGGGAAAAACCTGAAAAGCTTGTCAAGGGGGGCAGGGCTTTCATTGTTTTCATATAAAGAAGATTGTCCCCTTCTGTTATCTGTCCAGTCTATGGACTGCATTCCACATCTGAGAAGAGATGGCTTACACTAGGTAAAAGGGGCGGGGAGGGGAAACTTTGCTTGTGAATATGTCTTAAACCATAAAGGTTTGAGAGATAAGACATATCATTCTTCATGTTTTTTTTAATGCCTACAAAATAAAATAAAGTTAAAACGAAGTATTACTATTCCTTTAAGGTTTAAGAGCCTTATGAAGAAAGAAAAAGAATAGCAATTGTAGGGCAAAACAACTGCATCACCTTGAGAGGGGAAATAAAACATTCAGTTACAGTTTTTAACCCCTTGACTTCTAGACAGGCTTGTAATACATTGCAAACGAATGCATTGGAGACCTCTCTAGGGGTTAAAGGATGCATTAAAGCAATTGGAATTTGGAGAATTTTCATATCTCCCCTATGGTGCATTTGGTATGCTCCAAAATGGTGACTCTTGCTTTCTGCAGAAAGCCTCATATATATAAAGGAGCAAAGTTCCACTGGAAACTAGAGATTGACGCAGCACATATATTTAACTAGTTGAAGAGCCCGTTACACGGGCCACAGTACCACTGCCAGCCGGTTGCGAGGCAGTCGTGCGCAGTAGAGACTGCCCGCGCTGTGGCTGATACAGAGCTGGACACTCCTGCAGCACGCGCAGCAGTCTCTACTTTTTTAGTGAATTATTATATAGGATGTGGTAATGTACTAACACAGTATGGAAACTGATGCAAGTGTCTAACAGTAAGCAACACTGCACCCAGCTGCGTTAATGCATTGAAAAAAGTTAAAACAGAAACATAAATTTCAGTGAATTAAATGGGAACTGCACCAATTTTGATCACCATCAGAAGACAAAGACTACATAATGTGGTGTATTTTTATTGATCTAAACAATTAGAGAAGCAGGGCGGGATTTACATCTCAGGAGCCTGTAGGCAAAGATATCTGAAGCTTCCCCCCCGGCCATCTCCACAATGCTGCAGATCTCCATATTGCCCTCACATTGCCCCCCATCAGCTCCACATTGCACCCCATCAGCTCCACATTGCCCCATCATCTCAACATTGCCCTCATATTGCCCCCATCAGTTCCACATTGACCCCATCAACTCCACATTACCCTCATATTGCCCCATCATCTCAACATTGCCCCATTCAACTCCATATTGCCCTAACATTGCCCCCCATCAGCTCCACATCACTTGCCCCCCTTCATCCGCATATTGACCTCACATTGCCCCCATTATGTCCAAATTAAGCCTCATTCTCTCCCCCACATCCATTTCCTACCTCCCTGGTGGTCCAGCGGCTGGAGAGATCTGTGCTTCTGAACAGACCTGCAGCTGCTGGAGCTCCCGCGCGGTCTTCCCTTTAGTAATGCAGAGCGCTGGGAGATAAATCTCCGGGGAGAGCTCAGCAGCTAAAGGCAAAGCTTACAATGCGGCGGCGGGCAGCTCGGCGAGGCATGGCAAGCCCCCCCACGTCAAAAAAAAAAAAAATCAATTGCAGTGGCAGGTGCCCCCCTGTAGAGAAGCATGTTTGATCATGCTTGGTCAATCAATCAATTTTCTATAAGCATGCAGGTCTCTCTTAATCGATCAAAGAGATTGATTGTACAAGCTTGGGCGTATATTAAAAATATATTAAAAATGGGAAGTTTCTGGAAAGCATTTTGGCATCAGTAAAATTATAAGTCCATGATCTAAAATTAGAATGTAGGAGAAGAAGATTATAAAAAACATGTGAAAAAATACTTTGCAGAAAGCCTGCCAGAGGAATTGGAAGGGGCTAAAACAGAAAGTGAATTTAACCCTTTGAGTGCCTGAGGAGCACGCAGTACATTGCAAAGCAATGTGTTGTGTACCCCTCTGGCACTCAATGGGTTAAGAAATATTTGAATAGATATATGACTGTTCTAAGAATTAAATAAGCCTAGATGGGCCAAGTCTGTTCTTATCTGCAATCAAATGCTATGTTTCAATAATAATAGAAACTGATTTATTATGAGGAACTGAGTCATTCTAAAGCAAATCATTTGTACTGCAGGAGACAAATAAATCCCCAAATTCTGAGTGATTTCTATTGAGGTTTTAACGCCTTTAACACCTTAAGGACCCATGACAGTCCTGCACCATCATGGGTTGTTATACCCTTAACGACCCATGACGGTGCTGGACCGTCATGGCTTAAATGATAGCAGCGTGCCTCCGTGCACGCTGCTATCATTAATTCCAGGCTGAGACTGAGTGCTCCAAGACCGGGGCATTCAGTCTCAGCCCTTCTGGTGTCTGCCGTTTCATGTGATCGCTGTATCAGCGATCACATGTACCGGCATTCTGAGACAGAGGTAAGCACACAACGCATGCTTACCTCTATGTGTCTCCTCTTTTTCTGTCTCCCTTGCTATCAAAGTAAGGGAGAGAGAAGTAAAGAGGAGACACCTAGTGGTCAAATAAAATCCAGCAGCTGGGGGTTTTAACCCCTTCACTGCTGGTGTTGGAGGCTGGCTAAATGCAGGTCAATTTCTGACCTGCAATAATACACTTTTTGTTTTTTTTAAACACAAAACACACTTTTTTTTCCCAAAAAAATATTTTATTTAAAAAAAAAAATATATCTTAATAAACAAAACTGTGAGTGTGATTGTTGTGGAACTATGTAATACACTTATACACACCGCCGAATGTCAGGGATAAAAAAGTGACAAAATAGGGTGGGAAAAAGGGACATGGGGATTTTCACCCAGGGGGGACAGTGACCACTTTAAATTTTGCATTTTGTAGGTATGACTGACCGGTCATACCTTTCATGCAGTCTCCATAAAAATTTAACCCTTTGTGCCCAATTGATCCCAAGAGAAAAAACAAAAATGGTGTTTTTTTTTACTTTTTTTAACATTTTTTTTTTAATTTTAATAAAGTAAACGGTGGGTTATGCATATAAGTGGGGTATCAAAAGAGAGCCCTATTTGTGCTTAAAAAACAGTATATAATTTATGGGGTGGAATAAAAGACTTAGAGGGAAAGCACTGTTGAACAAAGACATAGTCATAAAGGTCAGAACTGCTCCGGTCCTTAAGGGAAAACGACCTCAGATTTTCCCGGTCCTTAAGGGGTTAATGCTAGTGATTTTTCAATGCGAGCTGTAGACCGCTCATATTCAAGGGGTTAACTCAACTGCAATCTCTAATTGTACCCATGGGGCCGCAAAACATACATAATCATGTAAATGTACAATACAAAGTATGGATTATATCAGTAAAACAAAAACAGATTAAGGTAGATGTGATGGAAAAGACTGTATCACAGTTGTTTAGAATGGTGTGATCAGTGCTATTGGGCATGCTCTGGGATGCTTTGTTTTGACGTAGGAAGAAATCATTGCTTGTTGCTTTGCTGCACTCTGACTTAGATACATTATAGGAAAAGACAATCAATTTTACATGGTATGTCAATTTATTTTTAATACACCTTGAGGGCTAATGTATTATCCAACGTGTATCATGATATCACCTCATTCTATTTACTCTAGAGGTTGAATAAACAACTCCCAACTTTATATATCAGAGAATGTCATGGCGTTTATTATGTATCAGACTTCTAGTCTATCACATACATGATGGCAAAAGTACCATATTCTGTTGTCCTTTGTGTGATAGTGTTTAATTTGTGATGCATGGTGTTACACTACTGCAGGGGGTAGGCAACATTTGGCTGTTAGAGACTACAACTTCCATAATCCCTCATCAGACAATGGCTGGTTAGGGATGATGGGAGTTTTGGTCAGTGACAGCTGGAGAGCCAAGGGCTGCCTTCCTTGCCCTACTATAGGCATAAAGCATATGTTGGGATCCTTTGCTTTGCAATACATTGAGTACCCCTGTGGCACTCAAAGGGTTAACAGGCTGGTCCTGCTCTGCGTACTGCCGCTTCCTCGATACACCACGCGATGCGATCATGCGCAGTAGAGACTACATGAACGCGGGCAGTCTCTACTGTGCATGACTGCATCAGGACAAACATAATCTGGCCTTTTGTTATATAGGATATTGTCATATATACTTTAGATTTTAATTACTTAAATTTACATGCTTACAGCCAGCATATTACCAGTATATTTATTATTATTGTTGATAGTTACTGGCTCTCAGTGGAGTAACCTTAAACCCCAAGGGTGCAGTTAACAGAAGTGAAGCTAGTAATTAACATCAGGATTGTTACTACCTGGAGTTAGCTGACATACATCCTACATTTCCTTCAGTCAACTAAAGAAGAAGAAGATTTAATCAAAGATAGCACACAATAATGGGGTGAGAACCAATGCTTGTGATTGTACCTGGAGGCAAGATATAGCCTCATAAGAATGTGAGTAGATTTCCAAAAGTTTTTGCAGTCGTGTTAGTGATGGACTGATCGAAGTATAAAGTGCTACACCTACAAATATCTTCTGTGCTGCTTTTGTGTTTTGTTTTGTCTACGATAAAGTAGAGATAACTTCTCCACTGATATCACTTCTCCAGTTCTTGTGGTATTCTATGACACCTATGCACTAAGGTTTCTCCAAATTTGGAAATCTTAGTGCATATGCTTCATATAATAAAATAGGAAGTGGAGAAGTGATATCAGTGGAGAAGTCATCTCCACTTTATCACCTCTTTATCATGCCTTAGTGCATAACCCCCTTGCCTGCTTCACTATATGTTTGTGAGAGAGAGTGTGTGTATGTCTCTGTGTCTGATAGTGAGTGTTTGTGTGTGCATTTTTATAAAATAACCACTCTAGCCCCCCCACATAAATTCTAACTCTAATCTATGTCAGATAGAGAAATTTGGCCACACCTGTTTTACACCATATGTTTATTAAATTTCACTGCTATAAATGGTAATGATGTTGTTAATGTAGTGCACTAAAATGTATTTTAAATATGTGCAATTGTTGCCCATTGTAGGAGAGATTTAATGGTACAGAGTGAGCCATTATTTTGTAAAGCTTTTCTTCCTCATATTAGCCTGTGATCAACCCAAGTAATCTGAGTAAATGCAAACAAAAGGTTTTATACAGTAAGTAGTTTTTGAAATTATCCACCTAGTTGTAATAGTTAGGACTTGCCTAAAGTTGGATTGCACTGGCATGGTTGGCAAGCTTTGAAATATTTTGTTGCAACTGTTACAAAACTTCAGCTTGGAAAAGACTTAATGTGGGTATTATAAGCAGTAATATATCCTATACACAGGTTCATATTGGAGTAAGTAGCTGAATTTTGCATTACATTCTCAGTATTTAATACTTCTATGATTTTGTTTCAAATCTAAAGCAATTACAATTTTCATTTTTTAAATAAATTGAAAATAACATGGGCTTTGAGTTCAGCACATGTTCCAAAGGGAGGCACAGTGTATGAATGAATAATGTTTTTTTTGTTTGTTTTATCTCTCTGCAAGTTCCCTAGAGCATACATGTAAACTGGACTGTAGCAGCTGCTATCTGATCACACAGAGCTGCTACAATCCTACATCTTGTCCATGATACTGATTTAAAGAACAATATATAGAGATGATATGTATAGATGAATTTCTTCTTTATTCAATGCGATCAACAACTGGAGGAGATAAATGTGTCCTTACCTCACAATACACAAATAACTCCCTCTACCATACAAGCCTTATTAGCCCTTCCACAGTCTGAGAGGCTTCGGACATGTTGCTCTGAAAGATTTTGTCCACCACTCAGCAATTGAGGACTCCCTGTTAAAGTTATTTTGCCCATGTTGTGAACTCACCTTTTTCTTTTGTTTCCCTGCCAGTCCCATTGCAAAGGGGTATGGCTGTCGGCTGGTCCACATGAGCTCCAGCTAATTATTTTTGCAGGATGTCTAATTGGATCGTCCATTTATTGGAGGTTGTGATGAGCATCACGATGTTCAACATCACTTGTGTAAAGAGTCTGTACAAGAGAAAGAAAAATCTCTCTGACCATTTGGCCAGATCAGATAAAATTAAGTAAAAGGAGAATAATAATACATTTGTTTAACCCTATGAGTACCAGAGCGGTGTGCAATACATTGCATTGCAATGTGTTGAGTACCCCTCTAGCACTAAAAGGTTTAAATATCTAAAAATGGAGCATTCTGTACTTGTACACTCAGCATTTCAAAACCATCATTAATATCACATTTTCATTCATATAAAACTCATAGCAAACATGAAATGCTCTTGAATGGGACATACAAGAGAAATGCAGCAGGTCAAGAACAAGAGGAGTCTGGAACCAGCTGTTTGTAGAATAAATCTAGTGGTAGAGATGGGGAACCAGAAGTATTTGGAAATATATAGAAAGGGATCTAAAGCATGAACTCAATCTGGATGTATCAACAGGGCAGGGTATCACATTACATAGAGTTTTTTATTTTGTGTGTATGTCCCTTCAAATCTATTAACCTTCAATACATGTACAGTAAATTATACAAAAAAGGATTAGTTTGTAAACAGATGAGAGTTGGTACCATGCTAGCTGTAGAAATACAGTAGTCAAGTTGATACCTTTATTGGCTTACTAGGCAGATTTAGGATGCAAGCTTTCAAGACCTCTAAGTAACATGCCTGATGAAAAGACCTAAGAGGTCTTGAAAGCTTGCATCCTAAATCTGCCTAGTAAGTCAATAAAGGTATCAACTTGACTATATTTGCCTTCTTAGTTTGTAAAAAACAAAAACAACTGAAAAGAACAAGAATGGGAACAAGCAAAGAGTAGACTTAAAGGGATAGTAACACTTCGTTTTAACTTTATTTTATTTTGTAGGCATTAAAAAAACATGAAGAATGATATAAGTCTTATCTCTCAGACCTTTATGGTTTATGATATATTCACAAGCAAAGTTCCCCTCCCCGCCCCTTTTACCTAGTGTAAGTCATCTCTTCTCAGATGTCAGTCTGGTTGTATGACAGTACAGATAACAGAAGGGGACAATTTTCTTTGTATGAAAACAATGAAAGCCCTTCCCCCCTTGACAAGTTTTTCAGCTTTTTCCATTATCTTAATTGAAGATTGTCCCTCTCTGCAGTCTACCTGGGCATCTCCCTTCTGATCTGGTTGAACAGGGAAGGGATACTTTGTTTGTGAATATCTCTTAAACCATAAAGGTTTCAGAGATAAGACTTATATCATTCTTCATGTTTTTTTAATGCCTACAAAATAAAATAAAGTTAAAATGAAGTATTACTATCCCTTTAAGTACAAGTCCTATTGTTCTTGCTACAAGAGAAAATGTTTATATTAGTTACGTTACTCCTGATAAAAATGCATTTCAGGTGCACACAGTCTAAACATTTGCATATATTAGGAGGGATATATGAATCTACAAGTGCAGCTCCTTTGATGTCAGCCTTCAACTTATGGACCTGAACAATGGAGTGCATTCTAGATTGCATGATCACTAATTGTGCATGATCACTAATTGGTGCATACAAGCACACGCACACTATTATTGTTAAGACTTTAAGAAGAGCAAGCCATCCCTAATAATACTGCAGTTTCCTCTGCACCTTTTTAGGACATAGTGTTAAACAAAGAAAAGAAGAAAAGAACTCCCGGAAATGCCCATACAGTCTTATACTGTCATCCTCTTTGCTCAGGCAGCTTACAGAGGACAATTGCCAGCATTAGTAGCTTAGTAGCTTTGTCATTTGGTAGACACTGATCTCAGAGACCTGTTTCAGTGCACAGTTTAATTCAGAATCATATTGGTACAACACCTCATTTATATGAAACTGTCTCTTTCTTTCATTCCCTCTCAACCATTCCCTCCCCTCTCTCTCCCTTTCCCTCTCTTTCTACCTCTCTCTGTCATTCTCTCTCTCACCCTCTCCCACCCTCTCTATCTTTGTCTCTCTCACTTTATAGCTCTCTGCCTTCTCTCACTCCCCTCCCTCTTTCACTCACATACTTTCCGTCTTTCCCTCTCTCTCTCTCTCTCTCTCTCTCTCTCACACACACACACACACACACACTCTACATCTCTCCTTTCTCTCTCTCTCTCAAGATATTTTAAAACATACCATGTGGACATAGCTTTAATCATATTTGTTTAAAGAAGCAGTAAGCTTTAAAGGGATAATAATACTTCATTTTAGCTTTATTTTATTTTGTAGGTATTAAAAAAACATGAAGAATGATATAAGTCTTATCTCTCAAACCTTTATGGCTTGAGAGATATTCACAAGCAAAGTTTCCCCTCCCGCCCCTTTTACCTAGTGTAAGCCATCTCTTCTCATATGTGGAAACTGGTTGTAAGACCAGACAGATAACAGAAGGGGACAATCTTCTTCCTATGAAAACAATGAAAGCCCTGCCCCCCTTGAAAAGCTTTTCAGGTTTTTTCCTTATCTTAATTGAAGATTGTCCCTCTCTGCAGTCTACCTGGGCACCTCCCTTCTGCTCTGGCTGAGCAGTTTTACATCAGTAAAAGGGGTGGGAAGGGGACATTTTGTCATTGAATTACTCTTGAACTACAACTCTGAAAGAATTGAAATAACACTGTCCAAAGTACAAATGCTATGATGATTAATTAGAGCTGCTTTTATTATGAAACAATACTATCCCTTTAATATGAAAAAATATATATTATAGAACACTTACTACTGGGAGTTGGTTTGTTCCATAGCTATTACAGTTTAGACTGTTGTTAGCAACCAACATTGCCACCTGGTGTCCAGACAATTTATTGTATTGCATTCGATAGAAGAAGTGAGCTACTGGCTACAGTTCTCCACAGAGCAGGGGACTATAATTCAGTTGACTACCACTGCCCCATGATTGTAACAGATTCAGCACTTCATGACAGTGTAAACTGTAATAACTTTTAAATAAAGTAACTGCCAGTTGTAGGAGCTTGTTGTACTCAACAGAAAAATCACTGTGTTTTCATAATTCTCTGTATAAGGGAAAAGGTTATCATT
The DNA here is from genome assembly GCA_037306005.1 of Rhinophrynus dorsalis. NCBI lineage: Eukaryota > Metazoa > Chordata > Amphibia > Anura > Rhinophrynidae > Rhinophrynus > Rhinophrynus dorsalis. The sequence continues at coordinate 147,200,345 of CM074723.1, forward strand.
TTACAGAAAATAAAACTTGCATCAGGTGTATTAAACCTTGATACAGCAGTTTGTTTTAAACTTTTTAAAGGTTAGTTATAACCTCAACAGCTAACTTACTGTAATCAGAACTTTCTTTGCTCTTGGCCCTTTATTCAAAAGATAACAATCAATCCTGGATACAGACATAACACTTTCTGGCAGATTTTCAAGAGCATGAGCCTTTTAACCCTTTAAGGAAAAGAGGGGGTTGGATACCGCTTTTTTCCTAAAAGGGATAGTGCTATATGCAGTGAGCAGAAATTGGGGTCCTACTAGTAACTGTCATGTCTGCCTTTACATCCAGAAGATCCTATCTCTTGAACAAAGGTTTAATGGAAAAATGAATAGGGGCTATTAGAATTTTTTGGCCACAATAAGGTGAGTGGGATGGTTATTATTAGGATGTGTTAGTACAATTAAATGTCATCTCTGAAGTGTTTTCATCATAAGTGAACTTCAGAGCTTTAATGTAACCTCTTTATACAATAAAGAAAAGTGAAACCTTCACATGGCCATTTAATAAGCAATTATTAAAAACTAGTTGAAGAGCCCATTACACGGGCCACAGTGCCACTGCCAGCCGGTCGTGGGCAGTCATGCACAGTAGAGACTGGCCACGCCGCGACTGATATACTGCCAGCCGGTCACGGTGCAGTCATGCTCAGTAGAGACTGCCTGCGCCGCGGCTGATACAGTGCCAGCCGGTCGTGGGCAGTCATGCACAGTAGAGACTGGCCACGCCGCGACTGATATACTGCCAGCCGGTCACGGTGCAGTCATGCACAGTAGAGACTGCCCACGCCACAGCTGATACAGTGCCAGCCGGTTGAGGTGCAGTCATGCTCAGTAGAGACTGCCCGCGCCTCTGCTGATACAGAGCTGGATGCTCCTTCGGAGCGCTCCGCTCTATATCAGCCTTGTCACTGGCAGTCTCTACTGCACATGACTGCGTCATTACACACGTTTTAGCGAATTATTATATAGGATGTACTCTAGCTTATTGGATGACAAATACTCCAGATAAATTGGATGCTGTGGGAGTTCAACTCACTTTAAAACTTTTTCTTTATATAAAAATGGCATTGTTCGCTATAACTATACTGGTAACCTTGGGCATTCAGAGGCATATAAAGACAGGAAAGAGTATTCATCATTCTTTCAAAAGTGAGGCATTTTATGTTAATCTGACTCATTAAGTGAATCAGTGAACACAATGTACGCTTTATATTAATATTCTTTGTAGTTCATTACTGTATAAACAATGGAGTTCATTTACTTTCTATAAAAGTTTTGATACTAGAGGAGTGGTGATGGGCAATCTGAGGCATTCCAACTGTTCAGGACTACAATTCCCATCATTCCCAGCCAGCCACTGTCTTAAACTGCCGTTTGATGGAATGCCTTACCGACTCTGTTTGAAGCACAAGTCCGTATTAGAGGATCCAGCTGCAGACTGAATACAGAGGATACAAATAGATGCATTAACCTTTTGCATGCCAAGGGAAGCCCAGCGCATGGCAAGTGAGATCTTATGTTCTTTATTTGTGTCCTCTATACTGTATTCAGTCTGCTATGTGATACAGGTGCACTCAGTAGCAGACTTGTTTTCATATATACATAACAGTACTTACCTCTATATTTTGCTGGTAAGTACAAGAGTATAGACTGCTGTTTGTGCCACAGCAGATTTCCTGCCCCTGTCAGGGTATCGGCAATGCTTCTGCTGGACTAGAAAAGGTGATGAAGCTAGTAATCGCCGCTGTTAGCAAATCTTAACAACATTTATTAAAATAGAATTATGCATCTATCTGTATCCTCTATATTCAGTCTACAGCTGGATCCTCTAATACTGACTTGTGCTTCAAATGGAGTCGGTGAGGCATTCCATCAAGTGGCAGTATAAGTTCTGTATAAGTTCAATGCAGTGTAGCTGGCTTGATCAGTGTATTCTGTGTCATTCCTCTGCAACCTTTCATAGTGCGACATGAGAATCTCGGTCTGTTATGCATGGCAAGATTCTCATGTCGCCATTTTCACTATGGCAACATGATGAATGCTGTGTGTAGCCTCGCGCTATTATGCATGCAACTTTCCAAAAGTGAACCTGGCTGGCTGGGGATGATGGGAAATGTTGAACTGAACAGCTAAAGGACCTCATGTTGCCCATCACTGCACTAGATAAATGTCCAACAAAATATGTATTAATCCTGTGGAAACCTCTAGAATTCAATGGGGTTAAAACAAATGATAATTATAGAGAACCAGGAGCCTTAAATGGGTCATATTGTGTGGATAAGATTATCTTCATAGTTCCTGGGAATAGATAGTAAGATACATTATGGGTATAAATAGATTGGGAGCTGTACAGGAGTTAAATAATTTGAACAGATATAAATATTATATTAGTATTATAATACTTACTGAAGAAGATGGGCTAAGAAGAAGAGCAGGGGGGTTATGCACTAAGACGTGATAAAGATTTGATAAACTGGGGATGACTTCTCCAGTGATATCACTTCTCCAGTTCCTATGATATTCTATAGATCCTATGCACTAAGATCTCCAAGTCTGGAGAAATCTTAGTGCATAGGCTCCATAGAATAACATAGGACTTGGAGAAGTGATATCACTGGAGAAGTCATCTCCACTTTATCAAATCTTTATCACACTTTAATGCATTTCTCCCCCGAAGTAATTCTGATAAAACCCAACACCAACTACCTCATAGAAGACAGACCTTTAGAAAATTCCCATTGATTTCAATGGGGTGTTTAACCCTTTGAATGCTAGAGTAGTCTCCAACACATTCAAGGGATGAAAAGTTTCTGTGAAATAGGAATTTTAATTTTCTCCTTTGATGCAGTTTGTTTGACCCAGAAAAACTCCAGGGGGGAGATGCACTAAGGTTCAATAGGGGCAATCACATCATATGCACTAAGACATATTCACATTCATATCCCATGAATATGCTGGAAATATGCAGATATTGCCATGTTTTCCCCATGCCTTCACCAGGTTTACTAGTTTGCAATATCTACTTCAACAAAGCATGAGACTGGTGAATTAAAAATGATACCTTTATTAGCTAACTTGAGTAGCTCTAGGATACATGCTTTCAAGTCACTAGGGGGGGAAGATACACTAAGGAGTGATAAAAAGAGATAATAAAGTGGAGATGACTTCTCCAGTTTATCACTTCTCCACTCCCTATGTTATTCTATGGAGCCTATGCACTAACATTTCTCCAGCTTTAGTGCATTAGTTCTACAGAATAACATAGGAACTGGAGAAGTTATCTCCGCTTTATCATCTCTTTATCACACCTTAGTGCATAACCCCCATGTCTTTTTTCAGGTATAATAAAACTGAAGACACAATTCATGACAGTGTGAACACTCCTGAAAATTATTTTAACATTTAAACTCTACTGGCTGTGAATATTCTTATCAATATTATCTATGTTTATTTCCCTAGGCTCCAGCAGAGTTTCTTTGTTGATGAGTTGATTTTTCACTTTTTTGATGCTCCATTGAATATTAGTCTTTAAGTAGTGATGGCTAAGTCTATAAAAATGTATGGATTAGTCCTCCAAGTGCCAGAGGGGCGCACAACCCATCATCTGCAATGAGCTGTGCAAACCTCCAGCACCCAAAGGGCCCAAAATATGTTTTTTTGTGTGGCATAATGTGACATAAACACCTTGCCACGCTTCAGGCTACAGTTCAGAGTGTTAAACTTCTTTATAAATGTACATTTCCAGATCTTTCTGTCTCTCTGTGTTCTAAAATATCCAGTCAGTCACCATGAGATATTTAATGCTGCTCCCTAGACAGGGAGAAGTGCCATTTCTGTCGCAATCTTAAGCTCTTCACCACCAGCTCTTACAGGTTAGGGGGATGTTTATAGGAAAGGAGTGGAGGTCTTTGGAATATTCTATTTAATCTGCCATCAGTATCTAGTATTGTTCAGAGCTCTTTTGAGATTTTGCACAGCACTTCAAGCTGTGGGTTGTAGGTGACTACTAATGGCTCTGTTCTCTTCATGCGGTTGTTTGTATTCCAGGAGATTTCTTCTGGGTACACTGGTGGCTCTCTGAGTTTGGATGTCTGTGACCTTGGACTGATAAAATCTTATGTTTATCTCAATCAGAAGTCTCAGAGCATATGTAGTTATACCTTAAGGCCAGGCTGTAAAAAATAGTTTTTTTGTGTTGCTGGGATGGAAACTATAATTTCTGAGATAATTAGGCCTGTCTATTGCTTTGAGGTACAGAGATATCTGGATTGAGTTGTTACTAATTCTGACTGTGGTATCCAGAAAGTTAATTTGTGTGGGTGAATGGCTGAGTTTGAGATTAATAGTGGGATGGAATTGTAATTTTTATGAAGTGACAAAAGTCCATCTTCTCTAGTAGTCCAAATGATAAGGATATCATCAATGTAACAGAGGTAGACAGAGCCTTTATTTGGCCTATGGACAAGAATTCCTTGTCACGGTTTAGCAAGGTAAAATAAGCTTTAATAAGAATAATAAAGTGCACAAGGTCACCCTTCACAGGCCCAGATCCGGACAGTACCATGGCACTTTCCAAATCCGACACAGGTCAGGGTGCAATGAGACAAGCAAAACAAAAGCAGTAATACAGCAGTCAGGAACAGGTGTCTGGAACCACGAACAGAACCTCAGCAGTACCAAGCCTAAGATGTAACCAACCAGCAGGGCTGTAGGTGACTGCAGGGCAGAATCCCTAGCAAGCTAAGGTAACTGGAGGTAATGCAGGCAAGAATGTGCACGGTACTGGTCTCAGGAGACTAGAGAGACCAGAGGCAACAAAGGACAGGCACTGGTAGGGCACTAGTCTCAGCAGGCTAGCATAACCAGAGGCAACAAGACAGGCCCTGGCGAGGCACTAGTCTCAGGGGACTAGAGTGACCGGAGGCAACACTGACTGGCCCTTAAACGATACTAGTCTCGGAAGACTAGAGTAACTGGAGGCAATACTGACAGGCACTGGCAAGGCAAGCGGACAGGCGCTGGCGCAGTAACACTGGCAGGCACCTGGCAAGGCAACACTGACAGGCCCTGATAAGGTACTAGTCTCGGAAGACTAGAGTAACCAGAGGCAACACTGAAAGGCACAGGAAGGGCAACGTGGACAGGTACTGGTGCAGCAACACTGACAGGTACAAGTTGGTAACGCTGACAGACACTTGGCAATGCAACACTGACAGGCACAGGTTGGCAACTCTGACAGACACTTGGCAAGGCAACACTGACAGGCACTGGTGGGCACTAGGCAACAACTGAACGGGTAGTCTGCCTCAGCCAGGGTCAGTACTCGGAGCGGTACTTCAGCCAATCCTAGTCAGCAACAGGTCAAGTAGTCACAGCCACAGCCTCAGCATCACTAAGGAGGAGCTACTAATTCACTTTCATAGTAAAACAGCACTAGAAATACATTTTTGTTCACACTAGTATATGGCCTATGCATTATGTTGTCTATTTTGAAATTACCCCATTTATGCAGTGGAGCAATATATTTTCATTTCAGTGCATTCCATTCCTCTGCTGCTTGTTTAACGTGATGTACTTACAAGGTGCAGAGGAAATCAGAGTAACATTCTTTCCATTTCCCTGTGGCTTATAAATGAAATATCCTTCTAGTCTTTAATATGATAAATATATATTTTTCTTTTCTTGTCCTTCATTACCTCTTCTTGTGCAAGGTCATGGAGACTCTGAAGTCTAAATAATTTTAGTAGACTTTGTGATGATTTCATTATCTGGTCCACCAGAAGAGATTTGGGCCAAACGATAGGATCAGCATCTGTTCATGCTTCCTATTTGGTATCAGTACATATTTCCCTTCAGGCCTTCCTTGGATCTGCCCTAGTCCATTCCTGAAGGGTTATTGTATGAGACTGCTGCAGACTGATTCCAAAAAGTCACACCTCTCTTTTATCTCAAGTCTCTTATCTCAGCTATTAAGGTCTGATTCCTGCCTAGAGGAAAGTATCCCTAAAGGAGTTCAGCCTTACATTCTTGCAGTACAAACATGCCTCAAAAGTAGTGGACTCTAAAACAAGACTACTTATAACTTCAATGTTGTTGGAGATACTAATGTATGAATGCCAAGTACTCACTCTTGCTCCTTCCAGGTTGGATGTCAACATCATCTTCTCTGTCTAATAACTTAAAGGGCAATATAGGAAGTCTCTTTTTTTAACATGGCTCACACATCCTAAACAACTCCTATACAATATATCATGTACAGCTTTTATCACGGACTTCTTTTGCACATACATATGAACATCCATTGCATACAATGTATCCACATATCCCCAACCCCATCCTAACATAGACCAGTAACTTTTGTGATGAGTGATCCCAAATAGCTTTGACCATAACTGTCCCACACATTTAAAAATAGTATGCTTGTAAGATTGCTTTGACCTTGAATGTTTAAGAAAGCTGAAAATAACACTTATATACAATGCACCAAAAGAAAATGTAAAAAATTGACAGTATTTAACAGTATTAAATACAGTAGTGCAGTACAATGCAAACCTTGATCACTAGGTGTCACCATTCCACAATTATAATATAAAGACGTATTTAATAGAATAAATATGTAACCCTGTTATGGTATAACAGCAATACATTATAGTTTGCTGACAAAATTTTAAAATTAGTAAGTGCAAAATACATTGATTTCACACCATCACAATTATACATCAAAATGTAATTTATGATACAAACCTAACATCACATTAGTGGGCCGCAAAACTCAAAACTCAAAAAAAAAAAAAAAAAATCCTATACCATAAAGTCTTAGAATGCGTCTCTCCCTGTGAGCGTAGCACGAAGCACAAACTCACAGAGACAGACACCACGTGACTTGCTCCCCCCGCACCATCTATGGTAACTATGGACGCGTTTTTCACAGGAACCCACTTGCACTGTGCTCGCGCTTGCGGGTGCCTGTCAGTTATACGCTTCCTGGCGTCCACATGCAAGGTCAGAAGGCTGGTACAGCTCAGAGGCAGCTGGTGTCTCTCACACTCTGCCCTCGAGACCGGCTGCCTGTCAGTTATGCGCGTTCACACCGGCTGCCTGTCAGTTATGCGCGTCCACACCTGCTGCCTGACACTTTTGCGCGTCCACATGCACAGTGCGAGCCCTCTCAGCATGTGGACGCGCATAACTGACAGGCATCCACTTGCGCCATGTATGTCGTGAGGGCAGAGTGTGAGAGACATCAGAGACAACATAATTAGACTTAAAACACTTTAATTAAAAAAAATATATATATAACATATGAGTGCCAAAAACCGACTTTGCATGGTATAGGATAAAGGCAAAGGGTCCTGTATATAAAGGCAGGGGAGAGAGAAGAGAAACACCAGCAAGCAGGGGGAGAGTGTAAGAAAGAGGAGAAACACCAGCAAGGGGACAATGTAAGAGAGAAAAGAAACAACAGCAAGGGGGGGGGGTAAGAGAGAATAGACACCAGCAAGGGGAGAGTATAAGAGAGAAGACATACACCAGCAAGGGGAGAGTGTAAGAGAAAGGAGATTCACCAGCAAGGGGAGAGTGTAAGAGAGAGGAGAAACACCAGCAAGGGGAGAGTGTAAGAGAGAAGATAAACACCAGCAAGAGGTGAGTGTAAGAGAGAGAAGACATACACCAGCAAGGGGAGAGTGTAAGAGAGAGAAGTCATACACCAGCAAGGGGAGAGTGTAAGAGAGAGGAGAAACACCAGCAAGGGGAGAGCGTAAGAGACAAGTGAAACACCAGCAAGGGGAGAGTGTAAGAGAGAGAAGACATACACCAGCAAGGGGAGAGTGTAAGAGAGAGGAGAAACACCAGCAAGGGGAGAGTGTAAGAGACAAGTGAAACACCAGCAAGGGGAGAGTGTAAGAGAGGAGAAACATCAGCAAGGGAGAGTCTAAGAGAGAGGAGATACACCAGCAAGAGGAGAGTGTAAGAGAGAAGAGAAACACCAGCAAGAAGAGAGTGTAAGAAAGAAGATAAGTACCAGCAAGGGGAGAGTATAAAAGAGAAGACATACACCAGCAAAGGGAGAGTGCAAGAGAGAAGAGAGACACCAGCAATGGAGAGTGTAAGAGAGAAGATAAACACCAGCAAGGGGAGAGTGTAAGAAAGGAGAAACACCAGAAAGGGGAGAGTGTAATTGAGAGGAGAAACACCAGCAAGGGAAGAGTGTAAGAGAGAATATACACCAGCAAGGGAGAGTGTAAGAGAGAAGATAAACACCAGCAAGGGGAGAGTGTAAGAGAGAAGACATACACCAGCAAGGGGAGAGTGTAAGAGAGAAGAGAAACACCAGCAAGGGGAGAGTGTAAGAGAGAAGAGAAACACCAGCAAGGGGAGAGTGTAAGAAAGGAGAAACACCAGAAAGGGGAGAGTGTAATTGAGAGGAGAAACACCAGCAAGGGAAGAGTGTAAGAGAGAATATACACCAGCAAGGGAGAGTGTAAGAGAGAAGATAAACACCAGCAAGGGGAGAGTGTAAGAGAGAAGACATACACCAGCAAGGGGAGAGTGTAAGAGAGAAGAGAAACACCAGCAAGGGGAGAGTGTAAGAGAGAAGAGAAACACCAGCAAGGGTAGAGTGTAAAAGAGAAGACATACACCACCAAGGAGGCAAATATAGTTTTTGATACCTTTTATTGGCTAACTAAGCAGATTCAAATGCAAGCTTTAAAGACCTTAGGTCTCTTCCTCAGGCATGTTATACAGATAAATATGAAAACATCTCTCTTAAATACAAGTACACATCACATTGTTTAGCATGGAAATCAGATAACAGAATGCAGTCCAGATCCAGATATCTTTGATCAGTCAATGGTAAATTGCACTCTTCCTCTGAGGCTTTAGAGGTATTTACGATGCTCTTGGGTCTGTTGGAAAGTTCAATCAACTAAATTATATTTTGACAGAAATTCCTTATCCCTGTTCAAACTACTACAAATTGCATTACATTTTAACATTAATTTTACCTCCCATACCTTTCTGTCCCTCTGAGTGCGGAACAGTCCCATCAATACAGTTAACTTAATATCCTTGACACTGTGCCCATTTTGGCAAAAATGTTCTCCCACTGGTGTCTCTGTCTTTTTGTTATTAACACTGGATCTGTGGGAATTAAATCTCCTATGTAGTGCTTGTCCAGTTTCTCCCACATACAGAGCTGTTGGGCATTTTGCACACATGATAAGGTATATTACATTGGATGATTTACAGGTGAAGGTACCATTGATCTTATGGTGTAATGGGTGTTTGGAATTGGTATGTTGTCCGTGTTGTAAATGTGTGCACAAGTTTCACATCTCTTTTGTAGGCAGGGAGATGTGCCATTTTTTGTATTTTTATTCAGGGCACTCCTCACCATCAGTTGTTTCAAATTTGGAGGCTGTCTGAAGGAGAGTAAGGGAGGCTGTGAGAATATGTTCTTGAGTCTTTCATCTGTATGTAATTTCTTTTGAAGTTCTCTTGAAATTTTGCGTAGCACTTCAACCTGGGGGTGGTAAGTGACCACCAGTGGCACCCGGTTTCCCTTATGTTGTTCTTTGTAGTGCAACAGATTTTTTCTTGGTATTTGGGTAGCCTTCTGTATCTGACTGTCAATAGTAGTTGCGCTGTAACCGTGTTTCATAAAGTCTCCTCTGAGTTTCTGGAGGTGCTTGTCACGGTCCATCCTGTCAGAACAGATGCGGTGGTATCTGATGGCCTGGCTGTATATGATGGAGTTCTTTGTGTGTTTTGGATGGAAGCTATTGCTTTTCAGGTATGTTGGTCTGTCTGTTGGTTTGCGGTATAGGGATGTGTGGATGGAGTTGTTCTGAATACTGATAGTTGTGTCAAGGAAGTTAATGCTTGTGCGTGAGTGACTGAGTGTTAGGTTGATATTGGGGTGGAATGTATTGTAATTCTCATGGAATTTGACAAGTTCCTCCTCACTGGCGGTCCAGATGATAAGAATATCATCTATGTAGCGGAGGTAGACCAGGGGTTTTATCTGGCAGGTGGACAGGAAGTCCTCTTCCAATTTTGCCATAAACAGGTTGGCATATTGTGGTGCCATTCGGGTACCACAATATGCCAACCTGTTTATGGCAAAATTTATTCGGGTGCCATATGTGGTGCCATTCGGGTACCAATTGCAGTCCCCATACACCACCAAGGGGAGAGTGTAAGAGAGAAGATAAACACCAGCAAGGGGAGAGTGTAAGAGAGAGGAGAAACACCGAAACCTGTATTTATTTAGGAAAAAAAAAAAAAAAAGAAAGTGCCAAAAAAAATAAAAAAAATGTAAAAATGCAAAAAAAAAAAAAAAAGGGCAACACGCAGAAGGGGGTCCACGTCCCTTGCCCTGAGAGGATATTTGTTTTATTTCTATCCTACAAATGCTTCTGCATGACCTACATCCCGTCGAATGACGGGCTTTAACCTAGTATATATATATGTCAGCATATTAAGAGTGTAAATAGAAAAAGGTAACATTGTAAATGGGAATAACTTATTTGATTGTTTGAGGGCTTTTAGACAAGAACGTTGAGAAAATAGACGTCTTGATTCTGAAAGAAGATTAAGATAGAAAATTACCTTTTCGTATTGAATATAATAGTTCTGAGTGGAGATTGAAATCTCTTTTGAGTGTGAAAATAAGGAGCATGAGAATGCTTTATGTTTATGGATAATTCCCTTCACCTGCTTCTTCAGGTATATGGTTTATTGTCATACACCAGGGGTAGTCATCGTTTTCCCTAGAGTTGTTAAAGATTACAGTTTCCATCAGGCCTAACCTGTGAATGGCTGTATGGGGATGAAAGGTGTATCCCCAACAGCTGAAGGGCAAAAGATTAACTCTCCTTGCATACATCTCATTCTAGCTCAAAAGTTAAAGAAGAAAAAAATAGTAGTTACCTTTAATTGCATGTGTTGGTGTTTGTAATGATGGGTTGATGAGTCACTATAAGGAAGATGGTCCCTGGTTGGGTAGTAAACTTTGTAGAGTGCTACCTTGTGTGCTTTCATAAAGTGAAAAAAGATAACCTTTTAATTTCTCCACAACCATTAGTTACTGAGTCTCTTGTCTGTTGTTAACCATTAAATTAAAGGAGAACACCTCCTACTAATAAAAAACACAAAAAATAAGTGCTTCGATCTAGTAATATCAATATGAATATAAATGACACAAAGATATGTATAGACTAAAGTATTTATGCTAAACAAGAATATATGTAAAAAACAATGAATAATAATAGTGCACTATACATATAATAAATAAAATACAAATATACCAGATATATCTAAGCAATAAAAAATCCCAAAAAAACTCAAATGTGCAAAATTTGAGAATAGAGAGATAATTAGATAATCAGTTTGCAGCTAAAAGTCTGTAGTGAATAATTTGTAGTAAATGATATGAAGCCAGTTCCTGTATATAGTATACAAAGGTTAAATGGATGAAAGTGAGCAGTATGTTGTTAATTCAATGGAAGCAGTACTCCTTCAATACCCTTTGGTTATGGACTCACTGTAAGGGCTTGAGCAGGTAGTAATATATTCCAGTATCCAATCTTTGTATATGCTGGGTTTGCGTTCCTCTCGACTATGTTCCCCCTCCACTCCTTTCACACGGGCAGGTATCTCTGTTTCCCCTGACTTGTGAGCGAGTACTAGTGAAGTCTTTGTAAGTTCTTTCTTTCTGTTGTCAGATGATGTAGACTGCTTAGATAACAGGTGTTGCTCCTTTCCTTTTAATGATTGTAGGCTTCGTGCCCCTACAGGACCACACTTAATAACTTCAAAGGCTGCACAATATCCCTCTATCCTCATAGGGACTAGAAAAATAAAGTCTCTTTCTGGTACAAAATGTAATAAAAATAAAATTGGAATAAAATTCTGAAGCGTTTCGTGATATAACTGTAAGCACTTCTTCAGAGAATGTCAAAGGCAAAAAAAATCCTAATAATAACCCTGCTTACCTAAATATGGCCAGAAAATCCTAATGGCTCCTCTGCATTTGTGTCTGTTCAAGAGACAACATCTTTGATTAGTGCTTGATGTCATGTACATGGAGCAATGCAATGTTTTTGATACCTTTCTGGTACTCAGAAGGTTAAATTGTGGAGCACTTTGCCCCAGTTAAATGTAGCCATGTGGGATGACACTACATTGTGTACATTATAGATCTGCAATAATATATATTGCACTTCTGATCTGTTTAGAGATAAAAAGGGTTTTAGCTGCTGTAGGTTATGCAGTTATGAATTTTGTCCTTGTTGTATGTCCACATGTTTTTGAAATCTTATTGCTTTTTTGAGCTGAAAGTTGCTTTTTTAATCTTCCCTTCTGATTTTATGTTATGTAAAAAGCATGGACCATTTTCTATACATGTCTGTAGTACATGGCATAGATTGGTGTTAAAATATATCAGGCACTACACCCTCATTTCACTCAACTCTTGCATATTGTATTTAAAAAGCACCTGTCATTTTCACCTAAAAATGAATAGGGTTTATACCTAGCCAGCATTTGCAAACAAATATTTCTTAGGTGCATAAGCCCCCCAAATATATTATAAACAGATTTTCCTATGTACCCAGAAGCAGCTGTACATGGCCTTTTGATTTCCACTTCTTTTATGCAAGTAACTATTTGAACAGCCTGTGTACACGGGCCACAGTGGTAGGCAGCAACGGCCATGGTGCAGTCATGCACAGTAGACACTGCCTGCAACGCTGCTGATAATGGAGCGGGGCACTCCGAATTCAGACCGTAGTCCTCTCTGCGCACCTTCCATGCGCAGAGAGGACTACTGTCTGAATAAGGAGCTCCCCGCTTTGTTATCAGCCATGGCGCAGGCAGTCTGTACTGCGCATGACTGCAGCGCACACAGCCGTCTGTACTGGCACGACAGCTTCTGACAAACATACATTAGCAAATTATTATATAAGATAAGTCCAATCTATGGCATGCCTGAGATAAATAAGCTAATAAGAGATACGAGTTTCAATGATCTCATCTGGGTGGGATATAATCTCAAAGCAGTTATCAGTTTATGGTTTTATCTGTTATTTTACCAGACCTGATAAAAAATCCTTTTAATTTACATTTTGGTCATAATGTCTCTTTAAGATGATGAATTTGCTAATGCCATTCACAACTGTCTATGCATTTTCCAGCCAAAAGGCCAGAAAAATACATAATTTAGTAGTTATTCATAAGTTTATGTTATTCATAAGTTTGCTTTTAATTAAAGATCCCTCTCAGTTCAGAACTACAGAATTAGTAAGCTCTCAGTGCAGGCAGGCACACATTAAGATGCGATAGCTAGGAAAACAATCTAGATTGTACGATTTCTTAACCTTTTGAGTGCCAGAGAGAAATCCAATGTATTGCAACACAATTCTTAGGTTATAGTTACACTACTTTCACTGTTTTTTGTCTTAAGGAACGCCTGCCGAAAAATTGACAATAAATATTTAATGTTTCACCATTCTAAAAGTCCTGTTAGTGAATTATTACAGTAACTGGTGTAAAAGCCCATGTACACGGGTCAAAGTCCAGGTAATGTTAACCCTCTGAGTGCTAGAGGGGTATGCAATGCATTGCTTTGCAATGCATTGTGTAACCCTCTGGCACTCAAAGGGTTAAGGGGCCGCTACCTCACTGCTCCACGTGATGCAATCATGTTCAGTAGAGAGTGTCAGAACACACGCAGTTTCTACTGTGCATGACGGCTTCTGACAAACATCCTAGAGAATTATTATATAGGATGAGCAGGCTGAGCTTTGGAGAGTAACAACCTTCCTTTATCTATTCAAAAACAACACTAATCTTTAAAATGAATCACCCAAGTCAGATGAGAGAGACAATACATGGGTTAAGAAAAGATAAACTGATAAACTACAGACCACACAAGTTTAAGGATCATAAATGCCACTGGTCAGTGTGTAAAGGGAGGAGGGGGTGCATGACACAAACATATGTTTTAGAAAATGTCTTTCTCCCTTGCCTGTCTTTTAACCAGTGGGAGTACAGACAGATTTTTCATCGCATTTTTTAATTTAATGGTCTTTGTAAGTGTATTCTTAGGTTACGCTTTAGGCCAGTTTTACCAATGAAACATCACATTTCACATTCAGTTCATTGTATCATGTATACCTTTGATGATATATATGAATATGAACCTTTAATGTTAAATATCCTATTGTGTTGTGCATTATTGCTTTCACAAATGAGCTGAAAATGTAATGTTAGTCCAAGTAAAACGGCATTATTAGATACTGTTACACTAATATACTCATTCATTTTGCAACTACACCACTGGACTAACACGTACCTCAAGAAAAGATGGACAGATAGATTGATAGATAGATAGATAGATAGATAGATAGATAGATAGATAGATAGACAGATATAGATTAGATAAATAGATAGATAGTCACAATCTGCCCTTTTCTCTTTGCTTTTTATGATTCCTTGTCTGGTTTGATTTTCCTTTGTTATACAGATCCTGGTTCACCGCCTTGTTTTGTGTTTACTCCAAGCCTTTAGAGAGCATCAGTGCTTTTGGGTGGATGTGCGATCAAAGCGCTCTAGCTCATGACCCTTAGTTCCAGTCTAGTTACTGTGTGATCTCCTTGTGTATTGACCAGGCTTCTCCTTTGACTTTCCTTCTGCTCTACGACTTGGCACCGTGTTCTCACAGATCCTGTTTCTGACATTGGCTCTGCTTACTCGACTCCACTTCTGCCTGTCCCCTGTGTACTGATTGGTCTTTCGGATCTTGGCTTGTTATCGACTGCTTACTGCTTGGTACTGTGTCGTCCACCCATTTGACCTGTCTGACTTCCCATCTGTCCTGATCCTGGGGTGTTTCCATTCCTTGCACCCTCAGTCTATCATCTACCAATTTGACTACTGGTCGAACATTGACTACTTCGACCACCAGTTGAACATACCTTGACCACCAGTCAAGCTTTGACCACCAATCGAGCATTTACAACCTTGACCACCAGATGAGCATTGACCACCTCGACTTCCAGTCAAACCTGGTCTCTTCTGTCCCTAATCATCTCAGGGTTCTTATACAATAACTCCTAGTAATAGTGCAGGTAGGATGCCTTCTCTGTATCCTTCCTGACCTCAGTGGGTGGCTGCTGTTCTCTGGGTTGTCATTCGGAGCGCAGGATGGCTCCTCAGGTTGGCATTAATCTTGTTTAGCGGCCAGTTTCTCTAACCCAACCTAGGCCGCAGCAAGATATCCCAGAGAGTAGCCACTGCCACCCATCCTCAAACCTTGGTCATCGCTCTCAAGCATTTGTCCTACTGAGTCCTTCCTTGCAGTATGCACTGTGTTGTCTGTTGTTGTGTTCTAGTTTATTATATCAAATAGCATTTTGTCACCTCTTTGTGGAGAATCTACTCATACAGAGTCTAACCAGTCAGTTTACATTGGGTGGTTAACCCGTCAGATCATCTCATAGATAGATTGTCATGGTAACCAAGAAAGAACAAAGAGCCAGTACAGTAAATGAAACACCACCTTTAGTAAAGGAGACACACGTAATCAAAGAGCAATACCAGACGATACCTTCAGAGTGCGTGGAGATCCTACCCTGGAGCAAGCGGTTCCTACCAGGAATAGGAGACTGCTCCGGAGAGGTCTCAATAAGAGGTTACCATGCAATAGCACCACAACCGGGGTTAGGACCCAGCCTAGCCACCAAACAGGAACAGGGTCACAACAGGGAGAGTAGCGCCAATACCAGGGTTAAGACACAGCCAACTCCTTCAACAGGAACAGGTTGCAACAGATGGAGTATATCCCGGACACTGGGGATAAGACCCAGCCAAGTTCCTTAACAGGAACAGGTCACACCAGATGGAGAATAGTACAGACACCGGGGTTAAGACCCAGCAAAGTCCCTAGCAGGAACAGGTTGCAACAAATAGAGTATCATGCTGACTAGGCCACAGTCAGCCTCAGAGAAGGTACTGGGCCGGAGCCATAGGTAATGCCAAGTGGGTAATCAGACAAGCCAGGGGTCAGTACCAGAGAGGGTAGTCAGCCAGAACCACAGGTCAAAACCAAGCGGGTAGTCAGACAATCCACAACAACTGTATACTGGAAGCAATAGATGGACAAGCCAAGGGTCATACACTGAACTAGCAAAATCACAGACTGCACTGGAACACCACATAAGGGCAACTAAAGTGGTGTCCTGGCAGTATATATATATATCCTCATGAGAGCAAGGAGGTGGAGCACTCAGTAGGCTACTATGGCTTAAGAGTGGAGCGTGACATCACTGGGGAATTCCACCGTGATGCGCGCCCGCTCTGATGCTGGCCGGAAGTGGAAGGACCAGTATCAAGAACGCGGCATGACAGCTGCGAAGAGAGCTACCCCACCCAAGAAGGAGCACTGAGCGTCCAGCTCCCCACTGCTGGCAGATAAGAGCACAGTGCTGACATAGATAGAGAGCTATATACACTCACACACATACACACAGACACACACACAATGTAAAAAGTACTTTTGTTTGTATATGTAAAAGAAATTAATTGAATGGCAAGCTGAAGCCATATTATTAAAATTGTTTTATTTGAATTATGAAAAAATAAATGTTTATCAATGAAATATATATCTTATGTTGATAAATAATGAAATATTGAGTATTGATACAAAAAATACAAGTAAAACATGATTATCTCAAAGTTTGTAGCAAAATTGTCTATATACATTTTATTAGAATTATTAGGATCCAGCTCTGCAACTTCTTTGGGTACTTTATTTCTTATACTATGTAAAATGAAAGTTTCTTATGATGATTCAAGTGTATGTTTTGTAATAGCAAATATACAAAGTATTGGTGAACATCCATATTTTTGTCATTATTAACCCTTTACTCTACTGCATATTACCTCTATATTAAAGATGAGCGTTTAGTCACATAATATGGCCATAGTAGGCTAAGCTTGCCACCACACCAAGGTACCCCATTACAGGCAGGTCCTAAACTTAATATGCTTTATCTTATGGCCTGAACCTCTCCTTTACTTATTTACTATCCTTAATTTACTTTATCCTGAAAGCTGGATCACTGCCTGCTTTACTCATTAATGGGGAGACACTCTGGTAGTCATTATATAGAGTCCTAAAGACAATGAATATTGCACCTGGGTGTGGGAGAGATACTTAAACCAATAGAAGCTGGTCAAAACTTCCAAAAGTACAATCCCAGTCCAGATCTTGGTAAGCACATCCAAAGAAAAATGGACAAGACCTGAACTGGAATTGTATTTTTGGAAGCTTTGACCACTTTCAATCAGTTTAAGTACCCCTATAACCCCCAGGTGCAATGTTCATTGTTTTTAGGACACTATATAATGCTTGTCAGAGAGACTCTTCAATGAGTAAAGCAGGAGCGATTATGCTCATAGGACAAAGCATATTAAGGTTAGGTATTGCCTATTATGGGGTATGCCGGCATAGTGGCAAGCTTAGCATACTAAGGTAGTGATCCATAATGTGACATGTCTACAAAAGATGTGTGGAACCTATATATACATATGTACCATAGATAAGGTGCTCATTCCAAATTGACACCAAAACCACAATATCAAGGGTAAATTCTCCTGCAGCTCATCTAATGTTGTTTACTGCATCTTGTGTGAGAAATGTTCCCAAAAAGGAATATATGTAGGTGAGATAGGAAAAACCTTAAGAAAATAAGATAAATTCTCATAGGACTAGTGTGAACTACAAAAGAGACACCACAGATCTCAAAGTGACTGTTCTGATAGGAAATTTTAGGTCACAGTGAGACAGAAAGATCTGGGAGTATAAATAGATAACCAAGGTTAACACCCTTTACTGTGGCTTGAACTGTAACCAAGAATTTATGTATAGTGGATTGCAATGCATTTACAGCCAGTCTTGCAATGGAGGGGTTGAGTTGCTGAGCCTGAAAAAGCCTGCCTAGATGCACAAAGGCAATTCTGAGACTACTTAAAAGAATAATGACTGTTTGCAATGCTACTTTTGACCATTTTTGTATGTATCCCAAATAGCCAATTCTATATACATATCAATCCTAATGGAATGCAAGAATCAGAAAAAATGCTATTTCTCACTCTTTTGCCTCCCTACCTATCCTCAGGCTATCATGGAATCCAACACAGGTAGAACCAAGAGACAGATGTAATTAGATTCAGGGATCCCAAACTGAATGTATTGTGGCTTAGAGATGAATAAAAGTTCATTTTATAGAGGCAAGTAATTTCCATTATATAACAGATGATGTTTTCTTTACAATCCAGTGTAAGACAGTCAGTTGTCTTGCATAAAATAAAAGCAGATTTACTAATACAGTGTTCATATCAATGTAATGTATTGCTCCATTTTCATGCTGTGTTAGATACTCGGTTAATCATTTTGCTGAATTGACAATTTTCATACATCTATTTACCTGACTGTGTAGTCTAAAAGGAAACTGACATTATCATTTATTTGTTCTCCAGGGAAGTGAGAACTGGATATTTGATACAAACAGTCATGAAAAACATGATTTTACTGAACACCTTTCACCAAATATATATGGGGGAATGTGTGTCATATTTTTCACTTGTTTTTAGGATGCCTACTGTGAGCAGCTACAGTGATCTGTAATGCATCTTTATATTACTGACAAGGAAAATGTACAAGTGATGTTCCATCACAGGATACTAATACAACAGTCTAGAGAGCATCTTTTATCATATATTTGAGCTATAATATGGCTCTGAAACTTTATTTTACAGCCACAATAGTTTTAGATCTTTGTGTTTTGGCTTGACAACTAGGCAAATGGTAAATAGCTGACAAAATGAGCATGCAAGGAATCTAATGTTTTATAACTATTTACATCATTTACAGAAGGAATCTGAAGTGGCACAGATGTGAAATGTGAATAATTAATATGTTACTTAGCAGAAGTAACACAAATTGCAGAGAATCCAACTTTCTGTGAAATTACCATCGCTAACAGCTTCTTAAGGAGGAAAATATATCTTGGAAAATGTATTGCAAAATGTATTATTTTTTGTACAAAAGCATAATGTAAAATGCTTAATACAAACTAACACCTCCTAATAATAATCTCTCATGTACCTTACTATTATGAAAAATTCAAAATGACACCTATGACTTTTGCCCTTGAACCTTAATCTTCAATCAGTTGGTGTCATGTCCACAAAGGTAGGCATGACTTTCTGGAAGAACTCATGAGGGCATGCCCTAAAATGGTTAGGTGGAAAAATAAGAGGAATTGTATGGATATCAACTAATTTATGTAAAGGCTAAGAGGTAAATGGAACATGTTTGAGGTTAAAACAGTAAATGAATTTAACAACATGTCCCTAAATAAATCTGAGTTAACCAAATGGGGAAATGGGCAGACTAGGTTAGCCAACTGTTTCTTGTCTTCCATCAAATTCTATGTTTCTATTAACCCTGATCCCCAAACTCCACTCACTGGAACATTATTTTATTCAAAATCTAATCAGACAGTACAGGAGCCTGCAGAAGATGACCATGAGCAGTGGTCAAAGTCTGGAGATGCATTAATCTTCTATAAGGGTCCAATCTGGCGATATGATGGCAAAACTGGACACAAAATCCATCTTGTTATATGCATTAAGGTGTCTTTGCTATATTATCCCTCTTATTACACCTCAAATACACCTACAATGCCATGCTTTCTCTACCAGGTTTCAATATTGCAGCGTATCCTTTCCCAGTGGCTAATCGGCATATGGGAATTTGTCTTAATTAACCTTTTTCATATCTCTGACAGTGCGTTTATATGTTAATATGGCTATTCGACATATGCACTAATCGATGATAACTCGCTATGCTGTTGGAGCTCACAGAAAGTAATTTGCTTATTCAGAATGGCAAATTGGGGATCTTGCCATAGCATTCTAGCATAGCTATGTTACTCCTCACAGTATAGTTTTATCACAATAGTATTAGTGATAGTAATATTCACAATGCTGTACTAGGTGTACAAGATGTGCTGTAATATGTGTGTGCAACAAAGCTTAACTTGTTCTCATCTGGACTTAACAGTCCACTGCAATTTTGGCAGATAAATGCAAAAGGGTTAATGAATTAACTTGAAGTACATGTAGCTTGCCTTAATTATAACAAGCTTGTAATGCCTTTTGAATGATCATAACCCACTGGTTCATAAACTTAATGTGGACAACCAGGGGATATATTTTCAGCTATACAGACTGTGAGACAGGTCACATAGAGAGTATTTTGATGTGCTTGACTTCAGAGCTGCTGTAATTGGAAGGCAGCTCTCAAATGTACCCAGAGTGTGATTAGGGCATAAACATGATATATTAAATGCTGCATAGTTAAAGCAGTATGCAAGATCCTGTCTGTTGGATCTTTTACCACAAGTTTATGTAGTTCTGTATGTGACCTGAAGGTAATGATTTAATTAAGTTGGTCCAGGAGCCAAGTTTAAATATCGCCTGCTTTGATTGTTGTGTACTTTTAAAATTCCCATGGTGGTTGCACCGTGTTCACCCTCAGAGAGCAAAGAATTCAGCACCAAGAACAGCAGCAGACTTCTCTTAACTTTTGCAATACAGTGAACATTCCTTTGGTAGTAAAGGGATAGTAATGTTTCAAAATAAGAGCAGCTCCAATTAATCATCATAGTATTTGGGCCATGGAGAGTGTTATTTCAATACTGTCAGAGCTGTAGTTTAAGAGTAATTGAATGAAAAAGTATCCCCCTCCTGCCCCTTTTACCTAGTGTAAGCCACCTCCCCTCGATGTGGAGTCTGGTCTTAAGACCAGACAGCTCACAGCAAGGGACAATCTTCTTACTTTGAGTATAAGGAAAACCTTGCCCCTCTTGATAGGTTTTTCAGGTTTTTCAGGTTTTTCCTTAGGTTCATTGGAGATTGGCCTTCTATGCAAGCCATCTGGACAGTTTTGCTGCTTTGTGGTGAGCAGCGTTACATCAGTAAAAGGGGCAGGAGGGGCATACGATATCATTCAGTTACTCTTGAACTACAACTCTGACAGTATTGAAATAACACTCTCCATGGCCCAAATACTATGAAGAGTAATTGGAGCTGCTTTTATTTTGAAACATTACTATCCCTTTAAAGGGTTCCTAGTACTGAATTCTTTATGCTTTTCACCCCAACACATCAATAAAAAGACAGGAAATGATGGATATTATTCAGCATGTAACCAATTAAGAAATTTAAGTAATGAGTCAAGTACAATTAAGAAATGTTAAAATAATAAATCTATTTAATCAACATCCGATTAATGAGTAAAACAAGCCCCAGCCTACCTGGAACCCTCCCAGTCCCACATCCCAAATGCCAACTGACCCCAGCATAAAATAGTGTTGAAGGTAAAAATAAGTTTATAGCCCCTAAATATAGCAATTATCCCTTTGAGAGTTGAAGGATACGCAACGCTTTACAAAGCAATGAGTTGGGTGCCCCTCTGCCATTTAAAAGGCTAAACAGTGGCAGTCGCTCACTAGCCAACTACTAGTAAATATCAAATCATATGATATTATCCCATAAACCTAGTGGGGAAAAGGAGTAGCCGTAACTGCTGCATTTTAATGCTGAATATAGTTTTCATTTCAAATGTTTCCAAGACAAAGTACTGAACTTCAAGCAGACAGTTCTTAACTTTTTGAGTGCCAGAGGGGTATGCAACGCATTGTGGAGCAATGCATTGCATACCCCAATCGGCATTCAAAGGGTTAAAACTCCAGGCGTAATCAGTTAGAATAGCAGCAATTCATAGGCATTAGTATTCCTTATAATTAAAACAAATCAGATAAAATTATATAAATAAAGGGAAATCAGTGGTTTAAAGCAGAACTATCATCAAACTTACATGTAGCCCCAAATCCTTCATACATTAGCGATATACATATAAATACTTGTATTTTGCAGCATAAGTCTGGCATTAGTAAGAAATAGAAATGTTTCTGCAGGCAGGCAGGCACTGGCAAGGATCTTGCAGTAGGCGCTCTCTGCTCCTGCGCTGTTAGTACCTTCCTGTGCATTAACCCCTTAAGGACCGGCGCGCGCACACGCGGCCGGCACTTGCGGACCACGGGGCATTTTTTTTTTTATTGGCGCTTCCGGTTCAGGACCTCTGGAGCGGCGTGCAGCCATGACAGGAGCCCTGAATGCCATGCCGTGCCAGGACCATCATTGGTCCTTAAGTGCCGGACCGCCGTGACGGTCCTGGCACGGCAATGGTCCTTAAGGGGTTAAGGTACAAAGGCATTCAACTCGCCAATTGTGCAGGTGAAGGGGACGGACAGCACAGACTCAGAGATGCCGTCTCTGTAAGATGTCTGCACTGTTCCCCGCTGCTGCCTGCCAAACAAGGCAGACTTATGCTGCAAAATAAAAGTATTTATATGTATATTGCTAATGTGTTATTGATTTGGGGCTAAATGTAAGTTTGATGATAGTTCCGCTTTAAAAGTGTGAAAACACTGACAGAAGCAACAGGTAGCAGCAGTTCATCTGCGCATACAGCACAAAAAATATTTACCCAGAAGACGCATCTACACAGTAGTATGTGATATCACTATTACTTTAAGCTATTTATCCTCCAGTTCAAGTCAAAAGACTTGCTGGTATATGCTGATTCAGCAAATCAACCGGTAATGCTGATTCAGCTACACTACCCCCTCTAAATTCTCAGTTTTGCAGTATCAATTAACATAGTAACAGAATTGAAGAGGCTCAAAAAAGACACGCATCCATCAAGTTCAGCCTATTCCATACTGCCCTTGTTGATCAAGAGGAAGTCGAAAAAAAATATTGAAGTCAATTTAACCCAAAGTGAGTAAAACATTACTCCTGGATCAATAGCCTATCTGCTTAAACAAGCTGTTATAATTCTCAATATTTATTTGAGATACAAAGGTATCCAATACTTTTTTGAAAACATCTATAGTGCTGCAAACACAGCTTCTCAAGGCAATAATTCAGCAACTTTAATGCTCATACTGTAAAAATTTCCTGTGTTTTAGTGAAAAATTACTTTCCTGTAGTCTTAAAGGATTAACTCTCTAACTTGAGCTTCCAAAGAGGCTACTTGCTCGCACCTGCCATGAACCCTGGTACATATGGTGGCCTGTACACTGAGTTAAAGTGACAATGATACTAACACTCATTATCCCAGTCAATGCAAGTTAAATATGCATACAAAATGTGAGAGGCTTCTGAGGACAGACAAAGAGCACAATGACCTGTTGCATGGCTAGTCACTGCTCAGAAGCATCACGTTTTAGCTCTCTAGTGCCATTACAGAGGAGAAATTTCCACATACATATTAGACTAATCCTGCCCAAAAGGGGCAGTTCAGTTCCAAAATGATGTGCAAGTCCCCTCTGCATGGGAACACCAGCTAACCCCAGAAGTACGTTTTGGCTTTGTTGGGCCTAGTCAGTGAGGTTCAGCTGGATTCCCTAAGCACTGAGAGCAATGGGTACACATCTGGATTACCCTTCACTCTTAGCGAGACCCCCTAAGAGTTTTCAAAATATGCATACAAAATGTGAGAGGCTTCTGAGGAGCACAGTGGCCTGTTCTATGGCTATTAACCTCACCGCTCAGAAGCATCATGTTTTAGCTCTCTAGTGCCATTACACAGGAGAAATTTCCACATACATATTAGACTAATCCTGCCGAAAAGGGCGGTCCAGTTCCAAAATGATGGGCAAGTCCCCTCTGCACAGGAATACCAGCTAACCCCAGATGTACATTTAGGCATTGTTTGACCTCATCAGTGAGGTGCAGCTGGATTCCCCGTGCACTGAGTGGTGACTAGCCGTAGAACAGGCCATTGTGCTCCTTGTTATCCCTCAGAAGCCTCTCACATTTTGTATGGTTTTAATGTATTAATGTATTGAATTAATGTATTTTTATACTGCCTTAATTGTACTCGACTTTTGATTTAAAATTCTTAAAGAGTGCTGGATTTGATCCATTGTTTCATGTCTTATTCGTGTGGTGTTTTTTTTTTTTTTTTTTTAAATCTATAGCACTCTGTTTGTGATATAAATATAGTTAAACCATACTTTGTTATACTGAATGCTAATCTTTGATTTCTTTGCTATCCCCAATGCATTGGCAACTTTAAATGCTAATGTTTACAGGTCTAACTCTTTACACAAAAGTGTGTCATGTTCTATGATGATCTCCACAAATCATCAGACACATTTTGCCATTACGCAGAACCTTAGTGCATCACCCCAGTGAAGTATTGCTAACAACAGTAAGGTACGCCACTGTAGACATGGCATTCTGGACTGACTAAATATGTTATCTTCTGAACCAAGAATATATATATCCTTATGGAGATGGGGTCTACAATACTGTGTACAATACTTTAGGCCTAACCAGAGATCTGTAGAGTGGTATGACTACTTCCCTCTTTCTTCTACTAATGCCTCTTAGCTATACAGCCAGCACACTGTTTCATTACAGACACTTTGCTACATTGCCTGCCTACCTTTAAGGCATCAGAAATAGGATGGGGAAATTTCTTGCCATGTTCCCACGGGAGATTCTGTGAAAACCACGTTGTTGTCTGCTTTTTTGAGGGAAAATCAGCTTTAAAACTACAGATTAAAATGTTTGCATTTTTCGCCCATTGGCCAAAATTTTTCGCCATTTTTTTCAATTGATAGAAAGTTTCCACCCATTGATTTATGTGGTTTTTGCCTTTTCGCTATAAAAATCTAATGTATTTCAGGAAGATAGAAGCAGCTACATAGCAACATGCTATGCTGTTCTGCTGTTTTTTTGGCAAAATTGAGACTGGAGAAGCTCATAGTGACTGCTATCGCTATGAGCAGGATTACAAATAATAAAAGGAGGAACTGGAAGGACCATTGTGTGTCCACTGAGTCTGAGGACGAAGTGAGCACTACAGAAGCAATTTTGGCCAGTCCCCCTAAATTACACCTAGGGTTTTTGGGGAAATTACTGTCAAGGGAGGAACAAAAGGGTGGAGCAGGACAGGTCAGCTGCCTGTGCCTGCTGCCAGATGTGCTGTGCCTGCTGTAAGATGCACTGTGCCTGCTGTCAAATGTGCTGTCCCTGCTGCAAGTACCACCACCAGTGAAAAACAAGCTTAAGTCCTACAAATCAATGTTTCCTTAGGCCTTGTGCCAAGCAGGCTTCAGGGCTTGAGACTAGACTAATAAGTCTAAGTCCTACAAATCAATGTTTCCTCAGGGCTTGGGCCTCTAACAAGGAATCTAACAAATCATCTTCTACAAAATACTCTATCAAGTCAAGTATCAGTTCACCACTGTGGCAGCTTATGTCATGGGGCTCCTGTCTCTACCACTTTACATACAAATTTCTTATTTTATTTTGTTGATTTATTTTTTTATTAACTGTCCCCCCACCAGTCAAGAACCCACCCCCAAAACAAATTCCCTGTTCAACTGATTCATTCATTCACCAACACAGACACCCTCCTCAGACCCCTTTTATCTTATAGGGTTTTTATTTGTATTTAGGATTTATTTTATATTAACTTCCTCCCCCCAATACCAATAAACAATGCCCCCCAAAAAACATTCCAACACAGACACCTTCATGCCACTTTTATACTATGCCTTTGGGAAATAAAATAATATTTTCTATGTGTTGTGTGTAACTTAAATGTTCCCATTGATTTCAATGGAATGAGCTAGGCGAAAAAAGCGGGAAAAAATGGAAAATCTGCACTTTTTGCAGGAAATTATTCACCAAGTGGAAAGTGCCATTATTCATTGATTTCAGTTTGAGGAGAAAATTTTCACCCATACCTAATCAGAAATAATTACTCCCAAGTCCCTTTGTCACCAACAACACGGTAACCTTAATGCTACATTCTGCCTTTGGATTTTTATGTCCTGACTCCTGAGCACATTATTTTACATTTAACAACATTTAACGATAGATGACACACTCTTGTCTGTTCTTCTAATTTACCTAAATCATTTGCCATTTGGCTTATTCCCCCAGGACTATCTACCTTGTTGCAGGTCTTTGTGTCATCTACAAAAAATGCATACCTTACCTTGAATACCTTTGACAATATCACTAATAAAACTATAAAAAATGGGACAAAATACACATCTCTGAGGTACCCCTCTATTAACACGACTTTCCTCTGAATATTATTCATTAACTACACCCCTCTGCCTTCTGTCACTCAGCCATTGCCTTATCCGCTCAACTATTTTTACATCCAGTGCTATACACTGCAATTGATTAATGAGAGTTCTATAAGGGAAAAAGAATCTCTAGTTAACACTGAATATTATATCCCTGAAGGATGACATGATTCTTTGTGACCAGAATCCAGTACCCCAATCTCCTACAAATGACATCTTCCTTCATTCCTAAGAAAATTCAGAGAGGAGTTTGGAGTCCTGGAGTCCAGCCACAAAGAATCATGTAGGCGCTATATCTAGCACTAATTCGAGATGTACTGGCCAAGCAATTCTCTCTCAATTGATAGTGACCATTTGAATTTACTGCTAGATTAAGGTAAGTGGGGGTTTATAACTGGGAAATGTTGTTGTTCCTTTAAAGGGATAGTAATACTTAATATGTAAAATATATATATATTACATTATATGTATCCCCTGAGAAAACAAGGTTACTCCCAGTGCTAAAAGGTGTTTTACTCATAGCTCAAACTTGAATTTTAGGTGCATTATCAAAGAGTCCTGAAATTGTACAACGGCACTGTTGCTACACCATCCTATGGCCAGCTCTGGTCAGTTGACCGTAATTCTCCATAGGATGGTGTAGCAATAGCGCCACTTTACAATTTCAGGGCACAGTGATAATACACCCAAACAATTCAAGTTTGAGCTGTAATAACTTTTGAAAAAAACAACACCTTTCAGCAGTGGAAGTACCTTTGTTTTATTCAGGGGGATAACCCCTACAATATATTTGTTTTACATTTTAAGTATTACTAGCCCTTTAATTAAAGATTTATGGTCCCGGGACCAGAGCTGTCCATAGGATTGTGTAGCCACTGTACAATTTCAGGCCACTGTGATATTGCAAATACAAATATCAGCGCTCTCTTAAAATGCCATTCCAGTTATATCTAAGCAATAAATAAATAAATAAAGAAATGAAGGAAAAAAATAGAGGAAAAAAAATGTAAAAGCACACAAGAAAAGGACACAGAAAAAAGAAAGAAGAAAAGAGAAGAAAGTCTCTTTCTACTACTCAATCTCTTCTTTGTATGGAGTCGCAGCAGTTCTCACAAGGACATCACCAATGGAATCCCAACCACTGTGATATTGCACCTAAAAAATTCAACTTAAAATTAATAACTTTTGAATGAAACACCTTTCAGCAGTGGGAGTACTCTTGTTTTACTCCGTGGGATAAACCCTACAACATATTTTTTTTACATTTTAAGTATTTCTATCCCTTTAAGAATATGTACTGCTTTCCATTTAGAAAAACATAGGTTTTGGCACCTAAAAAGAAACATCTGTCTCTTTCATTTAAATCTATTTCAGCTGATTAGAAAATCACTGTTTTTATCTTCAGGCTACTTACGAGGACAACAGGAACAAGCAATTTCTTGCTAAGTAGAATCAATTATCTATTAGTCAGCTGTGAACACTGCATTTCTATGGCTGACTTTTTTTTTCTTTTTTAAAGCAATGTTTATTTGAATTGTAAAAAGAAAAAATGTGCAAAATTAGCATTTTAACGTATTCACAAACCAGCTAAAGAAACACAATATACATTTAAACATCATACATAGTATGCCACACAAAGAAAATTTGCTAAAAATAATACCGTTTTCTCTCTGCAGTTCCTTCTGTATCAAAATAGATCATGGAAAAAATTGTAAGAAAAAAATTATCACTGAAGAGACTAAGAAATCTACATAGGATTCACTGGGATTGATGTATTAATTAAAAGTTGAACAAAGTTGGCCTAATAAACTGCACCATAGAGAATACATATTTTGGATTGTTTTATTTGTTTTATTGGTTCCCTATATTAAAGTTCAATTACTCCAGAATTTCTTCACTTTATCTTTGTACTCCAGAATTGTTAAACTTTGGTAATTTAGGGAAATTAATGTGATTTTACATTAATTCCAACACAATATCCTGAAGACCACTATTATCCAGGGGTTAAGCAAGAATACAGTGTGATATTAAAGTCTACTATCTATCTTCCAGCTTTTAGTCTCATTTGCAGGATCTATTTGAACTGCCTGTTAGGGGTGGGAGAAAGGTCCTATCGTGTTCCCATGAAAAAATCAGTGAAAACCAAGTTTTTGCCCACTTTTTAGTGGGAAATCCTCTTTAAAAACAGCAATAAAAATCTTTGCCTTTTTTTAATGGCTAGAAAGTTTCTGCCCACTGATTTACGTGTTTTTCGCCTTTCCACTATAAAATGTGATGTATTCCAGGAAGGAAACACAACAGAAGCAGCTACATAGCGAGGTAGACGTGCTGTGGGGTTCTGCTGTGATCTTGAGGCAAAATTGACGCAGGAGAGTCTCATAATGACTGCTATCACTATGAGAAAGTTTAAAACTAATAAGGAGGAACTGGTGGGAGTTTAAAACTAATAAGGAGGAACTGGAAGGACCCTTATGTGTCCACTGAGTCTGAGAAGGAGGAGGAGGAAGTGACCACTATAGAAACAGTGCTGTGCCTGCTGCCAGTGCTGCCCCTGCTGCCACCAGTACTGTGCCTGTTGTCAGCCATGCTTCCCCTGCTGCCACCTGTGCTGTGACTGCTGCCAGTGATGAACCTTTTGCTACCAGTGCTGAACCTGCTGCCCGTGTGTCTTGTTATGCTTAGGAGGGGGAGGGATAATGCCAAGGGTAACAGGAGGGAACCCTAAATCACACTTGCCATCCCCAAGCAGTCCCACCAGTGCTAGTACTACTACTAAGAAGGTCCAGCAGCTTGTTAGTGTTTGGAGTGAAGGAGGGGTGGGAGTTAAAAACTAATAAGGAGGAACTGGAAGGACCCTTATGTGTCCACTGAGTCTGAGGAGGAGGAGGAGGAAGTGACCACTACAGAAACAATGTGGTGAGTCTGAGGAGGAGGAGGAGGAGGAAGTGACCACTACAGAAACAATGCTGGTCAGTCCCCCTAAATCACCCCTAAGGATCTTGGGGAAATGAATCTCAAGGGAAGAAGAATAGAGTAGTAGTTATAGCAGGACAGGTCAGCTTCCTGTGCCTGCTGCCAGACGCGCTGCCCCTACTGCCACCACTGCTGTGCCTGCTGCCAGATGTGTTGCCCCTTCTGCCACCATTGTTGTGCCTACTGTCAGTGCTGCCCCTGCTGCCACCAGTGCTGTGCCTGCTGCCAGTGCTGCCCCTGCTGCCAGCAGTACTGTGCCTGTTGTCAGATGTGCTTCCCCTGCTGCCACCTGTGCTGTTCCTGTAGCCAGTGCTGAACCTTTTTCTACCAGTGCTGAACCTGCTGCCCGCGTGTCTTGTTATACTTAGGAGGGGGGAAGGAGAAGATGATGCCAAGGGTAACAGGAGGGAACCCTAAGTCACACTAGCCATCCCCAAGCAGTTCCACCAGTGCTAGTACTATTACTAAGAAGGTCCAGCAGCTTGTTAGTGTTTGGAGTGAAGGAGGGGTGGGAGTTAAAAACTAATAAGGAGGAACTGGAAGGACCCTTATGTGTCCACTGAGTCTGAGGAGGAGGAGGAGGAAGTGACCACTACAGAAACAATGTGGTGAGTCTGAGGAGGAGGAGGAGGAGGAAGTGACCACTACAGAAACAATGCTGGTCAGTCCCCCTAAATCACCCCTAAGGATCTTGGGGAAATGAATCTCAAGGGAAGAAGAATAGAGTAGTAGTTATAGCAGGACAGGTCAGCTTCCTGTGCCTGCTGCCAGACGCGCTGCCCCTACTGCCACCACTGCTGTGCCTGCTGCCAGATGTGTTGCCCCTTCTGCCACCATTGTTGTGCCTACTGTCAGTGCTGCCCCTGCTGCCACCAGTGCTGTGCCTGCTGCCAGTGCTGCCCCTGCTGCCAGCAGTACTGTGCCTGTTGTCAGATGTGCTTCCCCTGCTGCCACCTGTGCTGTTCCTGTAGCCAGTGCTGAACCTTTTTCTACCAGTGCTGAACCTGCTGCCCGCGTGTCTTGTTATACTTAGGAGGGGGGAAGGAGAAGATGATGCCAAGGGTAACAGGAGGGAACCCTAAGTCACACTAGCCATCCCCAAGCAGTTCCACCAGTGCTAGTACTATTACTAAGAAGGTCCAGCAGCTTGTTAGTGTTTGGAGTGAAGGAGGGAGTAATCATCATATTACTAGTGACTGTGAGGAGGAAGACTCAGGGGCTGAAATTGATGTGATTGGTGTTAATAGAAGTAACAGTAATGGTGAAGCAGCTGGTGGGAATAGCGTTAAAGGAGAGGTAGAGGAAGAAATGCAGAGCATCCAGATTATGGTCAAGGGAGCCCACACCATTCCCCTGACCCTGGGAGTCCCCTTCCCCCCATGGCATTATCTAGGTGTAACATGATCCTGAAGAAGGCAGAATTGTTACCTAGCAGCAATAATACCACCACCAGGAGCACAGATCTGCTGCCTGTGTCTGCTGCTAGTGCTGCCAGTCTGCCTTATTCAGGTCACCAAGATATTGCAAGTGTGACATTAGGGGGCCCTCTGTCACATTTCTCGTCACCTCTTCCAACCAGCAGTGAGATGTCTGTAATAGAGAAGCAGCAGCATGGAGTGACTAGTGGTGGTGATAATGGTGTAGAAGATGGGGTGGAAGAGACATTGATGGCTTTTCTAGCTCAAACTGAGAAGGAATGGGAGACAGGGATGGGAATGGGCATCACCACCACCACCAGCAGTGAGCTTTTGGGATTTGCATAATATGCAACTGCTCTAATTCCTGCTGCTGAGTTGCAAGGGCAGCAGGATGCTGAGGAGCAGGCTAGTGTGCCACAGACCACCATGGACACATTGGGAATGGGGTCAACAAGTGATATGGGACTAGGACAGCTTCCCCTTGCCAGCAGCAGCAATACTGCTGGTCCTAGTTGCAGTGCTGATTCTGAGGCAGTAGCATCAACAGCATCCTCTGCACCAACCAGTGACGTAGAATGTGGAGGCCATTCTTCTACATGTTTTCTCTCCCCACTAAAGTCATGGGTGTGGGAATTTTTTTCTCTTGGGGCAGGAACAATGCAGTCATCAACAACGGCACTGTGCACAATTTGTGACAAGTCAGTGAGAAGGGGAAGTGAGGGAACTGCCTTGACACAAGCACCTTGATAACACACAGGAAACACAGACACCATGACATTTATGTGAAACATGTTAAAGCCATTCACACTTTTAAACTGTCAGCATGTTGTCATGTGTCCTTAGTGGGGTGTGGACAACAGGCACAATGACAGCAGCAATACTTGGTTTCTGGTGTCATGGTGTTTGTCTAGAGTTGTGCCAGGTGCTATTTACCACACACACACTGTACACATTGCAGTTGCTGATGAGAGGCACAGTTCCTGCTCTCAAGGGAAACATTTCTAGTCTAGTAACAACACACCCATGATTTTGGAGCAGGGGCAGGTGGAGAAGAATTATTGGCCAACTTCTTCTTTTCACCACATATACCTGAATTGGTGGGGGCTAGTTATGGTGCTGCTACTGCCTTAGGCGCATCACTGGAGCTAGTTGTGGCAAGTGGAACCTTCATCATCCATCACCCATGTTACTGCTATTGTTGCTCCCATTCCATTTGAGCTGCCTAATCATCCTGCTGCTTAAACAACTCAGTAGCAGCAGCAAGAACAGCAGTTACAAATTCCGCATCTACATCAGGGCATTTGACAATGGCCAGTGGTCACTGGCCAACACAACATGACCAGCTGGCAGTAGGCCAGTAGGGCTTTTTTTCTCAGGGCTTGTGCTTTAAAAAAAAAAAAAATCATAGGCCTGCATAAAAATAAACAAGTTTTGGGGCCTTGTTTCTATCAAGCATCAGTCCTACAAATGAATGTTTCTTTAGGGCTTGTGCCAAACCAGCCTAAGTCCTACAAAAAAACAAGTTTCCTTAAGGCTTGTGCCAAACAAGTCTAAAACGCCTACAAATCAATATTTCCTCAGGGCTTGGACCTCTGAAAAGTCTAAGGGCTAGATTTAAAGGCTCACGTTAAACCAGCCGCTAAGTGAAAAAGGCACATCGCTCGCAAATAAAACATGAGTAACGGCAGATTCAATAGGTACTCTACGAGAATAGCTATCGAGCGTAGGCACACACAAAACACGTAACACAAAACCCATTGTCGATCATGTTAAAGCACAACGGGCGGCCAAATCACACGATAACATCGCTCAAAACAACATGTAACATAACGGCTGCCGTTGTCTAGCAACCATGATTGATGCAAAAACAAATTCAAACACACAGCCAATCACAAAGCCCCAATGTATCAAAAAACTTCAAATACACCTATATATACCCAAAAATAACCGTCACACACTGTCTGTTATCGAGTTCTTCAGAACTAGATATCAGGACCCAGGAGCGGAGGATAGTGATCAGAGAGAGGGAGACAGGAGCATTCATCGGAGGTAGAAGAAGATTTTGTTTGGAGTTTGGAGAGAGGTTCACTTACTATACACATATCACACTTTTGCACATATTACATACACACATACAAACACAAACACATACACATACATAAACATAGTCCTTTTATTTTATAACAACACCTTGCACATTTTACTTTTTATTTTGACAGTGTGAATCTGTGAGTGAAAGTGTGTGACAGAGAGTGAGTGGATTGAGTGTGTCTGTGAGGGCCTGTGGGAGTGCCTGGGTGTGAGTGGGTGAATAATGGCTAGGAGAGGAGGACAGGAGAGAGGGATGGGGAGAGTAGTGGAGGAGGAGGAAGGTCAGGAGGGTATCCCTCAGCAGAGCAGGGGTGGGAGAGGGAGATCCGCAGGGTGGAGGGGGACTCGGCCCGCAAGAGCAGGCACACAAAGGAAAGGGACAGAACCTGCAGTGGGACGAGGGGTAGTTGCTGGGGAGCACCCCACACAGTCAGGGTCAGACCAGGCAGGGCACTCCGGCTCTGAGTCATCCCATGCCAGAGGTGACGAGGGCAGGATCAGGGACCCCAGATACACAGAGGAGGAGAACACGGCTCTTGTGGAAGCTGTCTTGGCGAGACAGAGTGTTCTCCACCCGACGGCGAAAGTCCCTGGCCTGTCAGTGAGGAGGAAGGCAGCCTGGAACCAGATATGCAGCCGGGTCAATGCGGTGGCTCCATGCAGGCGGTTCGTGGAGTCCATCAAAAAGAGACGACTGCCGGAGGGTGGTCAAAAACAAGATGACCGAGCTTGCCAAGCACGCCCGAGGCACTGGAGGTGGACCAGCTGTCCCTATCACCTTCTGTGGCTGGGAGGAGATGGTGCAGCAGACCATGTCCCTGACCCTGATCGAGGGGGTCATTGGAGGAACTGACACTGAGGATGAGAGGAGCCTCCACACTACCAGTAAGTGCAACACTACAGAACAACACACTACACCAACCAACACCAGCTGCACACACAGTCACACCTCAACACATGTCCATCACTCAGCCATACAACTGCACCAACACAGCACCCTGAGGGTTAAAAAAAGGACACAACATCAGGACAAATGGCAAGGTCCAACTTGGGACAAACCTGTCAAAGTCCTACTTCAACCCTCCTGTCGCTGTGCTCATTACACACAATACACAAACCTTTATGTTCAAAATGTCGTCTGTTAAATATCATCACTGTTCACACACAGTGTCACCCATGTCCCCACAGGGAAGTCAGCACCTAACCCCTTGAGTGCTAGAGGGATCATCAATGCATCGATCAACAATGCGTTGGCAACCCCTCTGGGACTCAAAGGGTTAACCAGCCAACAAACAAGTCAATAGGTCAACGATCACATGCTACACAGGGGACATTCACTAAGCGGTGACAAAGAGATGGTGGACACAAAGTAACCCTCACACACCCTCACTTCACCAATACGAGTGTTGGTCCATGGAGAATATGCAAAAACAAGAATCAAGTTTATAAGGTCCCATTGTACAGACTCCATGGAAAACACTGGAACTGGGGAAAGGAGATCACTGGAGAAGTCACCATCATGTTCACTTCATCAGTTCAACATCACCGCTTACTGAATCACAAAAAGGGGGCATCAGGTCACACATCACAGTGTCCCAGAGAATAAATGCTTGTATATGCAACACACAGGCCGAAAACTATTCCACACAATTAAAGCTGGAAAAAGTAGGCATTGGTGTTGTGGCTGCAATCATTTACTCTGATTTGAAATGACATATCCCATATCTGATTCTCACATGGATCCACAGGGGTGCTGATGCCATGGATGGATGGTACACCAGCCGCTCTCTGCAGGATACACATGGGAAACAAATAATAGCAAACATTGTACCTTGGTCACCAACAGGCCATGACTGATGGATATCTAGGATTGAGTACGGTTGCCTCACACAGAAGGATGGATGGGCTCATACACAAAGAAAAACAGGCCTCAATCAAAGATATCCCTCATTACTGGCTGGATTGTTGCCCTTAGGATTCAAATGTTACTAAATATGTTCCAACACGATGTGAACACAGGGATCAGTTCACTGGATGTGATTGCCTTACTGGCCAGATATGTGCACCCATCACAAATCAACCTACATTGCTACCATCCAAATACACACACATAGTATATCACAGTCTACGTAGATGGGATATGCGAGGTATGTTCATATGCATCATATCAATCCAATGTATTGTTGGATGGGTGCACATATATAGCCAGTAAGGCAATCACACCCACTGAACTGCTCTCTGGCTTCACATCTTGGAAGGATATTACTGTATCCATATGAAGGGTACATATCCACATACATATATGACCATTTCTACTTGTGTGTGACTGTAATGGGATAGCAATGTGTAATATCATCATGATGTCATATCATTGCCATCGTTAAAAGATGTGTCTCGATCTAAGTCCCATCCCACCAACACTCATGGTTATACAGATATTGCTCTATGTGACAGGTAGAGATATCTGTCATTTGACCACACGGAGGCTCTTCAGCAAAGCCAAAGTCGCAACATTTCGAGATAAATACCTCTTTGGAATGGTCCACAGAGTGTGCTTGCAAACCATGCACACTCTGTACACAATTCCAATTAAGTATTGTTCTCTAAATGGGGTGATTTGGGCTCTGCTGAAAAGCCCTCGTGTGGACAAATGACTGAAATCTCCATCTGTCACATAGAGCAATATCTGAACAACCATGAGGGTAGGAGGGATAGGACTAAAAGCGAACTGGACTACCCACACCTGGGCCTGATAGGTGAGCCCCAGCGCCCCCTACCCAGGGACATATTCACACCACCACCAGCACACACATCATTGGGCAGCTCGGGATCACTTGATGTGGTGGGCATATGCCCATCATCTGCACCAGCCACTCCAACAGCTGTAACAGCAGCCACAGTACCTCCAGCAGCAGCAGAGGAAACAGCACCCTTGGCAGCAGCAGAGGAAACAGCACCCTCGGCAGCAGAAGAATCAGCACCCTCGGCAGCAGAAGAATCAGCACCCTCGGCAGCAGAGGAAACAGCAGCACCAGTGACACCGGGCACATCCACCTCAAGCACTGCACGCCTCACAGGGATGGAGGTGGAGTGTATGGCCCTTCAGAGGAGACTACTCCGGTCGACCAGGTATACTGACAGCAATATCACAAGGAGCAGGAGGCAATCCAGGAGGAACATTGACCAATTGGAGACCAGGATCCAAGCCCTGGAGTCGGAGGTGGCCAGGGGGAACACACTATTCCACCAGCTCAGGACTGGTCTCATGGACATGTTAACACAGGTCCTTGTGGAGTTGAGGGAGATAAACTGCAGGGAGAACCTAAGGATGGAGAGGGAGAACTTGCGTTCCACCGAGGGGTCTACTGCATCCACCACCCCCTCCAGTGTTACCCCTGACGCCACACCTAGGGGGCAGAGGGTTACCAGGAGTTCAACAAGGGCATCCACCTCTGGCACCCAGGCTAAGGCCCCCCACCCAAAAAGGAAAAAATGCAAGGCCCAACCTGTCAACTTTTCCCTCAATAAAAAATACTTTTATTTGGATTCCTGTCTGATCTGTTGTGTCTTCAGTTATGGTTTGGGTGGCCATACAATGCAGTGAACACAACCTCTGCTTGGGTGAAATGTTTGTGGGATGCTACAACCAGGGTTCACACACACACCGTTGTACAAATGCAACTTCAAATACATCCCTGGAGCCATATTACACCACTGTGTTATATGGTGATGTTGTGGGTTGAATTTGAACAACAAAACATACCCCTTAGCACAACAAATAGTACAACATTGAACATTCGTCTACATCATATGTTGTGTTTGACCCTTTGAGTGCCAGAGTGGTGGGCAACGCATTGCAAATAAATGTGTTGGGGACCACTCTTGCACTCAGTGGGTTAATGGGATAACCAAACAAACAGCTATGTGACTTAGCGGGGACATAACAAGCAGGACAGATAAATGGGACATGTATCAATATTGTTTGGGATTCAAACACTCATTGTGCAACTGACTTACTGGGGAAGCCAATGTTTTTAACCTAGGATTTCAATGTGCTGCACACACATTGATATCCTGGGGTGAGCATTGGGGTCTCCAGTAAGTTAAGTTGCTGTTTCCCTAAGGGTGTAACAGACTTCACCAGTGATAACACATGTCCACTTAGACTGGTTGTTCGTTGATGTAGCCCATGTACTGAGATATGTCAAAGTGGAGCAATATCTCAGAACATTGATTATACTGAGCAATACAGATACTGTGGACAGGAATTCACTGTGGAAGAATGTCCCCTGTATCACCTCTTTATCACTCCCACAACACATTAGTGTATCACTGCCACCATCATCGGTTTGCATTGATACATCACAGAGTCCACTCACTGGCAAACAAGTGGTGGACTCCTGTGATGTGGGTGATGCCTTTCCATGTATGGGGGATACTCTATCCTGGGTGTGGTTACGCATTGACAAATGTGTTCTCAAATATATCCTCATACAGACACAGATAGAATAGTATGGTTCGTCTTTATTGTGTCTCAAAGTACATTAGAAAGTACATGTGTTTTCTGTGTGTATTGCCTATATGCATTGAACACTTGTATGAGAACACTAAATGTACTTTGAAACGAAATTGTACTACTTCAGTAACACTGCTGCCCTGCTCATGTGTTGTCCACAAGGTTTGACAACTCTGTAGCTGAGCATCCTAACTGTACAGGTTATAACACTGGAGAATTAGTGTTTTCTGTGTCTATATGAGAATGTTCCAGTAGAGGTTTGTGTGAACCTCAGGTCAAACATTGCATCACCAACAACATCACCAGAAACAGCAAGGGGTGATCTTCATGAAGGTGTTGTCAAGACATCAATCCAGTCACATGGAAGATCTTCGGTTCAAGGATGGATCATGTTACGGATGCCTGTGGGACAAGAGGACAGGATTTGGAGTAGTAGACCTGAACTGATCATCAAGCAACAACAATTTAGTCTTTTAATCCCCTCAATTTTCACAATTACAGGTGAGTACAGAAACCATTGCTTGACAATGTGTTGTGTACTCATCTGTAACCAATTTAGTGGAGAACTAAGGACATGTGCAGCAGCCCTATGGATATGTGCCCCTGACATGTATACACACATTAACAAGTGTTCTGAGAGCTCCATGGAAGTAATGACATTGTGCTGCCACTGTGAAAGTGACAGTGGCAGCCCAATGTCATTTGTTCCATGGAACTATTAGGACATATTTGTTGATGTGTGTATTCATGTCGGGGGCACATATGTCTGCACACTCAGAGATCAGCATGGAGTCCCTGGTAATCTGATCTACATTTCATGACATCTACATTGTGTGACAATACCACTGTACATCCACCCCTCTGCTGCTCTTCTCAGCTCTAGCACAGTACAGGTCCCTTATTGAGTCCAATAGCCCTTTAACCCCTGATGTGCCAGAGTATTATCCAATGCATATCATTGGATAATACTGTTTCGCTACTGGGCTAGCATGGTTGCTCAGGCTACGATCATGGCATATCCAGTTAGTTTCTGTCAATCAATCCCTGTAAGGTGATGAACATGGGTTATATGTTGTACCTTGTTCCTCCTGGGGGTGTGCGTGATATCCTTGGGGTCTGTATGTCAACGTGGAGAGTGGAATGGAGGATGGTTTTTGAATTCACACACACAATTTGCCACGTCCATGGTATGGTTGATGTTTGGAGCCATGCTGCTGCCAGTGCAGATCTGTGTCAATGTTCCTGTGGGGTAAGACAGAACATAATGTGCAGTCTGGTTAGTGTCACAGGACTGATGGGGGACTTGCATGGATTGTTTGCATGCCTGTGTTATATTCACAGGTGAAGTGTTCCGTGATGAGCCTGTCTCTGATCTGTGCCCCTCTCAAGGTCTCCTCCACATGCCTGATGTCCATGGGCACTTCATGTATGGGGGGTCCTGAATGTGATCCAGCAGCCTGGTGTCCACTGCGATGTTGTGCAGTATTGCGCACGCCACAATTATGTCGCACACCTTAGCAGGTGCATACTGCAGTGCTCCCCCAGAGTGGTCCAGACATCTGAATCTTGACTTGAGGAGCCCAAAGGTCCACTCAATAGCATTCCTCGTTCTGGCA